>OX465532.1:0-1342051 GCA_950022985.1 Udea ferrugalis | reverse complement strand
AAATGGCTTCCTCATACAACGCGAAAGAAAGAAAAGTTAAAGATGGCGTCCTCTCTCGTCTCAGCTTAGCAGCTCGATTCACGAAGTCACGACGATGTCTGTAACAGCGGCGCTGTAGGTCAGCACAGTTGTCAAAATAATGTCATTTTAGCCAATAGCGTACAAAAACATAAATACGTCGGCCAATAGGAGTCGCTGAAATGTTTAGTTCCAAATTTGACCACGTTTCATAGTACACGTATATTTGTCTATGGTCAATGCCACAGATAATCGTCTTTTCTGAAGCAATCACATTGACCCATCGCCCTCATAGCCAACAGACTCCTGATGACAGGCGGGAGACTACAGCCACTAAGTCAGTTAGATACTTAGACAATATAGAACGCTCTAAGGTTAGATACGGCGGAATTCCCACAGACACCAAATACATCCGAACACTTTCAACCACTACCGTGATCCGTCAGCAGTCAACGTCATACATTAAACTGCACTGTCATAGTAAGTACTGACAAAAAATATTATTTAGAACACCACAAACTAGAAATAGCTCAAACATTGAAATCCACAATAGAATGGCTGAACAATAATAATTTAGAACTGAATCTCATTAAAACAAAATTAATCAACTTTAATAACTTGCAGGAAAACATTGAAATAGCAGTAAACGATCAAATTCTCAACACTCAGCACACAACAAAGTTTTTGGGTTTACACATCAATTCAAAACTAAACTGGACGGAACATATTGAAAACGTATCAACTAAACTAAACAGATTTGCATTTGCCCTATACAAACTTACGAAAATAGCCAGCACAGAAACAGCCATCACGGCGTATTATGCCTATGTGGAATCAGTAATTAGGTACGGATTGCTCATATGGGGAAATGGCACAGACATTCTAACAGTATTCATCTCTCAGAAGAAATGCATAAGGGCAATATGCAACATAGCACCAGATATATCTTGTAGACCGTATTTCAAATCCCTTAACATACTAACACTATCATGCCTATATATACTTGAAATAGCTAATTTTGTGAAGCAGAATCCAAACCTATTTTTAGTTGCAAAATCTCAAACTAACCGAAATACACGAAACAGCAACAAATTGACTGTGAATTTAGTTCCCAAGACCACACGCTTTTTGAAAAATAGTTTTATAATGTGCATAACAATTTACAATGAAATACCAGACGACATAAAAATACCCAAATTTAATAGATCACTACATAAATGGCTTATTGAAAAAACATTTTATTCAATAGAAGAATTTTTAAAGTTTGAGTAGGTAGATTAATTAGATTGCTAAGTTGTAAATATGTATAATTATCTAAAGTTGTCATTTAATTGGATTTAGACTAACTGTTAATAATATTCAAAAATAAAAAAATATAAAACATAGATAGATAGGTATTTATAATTTGTAACTAGGGTATTTTTTAATTTTTTTGTATCTTTATTATTCAATGAGATTTAAGTGTTTTTTTGCATCTTTAACTTCAAACATTTATGAGGTATGTACCTACCTTCAAGGTACAAATTTGCATACTATTTTATATAGTTAAATAGGATTAAGTACATAACAATATTCTAACATCTACTCTGTAAACACCCTATTTAAAGCAAATAAATGATGATTATTATTATTAAAAAAATCCATAAAAATGTGCCTGGACCTCATCTTACACTGGACATCTTAGACGCTTTACCCCCTTCTTGTTGTTGCATCAACCCCACTGCCATCATAGAGCTTGAAGTCCGTGTTTTAGAACAAAGAGTGTTCAAGTGAGGCAAAAAGAAGCTATTCCTTATACGGACATCACTCAAGAGGAAAAAGATAGAGAGATGATCACAATATGCTTATGATATTGCATCTACTTTAACCCATATTGAAGTAATAGTTCATGAAAGAGGATACACATGTATTCCTTATTACTATACTCTTTGGTAGGATACCATAAAAAGTTACGAAACTTTATCAACCATACCAAACTTCTCCTTACCCGAAAAAACCAAGCTGAGAAAAACGACAGCACCAAACAATACCAAACAATACCAAACGCAACGTACCATCGTCGCCCATCACCTCGGCAGTGGCAAATGCACAAACCGTGCGAAGCCAGAAGAATGAAAAAAAAAGCCCACATAGTCAAAATCTGTAATCCTACTATAATCTGTGGATCTGTCTGTCAATTCTGTCATTCTCATCTGTGATCGGTCGACATTTCAGCATAAAAATATTGAATTTCTCCACATAAAATCAATTAAAATTGGTGACGTACTCCAGTGTTTTTGTAAGAAGTGGATCATGTTGTTGGTGAGACTGCAGTTGAAATAACGAAGGTAAGTTTCGTAGAGTGTTTAATTACTAGTTGAAACTGAGTGCTAAAATAGATGGGTAATGGCTTGTGGAATTATGTGTTTTCAATAATACTCGTCGCGTTAAGTCGGAAGCCTTTCGATTTTTCGTTAACAATAGCGGCAGGGTCTCGAATATGTAACTACTTTTTAGGTGTAGATTTTAAGACAGAGGAGAGCTTATCATAAGTTGGATGAAAGTAAAATTGTAGGTGGGAAGCGGAGCGCTGGGTGCCGGCGCCTCGCACTTAACTTTCGTTGGAGGTTGGTTAGAGAGAAGCTGAACATATAGCTGTTAAAAAAAAACGAATAACACATTAAAAATAACGACATCACAGCAATTATACATTTTGTTAATCTCACTACAAATCCAATAAGATTTTCCAAGCCTACCATCTCTCGTGCGTCACAGAGCGGCTAGTGGTTGAGATACTTGAATTATTTTCTATTGAATGTTTAGTTTGTTTGGTTAACCACTTTTAGTTTTGATATTGATCAGTTCCAGACCAATTATCCCCAGTTTAGGTTTACCTGCCACCTTCATGATCTATATCTACATATTTTAATCATAATATGCTTTTAAAAAGATGTTTGGCAAACACAATTCTTAAACAAAGATCAGAAAAGACTGCACTTTCCCAACCGCACCAGTTCCTAAAAGCAGCACAAGACAAAATAGCCCGTTGATCTATACCACTATTCTAGAAATATATTTCGAGCTTATAACTAGCCAAGGGCTATGCAAGCATAAGATTTAGAAAAAATATTAGCCCCATGGTACAGTCAACAGCTCTTCAGGCTATCATCATTTCTGTTTTATTTACCTGCTCTTGTCAAATTTCAGTTCAATAGAGCAAGGAAGTAGGGGAGAAATAGGTACCCTGTCATGCTCTTGGCTGTACATTGATTTAGTGGACTTAGTGATGTTGAGACATATTTATTTCAATACAGGGTTAAATACAGACTTGTTTAACAGGTTATTTATGTTTTAGCCCATTTGATCAAAACCTTGGCAAGTTTCAAGAAGAAATAGTTCAAGGGACTAGGAGGACTTGTAATCAAAACAATATGCAAACAGAATACTTCTCTTCTCTAGATTTTTCATATTGAAGATGTCAAATCAGAGATTTTCTTTTTGACTTGAAACTGAACAGAAACGGGAAATATTGGTGCTTGGAGGAGTTATAAAAATGTAATACAATAAATTTAGTTTTTTATCTTAATAAATTGTATTGTTGTAATAAAGGCTTTTGTGTACCACTAAAAATAAATTTGCCAAATTTTATTGCGAATTTTTTATACAAATCATTATGCAGGAGGATTTTTTTGTATTGTACGTATGTTTATTTGAAATTAGAACTTTAAAATATTTGATTTTTTGCAGTGAGATTTTGAGCAGTGATTTGCATGCTCTGATTAGAAGTCAATTGTCCAAAGAAATAATATTTCTTGTTTTCAAATTAACCTTTTTGATATTTATTAGGTTAGGGATTGATTACTCAAATAAAACTAACATTTTCTTTTGTTATTCATCTAAATTTTATGTTGTTTCTGTGGAGTAAAGGGTATCTAAAACGGGACTAGTAAATTAATCTAAAGGAAATCGAAATATACATAAAGTATTTTTTATCAGCATAGTCCCACCATGTTCTTAATTCCTGACAAGTCTTCAATTCAATTTCTGACTCAATAGATATTTGAGAACGCTGCTAGATATTAATGCCATATTATGTAGCAAATCATACTAACGCAGCTTTATTATTATTATGTTTAATGTAGGTATTCAAGAATTTAGATAGGAGGCATATTTTCTTCTGTGCAAGAAGGATATCAGCTCAATGGAACATATTTGTTGGACGTCACAATGATAGCGTCGCGCCACAGATGACAGTGCAATCAATGTCCTTTCAGTCCGCGCGCCTTTGTCCGATGTACATTGACGGCTCGCTAACATCGGTTTATTGTGTTACGCAAAGGAGGAAAGCGTTGAATGGTGTTTATGAAAAGCTTTCGTGTCTGTGAGGGGGAGAGGGGAAACTTGGTAGGTCTTTGTATTGGAAAGGGAGGGATGCGTGCGAGCGAGAGGGTCGCCGCTCAATACACCCCCGCGTTAGGGCTCCCCTCGCCCCCTGCGCGTCCAGAGGCTTATGTAATTCAGTCCTCTATGGGAAATGGGAGGAATGTATTCTGGACTTTTAATTGGCCCGCAATGTTCGTGCTACGAGTAGAGTTGCATTCTATTGACAAAAAATGAGGCAATCTCAAGTCGAAGCATTAACCTAATGTTTAAACAGCTGTGCCGTAGGTAGACCCGTGTTCAATCGTAGAAGTTTTTAGTTTATATTTCACTTAGATAAGAAAATTATCTGCAGTAAGAATTATTTTTTGGCAGAATACTACTGCCTTGGCTAATGCTCAGCAGGGAAAGTGTATTAAACAGCAGAATGGTCTTCGAAAAAACAATACTCGTATGACAGGCCAAACACAGGCTGGAGTTTGTACTGTGCCACTGTTAGAATTAGGCGCAGCTTTTAGAACGATCGCGTTATGGCGCACCTAGATTCGCTGCTCTTTAAATCAGTTGCGCTGCAGTCGCGCAACGATTTGCTGGTAGTTCAGGCTTGGTTTCCACCAGGGTGAAATGTGGAGATGTGTCTAACCAATTAGTTAGCTCTTGTTTGAGAGCTTACTCGGGCCTCGTGGAAAGCTACTCAATGATTGGTTGTTTTAACACATCTTCTAGACGCTCCCAGGCTTAAATACTCCTGGAGTTAGTCTACCGTCTCTTGCCTGTCGTGCACAGACGTGTTGCGACTAATTTGAATGCACTCCAGTCTAGTAGGTAGTCTGTTCTCGTGAAGCTGTAGCCGGTTGTAACATGGTTCCGGGAATTCAGGGAAGCCGCACGTAGCGTCTAACACAGCATCCCTTGTATAAAACGTACGTCCAAACTTTAGCAAAATATACTTTTTGTTTTGCACTTCTGGTTTCACTTCTGAAGAATAAGTTAGTACCTCTGCATTGCCTGTTTAATAGGCACCTGCGAGTTGCAGGCGAAAACTTTCACTCTTATTAAATAAGCAATTCTAAACCTAAACCTATTCTATAAAAAAAACACAAATTTCTTCAATACAGAAGTGATGTAGTGTTTGTATTGACTTGGCAACTCATAGAAGCAAATATTAAAGGTAAACCTGACGCACACACAGTGGAATACGTTATTAGGAACGACCCTGTAACAAGTCCGCCCACAGGTGTAGAAACTTCATTAAATATTTTAGTAACTATTTACCGCTTTCTGTCTTTTTTTGTGAAGGCGCTCAGCCTTCCAAGAAACTAAAACCGCATGGTTCTAAGAAGCGCCTACAGTTATGCCAAGGTTAATTCTAATTTGGAAGCGCCATTATAATTTGGACGCCACTCAACTCTGCCCCTGAAATAATTTCTCCTCTGTCTGCCGCAGTCAGTAAAAAAGTGTCCTGTTTCTGCTATCGACGAATCATCCACATAAGTGCTTATACTTGACTGCTCCACCCAAGTTCTTCCGGCACTAGTCTTAATACCATCTGAAATTGGAGAAAGATACCCTCACAACTCACATGGCCTTGAGAAGTTGCTGGCAAGTTCCAAAAATACCCAATTATCTAATAGCCTTGTGCGAGGCCCTGAATGTTTTATCGCAAATCCTGTGCGAACGTAATCCGCAAATTGAACTGGCTATTTGCTATTGAATGAGCTATTATTTTATGAGGCTAGTAAGTGTATTAACTCAAGATTAAAGTATGCCACGCAATCCTCGACTGATAGCCTGGAACAGTTATTTAAAGTGTTGATCTTTTAAAGAAGGTTGATGAGTTTGAGCTCGATCCCCTTGAGCAATTAGTTTGTAGGTGATGATACGAGGTTACATCATGTTTTTTACTGATAGCTGTTAGGTCAAATTTTGGCTTCTGTGGAACAGCTTTACCGGACATATTGGAGTGAAAGAAATCTCTCAACCAAGTGCTCCAAATGCTACCGCTAGGTTTTGTTCCTCGAGAACTTAATGCTCCTAGTTCCTAGGGTACCTAGAGAATCACGATGTAAAAATGCGGCTTGTTTGAATTGTATTAATGATGGATCTATCTTTTGTCCATCAAAGTCGTTCCAGTAATGAAGAAGATAATTAACTACCTTAAAACCGCTATTTTTGTTTTAAAATACCGTGACTCATCATGCGGAATGAGATGTGAAATGATAGTAAATATGATTCATTTACATGATAGCTCATTCAAGGGATTAAGTCTGGTTTACATTGACACCATGTAGCGATATTAGACTTGATAATACTTCTCATCGTGATAATACACATTAGTCATAATTGTATTAATACATTAATTTAATCAGGCATTGCCCCTATCTTTTTTTAAACCGGCTTTATGCTTTTCAGGTAGAGAATTTGGTGATTCATAATTCGAAAATAACACAACATGTTATACTGTAATTGCAATATTATACTGATTGACGATTGTAATCATCACTCGGACTATTTCCCGGAAATCCGTAAATATGTTTATGGTTTTTAAATATCCTCGTTATCAAGTGGGTCAAAGTTATGTGGTTATCTCATTTTTCTTCATACTTTCGCTCATGAGCTACAGCTCGTTTTTTAAAAAAGGTTAGACTTGCTGGTAACTTGCGCGGTGCTACAGCGAGGTTTTCCTCGTGTGGTTAAGCTGCTTCTCCCCTGGGAAATCTGGCCGCGATGCATCCTGGCAGCGGTAAAATAACTTTCGGAGACGTATCCTATTCATCGTTTGCTAAACATACATTGTATAAACTGACATGGTCTAATTTTTGCTCTCGTTGCTCTACTGCGCGCTACGTCCCCCACGGACATGAGAGGAAATGGGTGGTTATCCAATATGCTTCGCTTTTTCACGTATTATTTCTCTCATACAACTGGTATGGTACAAATAATCTCATAAATTGGTACAAATAATTTCCCTTCTTGCATCAATTCGAAACATTCGTATTTTAATTATCAGTGATGTAATAATGGTTTTTCATTAAGGAGTTTTTCATGTTTTTCATTATAATAAAGGTATTAATGAAGATGAAGCCCGCGTCGATCTCAATTAAGGCGGGAATAGAAAATAAACGGAGGAGAATGCGGGGAAATTATGAATTCAAGGAGGGGGCTTACACGTGGAATAATTCCAGCGGTAACAGGTCCACTGTGCGCTGACTGAGTTTGTACTCAGATCTTTCGGTGTATATTATAACAGATAAGAATTTCGACTGGTTCATTAGCCTAGTACGTAGCACCAAATCCTTCTCACTGCTGGTTACCCTAGATGGGTTTATTTGCTACCAAGAACTTATACTTGAAACGACTTACGTTAGAACTGTCTACGACTGATTTTATTCATTAAGGTATCATTTTATAAAACATTTAGGTTGATTATCAAGTATTGGCATCCGTAAGGGCTCATGGAAGTAGAGGAGGTGCAAAGTGTGTGTCAGGATCGTAGCAAGTGGAAAGAAGTGGTCTCTGCCTACCCCGTTGGGAAAGAGGCGTGATGGTATGTATGTATCCGTAAGGGGCTAAAAAGGTTCCAAGGTATTTTCGGACAAAACGTGTTGTGTGCCTAAACTGACTTTAATCTCTAACCACAAAAACATTTGCAAAGGATGTTTTTTTTTTTTTTTTAATTTAACCTGCTGTGTCCCACTGCTGGGCAAAGGTCTCCCCCAAAGCTCTCCAACTATGCCTGTTATGGGCCAATATTTCCCATTAACTGGACTTGAGGCAAAGGATGTTTTTATTTTATTTTAATTCATCATCAGCCTGTTGCAGTCCACTGCTGGACATAGGCCTCTCCCATTACACGCCACTGAGCTCGATCTTCGGCTGCTCGCATCCAGCTCCTGCCAGCCATCCTGCGCAAATCATCACTCCACCTTGCCTGAGGACGTCCTACACTACGCTTGCCGAGACGCGGTCTCCACTCAAGAACACGTTTACTCCAACGGTTGTCGGTTCTACGGCTTACATGGCCAGCCCACTGCCACTTCAACTTGCTAATCCGGTGGGCTATGTCGATAACCTTGGTTCTCTGCCTTATCACCTCATTTCTAATTTGGTCCCGCAGAGAAACGCCGAGCATAGCCCTCTCCATAGCCCGCTGGGTGACTTTAAATTTGTGGACCAGCCGTGCCGTTAGTGTCCACGTTTCGGCTCCGTATGTCATGACGGGTAGGACGCACTGATTGAAGACTTTTGTCTTTAGGCACTGTGGGATCGACGATGTGAAGACCCGACGTAGCTTCCCAAACGCTGCCCAACCCAGCTGAATTCTTCTATTCACCTCGCTCTCGAAGTTGTTCCTACCTAACTGCAATGTCTGCCCGAGGTATACATATTTTTGAACAACTTCGAGAACGGCGCCGTGTACCGCAATCGGTTCCGGTAGTACATGTTCATTGAACATGACCTTGGTTTTGTCCAAGTTCATCCGTAGACCGATGCGCACAGAAGAGTCAGCCAGGTCATTCAGCATCTGTTGTAGGTCCTGCAGCGTTTCCGCCACGATGACAATGTCGTCAGCAAATCGCAAGTGAGAGATGTACTCGCCATTGATGTTGATGCCACGTCCTTTCCAGTTCAGCGTCTTGAACATATCCTCCATTGCATTTGAGAACAATTTCGGGGAGATAACATCCCCTTGTCTTACACCCCGATGCAACGGTATGGGACTTGTTTGCTGATTCTGTACTTGGACGGACATAGTGGCAGCTTTGTAAAGACATCTCATCACTTGGATATATCGCCAATCTACTTGGCATCGCTGCAGAGACTCCAGAACAGACCAGATTTCAATTGAGTCAAAGGCCTTCTCATAGTCCACAAATGCTAGACACAGGGGCTGATTATACTCTCCAGTTTTCTGTATAAGCTGCCGCACTGTGTGTATGTGGTCTATGGTGCCGTATCCGCTCCGAAACCCAGCCTGTTCCGGTGGTTGGATTTCGTCGAGTCTTCGCGCAAGACGGTTCGTGATCACCCTTGAGAACAGCTTATAGACGTGGCTTAGAAGGGAAATGGGTCGATAGTTCTTCAGTAGGGTTTTGTCTCCCTTTTTGAAGAACAGGACGACCACACTCCTACTCCACGCCTCTGGAGTTCTCCCTTCGAAGAGGACAGCGTTAAAAAGCTTTTGAAGCTCCCTGAGTAAGGGTCTGCCTCCTGCCTTTAACAACTCTGTTGTAACACCGTCCTCTCCGGGGGCTTTTCCATTTTTAAGCCGCCCAAGAGCGATCTCGATTTCGTCAATGCTGACTTCTGGCAGGTCTTCGGTGTAGTGGCGTTATTTTAATTGATTAGTTATAATTAAGAACCCAGGTATTATGCATGGCATGTATGCCCATTCCTGCAATACATAGCTGTAAATTCAATACTGTTACTTTCGTGCAAATAAATGGTTATAATTCTGAATGTCTTTTTGACGCTTTTGCTGTTTTTGTTGTTGTCAGCTGAAAGTTAACCTACTTTGTTGGAGCACGCATCAGCTTGATTTTCATTATAGCAGCCGTATTTTCCTCTCACTATAAGGCTTCTTTCTAGTAGTGGCTTTAGCATAAAATGTTTGTTTCAAGTATACATATTTATTTGAAAACTCCTCTGAGAATATCTGGTGGAAGTGCCTTCGGCAATAGGAATCATATAAAGTGGTTGGCGGTTGGCGGAGTGGGAAATGCACGTTACTGGAAATTGCACATTAAACGATATTGCATAAATATTAGTCGTATTTGCACGCCTTCGCCGTTTGTTCGCCTCTGTTTGATTGTCGAACGTTCGAAGAGAATATCTCTCGTATTGGACCTTATACTAGGATTTTTAATTGTAGTCAGTGAAATGACATTTTCAGTGTGGCAGGTTTTCAGTCCCAAATAAATAGTGATGTGGTAAATCGAGTTTTTACAATTAAAAGTTAGTCGACATTACAGCCTGGCAAAATAGTCGAAGTGAATGACCACGTCTCACTTCCATATGTCATTACTGGCAACACACGCTGGTCAGACTTTCGTCTTGAGACATAGAGATATTTCGGTAAACTGTATTTAGTAAATAGGTTTTCAGTTTCAAAATATTTTGTTTCTCTATTTCGTTTATTAACGGGTCATACAACTGGAAAAGTTTGGGAGGATACAACAGTAGAATCTTCCAAACAAGCGTTTTCTAAAGGTTTGACTACAGGCCTAAAGGGCCCAACCGGCAAAGGACGACGCCTTATAATTTCACATATAGGCAGTGATGAAGGTTTTGTAGATTCCGGTTTACTTATTTTTGAATCGAAGAAAAATAGTATGGACTATCATGAAGAGATGAATTCAGAGTGTTTTGAGAAATGGCTTAAAAGCATTTTGCCAAAATTAAAGCCAAGTGCGGTGCTGGTATTAGTTAACGCACCGTACCATTCAAGAAAAGTCGAGCGTATCCCCACTTCAAACTGGCGGAAGGCTGTTCAGTGGTTAGATGAAAAACAAATTAAATATCAACCTACAATGATAAAGGCTCAATTAATCGAAGTAGTAAAATTACAAAAACCAAATTACGAACGCTATGCTGTGGAAGAGTTGGCCGCTGAATACGGTGTCACAATCCTGCGACTGCCACCTTATCACTATGATCTCAACCCAATCGAGTTAGTTTGGGCTCAAGCAAAGGGGTACGTTGCCAGGAACAATAAAACTATTAAAATAAAAGAGGTAAAAAAAATATTTGAAGAAGGCCTGAAAGAGGTGACGCCTGATA
Organism: Udea ferrugalis; assembly: GCA_950022985.1. Lineage (NCBI taxonomy): Eukaryota > Metazoa > Arthropoda > Insecta > Lepidoptera > Crambidae > Udea > Udea ferrugalis. Next base: position 1,330,894 of record OX465532.1, on the reverse strand, counting down.
ATTGGAGACAGTGCATACACCATGCCATAAAAGTCGAAGACAAAATGTGGCAACTCGACCACATTATAGACCAATATGTGAATTCCTTCGTTATAAACGTAACTGATTCCGATTCCGATTCTGAATACCTATACCGATTCAGAATCGGAGTCGGAATCAATAGCAACCGTAACGAATAAAAACGTATATAATTACTTGTATTTTCCTGACTTTCAAGTGTTAATTCCCCTGAACCTCTTTGAACATTTTTTTCCTAGCTATGGTTTTTTTAGTGAGAGGTTTTAATATCTAGGTAGGGTCCATATTTCTTAAATCGTAGTATTTAATTCGTTGTGTACCTGTTAAATATTCACAATTTAAAAAAAGGCTTCGATACCTAATAAAATAAAGCATGACTAAATGTCTAAGTCTAGTGATTGCCGAACGTCACTATTGTAGCGGGTCACCCTTTTTTGTATCAGTCACTGTTGAAGTTGTCATTTTGCTGACTACAATTATTAATCGTACTATAGGTAAAATTAACTTCAGTTATTTTACTGAGTTATGAGTTTTCTTTGACTCGGTACGTTTCTTTTGGTTATATTTTTAGCTACAGTACCTTTTTAAAAAGATACAATGTGGTTCAGAGATAGCCATAAGTACCTATTAACTTTTCCAGTGAGGTTCTGTAACTTTTTTTTATTAACTCGGTTTGAAAAACTCCGGTTCCATAAATAAACTCGAAAAGATATTTGTTCTGTTTTGATAAATAAAAAAAAATCTTGCGAATTTTGACGCTGATAAGAATCCCCTCGTGTAAATAGAAGGCAAGAATTTGTTGTATGAACAATATTTTGGTTACCAATATGGTTAGAATTTGAATGCTTAAGGTACCCAAATGACCGTCAGTGATCCAGCAAACTGAAACTTTTTGTTTTTCTGCAAATCATTTGAATTGTTTCGCACACTTAGCAGGACAACCTAATCAAAATGATGAAAGATAAATGGTAATGTTTTTGCTATCTCTATATGCTATTGTCAAAAATAATCTGCCTATCTCTTTTTTTATTTTTATCACCGCTTTTGTCTTTTATTGTACCTCTACCTTAAGTTTGTCTTGAAGAAATCTCTTTTAGCGATAGATTATGAATCGGTAACTGAATCTCATCACATATTTATTTTGAATTACCCAGTTAATTGTGATTTAACTATCATTTTCTTTTAAAGGAATATATCAAGACATTCTAGCGATAGGTTTTAAACGAAGCACACCAGGTCGCTAGTTTATTTAATAACATTTGTTTACAAATCTATGGTTCAACGACTTATACTAAAGCAAAGCAATTTAAACCAAATTATTAATAAGAGGGCAAGTTTTCTTTTAATTTTAGTCAATCGCTCGATTAGCGGAACCGTTCAATGTTTTTCCAAAAAAAAATGGCCTCTAGTAAAAAAAAACTCATGCGAACATAGCGTATCATTGTAAACTTTAAGTGCGGAGTTGTAATAACGCGACCAATTGAGTGTATTAGATACTTCGCCAGACATCGGAGGTCCAATCAGAAAGGGAATTAGGTGACATTGTAATTTCGCGAAACGAGATCCTCAAATTGCGATTCGGTGGAGGAAGTTGTGCGAACGCAATTATTACAAACGTTTTCTGTTCCGCTACGGTTAGGGCGCCAATCATGCTAATGTAACTTGGAAGTTGAGGTGTGTGTAGGATGTTGGGTTTTGTTCAGGTTTTGTTCAGTCAAGTCAACCGCCTTTAGCTTTACTTATGTGATTAACCTTTTCCATAGTTAATCGTGGCTTTGGCGACACGGCCATCAGCCAAAAACCAGTTACATGAAAAAAAAAACAAAAGATAGTTTAAACAAACAACAGTCTTTAAATGTATTACTATGCGTTCCGCTACTGGGCACAGGCCACACCGCAATTATAAGGTGGTCGGAGGGTTGTGCGGCTAGTGAGACACGTCAGATGTTATCAAGCCACCCTAAACCCCCACGACTGACATCTAGCTAAGTCAGCGGTAAACTAACGACGATAACAATGACGCATAAAAGGTCCAATAATTTACGCAGCCGCGAAAGCCTGGTTCACTCATGATAGCCCAACAGGCTGTCAGGTCAGCGAGCCGCGATCGTACATTGTTCTTTATGTGGGCTAAATATTTCTAGGCTATTTCTGTGTTACCTAAATGGAAGGTGCCGCAGCAAAATAGTTGTATTGTATACCGATACCTGCTTTGGGGTCAACGTGGTGTCAGCTATTTTCAAATTACAACATATTCAGACCATTAGTGGGACTTCTATTTTACTTTACCTTCTAGTTGCTCAGCTACCTTCTTTTAGTTCATGGAAAACTTTTGTAAAAGGCCATGCCGCTCTGAATCATAAAAATAACGCAGGATTACCTTGCTGCTTATTTTCCTTCATTCATTCATTTATTAGTTTGTACACAATTTGACAGGTATTAAAGGTGTAAACATAGTACGGGTGAGCATATCTCTGAGAGATTTCTTTCAGCAGACTATGCATGGTGACAGGATAAAGACAGACATTCGTTAAGATACAGGGTGGCCGGGAAGTTGACGTCCAAAGCTAAAATTTAGATTCCTCATATCAAGGTGTATCTAAATCACCCCCATGTATGTTCTACGATTTTGCTTGGCTTAGGAGCTAGAATTATTTTTGTGATTTTTTTCTTAACTTTCACCCATCATCGTTTTTTTTCTTCAATCTGGCGTTCTTGGTGGTCGAATTATCGGTGATAATTAATAACAATACTTACAAGTAGCACCCTAAAAATTTTAATCTGCCTAGGTATTCCGGAACTTCCTCAAAATTTAGTCGCAAGTTCAAAATTACGGTCCGATCTTTATAAATGCACATCTTTAATTTATGAAAAAAAAAATGTTTAGTAACACATAGTTGCTACGAAGATATCCTTATGTTATGATCTCAGTTCCATAAGTATATTCAACCAGTCCGTCGTTCAGTTACATTCACGTGCCTTGTAGCTCGTGTCCTATTTTTAGATGAATAGCGGCTCGTAGCTAGGGTGGCAGCGGCTAAGTGGAGTCGTTCTCAGCGGGACGGTATTACCATACGGCGGTGAGGCTGTGTGGCGCAGGACCGACATCTGTCTTGGAGGCTTTGAGGCTCAGACATCTTTCATCGGAATCCCGAAAGTCGTTTGTAGAAATGCTAGCCGTTTGGAAGGTCCTGCTCCTACTTTGGTACATATTAAAAGGCGATTTCTTTATTGCGTTTTCATTGTACAATTTGCGGAAAACACCGATACGAAACCCGAGCGACCCGGATAACGGCGGTAGGCTCGCTCCTTAACACGCTAGGTAAAAATTCCTTTGACTAAATGTGGGCTTCTGAATGTTCCGTTCACCATGACGGCAACAATCAGTGTGCCTCTGACTACCCATCAGGGATATGGTCGTGTGGGTGTGTTTCAAAGGCTCTTATTTTATTTATGAAATTACTGTGTCAAATATTCAGGAATAGATCAGTTCTAAAATAACATTAGATGGTATCAAATGAGTTCGGTCGCATTATGATATTATAATGTGACAAGTCATAATGTTGAATAGTGATACTATGAGTTAAAATAAATAATAAATCTGTTGTATTACTCGTCATTCTATAAAGATAGCCCTGCATGAAAAAGGTGGGCAAAAGCTAAATTTTATTTCAAAAATGGAAAGTTTTTTTTTACAAGTAATAAAAATCGCGCTACTAAAATAGTTACACATGTTTTTAATATTTAGTACAACGCATGTATTAGTCTTATTTAAATAAAAACGGATGTTATCATTTAGCTTCGATGTGTCTATTTGGGGACTATTAAAATTACACCTTGATGAAAGTGACCTCATGCAGTTTTATTCTTTAGAAACTAAGTCAAAATTTCGAATTAAACAAATTTCCGTTACCGAGATTTTGTAAAGCGGTCTGCCTTACATTGTGCGGGCGATCCCGGGCGCGCGGGGTTCGCGCGGGGGGAGGGTCCACGTCAGCCCATTGATCGCGCTGACGTCACGCCGCCATTGCAGGCCTCGTTCGCGCCTTGCCCGGGGCAAACAGGGTTGCTAGTTGTCATTTCAAATTCCCTGATATGTTAGGTGGCTACCTAGGGAATTTATTTTTAATACTAATAACAGGGAATAACTAATCTTTGCGGTTAACTATGCCTCTGGTGTGCTTTATTCTGTCTGAGGAACTAATCGACTGTGGGGACAATGGCAAGCCGTAATTATAGACTTATTTAGAACTTGTGACTTCTCTTTGAAGTTCTTTCAATTTTCTGTTGCAAGTGGCTGCACATAACCTCGTGTTATAATGTGTTCTGTTTGCTTGTTTTCAACGCAACAATCCCTATTATGTATTAAATTAAGATCAATTTCTTACTTGCATGATTACTTTTCAGAACAATGATCTCAGAGGGTTTTTATTGAGTACCACGATGATACAGCTGGCAGTTATTATATTGCACTTGTTTATTATTCTAATTCATGATGTCCTCAGTATTCATATTTGTGCCCTATGTGTGGAAAGCTATTGAGTAATCTAAGTAAGTTCTGACTGAAAAACATTTGCTGTAATTTCTCGCGAAAATCGATTGAACCCCTGAAATTACATGACGTAAACCTCCTAATCTGGTAACACTGGCTACGCGGCGCTACCGACGCACTCAATCAACGCTTCCATTTGCTTAATGCGGCTGTTAGATTTTGTGCCACTGTGTGTAGCCCAGAAAAAAACACGCTCTCTGTTTCTATAGGTTTTTGAATATCAAGATGACAGGTTTTTTATTCACATCGGATTGAAATTCTATAGCTGCTAGAACCTTTTCACGGAGAAAGTATCTGGGCTAAATTTGGTAGGATGAAGTTTTGTTGTGTTAAAATGTTAACTCCTTCTTGTAATTGCAATATAGCAGCTGTAACAGAAAGTGGTAGAATGTCTTGATATGCGAGAAATAGTATTCATCGTTGCTTTAAAATAAGTAGGTTAACTGCATATCTATAACGGGGTTATAGCTATTGTATCCGAAATTTAATTATTTATTTGATGGGCAGATTGTTGGTTTCAATGTCCGAATTCCATACAGGGAACTGTCCTATGAAATAATAATTAATCCTGGAAAATGTGGTTCATTCATAAGTTAGAATGGAGCAATTAAGCTGATTGCGGTGCTTCGGGTTTTCAAATTTGTTTGTGCTTAATGAATAGGCACCTGGGGAGCAATTTCGTGTCCGACCCACAAGAATACGTTTTTTGGCGTAATTGTAAAGAAAGATCCTATGAAAAAGTGCTTAGAGTGTACCACATTAATTAACATCATCTAATTTGTCAATGCTACCGACTGACTTGACGTTTAAAATAATGACTTTTAAAAAAGTATGACCTAGTAGATGTATTCCTCGTCCAAGGTGACGTCCTGCACTAAGGTCAAGAAAAAAAAGTCTACTTCGGGGTCCTTGTATGGGCCCCGAAACAAAGTCCACGAGGGTTGTACGCTTGTTTCTTTCGACGAGATCGAAACAGAAATGGGCAGATTCGTTGAGAAGGAACTTAAGGCACTGACGTATACCTACCATCACGCCACACCTCTCCACTGGCTGCATTCGTGTCAATCACACATCTTGTGATGCTTTCTCTCTCTTTTAATACTGGTGTTTCCATTGATCTGAACAAAAAGAGGACCAAAAATTGACTCACAAAAGTAGGTCCAATGGACCTTTTTTCAAGCCAATATGACAGCAATTGGTTTATGTGCATTCGTCATTGTCATCCTAGGTTTCTGATTCGCGAAGTATGAACGCAACGTATCTTCCTATTTTTGTTTATATAAATGGGTGTATCCCATCGGAGAAGTGTGTGCACATGCTGTCGGTGCGTTGTTACAGAATAATTTTAAAACGTAGGTTATTGGAGCCTGAGACCAGATTATCTGTGGTTTGAACCACAACTGTAGATAGGGTAAACCAAAAAGTTAGCTTAAATGAAGAAAACTTCTATTTAGTGCTGCAGGCTGTCAGGCCTGTGTCAAAGACTAAAATGGCTATTTACGAAGCGCCTTAATTTTGAACCTTAAAATGAAGTAGAACAATGCCTGTGAAAATGACTTGTCTCCTGATGTTCTAGACTATTCCCATGCCAACAGGTGTGAATAAAACTTCTCCCCGGCGACGAGATAAGGCAAACTTTCGCGGAGCGGAGGCCGAAAATGGAAACAGGTTTCCATGACGCAAATATTTTCACAGCGTTTTTATTAAATTTCTTCGCCGGCGAAAATGGTAATCTAAAATGTTCTCGCAGCCTTAAATTAGGCCGTAATTAAATAACCTTCGAGTTACTTTCGCTCGGCGTTCGACGGCTCAGTAAACGTTTTTAGTAAGTGCTTTTATGGAGTGATCTGTAAATTAATATTGTTTTGCAGACTATTTTTAGCACTTAATTAGCCTATAGTTCAGTGGTGTCTTTAATTGTTACGTTTTTCACAGTTAGATTTCATACATGCTTCAACAATAATTATAGAATGTGATATTTTTATGGGATGCGCATGAAATAGACTTAAGATTGTTTCTTAAAGATCTGAAAACCAGAAAAAGACATTTGGTCATGTTGGCATCAGGCAGGACTCGAACCCGCATCTTGTTAGAGGTGCCTATAACATTGATGAAATCACCCTGGCTCATAGGGTAAATATACCAGAAAGATTCGGCCGGTCTGTTAATGGTCTCGGTAGCATAATTGGAAGTGCAGTCGCCCGGTTTGCGAAAGATGCGGGTTCGAGTCCTGCCTGTTGCCAACATGACCAAATGTCTTTTACTGGTTTTCAGATCTTTAGTAAAGATACTGCATGGAAAATGATAAAACAATAATAAAAAATAAAGATTGTTTCATTTGACTAAGCCCCAAATGTTAGATTAAGACTTGACGTTTAGTGCTGGCTCTGTTTCTTGGTGCGCAAATTTACCCAGATCAGACTTCCATGATGGCCCTCCTAAATGGGGATAAGGACTACGTTATAATACTTCGTAGGTACCTGTGCCTAAATGAGATTCTTTGTTCTTGCCGCGCAAATAAAGTGTACTGTCTGATTTTGCATTTAGATATCCTCGTATACCCAATTTATTGTCTTTGTTCCGGTTTTTACATAAACTTCTAGTTTAGAATGTTTGTTTAATTAAACGGTGTTGTTTCTGTCTTTTGGATTAAACAAATGCAATCTGTACATAAATGATTTATTAATAAAAATGTTATACTCTTCTGTGTCTCTTGCTTGAAGATTTATAAACTCAGTCACTAAGAGGTTTGTATTTGCGAAGCATATTAGATGCGTGGTTACTGTCGGTAGAATGCATCCCTGAAGACTTGTGTTACAGGTTTTCTTTGTATGACTAGTGGTTTCATTTCCTGCAATGTACCGAGAAACGACAGCTGGCTCACACGTCCACTTTTGACCATTCATTCATTTTATATATTTGGTCTGCTCAGGTTGCCATCTGAATATATTTCATGTTATAAATAAGATAGAAGGAATTTTAGTACATCGCAACATTCAAAACTGAAAACCATCAAGTTACCAGCCAACAGAGAATGTAGCGTAGCTAAACGGACTATCTTTAGAGGAGTGGTAAGGATGGCACGAATTTACAAAATTTCTCGAGTCTAAGTTTTGATGAATCTATCAGATCGATTCTGAACTCTGAACAAAAACGCCCATGACTAAAGACAGTATGTTGTTACAATTGGACAGAAGCTGCCATTTGCATCTTATCCAGCAGATATAGTCACATAATATTATAGGTACATTAAGATATTCCTGGTATCTGCTGCGTTAATGGTATAATTTCTGTTTTCATCAAGATTGAATCTTCCATATTTTTTCCTAACTTTCTTCACCGGAACCTGTATTTACAAGATAAAAGCCGAGCGTCTCCACATTCACGCCCAATACACGCGGGTTCTCGTAATGCGAGATCTCTCTTTAGAGGTGGGCTTACCGCAAGATTAGGGGGCTAATCCTCTTTGTAATCGAATCAGGCACAAATACACTTTTACATTACTATGCCAACGCGTGGTTCGTGAAATTTCTTTGCAGTCAGCCACAGATGAGCACAAGGATACTTTCGATTAGAAATGTGATATGCCACGTTGCTATGTATGCGTTTCTTATCCTAACATTATATTCGTTGATCCTCATTCCTCATAGTCTAGCACTGAGGAAACGAGTTCTACTTAACTATGTTTTTTATATGGAACGTGCTGTGCGTGGTCGTGAGGTGTTCCTTCTGTGGCATAGCCACTTTGTGGCGGCCCTCTTCGTACTCGCTCCGCTACATAGCTCAGCATTAGTGGAAACGGTCAAGTAGGAGGTAACCTAGGTTTCACGTTCTGGCAGTATAGCTTGCAATGAAAAGCACCCTAAGGCCCGTTTTCCGTTACTATATCTTTACATCCATCCATTTTGACATATGTTATAGATGTGCAAATGCGCTATAATGTAAGGACTTCAACCAACAAATTCGCTTAGAAAACAGATTGCAATGTTCCATCTTCCATTGAATTGGATTATTACAGCCGCTGTACAGCTAGAATACTATCCTTAGAACCGTGCCTTCCCAACGGCTTCTATAATTAAGTCTTTGAAACGAATTTATGCTCCTGGATGCTTGTGTAAAGCACTTAGATCTAGTAAAGTTATTAGAAGATCATTTTCCTGTTAAGACCCGTTTACTTAATCTTACCTATGGAACTTTGTGCGCTGTAGTATAAATAATCAGTTTAAGTACCTGTGTTTAATTTACCGTTTTATGACGGATTTGCGCAAACAGCAGGCAAGTAAGCAAATATTTATTCATGAATTTAAGTAATGGTTTATAAAATATCAGAAGATGAAGAAGTTGTTTTGTGGTTTTATTTCAATTTTTTGATAGGATGGAATGAGGTGAAAGTTCTTAAGTACTATAAAAAAACACGTATCCACACATGCAAAGCCGTCGATACTAACTTTCTAGTTTAACTTTCTAGTTTCCTTACCGACATGTATTTCTATGGAATGAAAGGAAAAACTATATAACAAGCAAATAATTGAAGAAAACATATTTTCTCTCTTATTCGTTCTTTATGAGGCATTTATATCGGATTGGATGTAGCGGGCAGCTCTGAACGACACTGGTGCGTCCCGACCGCCCCGAATTTGCGGCCTAAGCCATTATGGCTCAAAGATTTATTTGTGCGAGTTTTTCCGGCGATTGTGTGACCCACTGTTAGCATCGACCCGTGCGCCCCTCTCGCTCGCTCCACTCGCTTCAAAAAAAGAACCCGGGGCTGCTGACGCGTTTTTTGTTTTTAATTTTTCTTTTTTTTCGTCTGCCCTGGACCTAGCGCGTAAGGAATGTAAAACTTCGTGGAGGAATTTTTATAACGAGTAAATCCGACTTGAGCTTGTTGATGCGAGAAAAGGCCTTTTTTGGACTCGGATTTCTTTTGTGAATTCATGCTAATTGTTAAATGTTTTTTTATAGACGCAGCGTGTCTTAGGGCTTACGTGATAATGTTATTGCTTTCGCTATATTGGATTCTCCTTCTGGCTTATCTATATTTGTTTGTATGTGAGACACATTTTCATTTCGCAAAGAGTTAATAATTTATAAAGCAGTTAATGCTTAACTTGATGGCAATTGGTATTTTTTGACCTCGTGAGCCGTCGTTGAACGTATTAGGTATCTTCTTAGCTTGATGTAGAGAACAAATCACCTTATTGAGAACTGGCAAATCGAATTTAACGGTTGTAAGAATTTAGTAAAACCAATAACTGCGTTTATTAAAAGAAGTTTCTAATATTCCCGTTTTCTCTTCCTGCCGCGGAACCCACGTTCTTAATGGAAGATTTAACAGCTTGTATGTGTTAAGACTGAAAGTCTTATTTCCTGCCCAACCAACTTTAAAGAGTGGAACTGTCACTGTCCCCTAAGTCACTTCTTTACCACACTCATAATTACACTGCTTGATTCTCATACTAATACACACATTTTGCACATATTTTTTAAATCATACTATCTACGTATCTATAAGTAACAGTGGTTACAGTGACAGTAGGGTTACGGTGAATCGTTAAATAAAGATTTATGCGACAAAGGTTCTCCGTAACGAGTTGGGATTCTTTGAATTTGCATCAACCCGTTTATGCAGATTGCTGAATGCAGCGAAATCCCTTTGAAAAAGAATAATTTATTTTTCGTAGCCTAGGTGACCGAGTAGTAAAAATACTTATATTTTTCGAGTTCGTTGGTTCGCTCACTAAATAGAGAGAAAGTATGTTTCAAAGTTGGAGTGTTGTCCAGATTGGTAATCATCACCAAGCCGCTCAACGCTGACGTTCCTAGTTATCCATTGTGACTTCATTGTAGCACCTGCAAAACACAATATTCTGCCAAAACATCTTAACAGACTGAGTTTTGATTTGGTACGAGTACAATTTGTAAAACTTAAACAGGATCACTGCTGCTACTATTATGTAATGATCAATTTAGTTCAGAGGGAGACATATCCAGATAGGTAGATATTAATTTCAATGACAGATTTTCATTGAAAGTTTACTCTTTCATTGGCAAATCTGAGAGCATCTGTATTATTACTACTACGCTCTGAAACGGATTTAAAATAGTTTTATTAAAATGTTCAGATTCACGAATAACCATTCTGTGAAATTTTCCGTTCGACGTTCATTCACGAAACGTTTCCTGGAAGAGCGAGTGTTCCGCCACCCGTCCGCGCCTCTTGGAGCTTGCTACCACCAACCCGCCGCCGGGTGGGGGTCGCGTATGAAGTTGCGTGAAAAGTCTAACTGAAGTGAAAATAGATAAATTAGTCCTTCTTATCAGTATGTCAGTAAGGGATAGGTCATTGAATCGACAAGTGACCTCTGAGAGATGGCACTGAATGAAAATACTCACATTAAGTCTGTGAGTTGTAACCTATACACGCATGTGTAGGTGCCTATTGTATCTTTATTTTATCCATTTAAATTCACATTACAGTTTTTACGTAAAAACATTGGTGACATGTTTTAGAGGATTAGCTTTTTAGCAAATAGTCCTTTAACAAAAAACCACAAGCAACAGCCTAAACAAGTTCCATTGCTCGGCAGAGGCCTCATTTCAACATGAGGTTGCACGGGCCGTAGTCCAATACGTGAGCGCAGTGTGGATTGTTGGAGAATTGTAACGTTAGTACTAAACCTTGCTGTCAGATGTCATCAAGCCGCCTTAGGGCCTCGGTTACGTCGGACTAGGCTTCGGCCGGGCTTACAATGAATAGCAGTCAGACGGTTTTTTTTTCCAAAACTGAGTTAGTAACATATTCTAGATCGCCATCATGTTATACCATCCTGAATACCTATGTTCAAAACTTATTTTTATTTAAAAAAAACGTCTTTCTGCTGCAGAACGGTGATTGTGTCCGATCCGCCGTTGCTACTGCGCCACGGGCACCTTTACCAATAACACCGATATGTATCATTCATCTCTTCCATTCCAACCTAAGTCTCGTCACGTAGCGTATTCTGCCGAACCGATCGCTGATTACGAGAAGCAGATAATTCGATAACCGCCCGCGAGGTGCCGCTTCCAATTTACTTTTTCTTTTTTGAGGCGGTCCGTTTCACCTGTTTGATTGTGAATGGTCGCGTTGGCGGAATTTTGGAGTTATATTTTTATAGTTGAAGCAATTGAAATGAATTCATAATTCTTCCAGTCAATTTTCCTCTACCTCTACCGTGCAATAAAGAATATATCTATCTATCTATCTATTTTCATATGGATTCAAAAACTAAGGGTTTATGTTTCAAATTTTTGATTCAGCCATATACTTACCCAGAAGCATACCTTTTTCATGAGAAAATTAACGTAGTTTTCTGTCTTTCCGTCGAGTTATCTACATTACGTTATCGTTCTATTTGTACAGTTATCAACAAAAGTGTTTGAACAGTTTATTAACTTGTTACAATATCTGATGATTTGACGGCTAATCATATTACGAGGATAAGCTGTCACGTGATTCCATTCCAGGACAACATTTTTTAAACATTATCAAGATATCCTCTTGTAAGCGTTGGTTAAAAAAGTATTCAAATCGTCTGACCAATAAGTAAACTTCAAAGTTGATAAACGAAGATAATGAAATGAACGAAAGTCGCGTCAGTTTTTTCTTCTCAACGTTAGTTTTTTTTGGTAACTTATTGATTTAAGTTGCGTTGCTACGTAGTTTGCAAGTGAATAATCTATTTATTCTGCAGGAAAGATATTTGCATCCAACTCATAGAACTAACGTTTTCAGTATCACGAGTAGTATTGTAAGTATTGATATAAAACCGACGACGTTGTGCATTGCTTAAAATGCACAGACATGACCATAAAACGTACCACGCCCTTTCAAATGCAATACGTGCATTCCTTAACACTTTTCATTTTGCTTTTATTCTTTATATTGAAAAAGAGCTGCTGGAATCCACTCAGGTTTTAATTAAATTTATTATTGGTGAGTGAACCCATGCAAGTGAATTTAATTGAATGTTTGAATTTCAGTCAGTACAGCAAAAAAGGGAGGTCACATCAACCGAACCGCACCACGCCCTCCATTGCGTGTGTCAGTACGGCGTTTGATGCTATTAACTCGCGAACTGCGAATCAAAGTAATTTTTCACTACTCATACTCTGAAAGTAGGTCATTACTGACCTGAGAAGCGGGCTGAAAGTAATACTTTTCATCCCTAGGGAGAATCACTTTCAACTGACATCTGCCAAATTATTAAAAAAAAACTTAGTTATTTTTCACATATCTATTGAACCATGTTCCAACTTTCTATACAGCCACGATGTAAAATTGAAATAACTTAAAGTTAAGTATTGATTAGAGGATGTATATTTTATAAATAACTTTATTATAATTCATTTTCAACAATTTCTTCAAAATAACTAAGCTTAGAGCAAAATATTTACCATTTTTCCAATGAAAAAATAAAAAATAATGGCTGAATAGTGGGCCCGCCACAGAAAAAAAAACAAACAAAATAGGCGGGATAGCGCCAATTCGATCTTCATTTATTTTTAAATCTTTTTCTTTGGCTAATTCATGTTTTATTTTTACTTTCCTTGTATTCGTAATGAAAAGCACAGTGTTTACCTCGGGTGAAAGACTTATTTAGTCCCTCGAACTATTGGCGCCCTCACTTCGTTCCGGGCGCCAAACCCCGTCTCGGGACTAAATAAGTTACTTTCACCCCTAGGATAACAATGTACTATTACGACCTTTAGGAACCTTGCTTCATTTCTATTCATTTAGTGAAATCTTTCTCCTAACTTTTTCCCATCGTTCATTATGTTGATATTTTTTTTTTTACTGTACACAAAAAGACAATTACAATAGACAATATTCAGGACAGTCAAAGTACAGATAAGCTTATCTCTAAAACGAGATTTCTGCCAGCAGACCAAGTTGACAGGATATGTAATTAATTGAGACTACAAGCCGGCTGCGTACAAAACCAAAAGCGAAATTACCAAACATCTGAATATTATGGATATCCAGAAAAGTGACTTTTAAAAACAAATATACTTTAAAGAAGACTAAGAAAAAAAAAACTTTCATATTGTTTCACATAAGGAGTATTTCGACTGCTCCATCGCGGCTATCAACTTATCAAGAGTACTAATAGTCTTCCCATCGATCCCATAAATAACCGAATGAAAGTTGCTGCGATACCTCTCACTCTACCCATTCCAGTGAGTCGAAGCATTGTTGCGATTAAGTTGTAGAAACTCGCCCACACTTGAACAAACTTTCCTCTTGGTTCCAAATAAAACTGAACAAAAGCGGAATATGTTGATTCCCGCAGTACCCCCCCCCACCTACGCAGTGACCTCAACAATGTTGGTTACAGCCCTTGTAATACCCACTACTTGCCTGAGGCATCAAATCCTACGCACACTTTTTGTTCTTTAATAAATAGTTAATTCAAAAAGGTGTTTTACAAAGTTTTTGATAGAGACTATGAATCGTGTTTCTCAGGGATGTCAGACTTGTTTTTGTGAAGTCAAAGATACATACCTATGATATAGCTGGATAGCTGGCAATGGATGCTGGCTGACTCACTCGTGGAAATGTAGGATTTTATCTGATTAGTAAAAACTTTTCATAACTCCGCCCTTTAAGTTGTTCCTAACGAGAAGGGAGTCCTAGATTCGGCAAAATTGATACGATATGATTTTTTATTAAATGAGAGCGCTGCTTGAGTTCTTTATGGGCCTCAAAGATTAAAAAAGCTTTGCCTAACCAATAACTATTCGCCTCACTGTCATAGTTTTGACGTAAGACGTAAATGTGTCGTAACAAAAAAGTAGCGACATAGGCCGGGCCCACAGCACCCTCATAACTCAGCGTGGCCTGCCTCTGACGGGGGCCCTGGGAATCTTTCTGGGATCTCTTTTACCAACATGTCTGCCGTAATTAACGCATTTAATCAAGATATATGGACGTTTTAGGTTTCGTTTCGGTATTATTGTACGGCGAAACAGGGATTCCATGTGTACCTATTTTTCGAAAGATAATGTGTATAAGTCATCTACGAGTATTAGATTATTCATTTATTATTTTTTACTATAAAGACACAACAGACTCATACCAACATTTATCAATTCAAAGCGAAAATTTCCCTCATTTATAGGTACTTTAAATATTTACTCAAAACGCGTTTTAAGCTCTTTTTGAGTAAACTATTTAATTTGCAGCATTATTTATAAAACCTAACGCAACGCTGCAGAATTAAGTTAGCGTTCGTGTCCTGTCACTTACTAGCAAACGGTGGCAGCAACAAGTTTGAAAGGGACAAAGCGATACAAAAGTTGACGTGATGCTATAGCGCTGTTCGAGTTTTATGAATTATGGCGTTAAAGTTTTGAAGTTTGACCTCTATCACACTTTATCAACGTCAAAGTTTCACGATTTCATGATGCCCGTTGAGGTGTCCGTGGCGCAGTTGTGACAGTAATGGGCGACGATCTCTGTTGTATAGTAACACACGCCGGGTCGGAAATGGGATGGGTGACCACCCCGACCGAAATTTAGTGATGTGTATTTCGGGCATCTCCGTGCTTCGGAAGGCACGTTAAGTGTTGATCCCGGACAGGTATAGGTATGAATAGGTAGTTGCACACTTACCTTACACCCCTCCAGCAATCCGCACTAAGCCCGCGTGTTGAAGCATGGCTCGTTCCACCTCATGGTTGAGGTGGGGCCTGTGCCCAGCAGTGGGACGTATATAGGCCTTTTATGTTTTGTTATGTTGTCCGGTATTCATTTGTTACATAGTCTGCCTGAAGATAAGCACTCACTCATATTAGTAGACACTAATAGTGTCGTCTTCTGTTTGCTCCGCCTGCTGCTCGCAGGCGGGCCCACCTGGACCGGATTTATTGTTCAACAAAGGCAACGCTGTTTCCTATAAGTAACTCACATCGTTTTTAGACTCACTTTCGCATTTCAGTAGTTTACTTGCGGATTGCTATCGAATGTAAAAGGGAAGAAATGGTTCTAACATCCAAAATAATGACATAATTATTTCGAATATGAATCGTTTTCCCTGTTATTTGGCAAATAGTGTAGTCCGTTTCAAGTGCGTTAGTTCCAATATTATCGACAGTTCAAAGTTGTGACTGATCAAGTTCAATCTTGTTCATAATGACCATAACTCAGGTCACTCGGGCTTTCGAGCGGTCGTCAGTAGGTCCAATTGATTAAATATTTGGCAACGGCGCTTTAGTTATGTTACCCACTGTTTTCTGTTCTTTATACTCCTTTTTTTTTTTTTTTTAAGTAGGGGAAATGCCTTACGCATACCCGTCCACCGGGGGACGGACGGGTTATGTCGGACTCACCACTGGACAGATGGTATACCGACTAAAACCCCTACTACTCCCTCTAATCGTCCGTTAGTGGGGGAACACGGTGAATAGCGCCTGCCTGTTACGCGTTCCCCCGGACGGAGCCCGCCTGCACGGCGGGCCGGAAGCGACCCCCCCCCCCGCGTGAGGGGAGGCCAGAAGGGACAGCCGAGGATGTCAAGCCGTCCCTACCAGGCAGCGGTGAAACCCGTGCAATGCTGGCGGCGGCACCCCCGTACCACGCGCTAGCTGGCCACCGTACGCAGGCCCTACTGGGCCCGCAACCACGAGCCACCCAAAGGGCGGCTCCGCTGCCGTAACCTTCGGTACGGCCCCGCCGGGCCGCGACGCACAGGGGGGATCAGCCTCGGGTTACTGGCCCCCACCAACCGGTTGTGTGCCGCGGCCCCAACCACGCGCCTCAAGGCGCCTGCAGGCCCCACTGGCCCCGCATCCCCGCGTCGCCCTTACGGGCCGCAGCGACCCTACTGGGCCCGCAACCACGAGCCACCCAAAGGGCGGCTCCGCTGCCGTAACCGACGGTACGGCCTCGCCGGGCCGCGACGCACAGGGGGGATCAGCCTCGGATCACTGGCCCCCACCAACCGGTTGTGCGCCGCGGCCCCAACCACGCGCCTCAAGGCGCCTGCAGGCCCCACTGGCCCCGCAGCCCCACGCCGCCCTTACGGGCCGCAGCGGGTGGGTGTCCAGTCCACCACGCTGCCACGCCTGGGTTCTCTTCGCTTCCCGGTGGTGCCCCTACCACCGGTACTAGGCCCCCTCGCCACGCCGAGGCGAGAACCCATGAGGGGGTTCTTTATACTCCTTAAGGTGCCATGCACATCGCACAGCCTGCTTCCGTTAATGATCCCTTTGGTGCTAATTTGCAATAAGCAGTGCGTAATATTTCCTGTTGTAAGGGTAGGACTGTCCCAATATCATCGTCAATTCATAGTTACGATTACGACTGTTCAAAGTTCAATCTTATCCAAAATGACCATAATTCAGGGGGGCTAAAACGGTAACATTTAGATGATTCATATTATGAAACATCTAACTGACGTTTCATCCAGGCCGCGGTCCGTTTCGAGTCAAAAGCGAGTAATAGCGCGCTGACGTCGCTCACGTTCATACAATTTATCAATTCGGGATGCGTGTGAGCGCGCTGTTACTCACTTTTGACTCGAAACGGACCGCGGTCTAGATGAAACGTCAGTTAGATGATTCATAATATGAAATGCTAAAATGTTGCTGTTTTAGCTTAGCCCCCCAGGTCAGCTTGGGTCGGTTCAAGCGGTCGTCAGCGGGTCCAAGGGTTCAAGTAGTTGTCCTCGGGGCTTGAGTGTCAAATAGCGTGTAACCCACTGTTTTTAGTCATTGCTACTTTTTAAGATCAGGTTCATGAATAGTTTTTATTTCTGTATGGAAAATAGTGCGTAAGATTGTCCGTTTCACGTATGTGTGAGTTCCAATATCATCGCCAATTCAAAGTTACGACTGTTCAATCTTGTCTATAATGACCGTAACTCAGGTCGGGTCGGTTCGAGTTCGAGCGGTCGTCAGCGGGCCAAGGGTCCAATATTTGGCCTCGGGCTGGATGCCGCGGTCATAGTATAAACCATATAGTAGAACATCTAAATACAAACGTGCCACTCTCGGTTTGAATGTGTGCGTGAGCGTCGTGCGCCGTGTCGCGATTTCACGCACACGCTAGCATAAAATAGGGGGGAATAAGGTGGTGGCAGTAGGGACGGGCTGTGCCGCGTGTCTGTGAGCACGCTGGGCTAATAACTCGGCGGGCGCCCTTAGATAACCTACTGTTTATACTGTGTCAGCGGGCCAAGGGTCCAATATTTGGCCTCGGGCTGGATGCCGCGGTCCTCCAGTGATTGTGCAAGCTGGGGATCCGCGACCCTCGTCCGAACTTTTTGTGAAACATTCGGTGGCTACCTTGTTTATTGGAGTTTGGGCTGTTGGAGTGGGTTGCGTCTCGTATTATTGGATTCGCTTTTATGTTTGAGAAGTTTTGTGAGATTAAATCAGGTAACCAATGTTGATAGGTTTTCATTCCTAATTTCCTACTTGTGTGCAGTGCGTAGATTTTGTAATCTTGTTATTTTATTCCGATTCCGTTTTTGAGGCCCAGTCAGTGAGACTGGACGAATGATTTCATTAGTATTGATATTTCAATACTGAAGGATAACAATTAGGACTGAAATATATATTTTTTACTTCATAGTGTGTCCACATAAGGACTGCTACCTACAACAGACAATATTTAAGAAAACAAAAGCAAGGGACCGGGTAGGAAAAAATAAGTAGTCATAGACAGCTGCGTACAAAACCAAAAGCTAAAGACTATGGAAGCACTAAAAGATTCGACCTGTTCTCATTGAATCTTGAAACCTAATAACGAGGTTCTTATTAATGGTATTTCTTGATCTACGAATACTCTTGTATGCGTTAATGAAACTGTGAACTAAAACTTAACTAGTCAAGTTTAACTGATAGCATAGTTAAATGTTGTTTAACTGGGTCGGCGCAATACGCTCTTAATTGCGTTCTACTTGATGTTGAATGTTGGTTCACTTCAATGAGTTCCAGCCAAATAAGTAGGTTCAAACATAACATATGTGTGTGCTGAAGATATATGTCTAATCATTTAACAATGTAGCATAACTTTTTTTTTTATATCTCAATTAGGCGCGCATTTGACCACAATCTCACCTGATCGTAAGTGATGATGTGGCCTAAGGTGGTACATGCCTGCCTAACAAATGGCTGTAGCATAACTACTTGTGATCTACGCACACTATTGTCACCATTATGGCATAGGCCATTTCGTCTTTCACATAGATAATACTGTGTTGAAAAGTGCAACTATGAATGCAAGATTAATCAGTTTATATTATGTTGTGCTTGTATAAGAAAGAGTAAACCGCATTTACTTTTTCTTATATTTATGGTTGTCGTCTTGGGGTTATCTTTGGCCACTTAAAAAACGTACCTTGGTATTTTTCACTCTTTTTTTTAAGTTCAGCAAAGTGAGATATTGCAAACTACAGCAAAATTACAGATGTTGTGGGATAATACGTTTTATTGTGCACGTATAAGATTGTTAATTAGTTTATGGAGCTATAACGTTATTTTCTGTCGCTCGCTGAGGAGAGCGGCCCGTAATAAAATGCTTAAACTTTTCAGTCAACAGGATAAAGTTTCGCCAGTACTTCTTACTTTAAAATTGCATTTTTTTCACTGTAGCCTTCATGTTTACAGTTCCTGGCACAGAAACGTTCAGAAAGTTATATTCTTATGATTTATCCCATCGATTGGTAAAAAATACGCTTTAGAAATGACCTGTAACCTTTTTCTTTTCAAACTTAAAGGTGTACGTGTTCAGAAATGTAATAGTTTGATAGAATGTGACATTCTAGAGTGCAAGTTATTTATAGTCGACGTCAACAACCTATCAGTAGTCGCTGAAGGCACGTCCGCTGTCCAGCGCGTCCCCAGTAAGCACTCAGCTCTTTGGAGGTTATTGAGTTGGCAGCAAATTGAATCAGTACGCCCTCTGTCGTTAAAGTCTGGAACTTGCGTCCCGTTTGAGGCGAAGAACCTTTAACAGCTGACCTACTGAATTAGTGTTCGGAACTTAACCGTTTGAACGCCTAACTACACTCCTCAAAAGTGTCTAGGGATATCTCAAGCATTTTCATACGAAGTATAGCTATTTGGGAGGCTGTAAAAATTCGAATATTGATACCAACGTAGAAATTTTTAGAACACAGAAACTGCTATATCTGCCCTTTCAGATTGTATAAAGAAATTCATTGAAGTAGCATTATTGTACAATCGTAAGGACGTTAAAAAAGACAGATTATTCTTTTAAAAAGTGTCATGATTTTAGCAGAATCAAACGTTTTTTTTGTAATATTCTTAACCTTTATCTTGTACCTCTGTCCTCGCGTTATTCTAAGATAATGCTCAACTTGTAAACAAACTTAACTTTATGAAATATTTGAAAAATGAAATCCCTATGATATCCCTAGACAGTTTTGATGTGTCTACTAGAAGGTTTATGGTTAACACAGGCACTCGTCTGAGGAAACGTTCTCATACAAATAATTCCAGTGTTCATTGATTTTATGTCCTTCTTCTTAACTCATTATAGCTGGCCATGACCCTCTCTAAATGGCATGGAATGTTAATATGAATTTCGTAAGTGCCAATAAAGATGACTGAATATTCATGATTTTAACGATGCTGAACGAGATTTGGGAATGGTATTATTACAGTTTCCATTCGGTAAATTGGATTCGTTTTAAGTCTCAAGTCTAGATTTGAGTCTCATTTGTTAAAGCTTTATTGATTTTAGAGAAACTTGAGGATTTTTGTTCACAAGATTTTCGTTTTAACACGATTGGATAGATGAAACCACGTTCTATTCGACGTTGTCTATGATATATTAAAGTGGTTGAGCCTTCTACCAATCCGTAATCTACTCTTGTATCTACTTAGATTACTTTTGTTGATATTCTATTATACTCTCTAAGATGAAAAACAAAATCGTGCCTTCTGGGCTATTTCCCATATAGGACAGAAAGCTTTAGTTATTTTTGTCTTTCTAAATCCGTCACACGCGTTGGTACTGGCAATAAGTGCTGTTTACTTCTTCAAACTATTTTTTAATAACATAACATACCCTCACGACCATATCCCTAATGCATTAGTCAGAAGCCCACATTTCGCCAAGTGAATTTGAACCCAACGTGGTAAGGGGCGAGCCTACCGCCGTTATCCGGGTTGCTTGGGTTTCATATCGGTGTTTTCCATCACCGGAGAGTTAGCCGCATATTGTACAATGAACACCAAGTAGTTTTGTTCCGGCCAGATTTGATCTCGGGACCATCGGGTTCCGAGCCAGAGTGTTCAACCACTGGGCCACGACGCTCTCTACTCTACGCTCTATTTTTTAATATCACCTGCAAACGCGCATCCACTTTGAGTTAGCGGCTTTCAGATGGGTCCCTATGGGGCGCCCCTAAGTACCTAATTATAGTTTTGGATTAGGAAAATGGTGCGCTTAACCCTAAAGTTCGTAGATACTGTCAAAGCTTCGGTTAAACAATAGTAGTCATTAAAACATAATCCATTTATACCTAAGTTGTAGACGCTCCTCGTCATAACGTCACAGGACGTAAAAATAATCTCCGTTTTATCGCAGTTGTCTTTCATAGTTCCGTCCATTACTTTATGGCAATAAAATTGTATAGCTAACTCCCGGATATTAAAAAGCAGAAACAAAAATCAATGACTGCATAAATTACTTACCTGAAAAAGATAGTGGTTTAGAAATGCTACTACTTATGTGGAGGAATATTTTGATGATAAACTTTAACGTCTGCCACTCTCTCTTTCACATTGCTGGGACTGTTGAAATGCCCGTGATTAATAGTACATAAGCGTTCACATCAACCTTTACAAAACCAATGCAAAATGCGTCTCATGTCAGAAGCATAAGGTGCTCCAATGTGAAGATGGATGTGAACGCCTCTGTTTCTATTTCAGTTGGGAAATCGCATGTAACACAATTAGAATTCAATTGAATGAATAAAAGCTTTAGTTTTACTTGAAATGTGGGCTTCTGAATATTCCGTTCAAAATGACGCTAGCAAAAAGTGGGCCTGTTGTGCATGTTTGTTTAGTTTTAGTATGACGATTTAAAAGTGCTGTGTAATGGCCTACATGAATAAAGGAATATAGTATTTTCGAATTTTGATAAAAGCTTGCAGTATTTATTTGCAAGAGTACGATGGAATTCAAAAATCGATTCCCGGTGATGTTTGCGTTTATTGGTTACTTTAAGTCTCAGATAAAAATGCGACAGGTGGCGCTCCCGGCGCAGGTAAAACGTTAATGGACGGTCCTTATTGGATTCCTTCACGGAACCCGCTGAGTGCTCGCTGTAAACCCTCCTTGTTTTATTTGGACATTCGACAGTTTATTACTGAAGTAATGACGAAGATTGACCTGAACCTGAAGTTTAGGGCTAAGTGTTTTGCCTTTCTGGTTTTAAATTGGCAGTTTTTAGGAGGTATCGCTTTGGTGGGTCTCTTTTAAGGTGGAGCATGATTTAAATGAATATACTTATCTACAAGATATATTTAAAAATTTGATTCTACACTAAGTTTGCATTGCCTCCGAGATAGGACAATTGATATATTAACGATTATTTAAAAAGAAACTCTTGAGCCAAAAAAATCTGTTGTTTTAGTCACATTTATGAAACTCAACAAGGGCTCAAATCACTTCATAAAATGTCCATAGTTCAAAAATCGCCCATCGTCCACCTAGGGCTACAAGCAGAACCAGCCGGTGTCACCATTGTGACAGCCCAAATGACACGGCCCAGCATACTTTAGAGGTATGCCCGGCCTGGGCTCAGGAGCGCAGTGTCCTAGCTGCTGAACTGGGAAGTGTTGTCACGCTTCCAAGAGTGTTGGAAGCCATGGCGGCAAGTAGACGGTGCTGGGCAGCAGTTGTCGCTTTTAGCGAAACTGTCATGCTGGACAAGGAATCCGCCGAGCGTTCAAGGGAGCTCGCAGACCCTAGCCGGCGGAGAAGACGACGCAGAGGCGCTGGCGTAATGCCTTAGTGCGTCCTCTTGGCCCTGTGGTTTGGGGCGTTAGAATTCGGCCAAGGTTCCCCCCCGCCTGTCGTAAGAGGCGACTAAAGGGGGGCCCCGGGGTCGCCAGGAGTGCACATGGTGGAGACTGTGTGCTTCCATTGCACAAGCGATCCTGTGGAGGGTGGCGGTGTGGGGGGGCCTCGCACTGCCGCGAACGCCCGCGGGTGTATGAGGGGAGGCATAACTCCCCTCGTGAGGAGCTGGGTTAACAGCAAAGCGCGCCAGGGGTCCACTGATAGAGTCCCTTAAGGGGGTCCTCGGGGATTCCTGGTACCGCGCAGAAGATGGCCTCCGCGGAGTTTAGTGGGTATGCCCACGCCCACTGGGGTGGGTGAGCCCCACACTCCCCCGCTCCCGTACTCAGGGAGCGGGAAAGTGCGTAAAGGCATTCTCCGCGTAAAAAAAAAAAAAGGGCTACAAGCAGACGTCGCAATGTGTTGGGAACTTGCCCTAACTAGAAGCTACTGTTTCACGTTTCAAGTAAATTATCCAACGTCTCTAAGTTCCTTTAATGCCAAAAACAGCTGTATGTATTCTTGTGCTTAGATGTATTTAAGAGGCACGGGAACGCAGACGCCATCCCTCCAGTGGCACTCAAGATGTGTAACTAAAGCCGACCTCTTGGAATACCTCCCGATGTCTGCGTATTTTCCTTAGGCCCTAAACATTTTAACGGTCAGGTTTTCTCTCGGCAAAAATGGGAACATGAGCAACCCACGCCCATAAATGATACTCGTAAACACACAGTTTTAAAGCTATTTTTTTTAATAATAATTAAATATTCAAAGAAAATAATGTTATCATACTCGTACTGTCACTAAAGTAAACCTACAAAATATACCAGAATCTTGTTGGATTTTAAGAATAAGAATCATTTTCCTATTTCAATTTATTTTAACATTTTTTAAAATTTATTTTTATTATTTTTACTTGCGTCGGTCTTGTTTTGTTAAATAATACGGGAATGTTGCGACTCGGTAGTTATTCTGATGACCCTGACTAGGACGCCAACCGGCAGATGGGAAACGCCGTTCTACATCTCTCGAGGAACTTCAGATAGAACTACTAACCGTCTGAATGAGCAGTTGAAGTCTTTACGTCGATTTGTCGCTGTCCTCCTCCTCGGGAATGGCTCGTTCATCTTCTATGAAGAAGTGTGGTCTGTTTGTGTTATATTTTTGTGCCGGTAAGAATTGTAGGTAGCCGTGTGTATGAGTAGGCACAACCCGCACAACTAAGATTTGAGGTTTAGAACCATATTAAACTAATGTTCACCTTGGAGACCGGTTTAAACTAGAAAATAGTTTTTAATGATGTCATTGTTATCATCATTTAGTAATTTTACGAAGATGTTTGGAGAAGGTGAGGTTTAAAATTCCTCATCCCCCATTGAAAATGGAGGATCCTCTTCCGTTCGAAGTACTTGTCTATCTCTAAAGAAACAACTAAACAAAACTTAATCCAGAATAGTTTTGCCGCCGCCGTAAATCAAGCTGAATCAGTGGACTTAAGATACTTTCGAATCGATGTTGACAGGGTCCTGGATCACTATCCTTCGTGCTCTAACAACTATTAGTGCGGATAAATCTATCCCTAACACCTGAATGAATAGTGACGTTTTTGTGTCGCTTTGTCGTCGTCAGCGCGTCGAGAGCTTCGATGATCGTTTATCTTGTGACTGCCGATGCAGTTGTCTTTGTCCGCGATCGGAAGCGCAATGTAATCGATGCGACGCTACTCCGCTTCGAAACTGTTTGCATTTTTGCAATCGCTGAAGCCGGTGTTGAATCTCCGCTAACAGCTTTTGAAACTGTCGGCGATTTAATCTGTGAAGGGTGGAAAATAAATTGGACTGTTTCCATTAGTCTGTCTTTTCGTTCTCTTTTAGAATTCTACTCATTACGCTTCTTTTGGAGGTGCTTTTTCGTTGAAGCGCTTGCATTGTAAACTATGACATTATGTTCTGCATCCACTAATTCCTGCGACACTTTTCGTCCGTTAAACCGACCTTCAAATTGGTCTTCATTTCCCAATGACCATTATGTCTTATGTTAAGTCTTTGCTTAGCTACGAGATCGAATTAGAAGTGAGGATTTCCGTAGAAGAATTGGAGTCATTGTAGTGGCTCATCAAGTAAACGAGCTGATGTGGTAGTAATATTGGAAGACCCCATGGTCGCTGAGTCAGAAAAGTTCAAAAATGGTAACCGTTTGATGGTAAATAAGGCATAGGACGCCCACTCTACTAGTGCGGTATTATTTTCAAATTATCTGGCTAATTTATTGTAATTGCACCAGTTAATGGTTACCGGCAACTCAACAATGACAGAACGATTTTCACACCAGAGGGGGTGAAATTGAGAATATAAAAGCGTCGCCCCTCCCGTTGCCCGTTGATCGGGTATTTTATCAGTGCAACGCGCGGCGCGTTTTCTCCGGGGAGCTGTTACTGAACCGAAGATGCAAGACTACCGACGTTGAAAGACCTAACGCGGTGTAGACCTATTTCACTCTTTTCTTTTATGTCGACCGTGTTTTGTTACGGGGTAACCGCCATTTTGTTTTGTTGCGATTTTTGGTTTATTATTACTACTCGTACGCAATGGAATTTAAAAGAGGTATAGATACGTTATGTCAGTACTGACGCGAAGTCAAAAGCTGACCCCTGGCGTATTTACAGTCCTACCAACTTATCTGTGAAATGGCGAAAATTGGAACTACGACCGCCATGTTGAAATGTCATTCGATTGTCCGTGTCAACAATTTTTGAGTACTATGGTTGTTTTATTGTGATATTTCGGAATTTATGAAGTTGAATATGCCGAAAGCCATTAAAAGTGATGCTCAAAACATTATTCTCAAGGTTAAAACCTTTTTTAAAGAAGAAGCTCGGGCGAGACTCCGATTATTCCATTTACCAAAATATACAAAGGAATTTCGGCTGCAACAGGTTAGTGTTGGCAGCTTTATTTTTATAAATACCTATATTCTTAACCAAATATTTAAGTCCACGGAATATTTGTATATATTCTTACTGTAGGTTGACGTAACGGTAACGCACATCTAATAGGTCACCTGTGAAATGGGTGAGCCAACTAACCTGCCGGTTTTTAAATTTCGATGAAAAATAAAATCCTATGTTTCAGGTGTGAGTCAACTCGAAATTCAAAAATAGATAAAGAAGGGCATGCAGCAGAAGACACTGTTCAAGGCAAGGATAGAAAACGCAAAAGTGGAATCATACACGTTGATGATTTTGACATGGGAGTTATACGGAGGAGAGTACATGAATTTGATTCTGCCAAAAACGAGGTGCCTACTGTTAAAAACCTCCTAGAGGTCTTAAAGACAGAAATAAATTACGCACGACAGCGATGATGATGTCGGTAGTGCAGGTTCATCTAAAGATCATAATTACTGTAAATGTGGTTTTTAATAAATAATTGTTAAGCAATTTGTTTTTTTTATTACATCCATTAGGTACTTACCACTTCGAATTATTATTAGTATATCGTTGTTAGGGGTTAGGTACGGTCTTAACTAAATGCTGCAAATAGTACCTGGTACCTGATGCAGGGAGGGTACATGAATCACATTGAATGAAAGTTTGAGTGGAACATTTAGTATGATTGTTAAGTTTTCCAGATTCTAGTTTATCTCTCTAGTAACTGTTAATATCTGCAGGATTTCCATTTCATTGGATCACTTTCTAAATAAAGCCATTTTTTAATCCTGAAGGACAACTGTTTAGCGTACCTACTTAACTACAAATGAATTTACAATATTTAATTTTATTATTTTTATTTAATACTTATTTCATATGAAAAATTTCCTACTTGTAAAACTCACTCAATTTTAGGCACCTTATATTAATTAGCAACACTGAATCGACGGTGTCGTCCTCCTTCAGTTCACAGATAAGTTGGTAGGTCTGTACCTATGATTTGACCGTGTGTACAAGATAGCATGATTATTTTCTAGAGCGTGAACGAGACTGTCAATTCTTTGCTCCTGTGGTCAAAAGTCCTGATTGCGGGTGCCACTTTTTTAGCACAAGTAACCAATCTACGTAATTTTATTATAATATCATTGCTCGTAAGCAATAAGTTCAGGCCTGTCACAGTAGCGTGTTTGTACCGTGCGCCAAAAAACTTGCGAAGTGTACGGTGCTATATTATACGCGCTATGCGGGCGAAACTTCTGATATGACCTGTACTACGAGTATGTCGTATTCTAGCAAGTCTCAACTTATTGCGCACGTGTAGGACTGACCAATGTGTATGTTGTTTTCTTAACAAGGTTTGCTTAGAAAACAACAGCTTTAATTCTATTTAACCAGATAGCTTTACTATATAGGTGCTTTTGCTTGTAAATTTTGCAACTTCACTCGAGATAACAATTTACATGTGACAGTGATTAAGCGTACTTACCTACTGAGAACACTATCAATCTGTTCCCAAAGCATATTTTTTAAATTATTTCAAGTGTTATTTATTGAAATAAAAAAACAATCAGAAAATCAGGCAGTAAAAGGCATGAGAAAGTCTGAATAAACACAAAGCACTGTAGAGCTCAGCACATAATATAACCAGATGGATTAAATTGGTTCATTTCGAACAATTGTTTGGTCTCTTATTGCCGGCGAAATACTCTTAAAGCTCATGTGAGCAATACAGAGCCACTGGAAAGGTGCTTGGGTTAGATAATTTGAGATTACACCCTTTGATACTGTAGAAGGTTCGACGCGGTTTTGTATGTTAAAGGCACTTCGTTTCGTGTTCCGCTTTCCAGGATATCGCTTCAGAAACGGTTTGGCTCATTTTAAACTCAAGTCCGTTTATTCATACCATCTCAAAAGCCTTTAGAGAGTTTCCTCAATACATCCTGTCGAACATTCATCAACGTCTAGCGCAGGTATACGATCTTCATTTAAACCTACCGTTAGAGCCTTTTGAAGAGTTTTAGGAAGTTAAATTCTACCATTAACCAGTCATGAATACCTAATTAAGTTCGGCGACATTCTACAGAATTTGTTTTACTGTTGAGTAATTATGTGAATTTGGGAGTGTGCCAGGGTTGTGCAGGGTCGGTCGTAAATTGGGCATATTGCGGGCCACGCGAGAGCCGGTAACATAGAGTTAATTGTGCATATTACTGCACAAGTGCACGTGCAGAGTTTCTGGAGCTCATTATGTGGCTGATTGTACGGTTCTGGACGTCCAGTTACATGTGATGATGTTTCTGCGTAACTAACTGGCTAACTAAGCGAAGTTTCAAATGCGATTTGGAGGACTTACCTTCTGAGTACACTATCAATCTGTTCCCAAACTAGATTAAATGAAAAATATGTTCGTTCGAACTGCCATACTATAGGCAGTACATTTGTTTATTTATTTATTGGTTTGTACACAAATTGATAGGTATTAAAGTTAGCAAAAGGAACAAACATAGTACAGGTGAGCAGGTGAGGGATTTCTTCCAGCAGACCATGGTGACAGGAGAAATTTCATGAAACGAAAGAGACAGACATACAGCAGTGTAAAATCCATATAAAAAAAAAACAATGATACTTAAGTTAAAAATACATACAATATACTATGTTACCCTAATAATACTTATCAAATGAAATAAATATAATAAGAAATATTTATTTTAGGTATATGCATAATATCATTGTTCATATCATTGTAATCATCTTTATTTTGCAATCTATCTCGCGATACAAACTATTGATATTTGACAACTAACAAATACGCCGATCCTGTTCTGTACCGTTTGACAAATATATATTGAGCAAATACATTTTTTGTTCGGTCGTTAGTGTCCCTGGTGCATTGCAACAATCGATTACAAGATAAGTTGGCATTCAGCCGCGGTCAATGTCGAGGACTGACCGACTGCTAGCGAACCTACTGTTGAGGATAGGCTGCTGCTGTTTGTAATTGATGCAAGTTGCCGAACCGAGACATAACAAGTTATACAACGTTTCAGCAATTTAGTAGACATTTGAAACATATTAATGATCATAAATGTGTATTAGTAAAAAAAAAAAAAAACACAAATCCGCACGACCATATCTCAAACGGATAAGTCAGTGGCACACTGATTGTTGTCGTCATGGTGAACGGCATATTCAGGATCCCATATTTTGCAGAGGTAATTTGAATCCAACGTGGTAAGGGGTCAGCCTACCGCCGTTATCCATTGCTTGGGTTTTTTTATCGGTTTCCAATCGCCAGAGAGTTCGCAAATTGTAAAATGATCATGAAATAGGTTTTCCAGCCAGGCTTGAACTCGGCTTTAACGGGTTCCGAGACAAAGTGTTCAACCGCTGGGCCACGACGCTCTGTCCTGTGTTCTGGCTGTGTGTTCTGTCAAGGAGTAAACAAACAAAAGACTGATGACCAGGAGAGGATGTGTAAGTCCTTAAGCCGCCACATGGTATTTATGGCCTTTCCTCGCAGCCTCCTCGCATTATCCGTAAGGAGGATACGATTCATAAACCTCTTCGCCTCGCAGTTATGGGATATTGCTTTTATATCGTAATCTTTTTTTATATCTAAGTTTGTTGGCTGCCTATAACGTGATTTATGACAGTAATCTAGCTTTTTGGCTTTTCTCTCTATACGTTTAGGTTTTTCTCACGTTCTTAAACTTTTTGCGGTTTTACGATATAAACAATATCACTACATAGTATAAAACAAAGTCGCTTTCTCTGTCCCTATGTCCCTTTGTATGCTTAAATCTTTAAAACTACGCAACGGATTTTGATGCGGTTTTTTTTAATAGATAGGTAGTGTGATTCAAGAGGAAGGTTCATATGTATAATAAAATCCTATTGCACCCATGCAAAGCGGGGGCGGGTCGCTAGTCAATTTATAAAGTAGATGAATAGAAAAGTATCAATTTATATTAGTAGTGCCATTGTAATCTAAGCCCTCACTGGTTTTTGATAAGAGTTTCGAGAGTTACATTTTACGCAAACAAAGCCTTCAAAATGTAATAAGTGTTTAGTATATAAAAATAAAGGTACATAATTATTGTCTACTTAATTGCTCACGTAAAGTTATTACTTAAATTAAAAATTTAATTGGTGTTTGTGTACCGAGTTCCATGTAACTTTAATAATAACAAAACGAATTAATATCTAATATAAAATGATTTCAATTATAGTTCGAGAAACGAACTCATATAACGTCCAAAACATTATTCTCTTTGTCTTCAATACTTCCTCGAAGCGAAGCAACAAATGTATTACTAAAATATTCTAAATTACTTATTGCCAATTGACGTCTTTGATATCTTGGCCTAAAATTTGCCAGTTATATTTTCTTTGTTTGAATACTCATTTCTACATGCAGAAAGCCTGACAGCAAAGATAACTGCACCATGCGCGTGTGACGTCACAGGAGTCACATTTTGGTATCTACTTTGGGAGGTTCGTTTACATAGGCCTTCTGTTGGAGTACGTAATTTTACGATTTTAAGAGCTTTCGTTACGTAAAGCTCTTTAAAAAGAAGAAAAAACTTAATTGGGTTGATTTATTCTTTTTCACTAACGAACTTGGAGTCGGATCCGGTCTTTGATTGCTCTGGAAGATAATTGGGTCGTGAACATAAATATTTGATATCGATTTCGACTAAAGCTCATAATTAAGTGAGGAAACTTGTGAAATTTAGGGAACGTATGTACCTGGATTACTCGTTGGATACGGCTGCATGCCACAACACCCAAGGCACCATTAGCTTACATATCTCCATTTGTATTTATCTCAATCAATTTATTTCATTTATTAACACGCATAGTTCATTTTCTATTAACTAACACTTTTGTCCGAAATAAGGCCTTCCCTAAACGTTTTCCTGAAATTTCCCTTGCAGTATCCGTTTAAAGGATAAAGTTTGAAAATTTTGGGTTTAAAATTGGAAAGAAAGGCAAATACCTTATTTAGTGACACAAACGAGAACAAACAAGAAAAGCTAAATAGAAAGATACCTAATGGTTGAGGCTGTCCACTTTGCGATGGCAGTGTATTTAGGTATGGATAGGTTTTTAAATGTTTTGTTGCATTTTTCACTATGTAAAGACTAAAAAACCGGCTTTTCTGCAACATTGCGGACCACGCACGTAGTCCGCCCGTGACCACGTCAAATGCAATTGTCGCCGAAACATCCGGCAAATACAGGTAAAATAATAGTTATTACCGTAGTTTAAATGTTGCAGAAAACCCGTTTTTTTAGTCGTTATGTGTAGGTATAGTTTCAGGGTTAAATTGATACACGAGGATGAACTTTGGAACTCCAAAGCAGGTGGGCGGTTAGTGCAATTGGCTCAGTGCCTCTGGTGACCCATATCCGGCGCCAAATGGCTCAGAAGTCGGCTTTAACGGTCCGACTCTTGCCCAAAACGGTCGGAGTTAGGGTGCGATATTGTTAACGTATGGAAGAATAAACCATAGATTCTGATTACTTTTGAGGGTATCGAAATAGACAGGAAATATTCAGAAAAGATAGTTGTTTTCGGAATAGTGCCTGGCTAGCTGATATAGGCTTAATTTTTGTATTACTTCCTTCTTTTTGCAAAAATCATTATGGTAGACTACCAACTGGATTCCTTACGAGAATTACTACTATTTACTTTTTCGCAAGTAATTACATCGATAACGTCAAAAGGACATTTATCAAACAAAACAATATAAAAATAAAAACATTCTAAAAAGTACCCATTCGTGGACAATTAATCCTATTTCGAAATCCTGTTTTTAGCTGCGCACTTACAGCCTAGATTTACAACAAGTGTACAAGGTGTTCCGATATATTTATTTGTTTGTAGAAAGAGTTTTAAAAATCACGATATTTTGCTTAATACAAATGCAAATAGAATAACTTTTAAAGGAGGAAATTGTGAAATATTTTACTTGGTAAAAACTCTGTTTGAGATTCTCAACGAGTTGTTGCGTAAGGTTTCTTAGATTTTCCTGAAGAACTTATTTGTTACAATTGCGTGGATGTTGGGTCGCGGACGCAAATAGCGCGCGTTTGACAGGTTTCGCGATGTCGACTCAAGATGGGCCGTGTTATACCCACTATAAATAGCTATACACAACTACCTTTATTTGTCGTTAGATTTCCTTTGTTCTTCCTTACACACACATATTTACATACGCTCATGACTATAGATCATGACTATGATGATAATACTATATACCATACGGGGTAGTCGAAGTCATACTGTTTGCTGCCATTACAGTGAACGGAACATGAAGTAATCCACGCTTTGCATACTCAATTTAAACCCAACGTGGTAAAGCGCGAGCTTACCGCCGTTATCGGGAATGCTTGACTATTTTACCAATTAATTTTATTTACCATACCGTATTTTAATGAACACAGCCATTCAATTAATTACTCGACATTGACAGAATTACCAGAAGGTACAAGCCATTAATAATGATAAAAATTGGTATTCTCTTCAAAATTCAAGGCGCATAGGATATAGAATTCCTCGAATAGCCTCCCCATAATTCGTCCTCTCGTAGGAATTAATCGCAGGCTCGCGACCGCGGCGGCATTAAACAGGCCTGTCACTTCTGCTTATCTTTACTCTTTGTCTCGGCAAACTTGGGGCGAGGTGGCGACGGTGTACGTTTTAGTAACTTTTTAATGGCTGGGGTGATATGTAGCTTTCTTTTTTTGGTGTGCACTGCACACAATGAGCAGCTGCATTTTTCTAAATGCAGTTGTCTCTGGAAAGGTTAGGTCAAGAGTTCATGGTACCGACGAGTGTAGTTGAAAGTATTAACGCGAATGTTAACGCAAGATGTCAGGATCGTAGGAAGTACAAAAACGGGGTCTGTGCATACCTACCCTTTGTGGCAAAAGGCTTGCTGGTATGTGTGCAATATGTACTTGACTTACTTTATTTTCATGAAAATTTTATGGCAAAAGGTTGCCAGTGTTTAGACCCTTACTGTTTTCAAATGTCATGTAACTTAATGATTGGTTTGTATGTTAAATTTTATCTTATTTTCATCACATTATAAAAGACAACAGATTTTTGTTCTAAACTAACTACTAGAAAGGCGCACCCATTCCGTTTAACTCTATCTTTTTTACTGGATTGTGTTAATACTTTCACCGCCGCCGGTCACTTTAACAATCGAATTCCTATTGTTTGTGACCGGCGTGGCGCTCAACGTGCAAAACAAACAGTTTAATGTTATGAATAAACTTTATGTTCGCAGTGAACTTGTGTTAATATGCTAAGAGTATAAATATTGTCGTAGCTTTCTCATCTCTAGTTAAAGTTTATTTTCATTACTCATACTCTGAAAGTAGGTCATTACTGACCTGAGAAGCGGGCTGAAAGTTATACTTTTCATCCCTAGGGAGAATCACTTTCAACTGACAGCTGTCAAATTGTTTTTTAAAAAAACTAGTTATTTTTCACATATCTATTGAACCATGTTCCAACTTTCCATACAGCCACGATGTAAAATTGAAATAACTTAAAGTTAAGCATTGATTAGATAATGCATATTTCTTTAATAACTTTATTATAATTGAGTTTCAACAATTTCTTTAAAATAACTCAGCTTTGAGCAAAATATTTACCATTATTACATTCATGAAAATAAAAAATAATGGCTGAATAGCAGGCCGACCACAGAAAAAAAAAACAAACAAAATAGGCGGGAAAGCGGCAATTCGATCTTCGTTTATTTTTCTCATTTTTTCTTCATTCATTCATTTGTAATGAAAAGCACAGTGTTCACCTCGGGTTAAAGACTTATTTAGTCCCTCGAACTATTGGCGCCCTCACTTCGTTCCGGGCGCCAAACCCCGTCTCGGGACTAAATAAGTTACTTTCAACCCTAGGATAACAATGTACTATTACTAGCACTGTTTTAACCAGGGAATGGTTCGGTCTCTTTCGTTCTAAGCGTTGACAAAATGAAATAGAAAAACAGGAAGGTTCCTTAACTTAAACTTAACTTAAACTTAAAGAATTGTTAAACTACAGATTACCTTTTTACAATTATGGTTAAAAAGAATACCTTTATCGCAATGTTACCTCGCTAGTAATATTCCAATGCGTAGCATTGTGTACAAAGGGGCGCGCACACCCTTGCAATACCGCCCAGAATGGGGTTAGGATTGCGCAGGCCGGGGCGCACCCGCTACGGCAGTGTACCCGCGCCGCCGACGCCTCTCGCACGCGCCCTCGCCCGTGTGCACCTCGCCTAATAATACTCTCACTGCCAACAGTGACTTCTAAACAGTGACAGTGACTGTGAACCGTGATAGACCTTACGCGAAGCTGTAAAACACCGGTGAGTTGAAATTTTGAAGTTTCCGCTCGACACTCAATAGATGGCGGCACGGCGCAGCGTCCGTATTGCAGTCGTAATGGTTTTGTAACGCTTTTTCTATGTGTTTCTTATGTAACTTTAGTTTTGGGGTCGAGTGTACTTGACTTGAGTGTACTCGAGTAACCTATGTGGAGAGGTAGACGGTATTCGTTCGTATTGTAAATTCGTATATGCCTAAGCAGATTGATTTATGTACTGAACTGTAAATATGTACTGACTGACCATTTAATTTGGAGGTATTTGTTTCTAGGTTTTGCTTACAATGCATAGATGTTAAGTTTGCTGACAATCAATGTAGTCGTTCATTATTTGTTGTCTAGCAGTAAATATTATCCGTAGCTGCAAAATTATAATCAAAGTTTATATTTAACTAAGTTGTTGCTATGAAAATGCTGCATTCGCTTAGTTACCTAACTATTTTTCTTCTTTAACAAATGGAATGACATGATTTTTCAGATGGGTAACATTATTTGTAGACCCACTGAGGGATCCTTGCCCTGTTTAGGCTTTACACATAATCTACGAAGATGTTTCGTACTGCAAATATGCGCATATCGGCATATTGCAACATGAGCCTTATATAGACTTTTACAGTTCACCTATACAGCGCTTACTACTTATTTATAAAAGATCAAACAGTCCTACAGCATCACTTTACAGGACACAACAATCACTGCAGCGTTAGTCATGTAATTATGGAAAAGGGGCTATTCTGTAGGTTTTTCAAAAATTATTAAGCAATGTACGATAAGGTACAGAAGCGCTAAAGGAAAACTCATTTACCACTTCAAACATATCTGGGAACAACAAAAATGCAGATTTTAGATGGCCTAAATAGGCCCAGCCCAATACACAAATAGCCCAGAACACTAGTTCTATTACCCAGTTCTATTTAGGCCCAGTTGTGATGTATACATCCATACAGTTATTATCCCTTCTGGAATCATAGTAAGAAGCTTAGTATCCGCATTCAGTTGGTCTTATAAGAGTTAATAGTTTCAAAAACCTAGCTAACAGAGAGCATTCAACCAATAGCAGAGCAGCGCTAAATAAACTTATTCTCTATTGTCCTTTTGTTTCGCTGTGCCAGAAAGTCGGTTCAACATTTGTTTCAGTCATCGGTAGGTACTGTAGGTTTAGGTCTCGGAATACTTTCACTCCCTTCCAAAGATACAATTGAGGTGGGCAGAGTTCTCAAGTTTCCAGTATTTCTGAGTCCCACTTACCACTAAGAACTCCGAGCTTCCTGACACAAAATTGCGACCAAAACAGCTACTCGTTTTTATCAAACACCAATTAACGTATCAAGTATATCGTATGAAGGTATATTTGCAGTTTAATTGAGAATTATCTAGATATGGACGCTAACAATGAACGTCATGAAATCCTTAGACGTTACAAAATGGATAGCGGTGAAATTCAAATCCGGTTTTAATTGGACCAATATAACAAGCAGTAATTACGTGGCTGCCTAAAAATGTTACAGTTTGTAATAAATTGGAAATAATTTTGACCACGTAATTGTGAAATTAATGTTTGCAGAATACTGTTAACAAAGCGTTTTTGAAGGCAGGTATATGTGGACCTTTTGAGTTAGATGGTCTGCTGGTTCTACGCAATTTAAATTTGATTTTGTTAATAGTATTTCTATAATGTTAACTGTAAAATATGCGGGACATCAAGTTGTTTTTACATATTTTCATGAATTCAATGCCTCATTAGCACGGTAGCGTGTTAGATTACAAAAACTCTATGGCAGTTTATTGTAAAAAATACATAAAAATCTATAAAAATGCCATTCGTTTTTATCATCTTTTAAGCCTCCTATGTCGCATCGGACTAGACCTCTTGGATGTGCTTATTGTTCATACCTCGTCCAGTAGTCAGCATGTGATCCCTAGCCTCACTTTAATTTGCCAGCTATATTCTCACCCTCAGCCTTAGTGGTGGGTTTCCAAAATATTCATTCTTGTATTAGGTCTGTGGCAATAAGCTATCGTGCTTCTGTGCCCACTGGCAAACTTTATGGACGGGCTTTAGTCGGACAGTAAATGACAACGCTGTGCCTTATATTTGGCTTAACAAAACATTAGAACCTCTGCCGTAGGCCTTAAGTAACTTACCCAGCTCGGCTTCAAAGTGTATCCAATTTTAAACAATCAGAAACAAAGCTCTGATTTTCCCAAAAAAGGCATTTTAATCCCATGGAAACCGGTCCGCTTCAAAAATATGTTCACCTCGTGCTTATGTCAGTGCAAGAAGGTCTATACTAGCACTGTCGTGTTTAGAGGTGACTAAACATTAAAACCTTTTTGGACTCCTGCGGGATGAAAGGGTGATATGCACTGGGGGTGAAACGGGGTTAATGGCACGATCGAGGGCACGTACGCGTGGGATTAGCAGGTAGGCTCGAAACAACTGATTGACTGGCTTTTAAAAGCTTAATTAATGTCTGGGGATTTGGGGTATTTTTATCACCTGATAGCGATTAACGTGAATGGAAGGTCCCAGAAGCCGAGCTGATTGGTTGCTTAATTCTGTCTTAATGCGATCGACTGCTTAAAAGGTGATTAGTACATAATACGAGTAGAGTAGATGCTTCTGAGAATAACTCGTAATCTATCCGCTTTTGGTTATTGCGGTGAAGTTAGGAAACAATTTATCGCTTTTTCGGACAAGGCGTTGTTTTGTGTGCAATTGTTTTGTTACGTAAATAAAATAAAATAAATTGTAAGCTTTGTTATGACCGTCACGAAGTCATTGTAGAATATCCCTAAATATATGTTACTCCTTGTTTTCAGCTAAATCGATACTGTGGTTTAATTTTTTAAACAATGTTACATAAAATCCATACTTCCAAACGAAAGTAGGTCTCTGACATAGATAGTGTGAACTCAGGAAAAGGACAGGATGGTTTAAACAGCGTTATTAGGTTTAAAGTAGTAGTAATAGAATGCTAAGTGGGGCGATAATAACAGAATTCCACACCGGATAACCGCAAATGGAATGCTAGTAGGCAGTATATAAAATGTAAAGTAATAATGAGTATGAGTGGTAGCTTGTTAAGCAGCTGTTTTGTTATAATCGATGTGGAAGCGTGCGCAGCGCCACGCGAGCACGGACTGCACCCGAGCGTGCATGGCGTCGCATTGTTGCACGCGACGCTTTGGGCCCAATAGAGATTAGTATAGAAAATATTTATTAAATTCATTGACGTTACAATACACAGAAATGTTTTAATGAGAAACGTAGCATCTAACCCTACAGTGACGGAAAACACCGATAAGAACTTTCCTGCTTGCTGCTTGGGGAAGCCATTTAGGTAACGGCTGTAAACCCGCAAGCTAAACCCCTGAAACACAGGCAAGAAGCTCCTTCTACTACGTTGATCAAAATATTGATGAAAAGCTCATTTTAAGTACAATACATAAACATACCGCTGAGAAATCATCACACAAAACCATCTGATCTATAACTTCTGCAACGTAACTGCTCCCGAGTTTTCATAATTTAACTTATACTTTTTTTCCCTAATAAAGGGAAGCCATGAATTTAAATATTTTGAAATTTTATGGAATTGAGCTAAATGTATGAGTAAGTTAACTGTGGCGCACTAGTTCAAAACAGGTGTTCAACAAACTTGCCCATTATTACTCTGGTTACCTAGACGCATCAAGAAGACTACATCTACAGTGTGTCGATGAAGAAACCATGCGACGAGTATCCACAGTAGTTGGTTTCTGCTAGTTAATAAACACCCATTGAGGCACAACCCCACCTGCGGCACTGTCGCACCCCTGCTACGACGCTACGACGCTACGCCGTAGCAGTAGCTATTATTACGCGCTACGAGTCGGGTAATCGATGCTACTCGTAGTGATTCATCTTAAGGCGCTTGTTCATCGTAAGAATTAAGATAATGTTATACTATTATGTTTTTATTAACGTTAATTTATGTTTCATGAAATATTTTATGACCTTAAGCCGAACCAATCTACATAGTATCACGTATTCATGTTATTATAAGCCTATACAAAATCTTTTTACTAAAGATCTGAAAACCAGAAAAAGATTTAATTTTTTTCAACATTTGGTCATGTTGGCATCAGGCAGGACTCGAACCCGCATCTTTCGCGAACCGGTTGACTGCACTAACCAAACTAACTTACTAACTTGTTTTTTAGCTCATGCTAAGAATAATGCTAAAAAACAATAATAAAAACTATACAAAATCATTTTTGCTATTTGTTCGGTTCGCCAAAGAAAAAACCAATAGGTAAAAAAACGCTAATGGCATGGACAAC
The DNA here is from genome assembly GCA_950022985.1 of Udea ferrugalis. Lineage (NCBI taxonomy): Eukaryota > Metazoa > Arthropoda > Insecta > Lepidoptera > Crambidae > Udea > Udea ferrugalis. The sequence goes on along the minus strand of OX465532.1, from coordinate 1,292,582 downwards.
AATGAAATAATAGCATGTGGCATTGCAGCTATGGAACTAACGACCCTGGTTTCCTGCCAGAGCCTGTTGGTGCTGTCGTCCGGCATCGTATAAATAAAATAGTCATTTTTACATTTTGTCTCGAACTATTATTAAAACTTAGAACATTAGTAGTAATGCAGACTTAATAGCTTTTGTTCGTTCTTTTATGATTTATATCCATTAAATTGTAGCTGTGTGCTGATTAGCTGTCATCGAAAGAATATATTTCGTAAATTTTTTGTCCTTTATTGACCATTATTGTGTATTTATATTTTCCCAACCGTACGTGCGTCACGTTTTCCGATAGCGTATTATACGAACCATTGTGTGCCAACGCGGCATTGTTGCTCCATAGATTACAATAGCCTAAGATCGTTCCCTATTATAACTTCAAAGCGGGTTAGAAGGGTATTTCGGGTGATCAGATCACAAGATTATTAATTACCAGCGCACCAGGCCGAGACTCGCTAGTAATCGCGTTTCGTTCAACTTAATTTTACTGCCCCTAAAGGGTTGACTTCTTCTTTCCTCTTTCTTACTTAAACGCTGGTGTTTCGAAAGTTAGTGTTTTGTTTTTTTAAGGATTCATTGATGATCGATTTGGTGTAGCGGCTATGAAGTTGGCTACTTATCCAGAGATAGCGGGTTAGGCAGTTAAACATTTTGTGTGCATGAACATATCTGTTTGTGTTTGTATTGTTTGCATTTGCAAAATCTAATCTAATATATAAAATTCTCGTGTCACAGTGTTTGTTCCCAAACTCTTACAAAACGGCTTGACCGATTTTGATGAAAGTCGTATGTTTGTGAGTCTGAGAATAGGTCGGCATCTATTTTTTATACTAAGTCCACGCGGATGAATTAGCGGGCGGCCGCTATTGAAGTTTATGTTTATCCGTTGTAGGGTCTCTCATAGTCTGTACAAGCTCTGCCTAGTCCTGGCCTAGTCGGCGCTATATAAAATAACATCCAATAATATTTATTTTATCATTATTATCATTAGAAATACACTCGGAGCAGAATAATCGAGTAATAATCGTTGATTCGTCCGCAATGGAGTGAGCGCGTAATCGGCTCGCGGCTCTCTCCGACTAATTAAATTGCCTTCGCTCCGAAGGGCACTCCACGGACCAAGTACCTACAACAGAGTATAAAGGGAAGTACCTACCCACAACAGTGTAAAGGTTGTATAACCGCTTCAATGTGTACTTGTGCTACACTTGTGTAACGCTCTGTATACTCGAATGTGACGAAGATGAAACTTTGACGTACTATCATATTTATTTATTTCACTTATGGGTGGTTAAATTGTGGTCTCCTTAATTTTTTTTATTTTTTTAGACGATATGCGTCCAACACCACCGATTTAGTGTTATAGTTGAGAACACACACACAAAATATAGTAAATAAATCTAGCCCCATCATCAATGGCCTCTGCGTCTTTTTCAGACGATTTATGCAGTGACGTTGGAGATAGAGCACTTTTTTTGTGACTAAAAAGGCCTATCCGCGAACGGCATAGCCTTCCGCACAAACTACATTTGAAGTTTGGGTTGGGTAAGGTTGTGTTAATTTGATGCCTTTTTTCGCGCTTTTCACCCAAGATAGAAAACCAGGTCTGGTCGTGAACACTGCGGCCGTTCTGAACACTTGTTCGCCACTTATCTCTATCCTGGGCTCCCAACCCGTGGAATCGATGGCAAAGGCTGCCATGTCTCTCTTTGCGCAATCCTTGAAGCATAGCAAGGGTCTTCCAACGGCTCTCTTCGCATTTGCTACGGAACCAAGAAGCACTTGTCGAGGCAGCAGACGGGACGGTTCCATTCGATGCACATGCCCTAGCCATCGCAATCTCCGCTGTTTAAGCAATGCGAAGAAACTAGGCAGCTGTGCAATCTCCAGGACCCTCTCATTTGTCACCCTGTCTTCCCAAGTAATGCCCAGAATACTACGGAGGCAACGCATGTGAAACGCGTTAAGTCTACGTTCTTGCTTTGCGTACGACGTCCAGGTCTCACCTCCGTACAAAAGTATGCTTAGAATGCAGGTTTGGTATACTATCCCCAAGAGGAGCTTATTAAAGCCAGTGTTTAATGGGATACTAGGCAACGGATAAACATACTCTTTCTTTTGTAAATACTTACTTGATATACAAAGGAAACGCCCAGACCAATACAAATAGACATGTTGTACTGTGCAGGGATCAAACCCGCGACCTTTGGTGTAGTAGCCAATTTCTCAACAATAGGCATGATGACTGTATTTTTTTTTTGTTTATTATCGAAAGACCTTACATTTATGTAAACAATCCTCAAAGAATCACTTCATCTGGATCAATACCACCAGAGATATCACAATTTGAAATGCACATTTTTGGACTTGCCCAAAAACGCTCCATACAAAAGTGACAGCGACAGTGACGTCACTGTCGCTGTTTTTGTAAGGAGCGCGTAATAACTTTGTTCGACAGCTATATTCAATATTGCGTTTATGATAATGGTCTCCTAACATAATTCCTTCATAATACTCGTAGTTTGGGTTACAAAAAAGTGATATTGTTTTACAAAAATTTAACACATATGAAATGGACTTGCCCACCCAAGTTTGCAGGCCTATTGTAGCCTCATTTTGAAACGAATTTCGATTGTGGTTTTACAATAACATTTGTAATCAATTATTATTTTTGGGGAACTTAAAAAAACATGCAAAATCACTCATAGTCATCTACCCTATTACACCAAATCGGTCGTCAATTTATTTGCTATGATATCTGTTTGCATTTGTCTAAGGGTTCTCTATCTATCTTGATGTATCCATACAAAAAAAAAATGGATCAGAGAAACGAAATGAGGCTACAGAACTCAGTGGATGCCCATCGTTATCGGCAACTCAATAGACAGATATCTAAGTCTTTGACGAGCGACCTTCGCCAATTTAATACCCAGCGTATTAAAGAGGCCATTGAGCGGAACAAAGGCTCCAAAGTGTTCGCTAGAGATCTGTCTATTGGGCAAAGCCAACTCACGAGGCTGAAAACTGAGGCAGGTAGCATCATTACGTCCACACCTGAAATCCTGAGAGAGATTGAGAGTTTCTATGGACAGCTGTATTCCACGCAAACACCTGTTGAAAGCAAGGCCAAAGACCCTAGAGCCAAGCTTACCCGACACTATACCGAAGATATCCCGGACGTCAGCCTGTACGAGATTAGGATGGCTCTCAAGCAGCTTAAAAACAACAAGGCGGCGGGTGATGACGGAATCACAACAGAGCTTCTGAGAGCGGGCGGTCGGCCGATACTCAAGGTCCTCCAGACGCTCTTCAGTTCTGTCATCCTCGGGGGCAGAACGCCAAAGGCATGGGGCAGAAGCGATGTGATGCTGTTTTTCAAGAAGGGTGACAAAACTCTCTTGAAGAACTACAGACCCATATCGCTTATGAGCCATATCTATAAGTTGTTTTCGAGAGTCATTGCGAATCGTCTCGCTCGCAGGTTTGACGACTTCCAACCTCCCGAACAAGCCGGGTTCCGAAAAGGCTATAGTACCATAGACCACATTCATACGCTGCGGCAAGTTATACAGAAGACCGAAGAGTATAACTTGCCACTTTGCCTGGCGTTTGTGGACTATGAGAAGGCCTTTGATTCGATTGAGACCTGGGCAGTGTTGCAGTCTCTCCAAAGGTGCCAAATAGACTACAGGTACATCGAGGTGCTAAGGTACCTATACGAAAACGCCACCATGTCGGTCCGATTACAGAACCAGAGCTCTAATCCGATCCAACTACAGCGAGGCGTGAGACAAGGAGACGTCATATCTCCGAAACTGTTCACAGCTGCGTTGGAGGATATTTTCAAGCTTCTGGACTGGAAAGGACGCGGCATCAACATCAATGGCGAGTACCTAACACACCTACGATTCGCCGATGATGTAGTTCTTATGGCTGAGACCTTGGAAGACCTGAACATAATGCTCGAAGATCTCGGTAATGCTTCTCAAAGAGTGGGTCTTAGGATGAACATGGACAAGACGAAAATCATGTTCAATGCCCATGTTGCACCCGCTCCAGTTAACGTTGGGAACATTACACTCGAAGTTGTTGACCACTATGTTTACCTGGGACAGGCAGTCCAGTTAGGTAAGTCCAACTTCGAGAAAGAGATCTCTCGTCGAATCCAGCTCGGATGGGCAGCGTTCGGGAAGCTCCGGCATATATTCGCGTCCGAAATTCCTCAGTGTCTCAAGACGAAAGTCTTTGACCAGTGTGTGTTGCCTGTAATGACATATGGGAGTGAGACGTGGTCGTTCACTATGGGTCTCATAAGAAGGCTCAAAGTCACTCAGCGAGCAATGGAGAGAGCGATGCTTGGTGTTTCCCTGCTTGATCGAATCAGAAATGATGAGATCCGCAGGAAAACTAAGGCAACTGACATCGCTCGAAGGATTGCATCGTTGAAGTGGCAGTGGGCGGGACACATAGCGCGGAGAACCGATGGCCGTTGGGGCGGAAAGGTTCTCGAATGGCGACCGCGTACCGGACGACGTTCCGTGGGCAGGCCCTCCACAAGGTGGACCGACGATCTTGTCAAGGTCGCGGGAAGCCGCTGGATGCGGACAGCGCAGGACCGATCGTTATGGAGATCTTTGGGGGAGGCCTATGTCCAGCAGTGGGCGTCGTTCGGCTGACATGATGATGATGATATTTACAAATTTTTTGTTATATATAGGTATTGGTATCTACGAAGCACTGACAATAACAAATTCTTGAAAAGTTTTGGTATCGCAAACTGTATACTACATTGGTCAATAACGAATTTTTAGTTTTACTAAAATAAAGTGTTTTGTAAGATTTTCCTTTTCAAACATTTTTTCAACATCACTCCTTGAAGCATTTTCGAAGATTTCACCGTATTACTGCTGAAGTAAAATCGGTAAAATGGACAACGCCGCTCAGTTTAAAATAGTACTTCATCTGTTAAGAACTTCGTCTTTTTGTTCCAGGTAAGCTCCATCTCCACTTAAGCGGCGACCGTAAGATTTGAAACTCCCCTTAGTTCCATTATTCTATTTGAGACGACTTTTAATCTTGGAAAATAACTGGAGTTGCCCGCTACGGCTACCCAACTTGGAGTTCGTAGCCGACCCGACCGAGTTGGGAGTTCGTAGCCGGCGACACGTAGCGCGCCTGCTACGAAGTTTCGTAGCGAGTTTAAAGAGACGTAGTTCTTGAACTTTTTATTAATAAAATATTTTCGGACATGTAGCAGCGGTTGACTTAAAAAGAAGTTTTAAAATGTTTGAGGTTTTGTGTTCAATTGAATTCTTAAGTACACGAAACAAATTTAAATTTGTCTCTCTTTCAGCCACCGACCAAAGTTGGCTTATTTACTTTCAGTATTCAGTAGAAAAGTAAAGTCTGTATAATTTACAGTGGGTTATTCCCTCGGGTACTAACAGTGTCAGCATATGTAAATAATGGTGTCGAGCTAATATGTAAATGGACGTAAAATAAAGGCAAATACTGCGAAAACCGTAAACATGGAAGGGGAAGGCACAAACCTCAAACATTGCTGAGGCTTTCGAGCTAAATTACTATCCGAACTCACATCTTTGACGACTTTTAAATCAACATATTGAAGCGTTCAAATTTTACATTTTCTCATTTGTTTTCCATACCACAAGGGGAAACCTTACTTTAAGTCCAGGTCAATGTATGTTAGGCCTGTATTTCTTAGCAGGTTCTGGAATTCCTCAAAATTATTGACCCGTTTTCATATTGTTCTCGGAACTCCTACGTGGGTCGTAGGGTCACTGAAAGGTCTAGAAAGATCCAGGCCATTCTGGGGTATACTGCTATCAAAGCAAAGTTTATGGAATGTAAGAGGTTGAGTTTGAGACCTATGATAGGGTGCCCGCGTGTTTAGTGTTTGGAATAAATTACTTAAAGTTTGGGATGAATATTGCGTAAATAAATTGTCTTCGTCGAAATTTGTATCTTTTTGCTCCGCCTACTAACATTGTGTTTTCTCTTAATAATGATGTAATCATTAAAAAACGCTACCGCTGCTCAGACTGCGCTGAATTCGGTGTGCTACAAAAAGTATTAATAAAATCACTTAATGAAATGACACGGGGTGAACTGCGCACGAAACTGAAGATCTCGAAATGAAATTGTGTTGATGTTTATGGATCATTTTTCATAGATCCGCTCCTTCTAATCGAAGAGTGATGTTACAAAGCCTCCAAGTTTCTTAAATAAATGGACTTTCTAACACAAATTCTAAATTCTTTTTTTCAATTCGTACCAGTAGTTCCTGAGACTTACTCGTTGAATCAAACAAACTCTTCAGCGAAATTATTTGCATATATTAAACAAACCAGTAATCTTAACTTCAACTTGCGCTTATAAACATAGCGCTGATCGGCTCGCCAGCGATTATACTTAAGAAGTAAAGGAGCTAGGATTATCGCCTCAACTTGGCGACCAAATAGTTTTATGCGCTCGTAAGTTTAACCAAGCCAGGTGATTTCACGTGCAGGCGCGGAACACTTAGAAACGCATTAAGGCGAACACGAGACGGGCTGACAGGACGCTAGGCAGTTCTTGTTACATAATTTATCTTTTTTGGAGTTTTAAAGCGTGCGGTAGTGTGCCAAGTCATTCTTTCGTAATTTTGGTCGTTTTCAGCGTTTTAGGTCTACGTTTCAGTAAAATTTCTGTAGTTTTGGTAACACTAATGTGTTTTTAAAAGATTTAGATACTTTTTGTTTGATTTTGTTCTTTGTAAATAAGTAAACTTTGATTCAGGTATGCAAATAAACGTATTCTATTCTATTCATTAATGTAGAAAGTGATTCTGAATTCCGTTCCCCTAAGGGGTTTTCCTAACCCCTAAACTATTTGGGGAGGTGCCCGTGGTGCAGTTGTGACAGTGATCGGTAACGACCGCTGTTGTAAAGCAACCCACGCTGGGTCGGAAATGGGATGGATGACCGCTCCGACCGAACTTTAGTGATGTATTTCGGGCATCTCCGTGATTCGGAAGGCACGTTAAGCAGTTGGTCCCGGTTGACGTCGCAAGATGTCAGCTGTTAAGCCCAGTCAAAAGCCTTAGGGCGGCTTGATAACATCATCATTAATGTTGCTTAGTAGCCTTACACCCCTCTAACAATCCGCACTGAGCCCGCGTGTTGGAGTATGGCTCGTTCCACCTCATAGTTGAGGTGAGGCCTGTGCCCGGGAGTGGGACGTATATAGGCCGTTTATGTAAGTGGTTTTCCGCATCTATTCTGTTTGTCTAAATAGAACTCATGGATCGCTCTAAATGGTTTCTAGAACTCAGAGAAGTTCATTCATATTTTTCTAGAACACAAACAACTCGTCTTGTTTACTCCCGGAGTGATGGCGCGTGGTCTAAATGAGGTTATCTCTGAAGATTAGCCTATTTTACGAGGTTTTTATTGCTGCTTTTTAATAATCTCTCGACTTGATGGGGTTCAGAACATTTTAATGAACAGTTGTAAAGGGCGGGTTTAATGTTTTGTATAAAAAGGCTGCTGTGAGCGGTTTATTTTGGGAAATATATTGCTTTTAGCTTTGGGGTTAAAGGGCAACGACCTTTTGAGGTAAAACATTCGAGCTTTGTACCTATTATGGGGTTGAAAAAAGAAATGGTGAACCAGAATTTTATACAAATTTGTCACATCATTCATCGGATGAATTTTTTACCCCTTAAATGTTGCCTTAAGCGTAGTTTTTATGTTTTATTTTATTAAGGTTCCTCGGTTATTGACCAAAGCACGTCTGTAAATCATTCTCCATTCGTCTGAATGCAACTCATAGGGAAACCACGTCCCTTGGTGTCTCATAAATCATCGCATGCGAGGGAGGTGTGTCTCACCCGGGAACGGGTTCTTCACCGGCCGGTAAATGCCGTCTCGGAGTAGCCGGTGGATACCTAGAGACGCCCCATATCGAGAACCAGCCACCATATGCATGAAGGTGATTTATTGAGGTAATATTTCAACGGCGTGGAAATCGAATGGAAATAAAGTCGATGTAGAATTTTTGTGATATGACTCGAGACTTGTCGTAGTTTTTAGTATCGATTTTATTTCGTTTGCATGGTTAGCATATGATTCGTTTTCCCAGCTTTGTAATTTCAACAAGTTATCATGTTATGTCACGGGCAGACCCAAGCGTAGGAGTAACATTGACTGCTAGAAGTGCTAGACGGTGCAACTCTTTGTTACTATAAACTTATAGTTTGTTAATGAACCGCTATTAAAAATCAAGTTAGATTGCGACTTGTGGATTTATACTCAACTTGCCGGAAAAGTCTGTTGCTTTTGTAACGTTGCACCTGTTGAAGATTATTTTAAACGTAATTTTAGACTAAATAAAACGACAAAACATAATTGTTAGGTAACGTAATAATAGGATTGAATGAACAAAAATCTGCAATGCAATGGCGACACAATATCCAAAATAAAATGGACTCAGCTAATGCCTGGGTTGGTCCTGTTAGGCTTAGAGCCCTGTTTTCAGGAGCTAAGGTAATATGTATATTTGTTCTTCTTTTCCTTTGTTTCCAGTATTGTTAACCCAGATATTTGCAGACGCAGTAGCACATAGTTATCTTACCTTAATTATTTTCTCGCCTCGTAAATTACAGCATTAAAATGTTTGTTTATTTTGCAATGCCATTTAAATAAGACTGTTCCCGTCTTTGTACGTCACTTTAAGCCGAGAGAACATCGCTAATGGAGGAATAAAATTAATTACGGGCTGACTAACTTTTCAAAGAGCTTAAACTCACGCTTTGAAAGAAACAAAAAAGCATTAACAAGGCGACAATGAAACCTGACGCTCTTGCTGATTCGTCTATTACTGTCTAAGAAGAGTAATAGTAATCTGGCTCAGTAATTTATATGTGTAGGCTTGTTAGGGTTCAGCAGTAAACAAATAACCATAAGGGCGCCTCCCGTTTTGGCGAACAGTGAGCGGCTGTCTGTTTGCTTCCATTTTTCCTGTCTATTCATTTTGGATGGCGCGTCCATGCAGCTAAACGTCGCAAATACATAGTTCTGACTGTTCGTCCAATCGTGTCGCGCCCTTAGTTATAATATCGTCATCTCATTCTGCCAGTCCGTGGCTTAGTGTCAGGGAGTGCGAAGTCTCAGAGAAATCCTCTTTGAAGAGTGAAGGCTTTTTCCTAAGGACAATCGAAATTTGCCGCCCTATAGCGGCTATGTTGGTAAAGCTATGAACAATCCAAATCCATGTTCACTTCAGGGTTGACATGAATATGCATTAAAATCATGTTTCAAGGTTTTCTAAGGTTATGTAACATTTTTTATTCATTGAAGCTATCACAGAGACGCAAAATAACCACATATGTTCACAAAATTATTGTCTGTCCAGAGAAGGAAATCGAACCCACAATATTCACTTCTATGGTGCCAATGGGCTGGTCTTGTTAGTAAGTTACTTTGAATCCAATCCAAATCCTGCTTTTACTTTACTCTGAATCCAAACAATCTACATGTCCCCAGTGGCGCTTATTGAAATATTCCAAACCCCGTAAAGTTAAGGGAAGACTAACAATAAGCTTAACAATTTTGTCATAAAAAAAGCTAATCTTTGCAAAGGCAACTCGTTTACACTGCTTCGATGTTTGAACAGGACCGCTAATGCAACTTCTTTGTGATCTGAGTTAGTTGTAAGTTTTAAGTAGTTGAAATTGGTTCCTGTGTTGATGCTGCGGATTCCTATACCGAAAACTCGTTCAGAAACAACGATATTATAATAAAAAAAGGTAGATAGGTTACTAGTGCTAAAAAAGTGGCGCCCGAAATCAGGGGGGCTAAAACAGCAACATTTTAGCATTTCATATTATGAATCATCTATTTGACGTTTCATCTAGACCGCGGTCCGTTTCGAGTCAAAAGTGAGTAACAGCGCGCTGACACGCATCCCGAATTGATAAATTGTATGAACGTGAGCGACGTCAGCGCGCTATTACTCACTTTTGACTCGAAACGGACCGCGGCCTAGATGAAACGTCAGTTAGATGTTTCATAATATGAAATGCTAAAATGTTACCGTTTTAGCCCCCCAGAACTGTTCATAGATTGACAGGGTTGACAGTTGGAGACGACACTGCGCAACATGTATCTGTCTCGTTTACGCTCTAGTATTTACTATCGAGCTAATCGTACTGTCTTGTTCACACGTTATAACACGGTCAAATCAAGCGAGCAACTACCAACGCTTCGCGGAATTTATGTAAACTAGAGCTGCTTTTAAACAACTTTCTGTTAAATATTAGATACTTTAGGGTATGATGGCTAGCTAGCAACTGTTCTCTTTTGCCTCTGGCAGCGTTTTTCACAATATAGTCGATATCAAAGGCAGGAATGCTTGTTGTAGCTTCAGTGGCTCGATGGCCGCTCGCGGGCAATGGGCTGTGAGGATTTAGGAACAAGGGGATGCAATCTTGACACTTAGGGCTGCTACTGAAGAACATAAACTCTTTTTGCAACATGAGAGTCTCAAGATAGTTAAGCTTATTTGGCTCTGGGACAAAATTACCAAATTTAATGAACATTTAAAACAATTTGGAGAACTCTTTAATTCGATTAATTAGGTAATATCAGTTTACTCCAAGCGTAACCATACCTCGATCGTAATGTTTAACTATTTACGAAATGCGATCTTAAATGTCTGTAATTCAGCTTGTGTAACATGGTCTGAGATCCTCTCCGTCAATATACGAGTATTTTAAAACTGCAAACCTGTTACCAGTTTTTAAAATACTCGCATTAATGTCCTACATTGATTAGTCTCCATAGGTTGACTTCGTTCGTCTATCTGTAATTTAAAAATATGTAGCATATGTGCGATTCAGATGTTTAGGCTACATTATTGTAAAGTTCCATTAACATCCATTCATTAGTTTTTACCTTAAAGAGCAACATGGCACATCCACACATACAAACTTTCGCATTTATAATGTTAATAGGATTTATATTTAAGTTAGATTTTTTAAGGGAGTATCCTTACTGCGGTAACCCTATTTGTTAACCGACCTGGAGGGAGGGTTATGTGATGACGTCAAATTAGTGTGAGCCGGCGCCACCCTCGGAGGGAGCCCAGGATATTTATGAGATTGCGTTCGGGCCTCGACCCGCCCGGTGAGACGCATCGGAGTCATGACCGACTATGACACGTGGTCCATGAAGTATGTTTCAAAGGAGTTTTTGGCTTTGTGTTGGAAGAAACTGATAATTTCAATATTATTGTTACCAAAATGAAGGCAGCTTACCACCTGCAATTTTTATCTGTTTAAGGTTCTCTTTGCCTGAGTAGTTTCTTTTTTAGGACTACCCAACCAACCAACCCAACGGCCATCAGTTCTTTAGTATTTCTCGGCTATGCCACGTCAGGAACTTTAGTTCCTCTGACTATTTCTTAACCTGCGGTTAACCAACTGTGGAAGCGGTTTTGCCCAATTTTTAACTGACTTACCCCCAAATTACAATCGTCAATCAACAATCGTGCTGTCCTGTAAAATATAAATAGACCTGAAAGGGACAGTTATACCTCTGGGGGATGCTCAACGGTGATTAGCGTTTGTGAATTCAGGGGTCGGGGGTCAAATCATTGTTTTTTTAGTCAACATTGCTACATTATCAGTCATGAAATCAGTAATACAAAGGCAATGCTACCTTGGTAACGACATGCTAAGTAGAGCATCTTACTTTCCTATCTCGTACCATTCATAAAAAACACATCAGGGAAAATCAGTTTTCCCTTTTTATTTCCTTATCCAGCTGTTCTATATTAAAGTCCCAGCAGTTAGCGACATCGTTTTCCCGGCAGGCCACTCTGGAACCGATAAATCTCTTCAAGCGGCGACATTTATTGAGAAAATCGTCCAAACTCGCGATAGCAGTTCTCGTGCATAACTCCAATTTAAATTACGAATCGTGCACAAAAACTTACTGCAACTGCACTTAGTAAAAGGATTTCGCAAGTTGCCATCTGCTATTCTACCTCTATTGGGTGTACCTATTCATAATAAAAGTTTTAGTTAGTTTAGGGAAAAGATTCGTCTAATCGGAATAGTCGGAATGCAAGACTCTACATTCTCGAGTAGCCTATCATGTACAGTGCCTGTTCACCTCCGGATTACACGCAAGTGGGATCAGGAAGTGAGATTAGGAGTTTTGGTCCTTCCTTTTGCCCTGCCTAAGTATACCGTTCCTAGGGCGCTCGTCAGGCTGCGTCTGCGTTTAAAACAATTTTTTTTTATAGAATAAGCTTTTTGTCCTGACAATAAAAAAGAATGACTCGAGAAACCTCGACGCGTTAAGAGGGGCTTTAAAGTTTGCCATTCGGTGCAATTTTATGTCGAAATTGCACCGAACACCAATGACAAAACTTAAAATGCGCTATAGTAAAAATATCTGCACTGGCAAGATTCTTCTTAATAATAGCCCTTTTCACTAGCATTGTGCTTAGTTCAACAAAAGCGTACTTTTGTGAGTGATAGATGCACATAATGGATCGTAAGTGAATCTCGTGGCGGGAGATGAAAAGAAGACGAATGGCTGTAGGTGCGAGATATATTCCAAATACCGTCTTCAGGCTTCGGTATGTTTGTCTAATATATCCAGTTCGATCTTGTAATTTTCATTTTCCTTATAAGTTTATTTTGTGGTGTGTAAGATATTTTTAATGAACACCCCATCATTAAACCCGGTACATTAACCCTTACCCCCTAGATAAAGCCGGGTCTACATTGTATGTGATGTGTCTTGATCAGACCGTATTATTTATTTATTTAGTATTTCGATACAAAAATGCAGTTTCAATTGATAATGTTTAGCACAAGAAAGAATCAGGTTAGCTTACCTCTAATAAGAGATTTCTTCCAGCAGACAATGGTGACAGGGTAGGATTCAAAAGTTTGGCAATTCAAGACAGTTGCGTACAAAAAAAGTAAAGAATAAAATAAATTTGAAATAGGTACTACGAATTAATTATAATATTATTATGTATTGCGAAATTGTATCATAAGCCAGAGCTGAAATTTTATTTATCGTCCCCTAAGTATCTTTACTATGACGCATATACCTATGCTTACTTAATCTATAATCGTCGAAACGCACCACCACTGACAGGCATTAGACCGTGTTACCAAAGTTAGAAAGCTTGACACCTTTGATGCATTGTCAGAGTTGACATTACAATGTTGTTAGATGTGTCGCAGAGGTCTGCGACACATCTAACAACATTGTACAGATACGGACACTACAGGCATGCCTGTCACCTGACAGGCATGTCTGTAGTGTCCGTAACTGTGTGACTGTAACGTTCCCGCAAAAGTTTTACTGCGACTCACCGTCTCTTTTCTACTTTCCAGTACTCGTTCGATTTTCCCTAAGTACAGCCGAGTCATCCTTTTCATTAGCAGTGCTGTATTAAAATACATCTGTAAAAGTACGGTACTTGAAACAGATACGCTGTGTATCTTGATCTTTTAGTAATCGCTTCATCAGCGATAGCGCACGAATTTTAATGAAATACCGAAAACTTCAGCGTTTTTACTAAAAAAAGATATAAGCGGTCTGAAACTATAGTCCGTTCGCGTTAAGATTGCAGTGTTTTTGTTCTTGTCTTTCGACCTAGCACGCCTCCTTACCAATCAAATCGTTTCTAATTAGAAAGCCAAGTCCACAGTGACCAGCAGAACTAGCAGAAGGCATACTGTCGAACGCAAAAGTTTGTGGATCTGAGTTTATTTGTGTGCGACAGAATTAAATTTAAAAATCACTGTATTCTCAACGAGAACGGACTATAAGTACAAAGTTAATCCTGAAACAATATATTAAATCGCAGAGGCTTATCACTGCAGATTATTTTGCGTTCATGTTACTCGTCGAAAATACGACACAACGAAGTTCAACAAATGTAGAACCGGTCTTACATACTAATAAAGCCTCCTCCGAAGTATTCTACAGACGATTCCCGAAATAATTACACGCGCTTGTGAAGTACCACGCCGCCACGGAGGGGTGCGTGGAACGGGTACCACAGACATGCTTTGCTGATAATTCCTTAAGTAGGTACATACCGCGAATTTTCATAGAGGAGTTTTGACATTTTATTTTCGGTGGAAACGTTGCATCGCTGTGGGGGCCGGGAGGAATAGATGCCAGTGGCGAAGGATAGAGGAGAACTTGGCAGCAAGGATTAGGTCTTCGCTCAAGTTAGGATGGGTAAGGGGTAAATGAAAATGAAATGAAAATATGTTTATTCAGTATCATTAAAATGTTACATTAGTGGCAGGGACCTCCTTTTAAGTACAATGTACCTGTATTAGGAGACCCCGCTCCTTCTTAAGCTTACAGTTATTGATACAATAATGTGATCTAGGTATTCAGTGTCCAATATTTATGCATTTGCTATTTGTAGTAACATACAATTTAACGGTCTTATCCACTATAGAGCGAATTCTTACAAACAACTTTTGGGTTGACAACTTAAATTATTATAGAATCATTATTTTTTTTTTTATTTTTTTTTAATATGATTATGATTATGTTAATCCTTGTTAGGCGTATTATTTAAAACCATCGATTAACAATAAGCAGTATTTTGAAATGTCATCTCGTACTTCCGGGCGCTTTCGCTTCGCTCTGCCAAGTCCATTAACTAGCCTATGTTAAAGAACGACCGCCATAGGTATCCATTAGCGAAGTTTTTCAATTATTTATAATTCTGCCCGCCTACAGCGACGCAGCAGGTCTGTTCAGTGACAAAGCTGAGAAGTTTCCCAATTAATCTTCCATTGGCTCGTGATCTCTACGGAGGATCCACTAGACTTCATTTTATCAGTCACTTCATCCTTCACTTGGGCTGTATGCTGTTCTTTGCAGCGATGTGGGTTAAGAAGTCATGCTTTTTTGATTTGAAATTAAAACGCGTTTATTAAAATACTAGCGGCCGCCCGCGTCTTCGTCCGCGTGGACTTGAGTTGAAAAACAAAAAGTTAAATATCTTCATTCATTTTAGCCTATGTGCGATTCAGATGTATAAGCTACATTATTGTAAAGTTTCATCAAAACCCATTTAGTAGTTTTTACGTGAAAGAGCAACACCGCCCATCCACACATACAAACTTTCGCCTTTATAATATTAGTATGATTTTAGTACCTATACAAAATGCGCTCACGACTGTATTAAGACGGGGTAGTCACACTGATTGTTGCCGTCATGGTTTACTGAAAATTCAGTAGCTCACATTTCGCTGAGGGAATTTGGCATGACCCCCTAAGAGAAAAGGTCTTCATACGAGAAAGAGAAGGCAACAGTGACACCAGTGATGTCCATCAAGTGGTTTGAACCACATTGACACAGTCAGCAAGCGCCTTGCTAAAGGAACTAACAACAATGTATCTCATCAAGAAACGCCAAAAGTAAACACAAATTTTTTGTCACTTTAGTAGGTATAAGTCCTAAATAGAAGTTGCTTTTTAGTTCTTTACATTCTTTAAAGTTATTCAAACTCCTTAAGCGCATGTATATGTACGTATTGTACATGTACATACGGCACGATACGAGCTTGAGGTTGAAGTTAAAAGTGGTGTTCGTGAAAAATTAAGCGACCGCGTCCCGAACCCATACAATCCTAATGCATCCGGTTCGGCGAGCTTTCCCGAAGTTTTTTCGCCATTACATATTTATACTATTTGCGCCAGAGAGCTTTAAAGCTCTTGAACAAACTCTAAACCGATACAAGTCATGTCTTGTTGCTTATTTTTAGCTGTTGCTTTTCTCTCTAATTCAGAAAGCTAAAATTATGCTGTAGAGATTTAAGTATTCAATGACTCATAAATGTTGTAAGAATGAAACACACAGCAATAAGAATGAAAAATAAGAATGATGAATTTTATCGCCCATCTTAAAACATTTGACGAGAAAATCACACCCTTAACTGAGAAATCATAGAAATTCTCCATGCCCGCGCTATGATATTTTGAACCAAAATTAAATCTCTCCGACTTTTATCTAGACTAGTGAAAATATTCGCTTAAATCCAGTGCTCTCGAGGGAGCGTTTTTACGCTTCATCACCTGCATAAAACTTTAAAAGTTAAGTTCATCTCAAAAACTTTGTCTTTCAGCATCGCAGGTTGGTCTTTCAATCCTTCAGATGTGAGAAAACTAATAAAAAAATGACGATCACCACTGCTGTAAAGTTGTCGAATCTTAGATTAGAAAATATAAAACTGTGAGTGAATCTTTAAAGTAATTCTGGTTCAATGTTTCATTCATTGAGTTTTTACGTAAATATTTGAAAACTAAAGTGCAATATTGGCATTATAACATGGTGTACCATGTTATATAAATAATCATTTGTTATAAGCTTAACATGAGTCAGCATACACGTTATTTCGTCATGCTCTGTGTTTTTCGAGAGAACAACGAAAGAGCCATCAACAGTTCACAAGCCAATTATCTGTTTTATACATTTAAATGTGATTGAGTGGTATTGGTTCACATGATGGTTGTATTAAAAACAAAAACATGGCGTGGCCTTCATAATATGCCCTCTCAACCACAGCACAAGACGGATTGACATTTAATTTATAGGATAGGGACAAGTAGGAACAAATAGGATCAATTTAAAGTATGAATCACACCCTCACACGATTGTTAAAAGCTAGTTGTCAGCAGACTAAGTTGCCCCCGATGCTCCGTAATGGCACCTCGACACCGGCGGCAGAATGCACAGGGAAACTACTCCCTGACATGTGTTATTGCTGGTAATTTGTAAGAGTCTAGTAACAGGGTTGTTCTTACTCAGTTAACTTTACCGATTTGTTGTTCACTCCACTGGTATTTTCAATATTAATAAAAATCAAAGAATCTAACAAGAACACCCTAAAAAATTCATCTTTCAAAGAAGAACCGAGAAAATAAAGAAAATAAAGTCCGCAGTTTACCTAAGATTATAGGAGCACATAGGTGCAAGTCCGAGACGGTCCGGAGACCGCAGACGGCAGATGCAAATTGCAACTGCTTTCTATAAATCTCTTTAAGAAAGTGATTCCAAGCGTGGCAGCACTGCGGCCTGGAGACCTCTACGGTAATACTGTGTCGCCGCGCTTGTATTGAAACCGCAGGCAACATTGAGGTCGACTGGGTATTTTATTCGCGTTGGGGGTTAAAAAACACCTATCCGCACGAGGTAATGTCAAAATCAATCAAAATCGAAAGTCGTATGTATTCGCTCTAAGTCAACCCTAAATTGACTAAGCCAATATACAGATATGCTATACCTCTCATATTTGCCGAACGCCGACTCGGCACGTATCGGATGTGTTTCAGGTTGATGCGCCAGTCTAGACTAGACTTGTTCCTAAAGGTGTAATAAAGCCAGGCTAGCCAGACTTTGTCTCAGGTGCCGTGTCGCAGGTAACATGGCTACCAGACTGTGTAATTATTGACACTTCAGGACTTGTTGTGCTAAGAATACGCCGTATATGGCAGTCAGTAGGTAGTCTAGGTAGTTTTTAGCTTGCTTTACCTATAAGTGTTGATTACTGGCTTCTTTGTGTTGTCTTGGTTTATCAAGGCAATAACTAAAACATTTAACAGCCCTTGAGATCAATATATGTATCTCTCATTCAAATATTACATGTCTCTAGGTGGTTTGATAGGTGGGCGTTATTTCCAAACAACAATTAATATCATTTGTTTATAATTCATTGTGATGATAACTTGCAAGCTAGCATTGCATTCAATAAACGAAAAATCTATCTATTCGGTGGATTTTCATGAAAAGTTTAGTAAATAACTGAACTTCTGCAGTACCCACTTAAATCACACGCGAAGTCGCAAGTAACGACTGTTCAGTATATTTAAAAATCTATTCAAATTACATAGATATTTGAGTGGTTTTGTGTTAGACGCATATATGCGGTACTTTAATCACATACGAAGTCTTGGCAATAGCTTTTGAGTAGGTGGTTTCAAACAGTTCCTAAAAGGACCTATTGAGTAGTGATATAAAATGTTTGAGTGTGTTTTCGGTGCTTGAAATGCAAAAAAAGCTCAATTCCAGTCCAGAAACTTTAAACTATTTCTCAGCTAAAGTTCGTAAGTGACTTGGTCGATTGGCAGCGAGTGTTGGTCTGCAAGGTGAATGGCACGCCACGACCGGTCTAGACGGGCCACTGGCGCCGGCCATACGCCATTGTACACATATTTCACAGACTTTAGAACATCATTATTTCTAAATGGGAGATTAAACATAATCCGACTTTCTTTTAGCATGAATTTCTAATGGTTTATGGTCCTTGGTGTCTTTATCTAGGGTCAACACCGATGCCGTAATTAGGGTAACACAACAAGAGAGTTAAAGCTAATTAGTGTTGCAATTTTCATGTTTTGTATTTCCCGTTTATACAGTAATAACCATTAGTTACTTAAGATACCAAAAAAACACCAAAGTTGCGATACAATTCTGTTACCTGACATTGACATCATATAATAGTCATCATTTGTTGAATGTTGATGTTTTTTAGTTATTTGATTTCTTGTTTCTGTCTCGAGCTTATAAACTATGCTACTAAGGCATAGTTTATAAGCTCCTCTAGTAAATGGGTACGAAACCATTTACTAGAGGAGATTACCAACTTTAACCAAATAATATTTCTTTACCACATCTCTATCTAAACAATAGTAGGGACTTCATTATGCAAATATAAGTACTTCGACCGAGGACAAATTTGCTAGCCCGTGAATTATCGGGAATGTTTTGAGAATGGAAAAATTTGCTTTTTTCCCAAGGTCGGGCAGGTCTTCAGGGAGGCTCGAATTTGAGGTCAACGGGGTGGATCCTTCTAGTAAACTAAAAAATAAGCATGTATTAGAATATAAGAAGGCTTTAAGTAACAGACTGTTGTGGTGTTGTGTGTTTATGAGTCTGTTTCTAAATTGAGAAAAGTTCTTTCAAATCACTTAATTTCGAAATAAAACAGACTTTTAATTAATTAATGCCTAATTATTTGAATATGCGAAATAACAAAATACCATTAGTAGCAAACAATTCTTATAACTGAGAACGAGTGCCAAATGAAATGGACACAGTTAAAATCATTAACAACAACTGAAATGGTAGGACGAGGTGATTTAGGCTGACTTGTACAAATAAGCGAAATGCGAAAAGTTGTAATGTTGAAATTAGGCGGGCGCGCGTCGTTATGACGAAATATGCTGAGTTTACTGCGCCCTAGGGCGGGCTCGGGCAGTACCGAGCCCCAGGGCGGGCCCGGGTAGTACGGAGCCCCAGGGCGGCCCGGGCTGGCCCTGACGAGGAACAAAGAAAAATCTGCAGCAAATGTTAATTGACATTATAAAAAAGCCGTTTCGTTTGCCCCCTTTTTCAAGCAGGGATATGAAAACAGATCAAAGATATTTCAGGTTAGGAAGTTTCCGCCAGCCGTTTGGCGACTTCTTTTCGGTCAAAAATGTAAAACAAAGTTATTCTAGGGTACTTAATTTTTATGTTAACTATGTGTCCTATTTGTACAGAGGCGACTAAAATAGTTAATAAGTAGAACACACCAGAAACCAATTAAATATTGTCACTGAAAATAACACAACGGAAAAACTAACTAATATATCGAAGAGGACTGCTAGTCAACAGGATGGAACGAGGTTTATTATGTTACTTTTATGTATTCGTATTTCTTAACTAGGGGCCCAAAGATAGAAATACCAGGAAATCAGCTTGGTCCAGAAATAATGCATCGTTTATTATTTATTTTCAAAAGCATGAGATTTTGTTCCGAATCGAAAAAAAAGTAGCCTGGCCTTAATATTTAATTCCTACAAGCCGACGTGTAATTTTTCCAACCAAAAACCTCCACTTCGGGACTAAACGGTAAATAATGCGTATAATAGTTGCGTAACAAAGCGGTAGTTAGGGCTGATTTACGGCCGGGGCCGGGGCTCGAACCCGCTGTCGGCTGTCGGTCAAGGCGACCGCGGGCTCTAATGCCGCATTGATCGAGGTGCGCGATTACTGGAGCGGGGAACCTTCAGAGGTGTGAATAATGTAGGGACTATTGCTGTCTCCATAATCTGAACAGCAATAGTGTCCATAAAGAGAGAAAATAAAGAAAGGAAAGTTGAACGATTAAGAAGAAAATACATACAAAAGAGCAAAAATAATATAGGCAAGACAACCAGAGCTTATTACCTTTATTGTCCATAAAGAGAGGAAATAAAATAAGCAAAATTTAACAATTAAGAAGAAAACAGATACAAAAAAGCAAAAATAATATAGAAAAGACAACCATTAACTCTTGAAACCTAGGTAGGGGAAAGGGGGGCATGACGGGGACGTGAGGCACGACGGGGTCACCCCCACATACAAGTAACTACGCATTCTAGGCGCGTTTTGTTTTAGCCAATAAGAGGGTATTTCTCACCGACATTAAGTACGGCAGTGACCGGAGACCACAGTGCACGCGTTTCGTGTAGACGTTCAATTCTTTTTTCCGGCGATATTTCATATTATTTTGAGTCGATACCAAAACGTGTCTAATAAGGTAAGTGTTGAGTTTACAACAATCATTTCGTTTGGTGTGTTTAACTACTAGCATTAAGTATTGATGTGTTTTGAGCAAAATCACTCCAACCTTGAATTGTTTTTTTCGTTAATTATTTTAAATTATGTTAGACATGGGGGCATAACGGGGACGTGGCTAAGGGGCATAATGGGGTACCCCGTTGAGACCCTGTATGGTCTGTTCATCTGAAAATATTACAATAATATTATTTGTTTTGTATTAGGTTTGTACGAAATTACAAAAATATAAGTTCCAGGCGCCGATGGTCGGCAGAAAACATCAACAGTCAACCATCTCAGAACCTCAGCCTGGACCATCTATGCCAGATGAAATCTGCGTTTCCCAAGCTCCAATTCGAAGAGTTTGTCGTGATTTGACAACTTTCTTTGAAAACGCTTCCCCTATAGACATATTCTCCCTATCCCCTCAGTCGACCAAACGAGAAAAAACTATCGTAGAGGGAAGACAGTCTTCGGAGCGTTGGGTGGCCTGCGAGCGATGTGGACAGGCCCATACAGCCTGTGCCGGAGTTGATGACGCAGATTTAGAAGAAATCCACACCTGCTCATTTTGTACCAGTTAAAATAGTGTACCCCGTACTGCCCCGAACTGGGTACCCCATGCTGCCCCTACCCTGGGGCACAATGGGGTTTTCGTAGAGGCTCCGTAAAATTTTAATAAAAAATATTAATTGCTTTTTTACCACACCAAATTCACTGCCAAATAATAAATGAATAAGTAAACAAAAAGTTGTGATTTCTTTTTTATACAAATATTCCATACTCATTTTTTTATTGTTTATTTCCCTTAGCGTCCCCATTATGCCCCCCTCTCCCCTAATTCTACTTATTGGGCTAAGCAGATATGTTCTATCAAAACACACATAATCCCTTTGATTGTGATGCATTTGACTGTGATAAGTTATATTGCGATCAAATGGTAAAAAATTGTTAGATTTTTGGTTGAACTTTTCAGAAAATAATACATTTTTGTGCACAAATATCTAGTTCGTCAACTAATTTGGCCATGCGGAAATCGAATTAAGCGTTGAACGGGTTCTCTATTTAATTTTACTGTCGGCCACAGCCTCAAGTATTAAACAATGATTATATGCCGTTACTGGTTTCGTTTCGTAATGCGTTGCAAGAAATCTCAAATTAAATCTTCAATGATGAAAAAAGCAAAAAGCTTACTACTCAGCTTACATCCTATTACTAACAAGGCCCTTGAAGTATCTCGGCACAATTTACTCGCCGGAGGAAATTACGTCACAGCTCTGACGTCACGGGCCGATGAGGCGATTTTTCATGCGCGGTCGAGTGCCAAGATTTCGTGCGAATGTGAACCTTGCGGGGTGGTAATAAATTACGTCGGTATGCATGTACTGTTTGCGACTACGCGTGGATTATTGCCAAAATTGATGGGAACATTGCTGTCGTTCTAGGGCGCCAATTGTCTCTGTTTTGACGTTTAAAGATGAGTACATATTTTTAGGCGGTTCTTTTCAATCTGAATAGAGATATCGTTTCAAGATTTGAGATCGTAGCTCGAATGGTTTTGCCAAGTGGAGTGGAGTGGAGTTGGAAAAGCGATTGACAAGGACAGCATAATATATAACAGACGCTCACAACTACATCTGAAAACGGCTAGTCAGCGCCACGCTGATTGCTGGCGCCAAATTGAACAAAACATTCAGGAGCCTACATTACGACTACTAAGGAAATAGAAACCTTTGGTTTGATGAGACCTAGATAAACTCAGGAGTCTTAAAATAGAAGGAAATTAAATGGAAGGACCTCCTTTGTCCCCTTTGTTCTTGCCTTAATACTTCAGATTTGTTCATTATTATTTTTTGAGTGGCAATTTTGCTTCTAGTTGTGGTCCTACTGGCAAGTTAACCAGCTAAATGACATGAAGGCCTGTTGTATGGTCAGCTGGGGCACCTATATTGATGCACTATTCCCGACCCAGTGTGTGTTGCTAAAACCTCAATGTTGTGTACATGGTGCCACTGAAAATCAGCGTTATCGCATATACTTATGCATAACATATGCTGAGTGGCCACCATTTTGGCTGCATAACCAACCCTTGTAATTTGTTTTTATTGTGAATATTTATTGTTATTTCTCTTTATTGTTTGTTATGTACCCAATAAAATATTTTTCTTTCTTTCTTTCTTTCTTTCAATGCAGCGATTGTTGCCGATCCATTGTCACAACTGAACCAAGTGCACCTCAATGCAATTAACACTCTCCCATTCCAGACGTTACAAAACATTATTTCGCTACCAAAAAGTCAGTAACAATACCATGTTGTCGCAAACCTTTTACCCTGGCTTGAAACTTGACTGACCCTGCCATTAGTAAAAACAGGGACCATTTCGCAGCTCGTGAATGAAACATTTTTGTCCCTAGACCTGTAATTTATTTTTCCATCCCTGTACAGTTAGAAGCGTCCCCAAGCATAAACTGGCCCCTAAACAAACTATGAGGTTTCATGAATAGCCGGAGGGTAGGCGCGTTCTTGGAAACCGCTGTTGTTTTAAAGGGTTCACAGAGGGCGCCGCCTCTGTCTAATGTTGCATCTATACCGCAGTTAGCTTCTATAATGCAACGTTGTTGAATATTATTCCTTATACTTTTTTGGTTGGCTGCTTTACAAACCTCGAGCTAAGTGCTGAGACGACCTATACTGGAATTCCTCTATACTGTTTTTAATGGTTCACAATAATAACTTCAGATATATTGTTATGTTTCAGTTGTTCAGTTTAGGTTTGTCTGAACATTTAACTGCAATAGAATCTGATGACACTTTATGAAGCTGAAGTGTAGTAGCTCGACTTATTCAATTCAATTCTAAATATCTTTATTAAAATAGACCAGTTAGGATTGCTTCTACGTGATCAAAAACTTAATCTAACAAACAAACAAATTACTTTAGATTTGAATGTCTTAAAGGCAACTGATATGACGTCAATCATTTGAAAGACGTTGATTTTCCAAATAAATAAAGACATAAGTACATGAAAAAAATAGTACACTCAGTCATAGTTTTAACTAAAATGTTTATCTTGTTTGGTATCTCGACCCACAGGCCCACGTCCCATAATACGGCTATTTGTCACAAACAGCGTCATACAGACCAAGTAGCGGTTGACACGTTGTAACTTGTTACTTCGTTTTGACAGCATCATATCAGCCCGCTACTTCGTCCGACTGATGTTTTGCCTGATAACAAAAGATAACGGCAGACGTTAGGGGCAACTATCCCATCCAGAGGCAAAAACGAGACCCTTAGGTGACGAGGGTCCTGTCTCGTGTCGCTGATGATAAAAAGGTTCCACCAGGTTTTTGCTCTCTGTACGTTTTGAATGGGTTTTTCTATCTAGCTACACTGAAGTTTGTAAACTATTAGAGTGTTTAAAGTTTCAGCATGACTCCTTACTTTTAATAATTATGGCAATAAAACCTACTTGTACTATCCCAAAATTCACAAACGTCAAAGTTGAGCATGGCTTCAACCTAGTGCTGTCCCGTTATTCCTCCATATAACTTATGGCGCTGTTTCGCTTTGCGGGTAGTATGATCACTGACTTCTTACATCATTACTCTTTAATTAAATTATATGTCATAATGTTATACATTGTCACTTATAACTAATTTTTTTTGGTGGGCCTAAATGGATATTTAAATATAGAAATTATTGAATTAAAGAGTAATTATGTAAGCCAGCGATCATACTACCCGCAAAGCGACACAGTTCCAATTACGGCAGGCTCCAAATTAACATGAGCCGTTCCATTCGGAGGCGCTCATAAATATTAACGCTCTTACCGCACTAGCCACGAGGCGACCAAACACACGACGAGGTACAGAGGCGATCACATCAGCCCTTACATAGGAGCTCTTTATGCCTCGGACATAAGACCCATTTTGCAACGGTTTTGTTAAGGTTGATGTGAGCGCATCTGAACTATTATATACGACAACGCGGCCTTACACGACGAAGTGATATTCACTACAATATAATATACACAAGGAGATAATATACACGAGAAGATAATATACACGAAAATATACACGATACACATAGCGGCGTAACGTTGTAACGGTGTTGACGAATGGTTGACGAGATCGCGCCTTAGATTTGGTTTGGTCCCCGTATTGTACAAACTGAACATGACACAAATAAGTTTGCCACCATTCACTTGAATAAAAATCAAGTTTAAATGGAATTAGGAAAAAATACCGAAGTTTTCGAAATATTATATTTGTTAGCGGTATTCACAGAACCAATTTTTATCTAAGTATAGAAAGAAATCTTTGTTCATATAAACTAGGCCGTAAATTTTAATGTGGCACAAACCTTTATTCAGAGTGTCCTAACAACACTTAACAGCTATTTATTTCATTACATTTTAAAACAATTTCAAGATAATCCCTTTAAAAAGCAGGTTTAATTTCATGTCCACTTGAGTTAGAGCCGCTTAAATTAATGTGTAGAATTTAATGCTCTGATTTAAATTACAAATGGCTCTCACGCAGTTTCAGTTGTAAATCCTAGTGAAATGAGTAACAGACCCTTTGTAGTATAGAGATTGTATTGTTTCTCTTCTTTATGTTATAAGAGTTATACATTTAATGAGCCATTTGCTTAGCTCATACTCGAATTCGCAAACGTCAATCAAAATTGAGCACGCCGTCAAACTCATACCATCCCGCAAAGTGTCTATAGAACTGAAAGGTATAGGCATACTTATAGCTATTTTTAAAAACTATTACATATTGTGTTAACTGCTTGACGGAAGAAAAATGACAATTAGCTTCTAACTAAAACACAGGTTTTACTTAGTTTAGAGGCTGGTTCTCCAAGTTTCTGTCCCCCATGTACAAAAAATAGTTTGTGTAACTCCTGTTTTTTGTTTTTTTTCTGTACAATAAATATTTATTTATTATTATTACTTGTGAAGCCTACTTAACTTAGATTTGCGTTTGTGGATTTGGCGATCAGACAAGCAAGGATTATGGTTCCTAACATAACTTTACCTTTATATGAGTACCTGAGAAGCTTCATATCATCCTTATGGATGAAAAATAATTATTATTAACAGCCCTTGACGCCAGAGGCGGATCAAGAGCTAATGGATATTTGAGCCGGAAAACCCCCTAACTTCTCCGTAAATAAAGATTTTCTTGTCGTTAAC
The DNA here is from genome assembly GCA_950022985.1 of Udea ferrugalis. Taxonomy (NCBI): domain Eukaryota; kingdom Metazoa; phylum Arthropoda; class Insecta; order Lepidoptera; family Crambidae; genus Udea; species Udea ferrugalis. The sequence goes on along the minus strand of OX465532.1, from coordinate 1,266,705 downwards.
CGACGGGCGTTGTCTTCACTTTGGTATAAAAGTGTTCAAGCGGTTAGTTTATTTGGGCTATGAAAGTCGGTTTTGTGTAACGACTCTAAGCTATTATAATAGCCTTATAACTTTGTAATATTTAATAAGTGCTCGAGACTATTGAAACCTGTTGAAATAATGTTCTGTTGAATGAATGATCAGCTAGACAGCATTTTTGAATAGACATGTTCATGCATATCAATAAGTTTATGAATTGATTTTTGATTTTGAATTGAGAAATTAGCGCTAATCAATGAATTTTTATTTATTGGTAGAAAGTCTAAACGGTATTGTTGAAGTACTAACGAATACCACTTTTAATTGATGATTAATCGAACTTACCTTAAGTGAAGTTCTATCATAATTATATGAGTCGCTGCATCCGAAGGGATTTTATCACAAGGTAGTACATTTCTTCATGTACCAGGCATCAACACGTTTTAGAGCTGGTATCACTGTAACAGAAACAAAAAAACAAATTCCCTCCCTACGGTAGGTGCGTCGCTCTGACAGGTGACAAGTTCATCATTCTTTTAGAGACAGATTTCCCTAAAGTTACTCGGGTCAGTTACCAGAAGGTATGATGGTAACTATGGGTAGGGTGGGAGCTAAAATCCCTTCGGATGCAGCGACTCATATAATTATGATAGAACTTCACTTAAGGTAAGTTCGATTAATCATCAATTATACTTCGTCGCTGCATCCTCGGGATTTTATCACAAGGTAGATGTTTAGAGGTCTAGGGAAATCAATATCAAGGATTTACTAAATTGAATTTGATACCAAATTTTATTTTTGATGTAAGATAGGTAACGTTTATTATAATTTTACCTGTTTACTATAAAAACGCAATAAAATTAAGTACCAATGACCAAAAGTCAAAAGATCATCGCAGCTTCAGTATTATGTTCCAAGATGAATATATATTAAGATAACTTAATGTTATAAATATGCTTTGCATAACAATTAATATTAATTTAAGCAATGTTAATTAAAAAAAACTTAATGGTAACTGTATGAACTCTGCTGTTACCACACACAAGAACAGGTATACATATACCACTTAATAATAAAACCTAATTTACTCGAATATTTAATCAATTGTAAATTCGGGATCAAAGAACGACGTCTATTGAAACAGGTTAGCAGCTTGAGCTGCAACTTTTCCGTTAATATTTTCGTAATAAATGTAAAGTAAGGTGGTTCATAATTATATACAAGTACACTGGGCAGTGGTTTATTACAACAATTTCAATGCCCAGCATTGTATGTGCTCGTTGTGTGGGTGAGACATAATTAGTCACCTAACTTAATTCAACTAAAGCTGTTGTTTGGAAAACCTATTCCCAAATAAAACCCAACGGCAGTGGGTGCAAAAACTAGGAGAGGAAGTAACTTACTCTCCTAGTTTTTGCTAATAATATTTCTTAATGTAAGTATGTTGTCTACTGCACAGAGTAAGCAGACTTTAGAATCCGAAAGAATAATAACCTAGGCATAATGAGCTTTAGTTTTTATTATTTTTCTTAAGAGTTTCTATGACTCTCATTGATTGAAATGTCCTTCCAAGATAGAAACTACACATGACCTAGTCAATGCAGCTGGCCTATGTTTTAAATCTAATAAACTAACTGAGGTATTATTACTTAGGTAATTTATGCCACTCTGGTGAAAGCTGGGGCGTTTTGTAAAGATGAGACGTCTTACTATTCTTTATGACAATGTTTTCGTGAGTGGAAATCGTCTATTTTTAACTATCGCTATGCGAATAATATCCGTAACACTCTAAGTAGGTAGGTACCTACAGTTCCCTGTTGGTACAGTTAAGGTTAGAATTGCATTAAGATATTCTACTGACTTCTCTCCTTAAATCTTCTTACTGTGTATTTCTTACTAAATGTCAAATCTTGTTTGGCTTTGTACACTACTAAAGTGTAAACTAATAAAAGAGCTGTTGCTTATGCAAAGGTGTTATTTTTCATTCCATTATTATTGTGATTTCAGTCCTATTCTCACGAAAAACTTAACTTATAACCTATTTCGGTCATTTTGAAATGAAAGACCACAATGTCTTCCACTCGTGAGTGCGTATGCAACAAATCCTTAATGGTAGGTCACCTACCTACATAATATCAAATACTAAAACTATAAAATTGTAATTTAGCATCTGATTGCAATTAATTTCTTAATCAACAAACCTTGCCAGATGCGAACAATAAAAGCTAAAACTACTTCCTATAAATTGGTAATCTGCAAATCATTACCAAACATTTTTGTCTTTAGGTATATGCTGTCAGAGTATCTGCAAATGACTAAGTACTAGTCTTACTGAAATCGAGACAAGATAAACATCTTTTTCCAATACATTTCCTGTATTCAGAAATGCGATTAATGTGAGATGGTTTTAGTTCAATTTATAACTTTTAATCCCTAGTCAAAACCAGTCATGGCTTGGATATGGTTATCAACTATATCTATTGATTGATTTTGTTATTTCAAAAAATAACCATGGAATCGAGGTACTAAATCAAGCCTACATTACAAGTTGTGCCTATTGAACTTGGCTAAAACAGCAGATAAACGTTTAAAAATCATCTACTCAATCGTTAAATGACAAATTTAACGCTTGCTGAATTATGAGTAGTCACTAATGTTTGCTAAACGGCAAAAGTGTAGCATTTTGCATATAAAAGAAATCCGCGTACGTAGCACACCACTCAACAACAAGTAAATCAAGTAGATACATGTATGCATATACATTTAAAAGACGGCTGTGTTTATGTACTTACACCATTTTTAAGTGTTGTTATTCAACATGTTATTGTTAAACGCGTGGCTGCATTAAATACTGTGTTAATTATTAGGTGGATTAGGTTTATCGCTTCATAAGAATTAACTATTAATAATAAAGAATTTAAGTGTCTCTTCAATTCATGTTGTTTCAAATGCCTTTGCCTATTTATTATATTAAAATAAACTACTATATAAAAATAAGTCGGGTTTTCCTTTCTGACGCTATAACGCACAGACCGATTTCTACGGTTTTGCATTCGTTAGAAAGGTCCCGCGCTCCGTGAGGTTTATAGCAAAGAAAATTCAGCAAAAATTCAACAGAAAAGCGGGAAAATCTTTTTTCACATACAGCTAAGGCCACGCGGACGAAGTCGCAGGCGGCTGCTAGTCATAGATAATTATTTCTTGAATAATAAAGGAAATTTTGAAAAACTTACATGGGTTCTCTGCCACCAGGTAAGGTTTTCAAACCATCAGCAAGGTAATTTCCAGAAAAATACTGGTAAGGCTAGGTTGTTTAATACATACCTGACTTTTCATAATCACTATGAAAATACTTTTCATTTTATTTCATTTCATTTCATTTTATTCCATTTTATTTCATTTCATTTTATTCCATTTTATTTCATTTCATTTCATTTCATTTCATTTTATTTCATTTGATTTCATTTGATTTCATTTGATTTCATTTTATTTCATTTTATTTCATTTTAATTCATTTTATTTCATTTTATTTCATTTCATGGGCCATTCACGGATTGAATATAGGCCCTTAATTCAGATATTGCGATATCGTTACCGTCATGTTGACTCACGGCCAACTCCCAGGTTTGTTCCTTATGTACAGATCAAGCTATTAAGTCTCAAATTTGAGATTATTTTTCTGTATTTATATGCCTTCGTGATGACTCGCGGCCAACCCCCAGGTTTTTATTATACCTTCGTGATGACTCTCGGCCAACCCCCAGGTTTTTACAATACCTTCGTGATGACTCTCGGCCAACCCCCAGGTTTTTTAAGAAGTAAATAAATAAAAATCATTTATTTCAGGTATTTTCCTAGCTCATAATAATTTATGACAACACATAATAAATAAAATAGCATTGGTTGTGAACTTCGTGGGCAGCAAGCCTACGTGAGTGGTTATCCCGTGGTAACACGGGTGTTAGCCTTCATCATATTATGAATATTGTAAAAGGTAACCACGAAGTGGTATCAAATGTATTTAAATATAAATTTTATAGCAACTAGAGTGAGTTATGATGTTAGCCATAGCTGTATAGCTACAAAAGCTGTGGCGTGGCTACTCAGATGTGTCTGCGTAGTAGCTAGATGAAACATTATTTCAATGTCAGGTACTGCCATTCTTAGTCTGCAGTTTTCAATTGAATTTACAATCTAATTCTTGAAGTTTTTAGGTACTACCTAGTGTACATAAAAAGAAAGGTTTTTGTTATGCAAGGATAGCACAAAATAACTTACAGTTTTGTCTTCGATTTGATTTTCACCTTAAAATGCTTACGAAACCACACTCGCGTTGTGGCCTGGCCGTGCTCTCGTTACGGGACGTCCTCTTGGACAGGAATAAACAGGAACCTTTATTCTGCTTGGCTAATTTGTTGGAAATGCACCGACCAACTTGGTACGGGAAAAAACAGGATCTTCTTCTTCTGTTTGTCTCGTTTGTTGGAAACACACACTCAGTGTGCGTTTTATCGTAATCTCGTTACGGTGGGTCCATTTTGGACAGGCCTCAACAGGATCATAAACAGCTTAAATTAATGCCAACATTGATTAAGACCACTTCACGGTCTCATCATTGACGTGTTTTGTTAAATTTAAACATTGCATCGTCATGCTATTGCTTAGCTTTGTTTACAGTCATACGAAGATTCACTTTTAATCACGAGTTCTCTTATTAAAACATTTTGTGCAAGAAAATGTGGGTAGATTTTTATTGTAGATCGTATTTAGTTATTGTTTAAAACGAAAGGTAAGTACGATCTTAACGTTGTATTTCATTTAGGATCTATCGATTTACACTACTACAACTATTGCAAACACTTCAGCACTTAAAGAAACCGTTATATAAAAAATATAACGAGAGAGGGTGTGTCGATGCCCGAACACTAGAAACGAATGATGAACTTGTCACCTGTCAGAGCGACGCACCTACCGTAGGGAGGGAATTTGTTTTTTTGTTTCTGTTTCAGTGATACCAGCTCTAAAACGTGTTGATGCCTGGTACATGAAGAAATGTACTACCTTGTGATAAAATCCCGAGGATGCAGCGACGAAGTATAATTTCTAATAAATCATTAGTTTGAAGTTTCCTAACTTAGCTATCTCTTAACGAAGGCTTTCCTCCATTTATCGATTAATAAAAAAGCCAGTAAAACTGTCTCAGGCGCGCCCGACCTCGTTTATTCATTCCTCTGTGGAGATAGTCCTGTCACTCGCACGCCTGGACCGGGCTAAATATAGACACGTAGCTCTAGCTGCCTTGGGAGGTTTATTATGTTATTTTATTGTCCTTGTGATCGTTGTATTAGTAGTTATTGTATTGAAAATCTTGTTTGGATGATACCTATTTGTTGACGTGATAACGTCTTTAAAATCGTTTTAGCCGGGTGACATGTTCAGAAACTTGTGTCACACCAAAACGTCACGAGCGCGATCGCAGGTATAACGAGAGAGAGACGGACCGATCTCCCGTCTCATCTCGAGCGCTGCCAGTCATTCCGTGAAATGCCGTTATCACGTAAACATCTCGATCGTAAACCTACTTCACAAACAACCAATTTTTTTGTGACGGGGAAACTTACGTGTCAACCCTATATCTGAATTTCACGGCTGCATTCCATCAGGTGGAGTAAGATCATCCTGACAACCACATTCAAATAATGAATGCCACGGTGAAGGCTAACGGGTTGATTATCATAAAGATGAAGAAGAATGGTTCAAATTCAGTCCAGGGGCCTTATTACGATCTTTTTACAGCTCATCTTTAGCTCAGTTTGCGTCTTATTGAAATTTGACTAAAATAAGCAAAACAAGTAACTAAGTTACCACACAAAACACGACTTGTGTCGATAAATATGGAGCTCAAAAGCTGAGCTTGCGTCTAAAACTGTCAGGTTATAAGAGATTGTAATAGGGCCTCAGATCAAAATTACCATCAAGGTTGTATGTTACATCCATGATAGAGAATGTTGGGAACCCTAAACGCAGTAGAACAAAGGAATAGTGAATGCTTTTTATATTCGCTGTTGTGTAAGCCGGTCCCATATAACCCTTTCCAAAAATAGCGCTAGAGTGCTGGCTCCGCTGCGCCGCCAATTAAGTACAGCGCTAGGGTTAATTTTATGTGTGTGGCCAATGTTTAGATCTTTTTTTAACTATCTAATGTTAGTGGCTTCGACCGAGTGGGTTAAGCCTTCGAAACTTGAGTTCCGCTTATTTTAGACTGAATTATAAACAATGCTTCATAGAAAACTACCTGTTAAATTCTGCCAAACAATCAGGAAATCAAAATGGATTCAGTTTTAGAGCTATGACGCCAAACATTACTCCATCCATGACAAAATCAAGACGCTTAATCTTGAAACTGGGCTCGTAGTGAAATAGCACGACGCGTCGTGTCCTAACAACCAATCCGTTAATAGCGCAATCCGCGTCATAGCTGAGCCCATAGCGTCATGCCATGTCGTAGCGTCATTTTTAGCATCGTAGCATCGAACGTATATTTGTGCACTACGGCATGTTGGGGCTGTGGTTTTAGCGTCATACCCCATTCTATCGACCACATGGTAAAGCAATACCATGTCTTGGCGTTACGACCATACTACGTCGTAGTTGAGTGCCACGCTGTTTTGTAGCTGTGCTCGTAGCTGCAGAGCATGTCACAGACGCGTTCGTAGTGTTATGCCTCGTAGCTGTGCTCGTAGCCACATGCTACGTCGTAGCCGTGCTCGTAGCACTGTACTAGCCGTAATTGCTACGAAAATAAACTGGCCGTGTGACGAGTCCGCTCGTAAACGTGACGCGAGTGGTTTTATAAGCGATTGTGTATTTTGTAGGGTTGAAGTAGGGTTGAAGTTTGTGTATGTTTGTGGCCGTTTCGGCGATCAAGGACCGTGAGCAAATATTTGCACACGTTCATCCAATCAATCATTTATCTGCTAAATATGGTTGTTAAATACTGTTGGAAGTCAATAAGCGTGGCGTTTCACCACACTTAACCTACTTAGAACGTAAACATGCAATATCTACTTAATGCACTGTTCAAATTAGTTACTTACAATTTAACTTGTTTAGTTTCATAAAACAATGAAGCACAGCTAATTCTGAAGACTTACAATTTACATAACGCAACATAACATATCCTCACGGCAACGACAAGGCAGTCATCATTTAGAAGCCCACATTTCGCCACTTTGAACTGAAGTTTTTCGCCTCCACATATCGGTTCGTTTGATTGTGAACCTCTAGACATAATGAAATGTTTATACGGCTGTAGCAATTGACATGTAGTGCTATTACGAGAGTGAGGATGGCCAGTTATATTTTATCTAAGGGTGGTGCCCTCTGCCGCAGTGGTCCGCTACTAATTGAATTTGAAACAAATTGTATTTTTAGCAAACAGCATCGGACAAAAACTAGGTTAATACTTTTCATCCAGCTCTTTTTTGCCTGTATAACTTTGGCTGGCTGCTGTTTTGAGCAGAATAGTCTACTAGTGAAAGCTATTACTAACCCCATTGTAGGTTCAAAACTTCAGGACTTAATTCGATGATATTGGGATTAGGTGTTTCCAGCAGTAGCACAAATGTTATTTAGAGTATTCAACACTTTGTTTATTTATTAATCAGCAGCTGTGATCACGAGTAAAATCACGATTTTAGTTATTTCATCCTATTGCATGTTTGCGTAAATATCAGATAACAATTAAGTTAGTAGAGATCGTCTAAGCTGAAATGACGCGCCCCACCGCATTAGCGCAAACAAGAGTGCTTTCTTGTATGCATAGATGCAGTGGAGGCGCGCGTCATATCAGCTTAGACGATCCCTACTCGTAGCAGACGTGCGTTTGTTGCTACGAAAATAGTCATTTCGTAGCAGGCATGTCTGTCGTAGCATTGGGTCGTAGCAGATGACGCTCGTAGTCGCTACGGAAATAGACGCGTGCTATAATTAGTTCGACATTTTGCTGACGTCATCGGCGACGTACTAGTGCTAGTGACGTCGTTGATATCAAGCTTTGTATGCAGAGCTTTGTTCATAAGGTCTATTATGCATTGTTCTGGCCATTGCGTGGGACAATTTTTTTATTCACTTATCGATTTAGAGCAGCAAAAATCCAAATTGTCGACAAAAAGTAATACAATTTTTTATTGATAAGCTGAATATAACACGAAGAATTCCAAATGATAATGTTCTTTTTTATTGTTTCAGAAACACTGGAAATAGTAAATAAGAATTCAAATCAGGTAAGTGTCTTCTCTTATAAACTGACGTAAATGTTTCAAATGAACGAATTAAAGTAGCTTTGAATAGAAACGAATACTTTGGCTCCAGAATGTAACTCCAAAAAAGCTTTTTCCAACTACGCCGTTGTTCCTTACTTTTTGGGCAGACTAATAAAGATTGTTTAAAAATAAATATTCTTCTCTCTCTCTCTCTCTTCTAATGAATATGCTTTGTCCGCATCGCCGCTTCCTCTCTTTTGATGTGCGGCGTGTTTCAGATATAAATAAAACATTTAAAGCCATCCCGCTCGCTGCTTGCATAATTTTATTTATAAACTTTGCACTTTGATTACTTTTTCGTGTGCCGTTTCCGGATTTTCGTTGTTTGTGTGTTCAAAAAATAGATATTTTTTTTTTAGTTCCTTTCAATATGATAAAGAAACAAGCTGACCCGGCAAAAGTTGTGAACCGGAGACCTGCCTAACGCGCAAAGTTCTAGATCAATGTTATCTTTTCTAATTTTAAGCACAGGTTTTTTTTTCTCATTTTAAGCATAGTTTTTTTTCATACAAACTGCATACTACATTTGTTAATGATAGACGTTTGTTGGTCAACTGTTTATTTTGTTACAGAATATGTCACTATTTAAAAGTATACATTAAAAAGATATAAAGACATAGCAAAAGTAACAAAAAGGTAGGTTGGCATTGCTGGTCACCAACAACATTGTTGATATTTATTTAAAATATTTTCATCTTCAAATTGTGATGTTAGTCAGTCCCTGGATAAACGTAGGGCTACCCTGATGGGCCCATCACGCCCACATCCTGCCTGCAGTCTTTCGTAAGCCTCATAATATTATAAGCCTTCTGTTTCATGTCAAGCCTTAATAAGAAGCCTTTCCCCGTCTGCCTCGCTTGTTTACCAGTTTCACTCTACTCCAACAAAGCCGCTCAGGCACTTAAAAAGATGAAGAGGTAAATGTGGTCGATTTTTCCCTAGAACCGCAACACTCCATCAGGCTCACGGCGGGGAGATAGAGGTAAAGTGGAGGATCATTGTTGTTATGAATATTTTACCCTTTTACCCGACGCTGCCCGCTGAGCGCCGCGGTGCGAGTGAGAGGGACTGGCCATTCAAGTCAACCGTCTCTCTCTGGCTAGCCTAAGTTAAAAAGTGTAATTATTGTACAGGTTTTGCTTTCGACTGTACCAGCCCGTCGAATTTGGGGGCACTATGCTTGTACTTTGCCCCTGATGAATTTTATTTGATTGGCTTGTGATTTGCTTGCTGTTTGGGTCGAAGATTCAAATGCTATGCAGGATAAATATTAATGTCATGTATTTTGGCGTCAAGTAAAGTCAGTAAAATTTATTTAGTACCTACTAATATGTAAAACTTAAATGTAAAAGTGTCCCACACCCAAAATCAATATTAGATCTGTTTAAAAGTGTGTAAGACTTTAATATCTTTGTTGAGATTTGTTAAAGGAATATTATTAACAAAACGAAATTTTGTTGCTAGGATGTTTCTTCAATATGCCAATTATTGCATGAGGTGTAGATTGTAGAAGATAACGTTTTTGCTCGTACTTATGAAAATAAGTTATTTCTACAAGTTTCGATCTTTCCATAATTCTAAGGTTTTCTATTGGTAAGTTATCACTATATTATTCAAAGGTATGAGTAATGGCTTTGGCAATAAACGTATTTCTGCGAATTTCGCGAATAGGAAAACGGATTTAACAATGCCATATGTTACGCTCTTGCAAATCTACCGTATCCTATTTTACTTGGTCTCTAAGCTAACTGTCATAAGTTCTGAGGTCCCAGGATCTTGAAGGATACTCTTGTGCAGAATTTACGAATCTTCGTGATATTATAAAATAGAATATTGTATTTTTATTTCAAAGCGGAATTTTTGCTGTTGCAATATATTTCTTTAAACTTTCGTGGCCACTACACTTACATCAGAAATATACAACACGTCATCATGATTATTATGGCGCTTGTGTCAGTGCTGATATATCAGCAGTTACCCAAATGGATATAGTTATACTTCGGTTTCAAATATGTGTATAATGTATCTCTATTTTTTGATAACATCCGGATTCCACTGTTATCATGAAGATCAAGTTACCGCTACAATGGGAGTCATGATATTTGACAAATACAGATTGAAAATAACAAAAGTTACCCTTAGGTAAAGGATATGATTCAAGGGTCGTGAAAGGCTTCGAAACAAAACGAACAATGCTATGGTTTCCTCCCCGCATTTGCAACAGATTGACTATGTATTTGCGCTTCGCAACTTCTCATACGGTTGCTATATGTCGATGAGACACTCCATCGCCAAGTTTGATTGTGTGTGTATTGATAGATAGATACGTGTAATACTGGTCTGACTTGCAGATCTGGGCTTGTATTGTTGCAGTAATGTACGCTTTGAATGGATTTCCATGTTAGATATCGATGCCATATTCGCGATAGTGGTGGAAATAGTTTAATAGAGGAAATAGTAATAGCATAACTGAAATAGCTTATTTTATGCACCTCAATAGGTACACTGCATTCATTGACTACATCGACTTTGCTGTTCAGTCAACATAGTTAAACAGTAAATTGTTAAAAACCTTTTTTTTTTTTTTTAAGTAGGGGAAATGCCTTACGCATACTCGTCCACCGGGGGACGGACGGGTTATGTCGGACTCTCCACTGGAAAGGTGGTATACCAGTGGCCCTACCGACTAAAACCCCTACTACTCCCTCTTATCGTCCGTATAGTGGGGGAACACGGTGAGTAGCGCGAAGCCTGTTACGCGTTCCCCCGGACGGAGCCCGCCTGGACGGCGGGCCGGAAGCGACCCCCCCATCGTGAGGGGAGGCCAGAAGGGACAGCCGAGGATGTCAAGCCGTCCCTACCAGGCAGCGGCGAAACCCGTGCAATGCTGGCGGCGGCACCCCCGTACCACGCGCCAGCTGGCCACCGTACGCAAACCCTACTGGGCCCGCAACCACGAGCCACCCAAAGGGCGGCTCCGCTGCCGTAACCTTCGGTACGGCCCCGCCGGGCCGCGACGCACAGGGGGGATCAGCCTCGGATCACTGGCCCCCACCAACCGGTTGTGCGCCGCGGCCCCAACCACGCGCCTCAAAGCGCCTGCAGGCCCCACTGGCCCCGCATCCCCACGTCGCCCTTACGGGCCGCAGCGACCCTACTGGGCCCGCAACCACGAGCCACCCAAAGGGCGGCTCCGCTGCCGTAACCTTCGGTACGGCCCCGCCGGGCCGCGACGCACAGGGGGGATCAGCCTCGGATCACTGGCCCCCACCAAACGGTTGTGCGCCGCGGCCCCAACCACGCGCCTCAAAGGCGCCTGCAGGCCCCACTGGCCCCGCAGCCCGTCGCCCTTGCGGGCCGCAGCGGGTGGGTGTCCAGTCCACCACGCTGCCACGCCTGGGTTCTCTTCGCTTCCCGGTGGTGCCCCTACCACCGGTACTAGGCCCCCTCGCCACGCCGAGGCGAGAACCCGTGAGGGGGAAATTGTTAAAAATCTAGCTAATCTGTGTGTACCTCAAGTTAACTTTGAATTCTTAATGTTATGCAGCTTATTTTAGTTAAAATGTGACTGAACTGCTGCTTATTATTCATTCATTCTTGCTTCAATATTCAGATACATATTTATATACACGGCGGACCTAATGCGGTAAAACATTGACCTTTGGGCGGTTCAATGTTGCCGTCACGATTTAGCAAAGTCAAACTTTACATTTTAAACCAAGCACACAGAGTCTAAAAACAAGCATAAAATAGTTTGTTAAGATCACGTATAACGTAAACATTTAATTTCGTTGCGCAAACTCCGTTCGGTTTTAGGGTGCTATGAATATTTAGCTCTCAACGGTCATAGTTGCGAAAAGCAAATGGATCGAGCCAATGTCAACGCAATCAATCATTCATTCCGCTTGGGGGCGCCACTGTGAGGGTGGGGGTCCTACCACGTGGACTAAGTAATGATGAGAGAGAAGGATATCAGTCCGAAATTTACCGGGTGCGGCAATTGAACTGTCCGCCTCCTTGTAACTATTTTAAAATTCGAACTACTGAATCGAACGCGGCAAAAATTTGAAAATATAATCTGTGACACATTATCTATGTTACTTCAAAACTATTCGGTCGTGAGAATAAACGTTCCAATTTTAAAATAATGGATTTAAAACGCAATTCAGTGATTGCTCTTTATTTGGAGGGAAAATCGAACATCGACATTCGTCGAGCGCTACCAAATCTTCAATTGAACGAAAAATTTGTGCGTCGTACTATCCAAAGATTTAACGAGACTGGCAGTGTTAAGAAACGCTACGGGGGCGGTCGACGCCGTACTGCAACGGCGCCAGCAGTTGTCGAAAAGGTGCGACATCGTTTACGCAGAAATCCAGAGCGCTCAGCAAATCAGCTAGCCCAGGATCTTAAGGTGAGCGACCGCAGCGTTCGTCGTATATTAAAGGAAAAGCTTAAGGTTAAACCATTAAAAAAAAACCTTTCGCAAGAACTCACTGCTTTGCAAAAGAGCAAACGGCTGGCTCGATCAAAGGAGCTGATTCGCTTGCTCGACACTGGCGAGCTTCCCAACTTGGTATTTTCAGATGAGAAAACTTTCTGTGTTGAGCAGTTTCTTAACAAACAAAATTACCGTGTGTGGTTGAAAGGACGTGTCAGCGATCATTCAGATGAACTGAGAGTCACTCGACGACAAGGAGCCGACCAAATCATGGTATGGGCGGCGGTGTCCGAAAAAGGACGTTCTCCGCTTGTTTTTCTCCCAATGGGTCGCAACCAAGCCAAAATTAATCATCAAATCTATCAAAATGAAGTCTTAAAAACAGGATTGATACCGTGGGCACACAAGACATTTGGTTCGGAGCGTTGGACGTTCCAGCAAGACTCGGCGCCATCGCACAGAGCAACTGGGACGCAAAATTGGTTAAAAGCGAACGTTCCTGTGCTGATCGACCGAGATATGTGGCCGTCGTCTTCGCCCGAATTAAACCCTCTAGACTTTTGTATTTGGGGTGTTTTACAAGCGAAGGCCTGTGCCTAAAAAACACACATCAGTGGAGGCGCTCGAAACTACTCTTACACGGGAATGGAACCGTTTAAATGACGACGTTATTCGAGCAGCCTGCGCTTCATTCAGAAAGAGACTCAAGCTTGTAGTGCAGGCTAAAGGCAGTTGTATTCCATTAGAATAAATAAGAATATAATTTTAGACGTTTTATTTTCATATGTAAAAAATATATTAACAAATATTCAAAGTAAATAAAAATATTTAATTTTTTAATATGGACAGTTCAATTGCCGCACCCGGTACATACACTTGCTTGTCTGATATTTTATTTTTAAGTAGACACACATATTATTGCTGTAAGGAGTTGGTCCCTTACAGCTATAACCAATTGGTTGATGGCTATAGTCCAACACGCGGCCTCATATCAAATGGTGGCATCTGCGAGCTATTACAACGTCTGGGTTTAGATGTTGGTCAATCCGCCTTCAGGTCTCTAACTGGGCTTCGCAACTGACGCTGCTGGACGTGTCTTTTGCGAGTGGTCACCCATCTCACTATCCAACCTGGTGAGTAGCTTAGCATCGGTAATCGTTGCCAAATTCTCTTCAATGTGCATTTCCTGTTTTTTTTGTGGTCTTCTAGATGACCTCACCTCGGACCTCGTAAGGTCCAAATATGAGGTTGACAAGCACAGTAATGGAGAACTACTTTGCTGATCAATCTCATTTTGAAGGTCTGCATAAATGTCTTTTCACGCCCCCCTTTAAAAACCCGGGATTGTAGGAAAAAGGAAACACATGCCTAAAAGAGCGTTTCACTTTTCCGCTCTTGCTGACTGGCTTTGGGTGTAATTATAAAACGCGTGTCCAATAATAATATGTTAAGGGTTGGTCCATAAATACGTCGTCACTGCACCCTTGTTTGCTCACTCCGCGAACCGAGACTGAATATTAATTATTCATTCCGAGCGAAAAACATGAATAGGATGGTCGGGCTTACTTCCGAGAGCAGAGGTTTTGATGCAAACTGGTTTCCTGAAGAGGCTTGTTAGGAGTAACATTGAACAGCGATGCAGCTTTTGGGAGTCTGTGCTTGAGGTTTCATAATAATTTGTGGTCATCACCATTAGGATCGACCGAAAGAGCAACACATTCATCTATCCAGACATAGAAACTTTCGCATTCATAATATTAGTAGGACTAGTCCCCAACATCCGAAGTACGAGCGCGAAGGTTTTTAGAGTGAAGAAATATGGTTTCCTAAGGTGAGAATCGCTTTAAGAGTGCTGGACTCGCGCGATACTAAGCGTCTACCGTCTCACAAACCTTACATAACTCAACTTCACTTTAGAAAGCTGCAGAAACTTTGTCGTTTCGCATTAGAGACCGAGTAGTTCGCCATCTGTCGTACAGAGGCGCTCACATCAACCTTCACAAAACCGTTGCTAAATGGGTCTTATGTCGGTGGCATAAGGTGCCCCTAAGTAAAGGTTGATGTGAGCACCTTTGAGTCAAATACATCTGCCGTTCCTCTGAGCAGCCACACGTTGAGTATGACGTGTCACCGTTTGCGTACAAACTGATATCTCTCTCGACCTGTTGAATATTCATGTCACGTGTGGATTAAGGCTTGTCTGCTCATCCCCTGTATCAGTGACTTAAGTACACTCAGCCTCGGAAGTAACTAAGCAGTTTAGTACCTCGTCATGGTACCTAATATGACGGCAAAAAAAATATTTCTATGACTTCAATAAAAATATTGTGACCAAGTTATGGATATTGACTAACAGTTTCTATCTTCTTCTTTTCTTTTTTTATTTATTTATTTTTTATTGCACATAATCAATTGGTACAAATGGCGAACTTAATGCCGATAAGGCATTCTCTACCAGTCAACCATGGGGCTAAGCAGAAAAATATGGTAGGCGGTGCAGTGTTAAAAATTAAAAAAAAACAATTGAACAAGTTAAAAGAAACTTTTTCTTTGAAAAATATCACATTCGAGCCTCATAACCAATTTCAAAACCCAATTAGAGGTCTCACAACTGCAATTATATTGCTGATGATATCTTAAATACAACCCACTATAGTTGACCAATATATCATTACTTATTAATACCTTATTAGCTCCTTAGCTTTGCCGAAGTTGCTGCCCAATTAGTGTCTTTTGTTGCCAGATAATAATTTCGATATTAAGCTGGCCATAATTAAGGAACAGTGTAGCAACGTTATGCTTGTTAAGCCTTAAATACAAAGAACTTATAAAGCTATTTTAGCACAGTCTTACCCACTTATTCATAAAAACGAACGCAGCGCTAAAGTAACTATTAACTTAAACTATTAAGCAATTGACGTGTTTTACCACTAAATGGCAGCAGCAACAAGAATGAAAGCGACAAAGCGATACAATGGTTAACGTGTTGTTGGAGCGCTGTTTAAGTTTTTATGAATAAGGGGGATATCCGTTTGTTCGTCATATCAAATGACAAATGATAATATTGTCTTGGGACATGAAAGCAAAACCGTCAAGAAACGGCAAAGATATACTCGCGATTATTGCGCCTCAATTGGCCTTATCTCGAGGGAAACTTGAGGAAAACGCTCCAAGAAACACCTCAGTATTCTTTCATTCTCACTTCTCATTATGAACGGCTGTCCAAATATTCTCTTGGAAATTCAACATTTGCAATTAAAATCCAAATGTAACGTTTCAGCCGTTCTCAGCGATTTCGTTCCTATTTAGAAACGATCCTCTTATATGCTTGGCAATATACTTTGTAATTCCAAAAATGTTCAGTTTGTCGTTAGTTATTTTATGTAAGACTACGCATTCGACTTCCCCCATAAGCGAAATACAACCGTGGCAAATGTAAAAAGTTTACGAACACAACTAATATTATTTGTGGTTGACGTATTGGTTGTTATTTCACAGGTACGAAAACATATTTTCCCTCTTCCTCCCATCGTCAGTGATGTATGAATCGATCATAATATATCAGATTTACCTATCAAAACTCCTACCAAAGCTGTCACGTGATCCATCTTTGGGACTGTACCGATTTTTAGTATATAGTACGTTTTCATTTGATGTAGCACTTTGCATTTTCCCTGCGGACTGGCAGTTGTGTTTGTTTTATGAAGGGGATGATTTTATTGTGCCCTAAAATAACAGACGCCGTGTCCTCGAGTGTAGTGTGTCATACGAAAATATTGCTGTTGAAAATTTACCTTACAGAGGTAAATTCTTCGTTCGTTCGTATTTCGTATGTTTACGAGCACTTTATAGACATCGATTTGTTGTGTTTGGGATAAATGTGCGGGTTTAGATCTTTTCAGATTAGAATCTCTAAATACTTAGTAATTTTTGAGCCTCTGTTAATTTAATATATGCTTTCTTGCTTTTATGCGTAGATGCAGTGGAGGGAAGCGTCATTCAAGCATAGACAATCTCACCTGAGATTCGAAAGTTTTTTCGAAATAGGGTTTAGGTAGGTTTATATGTGTAATAACATCCCATAGCACCCGTGCAAAGCCGGGGCGGGTCGCTCTTCACTAAATAGATAAAACAAAGTCGCTTTCTCTGTCCCTATGTTCACTTCAATCTTTAAAACGATGGGACGGATTATGATGCGGTTTTTTTTAACTTTTTTTAACACTTGTGCGAAGCCGGGGCGGGTCGCTAGTATGTAATAAATTCAGACTTGCTAAACGTCCAGTCATGTCACTGAACGAGCGCTCCGCCCGTCCCAGCTGTTCGATACGCCATTACCATGCCATCGTCACAGCCAGCGTGGCGTGCCGCACCGGGTGGACTGTTGACCGCGCGCGAGCCCGGCCGGCCAATCAATACTCGCACTTACAGCTTTTTGTTGGCGTACAGAAGCGCTCACTCAATCTTTACATAGGGGCACGTTAAGCTGCTGACGTAAGACCCATTTTGCAATGGTTTTATGAACGTTGATGTGGGCGCCTCTGTACCTAAACAGTGTAGATTGTTTTTAGGTAGTAGATAGTCTTTTGATCATAAGCTCATCTGACGATGGGTTTGTGACGTTATGGCGCATGCTCGAATATAAATAATTAGGAATTATTCCACATAGCGCCCCCTATACACAAACTAATAAAACCTTTTAGTAAGGGTACTAGACAGCGGAAAAACATGCCTAAATAGTTTTGTTTTTGGTAATACATACACAAATATCATTGGACATACCGAGATACCTAGGTAACCCCAGACCAATACAAACCTGTTCATGAACACGAAAGTTTGTAGGGACTGTGCAGGAATCGCACCCTAGACCTCTGGTGTAGTGTGGTGTAAATTTATTGGGGGAGGTGTTTTGGCCAATGAAATTAATGACAAAGCGTTTTATAAATATGAATAGTTTTTTTTTCCATACACGCAATGTACAGGGTGGCCCAGCGACAGTGGTCCAAAAATTTTTTTTAGGTAGAGGTCATCATAACAAGTCATTTAAAAAAAACATTAGTTCCGCGAAAATCAATACTTTAGAAGTTATGATTTTTTCAAGTTTCTTTTGAAATTTCTCAACTCCAATCACTTAATTTACTCTTGTTTGGAAACTATGGCATTGAATCAGTTCAAATTTGGAATAGATGTACAATAGTAATGTAGAAACCATATTATGTGCGAGTTTTGAGTTTATTCAAAGACAATTTGTTTTTTTTTTAATTTTCGTCAATAATTTTTCGCCATTTCAAAACATATACAATTTTCAAAAAATCACAGCTGCAATGTTTGTGCACATGATGATTTGTTTATTATCTTAAAAACTGTCCATAAGTATGATAACAGTCTATGCAAAACCTTGAAGTGATGCAACCAATGGAACACTTTCAAAATTAACATCATGTATGGTAAGTCGCTAAAACTCAGAATGGGTCATTTCTGCACTGAACCTAATTTTTTAAAAAAGTAGCCAAAATATGTTTTTTCGCATAGAGGCCATCATAGCAGCTCATTTAAAAAAAACATCAGATAGTCTAAAACCAATAGTTTAGAACTTATATTTTTTTAAATTTTGGGCTTATGTGGTTGAACTTCAGAGACATAGATCACTTTTGTTTGTAAACTATCCGACTAAGGAACTTAAAATATGGGATGACTTAATAATTAATCCCAAACTTTAATTGGCTTTGCTTTATTTCATGTTGACTGGTAGATAATGCTTCAATAGCATTAAGTCCGCCTTTTGTATCACTCATTGTATTGTAATGAATAAATGAGAAAAAACCCTTTTCACTCTCTTCTATTCTTACTCATTTTGAAGTTCCTCAGTCGGATAGTTTACAAACACAAGTGATTTATGTCTCTGAAGTTCAACCACTTAAGCCTATCATCAGCAGCCACATGATGTCCACTGCTGAACATAGGCCTCCCCCATAGATTTCCAGAGCTGCCGGTTGGAGGCGGCCTGCATCCACCGAGACCCTGCGACCTTTATGAGGTCATCCGTCCACCTTGCGGGCGGGCGTCCCACGCTGCGCTTGGCCTCGAATGGTCTCCACTCGAGGACTTTCCGGCCCCAACGGCCATCAGTCCTTCGAGCTATGTGCCCCGCCCACTGCCACTTCAACCTGCTAACACGCTGGGCTACGTCGGCGACCTTCGTTCTCCTACGGATCTCCTCATTTCTGATTCGATCTCGTAGGGAAACACCAAGCATAGCCCTCTCCATAGCCCGTTGGGTGACCTTGAGCCTTCTTATGAGGCCCATAGTGAGTGACCATGTCTCAGATCCATATGTCATCACTGGTAACACACACTGGTTGTAGACCTTTGTCTTTAGGCACTGAGGTATGTCGGAAGAGAAGACGTTACGCAGTTTCCCGAACGCTGCCCAGCCGAGTTGGATTCGACGATTTACCTCTTTCTCGAAGTTGGACCTACCTACTTGGACCACTTGTCCTAAGTACACATACTCGTCGACAACTTCGAGAATCGAGCCTCCAACAGATACTGGAGTGGGCGTAACGCGGGCGTTAGACATGACCTTCGTCTTGTCCATGTTCATTTTTAGGCCCACTTGTTGAGAGACTCGATTGAGGTCCTCGAGCATGCTGCCGAGCTCTTCCAGCGATTCTGCCATGACCACTATGTCGTCGGCAAACCGAAGGTGAGTCATATACTCGCCATTTATGTTGATGCCGAGTCCTTGCCATTCCAGGAGCTTGAAGGCGTCTTCCAATGCGGCCGTAAACAGTTTCGGAGAAATGACGTCTCCCTGTCTTACGCCCCTTTGCAAAGGAATCGCCCTCGTGCTCTGCTCCTGTACTCGGACTGACATGGTGGCGTTCGCATATAAGCACTTCAGCACTTCGATGTACCGATAGTCAATGTGGCATCGCTGGAGAGACCGCAGCACCGCCCAAGTCTAGATCGAATCGAAGGCTTTTTCATAGTCCACGAACGCTAAGCAGAGTGGCAGATTGTACTCCTCGCTCTTCTGTACAATCTGCCGCAGCGTATGGATGTGGTCTATGGTACTAAAGCCTTTTCGGAATCCGGCTTGTTCGGGAGGCTGGAAGTCATCGAACCTGCGCGCGAGACGGTTCGTGATGACCCTCGAAAACAGCTTGTAGACATGGCTCAGAAGCGAGATGGGTCTATAGTTCTTCAACAAGGTGTTGTCTCCTTTTTTGAAGAACAGCACCACCTCACCTCTGCTCCATGCCTCAGGCGTTGTGCCCTCGAACAACACGGAATTAAATAGCCGCTGAAGGACTTTAAGAGCCGGCTTTCCACCTGCCTTCAGAAGCTCAGCAGTAATTCCATCGTCGCCCGGTGCCTTGTTGTTCTTGAGCTGTTTGAGAGCCATCTTAATCTCGTACAGGCTGATGTCCGGGATGTCCTCAGTGTAGTG
This sequence comes from Udea ferrugalis, assembly GCA_950022985.1. Classification (NCBI taxonomy): domain Eukaryota; kingdom Metazoa; phylum Arthropoda; class Insecta; order Lepidoptera; family Crambidae; genus Udea; species Udea ferrugalis. The sequence continues at coordinate 1,246,472 of OX465532.1, read as the reverse complement.
CCGGGTTAGCTTAGCTCTGGGATCTTTGGCCGTGCTATTAACGGATTTGGCGACAGAGGTATAGAGCTGCCCGTAGAATCTTTCAACCTCCCTCAACACCGCTTCCTCCGTCGACGCCACACCGCCATCCTCCGTCTTCAGCTTTGTCAACCGACTCTGCCCAATAGACTTGTCTCTTGCGAACACTTTGGAACCTTTGTTCCGCTCGATTGTCTCTTTAACACGGTTTGTGTTAAAGACACGAATGTCGTGTCGCAAGGACTTCCAAATGCGTCTATTAAGCAGGCGATAGTGAACAGCATCATCAGAGGACTGCAGTGTCAGCGACCGACGTTCTGCCATGAGGTCGAGGGTGTGGGTCGAAAGTTTCTGCGGTTTATTCCGTCGACCAGGCTTGAAAAACCTAGATCCGACCGCATGGACAGCTTCTACAAATCCGTTATTTATCTCGTCCACTGAAACGCAATCATCCAGACATGAGAAGCGATTGGCCAACTCGAGTTGAAAGCTCTCGGGGTTTTCGATATGGGCGCGAGTAGGTCGGAGCGTAGACTTCATCAGACGCGTTCTTTCCAGTTTGACGTTCAGATTCAATGTGCCTCTTACCATTCGGTGATCGCTACCGGTTTTCACCCTGCTGATCACTGAGACATCATTGAATATGCGCCTCTTTGTCGTCATGATGAAGTCAATCTCGTTTCTCGTGGAACCATCGGGACTCAACCAGGTCCATTTCCGGTGAGGCGGCTTCTGGAAAAAGGAGTTCATCGCGAAGAGTCCCTCTTTCTCCAGAAATTCGGCCAGCCTCTGGCCCCGGGGGTTCCGCCGCCCATATCCAAATTGCCCCACCTTCAGCTCACAATCGCCTCTCCTGCCCAGCTTTGCGTTGAAATCCCCCATAACAACACTGAAATGGGTCTTCGAGGCATGCATGGCTGCACTGATGTCTTCATACATAGCCTCTACCTCCTCATCTGGGTGTGTCGAGGTCGGCGCGTAAACCTGTATGACCTTCAGCGAATATCTTTTGGATATTCTGAGTATAAGGAATACCACCCTGCTCGACACACTCCCGATGGTCTCAATGTTGTTGACGAGGGACTTGTGGACGAGAAACCCAACACCACCTTGGGACTTTTGGTCGCCTTCCCGGTAGTACAGCAGGTTACCATACTTCAGGGTTATCGAGTCCTCGCCCTCTCTACGGACTTCAGATAGACCCATGATGTCCCAGCGTAACCCACTGATCTCTTCTTCCAGCTCTAAAATCCTCTCTTCGGTCCTCAATGTGCGGACATTGTGTGTCACCAGGGCCAGTTGTCGGTGGGGGTGGTAGCACGATCCACTCCGGGGATTCTTAGCACCCCCCGCCCCGCCGTGACCATGGCTGCTACCAGGGCCAGGAATAGCGGGGCTGCCGGAGACTAGGGGCCTGGGCTTTCTTGCGACTATCATACGGGGGGATGTGCCGGTACTCGCCACGCTTGGCAGGCGGGTTGGCGAGCGCAGAAAACGCCCCCTTCGCACCGCGACGCTGCTGCCCGTCGCGGCCTGGCATTTGGGGACGCTATACGAAGATGGTTATCCCGCCATCGGTCGGTCGCCAGAGCCCCGTCCGTTATCCAACAGGACGCACCGCGCGTAGGTGAGGTTGGCTTGGGGCTCTCAAGATCTTGGTCGAGCCCCCTTACGCCCCACTTAAGCCTAAAATTTAAAAAATTATAACTTCTAAACTATTGGTTTTAGATTATCTAATGTTTTTTAAAATGAGTTGCTATGATGCCCTCTATCCGAAAAAAAATATTTTGGCTACTTTTTGTTTTAAATTAGGGTCAGTGCAGAAATGACCCATTCTGAGTTTTAGCGACTTACCATACATGATGTTAATTTTGAAAGTGTTCCATTGGTTGTATCACTTCGAGTTTTTGCATAGACTATTATCATACTTATGGACAGATTTTAAAATCATAAACAAATCATCAAGTGCACAAACATTGCAGCTGGGATTTTTTGAAAATTGTATTAGTTTTTGAAATGGCGAAAAATTATTGACGAAAATTAAAAAAAAACAAATTGTCTTTGAATAAACTCAAAACTCGCACATAATATGGTTTTTACATTACTATTGTACATCTATTCTAAATTTGAACTGATTCAATGCCATAGTTTCCAAACAAGAGTGAATTAAGTGATTGGAGTTGAGAAATTTCAAAAGAAACTTGAAAAAATCATAACTTCTAAAGTATTGATTTTCGCGGAACTAATGTTTTTTTTAAATGACTTGCTATGATGCCCTCTACCTAAAAAAAATTTTTGGACCACTGTCGCTGGGCCACCCTGTATAAGACACTTGGAACTTGCATCATCAACCATACCATACCAGAATGATACTTAAATCAAAAGCAATTATCTGTTTGATTCACCTTCCTTACCTCCTATTTGATTTAAACTATGCAAATTAATTTTGTAATTAACGCTCTGTAACGCAATTCCAACTATCATCTCGAATTCTGTTTCCAAAGAGGCGATGTCTCGAAGCAAACTTCACCGGTCCATCAACACGGGTTAATTGATAAAAGGGAGGAGTGTGGTGACGGGGTCGGACTTAGGGTTAATGGATCTGACCTATCGAATCAGAACATGCGTATAGAGGCGGTTGATTTAGAAACCTGACGAATCAAAGTTTAAGAAGACTGAGATTGAGGCGCAGTTGTGTAAAGATCGGCAACGATCGCTATTGTCAACCACGCGGGATGGGTAATGATCAAAGTTTTGTGGTGTATTTTTCAGGCGTCTCCGTGCCTCGGAAAGCACGTTAAGCAGTTGGACCCGGCTGATTTGGCTAGATGTCAGTCGTCAGCCTAGTCAGCAGCCTGAGGGTGGTTTGATACCATCCGATAGGAAGTTATTATGGTAACCCTCCCATTTCCACCTTTTAAGACTCCACACTGCGCCCAGCAGCAAGTATAAATGCCGTTGTCGGTTCGTTTATTGGATTTGAAGACACACTGTTTGTCTAAAGAAGTTCGTAGAAAACGGTCTCTGTATAGGAAGAGCTGGAGTTTTAAACATAATATCTTATATAATCATTTAAGAAAATGACACAAATATTTAAAAAAAAATATTTTAAGCGAGATTCCGGTTCTTCATTCACAATGACGTGGCCGGTTTTTAAAACAACCCTTTTGAATTAGACGCAAGGAGCGATCGATTCTCACCTCCCCCAAACTCACCCCAAATCGCCGAAAAGTGTCTTGAAAATTAACACCGCGGCTATAATTTTGTAGTAGCTATTTCAATTATTCATGAACGAAGGCAAATAAACAGATTACAAAAGAAAATAATTTGAACGTGGCACAATACAACACATTGGCAAGGCCATTAAATAATGTTCTATCCTTTCTTGATCTTTCTTGTTACTCTGTCGAGGTCCGATTGTTACTTAATTTATATTATGTGTCCGGCTTTTGAGAGCCATAGGGTTGTGATTCGGCCCCATTTATCCAACCGCATCCTATAGACCTTTCACATTTCATTTTGACTATTTTACTCACTCATCAATCCTATGTTTTTAACCATTAAGCAAACATCTCTGAGTATCTTTATACATGGTCATTCGACCTTTAAACTATTCAGGACAGAGATGAAGTACCTAACTATCTCAAAGGTCAGTGGCTTACAAAGTTTAAATTATTGAAAGATTAATTAACCCGCCCCTAGTCCGAGTCTGCCGCCCTAACCGGTAATTGAATTGGTTCACTTTACCCGGATTAGGTGTTTGTGAACGGGTTAAAAGATGCCTTTTGATAGTGGTTTCATTTACGAGAGTAGGTAGTTGATCTGGTGATTGTAAAAAAAGGTAGGCCTACCAATCGTCATGAATTGCAAAAAACATAGTAACTTAAATTGAATAATAGTTTGTGTTTGGGCTTAAATTAATGTTTATTTCCTCAAAAATATAACGACGTAATTGCATGTGATATAAAACACTAGCGGCCGCCTGCGATTTTGTCCGCATAGACTTTAGTTTTTCAACAATATATTTATAAATCATAGCATGGTTTATGATCGAAGATTGTATCATCCAAATCCGTCCAGTAGTTTTCACGTGAAAGAGTAACAAACATCAATAATTACAATCTTTCGCATTAATAATATTTGCAAGAAAAGTGAATTCTCTGTCTACTGTCGGCATAAAATAATAAAAATACCTTTATTCAAAAACGTAAGTAAGTTAGAAAATCTAAAAACAGCTCCCGGAAGTACGTCACGTTCGCCATATAACAATTATAGGAGTCCATAAATCTCAGTTCCACGAAGTCCACAATTTCATACAGAAGGAAATTTATGCCCCATGGCGTCGGGTCGGGTCGCGAGTTGTTTCCGAGCACAGACTGTATTGCTTCTCTTTGTTGAAAGGCCGGGGCTAATAAGAAAGCGATGAACTAAGAACCTTGTGGATATTGTCTAACAATCGTCACAGGCTTAGCATTTGTTGTAGGTCTTCAAAGATGACCTCACTCCACCTCATGGGATGCAGCCGTGAGGGCCAGACATGAGGCTGACAAGTACAGTAATGAAGAACTCACTTAAATAGTGCTTAGTTTTAATCGTCAAATCACCTTTTATTGAATTACTAACGTCCTCCTGCGACTTTTTCTACCACCGAGATTTAGAGCGTAACGTTAAAGCTTCTGGACGGATTATAATGAAACTTCACAGTGATGTTGCTCATAAATCAAAATAACACATAGGCAACAATTTATAAAGATATTGTTCAAAAAACTTAAGTCCACCCGGACGAAGACGCGGCTGGCGCTAGTGCCGAATATATCTGTAGCCCAAAAAAAATACAATATCCTTCATTCATACTGATTTGATACCTAGTCATATTATAATACATTAGAGTTGCATTGATTATTTAACTTCTAAGCGTTTTCCGCCGGCTTTCTCGTCGCTTACATTGCAATCTCAGCCTTACAATAAACACAAAATCAATGTTGTTGAACGCTGGACCTTACCATCATAGACATAAGGAACCGCTGAGAAACTCCCTAACAGTTGGTACTTGGGTAAACTTGGTAATAAATAATGCATGGACGTCGGAGGTGTGGTTATTGAACGATTACGCTTCTAACGCTTCGGAAGCACAATAATTTGCCTTATGGCGTTTGTTGACTGTTCAACTGTTGTAACTACTTTGTACTGTTTGAAGGTAACCTTGGTAGGTGGCGTTAAATTATAATCGTGTTTTAAGTTATGCTTGATTGGCCGTCAAATTGATACTAGTTTTTTTTAAATAACGTACTGCTATGCTATTCTGGCTAAAGCCAAATCTCATCTCGATCGTGATCAGAAAAAAACGCCAACTTTAATTGTCTATTGGCTTTATTTTGAATTGGTATTGTAGCTCATTTGTATAGAAATAATTTTAAATTTTTATTTGACTTAGTTATTTTCACTCAAACGATCACCTTTGCGTAGTTATTGAGTTTTACAAAACGCCAAAATACAAACGCAGTCAGGTGTGAGAACTAAAATACCATTCTAAATTAGATGAGGCCTTAATAATATGTTCTCGTCTTATATGTCGTCTCAGGGTGAGTATACTTGATGTTTTGTTACAGCCTTTTTATGATTTTATATGGAATTACTCAGTCTAACTGGATATTTTGTCTGTATTGTACAGTTCGGAAGAACCGAAGAAATGCTCAAGTATATACTCACCTTTAAAGTTGCTTCTGTATTTCTGTGTCCGTTTCTCCTTATTATTCATATAATTCCAGAAAATGAGTACAAATTATGAATGCTCATCCATAAATATCAGTAATAGAATAATAAAAAAGGTCTATCGGGAGATCTACATTCATTACGGCCCATGTTCCCTTCGGAGAAATGGATGGGTAATGATCCCGCCCACAGCAGCCTTATAATGGGCCAGTGACCAAGGAGACGGTTGGGGACGAAGCGAATTACATCTGTAAATCATCCTTATTGCCAGGAGTTTAAGAAATATTCCCTTTTTGGGAAACAAGACAGTTTACAAACAGCCGGATGACATTATACAAATAGCTGTTGGTTGTGAAACCTTTTCAAACGTCTCTTGAAGAATTTCATGCAATAGCTCTTAAGAAAAAGGAGTTTATTTCTCAATTTGGATTGTCTTAGGTTTAAGGTAATTTCTCATAGCCCGAGCTGTACTAGACCATTGCGGTCTTTAAGTGTGAGGATGAATCTCATGATGATGGCAAGCGATGCACTGACGGAAAGTACAGGGACATTTGCGTAGTGATAGAAAACATATGAAGACCGGTTGCTCGCTTCCATCATCGCACAATATAAAATGGTTGGGCACTTCAACTGTGCGTTTCTCGCGTCCCTTTTTGGCGCGAGCAGCTAAAATATGGAACGGTCTCCCAGCGGCAGTGTTTCCAGAGAGGTATGTCATCGTAGCTTTCAGTAAAAGAAAGTTTCCTATTTGAATAAAATAAAATAAATATAGGAGTGTATCCCATTTCGAAAAACGTGAAACCTGTGGTGATGCCCATGACAGGAGGAGATAACTTTTCACCAGGTGGATCTCTAGCTCAATTGCTGGTCTCCCATTGAACAAAGAGAGAGGGAGATGTAAAACCTTTGGGGCTACAAACCACTTGATCAAGCTTCCACTTGGGATTGTCGACAGTTCCGATCGTACGGTTTTGCACAGAGTTAAAAAGATGGCATATAACTCTGGGCATATACTGCTCCTGGCCATATCCTGCTCTGTTTTATACAGCAGCAGTCTTCGCCTTGAGGTGAAGTACGGTTTCCTTTTGAGCACACTGAGCTTTATTTGATATGGAATCGATAAATATCACTGAAAGCACCATTCACTAATAGCTCTTCGGTGACATGAGTAAATATCTAATATGGAAAATGGAAGTGAATTAAAGGCAATGCTTTTAGTGGCGTCGACCGATAAATCTTTCGCTTTTGCGTCTTCTAAAAGCAGACGTATTTTATTGATGTTTTGTTAAAAAGCCCGCTTGTTGGAGTATGGCTCGTCCCACCTTATAGTTGAGGTGAGGCCTGTGCCCTGCAGTGGGATGGATATAGGCCGTTTATGTTATGTTGTTAAAAGCATTATGTATACCTATACTCACTGTTTAATGGATTGTTAATCATAGATTTATCATATACATCTGAGTGACACGATGGGTAACAATTCCAAATTGAAGAAAGAAAGAAAATGCATTCATTTTAAATGACACCGTAACATACCAAATATTAAGTAAAATAACAATAAAAAGAATTAACACAAAAAGCAATGACAACAAAAAAAACAAACAATACTACCAGGCAGCGATGCCACGATGCCAGCAAAATAAACCACACTCAGCTTGTGTCTGGACCTAATCGGTTCAGAAGTTGGTTACTAAATTGCTCACAACTCATCCAGCTGATGTATTTTGTTCTGTTGCACGATTTTCCCGTTCAGCCAACGTATATGTCCAGTCAATTTGCGGATTTCCCGCCGGCGAGGCGCGCTGAACGTGGCTGAAGTTAGCCGTGCGCCGGCGACTCGTGACGTCTGTAATTGAATCTGCCGCGTCGGGCCGTACAGGCGGCGGGATGCATTATGCACCGCGTTTGCAGTAGGGGAGGAGCATACCGTATTTGTTACTGAGTAACGGGTTCATAGACTGACTCGTCTTGTGTGACTGTCTATTGTTTTTTTTAAGGTCAATTCATTTTTAAATCAAAACTATATTATGACAAGTACACGGGCCTTATCAAAATTTTAAAAACGTATAGGTATCCACCAAAACAATCACAGTACCTGCCTCAGTTTCTTCAGTTTAAATCAACCCTCGTCTATCTTGTAATTTCAACCACAAAATCCCTGTCTTTTTTAAAAACGTTGGCCACTAAAGTGCTCGTAGCCCAAACCACTCACCCAGCTGATGCATTTTGTTCTGTTGTACGATTTTCCAGTCAATTAGCGGATTTCCCACCAACGCTGAACGTGGCTGAAGTTAGCCGTGCGCCGGCGACTCGTGACGTCTGTAATTGAATCTGCCGCGTCGGGCCGGACAGGCGGCGGAATGCATTATGCACCGCGTGTGCAGTAGGGGTGTATTAGTAACCGAGTAAAGGGTACATCGTCTGACTCGTCTTGTATCTATTGTTTTGACTGTCTATTGTTTTTTTGGCAATTTTTTAAAATTCAAAACAATTATGACAACATACACGGGCCTTATCAAAATTTTAAAAATGTATAGGTATCCACCAAAACAATCGCAGCACCTGCTATAGGTTCTTCAGTTTAAATAAATCAACCCTCGTCTATCTTGTAATTTCAACCACAAAATCCCTGTCTTTTTCGTAAACGTTGGCCACTAAAGTGCTCAAAACCCGAACCACTCATCCAGCCGCTGCATTTTGTTCTGTTGCACGATTTTCCAGTCAATTAGCGGATTTCCCGCCAACGCTGAACGTGGCTGAAGTTAGCCGTGCGCCGGCGACTCGTGACGTCTGTAAATGAATCTGCCGCGTCGGGCCGGACAGGCGGCGGGATGCATTATGCACCGCGTGTGCAGTAGGGGTGGGGCATACCGTATTTGTTACTGAGTAAAGGGTACATCGTCTGACTCGTCTTGTATCGTCTTGTGTAACTGTCTATTGTTTTTTTTAATTCAATACTATATTGTGACAAGATACACGGACCTTTTCAAAATTTTAAAACTTGTAGGAATCCACCAAAACAATCACAGTACCTGCTATAGGTTCTTCAGTTTGAATCAACCCTCGTCTATCTTGTAATTTCAACCACAAAATCCCCGTCTTTTTCAAAAACGTTGGCCACTAAAGTGCTCGTAGCCCGAACCATTCACCCAGCTGATGCATTTTGTTCTGTTGCACGTTTTTCCAGTCAATTTGCGGATTTCCCGCCAACGCTGAACGTGGCTGAACTTAGCCGTGCGCCGGCGACTCGTGACGTCTGTAATTGAATCTGCCGCGTCGGGCCGGACAGGCGGCGGGATGCATTATGCACCGCGTGTGCAGTAGGGATGGAGCATACCGTATTTGTTACTGAGTAACGGGTTCATAGACTGACTCGTCTTGTGTGACTGTCTATTGTTTTTTTTAAGGTCAATTCATTTTTAAATCAAAACTATATTAAGACAAGTACACGGGCCTTATCAAGATTTTAATAACGTATAGGCATTCGCCAAAACAATCACAGTACCTACTATCGGTTTTTATTTTAAATCAGCCCTCGTCTATCTTGTAATTTTAACCACAAAATCCCCGTCTTTAAAAACGTCGGCCACTAAAGTGCTCGTAGCCCGAACCACTCACCCAGCTGATGCATTTTGTTCTGTTGCACGTTTTTCCAGTCAATTAGCGGATTTCCCGCCATCGCTGAACGTGGCTGAAGTTAGCCGTGCGCCGGCGACTCGTGACGTCTGTGATTGAATCTGCCGCGTCGGGCCGGACAGGCGGCGGGATGGATTATGCACCGCGTTTTCAGTAGGGGTGGGGCATAGCGTATAACCCCCTTATTCATAAAAACTTCAACAGCTCTTTAAGAACACGATAACTTTTGAATCGCTTTTTCACTATCAATCTTGTTGCTGCCGCCATTTTCGAGTCAGAGGCACAACACGTCAATTGCTTAAACAATGCTTTAGCGTTGCGTAATTTTTTGTGAATAAGGGGGTTAGTTAACATGTAACAGGTGCATCGCCTTACTCGAACGATCGTTACTCACAAATTCGTTTCGTTACTCACGAATTCGTTTCATTGCTGACGAGTTATCGTTTTTGCCGTATGTCGGGTTGATTGCTTACATGAACAAATGAGAATTGATCTAAATTAAAAATAAATAGTTCATGAAACATCATGACGTCTGCAATTGATCTGCCGCGTCGCGCCGGACAGGCGGCGGGATGCATTATGCACCGCGTGTGCAATAGGGGTGGAGCATACCGTATTAGTTACTGAGGAACTGGTGCATCGAGTGAGCGAACCGTTACTCACAAATTCGCGTCGCTACTCGTAGCGATCGCGCGATTCGTCGAATCGTCGACGATGTTTTTTTATTGTGTCTCACTCAAAGATTTTGCATGCCAACATTTTGGTAGAACATGCTTAGACGACCCTGTTTTCAAGACCAATGTATACCGTGCTACAAAGATCTTGAATATTTATTCGGTTTCGGTTGTGTGAAATGAACCTCGCAAAATCTTACCTTAAAATACCGACTGAAATATGCACAGCACCTTCCATATTTTCATTAGTGCCATAGCTCGTATCTCCGAGCTCGTGGAGGTCACCGACCCCTAATACAATTTCCTCCCAACATCAGCACAATAATAATAAACATCCGTTCTTAACCTCACTTCCTCTCGCCTCTGGCGTTCACCTTTATCACCCTTATTATCATCACTGGAGGGTTTGGATTCCATTAGACAAAGTGAACAGGTTGGTGTTTGGAACAAAGCAGTAATTGGAGTTTTCGCGCACGAGTGAAGCGGGGCCATGTGGACGGGAGGGGAAGTTCGGGAAAGTTTCTAGAGAACAATCTCGTGGGAGGAAAGCGCGTCTTGTCAAGACACTTGTCGTCTTCTAGACTTCGCAGGATGGTGAAGTTTTAGTGCTTCGGTTGAATGTTGTTTAGGGCACTTTATCAGTAAACTAACAGATAGCAGCCACAGTAAAGTCAAAAATATTTGTGAACTTAATACTGCGACGCTTCAGATTTATAAACGGGTTGTTTAATTATTAAGGCTGAACCACCAGCGACTAATCAACACAACCACAAAACTAAAAGACTACAGTCAGCATCAAAAAGATGTGTGCGTACAAAATGGTCAAATGTATTTGAAGTGTTTAAGTAAACCAACCTTGAAACGGCAAGATTGTTTCATTTGTTTTCATTTATAGTGACGCTTCAAACGACATACGACCCTGTTATTTTAGTATTGGAATTGCTTTTGTCAAACCGACAATATCTTTTTAACCATACTGTTAGCCACCTGTATCAAAATGTTGTGTATTTTGATACAGGTTACTAGACAGCTATTACACTAATTCGGTCCACTACTGACAGCTCCTAAAGATCTTTTTTGTTTTATTCTTCAGACGCCATTTTCCGCTTCATTTAACTACCTGTCCCGACCCCTAGATACGCTCGCTGCTGAATATTCAGAGCGGCCACACCTTTGATGTGAAGACTGCGTCAAAGCACTTGCCGCTCGGGTTAGGGTTACCGATTAAAGTGATTAGTTACCGGACAACTGCTTTACTGCAATTAATCGGCATTGCAACAACCGGTTTGGTGAAATGGTTAAAAAGTTGGCTACTACGCTGAAGGTCGCGGGTTCGATCTGCGCACAGTACGAACATTTGTGTGCATAAACACATCTGTTTGTATTGGTATGGATATTATGTAACTATGTATTTACAAAAGAAAAAGTAAACAAGTATGTTTGTCCCTTATCTAGTATCCTTTAATACGAGCTTTCATTAGCTCACTTTGGGGCTAGATGGCGCTGTGTGGAATAATGCCCATGGATATTCAATTTAATTATATAACAGTAACTGCTTTATTGCAAATAATAATTATTGTTGTGTTAAGCCGAATTGGGCACAGGTAGTGTTTTTGAACTTGTAAATCATGCTCAAATTGTCAACTTCGCAAAACAAAATCGGTATTTTTGACTCACCTCGAGCGAAAATTTAGTATTCTTAAATTGATCTCAAAATGTTTTTTTTCAATGATGTGACATTTTTTTATCAAATAATGTGAACTCTCAAGTTAATTAGTAATTACGTATAACTTCGATGTCATTCAAAGAGACACAATGTTTTATACGAATTTTATAGGATTTGTACCAAATTGGTATTACATTTTTACTCAAAATCGAAGCAAGCGCAACCCACTGAGGGCGTGATCGCAACCGAAACAAGTTTACGTTCATCTAATATATTAGAGGTAGCTGGGGAAAACTACTTTGTATTTTGTATATTTTATCCAATTTGTCTCAAGAGTAAATCGCGTCTGCAGCGTTGGGTGTTTTCTTTTTTTTGCGTTACAATGTGCTGACTAACGCTATTTCCAAAGACGAAAATTTACATTCAATATTTTTGTTATGCACTACATTCATGTCTATTATTAAGTATGTTTTGTTTGTTAATTAGATTTGACGATATAAAAGAACTTTGTAACAGGTCTATTTCATTATTATTATGATGAGCCTTTAGTGTCCCACTGCTGGGCAAAGGCCTCCCTACCGTTTCTATAACCGTTTCTGTTTCGTTTTCGTTAGGTCTTTTCAAATAAAGTTATTTGGATTTTAAACGAATTGTATTTTTAATTAGCTGTCCGGGCAGACGTCTTTCTGTCAAATATTATCGAATTAGCGCATCTTTGAAACCTTCTCTGAACCTTCACAAATATTTCAATACTAAATTTGTCCAAATCGGTCTAGCCGTTCCCGAGTTTTCCTAAAATCAAGACCTATATTTTATATCAAGAGTCTTATACAGATATATTTATACTACAAATTTCATAACAATAACAATTTGGCTTGTATTGTGTTTAAAATGTAAGAGAAAAGAGTATATTCATATTGAAGTAAAATTTTCATGTATGTAGGTAGGTATGTCATGTCCAGCGAACTAGGTTTTAATCTCAAATTGAGATCTGGTGCCACCAGAGCTCGTCGTGTCGTGTATTAAATAGTCTTTCTATGAATACATCAGAATGTTGCTTCGGTGGCAATCAAATTAAGTTTGACCTTTTAGATTGTGTAATGGGTAAATAAATTAATACCTAAGTAGTGAAGTAGTTAAACCTACCAATAGTTGTCTTGCAGGTTTTGGGATGAAATGTATCCTGCATGTGCCTTTGGCTTTTTGTCCTTCATTGAATCAAAAATCCATCAAAATGTAATACTATTTTGATACAAGTAATTTATACATTAAAACAGAACTAAAAAGTTTACATTGTAGTTGTCTTAAATTTATGAGGGACGACCCGAAATGTTGCAGAAATAAATAAGTAAAAGCTGTTACGAACGTGACAAAAGCTCTGAAGCACATTTTAAACAAAGTTAATGCAGAATATAATGTCAAAACAATATCATTTAAATCTGAGTATTTTTTTTCTAACAATGTTCCAATAAGCTAACGGTGTAGAAGCGAATCATGTCGTAAATTGAATTGTAGGATCCATCAGGGGGTCGAGTGAGCGAGACAGGGCGAGTGGGAGCGGGACCGAGTGCTCTCACATGCCTCGTAATTACCTTTGCAGGCAATTTTACTGGTTTTGAACCTGCCATGTCGCTGGTTATGTAGAAATTTGACTTGCCTCGACTGCTGATGGCTTTTAGTGAAACACCCACATATTTCAGAAACTTCGTTACGTGCTGGAATGTATTGATTTTGTAAACAATCTAATAAAATTGGCAATGTTTGTTAAGGAATGCTGAATGAGCTTGCTGTCCCAGTTAAGGCATAAATATTCAAAGAATTGTGTTATTTTTTACCAGTGATAATATGAAGCTTAATTTTAATGTTTTTATTCCTTTGTTTCAGGTGAGTGGATTTTACGATTTTAACGTGAACGACTCTTACATCATTTAAGTGTGAGTAATATATTAAGCAGTATTTTTGTAAAAAATACCTTTTCCGATTATTTCCGACCATTGTTTTTGGTGATGTTGTTGTTTTAACTTTCATCATCTGATATTAAAGTTTGCGTTAGCAGTGTAGAACATCAATAAAATGTAGTCCAATGTTTAGTACTGTACGTACGTACAGAAGTTATTTATAACAAGTAAATAGAGTACTAATTTGATAGAGTGGTGTCAAATACAGTGCTACAAAAATAGTATTTACACTTCACGCTATTTAAAGATACTCCATATCTGGAGACTATATGGTATTCAAATATTTTGATTTTATCAACAGAAATGAAATTAAAATTGTCTTTGATCCTAATTGGTCCATAAGCTTTCTCTCTTCTGCTTTTTTTACGGTTCGATTACCGCCACCTACGGGGATGGATTCTCAAATCCAATTGGGTTCATATTCGACGCCCTATGATCGAATAAGCTTGCAGCCGGCTGAGAGGGGTTATCGTCGTAGCCATTTCGTAGCCCCATTCGTAGCGAATGTCGATGTCGTAGCACTCATCCGTAGCGAATGTCGTAGCCTACACGTGTCGCGTGGTGCGGTGGCGCCATGTCGTGTGCGCAAGCACTTAGAAGTATTATTACGATTGTAACTTATTATGCTACACCGGACTAATAGTACAATTTCAACTTATATTCAGTTAAGATATAGTGGTAGCTGCGTTTCTACCACTGCTGCGTGCGTAATAGGTGGTTTTAACGTAATAACAATACCTTATTGTTAATTAAAAGCATCCTACTTACCGATTGCAGTAACTTCTTGGTGTTTCAATTTCGTATTTTATTCCTCCGACATGCAATGGTTACTGGTATATAAATTCATTCAGTTACATTGTAACATTGAATCCTCTCTTCTATATCAGTTTATTTTGAGAACTACTCCAACTAAAAGATGTTGTTGTGTCTATGGGGGATTGGTTCAAAACAAACCATAAACAACAGTATGTAGGTACATACTTTTACTGTTTTTTAATCAGTGGATTCAATGTTACACTGAAATTCAAAGTTACCCAACTTGACTTGACTTGACGTAATGTATTTAATTTTTATTCGCATTCGAAATGAAACAATAAACCTGCGGTGCGTAGGCTAGTTGCTTGAAAATTGCCTGTTTAAATTAATAATACTCATGCATTTTAAATAGGTAAATAATTAGAGCTATTATGGCTTTTGAATGTGAAATAAGGAATAACTTTCTAGAACAAACTTGTTTCGAAGACGATCCTCTTGCGACGCGTCTCACATTTGAAGTGGAACGACTGAAAGTATAATTACATTACAGTTATTCGGGACTCTCCGAATTCCTCGTCAAAGTTTGGGTTAATTGGATAACGTACTCACTGTCGAAGCATACGTTTGTTTCTGTGTGTGTAATTAGGTTTGGCTTAGGAACTTTGTGATGCCTACTTCTGTTGTTTCATTATTTTTAACCTAACTCGTAAGTACCTAATTAATGGTGATCAAAAAGGTTAAGAGGATAGGTCAATCTATCGGCCATATTTCATTGACATATTTCACGAAAAAATAATGACATTCCGAAAATTGTTAAGACAACCACACCAGGTGAGACCTGGTGTGGTTGGGCAGTAAAATGTATGTTTGAAATCTATTGTTGGATTTCTTTCTTAGTTTATTTTTTCACCTGAACCTTTTGATTTTGTTTCTTTTTAACAACTCAAAATGTAATAATTAGCAGTGGAAACTTTAAATGCCAATGTATTCGCTAATTTAAGTTAAACCCATGTGTTATTTAAGGCTGTTTGTTTCCCCAATAAAGAAAAAATAGAAATAGAAATATCTTTAAAAATAAGACTTCTGTTTGAGAATGATGTTATGTCAAAATGCAACCATCTTACGTTTCGCAAAAGAGGTTTTATTTTATAATGCATTTACTATAAACTCTTTCAGCTCTGCATTTCCGTACTAATTCCCAAAAGTAGTCCACTTTATGTCGAAAATGATCACGAGTGTGAAGCTACTTTCGCGGCTCAAAACCAAACCCAAGATTAAACTACGCTGAAGTTACTCATCTATGCGTCTCATAAAACTTAGGCAACGTTAGTACTTATTAAACGGGTCAAATAATCTACCTACGTTCGACCTACCTACCCACAGTTTTGATGCTTAGATAATAATTTATTTTCGGAGGTACAAAGGTCACGTATTATTTATGGAGCCTCTGGCTCCAAATTGGGCTTCTTGATATTTTCACCAAATTAGATTCTGTTGCGATACAATGAAAACAGTACTAATTAAAATTGAAACTAACTTATTAGGTGCGTGGTACACTTAACTCTGTTGATTCTTAGCCTAAAAGTCGCAATTTGAAAGAAGTTAAAGGCTAAACTACATTCAACCCCGTTCAAATTGCGACTTTTGCAGCAATACATACGTGCGGCTGCATCACGGCATCACGTGATATTTCAACAAACGTTTGCAACGATTCATACCTTCGTTTATAAAGCAATCAGTGTTGTACTGCGACTATCACTGCAGTGACTGCAACAATCGCATTTGTCGCTGCTTGATTACTACCGATGCTATGGTGCATCTAGGGTTGCCAACTTTTTTTTACCAGAAATGAAGTATTGCAGGTCTATAACGAAACAGTATCTTATTTATTTATTGATTTAAAGAAGTATTTTTACAGCTTTTTTCACTTTGATGTTGAAAGCAGTATTTTGTATATTTCATTCTTGTTAGACGGTAAAAAGTATAATTTGGCGATATTTTTTATAAAAAAAATAGGTTGGCAACTCTAACTGCATCGCTGGTCAAGTTACAGTGTGTTATAGGCCAGTTCATTTTTTGAATATATCTCGTATAAAGACCGGAGTTCTTACGGCTCTATGTCGTCTTTTTCTTATCTAATCTTTCTTGCTATAACTCACGTTAGGTAGGGTGGGCTGGGCTGTTTAAGGTTGGGTTTTTTTCAACCGAATTTAGACCAACAAATTCATTGACATATTCTTCTAGTTCGATTCTGAAGTTAGGCAGGTATTAAAAAAACAATAGCCATGCACAGCCGACTTTGCTGAATGAGTTTACTAACGGTCGATTCGTCTCTCGTGACTAGCGTGCACATCGCAATGTGGCTAAACTCACAAAGCTAAAACTGTTTGCGTTGACGGCGTGTGGGCGGCTGTTGTCGGCTGCAAGCGGTTACACGTTTTGTCAACGTTTGTCTCTCTGTTAGGTAAATAGCTAACTTTGCCTTTGAAATCCGAACAGTCTAGTACTTAGCCCCAGAGATGGTTAATTCAAAGAAAACTCGAAAGTAAAACTGCTTGTTGCAATTGCGATATCCTTTCAGAACAAGGATTATGTTTGTTGTTTATACAAAATGTATTGTAAATTATTTATTCTTAATGAAATACTGGGCTGCAGGAATCAAAAGCCCTGAAATATGTATTTCGTTTATTTTTATATTCCTTTTTTGTTTATAGTTTGTACAAACGATTTTAACACAAATGTAACTGTAACTTGATTGTAACTACAAACAACAACGAGTGAGTGTGTGCTACACTCACGGCTATATAAAGGAGGAGAGGCACGCAGACGCTGTCTATTGAGCGAATCGTTGAGTTATCTTGTGTTGAGTCAGAGAGCTATGTTATAGTTAGTGTGTACCGACCCCCTAAATCTGACTTGGATAGGTTTGAGTTCGTTTTAGAAGAAGTTCTAGGGAAATTAGTTTCTTAATCCAAGCCTATTATTGTCTGTGGTGACTTCAATATAGATTTGTTAGAAAACACTAAGGAGCGAACTAGATTAATATCTTTGTTTCAGTCATTCGGACTAGGTCATCAATTTGATGAACCAACTAGAATTACAGCCACCACAGCTTCGTGTTTGGATAATGTTTTTTGTAACTGTTTGCCAGTTGATAAGTCTGTTATTTCTTTGCTAACGTCAGATCATTGCGGGCAGATAATAACGTTTATAGATTCCCACCGTAATAAGGACATTCCTAGGACAATTACATGTAGACCTAAGACACGCCATCGTATTGAACGTTTTAAGACTAGTTTGAAGACTAAAATGCCCTTCATTCCATACACACAGGGTGATCCAGATGCACTTTACAGAAATCTCTTTTTGTGTGTTAAAAATGAATTTGATCATAGTTTCCCAACTAAAAAAGTTACTTGTAAGGTTCAGTCTTCATTTTCCGAATGGGCCACTCCCGGAATTTATATAAGTAGGACTAAAATGTATGATTTGTACGGCATGAAAAAATACAACTTTGATCCGAATTTTATAGAGTATGTCAAGAACTACTCTAAAACATTTAGAAAAGTCTGCGCGTGTGCCAAGGCTTTACACATTCGTGATAAAATAACTAAGTCCAACAGCAAAATTAAAACCACTTGGGACGTAATCAATCATGAAACTGGTAAAGCTAAACCACGCGACACCACTTTCACTCTAAAGATTAACAATGAAATTGTCAAGTCCGAAGCTAACATCGCTGAAGCTTTTGAAAGTTATTTTGGTAATATACCTATAGTTACTACAGCATCACTCAATTCATCACCTTTTGAAGCAGAACAGCTAGTTAAAGATAATGTGTCATGCTGCAATATTGTTTTTAAATTTAAACATGTAGACTCGTCTGATATATTAAAATCCTTCAAGTTAATTAATTTAAAGAATACTGCCGCTCTTTGGGATATTTCAGTGAAAGTTATTAGTCACATTATAGATGTAATTGCTCCCTACTTAGCAGTAATCTTCAATGAGTGTGTTGATGAGGGAGTTTTTCCAGAGTTAATGAAGTATAGTAAAATTATACCACTTTTTAAATCAGGCAGTAAACTGAGCCCAGGTAACTTTAGACCTATATCTATCTTACCAGCTCTGAGTAAGATATTTGAGAAAATTGTCCAGGAACAACTTCTATGTCACTTTAGTGAAAACAAACTTTTCCACAGTGAACAATATGGATTCACCAGAGGTCGTTCCACCACTGATGCTGGTATTGCGCTCCTAAAACATATCTTTAGGGCTTGGGAGAATTCACAGAACGCTCTTGGCGTCTTCTGTGACTTATCCAAGGCGTTTGATTGCGTCGATCATGGGACTCTCATACGGAAACTTGATTTTTACGGAGTAAAGGACACTGCGTTAGATTTGATTCTTTCATATCTTAGTTTCAGAACCCAAAAAGTAGAGATTAATGGGGTACTATCTTCTGGATCACTAGTCAAATTAGGGGTTCCACAGGGATCTATTCTTGGTCCATTTCTGTTCCTAGTATACATTAATGACTTACCTTTTTATGTTAAAGACCTATGTGATATAGTATTATTTGCAGACGACACATCTTTACTATTTAACATTGATAGAAATAAAAACGTCTTCGACGATGTTAATGAAGCGCTTTCGAAAGTTTTGCATTGGTTTACAGTTAACAATCTGCAGCTAAATGCGAAGAAAACGAAATGTGTTAATTTTAAATTGCCTAACGTAAATAATAATGACATAAATTTAAAAATCAATGATGATAAAATGGAGCTTGTGGACTCCACAGTTTTTCTTGGAATAACCCTAGATTCAAAATTGCAATGGAACCCTCATTTGACAAGTCTTTCAGGTAGGCTTAGCTCAGCTGCTTTTGCTATTAGGAAAATAAGGCTATTGACAAACGTTGAAACCGCTCGCTTAGTTTATTTTAGCTACTTCCACAGTATTATGTCCTACGGAATAGTACTTTGGGGTCAGGCAGCAGACATACAAGCAATTTTCGTTCTTCAGAAACGAGCTATTAGATCCATTTATAAGCTGCGAGCACGGGCCACTCTTAGGGAACTTTTTAAGGAAATTGGTATTCTAACTGTAGCTTCGCAATATATTTACAATTGTATTGTCTTGGTAAGAAAAAATATCAATCTTTTCACCAAACACAGCGATATTCATGCTAAAAATACTAGGAATAAAGATAAAATTGCGCTACCATTTTTCAGATTGCAGAAAGTTTTAGGGTCATTTATGGGGCAAGGTGTACATTATTATAACAGAGTTCCGGAAGCGATTTGTAAGCTGCCATTACATAGATTTAAAAGTCACATTAAAGCTACGTTGCTGAAAAAGGGATATTACACCACTAGAGATTATATCATGGATAGAAATGCTTGGGAATAAGCTCTCTGCTCCCGACGGAGTCTAATTAACTATTGTTATATCAACAATCATACTTAGGTTAAGGCACTAACAATGTTTGATTTGTTTTATATAGCTTCTCGTCGATGTACCTAAGAGTGTTATTCTTTTCATAAATTATGATTTTTATTGTGCTATCTTGTTCTAAGTTCTGTTGTAATATACTAACAATTATTGTAAAAAAGAGAAACAGTTGAAAAGAGTAACTGCTGAGTTTCTTGCCGGTTCTTCTCAGTACAGAAACAACTTTCCGATCCGGTGGTAGCATCACATTTATTTAAGTACAGTATATTTATTGTTTACATTTAATATTATGGTATTCATGTCTATTATTAAGTATGTTTTGTTTGTTAATTAGATTTGACGATTTAAAAGTACTCTGTAACAGGTCTATTTAAATAAAGCTATTTTTGATTTTGATTTTTGATTTTGATTATTAACGTCATTTCGAAGGAAACATTCGGGAAGCCCACATTTCGCCATATCGGTGTAACTACAAAACAGACGAAAATACTAATGTGTTGTATATTTGAGCTACCAAAAACCCAAAGGTGCACTAAGTTCGCGAAACTCTTATGCGTAGTGCTCTTCAACCGCTAAAATGGGAAGGATTTCTTGCTTTCAACATGGCTCGGATCGTCCACATAGTTTCTCCTACTATCGGGAGCAGTACACGGAGCTACCAAAAACCCAAAGTTGCACTAAGTTCGCGAAACTCTTATGCGTAGCGCTCTTCAACCGCTAAAATGGAAATGTTTTTTTGCTTCCAACATGGCATGGCAATTATTTTATTTATATTATTATTATTAGTACTTTCTTCTACTATTTTAGCTCACCCACATTTGGTTTATTTTATTCACTTACGATCCTCTACCTGAAGGTTGTGTGGAAGAATCGCTCTCTAGCGATAAGACCGCCTAAATTGTACATTGTTCCGTGTAATTTGCTTGAAATGTAATGTTTTTGTACAATGAAGAATATCTATCTGTCTATCAATCTATCTCGCATCGTCTACATAGTTCGCGTACGTATCCACTGCTGGGAGCAGTTGCAGGTTTGTGGAGCACGGTAAACTCGCGAACATACTGGCTACATGGCTGAAAAATCCTTCCAGGGATGTGACACTTTCCCGTCATGTATCTAACAATAGTAGGAAGGAATGCATCATGACGCATTATGAGTAGCGCCGGCCTCTGGCTTTGTTCGTGGCGCTGTGCGCATGACACTCTCATTACTGCAGCCTTTTATTGCACCTACCTGCGATGGGTTCATTGTCTGAACGTGGAACATTTTGCAGGTTAGTCAGTTGAAGTTGCAATGGCCAGGTATAGCATTGGGATCTGATAGCCTTTGAGCAAGTTCTGGAATATAAACTATTTGAAGGTAAACGCAGTGTTACGACCAATTTCCATCTTACAGTAACGCCCTAAGCCGAGACTCGCCCTAAGGGGGCATCCTCAGGCACGTGAATTAAATTTTAGGGATTAAGAGCCTTCTGCCCATCCCATGTTCTGGTAAAGCTGTGAAAGCCAAAATTTGGGCAAACAGCTAGTCAATTACAGAAAATCACAGTTGTCACGGTTCTAGATATATTTTTTCTGACTGAAAAGTTTTAATTTAGTTGGTACCTGCAGAAGCCTGCTATGCTACACTGATTTGTCGTCATAAACATTCGTTTTATTGAAATGAATACTGAATCAAACACGTTAAGCGTAAGTAGCCACTTGATAACAAAATAATGTGAATAATAGTGACATGAACAGAGTATATTATAATTTTCAAATACTACGAATATGGAATCAGTATCTGCTATGCAGTCGAATGCCTTTGAATAAACCTTTAAGGTTCGCTACTAGGGTCGGCCGGAGAGAAAATCTGTCAAATTTGAAAGCGATCGTGACAGCTATGGTCACACAGTGGTTGGGCCGTGCAATCCGTGCATAAATGCAATGCATAAATCCGGACGACCGTCTTGGTGTAATTGTTTAGAAGTCGGCTACTACACCAAAGGTCGCGGGTTCGATCCCCGCCCAGTACAAACATTTGTGTGCATGAACATGTCTGTTTGTATTGGTCTGGGTGTTTCCTATGTATAATAAGTATGTATTTACAAAAGAAAAAGTATTTGAGTATGTTTATCCGTTGTCTAGTATCCCATAAAAACGGAGTATAATTAACTCACTTGGGGCTAGATGGCGCTGTGTGGAATAATGTCCAGGGATATTTATTTATTTATTATTATTATAAATCGCGGCATGATAATCATTTGATGCGTTCACCAAAGATATTTTTATTTCGCCACCCAATATATTTCAGGATATAGGGCAAACAAAAGAAACTAACCAAAAATTTTATTTTATTAAACATCAGGCGCGGATCCACCGTTGTGGGCACTGTGGGCATGCCCACAACCCTAATTTGCTTGTTGTTATTATAATAAGTCCATGATTGTTCATGAGTGAGCATCGGTGGATCCAGGGGGGGGGTCATGGGGGTCATGACCACTGAGCTGGTTCCAGCGCTCTTGAGCGGCCTCTAGCTTTACAGAAATCAAATAAACTACTGATAACTAAAGCAATTTTTTGGAAAAAAACCGCGCTCGCTTCGCTCGCGCTATATTACTCTTGTTTCCATTTTTCTTGAAACGAGGCAGTATTCATTGAGAGACAGACACACGTGGATAGTCCTAACGGACTTATCCACCTCCCAGAAAGACTATCTTGTATTTAGAGTTAGTTTTCTACTTATTAAGCAAAACGTAACACGCGAAACGCGTCTTTCTTTCAAGTCTGTCTCACTATAAAATAAAATAAAAAAAAAAAGGGCTCGCTTCGCTCGCGTTCAGTTATCTTGAGAAAGCGCTGCTGCTAGGTTCTGCCTGGCCTACCTAATTTGACGTTGATTACTGAGAAGGAAAAGAGGCCTCGCGAACTTGATGTCGCCAACGTCCACATGTCTATCGTCGCCACTGTCAAAATCACTTTCCTTTTTTTTTCAAGTAAAGTACCTACGTACGTAAATAAAATACCTGCTTTTTACTTGTATCTATAATGTCAAAATTACCTTGTGACCTTGTGACCCCCTCCTGGCGCCAAAGCTGGATCCGCCCTTGTGAGTGAGTTAGTACTCCATTCAACTCTCACTTTGATTATTTTTGGTGGCTGTGCCCACAACCTTTTTTGAGGGCTGCATCCGCGCTTGTTAAACATACTAACAAGCGGTTTTGCCAATTATTTTTTTACACTTTTTTTTTATTATTTGCAATCTATTCTCGTGACCACGTTATTTGCACAATGTTGTATCTGGTACTTGACGATTCCATCGAGATTTAGTTGTAACTTGGTTTATCCGTTCGATCATCATCAACACAAAATATTTCTTACATCCAATGCATATGATATAGCAATACACGGAGCCATTTCTAGTAACATGCAGAAGAACCCACTAATTGATTGGTCTTACTTGTAATGAAAAGCTGCAAGAAGCATTAAACGGAGCTATCTTGTTACTAACTAAAACGAGGAATTTAACAGTTGTCAACAGTTGATACACTTTTAGTGGATAATTTATTTTAGATAATAACACTTGAGTAATACCTTTAGTCTCCTGTAGAGGCCATCGCGCTGAATTTAATACAGAATCCACCGTGATCTTCATCTTACTGGAATTGATCTACGAGTAGAGCATAGTATGAAAGGAAGTCACCCTCCGCGTTTTTCTGTCTGTTTATACATAATCTTTCACTATCTAAATGATAGTTGATGCTAATTATATTTTCTAGAACGTTTGTCTGTATAGTTCATTCAAATTACTACAGTGAAAAGCTGTGTGCAAATAGCCAGTTAGAGATAAAAATGCTTGCACTGCCATTTTTCCATGGCTGACGTAAATATGATAATTCATATTTATATCAAAGTTCTATTTGATCCATTTTTTTTTAATTTAAAATGGGTTTGCGTTTGACATCAGTCTTGCCAGCCACGCTTACCCAAAAAATGCCTATTCACTCTTGCCTTGAAGACACCAAGGTTGTATGTATCCGGAAACACAGACGCAGGGAGGGCGTTCTACTCCTTAGCGGTGCGGACCAGAAAGGAAGCACCAAACCGCTTAGTTCGGACCGCTGGAAAGTCGACCACATGGAGATGAAAGCCCTCGCGGCGTCTTGTGGTCCGGTAGTAGAAAGTAGAGGGTGGTATCAGGTCATGAAGTTCTTGCGCACACTCTCCGAAATACACCTTTTAAAAAACCGATAGACAGGCAACTCTACGCCGATGCTCCAAACTCGAGTTTGGTTCCAACGAGCGTCTCGTCTCAGTCTCCTGGCTCTTCGGTCTACTGAGTCCAGTGCATCCAGCTGATACTTGGCAGAGCCATCCCAGAGGTGGCAGAAGTACTCCATACACAACCGAATTTGTGCTTGGTACAATTCTAAAAGCTGTTCCGGTGTGAAGTGTGTTTCCATTTCGAATAACTTGCCATTATGTTCTATTGCAATAACTATTTCTGTTTCGTATAAGCAAACGCAAACTTTAATTTTTTTTGCTCGAGATCTCCATCCTAATACTATGGAACGAGTGAAGTTTCTTTGACAGCCGTCTGCGCAGTCCCGCAAGTCAGTCTTCCACATGACGCCGGGTGAGTGCACGTCACTGCGTAAAGAATAGGAAAATGAAATGGCAACTAGTACGAAATTGTCAAACCCAAGAGAGCTTTTAATCAAGTGTACTTATGAATATAAACCTGCCATATAACTCTCATGGTGAATCATGATAAAATCATACGTTTGATAAATTATGCATAATGCATATGAACAAACAGTACGGAGGAAAAAAAATAAAGTTGTACTATTTTTAACAAAAGACCCTATGTGCGCCTATTTCGTGTAAATTATCCGCGTAATTATAAATGTCATTTTCGTCAAAAGCGACGTGCGCTCACCTTGGGGACATGGGGGGGAGTGAGCTGCGACGGTGCGCGGACAGCTATCAAAGAAACTTCACTCACTCCATAGTAATTTGTATGGAGATTTCAAGCGAAAAATTCGGAATGTTTGGGAATTTTTTGCACAAAACTGAAATAAAGCAATGAAAAACAACTGATTGGCAATGCTTCTTTGATATCTGATCTTTACACGTTATTTAAAATACGTAAGTTGTTAGTTTATATGATGCCTAAACTTTTGAAATACGGGAGTGCGTTTTGCACGTTTTTAGCGATATTCGGATTTTTTTTCACATTAATCTAGTAAGTTGATCCATATACTGGAAGTTTCAGCTGATTGTGCAACTCTCTGACTACTATGACGATTTTTTTCGTGCCTCATACTTTATATTTTCTATATAAAACTTTAGTTTTCCCGAGAGCCGTTTTCCTGGTATCGCACCTTAAATGCTATGCAGAGTGGAAGGCAACTTTTCACTAAAATATTTTTCGTTCGCAATCATTGCTATTACGTATCTTTTCCAACTTTTCGCGTAGGTATTTCTGTTATATGTGAATTCACTTTCCAGAGATGAAAAATGAGCAAAATGTTCCATTCAGTTTTATAGTATTTCAATTCAATACTATTCGCCCCTATTCAGGGAGCGTTCCCGCATAATAGCTGTTCAAACAGGAGTGCATCTGCAAACTTAAGCTTACATTACACGAGCATGGCGGCGATAGTGGCCGTATTTCTCGTCGCATCGCTCTCGGCGGCTTGGCTCGCAAGCTTGGCACGCTTGGCACAAGTGGCACGGGCTGAGCTAGTGTTGTTTAACTATCGGTAGTTTGCAGTTGATAGTTTTGCTCAAGAGCTATGTTGTCGATAAAATGTTAGTAACAGCTTAAAGCGATATTATTGATAGCATTGTAGCTCACAAGCTAAATAAATTGTTGGTAGTGTCTAACAAGATCGAAGTTCTAAACAACACTTAAGTAACTACCTACTGATACTTTAATAGCTGCTGATTAACGATGATATGATTGATCACTACAAGTATGATTTTCAAAGCACAAGCTATCTATACGCAAGCGACAGCTCGCACATGCGAGCTCAGTGCGTTTGCCTAGCTTTGCTCAATGAAGCGATTCTATTATTGATTCTTAAAACACATTCTTCGGAACTCATCTCTGGTGGAAAAGCAGCTTTAGGCTAGTGAATGAGCTTACTGCCAGATGTTATCATCGACGTTGTCACTGCGCCACGAGCACTTCTTTAATTATTTATTTATTTATTATTTATTTATTTATATAACATTCTTATACTAACAATGATACTGATAACATTATACCGAACAATGATACTGCGTTGTATAAATGATAGTTGTATGAAAACGTTTACTCGAGCAAACTATCGGTAGCCTTCAGTCTAAACTTTTAGACGCAACACTAAATGACGGGTCTGTCGAAATGCAAGTCATTACGATTGTTCTGCCGCTTCCGGGTGCTTCGCCTGTGCCTCGCCATTGCATGCGCCATTGCCAGCTCGTGGTTAAGTGCTTTCTGAGTAGCGAGAAAAAGTACATGCTAACCTTTATTAAGCACAAAACGTAACTAAGTGCAAAATTGTAGTTAATTAGGCTCTTTCAAACAGCTACGTATTTTTTTAAATTGTACCTATCGCTTGAAACCCTATATATTTCGCGACTTTTGTTGTGAAGTCTATAATTTAGAATGTTTTATGATTTTTGAGACAGTTCATCAGATATTCTTTACCAAAACAAGCAGCAATGTGTCTTTTGATTAATTCGCGGAATAAGCCATCAAATTTGATTTACTTGTAGACTTTGCGCATTATCTTCCGCACTGGGACTATAATATTGGTAGAGCTGTAGTTATACCATTATGTATATTAACATAGCTAATGCACAGTGTCACAGTATAAACATACAGTAGGTTGTCTAAGGCCGCCCGCCGAGTTATTGGCCTAGCGTGCACACAGACACGCGGCACAGCCCGTCCGTACTGCCGCCACCCTATGCCTCCCTATTTTATGCTACCGTGTGCGTGAAATCGCGACACGCGCACGCACACATTCAAACCGAGAGCGGCACGTTTGTATGTAGATGTTCTACTGTATGTTTAAACTGTGACAGTGTGGGCCGGGCTAAGTTGTCCGCGTCGGAATCGCTCCCCAGTGCAATGTGCGCACGAGTGCAGGTTCGAGGGGGATTTCCCAGGAGTGGGGGGGGAAATTTTGGTTCGGGAATCTTCGAGTTCTCAGGGCAAGTTTGAACCCTAAATATAATGTTAAAACGGAAGTGCTGTTGAATGCTGCTAATTGTTAATTTAGATGGTTGACTTCGGAAAATTCTTAATACCAGTAGTATATTAGATATTGTTTTTGAACCAACATTCGTATTTTTACATTTGCACATACAGACATCGGTACTCACTGTAAACCTTTTAATATTTTAGTTTAGGTACGAGTTACTACTAATATAAATAATAACCACCTCACATTTTAAATTGTACTGCAATCCTACCTGTACAGATGTATTTTAAACACAACCAAGACTAGATCACTCATTAATGCTAAATAAAGTTTCTGATATGGTTTTAGTTTTTTTTATTTAGAGTAAGTCAAATAAAGGTAATTAATTAATAGTTTAAAACGGATACATTGGTAGCAAAATGAAAAAAATAGCGGTAAAGACTGATAAAAATATACACGGAGATGTTTTTACTACCGGATTCAAGTCATGCATGGGAATGAAACGTTGATAACCGATATACCTACCTACCTACTAAATTTCCTTCAAAATATGCTGGGTTGGGCGTATATTTTCGGCACTATACATTCTAATGTAAATCTTTAAGCCCATGATGTGGTTTGTGCATTAAATTCGGTTCAAAATGACCTGATCGTTGCGTGAAACGATTCCTAAGTGCGTTAACAAACACTCCCGAGCAAAGATATTATAAAAAAAGAGGTAGATAGGTTACTTGTGCTAAAAAAGTGGCACCCGAAATCAGAACGATCGTACACCTGAGCAAAGCATTGGCAGTGTTGACCGTTTGAGACGGCACTGCAACATGTATCTGTCTCGTTTACGCTCTAGTAAATAATCATACTATCTTGTATCAGTACTGACATAACCTATCTACCTCTTTTTCATTATAACATCATTGCCCCCGAGTCAATCCGAGAGGTAAATAAAGTGGTTTCCCTTGTACAGTCAACCGCAGCTAGCGTCTTAAGAGCGTCTAGTTAAGGTTGAACTTTGCTCCCTGCAAACTCTCTACGGCTATGAAGTCGACAGGGTTGCGCTTAAGCTGTTTGTTGTACTCAACCAAGGTTGGGGTCTTGGGTCTGTTGCAGGGGTGAAGGCTGTTTTTTGCCTTGCTGCCATTTGTAATATTTACTGTTGAAAAAGAAATATTTACTCAATTTCTGAACAGTCGGTGATTCGTTCCTGTGTCGTACTATCCAGACGTGGAACGCTCTTCCAGCGCATGTGTTTCCTTCTTCCTACAATCCCGGGTTTTTTAAGCGGGGCGTGAAAAGGCATTTATGCAGGCCTTCAAAATGAGATTGACCAGCAAAGTAGTTTTTAATTACTGTGCTTGTCAACCCCATATCTGGACCTCACGACTGCTTCCCATCAGGTGGAGTGAGGTCATCTTGAAGACCACTATAAAAAAAAAAAAAAAAAAAAAAGTCCACCTGAAATAAAGTACGTATTTGAAAGTTGGTGAAATTTTCTCAAACAAAGCTAATTCCCGATTCCGTTATTAATATCGTGAAAATATTCCTAATATTAGTGATGTATAAAATAAAGTATGCATTTGGACACCAGATTATATAAGTAGTGTTTCTTCTTTGTCAGTCTCAGCGTTTTGCCCAAGAACTTAGTTTTTTTATATTTCGATAACTGCCTGGTAAGGACCCAGTCCATGGCCGAAGCTTGGTGTGTTTTTGTCAAAATATACAGAGAGGTACGAGCCAACTTTACTCATGTATATGTCACCGTATCATTGTGTTCATTGGTAGTTCACAATCGATAGGTAATCTATCCGTGCAAAGCCACCCGTAAAATTGTAGACTGACATATTATCAACCGTAACCGTTGGCCACGGATATTATTAACTAAATAATGATTAAATTATAAACCGTCGCAAAAAGTGCGTTGGATTGTTAACAGATGTCGCAGTTCACCATTCATCGATAGTAAATGTAGGTTATGTATCGCGGCATAGATTTTTCTATAACGGTAAAAACAGCGAATAATTGATAAAAAATGGAACTAAATAGGTATGACTTTTTATTGAGTATACTTTTAAGTAAGCCAATTTGAATTCTCACGTGGTTATTACATTCTGCCAATGGGCCTGCATAAATTGTCAATTTGCGCTGGCGGCGAGGCATAAATACGGTTTGTATTAATGGCCGAACCAGCCCCGTTGTAGTGATGGGACATGCATTTTGACGGCTTCGTTTAAATTGTGAAGTAGGCAACTAAAACTCAGTTAGTTGACAGCCTTATTTTTTGTGACGTAGCATAATAAGTGAGTATTGCTTTGTATTTCAAGTTGATACCATTTGCAAAAATTGATTGAACTAAATGCAATAACCTCTTGGTTCTCGGGTATGTTTAGTAAGTAATTTAATAAAATAAACTTCACTAAGATATTCTTCACCGCCATCTTGTGACCCTGAACAAAACTAACTTCGAAAAACTCATAAAACTATATTTATTGAGTCGAAATCAAAAAACTACATTTTTATGAGTCGAAATACATTCCCAGAACACCCTAAGTACTGTCGTTTTTTATTTCATTTTGAAACTATTAAATTACGATATATTCGTTAAGTAAATTAGAAACATAAATAATTAACACCATTACCATAACATTTAGTCACGTGGTTTGCTATCGATGAAATCTTAATTACTTTATGGCATGTTAAGTAGTTGCTGCCGCGTATATTTAAGTGAATATGAGAAGGTAAGTCATCTCTTAAAAACCTTGACATTGGCAAATTATACCTCGAAAAAACCATTAAATATTTGCTTTTCTTGTTTTTAAATACGTGTAACACAGTTTTCGTTTCATGTTGAAAACAAGTTTTACTTCATTTTCTTTAATGAGCAATTTTTACACAATGTATTGTTTCCAAAACATGGCAATTTAACATTGTGCCAAAAGAATATCATAAAAACAACTTTCTATGGCGAGCCGGTGCCTTGCACGTTGAATCACCATTTTAAAGTTGATTTATAAATATCACTGGACATTATTCCACACAGCGCCACCTATCCCCAAACTAAGCAACTAAATGATTGATATGGGAAACTAAACAAAGGCTAAACGTACTTAAATACTTTTTCTTGTAAATAAATACTTAATATTCAACGGAAACATACAGGCCAGTACAAACAGACCTGTTCATGCACACAATTTTTTGATCTGTGCGGGGATCGAACCCGTGACCACTGGTGTAATAGCCCACTTCTGAACCATTACACCAGATCAGTCGTCGGTCGATTATAGCGATATTCTTCCAAAATGTTTAACGAAATGTTTCAATGTGCGATTCGTCTCTCTCTTTAAAATGCAAGTTTTGAAATCACCACCCTATTTCTGCCTACATCCCTAGAAGCGATGACGCGCAGTGACGCACCGCAATGCTATTAGCCGGAGCCCGCGGCTGTTTCGGATACGTTCCACTTCGCAATAATCCGGTTTGTTCCGGCGCGGGGACAACCCTAGCGCTGCGGTGGGGAGGACTCGATTTAAATATTGGCTGAACTGAAAGTAGTGGGAACAAACAATTACATTCGTTATCGCTGCAGGCTGCTGTCGGGGAATCGTCTGTCTATCTGTATAAAAAACGTTTGCCCGGCCTGACTACTATAGTCCGTTCGCGTTAAGAATACAGTAGTTTCATTCTTGTCCTTTGACCTAGCACGCCCCCTAACCAATCAAATCGTTCCTAATTAGAAAGCCGAATTCACAGTGCCCAGTTGAACACATTCTTTCAGACGCAACGGTTTCGTTCCTCAGTTTTTATACGTGTATCGGAATTAAATTAATAAATTACTGCATTCTTAACGCGAACATACAATAGACAAAAACACTTTGTCTTTCAAGCTGAAATTACGATTTCACTCGTAGGTTTATTTTATAATGTTAGCATCCTAAGAAAGGGTTTTAGACAATTTCAAAGCAAAGGTATGATAAGTAGGTTGAAAATAGGTTGGACAAGTTTACGACTCATCATCAGCTGAACTAAATAAGATCATTCAGCTTTGTGCTTTTGCGCAGCCTAACTCATTTTACTGGAAATCTCCTACTACAGGTTTTATAGAAGATGTCTTTTTGTTATGATAAGACTGAATTTTAAAAATAATGTCTACTGGCTGTTCATTACTTTCTGAATGTATTTTTGTACAATGGAGATTATTTAACTTATATTAGAATCAACAGACAGCCGGTTCTCTCACTATCATGGGATTTAATACCTCTACGAGTAGGTATCGCATCAGAAGCGCGAAAATTAGGTACTCTGCTCTTTTGTGTATATTTTTTTTCACAATGGGGGACTTCAAAGTAGAGGATTACCTCTTTATATGTAAAAGGTGCTGTTTACTAAATAAACATAACCTATAGTTATTCGTGGCATTTAAAATGTGTGCTGAGTAAAAATAGGTCAGGCGCTGAGTTATTGTTTTATGCACAAAAATATTTCATGGAACAATGTTTGAAATCGAATTAATTTGTTGAACGCCGCGGTGTATTTTGTCCTGTAGGCATTGTTCGAGCATTTTCTGGGTCAGTAGTGGCAGCTTCGAGCCTGAGTAATGACCGACGGGCACGGCATTGCCAGTCCTCTGGAACTTGACTTTTTTGTTAAAAATGATTTTTTTTTCATTAATCTTATTCAACAAATTCAAAACAATATCTTTGTAAATCCGTCTAAATTTTGTTACAGAAATCCATCCATTCATCTTCGCAAACATTTTAAAATAGAATATCTAACCTTAAAACGCTTTGTTAAAGTTGAGCACCGTTTGTACTGAAGCTGTCATGTTGTCAGCTAGCTTGTTCCTTAATTAGGCTGCTAAGTTTAAGTAACTTTTCAGAATTGAATACTGGTTTTCTGTTTAGCAAAACGTCTCATTTCGAAACTAATTTCTTATACTCGTACTCAATTACGGGATTATCAATGCATGTTAATCGCAGTTCCAACTGCCGTCGTAACTACGTATTCATTCAGTCTATTCTCAGGTCTTCCTCACAATTTCCTCCCTTGCCCGGAGCGAGATGAGCCATTGAACCGCCGGCGGAAGTAGGCCAAGTGGCCGCGCTTAGGTATTTGCATACAACTGCTTCATAACCTACGTATAGCACACTCACATGCCTTTATTTATACTTCATAACATAAACTGCCTATATACGTCCCACTGCTGGGCACAGGCCTCACCTGAACTATGAGGTGGAACAAGCCATACTCCAACACGCGCGCTCAGTGCGGATTGTTGGAGGGGTGTAAGGTTAGTGAGCAACCTTAATGTCAGATGTTTTCAAGGCCTCTGACTAGGCTTAACGACTGACATCTGGCGATGTCAACCGGGACCAACTTCTTAACGTGCCTTCCGAAGCACGGAGAAGCCCGAAATACTCATCACTAAATTTCGGTCGGGGTGGTCACCCATCCCATTTCCGACCCGGCGTGCATTGCTTTACAAAAGCGATCGTCACCGATCACTGTCACAACTACGCCACGGGCACCTCATTTATACTTCAGTTCGTTCGAATGAATGGTGAATGAATAAGAATGCAGTGATTTTAAAATTTAATTTCTTCACACACAAAACAACTCTTCCACAACCTTTGCGTTCGAAAGTATGCGTTCAACTGGTCACTCTGGACTTGGCTTTCTAATTAGGTAACGATTAGATTGGTTAGGTTTACCACATCGAAGGATAAGTATGATATTACTGCATCCTTAACGCGGACGAACTTAGAACATTTAACTAAAAGATTGAATTTAGTTGTTACTAAAAGTCATAGTTCGAGTTCGAGTTTTGTGGACATAATAACTTCACCAGGTCTTAATGTTTAGACTACTTGGTCAGGACTTCTAATAGGGAATTCAAGAGAATTATTATAATACCAGCATGGTCAAACTTTGTATAAGCAGTGTAATTAAGCTGTGCTTTACTTAAGTTAGAGCTGGTACTTATAGTACTAGTTGCACTTAGTTTGGGGTCGAACTTTATGTTCGCTGTCCCAGATATTATAATATTATCAATTTATGTTTAGGCTTTGGCCGAAAGTCGTTAACGACACTTTCGATGTGTCTATTAAAGTTACCGTACATCTTTTCTAAGCTCCAATATATCTCGTCAAAATTGTTAAGTGGTTTAAGGGTTAAAACTTAACCAAAATCGCCAGGTTGGAAGAAGAAGGGTGACCACCTCAACAGTAATTAACATAGTGACAAAATAATATTTTTGAACTGGACGACGGTCCGTGGGCAAGCCCTCCACTAGGTGGACCGAAGCTCTAGTCAAGGTAGCGGGAAGACCCTGGATGCGGACAGCGCAGGACCTATCGTTGTGGAGATTCTTGGGGGACGCCTGATTACAGCAGTGGGCACGATGATGATGATGATTATACTTTTGAAGCAGCTCCATGCTGCGGAAGGAAAGTATTTAACTTTCCTTACGTTAAACATTGTTGGTTAAGTAAAAAAAGTCTCTACATCTATAAGTTTGTATAGATAGATGCTCAGTTATTTCAGATGAGTTCGTCTACAAAATGGTGTCGAAAGTACATTGTCTGCGAAGGGCCCAGCGAGACGGGCTCGGCGGAGCGTGAGCCCAAATGCACCGCCAATCGGCCGGATAATGCCTTTGAAGCTTGCGTCAATATACATACCTGAACAGGGTATAATACCTATCAACCTAGCCAAACTCTATGTGGAATTTAGGTAAATTTGTCTCTGGTGACGAAAAAAAACATTTATTCAAAGAGACCATTTTATGGTTGATGACGACGTCAACCTATTCGCCAATTAAGGCATAAAGTAAATTACAAACTGCTCGAAAAATTACTTTTAACAATCAGTGTATCAATGCTGTAAGTTCGATGTAGCGACCTCTGCGTTCAATCGCATTAAAGTCGTGAAATTTCATCGATGCAGTATCGCGATTCCGCGATGTCGTGGTGGGTGGAAGAAACAAATACTTACATATTGTTATTTCGTCAAAAAAAAGTAATTTTAGGCACTTCCACATCCGCCCGCGAGTTTGCAGCGTGATCGCAGCGTTTATTTTATCGCGGACCAATCGCGGCGACATGGCCTCCCCGTGAAATCGCCCAACAAACGCTCACTGAAAAAAAAATATGTTTAAAGGAAACAAAAGATTGATCAAATTAAACAAGACACTTATTTAAATACGTGCGCATAAAGCAACATGATCCTTGCTATCAAGCCAGCTTGATTAAAAAACTATCAAAAATTACTGTCAATTCAACTAAGCTTTTGGCAGAATATATCAACTCCGTGATTAAATTAATCAAGTGTACTTGTTAGCAGTGATGCTGAAATTTGTGACAGTAATCATTATCTTAATTCATTTAACCAACTTTTTTTGTGTGTTGAATCGTGCAATTTGATTTATTGTACAAAAATAATGATCAAGCTAATAATTGCGATTTATAAATTTTATAAGATCAATCAAGTTACTTATTCAGTTCCAACGTGTCCTTACTTTGTTCAATTATGTAATTATATTGATGTTACTATGCAATTTGTTTGATTTAAACAAATCCTTTATCACATTAATCGAGTTTAAGTGTTGGGATCTACTAGGTTTTATGTTTAGTCCAAACGTATAACTTGTTTAAAATGAGTGGCGCTAGTGGTCTCCATACTTCACTCCTATCACACTCACACAGAATGGGTGTGCAGCTGACAAATAGAAGGTGGTACACTGCGACTGATGCTTGGGACCTGTGTAACCACTACTGGATAAGTTGCGGATAGCCTATCTACGTTATATGATCCGTCAGATAGGCTATCTGTAACTTATCCAAAAATGGAGAAACAGGCCCCAAGCACCAGTCGCAGTTTGCCACCTTCCATTCGTCAGTTGCACACCCATTTTGTGTGAGTGTGATAGGAGTGAAGTATGGAGACCACTAACGCCACTAACTGTAATTAAATAACATCATACAACATGATTATGAACACTTGGACTAAACATTATTATTATAAATTACCAATGAAAGAAATACATACCATTGATTTATATCAAGTAATTAGTCTTTATTAAAATGTAACAAAAAAGATTATCATAATATGTTTATTTTCAATATGTGTACAACTTTGAAGGTAGGTAACGTGTCACATTAATCAGTCTGTTACTGCTCAGACCTGACTGCGCAGCGCAGCGTCATAAAATTTTTAGCAGGTTTTAGTAGATTTTCATCGCGCCGGTTTGAGCTTCCTTTAACTTCTTTTGCTGCTGAGGGGCCAGTGGAGACTTGATCTTACGTAGAAATTAGAACTACATTCGGGCTTATCAGGGCATCAGGCAGGCCTCAGCAGTCTCATCTTCATCAGTGCCTGAAATAACAATTAGTAGGTATGAGATTACATAGTAACAATAGGTAGTTTGCCAACACATTGGATTTCGTATCTTTTTTAGCTGAGATCAAAGATGCAAAATCTAAACTTAATATCAAACAATTATCTGAGAGATCCAAAAATGTTTATTTAATACACAATGCTCTTAAAATTAAACGATCACTAAACAAAAATGGTTTGGCTCCGGTTATTAGGGTGGGGACTCGAACCCACGACATTGGACAATTCCGGCCGAATTTTATCTTTCCGCGCATCACGCCGCTACCGCCGTCTGACCGAACAGTGGCTGAGACCAAAATCAATAGTCTACCTCCAAAACATAACTTTTGTTCGCCAAAGTAACTATTGCAGCAAAGAAACACATGAAAGAATTAGGTACTTACTTGCAAACGGTATCTGGTATTTCCCATGCTGTCAAAAGATCAACCACTTCGTCCAATTAGTATTTATTGAAATCGAATAATTAGTCTAAAAGATATTCCAAGACACACACTGACCGACCAACGGCGGCGGTCGACTTTAAAACTTGTAGTAACTTGTCGCCCGGTTCTGGCGCCGGCCGCGCCTAGGAAAGTGTTGCCATTTAATGTTTGTTTTCTACCGATAAAATCTTTAAGGCAAAATAAATTACATAAAACAAAAAAAACAATTTTAACGATGAATTAGTGTAGCAGCTACAGCAATAGACAGGTTCATATTTTTAAACGACTGACTACAATCTAACAAAGTTTCTTCAGTTAAACAAACAACAGGATTTTGTAGACGTAATAATGTTACCTTAATTATTATTATGTGTAAATTCAGTTAGTAAATTTCACTTGAATTTGAATTAAATTAATAACAGTTACCGTGTTTCGTGAATGAGTTTGAATTTTAGCTGGTAAATGGGTGGGTACCTACTTCAGATATTTATATTAAATATCTACAAAACCAAATAAATAAAAGAACAATAATCATTACGTAATTAAACTGCTAGCCTGACAACACGCCTTCTCTCAGAGTGTCGTGCCGCGCGTGTCACTTTATCAACTAATTTTATTCTCTTCGCCCTTTGAAGGGAAGGGACGCGTAGATATTTATCCCGCCCGAAACGCGGAGTGACGTAGGCCTGGTTGGTCATAACAGCAACACTCAAATTTATCATATCCTGTAAAGATTTAAAATCCGTAGTTTGCTTTTATTAAGTCTGCGACGTGGGCATGTTTGGGTATGGCCTATGGTTTCACTATAAGGATCAGTTTTTTTTGTTGGCATAAGACTTATGTAACGGACAAAAGAGTGTGACTTCAAATCAAAAGGACAAATAAATCGCAAGAAATAGACGTTCTTCCGCTGTTAAAATTAGCTTATGAAATTCTTATGGTTTTCAACTGTACCTCCCCTCTATTTTAAGCCTTTACTTTAAAAATATATTGAACACTCCAGCCTTCTAACTTCTAACTATAATTATTATCCTCAGAAAAAAAACGTACCTAACACTGGCTTCGTCATGACATGAAAAAATTACAAACAAAACGTCAAAAGTACTTTTCCAGTAAAATTATTATAATAATAAAATTCATACTAGGTCTACCACGTTAGTTCGTAATAGTAATTACCTACAATTGTTCTAGGCGATTTCTTACAATTAGTAGAAATTTACCACAAATGGCAACACTCACGAGAAAATAGCTATCAATTATTGTGATTGTTTCAATCACTTATAAGTAATCATATGTATCAATTTTTTTGATAGATTCTATCACTTTTACTTGATCGTATTGAATAATATATTTTATTATAGTTATCGTTTGTTGTTTAATTCGGCACATTACTTGTTTACTTCAAATACTACCTAGTTATGTCGGTTGACTCACGCATACCACAGTGTCAGCACCAAATATTTAACACCTAGAGTGTTCCCCACGGTGTCAGCACTAGATTCCCTAGCACTTAAATCGAAGAGTCAGCTAAACATAAACATCCGGACCCTCCGCGTTGCGGAGGCAATGTAATATGTAAGATGATTAGTTAAGTTAGTCTAAGCCTGTATTTCAAGACGAATAAACGTCACTAGTTAAAAATTGTATTTTTAAAAGATCCTCCCACTCGCCCACGTCTTGACTGGCGCAGCCGGTAGGATTTCCGCGTCGTATATACCTCAGAAGAAGTAAACGGCGAACGTTTTCACGCGTTGCAACGGGAATCCAACGAACCAAAGAAATTTGTCAAGCACGGAAGAAGACGCGACTCTACACGACGGTCGTCGTCAGGCATCAAAGGATCGGCTTAGACTCACCGAGGGACATGGGTAGTCTGTGAGTAGACCCAAATCGCTATTCCAGAATTTCCTAATCCTATTCCATATTTTTATAATTAATTTAAGTGTCGAGAATTTCGGTAACTACTTTTTTTAAAACCCAAAGAAGAGTTAATAGATTTTCTTATGCATAGTTATAAGTACGTAGATATTTAGTTAAGAATTTAGAAAAGAATTTAAAGTTTAAAGTAAATTGAAAGCAAAGAAATTTAGAATTTTATTAGGTAGGTAAATTAAGTTAATTATTACTATTTTATATTTTTTATATATTATTAAAAATGAATGCCTTAGTCCAGATACCTAAGGAGCTAGCAAGCGTCATCCCAAAATTTGACGGCGATGAAAAATTATTAAATTTATTTATTAGGAAGTGCGAATATGTAATAAGGTGTTGCAGAGTTGAAGGCAACCAAGAACAGGATTTATATGTGTACCATGTGATAACCTCCAGGTTAGTTGGTAAAGCAGCCATTCTAATCAGTGAGAGACAAGACATTGATACTTGGTCTAATTTAAAATCAGCGTTACAGCAACATTTCGGTGATCCACGTTCAGAAGAATGTATAGCAATCGAACTAGAGTCAATCAAGATTAATAGTGGTGAATCTTACAGTGATTTTTGTAGTAGAATCCAACACATTAAAAGCAGTTTGATATCTAAAGTAAATACAATTCAAGATGAAAACTTAAGACGATCAAAAGTGATTATTTACGACAACATGTCACTTAATGTTTTCCTATATAATTTGCCAGAAGATTTAATCAGAATAGTCAGACTAAAAGGTTGTGATACTTTAGAAAATGCCTTAAAAATTGTCCTGGAAGAAGTCAATTTCTTGTTCCAATATAAAAATAAAAATAACAAGAATAATAATTCAAGTTTTAAATTCCCACAACTAAATAGCAACAAGAATACAATTCCAATCTTTAGCTCTCAACAGAGTCCAAAGTTTAGCAATTTCCCGAGCACATTTAAATCATTTAATCCACCTCAACAATTCAAAATAAGTACACCAAATAATTATTTTAACCCAAATTACCTAAATAAATTCATGCAACCTCAGCCCAGCTTTAACAGACCAATGTTTAATAATCAGCCTCAAAATAAACCTTTTACACCGTACAATGGTGTCAGACCCCAATTGAACCAACAGCAATTCGGTTATAGACCTCACCCGTACCAAGGTCTTAGACCAAACTTCAACAATAATTTTAGACCACAGCAAAGAAATCCCCCACAGTGGCAAACTACGGACGTAAGCATGCGTACCGCACCACAGCTCAAGCCACAAGGTTTGAAATTAAACAATCTAAATGACGAAGAGCAAAATGAATATTACCCGAATTACGACAATATGTATTTCCCCGAGGAAAACTTAGATTCCTATAACTACGAAGGTTACGAACCATGCGAAATGCAGGATTACGTAAATCAAGAGCTGAATTTCGAATCTCAACCTGAACCTCTAGAAGGACAGAAATCAAATGAAAATTTTCACGTAGAAACCTCCATAAGAGACCCGAAATGATATTACTTAACTGTTCAATATTAAAATTACCTCACATTTATTTACCGGAAATAGACGGAAAATTTATGATTGATACAGGAAGCTCAAGATCTTTTATGAGTCCAAGAATAGTGAATAAATATTTTAAAGACTATCAAAGATACGAACCTTTTGAAGTTGTTAGCACTCATGCTTCAAGTCGACACGACAAAACTATCAAAATTCCTCTTTTACCCACTTTCAAAAATAAAGAGTCACACAAGTTTTACGTCTACGACGTAGATGAGCGCTACGAAGGATTGATAGGCAGTGATTTGTTAACACAAATAGAAGCAAACATTGATATGAAAAGCCAAACGCTTTTCACAAAAAACACTAGTATTCCTATTATTTATCATTTAGCCAAAGATATCGTTTTAGAACCGCGTTGTGAAACAAGAGTGAAATTACCGACAAAATTAAGAAACGGTGAAGCCATTTTAGACTTCAAACAATTTTGTAATGGCGTTAGAATGCCCACTGCATTAGTACAATGTCAGGACGGTTACGCGACAACTGTAATACAGAATACGTTAAATAAAGTAGTCACATTAACAATAACTTGTCCATTTGAAGTAACTCAATATAACTCAGAAAAAATAGAATTAAATAACATTACAAACTTTGACGATATAGAGACAGATGCAATTCTAACAAAAAATCTTAATAAATTACGACTAGACCACATGAATAGTGAAGAACGCGAATACATCTCACGTTTATGTTTAGAATACAAAGATATATTTTATACAGAGGAGTTACCCCTTACTTTTACAAAGAAAATCAAATTACTTATCTTTTGGAGTTACCCATAATCGAAAGAGACACTTATGTTTATTATAAAATGATTCCTATACCTGTGTTTTCCCAAAACACCACAGTAGTCATCCTACCCAAATATCCTTACCTATTAGCGAAAGGGTTGAAGATCAGACTACTCGAGCAGCCATGCCAGGAGATCGAAGAACACAGCTTCCTCTGCCCCAGCGACGAGACGCTGCAGTTCATACACGACCCCTGTATTACCGACTTGATGACGTACATCCAGAACGTGACGTCATGCAATCAGATCCCAATTACCGTAGAAAAGGTGAAAATTCAACCTCTACAACTCAATAGATGGATCCTGTACAGCAAGAATAAAGAAATACTTACGCAAGCCTGCAGCAATGAAATATCTCGAAGAGAAGTTAAAGGCACCTATGTACTTACCTTAGACGATACTTGCGAAATAAGTATTCAGAACATAAAGCTGAAAAGACACTCATTAACTACTGAAAACATATATTATGAAAAATTACCCATTGTTAACTTACCTGCTGTGCACCCACCTGTTGAAGCTTTTCCTTCAAGACCAATCGACTTAGAAGGCATCGATTTAGTGGACCTGAAACTCATGTCTTACGCCCTCAAGAACAAGCCCAATGAAAATTGTGAAAATTCAGTGATTCTAGTGAGAGGTGTTAGCATATGGACTCTATTGATTTATATTGTAATAATTGTAATGCTGCTTTGTTTAATCGTATATAAGAATAAAGACAAGTTATGTAAACTATGTATTCGAAGTTCATCTCAAGTTCCTAGAGAGAACTTCGAACTTAAGGAGGGAGGAGTTATGTCGGTTGACTCACGCATACCACAGTGTCAGCACCAAATATTTAACACCTAGAGTGTTCCCCACGGTGTCAGCACTAGATTCCCTAGCACTTAAATCGAAGAGTCAGCTAAACATAAACATCCGGACCCTCCGCGTTGCGGAGGCAATGTAATATGTAAGATGATTAGTTAAGTTAGTCTAAGCCTGTATTTCAAGACGAATAAACGTCACTAGTTAAAAATTGTATTTTTAAAAGATCCTCCCACTCGCCCACGTCTTGACTACCTTGTTATAGCAAATTGTAATCAAGTATTTTGTTAATTTAGTCAATCTTTGTGATAAATTGGACTAAGTTAAAGATGTTATCCATCAGCTTGTTAGATGTAAACATTTTTATTTAGTTGTTCCTTTCATATTGTTTATTAATATTGTCACATTTTTTTAATCAAGTTAAAATGGCACTTGATTAGATCCGATTTTTTTCAGGTGTGAACAGGCTTAAAACCACTACGACATATTCGTAAGATAGGAGCCCTTTTTTTTTCTTACATGAAGCGCTTTTACGAGCATGTAAAAAATTACAACATACTTGTGACCTTCTAAGAAAGTATACAGTAAAAATTAAGGACAGAACTCTCATTCCTTATTTGAACAACGATTTTTATGAGCGTTTGCGGCGGTGTGTGCCTCGGTGACATGTAGTTCTATGTACTTTTCGTCGAGTTGTCGCCACTGCTGCGACCTTGTCAAAGTTGCTTTAGTAAAAGTCGGTGTGTTTTGAATTGTTTTCAGTTAGTTTATTCGCTTAATTTTCAAAATGTGTTGCTGAGCGCAAATTTCGAGAACGATTTAGGCAATTTTTCAAATATTCGTTGAAATTCGCGGAAGGTTCTTATGAAGAGAAGAAATGGCCGGCAAACGTGGAATAAAATTTCTGTTCCATTCTGCCACAGGCCAAGAGATTTTTTGACATAACGACGTCTGTCGGCTTTGTGTCAGTTGTTCACTATCATAAATGCCGTATACCGATAGAACGTATTTGTCATTGCATGCCGTTTATGATTGAGACGGCACTTGGAACTGATAATTGGTATTGTAATTTTTGTATTTTAAAATTTCCAATACAATTCTACCTTTGACTTGTTGATTTTCTTAGTAAATATTTAATTCAGCTCATGAAAGTTTTTCCTGAAAGGAATCGAACCCGTTACCTCGGGCGCTAACAGGCCGACAGTGTTTTGAATTGAATAGTGTGTGTGCCGCATTATGAATAATGTTTAATATTCTTAGTAGGCATTTCATAACTGTCTCTTCAAAATTTTGGAATTATTTTCCTGTTTTACGTTGTTCAAAAATGTGACAACTGACATGACTAAGTGCTTACTAATGCCCAGTGATAAATTAATATGAGATTCTAAAAATACATTCCCATAATTTGTTTTTTCCTAATCCATAGAATGCTAATGTCACATATTTCAATTGTTACAGATAGTGGAAAGGCAGATCAGCAATAACTAGAAACAAAAATGAATATACGGATCTTATGGTAAGTCCTACAAATAGGTCATACCTTAGTTTAGGTACCCGTGCTTCAGTTGTGACAGTGGATCGGCGACTATCGCTGTTGTAAAGCAACACACGCCGGGTCGGAAAAGGGATGGGTGACCACCCGACCGAAATTTAGTGATGTGTATTTCGGGCATCTTCGTGGTTCGGAAGGCACGTTAAGCAGTTGGTCCCGGTTGACATCGCTAGATGTCAGCCGTTAAGCCTAGTCGGAGGCCTTAGGGTGGCTTGA
Source organism: Udea ferrugalis (assembly GCA_950022985.1). Classification (NCBI taxonomy): domain Eukaryota; kingdom Metazoa; phylum Arthropoda; class Insecta; order Lepidoptera; family Crambidae; genus Udea; species Udea ferrugalis. Next base: position 1,203,801 of record OX465532.1, on the reverse strand, counting down.
TAACATCTGACATTAAGGTTGCTCATTAACCTTACACCCCTCCAACAATCCGCACTGAGCCTGCGTGTTGGAGTATAGCTTGTTCCACCTCATATTTGAGGTGAGGCCAGTGCCCAGCAGTGGGACGTATATAGGCCGTTTATGTTATGTTAGTTTAGGTACCCGTGCCTCAGTTGTGATAGTGGATCGGCGACTATCGCCGTTGGAAAGCATCGCACGCCCCGCTCGGGATTGTGATGGGTGACGGTGACCACCCCGACCAAAATTTAGTAATGTATTCGGGCATCTGACTTTATAATTTACAACTTAATCGAATAAACCAAAATGACTCCATCTAATCTAAATTAGCCATGAGGATCCCACTGTAGGGCATATGCCTCTTTTCCCCTCCTCCACGCGAGTCTATTTTGGGCCTTTTTCAAATTCACTTCATAATCAAACCTAAAAAAAGATAACCCAACCCCCGTATTTAATCGCCTAATCAATGTTGCAGCACTGAGTTAACTTAAAAAAATACCGACTATACCTACTTGAGTATTAAATTACCTCAATAAATGGACCGCTTAAAAAGCGAAAAGAAATCTGTGTTTTTCAAACCATTGGCGGTTTGAGACATAGTGAAAAATATGTGAACCTCCATCCACCGCGATGGCCCTATTTATAACAGGCTCGAAGCCCCGCTCCTACCCCCAAACCCCTATCCTGCTCTGGGGGGGATAAATCCTTTTGCGAGTTGATTTATCTAATACATTTTTCTATTAGGATTTCGGGTTTCGTGCTTACGTTTTCTTTGGACTTTTATTAGTTTTGTTGCTCATTCGTCATTTTCTTCTATACCTATTGTCACCAAAAACACTTCTGTTGAAAAAATCTTTTGAAAACTTAGCTGCCTGATTTATTACTTCCTAATTGGCCTGCAGACATCGATGACTCACTATTTTCTTACCGATAATGAACTAAAGTCGCACCTGTTAGCGCACAGCATCTTCAACTAAAAGTTCAATACATACAACAATTCATTGTAGTTTATTGTACCGCTGTCGCAACGCCTACTATACTTTTCTGCTTCACCCTATTGTTGACTTGATGAAAAAATCCATTTCGGGACTGAAGTCCACCATAAGTACAAATACATTTTTGTGTAAGATGGAATAAATAAATAATGGCAATTAAAGTCATGATAGTGACAACTTAACATGATATAATTATGTGTCTGTTAAATCTTCAATTATGCCGTAAGTGTTTTACGAATCTTCTTTCAGCAATGAGCTACTCTTCAAGTGTTATATCATCATTCCTCAGCTGTGCATTAAAAGGCTCATTATTAAGAGAACTCATTAATTCGCTGCCCATTCCCCTCTTATATAATTTGCGAGTTCCGTATTGTAAGAGAGCAGTCCCCCCCATTTCTGGAGTAACTTTTTACACTATTTGAGATTTCATTACTAAATGCAACTCCGCTCGCCGTCCGCGTTTCCTACCATTTTCAGTTGTACTAGACCGTTAGCATGAAAAGTAAGTAGGTCCTATCGAGGGAGTGGAATAGGGAAATAGAATAAAATGAACACTTTGCGTTTCAACTTTGAATCTAGCTAGTTTCTCTGATTCCAATAACTATATTGGGAACGCCGCTGGCAAGCGTAGCGAGTGGTCGTGCGGGAAAACATTACAAATAAAAATTATTAAATAGTGACACCCAAATCAGAGCTCTAAAGTAAGCGCAACATAGTGCTTTTTCCTAATAGCCTATACCGGCACATACGTCCACTTTAAATCGCGTGTGCGGAGCGCGGACCTCGTGAGTCAAGCATTCGGGAGCGTTCGGCTACAGTGACGCTGGACTCGTTCGCGCGCGGATTTCAAGGGGTGTGCGCACACTACTCAAGCATAGCGATAAGCGGAGGCGGTTATGAGCACTTTAAGATCACCAACAAATAAAAATACACACATTATGAGTAACACAGGAGGAAACAGCATCTCTCAACCTGATCTTTCACGGCTTGGAGCACGTGAATTGGAATTGAATAATGTATCCTTTCGAAAGAGGAAAATACCAGATGATGATTACTCAAATCAACTTTCTGAATTCACGAAAGAAATAATGGGTTTATTACAACTTTTTGGAACTAAACAGACAGAGAGTGTTAATACTATTAGTGAAAACATATCGTCTATCAAGGAGCAAATAGCTGATATAAAGGTTACAGCGGAACAACTGATAGCGGAAAACAAATCCTTTAAGACCCAGATAGCAAACCTTACAAGCACAGTCACTGAGACCCAGGAAAAAATGAAGTCACTGGAAAACGACGTTCAGGAGCTCAAGCAAAAGCCACTTTCTTCCCCACCACAAGAGCAACTACCACCATTGAAAACCGATTACGACAACTTAATAGCCGAACTTCAGGAACGTAGTGAGCGGAGTAAAAATATTATTATAGCTGGAATTCCTGAGCAACAGCTGGGTGAAACGGCAGATAGACAACAAGCTGACAGGAATGAGGTAACCAAAATTATTAACACGATTTATTCACCCTGTCCAAAACCTGAAAAAATAATTCGACTTGGAAAATATGACCCAAAAAAAAGCCGTCTGCTGAAAGTCAGTTTTTCATCTCCGGATACAGCAAAAAAGCTATTAAAGACAAAATCGGGACTTAAAAATGACACCTATAAGATTTTCTCTGATCAAACTCCTAATCAGCAAAGGAAAATGACAGCATTAAGAGAAGAATTGAAACATCGCCTAGAAAATGGAGAAACAGATTTAGTTATTAAGTATATCAAAGGGATTCCGAAAATCATCACTAAACAGGAGCCAAAAAACTAAATTCTGGAGAGAATACAAGGACTAAAAAGGCAAAATTTGTAAACAATAACGTCTGCTACAGCTACAATGAAGTCAAAATCAACATAAAAACCCTTAAATTCTTATACGCAAATGTTCGTAGTATAGTTAAAACGGGAAAGTTAGACGAACTGAGATGTGTAATGGAATCCTTTCATGCAATCATTCATGTTGTGGTTTTGACAGAAACATGGATAAAAGATGAACACGAAGCTCAAAGGCACAAGCTACAGAATTACTCACATTATTACAATTATAGACCTAAGTCGAGGGGCGGCGGAGTTTCGATTTTCGTTCACAATAATCTACAGCACGAACTTTTGCATGACCAGCATGAAGACGGAAACCACTTCTTGTGGGTCCACCTTAAATCGCTCTCCCTTGACATTGGAGCGATATACAAACAGCCTGCAGCGAACACAAATAAGTTCTTAGAAATTTACAACGAACATCTATCAAAAAAGAAACGAGTTCTGGTGTTTGGTGATTTTAATTTGGACCTTCTCAGCCATGAAAATACAATAAAACAATACAAAGAAGTTCTACTGGAAAACAACATGAAGATATTAAACAAAATTACCAAAGACCATTGCACCCGACAAGCAAAATCTACTCAAACCATTCTGGACCATGTAGCTAGCAATCTACTCAACAATACCTTCAATATGACGATCATAGAATCCAACATGTCTGATCACAAGCAAATTTATCTCGAAATCAATAGACAACGACGCGACAAACTGAAACGAATAGAATACACATCAATAAACTACACTCATCTTTACAAATGTGCTGAAGAGACATTCAAGATGGACGTGGACTTGGATTATGCAAGACTTGAGGCGAACCTACTAGAGGTGATTAATAAGAATAAGGTCAAAAAATTCAAGATACTGAACCCCCCGAATAAAGAATGGATAAATAAAACCCTCATTACAGCAATCAATGAAAGGAATATTGCGTGGAACTATTGGAAACAACAACCAGAAGATGAACAACTGAAACAAGATTTCGTACAGAAAAGAAGGATAGCTTTTTCAAAAATTCAATCGGCAAAGAATCAGTTTTATTTGAAGGCTTTTGAGGTTTGTAAGAGTGATCCTTTAAAAATGTGGAAACTAATTAACCAACTAACTAATAATAAAGCAGATACTAGTCCACCACCTTTGAAACTTAATAGTCCGTCCGGCCCAATTACAGAAACCGTACAAATTTGCGAATGCTTTAATTCCTTCTTTGCTTCCATTGGCACAGAGCTCTCAAAACAAATTCCAAAAAAATTTCAAAACAACCAATCGTATATTTTAAGTTCAGGTGAATCAACAAGTAAAGAACAACTATCAAGATTTAACCCAACGACACCTGCTGAAATAGTTAAAATAATTGGCAACCTAGACTCAAATAGCAGCAGTGGCATAGACGGTGTCAGTACAAAGATGGTTAAGTGTATCAAAAATATCATAGCACTCAATCTGTCTAACTGTATCAATAAGTGCTTGGCTGAAGCGTATTTCCCCGATTCCTTGAAAACAGCTAAAGTTCGTCCCATTTTCAAGTCAGGTGATAAAACAGATCCAGGTAATTATCGGCCAATATCTGTCCTTCCTATTATCTCAAAAGTATTTGAAAAAGTATTACACAACAGACTGGAACAATTTCTATCTACCATCGGCTTTCTTTCTGAAAAACAATACGGCTTCCGACCTAAGTCTAACACACTTTCTGCTACTATTGATATAGTCACAAATATCAGAAATAGCATTGACAGCAAGAACGTATCTCTGGGAGTTTTTATTGACCTTAAAAAGGCTTTTGATACCGTTAGCCATGAAGTGCTTTTAATGAAACTGCATAACATAGGAATTATCGAGGAAGCCTATAAAATCTTCAGATCATACCTTGAAAACAGAAATCAGGTTGTCAAAATAGGAAACCAGCAAAGTGAGCTACAAACAATATCATGTGGCGTACCCCAAGGATCAATACTAGGTCCTTTACTATTTCTTATTTATATTAATAATATACATGAGATTGATCTTAAGGGAGACATTACTCTTTACGCTGATGATACTAACCTGTTTTACTCTGGACATTCGGTGGAAGCAGTGATGAATCAAGCACAGCATGACTTAGATAAATTATACTTGTGGTTCCAATCAAATTTGTTGACAATTAATACCTCTAAAACTAACTATATTATATTTACGGCAAAAAACAAGAAAATTTGTAATCATACTACACTTAAGATTAACGGCATGGCTATAAATAAAGTAAGCGAGGAAAAGTATCTCGGGATAATACTCGATGCACATCTTACTTGGAAACCGCACATCGAGAAGGTGCGAGGAAAGCTAACTCAACTAAGGGGCGCACTACGAGGAATCGTGCGCAACCTTCCTAAACAAGTGCGTTATACCATCTATAACTCCTTGGTAAAATCTCATCTGGACTACCTTATCGAAGTGTGGGGAGCTGCAGCTAAAACTAACTTAAAAAAACTACAAACTATACAAAACAGAATTATTAAAACATTGTTCCAGTACGACTACCTCACAGAGACTAAAAAAATATACAGGGAAACCAAAATTATGAATATTGCCCAAATGTTTAAGTTTAATACCTGCCTTTTAATAAGAAAAATTTTAAATAAAGATATCCACACACGAATAGCGTTTACAATAAAATCACAACATCACAAATGCAAAACTCGCCGGGCGAACAATATCTGCCTAAAGCCCCCCAGGACGAATTATGGCAAGAATAATATTATGTTTCAAGGTGTACAGTTTTACAATCAATTGCCAAAAAACATCAAAGATGCTACAACACAGCTTAAGTTTAGAAACCTACTTAAAGACCATATATTGAAGGATCACTCATTGATTAATTGACTCAAACTTTTGTAACTCTGTCATTTTTGTTTATCACTGTGTCCGCGGCCTTAGCGCTTCTGTTGAATCGCACGCCGGCACACGCTAGTCCTTATCGTGTGGGTACTCGTTTGTTCTTGCGCGCCCGCTCAATTGCGCTTACCCTATTTTAATGTAAAAAAAATGTATTTCTCTCCAAGTGATTTTATAATCTTATGAGAATAAATGTCTTAAACCATATTGCTTTGAGATCGATCACGATACGTTTGGGGAGTTTTCTAATTATTTAGCCTGTTTTTCAAAGGTCATGGGGTCCATCATTAAAGCATACCTTCAGAATCAATGATATTTTAAAGAGCTATATGCGTTATGTCAGTACCCTAAAATTGTCCCCTGGCGTACGTAATTAATTCGTTCGTGTGTACAAGATAGATAATTTACTAGAGCGTCTCAAACTGTCAATGCCACTTTTTTAGCATATAAGTAACCTATCTACGTCTCTTTTATTTTATATTATTGTTCAGAATAGGAAGATCTTGGGCCACAAATGTCCCAATACCGAGTGATCCTGTTTATAAATGAGAAATTATAAAGAAATGGGTTTAATTTCAGTACTTAATTTTTGGTTATGTATTTCAAACCTTAACGTTGAGTGTTGTTTTCTAAAATGGTCATAAAGGGAAGGAGTCTTAAGCTTAATAGCTTAAAGCTACATTAACGTGATTTTAGAGCGTTTTATTTAATTTCCATTCAGCATTACTTGAATAATTTCTGTATTTGTTAATTTTGCAGTCAGTCCGATTTTCAAGTATATTTTTCAACATTTCTCTTCCGACTGAATCGTAATAATTTAAAAAATATGTGCTTCGAATCTCTATGCACCCAGCCGTCATTTGTTTTAGTTGAACTTTCTCTGATAAACAAAAACAAATCGGCCGTGTAAATAGCAATAGCGTGAGCATGGTCACAGTAAACATAACAGTAGGTTATCTAAGGCCGCCCGCCGAGTTATTAGCCTAGCGTGCTCACAGACACGCGGCACTCCCCCTACGTACTGCCGCCACCTTATTCCCCCATATTTTATGCTAGCGTGTGAATGAAATCACGTGCCGACACGGCGCGCGACGCGCACGCACACATTCACACCGAGAGCGGCACGTTTGTATGTAGATACTTTACTGTTCTCTGTTAACTGTGGCATGGTTTGTGAGCACAATGGTGGCTTCAGGGTCGAGGCCAGTGCGGCATGGAGTGAGGAGTCGAAGGTCACAACACTGACGGATTGACCCCTAGTCAGGCTAGGCACGGCAGCGTGGGAAAATATTGTATAATATTGCTAAAAGCTTGAAAGTGGATATTCCCTCGTTTCCGTTATCCTTTTAGAGTAACTCAACTAAGGAAGTTTATGATTGGACCTATGCCTAGCCTATATATTACCTTTACCGTCTTGGTCTACTACCTTATTGTCTTATACACGTACGTTAGTTTAACTTACTAAATAATAATACTCGTATAACATACATAGGCGCATAACTCTTTCACTACAGCTCCTATAGTAGACATCATCAAACGTGGCACCTCAGTCAAACGCATGTCTGATTTTGAAACTCGAGTTAACAAAATCTCCTATACGCAGTCGACGACTTGGGTTAGAATATTTGATTCGTTAAAGCAATTGATTAGCAATAGGTTTGTTCGCATCGATTTTTGAAGCAGTTGTTCTACCTTCTCTTTTTACCTCCAACGCTATTCTACTTAGCTAGTCACCCCCCTAATTCACGCTTCCAAAATCTTGATCGATGCGCTTACAATGGCAGCATTATTAACTGAATGAATAAAGTTATTTCTCCTATCTCTCTCTAATCGGACCAATACCAAAGAATCACATTAAACTGACATTGCCTGCTGATTTATTGGTTCAGTTTTTCAGCTTTCAGATCCATGATAAGTACAGAGGCGTGACCCGCGGTCCATTATTCATGGCCGACAAATCCCAAATTGGTTTAGGGCTACGACTAATCAATAATACTGGAAGTACCTTTACCTAAAGACCTTTGACTAAAGGTTGTAGAATAATAAATCAAAATAATAGGTACTGGTGAGTTAAGTCGGCGCTACCTCGCCCTATGTCCGGGAGGAAGTGTTCCATGGCAGACTTAATCATCATCATCAGATCAGCCGAACGACGCCCACTGCTGGGCATAAGCCTCCCCCAAAGATCTCCACAACGATCGGTACTGCGCTGTCCGCATCCAGCGGCTTACCGCAACCATGACCAGATCGTCGGTGTAGTGCCGGCACGTAAATAGAATAGCACTACCCCCTCTCTTCCCGTGGGTGTCGTAAGGGCCGACTGAGGGAAAACTGCCACCAGGAGATAGGCAGCAGTGTCTCCTTACAACAGCAGGCCATACTGCGATCGCCAACCCGCCTGCCAAGCGTGGCGATTATGGCAAACCCCCTCAATTGAAATACCTAATTACAGTCTTGAAAACAAGACGAACCCTGAATACTAGTTACTGAAGTAGTTTTGGCTTCAACAATGTAATTTGTTTCCTATTTTCTCTATTCACCATTGTTTTAAAATCCAAATAAGTATTCAAAATACAACAGTGGTTTATGCCGGAATTAATTATGTTTCTGATCTAATTTCGTTTTAAGAATTTCAAAATGCAGACTTTCATACAAAGTTACGAGTATTGGAGGGAAATGTGAATTCCTAAGTTTTGTTACGTTATAAAACAAACCTACATTCGGAATGTCAGAGTGTGCTAGGAATTGACAAAAGATTTTTAAGTCTGCCTTTATGCAATAAAATCCTCACTCCAACGGCATGCCAATTCCCAATCGCGAGTTTGTGGTGAACGGAACAAATCAGGGCAAAGAGAAAAACGCCGGCTCCCAGGAGTCCTGTTCGCTGGCTGCGGTAATGGCGGCGGAGCGCCTGACGCAGCATCAGTTATTCAGCACGGCGGGGACGCGGTAACTAGCTGGAGCTGGCTTCTTAGTCGTGCCTGGGATACTTGTTAGATGAATATATCTTACTAACATTATAAAAGCGAAAGTTTGCATGTCTGGATGTGCTGTGTTGCTCTTTCACGTAAAAACTTCTGAATGGATTTTAATGAAACTTTACAATAATGTAGCTTATACATCTGAATCGCACATAGGCTTCAATTTATAAAGAAATATTACTTTTTGTTAATCAACTTAAGTCCACGCGGACGAAGTCGTGGGCGGCCGCTAGTTTATGATAATTTAGTTTGATATTTAAGAAGTATTCGGAGAAATTCTTCGCATTCATTACGGTTGATCATTGTGATGTTTCAAGAATGTTCCAACAACATTTTTTTAATTTATTGATTAAGTCGTTCTGGATAAAATCGGAACGTATGACAACGAAATACATAATTCTGATTGATGAATACTCCACATTTCGCTTCGGAATGCTAATTGTAGCTCCAATTTGTTTCATTTCATTTCAGTTCATTTTATGTTTTTTCTATTGTTGGTTTTTCTAATCAGTTTTATTTATTTCCTCAGAAAAGAAGCATGAAAATTCTACGTGACACCGTCCGGTCCGAAAGTCACGTCAATTAATTATTAAAGTATTCTACCACCTTCAAGACAGTTCCGATCGCTTGAAATAGATTCGAAGATGTCACCCCATGATGATAGGAATTAGCGTCATCGCACCTAAGCACGCTTAAATTGTCAGACATTCTATGAAAAGAGAGCACTGGGGTAAGCGTATAAGAAGATACGGATATGAATATGTTTATTCCTGCCTATTTCAGACAATATTTCTCAGACATCTCTCAGAAGATTTTTGTCCTTTCCTTTACGCATTTTGTGCCTTAACAAGAAAAAGAAAATGGATGTCTTCAAATAATTTCAGCCAGCCCTCAGATCCGCAGATTCCTTTCTTGCCTCCAATAAGAGATTAAGCGAGCTAAGTACCTCTTCTATGTTATCGTTACTGAACAATCCGGTCGTTTCTACATTCGCCTCAATACATAATATTCTTCACTGGCAGTTCGCCAAGGCTGTACCAATATTTCTATTCGGAGGCGTTTGTCGAACCAGTATTATCACTGCAATATCTCTGATTCCTTATACAGAAACCGCGGTACTGTTTCAATATTCTACCCGAATTGTATTTTATCGCAACATTGTGTAGTCACTGCTTTATTTTGTAACGTAGAATTTCATATTACTTTCAAATGTGCATTTTGCTTTGTTTCTGCATAACTTACTTCATAACTGCACTCTTGCGTAAGTCATTCTGCTGTTGAACTGACTTAAATATGTATTTCTTTGACGACGAACTTTGCTTATTTCTTACAAAAGTTTTCTCAAACTAGTTAAATAAAGTGGAACAAACAAACCTGATTGTTCTTTCTGCTTGGTCAGACTTTCTAAGCCACCTACTCATTTTGACGCAGTCTGTTTCAAAGCTGTTACTTAGCGATAGTAGATGAAATTAACAATTTATAGTATCTTTTTTCAGATCATCTGCACCTAAACCAAACGGTACTTATAATTTGTCTTATGCAAAGATTAATTTTAATAGGTCTCAATGCGGATTGCGGATGCGGAGAGGTCTATGCAAAGAAAGTGATTACCCTACGTTCAGGTGAGGTGTTATACCTCGTTACTCGTGATGAGCGACTAGGTACTCGACCTGTTGTATGTAGCCTAATATCGGTGATCGTTGCCAATCCGCTGTAGCCTCTAACCCAGCAGGCCGAGGCTCTAAATATTCTAGGTCATTAATTCCACAGCCGATGTAATTTAATTGGAGGTGCCCTTGTAGCAGTTGTGACAGTGATCAGCGACGATCGCTGTTGTAAAGCAACACACGCCGGGTCGGAAATGGTATGGGTGACCAGTTGACCACCCCGACCGAAATTTAGTTATGTGTATTTCGGGCATCTCCGTGCTTCGGAAGGCACGTTAAGCAGTTGGTCCCGGTTGACGTCACTAGATGTCAGTCATTAAACTTAGGGCCTTAGGGCGGCTTGCTAACATCTGACATAAAGGTTGCTCACTAACCTTACACCCCTCCAACAATTCGCACTGAGCCCGCGTGTTGGAGTGTGGCTCGTTCCACCTCATAGTTGAGGTGGGCCTGTGCCCAGCCGTGGGACGTATATAGGCCGTCTATGTTATGTTAATTCCACAGTGAATATGAGCTGATGCTCTCGAATGATCCATCTCGATGAACCATGAATATGAGCTGGTGAACTGATGATGCACTGATGGAACTGGTTGAATTGAAATGAAACACAGGATTGCACTCTTTAAAGACTATATTAGTATAACACTTTCACTTGGTACATCTTCTTGTTGATCTTGATTGGAACTATTTGTTCTTGTTTGAACTGACTCATAAAAAATGCTCTGAAAACTATAAAATTTGACAAGCACAAAATGCTTGCGCGATTCAATGACGTATTTCTCCATCTTGTGGAGTAAATGGTGAAATTATGAACGAAGAAATTTGTGACATTGCAACGTTCACTAGTTGACACTAGTTGTCATGGGTGTCTTAAACACACAGCCTATATAAATATCAGGGTCATCAGCCTGTTTTGCAGTGGTCGCAGACGGCGCGGCGCCGAGGGAAATGAATGCAGAATGCGACAGACGTGCGTTAATTTGTTACGCCCTCGTAAAATGCATTTTTAAACGCTTGCCACGGAACAGTTCATAGTTACTCATCGTCATTAAATTTAAGAGCAGCGCTCTTGTAGGATGAACGGCAAATGCTCTCTGGACTCTGCATGTTCAGTTCTTTATACGACATGACTTTTACCTTTCCTACACTTGCCTGCGATTTGGCAAAGAATAGTGTCATTGCTAAGAATGTAGCTTTAGGATGAGGCATCATTGAATTCAAGAGTCAGGCTCTTCTGCTCTGCGTCAATACTTCGTGAAACTATTTTCGAATCTCCAACTACCCCCGTTCTGTTTCTGAGCCGCAAACTGTTGCGTTTCTTAAAGCCTACTGTACTAAGCGGATACTGTCCATCACAGATATTTCCCCTTACGGTAACTTATATTACTTCCACCGGGCAATAGATATGTGTTAAGGAATCTTACTAATATTATAAAGGCGAAAGTTTGTATGTCTGGATGTGCTGTGTTGCTCTTTCACGTAAAAACTACTAAGTGGATTTTAATGAAACTTTACAATAATGTAGCTTATACATCTGATACGCACATAGGCTACAATTTATAAAGAAATATTACTTTTTGTTAATCAACTTAAGTCCACGCGGACGAAGTCGCGGGCGGCCGCTAGTATAAGATATAATTTATTGCACAAAAAATCAATTAAATCAAAATTTTACGTTACGTTAAGTTGCTTTTCGCCCTGTGGTTCCGGGGCATTAGAATTCGGCCACGGTTCCCCCCTCGCCTATCGTGAGAGTCGACTAAAGGAGGCCTTCGGGTTCACTAGGAGTACAAGGCAAATAATATTTAGCATGAACCCCTAAAAATTTGGTATCATTTAATTCATAATTCAGCTATTCACTGCATACATGTGGTCAATTAGAGTTCTTTTAACTAGAAGTTTAGGCGGTCTTAAGCTAAAAGCGATCTTTTAACAAACTATGCTGACCTGAGGGAACCACATTCACTTTATTTTCATTGCTTACAAGCCTTGTCTGTTATCGAACAACAGTTCCGTTCAATGCAACACGCGTTCGAAGTAATATTCTCAGTGTTATTCGCAGAAAGAGCTCAGAACGTTGCAATAAAGTGCAAGATTTCTTTCCCGGAGCTCATTGAATGCGTTGCGTCGCCAGCGGACACAATAAGGCAGCATACAATGCACTAGATGGAGTTGCTAAGTATAGGACTAGCGTACACGATTATAGACCTTGTTGCATTGAATTAGGACGGCAGTTATGGAATTTATAATAACTTGTGACATTTGTGGCACGTTTAACATGAATGGGCTCGAACTGGGCCACTGGGATTGTTCTACATAAATGGCAAGCTACAGGTTCTTTCCCTATATAAATGCTTTTAACTGCGCGTCAATTATTTGTATTTGAAAGTGTTATTATCTACTTCATTGGGAAGCAAGATCCATTTTAATAATCTCTCTCTTTATCTTGTTAATGAAAATGAAAATGAAATGAAACAGACTGTCAATTATATATTTTATTGGTGATTTTACTCGTAATTGGTGTCACAGCGACGCCAAATAAAGTTGTTCATAATTGCAAATCATTTTATTTAGATATTTTTTCGAATGAATAAATAATTATACCATCATTCGTTTTTTTGATCGCCTAAAATTATATATTCTTCGCAAAAAAACAAGTAAACAATTAATTTATTCATAATTAATTAAAGGCCCTTAAATCCTTCGTTTTGCTACCTAAAAAATCAGATTAATCAAACTTCAGTCTATGCTTGAAAAAACATGTTCGTGGCGTGGATTAAAAATCTTGAACTTTAATCAGCACTAAGCAGGTTCCGCATAAAATTAAATACTTCGTCACCGCTATCCCGAGCAGCTACTCTAAGCTCAGCTCGAGCAAAGGCGCCCTGCCCAGAGAGGGCTCGAGCCGGCTCTGCCCGCTCTAGAGCCACTAGTGGGGAAACTGGAGCGTAACAAGTCGTAGCGGCGGACGCTACACGAGTTAACGCTACAATATTGCTGGAATGAATCTAGAAATAGATGACATTAATTTAAAATTGCGGCATTTTTACAATAATTTCACCTGACTTCAAAGTCTGGAAAGTTTGTTTATACAGTCCATCATACATCAGAACCATGGTCTTTCCGATGGCAGATAAATCTATAACCCGGCTTATATTAAAAATGCGAAAGTTTGCGTGTGTTTCACGTAAAATCTACTGGATAGATTTTAATGAAACTTTACTATAATATAGCTTATGCATCTGAATAGGACATAGGTTACAATTTATAAAAATATATCAGAGTAAAAACAACTTTATGCATACGCTAGACGAACACCAACAAGCCTCTTCGCAGAGGTGAACTTGGTATTTTGTACCGTGTAGACTTTTGTTGGCCGAGTTGACTGTCAAAAACCTTTGTCAGGCGTGTGCCAACCGCTGTCGGCTAGCGCTGTCGACAAGCATATACAAACTACTTGCCAACCGACCATCGCGAGTATGACCACTCTGAACGCACACATTATTTGGATGCTGACTGTACACATACAGTTCTAACTGTTTTTATTTGTAAAGTTGATTACCAAAATGTATGTAGTGCCCTTAAACGTTAAATTCACGTAGTCTAATTTAATTCCAACGCAGTATTTACATTCATGAAGTATAAGTGTGGCTAATTTGCGTCGCGCGTCGAGTGGCTGGCGCGAGCGCTGAGCGTGGCACAAATGTCAAGTGGTGAGGTTGCGGTGAGGCATTACACGTTGCTTTGAACATTCGCGAGATTCCGCATGTTTCCTGGCCAATATACCTGCTGTAGGTGATAGATTGACATGGCAATCGGGGTATGAGATAAAGCGTTGGGGGGAAGGGGCTAGCACTAAGTTTTTGTGGTTCTGCATCGACATCGAGAAATTGGTCCCCCGACAGCTACATTTTCTCTTAAGTTGAGTGCAATCGGGCATGACGACTTTCTTGTTCTAACATATCCAAAACAGTAACAGAAACGCAGTTGGGATTTTAGTTAATTTGCCGTTATTCATATCGCATTTCCAAGTTACACAGGAAGTCAGGATTTGACCAAATTATTATTTAAAATTTCCGTTTTTATCTAGCGTATTGCAAAGTAAGACCTCAAGAGTACTTTAGTTCTATTTCAAGATTTCCAAGCAAAGTCAAACTTTCTTCATATAGGATTCCCAAGGGATTATCCGAGTTTGTCATTAGCTTTCGTTCTGAGCGAAGCGTTAACCCTTAATTGGTCTCGTGGGGTGTTTCACACCCCGGGGAATGTTTTCAGACTCATTAATTTTTTAAATTGATTTTTAACGCACTGTGCTTTATGATAGTTAAGTTTACAATTCAGACGCAAGCGAGACTTGGTAATCAACAGTTATCAGAAGATCAAAAACTGAATGCTCAAGTTACCCAGAAAATTACCAAACTCATACAAATATTGTTGCTCCAAACAAGCAACAATCATTGTTATGGGTATGCTCCTCTCTCTCTTCAGCCAGTAACCGCCCACTGCTAGACATAGCCCTTCCCAAAGGAACTCCACCAATCTTTCTACTCCTCTTAAGGTAGTCAATCCTTCCGGCGCGTCTGGTCGTATTGTCCGTGGTATCCACTATTCCACTCCAGAACGCTTACTGAGCCCCAAGTCTGGTAATTTTAGAACTCTTGAATTTAATCGTAATTGAGTCTCAATCGGCTAATTTGACACTTTTTATGAAACTTAATTACGATTCAATTAAAGCGTTCTAAAATAAGCAGACTTGGGGCCCTGTTAAAATGTGTATGTTTTAAACGAATTCGTAGGCAACACCTAGTGCCAATAACTGAATATTCGTAATGTGACGCACAACGGCCCCCGGCCAATTTAAATGGCTGCCATGTATTGTTTGATTGGAATTAATTTACAGCGGGATTGTTCGCAGATTACATCAGTTGGTTGGCGAATATTGTTTGCGATTCTGTTTGAGATTTGTCCGCTCATTCAATGAATGATAATGGAAAACGGTGCATATCAAGTAGTGCGATGTGGAATATTTAAAAATGGTTTTTGAAGTCTGATATTCACACGTTAATTAAATCAATGTTAATGTCATTCGTTGTCACTCTCTTGCAACGGTCATTGTATACACGTTGATTTATAAACATTACTAGCGGACGCCCGCGAGTTCGTCCGCGTGGACTTAAGTAAGAAAAAAAAGTGATGTTTTTTTCTGTGCCTATGTGTTATACAGATGTATAAGCTATTGTTAATTTTCATTTAACTCCGTTTAGTATTTTTTACGTGAAAGAGCAACACGGCACATCCACACTTACAAACTTTCACATTTATAATATTAGTTGGTAATTTCTTCTCTTTCTTTCTTTCTAATTTAATCCCGTTAATTGGCTTGATAAATGTCACATCACTGCATTCGCCGACAATTTCCAAGAGACTTTTCCGTTTCGAAAGCTGATTAAAAGTAAATCAATTGACTTAAGTGTCAAATAGCCTATAGATACAAAATTTAACGTAGGAGTAAAAATCACCAACAACAAAGCTGTCCCATCACTAACACACTCCACTGTGTACTGGACCGTTAGTTTGAGTAGTGTCATCATTGGCAAGCGTCTGCGCAAATGAACAGAACGAAGTGCCCTCACAGTCAGACGGGGCACCGTGAACCCCACTCCAATTTGCATTTATTTCGAATATCGCAGCAGAACCACAGTACACAGAGAACAGTAAAATATCTACATACAAACGTGCCGCTCTCGGTTTGAATGTGTGCGTGCGCGTCGCGCGCCGTGTCGTCCCGCGATTCCACGCACACGCTAGCATAAAATACGGGGGGATAAGGTGGTGGCAGTACGGACGGGCTGTGCCGCGTGTCTGTGTGCACGCTAGGCCAATAACTCGGCGGGCGGCCACAGATAACCTACTGTTTATACTGTGGCAGAACAGACGCCGTCTCGCAAAGACTACCCCACTCCCCCCTTCGCCTGGGATATATAATATTTGCAATAATTCCTTTAATCTCGAGCGCTTTCATTAGACAGATTGTTGGCTGCAGGAGTCTGGCACTACAAAAGTGTTTGTACGGAGACTGAATTAATTCAGCTCCGTTTCTGAAAACAGATTTAGTGTTTGGAGGGGGGTTAGTATGGAGATGGTGGGATAGGTCGTGAACCTAGACAAGACGGCTTTGGTTGGATCTTTATTACTCGTTTTTATTTAAGCTGGCAAAGTAAAGATTAATTCACAGTGAGGTAAACAAGTTAAATAGGGTTATGACAAATGAGGCACGTAGTGAGTTGCTTAACATTTAATTCTGTAAATCCTAGTTGTCAAAATTAAGTTGACCTACTTCCAGCTAAGAATTTTAGTATAGAATCTTAGATACTATATTATAATATTCCATTCTCAAGACGTACCAGTATGCGTCTGTATTTCAGTATTTACCAGTTTTATGCCATAGCTCTCTGTTCGCAGAAAATTGTTTAACTGCAGTCAAGTTAGTATTTGAAATAACCGTATATTTTTCTTTGTCAACAGACGCAATAAAGGTCTTCCATTCGCCAAAAGACTGAACCGTGACACGCCGCGGCGCGCGCGCACCTCTCGCTGACAATAAACACGCAACGGACATTTATGGGGCACAACTTCGTTTGTAACGACACTCTTCTTTAGTAAGTATCTTTTAATTGTTTCTACAACAAGTACAATCGAAAAAATGTCGGACTGAAAGCAGCCGTCATGCCCAAATAATGACAAACTCAGGAAAGGATACCACCTCAATTTTCCTGGGAAAATTTTATCTTAAAGAGTCAAGTAAAACGCGCGAATGTATGTATACTACTAGGAATTCTTAAATACTCATTTATTTTACACAATTAAACGGGCCAAACCCAATTACATAAATATGTAAGCTTAAATAAATGCACTGATTCCTCAACTACATATGTTTTTAAATTTGATTGGGGACTGTCGGGAAATACCAATTCGGTCCATTCACTAAGTATCTTGAATTAAGTATTTTCGTTTCCTATTTGATTTACGCTTCAACCAATAACTCCAATAAGTGAAGTACTACACAAACTTTATAAATATATTTGCTTACTCTGAAAGGTCACATGGTCCTTGAATGTCTTAATTTCTCTGTCTTAACATGTGGTTGACTGGTAGAGAATGCCTCTTGGCATTAAGTCCGCCATTTGTACTTTTTATGTGCAATAAAGAATAAATAAATAAGTTAAACCAGCGTCGTGGTGCTCTTGTACCACCGCGGCATATGCTGGGACAGTGGGACACGCCTGTTTGACACGTTTCATATTATTTATTTCTATGTTTGAATTGTTATTATTATTTTTTTGTGTGTTATGTGTCAAATAAATTTTATTTCTTTCTTTCTTTCTTTCTTTCTTTCTTTCTTAATGTCTTCATTTATGTAACAAGAACTGTGTTAATAAACGTACCGTTTCCCTCTTCAGGTAGGGGTGGTCGATGCCCCACGCGGCTCCCACCGCCATGTCGGCCCAGCCGCGCCACCCCCACTTCTACACCGTCGAGGTCGGCGACACCCGCTTCACCATCCTCAAGCGCTACCAGAACCTCAAGCCTATCGGATCCGGAGCACAGGGCATCGTATGGTGAGTACTGAACACGCTAGGTCAAGCGTAACATGCAAACTGCGACAGCCAATGATATTTCAATAAAAAAATCGTAGATAGGTTATGTCAGAACTGGCGCGAAGTCAAAAATTGTCCACGGGGTACGACGCAGTTAATTTGACCACGTTATAACGAGTTTTTACTTAAACGTAAATGAGACAGATACATGTTGCGCAGTATCGTCTCAAACTGTCAACACTGTCAAAGCTTTGCTCAACTACATGAAAAGTTCTGATTTCGGGTGCCACTTTTTTGGCACAAGTAACCTTTTTTTTTTTCAATTTAACCCGATGTGTCCCACTGCTGGGCAGAGGTCTCCCTCGAAGCTCTCCAACTATGCCTGTGACCTATCTACCTATTTTTATTATAATATCATTGGCGACAACATTATCTCGCGGGAGAAAATTTTGTCGCGTTACGCATCTCAGCTCACCTAGATAAAATTCAGCCGCAGTCGCACAGGGTCTTTCAAACTATGCAGTTGGTGTAAAGCTATAGCATGTAAGCGCGAATAGAGCAAACATAACATAGCTCACGACTATACCCCAAACGAGAAAGTCAGAGGCACGACTTTTGCCGTCATGGTAAACGGAACTTTCAGAAGCACACATTACGCTGAGCGAAACCAATAGAATACTAAGAACAAACAGAAGTTTTAAGGTTTATTATTACGGCTCACTATGTTTTTCGGAAACGGATTGGTGATCTCAATCTACCGCCATATTTTTAAAACTAAAAAACCTCTTGGCCTTACTTGGCATGATAACTGATTTTAATATGTCTGTACACCAACTGTCTGGTTTGAAGGGGCCTTTTAAAAGTTTAAATAATCGTTTGAAGTCCAGATTTATTCAAAAGATTTTCACAAAAAGCTAATTTTCCCAAGCCCAGGTTAGACCTAGTTCAGAGGACCATAGCCTGAAGTGGCTTTCCTGCACAGACAACCACAGCTGAACCTTAACACTGGCCACTTTTTACGGTTTGCGATTTCATATCAACCAAAGGTTACCCTGGAACGAAGCTGGAAGTGTTACGTTTTAGATGTGATTATCTGTTCGTTGAATTCTTATTGTTTCACTCCTACTTGTGCCGAAATTAATGTCGTACAGTTGATATTCTCTTACTCTACTTGCTTGTTTTTTATTTTCTTATTAGATAGAAGCCTTATATTTCTGCACAGTTCCTTTATTACAGCTTATGTTTATACACTTCTGTTCACTTTACGACTGGCAGTTGGCACGCAATCTTGCATGCTGCACTCTGGTTCACTTTACACGTATTTTATGCATTCCTCTCATAAGTCCTTTAGATAGAGACTGCATTCATTGGTTGAGTAGTAATTCTAAGCACGTGCTTTACCAACTTGTTTAGTGCTATTTTAGAGACGGCACTTCGTCATTTTCATGTTGTGCTGCTATGAACACATTTAAAATTAAATTTACTCAAAATTAAGCTTAAAAAAACATTTTGAGCCGAGTATCAACTCAGACAAATTCAGTCTAACCTATAACGTTGTTGTGCTCAAAAATGTTTATTTCAAAGTTAGACATATTGTTTGGTTAACAAATCGTTAATACTAGATAGCGGTTTCCCGCAGCCTGTTACATTACATTAGCATGTACAAAGTGGTGGTAGTAGACCGCTTAATCCCCATGTGTTTAAAAGCCGCATGGAATTCATTTCAGACGGCTGATTTTCTACGTTCAGATCTACACACGAACACTAGGTACAGACATACGCTGCCCGCGCCCATCAAGGCGGAGTTTACTTCTGCAGCCTTTAGATCACCCTCAACTGCACACTGTAGTAATGTGTTTCTTTTGTAGCTGATCGGGTAGTAGCAATGGTTCAGTTTTACACAGTCGCGCTGGGAGACGTGGTGTTCACGGTTCCCACGCGCTACACCGAGCTCGTGCCGCGCGGCACCGGCGCCCAGGGCGTCGTATGGTAAGGTCGGCCGCTTTCGCACAAAAATACTCTTGTTCCATTCGATAAGACAAGGAAAAATATATGTATTCTACTACCAGCTTTGTTTTTAAAAAGTATTGGTTATATCTTTAGTTCCATCGGCAAGAGGGTTAAAAGATTTTTTTAGAACCGAGCCAAATGTGTTCTTTTCAAGACTGAAGTTCCCAGTAATATTGGGGCAGATCTTCAAAGTATGAACTTGGAATCTGTTACAAATTGTTTTACTTACGAATGGAATTGTATTATTCTAAAACAGTTTGTCTTACGAATGGAATAAGTGTATTGAAACAACAGCGAGTTGCTACGAGACGTCTAGACGGCTGCAATAAACGAGCGTTTTTTTGCCGCTGGCAAGCCGTCCCGTTGTGAACCGCCAGTGCGAAGCGCTTTGTGTTGATGCGTGGTGACGCGGTTTTCGTTCATAATCAGTGACTAATCTAGCTTCTCATCCATTTACTACTAATTGCCAATTGTTATTTTTATTCATATAGATAAATTACTGTGTAATATGAATAAGGTGCCCTAGAAGCTGAAGACAAATTGACTTCTACTGTATTTCATTACTTTTGTATCAAAAACCCTCTAAGCGTCAGTAAAAGTCTCTAAAGTAAATAAATATGCCATGGACACTAATGTTAGATACATTTTATGATATTTCCTACAATGAGAAGGTGGTCTGGTTGATGTCACTTGCGAAAGAGTTGAACAGCCAAAGTAAATCAAGTTATGGTACCTATGAAACTCAGTCTTAAACATTGATTAGTATGTCGAATATCTTAACCGAGATTAAAAATACTGATAGGTGCCGTATGTGTAATTTCTTAAACAGTTTTGGCTATAGACATTATAATATCCTACTTAATGAACTAATGCTTCCAATAAGAACGCCAGTGTGCATGACCTATGTATGGACTTGTTTGTAGTGTGTGGCTTATGCATGCAGCTTTAATAAATTACTTACTCATGTCGTTAATGTAACACTTAAATGCACTTTTTTTAACGAAAATCTTCAAATGGCGCGGCCACGTTTTTCCAATAAGATAGGTAGGGAACGTCTAAGCTGAAATGACGCGCCCCTCCACTGCAACTTCCCATACAAGCAAGCACTATTGTATGCGTAGATGCGGTGAAGCCGCGCGTCGTTTCAGCTTAGACGATCACTATCTCGATTTTACAGCAGTAATTGCCCTAAGTTACTGAAAAACAACCAATTGGTAGTAAAGTAAAGTGATCGGTTAATGTTAATTTAAACAACCAATCACATGACTCGACATCTGTCTGACTGTTCATTGTAATTTAAAAAAAACTGGTATTATTAATAGTAGGTTTTGGTCTGTATGAAAAGGCTTGGAGACTTGAGATGATCTTATCTTAATAAATAATGATACCAGAAAATCCGTTTGCCTTGAGATAATCTTATAAAATCATAATAATACTCGGAACATCCGGTCGCCTTCTGTTGTTAGAGGGTGACAGCAATCCTCGTTTGGTTATCGCTGTCTCTACAAACGATATATAATATATAACGATACAAACTTTACTTTTATTTTTCAAATCTTTACTGATATTCATAATGGTTTGTATCCCTGTTACATTACCGACATGTTCATTATTTGATTTGCATGTTCTATTGTCTTTTCATGGTGTTGAGTGCTTGAATATGCTGTTATATCTTTATGTACCTTTTACAGCCTCCTACAGTTTTATGAAGCGTTGTTTACGACTCATATTTATCACTTATTCTTGCTATAAATATGTTTTTTCGCGCTGTTATATGTCCAATTTTTCTTTTTTATTTGGCACTCGTAAATCTTGAAAACATAAGTCATCCGAGTTGTGATAATGTAAAAGGAAAAACTGTACCTACTAAAACATAAAGAGGTAAGTGGTAGTATAAGAAGGGTGGTGATAATTTGTGTCCCAAAGAAGCGACTGTAAAAAACAATGAATATACATTTTATTTAATGAAAAATTTGCCTTGTGATTTTCAAAGGTTTCATTTGACAGATATCTTTTTTCTTTATCAAAATATACCAATCGCTAATTATTAAATATGTTTTGTCTTTCAAAAGAGTTTTGGTTTTGATAGCTGGAAAAACAGTTGCCGGAATGTTGTGGGTTCGAGTCCCTATCAAACCCAAGTTAACTTTATATCTTTCTTAAGATATCATTAATAGGTATAGCATTTGTGAATGTAATCGTCCAAAACACCACAATATCACCTGTTCAACCGTCGTCCGTTTGTTTCCAGCGCGGCGTACGACACAGTGACGCAGCAGAACGTCGCCATCAAGAAGCTGTCGCGCCCGTTCCAGAATGTGACGCACGCGAAGCGCGCCTACCGCGAGTTCAAGCTGATGAAGCTCGTCAACCACAAAAACGTGAGTGTTGCAAGCGAATATTGACACCGTGACGCAGCAGAACGTCGCCATCAAGGAGCTGTCGCGCCCGTTCCAGAATGTGACGCACGCGAAGCGCGCCTACCGCGAGTTCAAGCTGATGAAGCTCGTCAACCACAAAAACGTGAGTGTTGCAAGCGAATAATGACACCGTGACGCAGCAGAACGTCGCCATCAAGGAGCTGTCGCGCCCGTTCCAGAATGTAACGCACGCGAAGCGCGCCTACCGCGAGTTCAAGCTGATGAAGCTCGTCAACCACAAAAACGTGAGTGTTGCTAGCGAATATTGCCACCGTGACGCAACAGACCGTCGCCATCAAGAAGCTGTCGCGCCCGTTCCAGAATGTGACGCACGCGAAGCGCGCCTACCGCGAGTTCAAGCTGATGAAGCTCGTCAACCACAAAAACGTGAGTGTTGCAAGCGAATAATGACACCGTGACGCAGCAGAACGTCGCCATCAAGGAGCTGTCGCGCCCGTTCCAGAATGTAACGCACGCGAAGCGCGCCTACCGCGAGTTCAAGCTGATGAAGCTCGTCAACCACAAAAACGTGAGTATTGCCAGCTGGAAAAGCGGGCTGGAAATTAGAAGACTTTATTGGGAATTCGGGATTGAACCTTATATCGAGAAAATAAAGCTAAAAATATGGTAAGAATGATATAATGCTTAACAGAGTAATTTTCAAATCAAAAAGTTTGGATCTTCTCCGCTGGGTCCAGGTGTTAGTTGAGGAAGTTACATTTTATGGACTTCGTAACTGCCGTTTGGTATAGAATGTTTCTTTATCTTACTTTAT
Organism: Udea ferrugalis; assembly: GCA_950022985.1. Lineage (NCBI taxonomy): Eukaryota > Metazoa > Arthropoda > Insecta > Lepidoptera > Crambidae > Udea > Udea ferrugalis. The sequence goes on along the minus strand of OX465532.1, from coordinate 1,180,599 downwards.
TCCTATTGTTGTTTGGCTTAGTAATTATTTTTTTTAAAGTTGTGATTTCCAAAATTAATAAACATCATCCGGTAACTCTTAATGTTCAAGATAAAAGCATTTTGTAATTTACTAACGGATAGCTTCTGGCTGCGTTTTCGCTCGCGGGCGTACGAATAGTTATTGCTGTCTTGGGAATAAATAGTACACAACTCTACAAATACAATTGATTGTATATCGAATGTTCGTACTGGCTGGGGAGCCATCCGGAGCGCCTACGGGCCAGATAACATATTATTATCTCTTTAAATGTATAATGTCAGGGTAGCCACCACAGGCCAAACATTCAGGCGGGGCCTGTGCCCAGCACCCAGGATTGAGACTGTAAAGGCTGTTGTTTGCTGTATGAACTTATTTTACGTGAGAAGATCCTAGCTTAAAATATTCAACGCATTTTGATCACGAGCGGTGAAATCGGACCGCTAAGACACACCGATATAATAAGCGATCTTGACACATAGATTTACGGTAACGCCACGTTCAGGTCTAACTGCCGCACTCAGAGACGTCAATTAACGTTAATGGTTCATAAGAGTCAAAATTCCATTTTAAAAAGAGCCTTTATAACAAATAGAATAAAGAACTTTTAAGAATGTAAAATTTTGACTCCAGTGAACCATTAACGTTAATTGACGTCTCTGAGTGCGGCGGTAAGACGCATACCGTAACAAAAATTTGTCGCTTGGTATTTCGAGCGATTGAAGTGAAGTCTCGAGAAAAAGCGCGACATAATTTAGTCGCTTTGCGCCTGTTACTTAGCCTGCTCTGGTGGGTTAGTGAAGGAGTATTCTACCTCATTTCGATCACGAGGAGCGAGAACGGACCGCTAAGGAGTTACGATGAGGTATAATTAACCCGCTTTTGGAACTTTAGCCCTGCCCTGATTGGTTCTTGCGCTCTTCGCAGTGTATAGTGTAGCACACTTCATTTTATGTAAGCGTATTGCAGCGATGTTTTTAAAATTGGGTCGCGTACTACTTTCAGCAGGACTCTTAGATTAGATCCGTTTTTAATGAGGAGTGCCGCTTTCATTAAGCACTAGTTTTTTCCACGTCTTGTGTGCCAGTTTTTGAACGAATAAGTAGTGGCGTTTCTGGTTTTGTCTGTTCTTCTGACACCCTTTTCCTTTGTGAATCTTGGACTAACTCTCAGTTAGCGGCTGGTAATGTACAGTTGTAAATTTGGAGTCATAATTATAAGAGCACTTTACTACTTTGTCATATTGGATCATTATCGACGTCGACTAAGTAAATGTGACATAGTTCGCAAGTGTTCACTGCTTCTTGACGCTAACTGTACGCCTCAGGTAAAGATGGCTGGGTTGAAGTTTTTTCCACATAGTGACATAAATAGGTCTCCGTTTATAGACCAGAAGCTCTTCTAGACGTTATAGATACTTATATTATTATATTCAGAGTGGTCAAATATGTATAATGTATAAAACAAGGTTACCTATCATAAGACCGAATTTTCTTATCCCGAATTTCATTTTCCCGAAAACGTTTCGGTTTTTTTCGTTCGGCATTTTTTTCATTTTCCCGAAAGTCATTTCGGGAACGGTTTGCCACTGTATCAGTTGACCAATTATCAACTGTTTTTTTTTCGTTTGCCAGACGTTCCATTAGGCCACAAAACGTTTTACCAAAGTGATGACTGGCCGAAATGACACTTGTCCGAAGTATTGTTTTTCAGAACAATCATTAGACCACAGTTTTGATTGCCATATTTTAGTTTACCAAACGATCATAAAAAAGTCACGGGTTTAATGCAAGCAGCATAAAAACAGACAAGGATTTTTTGGATTTAAAATAAAATAAGAAATTGATAGCATGTACGCAGGCAAACAGCATGCAAGTATTCAACATGCAAGTTTAAGGATAAGACAAGAATTCTGTCACGGCTCCGGCATTACGGGGCTCCGGCGGTTCCTCGCGTGCTAATCGTCGCAGATGGCTTTCGCTCAGCACCGCAGCTTCGGCTTGTTGGCCGGCTTCGCCGGCCAGCCTCAGCCGTGGCGCCTCGCTCATAGCCACCTGCTCCTCTGCCCGCAGGCCGCCTCGCCCCTCCGTGCCTACGCGCTTTTAAATAACACTCTTGGGGTAGGGCAAAACAAGTACCACGTGGTGTCGGGGTTGACAGAGTCGGATTCGCCCTGAAGTTGAAATTACTGAAAATCGACGTTGACGAGACGTTGAACGTTATCATACAGTAGCTGTGGCCTAGTAATATCCGGTAAAATGTGATTTAGGCAAAGTGATCATATGCCAAATAAGTCATCTGGTAAATGAAAAAAGTTGAAAAAAGACTTCGGGCAATAGTAAAAAGTTTGTTCTGAAATTCGGTTTAACGTAGTTCGGTATAACGACACTTATGTCAAAAGATACTTCGACGAGTTGAAAATATGTCAAACAATATATCTGGCAAATGAAATGTTGGTCAATAGTTTTGAAAATGAAATTCGGACTAATGAATTTCGGACAAGTGACGGGTTCCCATAAAACAACTATAAAGTTAAAATAGTCTTTCACCTTGTTTTACTATTACAATTGCTCTTCTCACAAACAAAAAAAAGATCACTCTAAAAGCTCGCATAGTTTTGATTGCCAAAGTTTATCTATACAACCCTACTTTGTGCGCATTTTTTCATCGTCTTTGTTTTGACTGGTCCATGGTAAAATATTAAACTGATAATTTTAGCAGTTTTTGACATAGATCAATGACAGGACAAATAATAACCATAACTCACTTTTCTTTCTTTTTGTTAAAGATATCTGAAATACTTGAAACCTACGACACACAATCTTTAATAAGCCTGCCCTAATACAGAATTGTTTTGTTCAACTCCAGATAATCGGTCTCCTGAACGCGTTCACGCCTCAACGTAGCCTCGAGGAGTTCCAAGATGTCTACCTGGTGATGGAGCTGATGGACGCCAACCTGTGCCAGGTCATCCAGATGGACCTCGACCACGAGCGCATGAGCTATCTGCTCTACCAGATGCTGTGCGGGATCAAGCACTTGCATCTTGCGGGGATCATTCACAGGGTGAGCAAATCTGTCACCTAGGGGTACCAGGTGTGATTAACTTGTCTATACACACAACAAACAAACAATAATCATCCCTCATATAAACATTTGAGGGCTGATTTTTGAATATGCAATATTTATCAGACTATAAATACTATAAATTACAAATCAGCAGACCTTGATTTTAATGATGGCAAGTACTGTGATGTAAGGGACTGCGGGTTTCATAAATAAAATAAAAATTGATTTAAAAAAAAAGGAAATAGTAAAAACAACAATTTTACTTCCTGGGTTTTGTACCTATCAAACGGGACTTGACGGGACGGGATCGACATTTCGTGTTCTGACTGGTTCTGACACATATTGTTTTAATTGAACTGTGACACGCCAATAGTTTTTGACAGAACGATGTTTATCGGGAAAGCTAGTTAGAAATGTATAAGCAAACGGGTCCTTACCATCCCGGAAAAAAGTTACTTTTCACCTGCGTGCTCAATTATAAATTTCAAAAAATAGGTAGGTCTCTACACCAATAAGGTTCTAAGTCTGTGTTTTTTCGAATAATTAAATGTATAATACATTCGGCACCATAGAGGTAGAAGCAAATAGCTTTAATGATGTTTTGAATTTACAAACTTAGTGCACTTGATGTTCAAAATTCAATTTTACCTTATCGCCTACAGAATAAAAACGGCTTTTGCACTCAGATATCGAAGAGCGAAATAGTACATTGTTATCCTAGGGGTGAAAGTAACTTATTTAGTCCCGAGACGGGGTTTGGCGCCCGTAACGAAGTGAGGGCGCCAATAGTTCGAGGGACTAAATAAGTCTTTAACCCGAGGTAAACACTGTGCTTTTCATTACAAATACGAGGAAAGTAAAAATAAAAACATGAATTAATTCATGAAGATCGAATTGCCGCTTTCCCGCCTAATTTTTTTGTTTTTTTTTCTGTGGCCGGCCCGCTATTCAGCCATTATTTTTTATTTTCATCATTGGAAAAATAGTAAATATTTGCTCAAAGCTAAGTTATTTTAAAGAAATTGTTGAAACTTAATTATAATAAAGTTATTTAAAATATATATATATATTTTCTAATCAATACTTAACTTTAAAATATTTCAATTTTACATCGTGGCTGTATAGAAAGTTGGAACATGGTTCAATAGTTAAGTGAAAAAGAACTAGTTTTTTTAAAAATAATATGACAGCTGTCAGTTGAAAGTGATTCTCCCTAGGGATGAAAAGTATTACTTTCAGCCCGCTTCTCAGGTCAGTAATGACCTACTTTCAGAGTATGAGTAATGAAAACACATTTTCCGAGATGGGAGCAATCTACTATATAAAAATAAGTCGGGTTTTCCTTCCTGACGCTATAACTCCAGAACGCACCAACCGATTTCCACGGTTTTGCATTCGTTGGAAAGGTCTCGGGCTCTGTGAGGTTTAAAGCAAAGAAAATTCAGGAAAATTTCAACAGAAAAGCTGGAAAATCTTTTTTCACATACAGCTAAGTCCACGCGGACGAAGTCGCGGGCGGCTGCTAGTATTATAATAAAAACACGTAGATAGCTAAAGAAGTGACACCCGAAACCAGGACTTCGACCACCTGAGCAAAGTATTGACAGTTTGAGACGACAATGCGCAACATGTACCTATATCTGTCTCGTTTACGCTCTAGTAAATGATCATACTATCTTGTACCCAGTCAAATTATAGGTAGATACGTACGCCAGGGGACAATTTTTGGCTTCGCGTCAGTACTGACATAACCTATCTTCCTCTTTTTTATTGTGATATCATTGGATGGGGGGCTGAAAAATGAAATGTTGTTGTTACAGGACCTGAAGCCGTCCAACATAGTGGTGAAGAGCGACTGCACGCTGAAGATCTTGGACTTCGGGCTCGCGCGCACGGCCGGCACCACCTTCATGATGACGCCCTACGTCGTCACCAGATACTACCGCGCGCCGGAGGTACAGCTAATTGACACTTGAGTAGACTAATGTGTTGGATACCAAGAGTTTAATCTCCTTACCGCCGCACTCAGAGACGTCAATTAACGTTAATGATGGTTCATTAGAGTCAAAGTTTCACATTCTTAATAGTACATTGTTATCCTAGGTGTGAAAGTTACTTATTTAGTCCCGAGACGGGGTTTGGCGCCCCGAACGAAGTGAGGGCGCCAATAGTTCGAGGGACTAAATAAGTCTTTCACCCGAGGGAAACACTGTGCTTTTCATTACAAATACGAGGAAAGTAAAAATAAAAACATGAATTAGCTTAAGAAAAAATGAGGAAAATAAATGAAGATCGAATTGCCGCTTTCCCGCCTATTTTGTTTGTTTTTTTTCTGTGGCCGGCCCGCTATTCAGCCATTATTTTTTATTTTCATCATTAGATAAATGGTAAATATTTTACTCAAAGCTAAGTTATTTTAAAGAAATAGTTGAAACTAAATTATAATAAAGTTATTTAAAACATATATATTCTCTGATCAATACTTAACTTTAAGTTATTTCAAATTTTACATCGTGGCTGTATAGAAAGTTGGAACATGGTTCAATAGATATGTGAAAAAGAACTAGTTTTTTTTAAAATAATTTGACACCTGTCAGTTGAAAGTGATTCTCCCTAGGGATGAAAAGTGTTACTTTCAGCCCACTTCTCAGGTCAGTAATGACCTACTTTCAGAGTATGAGTAATGAAAAAGTCCTTTATTCTATTTGTTATAAAGTCTCTTTTGAAAAATGGAATTTCGACTCTAATGAAACATTAACGTTAATTGACATCTCTGAGTGCGTTAGTTAGTCAATAGAAACTCGTACAGACCTACGACTTAGGTACTGTAGAGTTTTTTGCAGGAAACTACTTCTGTAAAGTCTCTCATTATTATTGCTGTAAACATTTGCAAGTAAGTAACAGAACTATTCAATCGCTACAGTACGCAATTGACGAGATCAGATAAAAAAATGTCCGCGCCATTGGCCTCACAGCCACTGCATGTTTGATTTCTTGAACAAAATTAGGTCTTTCAACTGCTTGAGGCGTCATTGATTAATCAGTACAATTATTCTCCAATCAGGAACGTAGTCGCTTGATGGCTCACGTAAATGGTAGAAATTTATTGTATGGTAGATTCCAATGATAGACGTATAAGTCTGACTAACTGCCATTTGCCGCTCCCTTGTTATAAGGAGTCTAGTGACTGGGAGGTCGATGATCCGCGCGGCTGCCCCAAGATTTGTTTAAAATAATGAGCGTTTTATAATACATTTTTTAATACACTTGCTCATAAAGTGGCTCTTTTTTCACTGCAATTAGGCACATAATGACACCTATTATCAAACTGTGACTTTTTCATTACTATTATTCACAAGTGAGTTATAGAGTTTTTTTATTAGTTGAATTGCTTTGTTCTTAAAAAAGTTTCGATACAAAAAAGATCGTTTTTAATAACACAAATAAAAACAGTTCATTATAATTTTACTAACTGCACATTTACTAATTGTTTCTCTAAATAAACTTTTCATTTACTAAATAAAATGAGTTTCTAACATTATTTTCTTCACAATTGTGTTGAAAAACGTCGTATGATACACGTGTGCATTGATGGTTACCGCCCTCGGCTCTCATAGGACGCCTACGGCTCGGGTCTCAATGGCGCTTCAGCGGTAATCACCAACATTACACACTTGTACCATAATGTACTATTATCAAACCTTTGGCAGGTAATCCTGGGCATGGGCTACACGGAGAACGTGGACATCTGGTCGGTGGGCTGCATCATGGGCGAGATGATCCGCGGCGGCGTGCTGTTCCCCGGCACCGACCACATCGACCAGTGGAACAAGATTATTGGTCAGTTGCTTTGTTACACCATTTCATACTTAACACCTTGGCTGCTGGCATGACTTTTTTTTTCAATCTCTGTGCGGCACGAACACGCTCTACGTGTGGGTCCGCACGGGCGGCTCGGCTTCTCTAGGACCGAGCCCAGAGTGCGGAGGCGCACGCCGAGCATGTCGTACGTGTCTTGTACGGCTTCTCGAAGGCGTACGTCTTGTACGCAACATAGTTATGATTGAAATGTGTGAATTAAGGGGTCAGGCTTCTCGCTTATCAAAATTGTGATAGATATTGTAGAACTTAAATGAAAACAACACAAGTAGGTACTGACTGTCTATTATTATAATAGGGTTATGATATTTGATTGTAAAAGCCGAGATTTCTATGTCAATATTAATGAATGAAAGAACGATAAAATGCAGACATGCATTCACAACTTCAAAATATCAAGTCCAGGATGTTTTTCTAGTCTCTTTTTGTTTTCACTAATGGAATAATAGTACCTTAGTAATTTTGTTTTGTCTATTCAAAACACCTGCACTAATTGTGCAGGTGCACCGCGGCATGTTCTTTGGTTTTTTTCTGAGATGATTTTTAAAGATAACATTCATTTGTTTGCAAAAACATGTGTTGGTAATTATTACAATGGCTGAATGTTTTCGTTAGGGAGACCGTTTTATGATTAGTAAAACACCGAAAGTCGCCTCGTGTTGCCCATTGTTCTTCCAATGCTCGTGAATCTATTGTATCATTTTCGCGGCATGTTCTTTGGTTTTTTTCTGAGATGATGATAAAAAGAAAGGATTCATTTATTTGCAAAAACATGTGTTGGGGAGCTTTCCTGCTTAACGTTTTATGATAGGGAAGGCCGAAAGTCCCCTGTTGTTCCTATTGTTCTTACAATACTCGTAAATCTATTGTTTTTTATTTTGTTAGGGACTTAAAATAAACAAGGTAGGCATAAGACATTTCTTTCCAACACAATACAATGTATAAATGAATCATTTTTGTGGAAGTTCTAACAGGAACTTCTCTCAGCAGTGGAATAAAATAATTCCTATTAGAATTAGACCAGATTCCTATTATTTGATTCATTTTATCTAGGTTCAAGCATAAACCTATTTAGATAAACTGAAAATACGATAAAAAATAAAAATACGACATTAAAATCGCTGCACACATCGTATGTGTAAACCCGCACTGTCGAGGCGCCGCCAAAAACACGCCCGGCGCTGAAACCAGCACTCGTGGCGCGCCGCTTAAAACGCGCCGAGCGTGAGTAGCCGCAATGGAGGAAAGGCAAATTTTACCCACGCCTGGCGTGTAAACCAGCAGTGAACTAACAGTATCAAAATACACGCAAGGCGCGATTTCAGCAGCCAAGGTGTTAAACATTTAAGCAAGAATCGTGCAGGACTCATGCCCGCTGAAAACCAGCATTATCATGTTGACATCATGCTAAGCGTGGCCCCTTTTATTGCATTTTGTTCTTTATGATGTACAACTTAGTATATATTTAAGTTTTTGTTTGTTTTTAGAAAAAAACAGATTGTTTCTGTCCTATGTTGTGGATTTATTTCTACTGTACAATGTTTCTGGCTAGTCAGCTTCATTTTGAACGCTCGCAAAAAGGCATTCTGCTTATCAGCATCACGCTCTGCCTGAAGATCCAGGATTAAAATATGTAGGATAACTTTAGTACTTTATCTCCTTCATAAGTTCTAGTACAATAAAAAGCAAAGTTAATGTGACACAGGGTTCAAGAGTGTATAGGCACGATTGTCGTTGACTTTCCATGAGCATTCTTCTTGATGGTGACCGACTGGAAAGAGCATTTTTGCCCTAGCTTTCGCAACTAAAAAAGTTATCCGGCGAAGAACTGGAGTCACCAGAGTGGGCTGGTCACTTTTGTAGAACGGCCAATGGCCGTTGCTTTCAGTCAGGTGGACTGGTGACGTGATGACTTCGTGCTGGATGCGGAAGGCTCATACACTGGTAATTGTAGCGGACCTTGGTAGAGATCTATGTTCACTATGTCCAGCAGAAGACTACAACACACTGACGATAGCATTGGTGGTAATATTAAACTATTTTGTGTCTGTTTCCAGAGCAACTGGGCACCCCATCGGCCGCGTTCATGGCGCGCCTCCAGCCCACAGTGCGCAACTACGTGGAGAACCGCCCGCGCTACGCCGGATACAGCTTCGAGCGACTGTTCCCCGACATCCTGTTCCCGAGCGACAGCAGCGAGCACAACCGGCTCAAGGTCAGTGAGGGCTCGACACTCTGCTCAGGCTAATGTGGATCTAAGGTCTGCTTGGGGAAAGAAGATCTGAGCTCTACTGAGAAGATAAAAAAAAATATTGAAAAATGATCTAAATTGTATATGTGTTTGTCTTGTTGGTTGTCCTAATAAATAAAATAAATAAATAAAGATCTAAGGTCTACTCGTGGGACAAAGACCTAAGGTCCACTCAGGGGACGGAGACCTAGGGTCTACCCAGGAAACGAAGACCTATGGTTTACTTAGAGGACAAGATTCAAGATGTATTCAGGGGTGAAGATCTAAGGTCTACTCAGAAGGCGAAGATTTAAAGTCCACTCAGACGGAGACCTAAGGTCCTCAAAGAACGAAGACCCAAGGTTTACTCAGGGGACAAAGACCTTAAGTCTACTCAGGCCACGCAGACCAAAGGTCTACTCAAAGAACACAGACCCAAGGTCTACTCAGTAGATCATACACTAAATAAGATCAGTAAGCAAAACAGATTTTACATAGCTCACGATTTTTTTTATATTCATCTGTCTGTGTCATCGTAGCCCGCAAACAGCTGAACCGCTTAGAATTTCCCTTCTTTTGTTTGACAGATGACTTCACCAAGAGTGTTCTTAGCTATAATAGGGAATATGCACTTAGAACAGATGATAGTCATATTATTATTTTTAGTACTATTTTGAATTCTCGTTACGTCTCTATCAATATTTCCTAATTTTACTTCTTTGTCAATGTAAAAATAATTATTGAAAAGTGCAAGAAAGTGTGGGAAATTCAAAGCGGTTGAAACAGTCACGTAAGAGTGTCAAGTCCACGTGTATGTCACTGTCAAAGCGCTACAAGAAGAAGAATTCAATAGTTTGTAGGTTACATTTGTGTTGTCATAGACTTGTGTGACGTCAGAGACAATAACAACTGAGCGCGCCATAATGGCGGCGTTCGAAACCATTGAAAAAGTTTGAAGTTTTTAACAATTTATAAATATACTACATTTCGCATTTTTGGTGATGAATATTATTCATCAGTCATAAAATGATATAAGCTATCATAAAAAAATATAAAAAAGAACAGTGCAGATTCCCTATTAAAGCTTCTATCTGTGTTTGTCCCAGGCGTCGCAGGCGCGGGACCTGCTGTCGCGCATGCTGGTGATCGACCCGGAGCGGCGCATCTCCGTGGACGAGGCGCTGCTGCATCCCTACATCAACGTCTGGTACGACGAGGGAGAGGTCAACGCGGTCAGTGCACTATACTTATACTTTATAATTATATTTCAAACTAACAAACAAAAATATCTTTATTCAAATAGCCCTGGGGTCATCTTCCGGCTGGCATCACTTCATATCTCGGTGCTTCACTCACATGGTACTTCACATGCTCACTTCAATCATTAATACGCTTTTTTGTACGTAAATAATTAAAAAATGATATCTGGCCTGGTTTTTTTCACTCAAACGACCTCAGTCGCAAAGAAATTGAATTTTAAAGATAACTCACCACGAGTGAAGTGAGTTTTAGCGCCAACCGGAATACCATAGCTGTTACTAGTACTTTCCAATTTCAGATTATTTGCTTTTTTCATACTTACTTCACTAAATTACAGCTATGCTAAACACTAGTGCAGTTTGTTTGTGCACTTTGCTGTGCAGTTCACTTTCTAACTAGTTGCTCACATAATAATTTCTTACTATAAAGTAATATTTAAAATAGACGAACTTCCTGCATATTTTAACACCTTAAAAAACCGTCTTAATACACACTAAGTGTCACGTCTAAAGAACATTTTATAAAATACAGCCCTAGACCAAGGAGTAACGACTGTGTTGGCATCCTCGGCGCGGCGTTCTGTGGCGCCACAAAACACCGCCTCCTGTCACAGTTCAATAGTTTGTGGCCCGCGTACGCTTAGCTTTTGCTCTGACATTCTCAGTGTTGCCAGTCGATTTTAAAATACCTTTTCTGACAGATATCATATTTACATTAATTTCAACATTCTCGGGTCCTCTCAAGAACTGCCATGAATTTGGTAGAAACTGGAAACACATAAAGCACATCTTGTTGAATTCTCTAAGTTTATGAAGTTATTGAGCCTGTTCCGTTTGTCTCCAGCCGGCGCCCGCTGCCTACGACCACTCCGTGGACGAGCGCGAACACACCGTGGAGCAGTGGAAGCAGCTCATCTACCAGGAGGTAGGTCCGCCTTCGACGCCCGCTGGGACGACCCTTACACGCCAGGCCAGCGAACAAAAAATATAGAAACAAATCTTCTTGCTAACTTTGTAAACAAATTGTTCTTAGTGTTGGTGTACCTAGCAGGCTGAGTGGTTTAAACACTCGGCTTAAATTCAGCGTCCTTGGTTCGATTCCTAGGTCGTACAAAGTATGATAGTTAGTGATTTTTTAGAACATACCTTGCAGAGGTTAATTGATTTCTAATTCATATTTAGTAAGCATGATGGTTGAATTAATATGTACATATCGATTTTAATAACTTATTACGATAGTGAAGTGTTGACTCTGCAGTGGATTGACAAACTGATATAGTATGGGGGGATACAGATATTAAATATTGACTTATTTATCATTTGGTTATTTCTATGAAAGCTTACGGTAATCTCTTGATTGAACAGTTAGGGTTCATTATTCCCCCATTCTATATCTCAGTTAAAATACTGTGTAGACTAATAGATTCTAGACACTAACAAAATTATGTTTAATTTGTTGCATGTACTAACACAAGATAATTCTTACTTGTCAAGTGGTAAAAGAAAATGGCCAATGCCAGGTTGAGGTGATTACGTATTATTTGCCGCTATTAGGGGAGATCAGTTTTTGAATTTCATGGTATTGAGTGAGCTTTAGAATTAATTAATGGATGATTTAGGAAAAGGCATTTCCCTATTTATAAAAAAGACCACGTCTATCGTGGTATATCATTGTAAAGGTCCAATAAAAAAAATCTAACTTTATAGTTTTACGTTTCGTTATTCCCTGGGTTGAGATATATATTCAACGTTTCGTTCTAAGTTTAGTATGTGCCTAATTTTATCTTTTTTCGTAAAAAAAATACAAATTAAGAATAAACAAATAAATCTATTTGACAAATAATTCTTGGAATTCAAAAACTGACTCCTATGATTAAATACATGTGACACAGTAAAGTGAAACATGTTACCAAACGGCCCCATGGGCCAGGCTTTTAAGCTCCGCTGTTCATAGCGCCATATAACATTATGTGGTATTTATTTGAGCGTCAATTTTGCTTCTATTTTTTTTGTTTGCTGGCCAAGGCTAAGAGCTTTACCGATATAAAACTAAATAACGATTAAGAAACATTGAAATGAAAATTCAATAATAATAAATCGCAGATTACTTTGATTCAAGTATATATATTTTAGCTCTTTTTTGCTACTTGTATTGCTAGGATTGTATTAAATTTCTTACGATTGAATTTAGACATCTCACTGGTAGTTATATGATTCCTTAATTATTATACTAATAGTAATGAATAGTTAATAATGTATATCAAACTTTTTGTTGCATTCATGAATGTGTACAAAAAGATGGTATGTTAAAGTTCACAGTACATACACACACACACACACACTAACATTAGAACACATCTTAGTTAGATATTAACTTTGAGCAGTCTCATTCTGAACACATTAGAAAGTGAAAAAGGCGTTACCCGAGGTTAACCTTGTTTTTTACCTTTTTGCCATTCGGTAAATTAAAATACCAAAATTTCTACCTCACAATAAAACCTCAAAAACATGTTTTATGTGGGTTTTTGTTTTCGAAATCTGCCAAATTTTCAAGGGAGTTTTAACAGTTTGCCTAAATTAAGGTAAATCAAAAACAATTTCGTACCGAGCGCCTGATTTTCAGCATAGGATCTCAACACAAAAAGTTTTTTTAAATCTGTTAAATAGTATGTGAGAGTGATTCTAAATCTCTTTTGAACACTTGGCAGGGTTTAAAAACATTAAACGGAGAGCTTAAATATATAAAGATTCAAATGCGGAAGTAATTAATAACATTAAATTATTTGATATATTATTTCGCCCGTGGCACTTACGGCACGCTCGGGGTACATCTAGTAGCGGCGGCACTTACACCTGTGTTAAATTTTAATAAATCATCTTTGCTAAGCAAGGCCTGTATTTTAGAACGTAACGTAGTTTGAGTAGCGATTTGAGTTACGTTTTTGTATGAAAAAGTTACGCAAGAACTGGTACTCATCGTCTTTACTCAGCAGAGGGCTCAGGGCTTTGATGCAAAAAACTCTAGACCAACGGCATCTTACGAATATAACATCCACTTCTGACCAAGATCACTAGGAACAATCTCCTTAGTATTTTATTTTAACATTAAAGATTTACGGAAAGGGAAAGAATCGACCTTAAATTTTGTTCAAATTTATTTAAGAGAACGTCTTCGCGGCACTTACTGGCTATCTAGAGTTTTTGCATACATGGCCTCTAGGCAAAGTGATAATCAGTTGACCTTAACGACTGAAAGATAATTTGAGTTATAAATGAAAGATTGAAATATTTCCTATCGAGTAACCTGCCATTTTGCTGCACCTACTTAAAAGTCCGAGTATAGAAAAGCGTAATCTCAGCTAGAATGGCGTCTGCCAATTACATTGTTTAAATTAAAATTCCATCGACGTTCGTTAACGTTTGCTGAATGTTTCAAGACATTAGGGCGTGTTTTTATGGCTATCCATGTGCATTGAGAGTGAACGCAAGCATTCATGCTAACAGGGATCCGCCTCCGGAGGCAAGGAATCATTCATCAAGGAATCTAAACGAATTGAGATTCAATATTAAATGGGCAAACAAATCTAAACTAACTTCCAGATTTCGGTACATTTCGTTCAATGTCTGCAAGCTTAAAACGGAAATACCTGCAACGGTGCGTGTTCACAAGATCAAAACACTCTTTTACGCACTTTAACAAACACATTGTGAGAGAAAACGATGACCTCGCAGCGTCTCTGCGAGTGTACATGCACCATAAAAACGCGCTCACTGTCCAAAGAGGCCAGGCCCTGACGCCCGCTCGAGTAACGTTCCAAAATACGCGCCTAAATATTGCAATTCCTTTTACAATCATCAGAATAAAAACACTGCTGATGAAACGGAATGAAAGTCAGCGGTGCCGGTGCCGCTCGCCGCCGATGTAGCCCGCGCGCCGCCGGCTGCGGGCCCGCACACACCACAAGTAGGTAGAGGTAGACGCATAAGAACTGTTGACGCTCTCCGAATCACGCCTAAACAAACAATTTTGTAGGAAGAGGAGATTTAGATGCATATCCTACCTTCGAATTCTCAAACGTTATTAAGAGTTGAAAAGAACAGTCCTGTCTTCTTTTATTTTGTATACTCGTATAACCACTTAGCCCATTTTACTAACAAGCTACAAACCACATGATCATGGTGACAAATACAGATTTTCTAAAATACTAAGTTGACTTTGTCTGCCTAAACTTGTTTGCAAGTGATAGTTATTCATAACTGTTTAATTTACAGGCCACTCGTTGAAATCTGAGATAAGAGTGTATTAACTACGAAGAGAGTGCCTAATTTATTGATAGAATGACAAATTTATCTTAATGACTGCATAACTTTTGCTAACATTTGAGAATTTGACGGTTTGCCACATAAAATAAGCCGCGCTTACTAGCCGTCTTGAGTTTTAATAAGTTACTTTACTCAAACCGAAATATTTTTTTATTTTAAACAATAATTTTACAATTTAAAACATATTTTTGCAATATATTTCTTAAGATGCGTTTAAAATTTGTAATGATAATTTATGTGCACACTTCTCATAACATAAATCTTGATTTCAGTCAGACTTGGTGTCACATAATGTACGTATGAACCAAAACGTATATTTACCTATAGTCTGTAAACATTTTGACACGTTCACTGGCGGTATATAAACAACTATTAAACTCAACATAAATTGCGGTTTTCTTAAAAAAAATACATGAGTAGGCTGAAAGGCTTGATATATAAACTGTTAGAGCGATACAGTAATGAAATGACGGCCTCCTGCCTACGTAAAGGCTTTCATATTTATTTAGAAATGGCCAGATATGTCATCATTCTTGTTTATTTTCATACTGTAAGCAACTTTGTTAATTTTGTATAGTGGTCTCTGTTTTAATAGTACTTCATACGCTTACTTTTACTTTATTTTAACGCGAACTATCATGTAGAATGTTTACACATGTTTATTTGTATTTGGCCATTACTAAATGTATTTAAAAAAACTTAAAAACTATATTCATTGCTCACATTTATTCAATAAATACAAAACCTTAACAAAAAATCGTATTAATCAATCAAACAAGTCGTTTTAATTCTAAAGTGGACGTGTGGAAGTAGATTGTGTCATTTGTATGGGAAGTATGATGTTAGCACATGTATGGCTTGTTTCAGAGTCACGCCGAGTATCACACAGAATCGTTATTGATTGAATACACCAAGTTTCAAATAAATTCGCCTCTTGAGACATCCTTTTTGGAACGCAACTTCTCTACTTTTTTGACATTCCAAAGATTATCAGGGCTTTATTTTTGAATCAGTCACATTCTAACAGCCTTACTGTAGCTTGTAATTCGGGATTTCTTGATTGACTTATTTCCGATTCCGTGATGAGATCTTTGCAAGCTCGGCATGACACTGTGACAAGCCCGCCCTGTGTCGTGTCTAAGTATTGTGTGTGTAGGTGGTGGAGTACCTCGCGCCGCCGCCGCCGCCGCCGCACGCGCCGCCGCCCGACCACCCGCAGCCCGCGCTCACCACATAGGTAACCTGCCTACAAAAGCCAGTAGGCCTAGCACGAACCGCTAACGTTTTGGTAATCGAAAAGTAAACGATACTTTTTTTTCATAATGACGTAAGACATAGGAGAAAGAAAAAAAAGTATTGTTTACTTTTCGATTACCGAAACGTCAGCGGTTCGTGCTAGGCCTACAGTTCTCCACCAGAGTTCAGCGGGGTGGACAATCTTTCTATCCATATTTTTAAAGCTGACCTTTGCATTGATTTCACAGCCGCTAAACGCCAGTGTTAGTGATGTTTGATTTTATGCATTAAATTAGCCTATCTGTGATTAATAACGCTGCTACTGGCTTGACAGTTAACAGAAGTGATCGTTAATGATTGGATAATTATCAGACGTATTAGTCTGATACGTTGACAGGTTACATTACCTAAGACGAATAACAAACATTATTCGAGTCTAGTCCCCTCTCAGCTCTGGTTGAAAACAGGCGTAACATTTAACAAAAAATAGTAAGTGTTTTTTTAAGTGGCCACAGAATAACGTTCTCACTAGTGGTGGGACATATTCACTTAACAGGGATCGAGTATTTAGATTTATTAAATATAATTAACAAAGGATTGAGGATGAAGCCTCATTAGCATAACGCATTGGAACGCGCCAATGAAGCCTCGCCCTTATACAGTGCAAGAAATGGACTTATATGATTAATAAATAATATTTTATAACCTTTTCTATCATTTGAAACTGTTTATATGAAATACTGGACACGTGTTGAGAAGAAACGACAACAGATGGTCGAACGTCGTAAACGAGTGGTTCCCCAGAGATGGGAAAAGAAATCGTGGACGACAGTATAAAAGATGGGAAGACGATGTCCAGAAGGTTGCTGGACCACTATGGAGAAGGCTAGCAAGGAACAGGGAGGAATGGAGACAGTTGGAGGAGGCCTATGTCTTAGGACAAGCTGAGGCGGAATAAAACTACAAATTAATAAAACGCAGCATATATCTATGTAAAAACTAGCAGCAATAAAGGCTTATTTTATTTTATTTTATTTATTTTATATGAAATACTAAAGTAAAAACTGACTGTCTCCTTTTTGCATCTGTAGGTATCAACTGAGCTCACCGCCGAGATCTAATCGCTAGGCGCGACCGGCGCCCGCGCACCGTGACGTCACACTCTGACGTCACGCCTCGGCTGCGAGCGACACCGCACCGCACGGCGAAGCTTCGCCGCAATAACTGCTGTATATACTGTGAACATGTTATGTGCAATACTCGCTCGACGGCAAGTGCAAAAACATTGACTTTTACACGTTCATTTACGTATAGGAGGCAGTGCCGGCCCAGACTTTACAGGCTGCGAGATTGGCGGAAAAGGACCCTTTCGAAACGGACGCGTTAGCGATCTATAGCCCGAGCGCGAATCTTTATATCAATTAACTTTGAGCAACGCTTCGGATGCATGTAAAATTAATTATTTTTTTGATAGACAAAATCAATTTGTAATATATGAAATGTCAGAGTTCGTGCTCGGGGTAGTGATGGACTGAATAAGCAAGTATGATGCAGTATCAGATCGTGATTATCGCTCCAGAGGTGGTTTCAAAGTGATGACGGTCTCTGATACCGTTCAATGAGTCGCATGTTAGGGCCGGCCTCAGACGAGCGTAGGCAGCAACATAACCTCTAGCGTAGCGAATAACGTAAGTACCAGTTTGTTTGTATCATTTAAAAAAGGTTATATCTGTTCAGTAGTTCTCTTCCCTTTTATCTATTAGGCTAGGGTTACGATAGGGACTCATTTCGTTTGACACGGCTTCTCAATTTGGGTCGGATCCTAATGGGCCCGTTTTACTATTTTGATTTGCGTCATGGAGTGCCTTTGCGAATTACTAATGGTGATTTTCCGCTTTTGGACTGACTTTGATACATCCGGATATTTTTGTATCGAACGTTGAAATGACGAGGGACGACCCCCATGCAATATTTTTTACCATTGGACTTTTCGTTTTAATTTTTGTATCGTGTATTTAAATATGATAATGTAATTAAATAATCGTAATAAATAATAAAGTTGAGCTTAACAATCTGTGTTGTTGACATTTTGTAATTTTATTTCAAATGTGCAATCTTTATTTTTCTGTTATTGTAATAGTCAATTGTAGGTCACTTTTGCGAATTTGTCTGACTTGTAAAAGCTTATGCATAGATTGCGTCAGCAAAAGTTTAATTCCAATTTGGCACTTTCTGCTCGTGTCATTGTTTAATCGGCAGTTAATGCTCATATATTATTATGACGTGTGATAGCAACTTATTATAACCGTTAAACTAAACAATAAGTTTGCTAAGTATGACGCAATAAATGGATAGCTTCAAATCCCTAATTGCCAATGATTCGCTCGATAAATTGGAATCGCAGTGCCATCACACTCTGCCATAATGTGTAACCGCGACTTCGTTCAATACACAATTTGCAATCGTGAGTCGAAGCATCTTTTACATTGTATGATCAATAATTTCTTAGCCATACACATCGTCGGATTAGTTGGGATTTTGTGATGTTCATAGTTTTTCGTAGGTAGCCCCTAGTTACGTTGTTGATAATATTGTATTGACTGTATGAGAGTAGTGGTTAAGTATGTTTGTACCTAATAGTATCTTATAGACGCCTCACACGTTGCCTAGCACTGGATACGTAATGTTGCCTTCACTGTTACGATCTGGGCCTCTACAATGTGATCGGATGTAATCATCTCAATTCAGTGCTAGAAGCAGTGGCCCATACTTCAATAAAGCTGTAAAATTTGGCTAACTTACTGGCTAGACTTGTCCACATTGTAACAAATACACTTAGCAGGTAAATCGGTGCTGCTTGAATTTATCTTGTTTGAAAAAAGCACTTGCATCTGTTTGTCTACCTTTAATCTATCAATATTTGTGACAATACGGACATATCTTATAAACACCAAAAGAATGGGAAACATTAAACTATTGTTATTGAAATAAATACCTCGTTTTGCGAATACCACAAGGCACTTTTATACGAGCGTAAAAGAAATGTTTGCGCATTACAAAGTTGTTGTGATTAATAAATTGATAATAACATTAGCACTAAAGTAGCAACGTACGTTAGCATTATAGAAATTGTGGTAAAGGAACGTGAATAACTGACAAAATGTGTAATCCTACTATACGTTCTACCAGAAACCGGTCTGACACCTTAATGATTGCCGTGAGCGTTCAAATCACGTATAGCAAATAAGGGAGTCACCTTACGAATTCTAAATTAAAGAGTGGGGTAGTTTATTATAAGTGTATTTACCTTTAACTTCGGTTCTCTAAAATTGTATGTTGGTATGTTTCACCAAATATTAGCTACACCAGGGTTTCTCAAACTTTTGGCACCACGTACCCCTGTTAAAATTTCCAGGTGACAGCGTACCCCTCATTAATTAATTGCTCCCCCCACCCCCCCAAAGAAAATAATAAAATTGACTATTGAAGAAAATAAGGTTTTTATTTTAAATAAAAGGTAACAAACATAGTGCCAAAAGAAATGTCTTTTTAATATTAATGTGATGGATGTGCTTGTTTCTTGTCGCAAAGGGATTCAATTTTAGGTGTAATTTTGGTCAATTTTAACCTTGTAAATTTTGTCGCGTACCCCTTGCCCTCGAATGGCGTACCCCTAGGGGTACGCGTACCCCTCTTTGAGAAACCCTGAGCTACACGAAGCAGTAATTCCCGTTTCTTTTACTGTACAAACACAATTTCCCACAAGTTGAAGCTTGACGTGTGAGGAATATCGTAGGTTATCGTTTGAAACCTCACTAGGTGATATATTAATAATAAGGATTAAAAATGGCGATAGTCTTATCGGATGGTTTCAACAAATAGCACAATTTATTAGCTATAGAGAAACAGGAGACGGTGGCGTTTGCGTCGCTTTGTATGGATAAATTGATACGGTTACAAAAGCAATAAATACTACAGTTATTTTCTACTTACTGCCACGCGAGCGGACATAGCAGTCAATTTGAGGCAAAGTCAGGGCATATGCTATATTATTATGACTGTTCCTCGCTCAAGCATCAGTCATTAAAACCAAATGTATCAGAACGATGAAAACAGGCCCTAATATTCTACTTAGTATATAAAACATATCACGTGACACAATAGCTCATTTTCGATAGTTTTCATTATCTCGTGACAGTCCGCCCGCCCTATTCTATAGTGATGTTACTTTACTTTTGTTCCTGTCAAAGTACTTTTTGAAATATGAAATGCAGACAAATATGAGTTGTTTACATATTTCAAAACAGCCGATGGCTTTGCACGGTATGCCCTTTCGACCTCTAAATTATAAGAAATTAATGTTTGTGTAAAATATTATAACTTGAAGAGAAAAATTAATAGCAAATCTTGAAGAGTATACACTATACAATAATAATGATAAATTAGGTAATAAGCGAGCAAAATTGTAAATATAAATAAAGCCATAGACAAAACGGAACGAAAGTGAAGATGACATGCGCTTAAAACCTTCTGTTAAACACTATAGTAAATAAATCACAACTGTACGTCCAAATTGTCCATTTATATGTTAATGTACCTATTACAAATTACAATAATGTATGTAATCGTTAGACGTATTTTAGGACACTTGGTATCGAGGGTAGATGGCGCCCCGGACGCGGCCCGCTGGCTCTAGCGATATGCATATTGAGTTTACTTCGATGAATATCTAAAAACAACTTATTTTTACTGTACACGTAAGTTATTTCATATTTTAACTGAATAAAATCGAAATGGTTATTATAAAATTGTGTTTTTATTTACATACTTCACTATGAGAAAAATAATTATTTGTAGCGGGGGTAAAGTATACGGCATGTCAGGCTACCACTTTCTAGTCATTCCTCTTTACTCTATTGTAATGAATTACCATTTTGCAAAAGCGAGATAAAAAACGGAAATGGTTAGCCTGATTAGCTGTTAGCCGTACGTGATGAATCTCCCCGGGTGAGATAACCCACTTTGTTCTGATTTAGATGAAATTAAATTTTGATTTGCATCTCCGGAGTACAAATAAAGCTGACAAACAAGATATAACTTAATCCAAAACAATGCTCACCAGAGGTTGTGGTTTCGATCCCCGCATAGAAAACACCCAGACCAATACAAACAGACATGTTCATGCACATTTTTTAAACGGCACACCACGCTACCCATTTCTGGTCAGTTCTCTTTGCTCTAATGCAAGGAAATGTCATTTGGCTAGGGAAAGATAAAAAACGGAAATATGTAGCCTGGTGTGCAGTTGACTGTATGTGGAACGTGGCGGATGCTCAAACCAAGTGCGTGACGCGCATCAAAACGGACGTGCGGTCCGAATAGACTCAAAAAATATTGATGAAAGCGCGCAAATGACAGTCAATTGTGGTCACGAAGATTTTCATCATGCGTCATGCGTGTAATGTGAGGTGCTCAAGTAAAATGTTCAGGCGGGCGATGTGGCGGCCTCAAAAATTACCATCAGCGCTAAATTTGCATTTCGGACCGCCGCACCTCAATCTGTCTGACATGTAGTGTCAAAACTGACATTGACAGACAGATTTCACACGGATCTGGCTCTGGGGGAAATTATGGGTGCGTTCCGAATTGAGTCAAAATCGATTACAGCGCGCTCACAGAGCGTCCCGAATTGAGATATCGCGCCAACGGGCCATCTAACGTCAGACAGCTTTACGTCATGGGTGACGTCACTAACGGCGCCATATTGCGCTCACAACCTGTGCGGTCCGTAATGCGATTACAGTTATGTGAGCGCTCACGGTGATATCAGGCGTCCCGAATTGAAATATCGCGTCAACAGCGCTCACAGCACTGTCAGCGTGAAAACCAATTCGGACCGCTTAATAGTGACACATAACCTAACAATTTTTAACTTTTAATTTCTATCATTCCCAGTTTAAACTTGCGGTTCTTGTAGTAAAACTTTCTGTTACGTTATCACAGAAAAATATTTGTCCCAGCAAAGATTTATTCTGAGGACTATTGACAAAAATATTTTTACGCGAAAATGTCTGTTTGACGTTTCATCTATGAATCTGACATAAGGCCCACGGTGATATCGCTCTGGAGCATTATCGTTGTGAGCACAATATGGCGCCGTTAGTGACGTCACCCATGACGTTAGATGAATGTCAGCGCGATATCTCAATTCGGGACGCTCTGTGAGCGCGCTGTAATCGATTTTGACTCAATTCGGAACGCACAGAACGATAATGCTCCAGAGCGTTATCGCCGTGGGCCTTATGTCAGATTCATAGATGAAACGTCAAACAGACATTATCGCGTAAAAATATTTTTTCTAATATTCCTCAGAATAAATCTTTGCTAGGACAAATCTTTTTCTGTGATAACGTAACAGAAAGTTTTACTACGAGAACTGCAAGTTTATCCTGGGAATGATAGAAATTAAAAGTTTAAAAATTGTTAGGTTATGTGTCACTATCTAGCGGTCCGAATTGATTTTGACGCTGACAGCGCTGTGAGCACTGTTGACGCGATATTTCAATTCGGGACGCCTGATATCGCCGTGAGCGCTCATTGACCTGTAATCGCATTACGGACCGCACAGTATATTATTCTGGGACAAACAGAAGAATTTGTTTGTTTATTCGAACTTTTATATTTTTTGTGAGCCAATCGTCATCTATATGAACTTGTATCATATTTGAATTCTTCCTTATTTTTTAAGTCTATAGTTAATACTGTGCAATGGGCGACAAAAACAAATCAAGCGCGAATGCGCAAGCAAAACACATTCCGAAAGATGCCCAAGTCATCATGTCCATCATGAAGGAGGTAGGAATCACAGACTACGAGCCTCGCGTTGTGAACCAATTGTTGGAGTTCACCTACAGATATGTGACATCGATTTTGGACGATGCGCGCGTATTCGCAAACCACGCTAAGAAGAAGACGGTAGACCTTGAAGATGTGAGATTAGCGGTGCAGATGCAGCTGGACAAGTCATTCACGAGTCCACCGCCACGGGAGGTGCTGTTGGAGATCGCCAGAGTGAAGAATGTGACCCCACTGCCATTGATAAAGCCACATTGTGGCCTGCGGTTGCCCCCTGACCGGTATGTTTATATAAACTTCTATAATCTTGAAATTGAATTTGTATAATTCTCTATTTTGAAATATTACGTGCAAAATTAACAAGGTGACTCCAGTGAAAGCTTAATGTGCCAAAGATTACAAATCAGAGAGATTGCTTTTAATTAATAAGACACCCTAAATTGTGAATTGACTCTAAAATGTATCTTTTGATTGTAAACTACTTTGTTTGGTTTGTGTGCAATAATCTTTATTATCTTATCTTATGAGTATTTTGCTGTAACATAATGTTATGATGCAAGCATTTTATATTGCATGTTATATGTGATGACTTCCAAGATTTAAAGATTTTCTTGCACTTCACATCATTCTTAGTAGATCTGGAACGAGTTCTGTCTCTTGCTAATATTGGGCAATCATATTTGTTTCACAGTGATATACATGCTATGAACTTACTATTTACTTGATTTATCTTGTTCCTGACAGAATGTATACAGACTATCTCTAACTTAAGAAAATTATAATACAGTCTAAGTGAAAACATTGTATGCATACAAGCTAAGAAGTAAAAAAGGCTTTTATAGAAAAACTTTCATAGTTTTTAACTGAATTTCTGTAAAATAACCCATGTTTTCAGTTACTGTCTATCAGCATGCAACTACCGCCTCAAACCAGCAACCAAGAAGCCAGTCATCAAACCAGCAGTAGCCTCAGCACCTACCATCAAAACTATCACAACACCAAAACCGATGCCAGGGCAGCAGAATGTTGTGGTGAAGAGACCACCAATTGTCAATGTGGCCACACCAAAAACAACTGTTGTGCCAAAGCCAGTTTTGAAGTTCACATCTAGTAGCAAGGTATGTTGAGCTCATGCTGGTTCCATGTAAGGGCCTATTTGGACCTCAAGCTTACAAAGATGAAGTATTTTTGCATTAGTAAAACTGGACTAGTATTTGATGCAAGTAACAACATAGTTGAAACCAGTGCCAGACCAAGTGTTCTATACATGCATAGCATGACGAACAATTTTGAAATCTTCTTTCGTGATAAAGGTACACATGTATTGTAAACTAAAAAAACTTTATTTCGGTTTCAAAGGTCAGTTTAACAAAGTTTGAGGACATTATTCTAGTATTTTATCAACAGCGCTCGAAAAAGCTCGCAGGTGTCATGGCGTCCGTGTGACGTAACTCTAATGTAAATATCACGTGTCTGTCAAACTCACTTGTATGAAATACGACAGTGACATTTGTTGATTTCCATTAGAGTGACGTCATAGTGCGTGATTGACGTTTGTGTCAAACAAAATGGCGAATTGCAGTATTTTATCCTTTTACTTTATCGAAAATCTGATTAATCTCAGATTTTAAAATCAAACTAAATGTGTCTTTTAAATCCTTTTAATATGTATTTTCCCCTAATGTATTCAAATCGTTGATTATTTGATACTGTCGTCATGCCTATTAAGTTTCTTGACGATTCGAAAGTACTGTGTAATAGTCAACTTGAATAAAGAAATCTTGAATTTGAAAATATGCTAGTTTTGATAGGTGGCTATAGTCGTAGGAGGCTTATTTCTTCGAATCCATTAGTTCGAGCAAGCACGTCGGCATAAGCCCGTGTACGCGAGCGCGAAATGTAGCGCGCGCGTGTTATTGAATATTGCATGCATAAACTGAAATCGCTCTTAACCACTGAGCCACGACGCCTCTTGAGTATATACTGTCATTTAATCCATTATCTTCTTCCTGACTGCAAGTAATAATTTTCCAGGTGGTAGCAAAACCCGCAGTGCGCGTGACCGCGGGGCCCTCGGCGCAGGGGCCCATCAAAATGGAGGTGGAGGACGTGACGACGCAGAAGCGCAAACGCGAAGACGATTACGACATGTAGTAGATTTCTCACTAGCATAAGATCCATTTGTTAACTTTAATCAAATATAGTTTTTTATAGAAGACCTGTTTTATTTCCTAAGGGTGAATAAGAATTAAATGTGTGACAATTTGCCGAATTCCCAAAAAAAGTTGACCAGTTCTTACAAGTCACTTTCATGTTATAGACAATTTACAGGATGTTATGAGTTTCCAGGTGTGTTCAACCTTGATTGAAGTTTATGCATTTTTGGCGGCTTTGGGGGACGTCACATACATTGCTTTGATCCTATTAAGGTATCGCAAACCCAGCCCCAGCACAAATATCAGTTCCATCAACAAACATTTTAGCTGGCGCGGGAATCGAACCCGCGACTGTTAGTCTTACTCAACAGGCGCTCGTAGCCACTGCGCTGAACGGGTCGTCTAAAGGTGAGTGATTGATTTAGATAAGTATTCATGTTTTTGCAAAATACCAGAACATTGCAGGCGGTTGACTGGTTTTATTTTAGTTTCGTATTTCTTTACGTGACAGAAATGTACTCTTTGGATGACAAGTATTTAAAAAAAAAGGCAAACTAAAAATATATTTAGGACTTTATTGCAATAAATAACATGTACATATAGAAAACTAGGGTATAAATCTTCACACTTTATTCTTACATCATACAATATAATCTCCAATATATCTCCTTGCTACCATGATTATAAACCATTCAAAAATAGTACACTTATTTCTTTTCATACTTGTAGAATCCCTCTCCAGACTTAACACCGAGCTTGCCTTCAGAGACGAGCTTGTTCAGCAGTGGAATGGGTTTGAATAGAGGCTCAGTGGGGAACTTCTTGTTCCAGCCATCAAGGATGAACTTGTTGGTGTCCAGGCCGACGTAGTCTGCAAGCTCGAGGGGGCCCATGGGGTAGCCTGCACCCAGCTTCATAGCAATATCGATGTCGCGAGCTGACGCGTCACCTGAAGGAAAAGAGGATTGTTAAGATACCATTCAAGTAGAATTAGCGCGAATTTCGTGTCCCTTTGGTGTGAAGTGTGCTGATACAGGAACTTTTCTTCACACACTGATTTATGTGTAAGTTTTCGAATTTGAGTTCTAGCGTACAAGGGTTTACCTTACTTACTGTGTATAATTATTTAACATAAGGTATTGGGAAACTTACGAAATCTCCAGAGTAAAATTCATGGGTATTCTAAAGTATATGAAGCAATTTTTGGAACTAGATATCAGATTTACATTTTTTGTATGGAACACATGATTGAGATTGCGAAAATCTATCAGAGGCCCGAGGGTAATTTTGTATCACTGCTTGATGGGTCTGGTGGCCCCAAAAGAAATGGGAATTATACTTTTCCCAATTGCATTTCTTTTGGGGATGTATAATACTCACTACAACTCAGGTTAGGATAAACTACCAACCTCTTTCGTACAGCCTGATGGCTTCACAGATATAGGGCACCAGCAACCTGTTGACAACGAATCCGGGAGTGTCCTTGCAGGTAATGCAAGTCTTGCCGACTGCTTTGCCCCACTCCATCATAGCCTTGTATGTGCCTTCAGAGGTTTCAGCTCCTTTTACTACCTCCAAGAGGCGCATTACTGGTACTGGGTTGAAGAAATGGAGACCACCAAATCTGGAAAAAAACATTTTTATGCAAATTAGCAACCACATTGCACCAGATGAAGCTTAGTGTCTTCACATGCCCACTTAATTCAAATTTATCAAAAAAATTACATAAAAAAGTATCTTACTTGTCTTTCCTCTTTACAACTGAGGAAATCTCATTGATGGACAGAGAGGAAGTGTTTGAAGCCAGGATAGTGTGAGCAGGTGCTGCCTGAAATTAATAACAAAAACTTGGGTATTGAAGGCTGGATCTGGATTTATACTACTACTTGAAAACAACTGAAATGTATTGTGTTTTGGTTTCAACCAAACAATTTAAAAAATGCTACCTTAGTTGACTGGTTCTTCTTTTCCCTATTGGTAACATGAAAAAATTATGAATTTTATAGTCTTGCTTGTTTTCTAAATTGAGAACTTTTGAGAGTAGAATGATCATTTTCTGCAGTCTCTACTAAATTTAGCTGCTTATTAGGGTAGCAGCAGTTATTTTGTCAAAATTCCACTGACCTCATCAAGCTGCTTGAAAAGTTTGTGTTTAACACTGATATTCTCCACAATGGCTTCCACCACCAGGTCAGCATTCTTCGCCGCCTCTGCTGGGTCTGTGAGAGCCTTGATCCTACCAAGAGCTTCAGACACAAACTTCTCGCCTTCTTTAGGGTTATCCTTGTACACTTTCTTGGCGACGCGGCCAAGGTTAGCGCCGATCGACTTCTGGGCTTTAGCCAGGACATCAGGACTAACATCGACGAGGGTCACATTTTGACCAGCCTGGGCAGCAACCTAACAGTACAACAAAAGTAAATATTAGTGCTATCTGTGAAAGTAACATAGTTTCTCGGTGATTGAAGGGCATGAAGTATTCCAGTTCTTACCTGAGCAATACCAGAGCCCATCAAGCCGCCACCGATCACGGTCACATTTTTGATTGCACTTTGTACGCTGGCTGAACTTGAAAACTTTCTAGCAATACCTCCAAACTGAATCATTGTAAATAACTAAGAAGGCAGTGCAAATAAATAATGAGTAGGCTCTTAGTTGCTACACTATAATAGAGACAGAGATAAAAACAGCTAGTAATTCCAAAGTTCACTTCTGTGCGGCGCGGCTTTTTCGACAATCGCTCGAGTCGAAGAAGTCGAAAAATGAACTTGTGGTACTACATGTATTCACAACAATCTCGCTCCCGTGACAATTTCATGTTCTGTTTCGCTTTAACATAATATATTGTTAGAAAGAGCACATAAGTCATTTGAATGTCGCTTTACGTGATGAAAGTTCGAAATGTAAGAGTACCGCATTAATGTTAATGAATGACAGCAGCTGTCAATAAAGTAAGTGACAGCAACTTTTTGCCACGCCAAGGGTACGTTCCAAAACGAGTAGTGTAGAGCGATTTTTACCCTCGGAGAAAAGAAGGAGACAGAACCATGAATTAGAAAGAGAAAAGCCCAGAGCGATAGATTGGTTTTACGAACGCTATCTGTCGCGAAAGACGCGATTATCCGAACGTGAGGTGAGTGCATCGAAATCGAATGATTATAGTTAGTAACATCTGCTTGTCTATGGTCTTGACTTATGATTAAAAAAGTGGAGGAGAGAGCACTATGATAGATTTGGAGGGAAATGTAAGAGGTTATGAAAAAGATTATTATAAGAAAAAGAGATAGTTTTTAGCACAAGTTTTTAGCTAGAGTTAATGTGTAAGTGAACGGCACGCGGAGGGCAAGTGGAGGTAGTTACAAGAGGAGGTAACCATAAGAGTAAGAAGCCCTTTGGTGAGTTGCACAAAGTTGATAAGATGAACCTGACCCCCGGGTGAGTTGCACAAAGATTATAAGAGTTAAATAGACAGAGGTATATATCGAGAGATTACAAGTAAGAGTAATACCTTGCCGAGTGGAAAGGGCAGGCTGTGAGGGGTGGTTATGGAGGCCTGTGGGGGCCCAAGATGGGTCCCCTCTTAAGAGACCTTCAGTCTAGAATGTGAGTTAGAACGATGATGGTGACTAGCCTGTCCATAGTGAGAGGAACATACCACCTAGGTGGCTCTCGGGCTTGTTAGTGGCACCAGATTCGTATAATAAAATAAAGATCGATGATGGTGACTAGCCTGTCCATAGTGAGAGGAACATACCACCTAGGTGGCTCTCGGGCTTGTTAGTGGCACCAGAATCGTATAATAAAGATAAGATGAGAATTTCTCGATATACCCCCCTGAGTTAATTTGTCGTGTAAGTATCAGTATTTGAGGTCCTAGATCCGTTCTAGGCCAGACGTCACGATAAAATGGTGGAGATGCTGGGATATGACACCAGGAATCTCATACTGGCGAAGCATAGTAGAATTAGAAAGAGCATGAAATTTAGTAATCAGTAAAATAAGGTAGCTACCTAACTAACCCAAATATGAGTTTGCTAGTTATTTATTGAGAGTGGCGACATCTCCAGAGCTAAAGAGATTGGTAGTCACTAGAAAGAAAACGACGTGTTACCATGATTGCTCTTTGATGTCGTCACATCGCATGAGTTGGTTAGTTATTGAGGGTGGGGACATCAGTAGAGCTTAAGTGATTGGTAGTCACTAGAAAGAAAACGACGTGTTACCATGATTGCTCTTTGATGTCGTCACATAGCATGAGTTGGTTAGTTATTGAGGTGATAGCATCAGTAGAGCTAGAGTGATTGGTAGTCACTAGAAAGAAAACGACGTGTTACCATGACTGCTCTTTGATGTCGTCACATTGCATGAGTTAAGTAGCTATTGAGGGTGGTAGCATCAGTAGAGCTAGAGTGATTGGTAGTCACTAGAAAGAAAACGACGTGTTACCATGACTGCTCTTTGATGTCGTCACATTGTATGAGTTGGTTAGCTAAGGTGGTAGCATCAGTAGAGCTAGAGTGATTGGTAGTCACTAGAAAGAAAACGACGTGTTACCATGACTGCTCTTTGATGTCGTCACATTGCATGAGTTGGCTAGCTATTGAGGGTGGTGGTCACTAGAAAGAAAACGACGTGACACCACATGAGTAGTTGTTGCGAGTGATGGTCACTAGAAAGAAAACGACGTGACATCGCTTGAGTTATTGAGGTGGTAGCATCAGTAGAGCTAGAGTGATCGGTAGTCACTAGAAAGAAAACGACGTGTTACCATGACTGCTCTTTGATGTCGTCACATTGCATAAGTTGGTTAGCTAGGTGGTAGCATCAGTAGAGCTAGAGTGATTGGTAGTCACTAGAAAGAAAACGACGTGTTACCATGACTGCTCTTTGATGTCGTCACATTGCATGAGTTGAATAGCTATTGAAGGTGGTGGTCACTAGAAAGAAAACGACGTGACACCACATGAGTAGTTTTTGAGAGTGATGGTCACTAGAAAGAAAACGACGTGACATCGCTTGAGTTATTGAGGTGGTAGCATCAGTAGAGCTAGAGTGATTGGTAGTCACTAGAAAGAAAACGACGTGTTACCATGACTACTCTTTGATGTCGTCACATTGCATGAGTTGAGTAGCTATTGAGGGTGGTGGTCACTAGAAAGAAAACGACGTGGACACCACCAGGAAAGCTTTAGAGGGTGATGGTAACGACGTAACATCGCATGAGTTGGTTAGTTATTGAGGCTGGTGGTCACTAGAAAGAAAACGACGTGACACCACATGAGTAGCTTTTGAGGGTGATGGTAGGCACTAGAAAGAAAACGACGTGCTATCATGATTGCTCTTTGATATCGTCTAAATGATGGTATAAGTAGTACACCTAGACAAAGTAGTTTGCTTGATAGTAGACAAAACGATGACCTACTTGACAAAATGGAAGTTTGAATTGTGCTAAGTTGTAGTGTAGCACAATCGAGGCGATGTAGATAGAGGGAACTGACATACAAATTGTTAGCGTAAGTACCATCCGATGTACGTGATGAATGAATGAAACTTTAGTTCAATGAATGACAGCAGATGTTACACTATAAGCAAAATGATTACTGTCTCTCTCTCTCTCTCTACTCTTCTTTAATAATTTAGGAGTATTTACGAGTGTATGTTCGATACAATAAATCGAATTTTTGAATCGGTACCGAGAATCAATCGATTGACTTAATCGATTAAATTGAATGTTGTGATTTTGTCACAACACTAATGCTCCATACTGTTTTCGTTGTTTTACCGCGTTCATCGAATTTGTTCTTATGATAATGAAGCGTTGCTATTGGTTCATGTTTGACTTTTCTTGCTGTGTCAAGAAAGGTACTCGTTCGTGATTGGCTCATAGGGGAACCGAGGTGCAAAAATCTGTAGCAGACATAGAAAACTAGCTTTTTTACTGCAAAACTTTTCTATCTACTTGTTGAATGTGAAAATTGTCGGTTGTTTTTGTTTCATGTTTTAGTTACATATTTCAAAGAAATTGTGTGCTTATTCAGTAAAAACACAGTGATAAGTTCCTAAAAACGTTGAGAAGTGTCTTGCACACGTATATTTACTCAGGATTAACGTGATTTAGTAGTTAATTTGTGCTTGTGCCTGAAATTTGTTGTTTCCTAGCCGGCCGCCGAAAACTTGAAAGTAAGTGTGACGCAAGTCGAATTTAACTTGATTCTTACAATGTGATGTGAAATAAGTTAGTAAATAGTAAGTAAAGAAGTGTTGAACCAGGATCTCCCTAGTTATAAACTTTTCGTATGTTGATTTACAGTCGGCGCCACCATGGAAGCAATATTTGTACTACAAGTACGAAAGCGTCTTGATGCCTGGTCAAATGGCCATGTTGAAGCGCGCGAACTGCTTGCCCAAATCTTGGATGTGACAAAGGGCGTGCATGAAATGGATTTCGTCAATGCCACACTTCGGCTAAGGCAGCTTATCGACTTATCGAGTTGTATGATAAAGAAGCGTACCGCCTGACACCCGTGGCTACGAACGAAGCGTCCGTCAACCTGCTAAGTGAGGGTTTACAAGTGCAAATGAAAGCTGAAGCCTCACTAACAAATATGACAATATACAAACGTTGACTCAAGTCAAGTCTCAACCATGATGCAGCCAGCTTCAATAAGAGTTATAGGAAACGCAAGTTAGTCAGAAGATACTCCAATCCTGAAGAGAAGTATCCTGTGATGAAGATTGTTGTGAACATGGATAAACAAGCTAGACAGATGTTTTAAACGCTTTGAAAGGGCCATCAGGCCAGAGGATGTATGAAATTGATACAGTGCCATTATTGTGGATGTTTTCACAATCACTACTTGTGCCTAATTTCCCTCCAAATCCGCCATAGAGGTCTATGAACAATAAAATGGGTAGCAATAGGCTAAGTGATCAAGTAACTACCGGTATGTCTAAGCAGGTCATTAACTTAAGATCCTTTTTACAGACGTCAACAGTACGAGGTATGTGCGAAAACAAGCTGCCGTTGTGCAGAATACTGCTTGATTCAGGTATTATTCGTTGTGGGTGGGGATGTCGCCTGAGCGATAGGCCACTGCGACCATTACTGATCTATTGTGGCCATCATCCCTTTAAAGATCACTCTCCAGGCCAGCAGCCTTCATAAACTGCACTATTTTCCCGGGAGTGATGTTCTTGGCGTCCTGGGGAGCAAGCAAGTGACTCCCCAGCACGCGGTATCTACGCTGCGATAACGCATCGCAGTCGCAGAGGACGTGGACCGGCGTTTCGTCCATGTCCTGGCAGAATCTACAGGTTGGGACCTCTGAGATCCCAATCCTGTGACCATGTTTGTTCAACCGGCAGTGTCCTGTTAGGGTTCTGGTGAGGGTTCTGATTTGACCCCTACTCATCCCTAGGGCCTCCGCGGTGAACTTATGTGAGTAGCCCTTTATCAGAGCCTTGGCGTGCACCAGTCCGTTTGTATTGGTCCAGGCCAGCATGCCAAGGGTCTCCGCCCGAGCTTTTAGTGGCTGACGCAGGGCGCAGTTGGGTATACCCACCATCGGCTCTGGGGCCTGATTGGTGGATTCCGCCCCAGCCCTGGCCAGCTCATCTGCAGCTTCGTTCCCAGGGATATTGCAATGACCCGGGACCCAGCGCAGCGTGACCCTGTTGTTGGCGCCGAGGTTGTTCAACGCTTGGGCACAATCCAGGGTAAGTTTCGAGTTGATTTCAACTGAGGCTAGAGCCTTAAGAGCGGCCTGGCTATCAGAGAGTATGTAGATACTCCTGTGCCAGAACCGGCGCTCCAGGTTTTCCTGTGCGCAGTGAAGAATGGCGGCCATTTCCGCTTGGAATACCGTGGCGTGGACGCCTAGGCTGCTAAATATGCGCGCCCTTGGCCTCTCGCCGTAGACTCCGTAGCCGGCTCTACCATTCATTTTGGATCCATCGGTGTACCAGACGATGTCTCCCGGTAAGAATTTCGCGGGAGATCCTTCCTCCCACTCGTTCCTCCCCGGGATTTCCACACTGTACCATTTTGTGAAGTGGTACTGAATGGGCATGTTGTCCTTAGGCATAAGCATAACAGGCATCCTGTGCAGCTCAGCCTTCAGGTTGACCATGCATTTCGACTGGAACCTGCCACCCCCATTGTTCAGCACTCTCAGCATGGCCGCCTTAGCCTCCATCCCCAGATGGATGTGGAGAGGGCACAGCGACAGCATGGCCTCCAGAGCTGCCGTGGGAGCGGACTTCATGGC
Organism: Udea ferrugalis; assembly: GCA_950022985.1. NCBI lineage: Eukaryota > Metazoa > Arthropoda > Insecta > Lepidoptera > Crambidae > Udea > Udea ferrugalis. Next base: position 1,147,307 of record OX465532.1, on the reverse strand, counting down.
CCCAGTGGTTATCAAGCAGGCCAGCCGTTGCACCCTGCCAAGTAAAACACTGCTTGTAACTTGAGTGGTTTTCTTATTCCAAACCACGCAAGCATAGGCGATCATGGGTCGCACTATGGCAGTGTATATCCAGAAAGCAGCCTTGGGGTTGAGCCCCCATTTGGTGCCAACTAGACGGCAACAGATCCCCAGGGCCATACGTGCCTTCCGGGTAATGTTGCTTATGTGAGGGTTCCATGTCAGTCTCTGGTCCATGGTTACTCCCAGATATTTGACTTCCTTGGAGATCCCTATGGGTTTACGGAACAAGGTAGGTTTGCGAATTCCCTCCAGGTTCCGTTTGCGGGTGAATGGTACCAGTGTGGTTTTGTCAGCGTTTACTGACAGGCCCACTTCCTGGCACCATTCTTCTACCAAACGCAGCGCCCTCTGCATTCGACCCGATATGGTGTTTTGACATTTGCCTACCACCATGATCACCAGGTCGTCCGCGTACCCTTGCGTGGTAAAGTGCGCGTTGTTTAATCGATGTAGTAGGTCATCCACAACAATGGACCATTCTAGTGGTGACAGGACGCCACCCTGAGGGCAGCCCCTGGTCACCTTGACCTCTACGCGTGCATCAAGGAGGGATGTTTCTACCGCCCTTGAAGTCAGCATGGACTCTACCCACCTAAGGGTGGTTTCGTCCACGCCTTTGTTTTTCATACATTTGATGATAATGTCGGACGAGGTATTGTCAAAGGCCCCCTCAACGTCGAGAAAGGCGCATAGGGCGATCTCTTTGTCTTCCAGGGCCCTTTCAATCCTGTCCGTGAGTTCAATCAGAGCGGATTCCGTGGATCTACCGCATCTGTAGGCGTGTTGCCTCCCATGCAGAGGGTTGACCGTGAGGTAACTTTCTCTGATGTGCAGGTTCAGCACCTTTTCCATCGTCTTTAGGAGAAAAGACGTTAGGCTAATTGGCCGGTAGGATTTAGGCTGGGACCTGTCTTTGTCCCCTGCCTTCGGTATAAAAATTACCTTAACCTTGGTCCAATTTTTAGGTAGAACACCGAGTGCAAAGCTGGTTCTAAATATTTTTACCACGAATGGCAGAAGGACCTCGATGCCCTTCTGCATAAGTGCGGGAAAGATTCCATCAACACCCCCAGACTTGTAGGGTTTGAAACTGTTGATGGCCCATCTGACCTGGTTGGGTCTAAAGATCTGTGAGGCCCTCCTCCAGTCCTCCGAACTTGGCCGGGGTGCTCCAGGAATAATGTGAGGAGGGTTTCTGTCAGTGATCTGGTAGGAGCCCGGAAAGTGAACTTGAGCCAGTAGCTTCAGAGTTTCTTCCGCTGAGCTGGTAAACGCCCCATCCGCCTTCTTAAGAAGTTCTAGATGCGACGTGGGTGTCTTGGATAGTATTTTGTGTATCCTGGCCGCCTGGGAGGCGCCCTCGATTTCCTCACAGAACTTCCTCCAAGACTGTCTTTTTGCTTTCCGTAGCTCCCTATTGTATTCAGTGAGAGCCTTGGAATATTCTTCCCATACCCCTGTTCGCTTTGCCCTGTTGAACAGGTCGCGAGCTCTGGCTCTGAGCCGGGAGAGGGACTTGTTCCACCCTGGGATATTTTTGTGTCCCCGGTGGCCCTGCTTGAGCGGACAATTAGCTTCGTAGGCCTCAATCATGCCCTTAGTTATTGCCACTGTAGCAGAGTTTAGCTGTTCAATTGAGCGTATGCTCTTATTGACAGCCCCTAAGTTTTCGCCTAGGCATTCAGTGTATCTGCCCCAGTTGGTCGCCTTAGGGTTCCTATAGGGAGCAGTGGGTGGAGCCTCATCACTGCCTCCTAGGTCATACCTGATATGTCTATGATCAGATAGTGAGACTTCCCCTGAGACTTTCCATCGACTTATGCGTCTCTGGATCTGCCCAGTACAGAAGGTTATGTCTAGTACTTCCTGCCTACTCCTCGTAACGAAGGTCGGCTCGCAACCCTCGTTGAGGACATACAGGTTGTTACTGAGTAAAAAATCATAAAGTATTTCGCCCCTATGATTTGTATCCGTACTTCCCCAGCTAGTGTGGTGCGCGTTGCAATCACAACCCACAACTAGCTCCGCTTCTTGCTCCCTGCAGTAGTCCACAAGTGCTTGAAGCTGAAGTGACGGATCAGGAGCCTCGCCGGGGAGATATGCTGAGCAGACAACAGTTTTCCTGCCGGCAAGGCCAGGTAGAGAGATATATGCGGCTATGAGGTCGTCGCAGCTGATCTCTGGGATTGGCATGAACTTAATGTTTTTCTTAAGAACCATACATGCTCTTGGACGTGTGCCCCTGGTGTAATAAAGAACATTCCCTGCGGCAGTCAGTCCACGCACCGTGTCACCGTTAAGCCACGGTTCTTGAATCAAGGCAATGCCCAAGTCCTCGCTAAGGAAAGTCTGGCACACTACAGCCGACGCTCCTCTCGCGTGGTGAAGGTTTGCTTGAATAATTTTTATCATAGTTATGATTGTAGGTCCAAAGTCAGTCCCGGGACCAGTGTTCCCAGGACGGCTTCGGCGGTGATCATGACAGCGTCGAGTGGATGAGACCCATCGTCGTCATCGATCTCACTGCATGATACCACAGAGGCCAACACGGCTTGTTCTGTGGTCAATGATAGGGGACCACTATGTTCCCTTATCTCTCCGTGAGAACCTAACCTATTCATCCAGTTCCCACGAGTAGCGTGGGAAAAGGTGGTCCACCCCCACAGAGCCCAGCATGCGGGGGTAAGGCTTATACACTCTGAGGTCGCCCGGTATCAGAGGTCCACCGTTCGAGACTGAGCACCCCCTCAGCCACGCAGCCATCGGCACGGTCGGTCACGCCTTGGCTTGGGGTTTTTTTAGAGAGGTTTTCTCCTCTTGGACAGGGATAGGAAGGTTGGGAAGGATTAAGCTTTGGGTTCCCGCGCTGGGCCTTGGGAAAGCTGGACCGAGAGTTGGCAAAGGAGGCCTCAATAGTCCAGGCCTGGTTTGGTGACGCGGAGGCGGCCGGGGGACCAGACGAGGAGGCAGAGTGGTTTAGAGGCGCCATGACCCGCATATGCGACTTCGCTATGCCACGGGTGAGGCGCCCTCCTCCTGCCACTCAGGTATACTGGTGGTCACCGGAGCTCGCACAGCTCCGCGGAACCTGCGTGCGGGCGAAGCGGATGCTCGAGCGGTACCGCAGGCGGCGCGGTGACCACCGGGTTGAAGCGGATGAGATCGAGCTGCGCCAGATTTACAAGGCCGCTAAAGGCGCCCTACAAATAGGGATCAAGAGGGCGAAGTCGGCTGCCTGGGAGGAGTTGCTGGACAGTCTAGACCGCGATCCATGGGGACGCCCATACCTGATGGTTCGCAGCAAGTTGCGTAACCAGGCTCCCCCGGTCGTGGAGACACTCCAGCCAGCTTTGTTGGACGCAGTCGTGTCAACACTCTTCCCGGAGCAGCAGGCCGACTTTGAATCGCCCCCTATGGCGCCATTCCGCGTGGAGGCCGAGGTACCAAATCCACCGCCACCCCGCATCACTGACGCGGAGTTCGGCGCGGCAGTGGAGCGTATGCGAGCGAAGAACAAGGCGCCTGGCCCCGACGGAGTTCCGTCAAAGGTGTGGGTGGTGGCCCTAAACGAGTTGGGAGACCGATTCAGGGGTCTTTTAGACTCCTGTCTCGAAGAGGGCCGCTTTCCCAATCTCTGGAAAGCCGGGCGTCTTGTGCTCCTGAAGAAGGATGGCCGGCCAGAGACAGACCCATCGGCGTACAGGCCCATCGTGCTGCTCGACGAAGCGGGAAAACTCTTAGAGAGGATACTCGCCTTCCGCATAAACGACCACCTTTGCACGGTGGGTCCTGACCTGGCTGAGGGCCAATATGGTTTCCGGGCAGGAAGATCGACAACGGACGCGATCATACAGATCCGTGAACTGGCGCAGGTGGAGACAGTGCGGGGGGGAGTGTTGTTGGCGGTGTCGCTTGACATTGCCAACGCATTTAACAGCATTCCCTTCAAGTGCATTGAGGCCGCGCTGGTTTACCACGGCGTGCCGGCATATATCAGGCGCGTCGTGCGGGACTACTTCCGGGATCGGTACGTGGTCTACGCGGATCGCTCCGGAGTCATTCGTAGGCGGCGGATGCAGCGCGGTGTTCCACAGGGGTCGGTCCTTGGGCCGCTTCTGTGGAATATAGGTTACAACTGGGTGCTGCGTGGAGCCCTTCTCCGTGGGTTGAAAGTGGTCTGCTACGCAGACGACACGCTGATCACCGCCCGCGGAGAACGATTTGGCGACGCCGCCCGGTTGGCTGCAGTGGGCACAGGGCAGGTGATAAGTCGGATAGAGCGACTGGGGCTGAAAGTTGCTCTCCAAAAAACCGAAGCCCTGTGCTTCCACGGGCCCCGCAACCGGCCTCCTTCTGGGAGCACCATTGTCGTCGGAGGTGAACAGGTGGCGATTAAACCTCAAATGAGGTACCTCGGGCTCATCCTAGACGGGCGCTGGACCTTCGGCCCCCACTTTCAGCGTTTGTCGCAGAAGCTGGTGGGAACGGCGCTTGCGCTAGGCCGGCTTTTGCCGAATGTGGGTGGACCGAGGTCTGCGTGTCGCCGCCTCTTCATGGGTGTGGTCCGCTCGATGGCCCTGTACGGCGCGCCAGTGTGGGTGGATGCCTTGACCGCTCGTAACAGAGCTCTGCTGCGAGCTCCGCAGCGCGTTATAGCGGTCAGGGCAATCCGCGGATACCGCACAATCGGCGTCGAGGCTGCATGCGCACTGGCTGGTACACCACCATGGGAACTCGAGGCCGAGGTCCTAACGGCGGTGTACCACAAAAGAACCGAAGCTCGAGCCGAGGGCAGAAGGCCCGCGCTCGCCGAGGTGGAGAGCTGGCGCGACGACGCAAAGACCGCCGCGATCGTGGAGTGGAGAAGGACGCTCGAGCAGCCCAGAGCCGGACATCAGGCGATCGAAGCCATCCGGCCGATACTCGGCGAGTGGATTGGTCGAAAGCACGGCTCGGTCACCTTCCACATTGCACAAGTACTGAGCGGACACGGGTGCTTTGGCCGGTACCTGTGGAAGGTGGCCCAGCGAGAGCCGACTCCCGCATGCCACCACTGCGCCTGCGACGAGGATACCGCGCTACACACGTTGGTGAACTGCCCAGCCTGGGCGTCCCAACGCGCGACCCTCGTCGCCGTCTTAGGTGCAAACCCGACGCTGCCAACGCTGGTAGCAGCCATGGCAAGCAGTCGGGAGGCGTGGGAGGCCGCGGCCGCCTTCTGTGGAGACGTAATGTCCCAAAAAGAGGCGGCCGAGCGGGCTCGTGAGACAGATCCGCTCGCTGATGCGAGGCGGAAAAGGAGAACAGGGCGGCGAAGGAGGCAGTGGCAACAGCTGCAGCCACCACAGCCGCCGCCCTAGTGGGGACCAGCGGGTAGTGGACTGAGGGGCGTCCGCTACCTGCATTGCACTTGGTTCCTGCGTCGGGGGAGGGTCCTCTTGGAACAAGGACCTCTCCCAACTCCGCGATGGGCTCACATGAGCGAACGCTGAAGACGGGCCCGTTGGCTGAATGCGCTCCGCGCGACACACGGCCCGTCACATAGCGAGCGAAGGTTCCAGAGGGGTTTACTGGGTATTCCTGCCGCCTCTCGGCAGGTTAGTCCCAGACTATTCCGTCCCTCCCCCGGGGGCGGGATGTCCGTAAACGGATTCCCCTCTTATAAAAAAAAAAAAAAAAAAAAAGGATTAAGCTTTGGGCCCTCGACCCGGGCACAAAGGCACCAGGTCTGTGGTACCTAGCTACTGGGATGGGAGGGGTGGGGTTGGAAGTGGTCCGGCCTGAGTTTTCTGTTACGTCTGTTTCTTAGGGAATCAGACCAAGAACGGGCAGCAACCTCGAGAAGGATAGTACACAGGCCTTGCCTTGGGGATCATCACGACCTGCGCTCTCCCCCAAGGCCATTCGCCAGACTTAGCATCGGACAGATGCTAAGAATAGATGTGTGCCTGACTCAAGGACAGGTTGCCACGACCGTTCCCATGGGGGTCCAGCAATGGCATGCCTCTCCGCAGTCACGCCCACAACCGCCCAAAGGATGCCAGATTGATTCAGGTAGCCAGAGAAGTTACATCACAAAAAGCTTAGCAAAACATCTAAACCTTACCTTGGACAAAGAAGATTTGCTGATGATATTTACCTTTGGATCAGAGAAACCAGCGGAGACCCTGAGCCCATCTGCAAATATCACCATTGAAACAAAAAGAGGAATCCAGAAGTCAATCCGAGTTAACATAGTTCCTCATATTACTGATAGAGTAGCAGTACCAAATGTGAACCACTCTGACATGGTAGATGTATTGGCAGATGATGGATCAGGTGGCCAAGGCATAGATCTTCTCATTGGCAATGACTATTACTTCTCATTCATCAGGAATGACAAAATTATGATTGATGACCATCTTCACCTAGTCAATACTGATTTTGGATGGATAGTATCAGGTCGCCTGGAACAACAAGTAAAAAGGGAAGCTACTCTGTCTGATATACCATCAGAGTGATTGCGAGTTTTCTCACTACCATAAACCAGACTTGCCATTACGAAACTTAGATATTAAATTCTTGTGGACCTTAGAAAACATTGGCATAACTGATTCCGTTAAGACAACCAGAGAAGAAGAAGCTGTTCAACATTTCAATAACTCCATTAAATATCAAGAGGGCAGATATTATGTGAAATGGCCTTGGACACAATCACACCCAAGCTTACCTACAAACTATGGCCCTGCATATGGCAGACTGAAGGGTCTACTATTGCGAGCAGACAAAGCTACATTGGAAGAGTATAACAACATCTTGCAAGAACAGATTCAAGCTAACATAATTGAAACTGTAGAACCTGAATCTGATGTGACTTGTCAAACAACTCCTCTGATACATTATTTACCACACCACATAGTCAAGCAAGCTGGTAAACGTGGACGTATTGTTTATGATGCTTCAGCGAAGTCGAAAGATCATCTCAGTTTAAATGAATGCTTGTATCGAGGACCCTGCTTACTGCAAGATCTGACAGCTTTACTTGTTAATTTCAGAATTAATAAGATAGGAATTCTAGCAGATGTTGAGAAGGCCTTCCTGCAAGTAGGCCTACAGACAGAAGATAGAGATGTGACCAGATTTCTATGGGTAAAGAATATTGAAGAACCCTTGACCTACAATAATATACTACACCTGAGGTTCTGCCGGGTGCCATTTGGAATAATCTCTAGTCCATTTCTACTGAATGCAGTAATACGATACCACATTTCGACTACAAATCCAGATCTTCTAGGGAGCATAGCTGACAGATGCTATGTCGACAACCTTGTGACCGGTGCCAACACTACTGAAGATGCTGTGAAACTCTTTGAAGAGACTAAAAACTTGTTTCAACAACTTTCCATGAACATCAGAGATTGGACGTCAAACGATCATGCGCTCATGGAGAAAATACCGGTGAAAAGTAGAGCAGAACAAACAGAAGAGACAAAAGTTTTAGGCCTAGTGTGGAATAAGGAAGAAGACACACTGCGGCTAAATCTTAAAGATAACATCCTTGACCTGAGTGAAGTCACGAGCAAGAGGTAAGTATTGAGAGTGTTAGCCTCAATCTATGATCCATGTGGATTTGTGGCTCCACTATTATTACCAGTGAAAATCTTCTTGCAAGAACTATGGAGAAGAGGCTACAAATGGGATACACCACTGTGTCCAGAGCTTCATGAAGAATGGGAAAAGATTTCTTCAACATTGTATGACGTGAAGGATTGTACACTTCCCCGATACACAGGATTCCATAGTTGTGAAAACGAGAGTAAAATGAACTACGAGTTGCATTGCTTCACCGACGCCTCCAACCTCGCGTATGCTGCAGTGGCGTACCTGCGCGCTGACGATGGACGCAACGTAAAAACTACACTGCTTATGTCGAAGACCAGGATATCTCCACTGGAGAAAAAGAAAGGAGATAAGAGTGAATCGGCGTCGAAGTCTCATAGCACTTCACTGAAAAATAAGAAACCACTTACAATACCACAGATGGAACTGCTTGGTTTTCTCATAGGAAGCCGGTTGATAGCCTACTTGAAAAAGACGATGGTATTACACATCTCAAAACAATATCTCTGGACAGATAGTCTCGTCGTCCTCAGTTGGGTCAAATCCAACAAGCTGTTGCCTCCTTTCGTCGCAAACAGAGTAGATGAGATAAAACAGAATGTAAATGTTGAAAACTGTTATATCAGCTCAAAACTCAACCCAGCTGACCTTGCGACCCGACCTGAACTTTGGCATCAGAAGAAACACGCATGGTTTCAAGGCCCTGACTTTCTCCTGGCAAAAAAGAAGATGTGGCCTAATGATAGGCACCTTGAGAATCACTTGTCGACTCTCTCTGCTGTTGTGGAGGGTCTGGAAGAGCAGCCTCCAGATCTTTCTGACGAAATCAACTGCAAAGAAGTAGAGAGAGACATGGAAGAAGCAGTCAAAGGACACCTTGATATGGAAAGACCAGAGATGCCATGGATTGACACTACGGCAGAGCGAACTAATAACTATGTAGACTCTGAAGTACGAGAGATAAAGGAGATCCAATCTAGATACTTTCCTGAAGAAGTCAAAGGTAAAGATTCTCATCTTACAAGAAATCTAGGATTATTTATGGACGTAGACGGTCTTCTGAGATGCGGAGGTCGCATGATGCATGCTGATATGGCATACGACACGAAGCATCCAATCCTGCTGCCAAGAGAATGTGAGTACACTACGAAGGTCATCAGAGAGACCCACATAAAGAATTACCACGTAGGAGTCTCACATACATTGAGTGTAATCCGTCAAAAATACTGGATCCCTAAGGGTAGAGCACAAGTACAAAAGGTCTTAAGACGATGCCCGGAGTGCATCAAACATGGCGGTGGTCCATACAAGCTACCTACGACACCAGCATTGCCGCCAGAACGCGTGAAGTACAACGCACCATTCGCATTCTTGGGGATGGATTATTTCGGCCCAATGATGGTAAAATGCGAGAATGGAATTGAAAAGAGATGGATTTGTCTTTTCACATGCTTAGTGGTACGAGCAGTCCACCTTGAAGTAGTAAAGAACTTGACCGCCGAAGAATGCTTACTTGCTCTTAGAAGATTTGTGGCCTCAAGAGGAGTACCAACACTAATACTCTCTGACAACGCCCTGCAATTCAAACTTACATCTGAACTTTTGACCAGTACGTTTTGCGTGGAGAACAAGATAAAGTGGAGGTTCATACCGCAATTAGCGCCGTGGCATGGCGGAGTGTACGAAAGATTAGTTGGCGTTGTGAAACATTGCCTGAAACGAACACTGAGCAAACATCTACTGGGTGATAGCGGACTGCAGACAGTAATAAAAGAAGTAGAAGCAGTAGTCAATACAAGACCGTTGACATGCGTAGGCGCAGACGTAGAGTACGTGCTGAAGCCAGCGGACTTCCTATCACTGGGTAAATGCTTGACCATGAACTTGTCAAGAGATATTACCACAAACTTGGACACAGTGACTAAGCGAGACCTCATAGATGGCTGGAAGCGAGGTCAGAATATCGTAGACGAGTTCAAGGAGATGTTCATTGGTCAATATTTACCAAGCTTAAGAGAGCGATACAAGAACAATGTTAAGCAACCAAGAGTGACAACAGGCGAGACACCACGAGTTGGTGATTTAGTCCAAATCAAGAATGAATCAAGCAACAGACAGAACTGGAAAGTGGGCAAAATAACATCGCTTGTGAGAAGTGAAGATGGAGAGTGTAGAGTGGCCCGAGTTAGAGTTGGTAATACCGAGTTCACCAGATCGGTTGGCCACCTATACCCACTAGAAGCGGATATGGAATATGCCAAAGGGTCAGATATACCTACAGAACCAATTCTGACCGAGACTCATGAGCCCATGATACAAGAAATAACACCAGTTGTTTTGAGCCCGAGAAAGATTCAAGAACAACCAATGGATCTAGATTTGATGAAAGAGAGTTCTGACAAACCTAACGAGAAGGAGGTTGTCATACAGGAGAGTGAGGTAGGAGAGGGAGAGAGCAGTAACCCCGAGGAAAGTAGTAAAGACTTAGAGATGGTAGAACAACCAGTTCTACCGAGCTCAGAAAGTAGAGAGAACAGTGAAGCGATGGAGATTCATAACGAGAGTGATGTGAGCGAGACACAAGAAGTCAAAGTAAGGCGAGTCGCTGCAGTAAAAGCAAGAGAGAAGATGGCAGAGTGGACTCGTCAGCTTTTCGCTTTGCTGTAACCATCTTCGTCTTCCTAGGGAGTGTCGCGAAAGACGCGATTATCCGAACGTGAGGTGAGTGCATCGAAATCGAATGATTATAGTTAGTAACATCTGCTTGTCTATGGTCTTGACTTATGATTAAAAAAGTGGAGGAGAGAGCACTATGATAGATTTGGAGGGAAATGTAAGAGGTTATGAAAAAGATTATTATAAGAAAAAGAGATAGTTTTTAGCACAAGTTTTTAGCTAGAGTTAATGTGTAAGTGAACGGCACGCGGAGGGCAAGTGGAGGTAGTTACAAGAGGAGGTAACCATAAGAGTAAGAAGCCCTTTGGTGAGTTGCACAAAGTTGATAAGATGAACCTGACCCCCGGGTGAGTTGCACAAAGATTATAAGAGTTAAATAGACAGAGGTATATATCGAGAGATTACAAGTAAGAGTAATACCTTGCCGAGTGGAAAGGGCAGGCTGTGAGGGGTGGTTATGGAGGCCTGTGGGGGCCCAAGATGGGTCCCCTCTTAAGAGACCTTCAGTCTAGAATGTGAGTTAGAACGATGATGGTGACTAGCCTGTCCATAGTGAGAGGAACATACCACCTAGGTGGCTCTCGGGCTTGTTAGTGGCACCAGATTCGTATAATAAAATAAAGATCGATGATGGTGACTAGCCTGTCCATAGTGAGAGGAACATACCACCTAGGTGGCTCTCGGGCTTGTTAGTGGCACCAGAATCGTATAATAAAGATAAGATGAGAATTTCTCGATATACCCCCCTGAGTTAATTTGTCGTGTAAGTATCAGTATTTGAGGTCCTAGATCCGTTCTAGGCCAGACGTCACGATAAAATGGTGGAGATGCTGGGATATGACACCAGGAATCTCATACTGGCGAAGCATAGTAGAATTAGAAAGAGCATGAAATTTAGTAATCAGTAAAATAAGGTAGCTACCTAACTAACCCAAATATGAGTTTGCTAGTTATTTATTGAGAGTGGCGACATCTCCAGAGCTAAAGAGATTGGTAGTCACTAGAAAGAAAACGACGTGTTACCATGATTGCTCTTTGATGTCGTCACATCGCATGAGTTGGTTAGTTATTGAGGGTGGGGACATCAGTAGAGCTTAAGTGATTGGTAGTCACTAGAAAGAAAACGACGTGTTACCATGATTGCTCTTTGATGTCGTCACATAGCATGAGTTGGTTAGTTATTGAGGTGATAGCATCAGTAGAGCTAGAGTGATTGGTAGTCACTAGAAAGAAAACGACGTGTTACCATGACTGCTCTTTGATGTCGTCACATTGCATGAGTTAAGTAGCTATTGAGGGTGGTAGCATCAGTAGAGCTAGAGTGATTGGTAGTCACTAGAAAGAAAACGACGTGTTACCATGACTGCTCTTTGATGTCGTCACATTGTATGAGTTGGTTAGCTAAGGTGGTAGCATCAGTAGAGCTAGAGTGATTGGTAGTCACTAGAAAGAAAACGACGTGTTACCATGACTGCTCTTTGATGTCGTCACATTGCATGAGTTGGCTAGCTATTGAGGGTGGTGGTCACTAGAAAGAAAACGACGTGACACCACATGAGTAGTTGTTGCGAGTGATGGTCACTAGAAAGAAAACGACGTGACATCGCTTGAGTTATTGAGGTGGTAGCATCAGTAGAGCTAGAGTGATCGGTAGTCACTAGAAAGAAAACGACGTGTTACCATGACTGCTCTTTGATGTCGTCACATTGCATAAGTTGGTTAGCTAGGTGGTAGCATCAGTAGAGCTAGAGTGATTGGTAGTCACTAGAAAGAAAACGACGTGTTACCATGACTGCTCTTTGATGTCGTCACATTGCATGAGTTGAATAGCTATTGAAGGTGGTGGTCACTAGAAAGAAAACGACGTGACACCACATGAGTAGTTTTTGAGAGTGATGGTCACTAGAAAGAAAACGACGTGACATCGCTTGAGTTATTGAGGTGGTAGCATCAGTAGAGCTAGAGTGATTGGTAGTCACTAGAAAGAAAACGACGTGTTACCATGACTACTCTTTGATGTCGTCACATTGCATGAGTTGAGTAGCTATTGAGGGTGGTGGTCACTAGAAAGAAAACGACGTGGACACCACCAGGAAAGCTTTAGAGGGTGATGGTAACGACGTAACATCGCATGAGTTGGTTAGTTATTGAGGCTGGTGGTCACTAGAAAGAAAACGACGTGACACCACATGAGTAGCTTTTGAGGGTGATGGTAGGCACTAGAAAGAAAACGACGTGCTATCATGATTGCTCTTTGATATCGTCTAAATGATGGTATAAGTAGTACACCTAGACAAAGTAGTTTGCTTGATAGTAGACAAAACGATGACCTACTTGACAAAATGGAAGTTTGAATTGTGCTAAGTTGTAGTGTAGCACAATCGAGGCGATGTAGATAGAGGGAACTGACATACAAATTGTTAGCGTAAGTACCATCCGATGTACGTGATGAATGAATGAAACTTTAGTTCAATGAATGACAGCAGATGTTACACTATAAGCAAAATGATTACTGTCTCTCTCTCTCTCTCTACTCTTCTTTAATAATTTAGGAGTATTTACGAGTGTATGTTCGATACAATAAATCGAATTTTTGAATCGGTACCGAGAATCAATCGATTGACTTAATCGATTAAATTGAATGTTGTGATTTTGTCACAACACTAATGCTCCATACTGTTTTCGTTGTTTTACCGCGTTCATCGAATTTGTTCTTATGATAATGAAGCGTTGCTATTGGTTCATGTTTGACTTTTCTTGCTGTGTCAAGAAAGGTACTCGTTCGTGATTGGCTCATAGGGGAACCGAGGTGCAAAAATCTGTAGCAGACATAGAAAACTAGCTTTTTTACTGCAAAACTTTTCTATCTACTTGTTGAATGTGAAAATTGTCGGTTGTTTTTGTTTCATGTTTTAGTTACATATTTCAAAGAAATTGTGTGCTTATTCAGTAAAAACACAGTGATAAGTTCCTAAAAACGTTGAGAAGTGTCTTGCACACGTATATTTACTCAGGATTAACGTGATTTAGTAGTTAATTTGTGCTTGTGCCTGAAATTTGTTGTTTCCTAGCCGGCCGCCGAAAACTTGAAAGTAAGTGTGACGCAAGTCGAATTTAACTTGATTCTTACAATGTGATGTGAAATAAGTTAGTAAATAGTAAGTAAAGAAGTGTTGAACCAGGATCTCCCTAGTTATAAACTTTTCGTATGTTGATTTACAGTGCCACCATGGAAGCAATATTTGTACTACAAGTACGAAAGCGTCTTGATGCCTGGTCAAATGGCCATGTTGAAGCGCGCGAACTGCTTGCCCAAATCTTGGATGTGACGAAGGGCGTGCATGAAATGGATTTCGTCAATGCCACACTTCGGCTAAGGCAGCTTATCGACTTATCGAGTTGTATGATAAAGAAGCGTACCGCCTGACACCCGTGGCTACGAACGAAGCGTCCGTCAACCTGCTAAGTGAGGGTTTACAAGTGCAAATGAAAGCTGAAGCCTCACTAACAAATATGACAATATACAAACGTTGACTCAAGTCAAGTCTCAACCATGATGCAGCCAGCTTCAATAAGAGTTATAGGAAACGCAAGTTAGTCAGAAGATACTCCAATCCTGAAGAGAAGTATCCTGTGATGAAGATTGTTGTGAACATGGATAAACAAGCTAGACAGATGTTTTAAACGCTTTGAAAGGGCCATCAGGCCAGAGGATGTATGAAATTGATACAGTGCCATTATTGTGGATGTTTTCACAATCACTACTTGTGCCTAATTTCCCTCCAAATCCGCCATAGAGGTCTATGAACAATAAAATGGGTAGCAATAGGCTAAGTGATCAAGTAACTACCGGTATGTCTAAGCAGGTCATTAACTTAAGATCCTTTTTACAGACGTCAACAGTACGAGGTATGTGCGAAAACAAGCTGCCGTTGTGCAGAATACTGCTTGATTCAGGTATTATTCGTTGTGGGTGGGGATGTCGCCTGAGCGATAGGCCACTGCGACCATTACTGATCTATTGTGGCCATCATCCCTTTAAAGATCACTCTCCAGGCCAGCAGCCTTCATAAACTGCACTATTTTCCCGGGAGTGATGTTCTTGGCGTCCTGGGGAGCAAGCAAGTGACTCCCCAGCACGCGGTATCTACGCTGCGATAACGCATCGCAGTCGCAGAGGACGTGGACCGGCGTTTCGTCCATGTCCTGGCAGAATCTACAGGTTGGGACCTCTGAGATCCCAATCCTGTGACCATGTTTGTTCAACCGGCAGTGTCCTGTTAGGGTTCTGGTGAGGGTTCTGATTTGACCCCTACTCATCCCTAGGGCCTCCGCGGTGAACTTATGTGAGTAGCCCTTTATCAGAGCCTTGGCGTGCACCAGTCCGTTTGTATTGGTCCAGGCCAGCATGCCAAGGGTCTCCGCCCGAGCTTTTAGTGGCTGACGCAGGGCGCAGTTGGGTATACCCACCATCGGCTCTGGGGCCTGATTGGTGGATTCCGCCCCAGCCCTGGCCAGCTCATCTGCAGCTTCGTTCCCAGGGATATTGCAATGACCCGGGACCCAGCGCAGCGTGACCCTGTTGTTGGCGCCGAGGTTGTTCAACGCTTGGGCACAATCCAGGGTAAGTTTCGAGTTGATTTCAACTGAGGCTAGAGCCTTAAGAGCGGCCTGGCTATCAGAGAGTATGTAGATACTCCTGTGCCAGAACCGGCGCTCCAGGTTTTCCTGTGCGCAGTGAAGAATGGCGGCCATTTCCGCTTGGAATACCGTGGCGTGGACGCCTAGGCTGCTTAATATGCGCGCCCTTGGCCTCTCGCCGTAGACTCCGTAGCCGGCTCTACCATTCATTTTGGATCCATCGGTGTACCAGACGATGTCTCCCGGTAGGAATTTCGCGGGAGATCCTTCCTCCCACTCGTTCCTCCCCGGGATTTCCACACTGTACCATTTTGTGAAGTGGTACTGAATGGGCATGTTGTCCTTAGGCATAAGCATAACAGGCATCCTGTGCAGCTCAGCCTTCAGGTTGACCATGCATTTCGACTGGAACCTGCCACCCCCATTGTTCAGCACTCTCAGCATGGCCGCCTTAGCCTCCATCCCCAGATGGATGTGGAGAGGGCACAGCGACAGCATGGCCTCCAGAGCTGCCGTGGGAGCGGACTTCATGGCCCCAGTGGTTATCAAGCAGGCCAGCCGTTGCACCCTGCCAAGTAAAACACTGCTTGTAACTTGAGTGGTTTTCTTATTCCAAACCACGCAAGCATAGGCGATCATGGGTCGCACTATGGCAGTGTATATCCAGAAAGCAGCCTTGGGGTTGAGCCCCCATTTGGTGCCAACTAGACGGCAACAGATCCCCAGGGCCATACGTGCCTTCCGGGTAATGTTGCTTATGTGAGGGTTCCATGTCAGTCTCTGGTCCATGGTTACTCCCAGATATTTGACTTCCTTGGAGATCCCTATGGGTTTACGGAACAAGGTAGGTTTGCGAATTCCCTCCAGGTTCCGTTTGCGGGTGAATGGTACCAGTGTGGTTTTGTCAGCGTTTACTGACAGGCCCACTTCCTGGCACCATTCTTCTACCAAACGCAGCGCCCTCTGCATTCGACCCGATATGGTGTTTTGACATTTGCCTACCACCATGATCACCAGGTCGTCCGCGTACCCTTGCGTGGTAAAGTGCGCGTTGTTTAATCGATGTAGTAGGTCATCCACAACAATGGACCATTCTAGTGGTGACAGGACGCCACCCTGAGGGCAGCCCCTGGTCACCTTGACCTCTACGCGTGCATCAAGGAGGGATGTTTCTACCGTCCTTGAAGTCAGCATGGACTCTACCCACCTAAGGGTGGTTTCGTCCACGCCTTTGTTTTTCATACATTTGATGATAATGTCGGACGAGGTATTGTCAAAGGCCCCCTCAACGTCGAGAA
The DNA here is from genome assembly GCA_950022985.1 of Udea ferrugalis. Lineage (NCBI taxonomy): Eukaryota > Metazoa > Arthropoda > Insecta > Lepidoptera > Crambidae > Udea > Udea ferrugalis. The sequence continues at coordinate 1,131,012 of OX465532.1, read as the reverse complement.
AGGCGCATAGGGCGATCTCTTTGTCTTCCAGGGCCCTTTCAATCCTGTCCGTGAGTTCAATCAGAGCGGATTCCGTGGATCTACCGCATCTGTAGGCGTGTTGCCTCCCATGCAGAGGGTTGACCGTGAGGTAACTTTCTCTGATGTGCAGGTTCAGCACCTTTTCCATCGTCTTTAGGAGAAAAGACGTTAGGCTAATTGGCCGGTAGGATTTAGGCTGGGACCTGTCTTTGTCCCCTGCCTTCGGTATAAAAATTACCTTAACCTTGGTCCAATTTTTAGGTAGAACACCGAGTGCAAAGCTGGTTCTAAATATTTTTACCACGAATGGCAGAAGGACCTCGATGCCCTTCTGCATAAGTGCGGGAAAGATTCCATCAACACCCCCAGACTTGTAGGGTTTGAAACTGTTGATGGCCCATCTGACCTGGTTGGGTCTAAAGATCTGTGAGGCCCTCCTCCAGTCCTCCGAACTTGGCCGGGGTGCTCCAGGAATAATGTGAGGAGGGTTTCTGTCAGTGATCTGGTAGGAGCCCGGAAAGTGAACTTGAGCCAGTAGCTTCAGAGTTTCTTCCGCTGAGCTGGTAAACGCCCCATCCGCCTTCTTAAGAAGTTCTAGATGCGACGTGGGTGTCTTGGATAGTATTTTGTGTATCCTGGCCGCCTGGGAGGCGCCCTCGATTTCCTCACAGAACTTCCTCCAAGACTGTCTTTTTGCTTTCCGTAGCTCCCTATTGTATTCAGTGAGAGCCTTGGAATATTCTTCCCATACCCCTGTTCGCTTTGCCCTGTTGAACAGGTCGCGAGCTCTGGCTCTGAGCCGGGAGAGGGACTTGTTCCACCCTGGGATATTTTTGTGTCCCCGGTGGCCCTGCTTGAGCGGACAATTAGCTTCGTAGGCCTCAATCATGCCCTTAGTTATTGCCACTGTAGCAGAGTTTAGCTGTTCAATTGAGCGTATGCTCTTATTGACAGCCCCTAAGTTTTCGCCTAGGCATTCAGTGTATCTGCCCCAGTTGGTCGCCTTAGGGTTCCTATAGGGAGCAGTGGGTGGAGCCTCATCACTGCCTCCTAGGTCATACCTGATATGTCTATGATCAGATAGTGAGACTTCCCCTGAGACTTTCCATCGACTTATGCGTCTCTGGATCTGCCCAGTACAGAAGGTTATGTCTAGTACTTCCTGCCTACTCCTCGTAACGAAGGTCGGCTCGCAACCCTCGTTGAGGACATACAGGTTGTTACTGAGTAAAAAATCATAAAGTATTTCGCCCCTATGATTTGTATCCGTACTTCCCCAGCTAGTGTGGTGCGCGTTGCAATCACAACCCACAACTAGCTCCGCTTCTTGCTCCCTGCAGTAGTCCACAAGTGCTTGAAGCTGAAGTGACGGATCAGGAGCCTCGCCGGGGAGATATGCTGAGCAGACAACAGTTTTCCTGCCGGCAAGGCCAGGTAGAGAGATATATGCGGCTATGAGGTCGTCGCAGCTGATCTCTGGGATTGGCATGAACTTAATGTTTTTCTTAAGAACCATACATGCTCTTGGACGTGTGCCCCTGGTGTAATAAAGAACATTCCCTGCGGCAGTCAGTCCACGCACCGTGTCACCGTTAAGCCACGGTTCTTGAATCAAGGCAATGCCCAAGTCCTCGCTAAGGAAAGTCTGGCACACTACAGCCGACGCTCCTCTCGCGTGGTGAAGGTTTGCTTGAATAATTTTTATCATAGTTATGATTGTAGGTCCAAAGTCAGTCCCGGGACCAGTGTTCCCAGGACGGCTTCGGCGGTGATCATGACAGCGTCGAGTGGATGAGACCCATCGTCGTCATCGATCTCACTGCATGATACCACAGAGGCCAACACGGCTTGTTCTGTGGTCAATGATAGGGGACCACTATGTTCCCTTATCTCTCCGTGAGAACCTAACCTATTCATCCAGTTCCCACGAGTAGCGTGGGAAAAGGTGGTCCACCCCCACAGAGCCCAGCATGCGGGGGTAAGGCTTATACACTCTGAGGTCGCCCGGTATCAGAGGTCCACCGTTCGAGACTGAGCACCCCCTCAGCCACGCAGCCATCGGCACGGTCGGTCACGCCTTGGCTTGGGGTTTTTTTAGAGAGGTTTTCTCCTCTTGGACAGGGATAGGAAGGTTGGGAAGGATTAAGCTTTGGGCCCTCGACCCGGGCACAAAGGCACCAGGTCTGTGGTACCTAGCTACTGGGATGGGAGGGGTGGGGTTGGAAGTGGTCCGGCCTGAGTTTTCTGTTACGTCTGTTTCTTAGGGAATCAGACCAAGAACGGGCAGCAACCTCGAGAAGGATAGTACACAGGCCTTGCCTTGGGGATCATCACGACCTGCGCTCTCCCCCAAGGCCATTCGCCAGACTTAGCATCGGACAGATGCTAAGAATAGATGTGTGCCTGACTCAAGGACAGGTTGCCACGACCGTTCCCATGGGGGTCCAGCAATGGCATGCCTCTCCGCAGTCACGCCCACAACCGCCCAAAGGATGCCAGATTGATTCAGGTAGCCAGAGAAGTTACATCACAAAAAGCTTAGCAAAACATCTAAACCTTACCTTGGACAAAGAAGATTTGCTGATGATATTTACCTTTGGATCAGAGAAACCAGCGGAGACCCTGAGCCCATCTGCAAATATCACCATTGAAACAAAAAGAGGAATCCAGAAGTCAATCCGAGTTAACATAGTTCCTCATATTACTGATAGAGTAGCAGTACCAAATGTGAACCACTCTGACATGGTAGATGTATTGGCAGATGATGGATCAGGTGGCCAAGGCATAGATCTTCTCATTGGCAATGACTATTACTTCTCATTCATCAGGAATGACAAAATTATGATTGATGACCATCTTCACCTAGTCAATACTGATTTTGGATGGATAGTATCAGGTCGCCTGGAACAACAAGTAAAAAGGGAAGCTACTCTGTCTGATATACCATCAGAGTGATTGCGAGTTTTCTCACTACCATAAACCAGACTTGCCATTACGAAACTTAGATATTAAATTCTTGTGGACCTTAGAAAACATTGGCATAACTGATTCCGTTAAGACAACCAGAGAAGAAGAAGCTGTTCAACATTTCAATAACTCCATTAAATATCAAGAGGGCAGATATTATGTGAAATGGCCTTGGACACAATCACACCCAAGCTTACCTACAAACTATGGCCCTGCATATGGCAGACTGAAGGGTCTACTATTGCGAGCAGACAAAGCTACATTGGAAGAGTATAACAACATCTTGCAAGAACAGATTCAAGCTAACATAATTGAAACTGTAGAACCTGAATCTGATGTGACTTGTCAAACAACTCCTCTGATACATTATTTACCACACCACATAGTCAAGCAAGCTGGTAAACGTGGACGTATTGTTTATGATGCTTCAGCGAAGTCGAAAGATCATCTCAGTTTAAATGAATGCTTGTATCGAGGACCCTGCTTACTGCAAGATCTGACAGCTTTACTTGTTAATTTCAGAATTAATAAGATAGGAATTCTAGCAGATGTTGAGAAGGCCTTCCTGCAAGTAGGCCTACAGACAGAAGATAGAGATGTGACCAGATTTCTATGGGTAAAGAATATTGAAGAACCCTTGACCTACAATAATATACTACACCTGAGGTTCTGCCGGGTGCCATTTGGAATAATCTCTAGTCCATTTCTACTGAATGCAGTAATACGATACCACATTTCGACTACAAATCCAGATCTTCTAGGGAGCATAGCTGACAGATGCTATGTCGACAACCTTGTGACCGGTGCCAACACTACTGAAGATGCTGTGAAACTCTTTGAAGAGACTAAAAACTTGTTTCAACAACTTTCCATGAACATCAGAGATTGGACGTCAAACGATCATGCGCTCATGGAGAAAATACCGGTGAAAAGTAGAGCAGAACAAACAGAAGAGACAAAAGTTTTAGGCCTAGTGTGGAATAAGGAAGAAGACACACTGCGGCTAAATCTTAAAGATAACATCCTTGACCTGAGTGAAGTCACGAGCAAGAGGTAAGTATTGAGAGTGTTAGCCTCAATCTATGATCCATGTGGATTTGTGGCTCCACTATTATTACCAGTGAAAATCTTCTTGCAAGAACTATGGAGAAGAGGCTACAAATGGGATACACCACTGTGTCCAGAGCTTCATGAAGAATGGGAAAAGATTTCTTCAACATTGTATGACGTGAAGGATTGTACACTTCCCCGATACACAGGATTCCATAGTTGTGAAAACGAGAGTAAAATGAACTACGAGTTGCATTGCTTCACCGACGCCTCCAACCTCGCGTATGCTGCAGTGGCGTACCTGCGCGCTGACGATGGACGCAACGTAAAAACTACACTGCTTATGTCGAAGACCAGGATATCTCCACTGGAGAAAAAGAAAGGAGATAAGAGTGAATCGGCGTCGAAGTCTCATAGCACTTCACTGAAAAATAAGAAACCACTTACAATACCACAGATGGAACTGCTTGGTTATCTCATAGGAAGCCGGTTGATAGCCTACTTGAAAAAGACGATGGTATTACACATCTCAAAACAATATCTCTGGACAGATAGTCTCGTCGTCCTCAGTTGGGTCAAATCCAACAAGCTGTTGCCTCCTTTCGTCGCAAACAGAGTAGATGAGATAAAACAGAATGTAAATGTTGAAAACTGTTATATCAGCTCAAAACTCAACCCAGCTGACCTTGCGACCCGACCTGAACTTTGGCATCAGAAGAAACACGCATGGTTTCAAGGCCCTGACTTTCTCCTGGCAAAAAAGAAGATGTGGCCTAATGATAGGCACCTTGAGAATCACTTGTCGACTCTCTCTGCTGTTGTGGAGGGTCTGGAAGAGCAGCCTCCAGATCTTTCTGACGAAATCAACTGCAAAGAAGTAGAGAGAGACATGGAAGAAGCAGTCAAAGGACACCTTGATATGGAAAGACCAGAGATGCCATGGATTGACACTACGGCAGAGCGAACTAATAACTATGTAGACTCTGAAGTACGAGAGATAAAGGAGATCCAATCTAGATACTTTCCTGAAGAAGTCAAAGGTAAAGATTCTCATCTTACAAGAAATCTAGGATTATTTATGGACGTAGACGGTCTTCTGAGATGCGGAGGTCGCATGATGCATGCTGATATGGCATACGACACGAAGCATCCAATCCTGCTGCCAAGAGAATGTGAGTACACTACGAAGGTCATCAGAGAGACCCACATAAAGAATTACCACGTAGGAGTCTCACATACATTGAGTGTAATCCGTCAAAAATACTGGATCCCTAAGGGTAGAGCACAAGTACAAAAGGTCTTAAGACGATGCCCGGAGTGCATCAAACATGGCGGTGGTCCATACAAGCTACCTACGACACCAGCATTGCCGCCAGAACGCGTGAAGTACAACGCACCATTCGCATTCTTGGGGATGGATTATTTCGGCCCAATGATGGTAAAATGCGAGAATGGAATTGAAAAGAGATGGATTTGTCTTTTCACATGCTTAGTGGTACGAGCAGTCCACCTTGAAGTAGTAAAGAACTTGACCGCCGAAGAATGCTTACTTGCTCTTAGAAGATTTGTGGCCTCAAGAGGAGTACCAACACTAATACTCTCTGACAACGCCCTGCAATTCAAACTTACATCTGAACTTTTGACCAGTACGTTTTGCGTGGAGAACAAGATAAAGTGGAGGTTCATACCGCAATTAGCGCCGTGGCATGGCGGAGTGTACGAAAGATTAGTTGGCGTTGTGAAACATTGCCTGAAACGAACACTGAGCAAACATCTACTGGGTGATAGCGGACTGCAGACAGTAATAAAAGAAGTAGAAGCAGTAGTCAATACAAGACCGTTGACATGCGTAGGCGCAGACGTAGAGTACGTGCTGAAGCCAGCGGACTTCCTATCACTGGGTAAATGCTTGACCATGAACTTGTCAAGAGATATTACCACAAACTTGGACACAGTGACTAAGCGAGACCTCATAGATGGCTGGAAGCGAGGTCAGAATATCGTAGACGAGTTCAAGGAGATGTTCATTGGTCAATATTTACCAAGCTTAAGAGAGCGATACAAGAACAATGTTAAGCAACCAAGAGTGACAACAGGCGAGACACCACGAGTTGGTGATTTAGTCCAAATCAAGAATGAATCAAGCAACAGACAGAACTGGAAAGTGGGCAAAATAACATCGCTTGTGAGAAGTGAAGATGGAGAGTGTAGAGTGGCCCGAGTTAGAGTTGGTAATACCGAGTTCACCAGATCGGTTGGCCACCTATACCCACTAGAAGCGGATATGGAATATGCCAAAGGGTCAGATATACCTACAGAACCAATTCTGACCGAGACTCATGAGCCCATGATACAAGAAATAACACCAGTTGTTTTGAGCCCGAGAAAGATTCAAGAACAACCAATGGATCTAGATTTGATGAAAGAGAGTTCTGACAAACCTAACGAGAAGGAGGTTGTCATACAGGAGAGTGAGGTAGGAGAGGGAGAGAGCAGTAACCCCGAGGAAAGTAGTAAAGACTTAGAGATGGTAGAACAACCAGTTCTACCGAGCTCAGAAAGTAGAGAGAACAGTGAAGCGATGGAGATTCATAACGAGAGTGATGTGAGCGAGACACAAGAAGTCAAAGTAAGGCGAGTCGCTGCAGTAAAAGCAAGAGAGAAGATGGCAGAGTGGACTCGTCAGCTTTTCGCTTTGCTGTAACCATCTTCGTCTTCCTAGGGAGTGTCGCGAAAGACGCGATTATCCGAACGTGAGGTGAGTGCATCGAAATCGAATGATTATAGTTAGTAACATCTGCTTGTCTATGGTCTTGACTTATGATTAAAAAAGTGGAGGAGAGAGCACTATGATAGATTTGGAGGGAAATGTAAGAGGTTATGAAAAAGATTATTATAAGAAAAAGAGATAGTTTTTAGCACAAGTTTTTAGCTAGAGTTAATGTGTAAGTGAACGGCACGCGGAGGGCAAGTGGAGGTAGTTACAAGAGGAGGTAACCATAAGAGTAAGAAGCCCTTTGGTGAGTTGCACAAAGTTGATAAGATGAACCTGACCCCCGGGTGAGTTGCACAAAGATTATAAGAGTTAAATAGACAGAGGTATATATCGAGAGATTACAAGTAAGAGTAATACCTTGCCGAGTGGAAAGGGCAGGCTGTGAGGGGTGGTTATGGAGGCCTGTGGGGGCCCAAGATGGGTCCCCTCTTAAGAGACCTTCAGTCTAGAATGTGAGTTAGAACGATGATGGTGACTAGCCTGTCCATAGTGAGAGGAACATACCACCTAGGTGGCTCTCGGGCTTGTTAGTGGCACCAGATTCGTATAATAAAATAAAGATCGATGATGGTGACTAGCCTGTCCATAGTGAGAGGAACATACCACCTAGGTGGCTCTCGGGCTTGTTAGTGGCACCAGAATCGTATAATAAAGATAAGATGAGAATTTCTCGATATACCCCCCTGAGTTAATTTGTCGTGTAAGTATCAGTATTTGAGGTCCTAGATCCGTTCTAGGCCAGACGTCACGATACTATCGAGTGATTTTTAACGCAAGATGGTTTTCGAACGGCTTGGGGTAAAAATGTCACTGTCAAATTTTCAAGCAGATTTATCAAACAACGACTAAGTTCAAATTATTTATAAAACGAAAATACTTTCTGAATTTATTTTCTAAAACTTCACGATTAATGTTCAGTTTGTCTGACAAAAGTTATCCACGGAAAGTAGCAAAACTTCTACCTGACAGCTGTCAGGTGAATTCTACCTGGCCCCAGACGTCGGTAGAAATCGCACTTGTCAGTGTGATAATCACTCTCACCCAACCCGTTCCAAATTGCATGTGAAACTGTCAGAGTAAACGGTCGGTTACTCTCGATTTCACTCGGGTTGCTTTAGGAACGCGTCAGAGTGATTTTCGCACCACCCAGAGTGACTTTTACTCGTTTTGGAACAGCCCCCAAATGTCGTTCGAATACCTTTAGGCAACGAAAATATCATTTTTTCCTATTTTTTCATCGTTTAGTTCAAATGCCCAAGCCACCGAATTTGGCTGAATATCGAAGTGCATTTCTGGTGTTTTTTTTAATCTGATAAACATATTAATTAATTCTTTGAAATACTTGCTTTATCTTTGCCAGCCTTTGCAAATGATCCAATCTTTTCTTCATGAATGTTTCAGAACGATTATTTTGATTTGTATCAATGTTGTTTGAGTGTGAGTGAATAATGATTAAACGTGATGATTTTGTGCTAATATCTTAATTTTTATTGTTTCTAGTGTTCCTAACTTAATGTTAATATCATAAGTGAATCACTCATCACCCCGTGACAACATTACAATGGGTACGTATCTCTTAATTCGACAATGTGTGCATCACGGCTACGACGTCACGAATAGATAATTTTTAACCATAGCGCCAATTTTATGATAAACCGGATTCACGACATCAGTCAGGTTTGCAACAGCGAGCGTTCGTTCCGGTCGTGGTTTACGCCGATCCCTGCTTTTACAACTTTCTACCGTACATTAACAAAATAAAAATGAATAAGTTAGCAGGCCTTTCTAGGAGCTTTAGTAGTTCCTCTGCTTCTTTTAATCCTATCAAAACTGTGACTGTAATTGGAGGAGGACTGATGGGCTCCGGCATCGCCCAGGTAAGCTTATTTTGGAATTTGTACCTACTGTAAATCATGAGATAAATATAACATGTCTTATCATCAACTATCTTCATGGACAGAGTCTGTTTTGAAAGTAACCTCATAAGATTGGTAGCACTATTCTTAAATTATAAAATAATGATTTATGTTTAGAGGGTAGTCTACAAATTTTGTGCCTGTTTTTTCCTAAATTTAGTACCTAGTTTGAAATAGTAGATATAACCAACAAAAAAAAAGAATAGAAATAGAAAGAGACCTTTCACTAATAAATTAAGGGTAAAGCAATGGAGTTATGAAAAGACATGTTCAATAGCTTGAAACGAATCTTATCTTAAATAATTGTGTAAATATTTTAATAAACATCTGAATCGTTCAGGTTGCAGCTCAAGCAGGCCAGAACGTGACAATAATAGATATTAAACCAGAATTGTTGGAGAAGGCTCAAAAGTCCATTCAGAATAACCTGGTCCGAGTTGCCAAGAAGCTCTACAAGGATGACAAGGCCAAGATGGAAGCGTTTGTCAGTGAAGCAGCAAGCCGGATCAAGGTCTCTACGAAGCTGGAAGATGGAGCCAATGCTGATTTGATTGTAGAAGCGATTGTTGAGAAGCTTGAAGCTAAGCAGGAGCTCTTCAACAAACTTGATGAGGTATTTCAACTGATTGTTTGGTAAATTTTGATTCAAATGTTTTCCAAATGAGTATCTTCAATGTCATCCAAAAGAGGTCCACTACTAAACTTCACACAGAGAATACTTGTGTTTTGGTCCCCCTTAAGAGGCCCCTTAATAAGTCCCAGAGTTTTCAAATATTTATGAGTATTTAAGAAAGGCAACCTCAGAGTTGCTGCTGATTACACTAAGTGTTATTTAACTCAGTTATAATAAGATATTGTGTATCCGCCATTTGCCGGGACACTAAATCTAATTGAAGAAATTTTTGAATTTCAGTTGGCACCTCCTCACACAATCTTTGCATCCAATACATCTTCCATCTCAATCAACGAAATTGGAGCTGGCATTAAGAGGAAAGACAAGTAAGTATGTTTCTGAAATATTAAAAGTAATCAGTTTTTAAATCAATTTCTTGCAGAGGTTCTGGATAAAATTGATACCCCAACCCCGTTTATTCTATCGCAGAACTGTCGCTGCGAGATCGCCTGGCTAGGTGTGAACAGGATGTCTCTTAAAAATTCGGCTGAGGTCTAAAAAATATTTTGCCTCCAAAAATCATACCTATGAGAGACATTTTGACTGACCTAAAACTGAGCAAAACTTGTAGGTTTTAGTACTTAGAACTTGTTCTACTCGGAGGTCAGATAAAATTACTTAAATAATTCTAGATACAAACATAGAATAGATGATAATAACACTCAAACACAGAAAAAACGCAAATAGTCATCACATGAATGTTTTTCCTGTGGGATGTAGTTGAACCCACGACATTCGGCTGTAGGCAGGATCTCTACCTGTTGCGCAAAGGGGTCAGTCAGCCATTCATGACTATAAGATTAAAGGATTATAGCTACGCATAATTCATTGCTATGACCTTGCATGGTAAAAACAGGCAGTGTAAAGTCCATAGTTTTGCAAACATGTCTTAAAAAAAACATTATGTATAACTTAATTTTTTTAGTATAATATTTTTTTTTGGCTGAGAAATGAACATGCTACAAGCAGACGCCACAGCACAAATAGGTGTATTTTCAAATCAAACTTTAAAATATATTTCTTTGGGTGTATAGGTACATTAGCTGTCTCAAACATAAAACAATCAGTGACTGACACGACAAACAATAATGGTTTTTCTATTATGTTCGATTCAATGGAAGTTAAATTCTCAACCCATTTCTTATAATGTTTGTTAAAATGAAAACAAAAAATTAACACATGTGACCCCCAGGTCACCTCAGGGCCCAGTGCAAGTTTTCTCAATTACCGGATCGAGCGCGTAAACGCAAAATTATATGGCAGCCTCTGCTGCCGTGTGTACGTAACCCTACTTCTTATTTGTAAATCCACGTTAACGTGGCCGATACGTTTGATCGAAGAAACTCGAACTAGGCCTTCTGCAAACTGATTTCGAACCACTTTTTCGAACGATTCGGTTAAGTTATGCATTAATATGTTATCGAAAACTTACGAGTTCAAAAGGCATTTATAATAATTGATTAAATATCAGAGTTTAAAATTGAATTTCACAATCATCAATGATTCCGCTTAAATTATGTAATGCAATTCAAATTTACCGAGTCGGTCGACAACGAGGCTTGAAATCCCTGACCCAAACCAATCATAATATTAATGAATACTGATTTAGACTTGGTTTGTCCTTCTTTGCGCCAGCAGTTGAGTGGTATTATGAGCGTTATGCCTGGATTCCTAAGGACCAGAGTTAAATGGGCGCCTATGGACTGGTCAAATCGCTTGGTTGTTTCATTAGATAATATTGATTAACTTAGACAAAAAGATCACTTGCCGTAGCCAGGAATAGAATCTGTTGATTTCGAAAAGAAACTCACCAGTATTATTAGTATTACGCCTCGTACCGTCGCTTCTATAATGGTGCAATTGTGGTAAATAACATGTAACCCAAAATTTAATGTTGAAACCTACAACTCCTCAGAGAGAAGCAGAAGCAGAACTTATAATGTAGCCCTCAATTTCAGGTTTGGTGGTCTTCACTTCTTCAACCCGGTTCCTGTGATGCGTCTGCTAGAGGTGGTTAAGGGAGACCACATCTCGGAGGAGACATACCAGGCTATGATGGAGTGGGGGAAGGCTGTTGGCAAGACCTGCATCACTTGCAAGGATACGCCTGGGTTCGTGGTCAACAGGCTTCTGGGGCCTTATAGTGCTGAGGCTCTGAGGTTATATGAGAGAGGTCAGTTATTCCTTCTTATTTGTGCTTCTCTTGTGCGCGTTCTTTTTTCTTGTATCGGGTTTTTCAAGTGAGAATGAAAAGGCATTTATGCAGGTTTTCTAGATGACATGATTTACTAGCACGACCCCTAACCAACAAATCGTTCCTAATAAAAAAGTCAAGTCCACAGTGACCAGTTGAACGCATACTTTCGAATGCAAAGGTTGTGGATCTGAGTTTTTTTGCGTGCAACAGAGTTAAATTAAATAATTACTGTATTCTTAACGCGAAGGGACTGTAGTTTATTAGTAACGGTTCTATTGCACTTGTCAACTTTACTGGACTTCGCAGCTAGTAAATTTGAGATCGCAACAAATTTTCTTTTGCATGAAGGAGATGGCATTAAAAGCTAAATTAAAAAGTGTTGGACTTGCTTGTTAGTTCCGTTGGTAGTGATCCTGCATGGCACGCTGAAAAATGTTAATGCCTTGCTTAATGGTGTGTAAATACTTGCATGTTTCCTTAACTTTTATTCTAATTTTTATTTTTAGTTTTCTTTTAATATTGAAAATAAAAACCTTGAGAAGTGTCAGAGAATTAGAAAATCACCGGTGTGAGGTGAGTCGTTAATTTTGAAAAAAAGAAACCGCTTACACTGTGTTTCCTAAAATGTTGTGAATAAAAACATTTCGGCATGGTTAGTTTGCAATATTTATGTTTTTTCTAAATCAATTTAATTGGTAGGGATTGTATCGGAACTAGTGGCAGGGTTCTTTCGGTTTGCGGTTTCACGTACCTTGTTGGTCTGCGGGGCTAAGATGCGCATCGCAGTAAAATTTTATCGTGTTTTATCTCGCTACTAAAGCATGGGTTGTATGACGAGTTTATCTCGCGTTTTATCTCACAACAGAACCATATGAATCCCATGAAATAACACGTGAGTTTTTGTTGTGATGTGCATCTTAGCCTCAATAATTTGTGTTTATCTGTGTGTGTTTGTTTAACAAGACAAAACAAAACACAATTGACGGTGGCATGGTGGTTCTTCTATACATAATACATTTTGATCATAACTTGTGTAAGTATTCATTTAATAAAAGTAAGTTGTTTTGTAATATTTAAGATCTTAATAATATTTTTACGCCCTTATTCATAGTTAACGTTAAGTTCAACGATTGAAGTGTCCTTTCACTTACTCGCAAATGTCGACAGCATTGAGAATGAAAGAGCCAAAACTTCACGGTAACTAAAGTAATGCTGTAGGGTTAGCAGCCGAATACACAATCTCAAATCAAACTTGAGCGGCTGTTAATAGTTTAGCTGTCATTATTAGTTATATGGACAATTTACAGTAACGCATGAGTTCGAAGGCGTGCTCAACCTTGATTGACGTTTGTGAATTCGGGCACTCGGGGCGGGGGTTATAGTTATAGAGTTTTTATGAACAGGGGGTAAAAGAGCTTTTATGAATAAAGGGGTTAGTGTTTTGTAATTGGCCAGTTACAATGCTTTATTTTAGCTACCTGAAACATTTTTTTTTCTGTCATTCCTAATAATATGAGTTTAAAATTGATAATTCTAAATGTTTATTTCCAGGTGATGCATCCAAAGAAGACATTGACATAGGTATGAAACTGGGCGCGGGCTACCCCATGGGCCCCATCGAGCTGGCCGACTACACCGGCCTGGACACCAACAAGTTCGTGCTGCAAGTGCTCTACGAGAAGACCGGAGACCCCGTCTTCAAGCCCATCCCACTGCTGGACAAGATGGTGGCCGAGGGCAAGCTCGGGATCAAAACTGGGGAGGGCTTCTATAAATATGATAAGACTAGCAAAATGTAAAGAGAAGCCAGTGTATACCAAACATAGATTTTTACTCAAAATTCACATTTAGTTTAATTCCTTCGGAGTTCCAAGCCTTCTCAAATGTTTTATTTCTGAATACTCTTAAAAAGTTCGTAGATCGTTATCTGTTACACAATTCAGCTAAAATTGAGTGGTATTTGACAATTCTTAAGTTTTCTGTTGTATAGTTCAAGCATCAGTCGACCGTTGACTGAATTATGAACGTCTCGTCAAATGGTTTTTTGTGCCAAAGTGTTTTTGTAGTTGAACATCGCAACATGTCTTTTGATTTGCTTTAGCCAGTTACACTTATTAAACCAAAAATTCTGCGTGAATGTTTAGGTATATTTGTTAGGAACTTAGGATATGGATGTACCTGTATTTATTTTAATGTATGAACTTTCAAACTCCTTCCAAACCTCCGAGAAATGTATGATCACTAAAATTATACTGAACATATACATGTATCCGCCAGTGAAGGTCTTTCTACAACTGAATATATCGCATTTAAGGTAAAAAGGGTTTATTTTTGATAAATGTATTTTATTGTTGACTAATAAACAATGTTACTTTTGTTTTTTCGTTTTATTGAGGCACAGAGCCATTTAGTTTATATCATTTTGTGCATCAAGAATACTCACACGTTCATTTTGGCTGTCTTTAAGATTCGCAAAATATTTCGTTCGTTCGTAAGTATATCTTTTTTTAGCAATAGGCTAGATCTAACATTCATCTGAACATTCCTAAAAGAATCACTTCATTAGTATCAATACTACCTGACATATCACTATTTGAAATGCACATTTTTCCAATCCAAAAACGCTCCATACAAACTTGACTGTGATTATGACGTCATGTTCACTGTTTAGACGCGCGTTAGAACTTTCTTCGACGGCCATATTAAATATTGCGTGTATGAAAATGGCCTACTAACATAATTGCTTCATAATAGTATGGGTTACAAAATAGTAATATTGTTTTACAAAAATTTAACACTTTTGAAATGGACTTGCCCACCCAAGTTTGCAGGCCTTTCATGGCCTCATTTTGAAACAAATTCCGATTGTGGTTTCACAATAGGATTTGAATTCAACTATGATTTTTGGTGCACATAAAAAACATGCAAAATGATTCATAGTCATCTACCCAATTGACGTGCTTTGTCACTTACTCGCAAATGGCAGCAGCAACAAGAATGAAAGAGACAAAGCAATACATAAGTTAAGGTGTTGTTAACTACGTGATACTGGCAGAGTTGTGGTAAACACAGAAATTGCCACTTAACCAAAAGAATAAGAAGAAGAAGGTGTTGTTGTAGTTTTTATGAATAAGGGGGTTAGTCGCTAATGTATTTGCAATGAGAGTTTATAGGTGAAAAAACTATTTACGTAATTAATGATACTGGTTTAATAAAGCTGATACTGCTAGAGAGCGATTAGATACCGTAATTACGCAATAATCATATTCTTGAAATATTGTCAAGTGCAAATTCGCGATTAGATTGGGGTTTGTTATGGGTAGTCTTTATTTCCGTGATTATGATGCATCTTCGCGGGTCTTATTGGGTATATCATGGTATTTGCTGCTGTTGGGTATATGGGATATATTGTGATAAATGATACCTTGAGTTCGACCCCCTCATTCATAAAAACGAACGCAACGCTAAAGCATTGTTAAAGCAATGGACGTGTCATGTCACTTACTCGCAAATGGCGGCAGCAACAAGAATGAAAGTGACAAAACGATACAAAAGCTATAGTGTTGTTGAAGAGCTGTTAGTTTTTTTTATGAATAAGGGGGTAGGCGGGAAATTCTGTCCTGATCAAAAAAGCGATGGCGTGACTAGTTAGTTTGCTGGGCCCCCAGACCGGAGTGGCCCTCTTTTTAGGGGGCCCCTGGCATTTTGCCTACCTGCCACCTTAGATACAGTACTGCAGTGGGCTTAACTGAACATGAATGTTTATTTCAGGAGATGCTTCTGCGTCAGACATTGACACAGCCATGCGCCTGGGCGCTGGGTACCCCATGGGGCCCCTAGAGCTGGCCGACTACACAGGCTTAGATACCAAAACGTTCGTCTTGGCTACGCTATTGGAGAAAACTAAAAACCCTGTCTTCAACCCTATACCACTCTTGGATAAGTTGGTTAAAGAGGGCAAGCTTGGGAGGAAGACTGGTGAAGGAATATACAAGTATTAAATTCGTTTTTTAAGGAATGAAGCAACTGTTGCATGTGTATGTGTATTATTACATGTTTAAGCTGATTTTAAGTCATTTCATTTACTAACATCTAAAATGGCTGCGTTCCAAAACGAGCACTGACTAGGGTGAATACCTATGTCTGATCAATTTAGAAAAGCAACCTTAAAGGTATTAAGGTACTTATTGCAGTGCAGTCAACGGCACCACTTTTCACTTCCCGAAACCACTTTTTGCACTTTTCTGCCCTCGATGTCAATCCAAAGGAATATGGGAACGCAGCCAACTACTAATACTAAAACACCGCTTTTTTAGTGCATTCAAATTCAAAATTATTTCTACCCACTAATTCAAGTTTTCACTCCTGTTTTTGTAAAGTTAAGACCTATTTCCAGCATTGTAGATATCAAATAAAAAACATGTTATAAAACGTTCTCTAAGTAGGTAACAAAATAAAGATTGGAAATAACCTAACCTCCCGACCAAAGAAATTCGATGGAAATCGTTAATTCCTAGATCTAAAGTGTCCAAGTCAACTGAAATGGATAGATAAACTACTTGATAAGTATTTCAATATACCTGCCTAGAAGCTCAGGAAGTGTGTTCTTTACACAATTTGAGTAAATTTTCCAAGATATTTATAATCTTTATTAAGGTTTTTATTTGACTGTTATTGTAGATAAAAACGTACCTTTTATTTGTTCAGTTAGATAAAAGTATAGGTAATCTAAGTACTTCTATGTATCTCATGAATTAACGAAGTTTGGCAAAAATAGAGCATATAACCCATATTATCAAACTATTTTTAGATGCAGTATGAAAATCGCTGATCACTCATACTGGGCCTGTAGCTGCTACGAGTATCAGATGATAAGAATAGGTATTCGATATTCAAATCACTTGTGTCAAATTAACGTTAACAAATGGACACAGTACCGGACTCGGGCCTCTCAATTACCTAAATTTTAATCCTACTGAGACGTGTGTTTATTCCTTAAAGCACGAAAAACCTAAGAAGTAATAATTATCTCAGGTTTAAGATCAGGTTCATCTTTAGCTTTCGCGTATGCTGTTTCTGTAAGATTTGCGTTTTCTACGCCTTTGGTTTTTTGTATTCGGCTAAATTAGTTCATTTATTAAATCCTATTGTTGCATTGGCGATAGCTATTTAATTAATAACTTGTCCTTCAAAACACGTTGTGTGTGGGTGCGTACAGTCCGTCTCCGATCGTCCACCGTCTAATGCGAGTAGGCCTCAGTCCGTCTCTGTGTATGAATTTTTAAAACCATTTATCTATAGTGCGAATATTGTGGTTAGTAAAGCAACGTGTATTGATAGATAAAGACAACCAATCTTGATTTATGTACCGATTAGATAAACGAAGGCTTTTCTAATAAGAATCACGTTTTCAAGACATTGTGTATTTCAGTACCACATCGTTCGCGAATTAAGCCGCGAAGATATCGATTTCTTTGCCATAATTCAAGTATGTTTTTTTGTTTACTTAATCATTTCCAAACTACCTCCATCAAGTTGGTAGAAGGTAGTTCACATTATTGTCTATCAAAGTTTATGTTTAATCGACATTTGTTTTGAGTAAGTTGTGGTGTAAAATGGATGGTATTTTTTGTGATTTTGTGTATTTCAAGTGTTGATAAGCGAGATAAATACGACACAAATTGCATGTGATGGAAAGAACCTGCACATGAGAACAGTACATATGTACCTACTTAATGTATATGAAGTGTAACGGATGTATTGAATTCCTATGTAACGTCATCATTATGTATAAATATCAATAGCGTAACTACACTAGCTACTGAAACATCAGCCCACGTCCCACTGCTGAGCCTAGCTTCATAAGCTTAGGATTATTTGTTGGTTTCGATCTTTACATCAAAATTAATCATAAATGTTTTAGTAGAATAGAAATGTTCAGATAGGGTATTCAAGATTAGTAAATATAAATGAGATTGTGTAGGTTTTTCGTTGTTGCTGTGATTACCACAAACTGATGGATACACTTATTTTGTATATAAACGAATATGAGAGAAAGAAAAAAAGAGCACATTGCCTAGACTATTCTGAACTAGGAACTTAGGTATAATCTCTGAAAAATGCCCGGAACACCAAGATCACCTAATTCCAAACCAACCATTCCAATAGTGTTTTGTACTAATGCATACCTACTTATTAACTTTCTAATGCGTGCTTTTGAGAAATACAAAACATGATCATTAGTAGCTATATTTCTTCAAACTTTCATGGTCATTAACATTATTAATTGTTCAAATCGGTGATTTTTATTAAGTAAGGTAATTGTTAGTATTTGTAGTGAGTGGCAATTCAACTTCGTCATCCATTGGTAAAACCGACCAATATCAACTTATTCCTGTTTGTGGTGCTCATGTAAAAACGTCGTTTAGGGAGCCTTTTTGATGCAAGTTTCGTTATTAAATGAATCACCATTATCGAGACACATGAGCCACTGCTAAACGTAGCCCACCTCAGATTTCCCGAGCGGCGAATTTATCAATATTACCTATTAGGTGCCGAATAAACTGTTATTTCTATCTTTCCCTTATTCCGCACGCACGCTAGGCTGTAAAAAAAGACATGCTATTGTTAAAATGCAAATTATTCGATATCCGTTCTAAAAAGTGTTCACAAAACTGAGTGCGTCACTCGCTCAAGGCCAAGGTGAACACCCGAGGACGGCGTCGAGGTGACCTCATTGGCTGAGTCGCAAGATGTTTGCCCTGGTTTTCATTCCTGGACTGGTTCACTAAATTTAGGCAATATCGCTTATTACTTTCTAGTAGTTGTTCAAAATCTACGGAGAGCACTAGGTAATTTTTTATTAAGTTTGTTATATGGGCGTATTGTTAGGCCTGTTTGGTTAATAAGTTTGATCACAGTGTTGTGCAACTCACCGACAGTGCATTGTCTGACTCGGTTGAGTGGGTCAGTGCCTGCTAAGCAACGGCCGTGGTTTCAATCCAGGCCAGGACAAACATTTATGTAACATATTTTTTGTTAGCTCTGTACTTTCTCCTCACAAATACTTTCGTCATGGCACCTATACTTTAATTCAATAAATTAAAGCCATTTCACTGCACCTAATTAGTCTGACTATAGTTAGGTACCTTCTACTACCATCCCATAGTACAAGTTCTACTCAGTTTGGACTCAGGAGTCTTCAAATAACTGAAATGGGACGGGATACTTTATCTTCCACTCATTTCAGATATAGGTAGACGTGATTGTATGTCACTATTATCTATGTGTTTTCTTTGCTAGCAGGTGCCCAACTAAATGACAGATGAGGCTCGCAAGCCCAAGTCCGGCGCGGGAGTGCGTCGCCAGCGCTCCGTGCGCTCCATCTACCAGGTGCACTACGGGCTGCCGAAGCGCAGCGCCGAGGACATGGCCAAGCCGTTCCTGATGCCTGACCACCAGCTGCAAGCCTTCGGGCTGCAGGTCGCCGGACATAGGAGCTCTGCTGATAACAAGTTCACCGGTGAGTAGTACCTTCATACATTACGCTCACGACTATATCCCAAATATAGAGGCAGGTTGCCGTCAGTGTAAAACTGTGGACGTAACATCCAGAAGACCGGATTACCCCGAGTGAACAACCCAACATGCCAAAGGGCGAGCCTACCGCCGTTATCTGGATTGCTTGCGCTTTTCGTCTGTGTTTTCCATCATCATAGAGTTCCGCAAATTGTAAAATGAAAACAAATTAGGTGTTCCGGAAAGACTTGAACTCTGTTAAGAGAGAAAGAGATACGACGCTCTCATAGATAGATCTTATATAAAAAAATCAATTGCTGTTTGTTAGTTTTGCTAAAACTCGAGACCCATTGGACCGATTTAGCTAATTTAAAAGGTGTGTAAACATGAGATAACAGTGAAAAACAACAATAAAGTTTTTCTTTGCAGAAACATTTGCTGTCACGTAAAACTGAATGTTTGACAACAACAGAACAACGTCTGTCGGGACAGTTAGTACTGGATAAATATTAATACTGCTAAGCAGGTGTACATTTAAAGCAATGCAAAAAAGCGGCCTTTTCGCTAAAACGATCTCTTTCGGGCTTACACAATATAGCTCTTAGCTTTCGGGCAACCAGTTTGGGTTAATAGATTCTATGGGTCTATTTGATTACTAATTTGTGATTTGATTTTATTGGTCGTAATAAAAAAAAAAAATTAAAAAGGCTCATCGCTGTTTCCCAGGCCTGCTCCAATGCAACGGCACAGTCCTCAAGCCCATCCTAAAGCCGTCCCAGCGACGCGAGGTAGACTTCTACGAACGTCTGCAGACCACCCGCGACCCTGACCTGCTGGACCTGCGCGCCTTCGTCTCCAAGTACTACGGCTGCAAGAAGTTCTCCTACCGAGGACATGAGCAGGATTATATTATACTGGAGGATCTCACGCAGAGGATGCTGGAGCAGTGTGTGATGGATGTTAAGATTGGTATGTTATGTTTAAAATGATAATTATTGCCCGGTTAGCGGCATGACAGGCTGCACATTTCCGGTCAGTCCTCGCTCTATTGCAAAAAATAGTGTTTTGAAAATAGCTATCGACTGTACTATGAATGTCAGAGACGTATAATCATAATTTTATTTGAATAAAATACAAACTCTAACATACAAAAATAGACTCACAAACACAAAGTTCGTAAAATTAATGTCTCCTCCTGGAATCTAAGCAGCGTTCATGAAAATTCTTACAATATTTACCGGTTGTTGTTTGGAAGAGATCGCTTTTTAGCGATAAAGCCGCCCAAATTGTACATTATCGTTAATCTGTGTTTCTTTGTTATTGATTTCTGTTGTTTTGGTGTGCAAAAAAAAATATCTATCTATGTATCTTATACACTCCACTTAGTAAAAAATACAATTGCGAATGAAGACAGGGTCTCCTAAATCTTCCATTTGTAGAACCATTTATTGGCGCATTTTTCGGCTTGACATCTAGAAAAACTTTAACTATCTGTTTTTTTTAAATAAGGTAAATCTTAAAGGCAGCACATAATTAGGTAGCACGTTGAACAGGTTTTTCTAGACCCATTTCAGGCACCAGCCCCTCACATAATGCAGGTTTTATTCAATGTCATAGTGCTAAGTTTAGCCCATCGACCTTACAACCACAGGACTCCTGATGTTTGATTTCTTGTATGAAATTCAGCGTGTCAACTACCTGAAGCGGGGGGCAACGTCACTGATTGGTAAATGCGCATAGTGTCCAATCAGTGACGTTGTCGCTTGACAGCTCACAGAAACTCTTTCTTTCTTTCTTTTTTTTTTAATGGCGATGTCTGGGTTTTTTTACCACTAATTGGGTGGTAGATTCCGAATTCCGATATATTTGTCTGACTTTGTGACCATAGCTTCTCGCCCGTCATTAGTAGTCTATTGGTTGTGAGGTCGATGGTTTAGCCTTAAGAACCGATTTTGTGAAGGGATTATAATTTAAAATGAAATTGATTATCAATCCTCTTAGGTAGGAGAACCTGGGACCCCCTAGCCACTGAAGACAAGATAAAGCGCGAACAAAGCAAGTACGCCGCTTGCAAGCAACAGTTCGCTCTGTGCATCCCGGGCTACCAGCTGTACAAGCTGTCCACGGGCAAGCTGCTCAAGTACGGCAAGGAGCTCGGCAAGAAGCTGCGCGGACACATGGTGAGCGAGGGTGAGCGTCTAGTGTGTGTGGATTCACATTGTTACAGTGGATACATGTTGTTACAAGGATGCAGATTGTTACGGTGGATTCACATTGTTACAGTGGATACATGTTGTTACAAGGATGCAGATTGTTACGGTGGATTCACATTGTTACAAGGGTTCATTAGTTACGTGCAAGCTACAGTTCGCTCTGTGCATCCCGGGCTACCAGCTGTACAAGCTGTCCACGGGCAAGCTGCTCAAGTACGGCAAGGAGCTCGGCAAGAAGCTGCGCGGACACATGGTGAGCGAGGGTGAGCGTCTAGTGTGTGTGGATTCACATTGTTACAGTGGATACATGTTGTTACTGCGGATGCAGATTGTTACGGTGGATTCACATTGTTACAGTGGATACATGTTGTTACAAGGATGCAGATTGTTACGGTGGATTCACATTGTTACAGTGGATACATGTTGTTACAAGGATGCAGATTGTTACGGTGGATTCACATTGTTACAGTGGATACATGTTGTTACAAGGATGCAGATTGTTACGGTGGATTCACATTGTTACAGTGGATACATGTTGTTACAAGGATGCAGATTGTTACGGTGGATTCACATTGTTACAGTGGATACATGTTGTTACAAGGATGCAGATTGTTACGGTGGATTCACATTGTTACAGTGGATGCAGATTGTTATGTTGGATTCACATTGTTACAGTGGATACATGTTGTTACAAGGATGCAGATTGTTACGGTGGATTCACAGTTACAGTGGATACATGTTGTTACAAGGATGCAGATTGTTACGGTGGATTCACAGTTACAGTGGATACATGTTGTTACAAGGATGCAGATTGTTACGGTGGATTCACATTGTTACAGTGGATACATGTTGTTACAAGGATGCAGATTGTTACGGTGGATTCACATTGTTACAGTGGATACATGTTGTTAGCGCGGATGCAGATTGTTACGGTGGATTCACATTGTTACAAGGGTTCATTAGTTACGTGCAAGCTACAGTTCGCTCTGTGCATCCCGGGCTACCAGCTGTACAAGCTGTCCACGGGCAAGCTGCTCAAGTACGGCAAGGAGCTCGGCAAGAAGCTGCGCGGACACATGGTGAGCGAGGGTGAGCGTCTAGTGTGTGTGGATTCACATTGTTACAGTGGATACATGTTGTTACAAGGATGCAGATTGTTACGGTGGATTCACATTGTTACAGTGGATACATGTTGTTACAAGGATGCAGATTGTTACGGTGGATTCACATTGTTACAGTGGATACATGTTGTTACAAGGATGCAGATTGTTACGGTGGATTCACATTGTTACAGTGGATACATGTTGTTACAAGGATGCAGATTGTTACGGTGGATTCACATTGTTACAGTGGATACATGTTGTTACAAGGATGCATATTGTTACGGTGGATTCACATTGTTACAGTGGATACATGTTGTTACAAGGATGCAGATTGTTACGGTGGATTCACATTGTTACAGTGGATGCAGATTGTTATGTTGGATTCACATTGTTACAGTGGATACATGTTGTTACAAGGATGCAGATTGTTACGGTGGATTCACAGTTACAGTGGATACATGTTGTTACAAGGATGCAGATTGTTACGGTGGATTCACATTGTTACAGTGGATACATGTTGTTACAAGGATGCAGATTGTTACGGTGGATTCACATTGTTACAAGGGTTCATTAGTTACGTGCAAGCTACAGTTCGCTCTGTGCATCCCGGGCTACCAGCTGTACAAGCTGTCCACGGGCAAGCTGCTCAAGTACGGCAAGGAGCTCGGCAAGAAGCTGCGCGGACACATGGTGAGCGAGGGTGAGCGTCTAGTGTGTGTGGATTCACATTGTTACAGTGGATACATGTTGTTACAAGGATGCAGATTGTTACGGTGGATTCACATTGTTACAGTGGATACATGTTGTTACAAGGATGCAGATTGTTACGGTGGATTCACATTGTTACAGTGGATACATGTTGTTACAAGGATGCAGATTGTTACGGTGGATTCACATTGTTACAAGGGTTCATTAGTTACGTGCAAGCTACAGTTCGCTCTGTGCATCCCGGGCTACCAGCTGTACAAGCTGTCCACGGGCAAGCTGCTCAAGTACGGCAAGGAGCTCGGCAAGAAGCTGCGCGGACACATGGTGAGCGAGGGTGAGCGTCTAGTGTGTGTGGATTCACATTGTTACAGTGGATACATGTTGTTACAAGGATGCAGATTGTTACGGTGGATTCACATTGTTACAGTGGATACATGTTGTTACAAGGATGCAGATTGTTGCGGTGGATTCACATTGTTACAGTGGATACATGTTGTTACAAGGATGCAGATTGTTACGGTGGATTCACATTGTTACAAGGGTTCATTAGTTACGTGCAAGCTACAGTTCGCTCTGTGCATCCCGGGCTACCAGCTGTACAAGCTGTCCACGGGCAAGCTGCTCAAGTACGGCAAGGAGCTCGGCAAGAAGCTGCGCGGACACATGGTGAGCGAGGGTGAGCGTCTAGTGTGTGTGGATTCACATTGTTACAGTGGATACATGTTGTTACAAGGATGCAGATTGTTACGGTGGATTCACATTGTTACAGTGGATACATGTTGTTACAAGGATGCAGATTGTTACGGTGGATTCACATTGTTACAGTGGATACATGTTGTTAGCGCGGATGCAGATTGTTACGGTGGATTCACATTGTTACAAGGGTTCATTAGTTACGTGCAAGCTACAGTTCGCTCTGTGCATCCCGGGCTACCAGCTGTACAAGCTGTCCACGGGCAAGCTGCTCAAGTACGGCAAGGAGCTCGGCAAGAAGCTGCGCGGACACATGGTGAGCGAGGGTGAGCGTCTAGTGTGTGTGGATTCACATTGTTACAGTGGATACATGTTGTTACAAGGATGCAGATTGTTACGGTGGATTCACATTGTTACAGTGGATACATGTTGTTAGCGCGGATGCAGATTGTTACGGTGGATTCACATTGTTACAAGGGTTCATTAGTTACGTGCAAGCTACAGTTCGCTCTGTGCATCCCGGGCTACCAGCTGTACAAGCTGTCCACGGGCAAGCTGCTCAAGTACGGCAAGGAGCTCGGCAAGAAGCTGCGCGGACACATGGTGAGCGAGGGTGAGCGTCTAGTGTGTGTGGATTCACATTGTTACAGTGGATACATGTTGTTACAAGGATGCAGATTGTTGCGGTGGATTCACATTGTTACAGTGGATACATGTTGTTACAAGGATGCAGATTGTTACGGTGGATTCACATTGTTACAGTGGATACATGTTGTTAGCGCGGATGCAGATTGTTACGGTGGATTCACATTGTTACAGTGGATACATGTTGTTACAAGGATGTAGATTGTTACGGTGGATTCACATTGTTACAGTGGATACATGTTGTTACAAGGATGCAGATTGTTACGGTGGATTCACATTGTTACAGTGGATACATGTTGTTAGCGCGGATGCAGATTGTTACGGTGGATTCACATTGTTACAAGGGTTCATTAGTTACGTGCAAGCTACAGTTCGCTCTGTGCATCCCGGGCTACCAGCTGTACAAGCTGTCCACGGGCAAGCTGCTCAAGTACGGCAAGGAGCTCGGCAAGAAGCTGCGCGGACACATGGTGAGCGAGGGTGAGCGTCTAGTGTGTGTGGATTCACATTGTTACAGTGGATACATGTTGTTACAAGGATGCAGATTGTTGCGGTGGATTCACATTGTTACAGTGGATACATGTTGTTACAAGGATGCAGATTGTTACGGTGGATTCACATTGTTACAGTGGATACATGTTGTTAGCGCGGATGCAGATTGTTACGGTGGATTCACATTGTTACAGTGGATACATGTTGTTACAAGGATGTAGATTGTTACGGTGGATTCACATTGTTACAGTGGATACATGTTGTTACAAGGATGCAGATTGTTACGGTGGATTCACATTGTTACAGTGGATACATGTTGTTAGCGCGGATGCAGATTGTTACGGTGGATTCACATTGTTACAAGGGTTCATTAGTTACGTGCAAGCTACAGTTCGCTCTGTGCATGCCGGGCTACCAGCTGTACAAGCTGTCCACGGGCAAGCTGCTCAAGTACGGCAAGGAGCTCGGCAAGAAGCTGCGCGGACACATGGTGAGCGAGGGTGAGCGTCTAGTGTGTGTGGATTCACATTGTTACAGTGGATACATGTTGTTACAAGGATGCAGATTGTTACGGTGGATTCACATTGTTACAGTGGATACATGTTGTTACAAGGATGCAGATTGTTACGGTGGATTCACATTGTTACAGTGGATACATGTTGTTACAAGGATGCAGATTGTTGCGGTGGATTCACATTGTTACAAGGGTTCATTAGTTACGTGCAAGCTACAGTTCGCTCTGTGCATCCCGGGCTACCAGCTGTACAAGCTGTCCACGGGCAAGCTGCTCAAGTACGGCAAGGAGCTCGGCAAGAAGCTGCGCGGACACATGGTGAGCGAGGGTGAGCGTCTAGTGTGTGTGGATTCACATTGTTACAGTGGATACATGTTGTTAGCGCGGATGCAGATTGTTACGGTGGATTCACATTGTTACAAGGGTTCATTAGTTACGTGCAAGCTACAGTTCGCTCTGTGCATCCCGGGCTACCAGCTGTACAAGCTGTCCACGGGCAAGCTGCTCAAGTACGGCAAGGAGCTCGGCAAGAAGCTGCGCGGACACATGGTGAGCGAGGGTGAGCGTCTAGTGTGTGTGGATTCACATTGTTACAGTGGATACATGTTGTTAGCGCGGATGCAGATTGTTACGGTGGATTCACATTGTTACAAGGGTTCATTAGTTACGTGCAAGCTACAGTTCGCTCTGTGCATCCCGGGCTACCAGCTGTACAAGCTGTCCACGGGCAAGCTGCTCAAGTACGGCAAGGAGCTCGGCAAGAAGCTGCGCGGACACATGGTGAGCGAGGGTGAGCGTCTAGTGTGTGTGGATTCACATTGTTACAGTGGATACATGTTGTTACAAGGATGCAGATTGTTACGGTGGATTCACATTGTTACAGTGGATACATGTTGTTACAAGGATGCAGATTGTTGCGGTGGATTCACATTGTTACAAGGATTCATTAGTTACGTGCCAGATGGCTAGATTTTGAGAGAGAGTTGAAGGGGAAGGGGTGGAATTGAGCAGTCGGTATGATGGTAAAAAGCTTTTCCGAAGATTACGCATTTTATATTGTCTTCATCAATTTTTTTAAACTATGGTGTTTGTTTTTCAATATTTCAAAATATCCTAAAAGTAAGTCAACAAAGGATTGGACCTTTATTTCGCGTACAGAAATGACTTTTACACTTGTGGCTCGACTCGTGCAATAATATCGTGACGTGCGCTGGCGTATTTTTCCGTGAATGGAGCATAATCATTTTTTTTTAAATTTATTTATTTTCTTTATTGGGGAAACAAACAGCCTTAAATAACACATGGGTTTAACCTGAATTAGCGAATACATTGGCATTTAAAGTTTCCACTGCTAATTATCACATTTTAAGTTGTTAAAAAGAAACAAAATCAAAAGGTTCAGGTGTAAAAATAAACTAAAATACCCCAAAAAACCTCAAGGAATTATAAAAATAAATTACTGAAATCTATTCAGCCGTGCTATTCCGGCGGTGCACATCGGACATCACTTCACATCTCGGTGCTTCACGCTTACCTCAATCATCAATACGCTTTACTTTGAATTAGTATTTTCCCTCATTTTGTATGTAAATAATTTAAAAGTGTTATTTGTCTTAGTCATTTTTTTTCAAACGACCACAGCTGCAAAGAAATTGGATTTTAAAGTTCACTCACACGAGCGAAGGGAGTTTTGGCGTCCGCCGGAACACCATAGCTGGCACCAAGTCGCTCCTAAAACTTGCAAAATCACTCTGTATGTCTTAATTATTCAAATTTAATTTTCTTAACTCAGGGATTTATATATTTTTATTGTCCTTAGCAATTAGAAACTACCTGAACGGCATAGGTGCGCCTTTATGCCGGTCCCTTCTCCTCCAGTTCCTCTCAGAGCTGTGGAAGATCCAGCAGTGGGCGCGTCGGCAGAGCGCCGTGCGGCTCTACTGCGCCTCGCTACTGCTCGTGTACGACGCCGCGCGGCTGCGGGACTGCTGCGGCACGACCGACAAAGCCGAGTGAGTCTAGACCTTTTTTTTAAGTTCAAGTAGGCGCGCATTTGAACACAATCTCACCTGCCGTGCTATTCCGGCGGTGCACATCGGACACTTACACATCATCAATACGCTTTACTTTGAATTAGTACTTTCTCGAGAGCGTCGTGGCCTAGTGGTTAAACACTCCGACTCGGAACCCAATGGTCCCGAGATCGAATCCGGCCGGAACACACCTACTTTGTGTTCATTGTAAAATTTGCGGCTAACTCTCCGGTGATGGAAAACACCGATATAAAACCCAAGCAACCCGGATAACGGCGGTAGGCTCGCCCCTTGCCACGTTGGGTTCAAATTCCCTCGGCGAAATGTGGGCTCCTGAATGTTCCGTTCACCATGACGGCAACAGTCAGTGCGCCTCTGACTAACCCATTAGGGATATGGTCGTGAGGGTATGTATGTATGTATGTAGTACTTTCTCTCATTTTGTATGTAAATAATTAAAAAATGTTATTTGGCTTAGTTCTTTTCTCTTTAACGACCACAGTTGCAAAGAAATTGAATTTTGAAGTTTACTCACACGAGCGAAGGGAGTTTTGGCGTCCGCCGGAATAGCATAGCTGATCTTAAGTGATGATGGTGATCTATGTTGGAACATGCCGACCTAACAAATGGCTGGCTCACTCTCTTCTTGAAGAGGCCCAAGTTATACTGCTGTGCAAACACTTCAGCAGGAAGCTATTTCCAGATCTTTTATGAATATAAATAAAGTTATGCTTAATATTCAAAAGGTGTGACTTATTTGACGTCGTGTGTATCTGTCCTGTCCCCTATGTACAACCAAATATTTTCTTGTTTTTGTATGTTTTTCTGTTCAATAAAATCTTATTGTCTTGTCTCTTGTCTATTTGACGACCGTCTTGGTGTAATTGTCGAGAAGTCGGCTACTACACCAAAGGTCGCGGGTTCGATCCCCGCACAGTACAAAAATATGTGTGTTTGAACATGTCTGTATTGGTCTGGGTGTTTTCTATGTATATTAAATATGTATTTACAAAAGAAAAAGTATTCATCCGTTTGTCTAGTATCCCATAAAAACGGACAATAATTTGCTCACTTGGGGCTAGATGGCGGTGTGTGGAATAATGTCCAGGGATATTTATTTATTTTATTTATGTTTCTCTCATTAGCGCCTCGTCCCGCATCTACCACGCGGGGTGCCGCAGCGCGCCCGTCTCCCGCCGCCGGCACTCGCTCCACGGCGTCGGCTCCAGCTTCAGCGGACAATTCTCCTCCAAAGGACCCGTCTACAAGAAACTCTCCCCTGTCCCCCTAACCTCCATGAAAACACAACACAAATCCTTCTCAACCCCACCCAAACTCTCATCCCCTTGGACCGAAGCCTTAGACAAACTCAACGCTAACCACTCCTTCGAACACAACTATGAAGATAAACTTTCTAAAATCAAAATTAACTACCGAGCCTTATTAGACCAATTGTCGAGTGATACTCCGAATCCTAACCCGTGGGGGACGGTCAAGATTATAGATTTTGCGCATGCCTTCTTCAATGAAGATGAGGAAAGGGGAGTGGATGAGAATTTTAGGGAAGGCGTCGACAGTCTTGTTGAGATTTTTGAAGGTTTCCTGCGAGAGACCGATAGTCAGGTCTCCTGACGTCTGTATTTACATTTGCATTTATATTGATTATTGTTTTGTAATGATATTAGATTGCTTTTCTGTCTAACTTAAGAATCATAAAAGTTATACCAATACTTATTTATTTGTAATCGATAGAGGGAAGGCAGATGATTAGAAAGTGCCAAATAACCAATCCGTCATGTTTCTGTTATTTAGCTTCAACAAACCTATATTCTTATCTCCCAAGATCACCAAGGCTGACCCTCGAATTTCCAAGCGTCAATCAAGGGTGAGCAAACCGTCAAATCTGTCCCGTAATTTATCTATAAAACCTATAAGTGACTGCTATAGTTGTGAGAACCGCTCAACAACTTTTGGTTTGCGTTCGTGAATTCGGCGGCTAGTGTTTTATTTTAAAATAAAACTACTTTAAAATATTATGCGTTTAGATACATTACTCTTGTAAATAACAGTTTTGATTTACTTTTAAGTGAGATATTAACAGTAGTTTTAGTATTACATTTGTAACCGATTTGATGAAATTTAAAAGATATTTTAATAAACAAAAAGTCTAAAAATACATATGCCAGTTTTAATGATTAGACAGTTTTAAGATCACTAAAGACTTTCTTGACTTTATTGAGTGAGAACACCTGTATTCATGAAGCACCCTAGTCCAAGTGAAGCCGCGTTTCCACAAGGCAACATTTGCCGCGCGTCATGTTGGGAACGATGTTGTGCAACGTCGCCGTACCTAGCCTAGTGTGCCTTTAAGACAACTGTTTTTGTTAAAATAGCTATTTAAGGCTAGATATATTTGTAGCTACTTTTATTAACAAGTAGTGTAGTCAGGACTCAGGAACAAAATATCCTATCCTAGAAAATAATAGTTTACTTACGTGTTCACTGTGTTTTGTTATGAGGAGTTTTAATAAAAACAAAGTTTCGCTTTCGCATTATAAATATTTTATTTTCGAAATCAGCCAAAATTACTTCCCCAAATAAAAATTATCTATAAACTTATACATCATCTAATATGAAAATCAAATGTTACATCCGGATGAGCATATTTGACAGAAGACTTTAGGATCACCTGAAGAGTTCACAAAACCATAGACACTATATAGTAAGCTGTAGTCTATGGTGTAAGTAGAACTTTCATTACAATTGCTATACTTTTGCCCTAAAACAAAATTTTGATGTCAAAACCATAGCTCAAAATAATTATAATACAGCCACCGTAATTATACACCAAGCTCAAACTATGTATAAAATTATAATAGACTAGCAACGACCAAATATCTTACACTAATTTTAGTAGATGCACTTCGCAAATTATTATAACTCTCCCTTTGTAATGGGTTTATTAAAATGAAAAAATAGTAACCAATTGATTAGTATTATTGCATAAAATTATCTTCTGCACCAATTATCATGAACATTTGTATTCCATAAGTGCGATCCTGGAATAACATCACCGCCTTTATTAAAGCATACTCTGAAAAAACTGAAAAAAGGTTTAAGTAAAAGTTTTACTGCGTCCTTAAATTCATTTTTTTCAGCACATTACTAAAAAAATGAGTAATTGTGATATTTGTTAAGAAACTTTAGTGATCAATTCGCCGTATGTTGCATGGATGCGAAAATCCTTAAGACTATTTTACAGCAACCAAATCTGACAAATTTTGCTAAACAAAACATACCTAAATATGATAACTTATTATGTCAAGAAAATAGGAAAATCATTATAGATTTAGGACTATGATACATTATGATTTATAATAAAGGTACTTATTTCAACACTGAATAACATAAAATAGAACTTTCACTAATGAGTATTCGACTCGAAAGTTAAAATAATAATAAATTGTATTATTCCTATAAAAGTATAGCAAGTGCATGACATATATCGTACTCATTCAGTTTAAAATTGGATAAACTAACATACATGTAAATAAGATATGAGTTACTGATACAAACAAAAATAAGCTTTATTGCAAGACTTTTTCTTAAAAAAATAATGGAACTTGGATATTAATAAACTGATAATAATGTTATAATCATGTCAATAAAGCTTATTAGAAGAAGAAAACATGATGACCTCCTAACAAACTATCCTGAAATAAAACAATATCCTGTTTATTTTAAAATGGTGTTGCCACTGTCACAGCTATAATGTTAGACAGAGACAACATCAGTGTCCCTAATAACGAATTTCAAGCGAGTCATAAAATGCTTCAATAATTAATTGCGAAATAGAAATCAAATTACAGAGCAGTTGATTTTTAAATAGCCTTGAGAACTTTTAGGGGAGTAGACTCGAACTAGGTATGATTTTATTTCATGTTAGTTTGTGAGGTTAACAAATCGTCAATGGAAAATATGCATTCGATATTGTCAGTGATCCCAATCAACAAACTCGATGTCCCAATGACTTCCAGGCACAGAACAACACCTCATTTAATTCAATTACAACTATCAAAAAACTTACGACTTCTATTCGTTTAAACCGTGAATAATAATTTCACAACAATTTTTATTTTCAACAAATCACTAAAGCTATATACTTACAAAGATCTACATATTTTACAAGCGTTAACAATATATTTGGATCGATACATAGCTATTTTATTATACATGCACACATTATTGTAAACGTAATAAATTCTGTATTATTATGCGAGGAGATTATTTAAACGAATAAAAGTGGCGAGTTTACGCACAATTTCTTAAGGCCTGTGAGCCAGAGCGCATCTTAGTGCTCTAAGAACAGCTGGAGCCACGCTGATAGCTTGTATTTAAGTCGCTATAAGACCGCGGCTTGTAAACAGCGGCGCGAGTCGCAGGGCGGTAATTCGATTGTGCACGCTGGGCAACTGGTCGTATTGACATAATTTTCGGAAGACTCTGCAGCAATGTTTAAACCAAGGTTCGAGGGGGGCATTGTATTTTATGCATAAATGCGTATTGACAAAGCACTTCGGCAGTTTTGCAAATATAAACGGATAGTATTTCGCTCAACGTGTCATAATTGAGCAGTAAAAGAAGTTGCATGTTCATAAAATAAAGATATTAACATGTATTTTTGAAGTGACCTGAAATGGTCGTATTCTCTAACTAAATAAAATGGTACTATTATGATTACATTTGATGACATTGCCCTTGATTGGCTACCCCGAGAGTCAACACTAGACACCGTACAAAAACGTGTGCACGCTTGATGAGACGCGTAAATGCTCCGCTGTTTCGAAACCGAGGCTTCAAGAGTTATTTTAAACTCATTCAATAATATGCGACTGACCAGCATGAGCTATCAGCGTGACTTCGACACTGTAGCAAGCAAAGGTGCAATGAACATGTTCTAATATTACACATGTTAGGCCGATACGAGCCAGGCACTATTTTACTATAACAATTTATACATAGCTAAAGCTGTCCACGAGACTGTGATTAACACTACATTGATTGTTACCTAACAAACATTCAAACAGTGGTCAATACATGAAGCATGTGGAGGCCTAGCTTTATGTCAACATTTTTATGTTTTTTTTTTCATTTTTTATTTTTTAAAAGGTTAAATATGATAGTTAACAAAAATATTATCTGAAAAATATCAGTTACAGCTACATGTCAATTTTGTATTAATTCGAAAACACAAATGTTACTAACATATTTTTATTGTTAGGAAAGTTTCAACTGTTTTTCGAACAAGTAAATATTTTTATTACAACAAAATTACTAATTCACATCTGTTAATACAATTATCTTGCAATATTATTAGAACACGTGCCATCGACGTTCGACACCACACACCAGATGTAGATATACAACAAAAAATAATATATGTGTAAGCATTAATAATTAAACTAGTGTTATACAATGTAATATACAACAAATTACAGAAACCATACGAATACGAGTCCTAGCACAAAATAAAGCACCTCAATGTTAACTAAGGGCAATACTCATATTATTATAATGTAATATAATTATTTATTTAATTTTTTTTGCAATTTTTATCGATTATTTCATTACAAAAACAAAACACACACATGGCAGAAGTTTTTTAACATTTTTATCTTAATTTAGGTCAAATATTATATCACAATTCGTCCGGCCGGTCGGGCCCTCGCAACGCAACTACTCAACACGTAAAATAATTCACGAAAATACTTGGTCTACTTTTTACTATAAATTGCAACGTGTTCGTCATAAGAAACATCCGGCAGTGCTTCGGGCTACAGCGGCATTTCTATGCGCAGTCTACATGCTTAATCATTTATTAATTTGCAAATGATAATGAATTTGCAACTACTTACTGAAAAAAATATGCACAAAAACGCTAACACGACACGTTTTTAATAAAAAATGAACATTTAAAAAATAACAATTTCGAATATGACAACAAAATTTTCAAAAATTTGGGCCGTCAGAGACTGTTACACAAAACTTTATCAGATTAACACGTAGAATTTAACCAATACAAACGTTCGCCCCAAGAAAATTACCTCCAAGTGGAAATCAAACCTATTGCGTTGCCTGCTGCCTAAACTATCTCTACCGAGTCTTACCCCCTTATTCATAAAAACGAACGCAACGCTAACGCATTGTTTAAGCTATTGACGTGTTCTGTCACTTACTCGCAAATGGCGGCAGCAACAAGAATGACAGTGACAAAGCGATACAATAGTTATTGGTTCTATAAGAGCTCTTTAAGTTTTTATGAATAAGGGGGTTACTATTTAACAAAATTGGACGAGAAAATAATTTAACATTGAACTAAATCTAAATAAAAAGCAAGTACAACTAACCACAAGTTGAGCGTCACACTCGAGTTAGCTAAGCTCATATTGCCATGAATTCACCAACTACGCGTGGACGGTATTAAGTCAAGTGGTACGCTAAAGTTGTGGTTCAATGTACAACGAAAACTCGACATTATGAACTAAGGCCGTCATGATCAATTCCACTATTACTACGCGAGAATGCGTGTTGTGACGGTTACATACAACAAATCCTTCGATATTTTACAAGTCTAAAGCCTATACATTACAAATCTGCCGAATTCAGTGAATTTTCGTGAACTATCTATACACAAACCTTCCAAATTTGGAACAGTCTCTATTTAAGGCAGTTTTATTCTGGAAAAATGTATAAAGAGTTTTGAGATATTACAACCCTTAAACTACAAGTGTAATAACGACCAGTTAACAGCCAGTATTTCCAGGTTAAGTTTAACTGTAACTAGTCTAAGAAGCAAGTTAACTTGTAACTGTGCTAGTTAAAGTGTAAATAGGTAAGTAAGTCAAGTTTAGAATTCAATGTCATATTTATTATTGAATAATATTAAAGTTACGGTTTTAACTTTCTTGGCCCATCACTCTAATTTAAAAGACAAATTCAAGGGAATCTTTACGAATTTTATGTCAATGGCCATTTAGTGTATACGTAGATTCCTAAGTCTATTACTAAATTACTGTGATTTGAAAAATGCGTGTCTTTCACACGGTCTTACTCTCTTTTCTAGGTTTTCTATGACCGTAAGAAAATGTATGGAGAGAACGTCGCAAGGGGAATTGTCAAAGCCGAAATAACATTACTATCTTATGAATGCTGTAGTACCGTAACTGCACATATTTCGAAATCACATTACATACAAGCATATAACTGAAAACCAATATTTAAGTGACATATCTGCGGGGTAACAAACATTGAGGGGGACGAATTATGTAAATTACGTGGCTTTTGTTTATAGTTGTAGCCGCGCAGTCAATGCGGCTATACGATTGAAAGGTCGACAAGGAAAACATCATAAATGAAGATTATTTTTGGAGAAAAGGTGTTAATATAGAGAGTACGAGTGTTACGTAACCTTCTCAACGTCTGTTGCTTCGCAAAAAGTAATTAGTATGTAATGTAGGACTTAATCCTTCAATGGCTTAACTACACAAGACCTAAATTGTTTTCACCTAAATATCAGGCCCAAAACTTACAGTCTTGTAGATTTATTACTATGTTGCCCAAACGGCTTTAAGCAGAAATAGCACTCCGAAACCAGTAGTAGTCACGATAATTGAAGCACAGTCAGCTCAAAATGATATATGCTTACAAAGTTTTCAAAATCATATTGACGGTTTGACAAAAGCTAAAGTAAAACCACAATGGAGTTGTATGTCGGTTGAAGAAACACTCAAAGTGAAACTCTAAAATAGAGTGCTTGTCCTGGTCGTTATGGAAATAATTCCATGACGACAGGATTGCTTCCCTTAAACAATTAACATTCAATTAATATTTGACCACTCTGTACGCACACACCATTTTATTGCCGAACGATTACAAACATTTTTATCGTTATAATATTGTCTATTGTTAAGTATATCTATATCAGGTTTTCCGTAACAGTTTTGAATACAATTTTCTTTGACTTTGACAAAATCCCTGCAACGTTTAACAATATCAACACCTACAGCCTAGACATTTGAAGTGTTTGTAAATCCGTACTAGTGTGTTCGTGTTTCGTGAATTATTTTACCTCTTCGTTTATATCTTGGGC
Organism: Udea ferrugalis; assembly: GCA_950022985.1. Lineage (NCBI taxonomy): Eukaryota > Metazoa > Arthropoda > Insecta > Lepidoptera > Crambidae > Udea > Udea ferrugalis. The sequence continues at coordinate 1,095,344 of OX465532.1, read as the reverse complement.
AGCTTGGGCGCGCTGACGAGCGGGTTGGCGCGCTGCAGGTACTGGTGCGCGTGCGCTTTGTAGTCGTACGCGCAGCCGTGCACCTCCGCGTATCTGACGAACAAATGCTATGTTAAGGCTGCGTTTCCAACAGAGATGTGTTGCGAGGAATGCGGTTTTAAGAACCAATAGAATCGCTTCATCGTGCGAAGCTAGGTAAATGGTGCGATTCTATTAATTAATTTAGCTTTTAAAAATTATTTGTAAATTTTGACCGCTGTAAAAATGAAAAAAAAAAACCATTACTGACTTACTGAACTCAGCTTGAAGGCCTCAAGATAGCCGATACATACATACATAAACGTCCTTTAGACGTCCCACTGCTGGACACAGGCCTCACTTCAACTATGATGTGGAATGAGCCATACTCCAATATGCGAGCTCAATGCGGATTGTTGGAGGGGTGTAAGGTCAGTGAAGTAACCTTAATGTTGGTGTAATCAAGCCGCCTTAAGGCCTCCGATTAGGCTATATGACTGACATCAAGCGACGTTAACCGGGACCAATGGCTTAAAGTGCCTTCCGAAACATGGAGATGCCCGAAAAATACATCACTTAGTTTCGGTCGGAATGGTCATTCATCCCATTTCCGATTTGGCGTGTGTTGCTTTAAAGCAGCGATCGTTGCCTATCAACTGTCACAAATGCGCCACGGGCACCTAAATAGCCGATACAGTTCTCTTGAATAAGGATTTGCTAGATCAGCTATGCTATTCCGGCGGACGCCAAAATTCCTTTCGCTCGTGTGAGTGAACTTTAAAATTCAATTTCTCTGCAACGGTGATCGTTTGAGAGAAAAGAACTAAGCCAAATAACATTTTTTAATTATTTACATACAAAATGAGATGTGTAGTGATATCCGATGTGCACTGCCGGAATAGCACGGCAGTGGTAGTGTCACAGTATAAACCATACAGTAGGCTATCTAAGGCCGCCCGCCGAGTTATTAGCCTAGCGTGCACACAGACACTCGGCACAGCCCGTCCGTACTGCCGCCTCCCTATGCCTCCCCATTTTATGTTAGCGTGTGCGTGATATCGCGACACGGCGCGCGACCGTCACGCACCCATTCAAACCGAGAGTGGCATGTTTGTATTTAGATGTTCTGCTGTATGGTTTATACTGTGGTAGTGTAGTATACTAGATACCTGTGTGGCGCACAGAAGGCGGCTCCACAGCGGCAGGTGTGCTGCGTGGCGATGCTGAGCCGCTTGTTGCACAGCCCGCAGCGGATGCGCACGCGCCGCTCCTTGGGACCAGGGGCTGAGGGGGCTGCCACGGAGGGGGCTGCGGGGGCGGGCTCAGCGGGCGCGGGGGGAGGCGAACGAGGCGGCGGGGGCGGGGGCTCTCTGGAATGAGAATGAACACATTAATCTCAATATAATTCATTTATGTATAAATAAATATGCCTGGACATTATTCCACACAGCGCATCTAGCCACAAGGGGGCTAGTCATAGTCCGTTTTTATGGAATACTCGCAACATACTTAAATGCTTTTTCTTCTGTAAATACATATATAATATACATAGGAAACACCCGTATTTACGAATTGGAAAGATTTTAAGAAATATTTATTATTATTCAAGTTTAGAAATTAGTATAATCGTTATTATTCAGGATAAAGGTTTAGAAATTAGTATAAATCTTAGGCCTTAGCGTCCTCACATACGGGCCACAAAACGCGACCACCTGTCACATACATACAGTTCGATTTTAAAAACTATGTCGCGATTTGTGGCGCCCCAAAACGCGGGGACGCTGACTGTTGAAATTGTTAATAAACATAATGTTATGGCTTTGAAAAAAGGAGCTAACTTCTTGAGTAATTTAATCAAATAAGTCTTCGGCTGTTGATGTTTTCTGACTATAGGAATGTTGTCCCCAATAGGTAAAGCCCAAAATGTATCACCTTACTAACTACGGCGTCGAGTATGAGGCCGTAGAACGTAGCTCGGAATGTCTATCATCGATCTTCAAGTAATTTGCCCCACTAAGCCTCTTTTGCTAAAACACCAACTAGCCAGAAAATAACCACACTTAGGGGCCCCAGTCGGCCTGGCCGACGACCAGGAGCTAGTTTTAGCTATACATTTTAATACTAGTTTTAGCTGGCAGTTCTTTTTTGCAGCCCAGATTGTGTCACGTTGACCCTAAGTAAGTAGAAAAATAAAAAATAAAAATATTAAATTCCCCCCAAGAAAAAACCCAAAGTAAGTTTGCAAAACCAATCGTTGTGGAGATCTTTGGGGGAGGCCTATGCCCAGCAGTGGGCGTCGTTCGGCTGATATGATGATGATGAAGTTTGCAAAACTAGGTTAACAGGTTCAAAATCCACAGCGAACAATTAACTTTTAATTGTTATATATTTGTGGACAGTGAACCTGTTAAGTGGAAACGCCTAAACAGTCCTATGTAAAAATTGCATATGTGAAGTTTGGGCTGACACATGTAGAAGCTGTGGTGAGATGTATTTCCCTCTCTGTCTCACCTGGGCTCGGCGCGTGTGTGCGAGCAGTGCGGCTGCCGTGCGTCGCACTCCGCTATACGTGAGATGCGCCTCGCGCGGCGCTCGCTGCCCACCTCGAGGTTGCGGGGTGGCGGGGGGGCCGCGGGCGGGGCGGCGGGGGTGGGGCGCGAGGGCGGGGAGGGCGGGGAGGGGGGGGAGGGGGCGAGGGACTCGTCGCTGAGGTGGAGGTGCGAGCGGTTGCGGTGGCGGGACAGCGCTGGCAGGATCCTGCGGAATAATAACACGACATTAGTAGATTCAAATCTCTTCATTTGCGAAAACGGTAGCACAGGTGAAAATTCAGTGTCGTTAAGTGCACTAATGTCATAAGGAGTTACGAGACCTTCCATGTCTCTAGGGCGAAGACTACGATCGGAAAAAATGAATTTTTGAAAGAAAAATTAATAATTTCGTACAAAATTTCCTACCTCCAATATAATCCTGTCAAAGTGAGAACCTTGTAACTTTCGGAATAAAAGCCGGCATGTCTCAATAGGCCCTACCCCACATATTACCCTACACTTCTTTTGCATAATTGAAGCTTTACCTACATCAGGAGAAAATACAAAATCTTTAACGTCTTTTTTAACTTTTACAGCTGCAGTCGCATCTACCCGATAGCAACTGTGTTTGAGGACACTTATTGATGACAGCTCAGCGCACATACAGGGTGGTCCGAAAGGTGACACAATTTTTTTTTCTGGGTTCCTAACATCTAGGTGTACCCGAAAATACCTCGTGCGTTGCGCGATTTTTTGTATTTTTCCAGATATTATTTTTTGGGAGTAAATTTGAGAATTAGCGAACTTATGTATTTTTTTTAAAAGTGCGTACCTTACAATAATGGCAAGAAGCTTAGTATTTCATGGGTGAAAGGTACAGGTAATGAGGTCTATGCTACAATTAGAAAATAAAATAAAAATGCGTACCTTCAGAAAAAAAATACGTCAAGTCGAAAAATCTCAAATGTACTTTAAAAAAGTCATAGCTCGAAAACTGTATAATATCGTCTATAGACTAGTGGCAAACGTGACATCAGGCTAACGACTCGACAACGCTCCCGAACGGAGCTGAGAGTGTAATGATGGCGTTGATGGTGACGTAGTACAAAATGTTCACTTTTGAACGCAATTCAAAGTTTAAACTTGAACGAAAATGAACTTTCTCACGCGTAGTTAAATTGCGTTCTAGCTTTTATCAGCATTGCACATTTACTATTTTACATTCATTTACAACCAGTGTGGTAAATGAAAACGAACGGTAAACACTAGGTTTGAGAATGTTTGACTGTTGTTACAATGACTATAGTATGTTCGCGTTCAGAATGCAGTTTTTTTTTATTTAATTCCGTCCGGCGTCATCGAAATGTGACATGGTGTGACAAGGGGTGGACGGGCGGTCCTAAGTTTTGTGACATCACATTTATACAGTCTGAATTGTTTTGTTGATGAGTTCATATTTAAAAAAAAAAAATTCTCACTTGGGACCCCGGGGTTTCACAAATGTGACCATCTGTCACAAGAAGGGCTTGTAAATATCATGAACATCGTGTGACGTACTTTAAACAGCTCAGTTTGCTTCTTTTTATTTTTTGATATTTGACTAAAACATGCAAAAATAAGTAACTACAGCAATGAAAAAAAAACAAAGTATGTTTTGACACTATTTACCACACAAAACCAAACTTGCAACAGTAAATGAGCAGCTCAAAAGTTGGTCTTGTGATTGAAACTGTCAGGTTTTAAGAGATCACAATGCCGGAGGTAACAGACATACCTGGTCCGGTTCAAGTGGTCCAGCGCGGAGGTGGAGGAGGAGAGCGGCTGGTGCACAGGCGGCCGCACGTGCAGCGAGGAGGCCGAGTGCGCGAGGGGCGCCAGGCCGGGTCCACGGGCCCACTAGTGGACCTGCAGTACAGACGTACCTGGTCCGGTTCAGGTGGTCCAGCGCGGAGGTGGAGGAGGAGAGCGGCTGGTGCACAGGCGGCCGCACGTGCAGCGAGGCCAGGCCGGGTCCACGGGCCCACTAGTGGACCTGCAGTACAGACGTACCTGGTCCGGTTCAGGTGGTCCAGCGCGGAGGTGGAGGAGGAGAGCGGCTGGTGCACAGGCGGCCGCACGTGCAGCGAGGCCAGGCCGGGTCCACGGGCCCACTAGTGGACCTGCAGTACAGACGTACCTGGTCCGGTTCAGGTGGTCCAGCGCGGAGGTGGAGGAGGAGAGCGGCTGGTGCACAGGCGGCCGCACGTGCAGCGAGGAGGCCGAGTGCGCGAGGGGCGCCAGGCCGGGTCCACGGGCCCACTAGTGGACCTGCAGTACAGACGTACCTGGTCCGGTTCAGGTGGTCCAGCGCGGAGGTGGAGGAGGAGAGCGGCTGGTGCACAGGCGGCCGCACGTGCAGCGAGGCCAGGCCGGGTCCACGGGCCCACTAGTGGACCTGCAGTACAGACGTACCTGGTCCGGTTCAGGTGGTCCAGCGCGGAGGTGGAGGAGGAGAGCGGCTGGTGCACAGGCGGCCGCACGTGCAGCGAGGCCAGGCCGGGTCCACGGGCCCACTAGTGGACCTGCAGTACAGACGTACCTGGTCCGGTTCAGGTGGTCCAGCGCGGAGGTGGAGGAGGAGAGCGGCTGGTGCACAGGCGGCCGCACGTGCAGCGAGGCCAGGCCGGGTCCACGGGCCCACTAGTGGACCTGCAGTACAGACGTACCTGGTCCGGTTCAGGTGGTCCAGCGCGGAGGTGGAGGAGGAGAGCGGCTGGTGCACAGGCGGCCGCACGTGCAGCGAGGCCAGGCCGGGTCCACGGGCCCACTAGTGGACCTGCAGTACAGACGTACCTGGTCCGGTTCAGGTGGTCCAGCGCGGAGGTGGAGGAGGAGAGCGGCTGGTGCACAGGCGGCCGCACGTGCAGCGAGGCCAGGCCGGGTCCACGGGCCCACTAGTGGACCTGCAGTACAGACGTACCTGGTCCGGTTCAGGTGGTCCAGCGCGGAGGTGGAGGAGGAGAGCGGCTGGTGCACAGGCGGCCGCACGTGCAGCGAGGAGGCCAGGCCGGCGTCTACGGCGCTGAGTGTGCGACCGAGTGGGCCGAACGACGCGCGCCAACCGCTGGGAGACGCGCCCACTAGTGGACCTGGAGCAGAAATACAAATACAAATTCATTTATTCGTTAAAGGTTGACAGGTAAAGGTATGTAACTCCATGATTCGCCTTGATTGGCATACACAATTATTTATAAAATAACACAAATTAGGAATGTCAAAAATATTGGCCATTGATAGGTAGGTATATTCCAAAAAAAAGGAAATGTCAAATCAAATTCTCCTATTTGAATTTTGATTTTGAGGTAGTCAGAGATACAATAATTGTTATGGTTATTATTGTTTTAGCATTTTCCATTCAGTATCTTTACTAAAGGTCTGAAAACCAATTTGGTGCAAGTGCAGTCGCCCGGTTTACGAAAGATGCGGGTGCGATTCCTGCCTGATGCCAAGATGACCAAATGTCTTTTTCTGGTTTTCAGAACACTAATTGTTGTTGTCATGATGAACAGAACATTCAAAATTTTCAGCATTACCGGACCTGATTAACCTAATGTTTCAATAACATGCCTTGCCCTAGGCTTAGGGCGTACTGGGAGACGTCAATCAGACGTATGTGAGTACTGACCGTATTCCACAGCGGGCATGTCGGCTTCGGGGCGGCTGTCGTCCGCCGGCTCCAGCGAGCCCAGACCTGGTTCTGCCGTCTGAACTAGTAGCGAACCAGACAGCGCGCCCAGGCACGAACTAGAGGAGAAAAAAATATTATTTATTTAGGACATCACACTTGTGTAGATGACTGTGAGTCATTATGCATGTTTTTTTTTTATGTTCACCAAAAATAATAGTTGAATTCACATCTTATTGTGAAATTTGTTGAATCGAGATAACGACCGGCGCCTTCACCACAACATTACGAGCACTCAAATGGCGGCGATTTAGACTTGTTTGCTAACAGTTTGGGATGTCTAAGACGTAATTTTCAATTAATCATAGGTGAGATGGCGATAAATGGCGAAATTGTGTATTTGACATTTTCGTGCTATTTTCTAATAAGAAAATGACGAATATGTCATTTTGATTTTCTTGTTTGATATTTTTGTTTTCTTATTGGCAATTTTAGTGTCAAATTGGAATTTTTATGAACAAATTTGTCATTTTTATTTTCTTATTTGACATTTTTATTTTTTTTGTCATTTTTTTGTTTTATTTTCATTTATCATTCATTACCTAATTAAGTATTTGTTTGTTATGATAAGCTAGCTTGTATGCAATTGGTAATGATGCATATCAGGGCGCACGGTTGTATCGTGAATGCTTAGACTACCTCTCGCTATCAGCGCCTCGGGCCTGGCGGTCCCTCTGTGACTCGCTCCGGGGCCCGATCCCCGGCAGCAAGTACCGGTCGCCGAACGCGCACTCGTACTCGTACTGGTAGCGGCGCGGGCCCATAGCCGAGTACAGCGCGAACCCCATCGAGTACGAGTACGGAGGGACGGATCCATAGAGATGACGACCAAAGCCTTCACTTCAACATTACTAGCTCTAGAATGGCGGCTCTAGCTTATAAATGGCGAAACTGTGTTGTGTGTGTTTGTGTTTATTGCTACGAATGACAGTATTTGTGACATGTTTTTGTCATTTTCCTTCTTATTTGTCATTTTTACTTTCTTTTTTGTCATTTTTATTTTATAATTTGTCATTTTTAATTTAGTATTTTGACATTTTTAATTTCGTATTTTGACATTTTCACTTTCTTATTTGTCATTTTTAGTGTCAAATTTGACATTTTTATAAACAAATTTATCACTTTTATTTTCTCATTTTGACATTTTTATTTTCTCAATTGTCATTTTTATTGTTTTCTTTTCATTCATTATTGATTGATTTTATCCAATATTGATGAATGTCATTTTGAAGGAATGATTTAAAATATGTAACTTGTATGCAATTCGGAATGATGCATATCAGGGCGCACGGTTGTATCGTGAATGCTTAGACTACCTCTCGCTATCAGCGCCTCGGGCCTGGCGGTCCCTCTGTGACTCGCTCCGGGGCCCGATCCCCGGCAGCAAGTACCGGTCGCCGAACGCGCACTCGTACTCGTACTGGTAGCGGCGCGGGCCCATAGCCGAGTACAGCGCGAACCCCATCGAGTACGAGTACGGAGGGACGGATCCATAGAGATGACGACCGAAGCCTTCACCACAACATTACGACCACTCAAATGACGGCTCATTGTGTCATTTTTATGTCATTGTCATTTTTATTTTCTTTTTTGACATTTTTATTTGCTTATCTGTCATTTTTATTGTCAAATTTGTCGTTTTTATTGTCCAATTTTGTCATTTTTACTGTCAAATTTGTCATTTTCATTGTCAAATTTGTAATTTTTTAGTGTCCAATTTGTCATTTTTTAATGTCAAATTTGTCATTTTTACTGTAAAATTTGTCATTTTTATCATCTTATTTGTCATTTTTATTATCTCATTTATTGATTGATTTTACAAAATATTGTTGAATGTAATCTAAAATATTGATTAAAACTATTAAACTTGTATGCAATTTGTAATGATGCATATCAGGGCGCACGGTTGTATCGTGAATGCTTAGACTACCTCTCGCTATCAGCGCCTCGGGCCTGGCGGTCCCTCTGTGACTCGCTCCGGGGCCCGATCCCCGGCAGCAAGTACCGGTCGCCGAACGCGCACTCGTACTCGTACTGGTAGCGGCGCGGGCCCATAGCCGAGTACAGCGCGAACCCCATCGAGTACGAGTACAGAGGGACGGATCCATAGAGATAACGACCAAAGCTTTCACCACAACATTACGAGCACCAAATGGCGGCGATTTAGACTTGTTTCCTGACAGTTTGGGAAATTTAGACGTATTTTCATTTCATCATAGGTGACACGCTGGAAACGCGCGAAACTGTGTTGTCACTACGAATGACAGTATTTGTAGTTTATATTTGTCATTTCTTTACTCATTTGTCATTTTTATTTTCTTTTTTGACATTTTTGTTTGCTTATCTGTCATTTTTATTTCCTTATTCGTCATTTTTATTTTCTTATTTGATACTTTTGTTTTCTTATCTGTCATTTTTATTGACAAATTTGTCGTTTTAATTGTCAAATTTTGACATTTTTACTGTCAAATTTGTCATTTTCACTGTCAAATTTGTTAATTTTAATTTCACATTTGTCATTTTTATAAACAAATTAGTCATTTTTATTTCATTATTTGTCATAATTATCTATTTTCTCATTTGTCATTTTTATTGTTTTCTTTTTCTTAATTATTGATTGATTTCACAAAATTTTGTTGAATGTAATAAAGAATTGATTAAAACCATTCAACTTGTATGCAATTAGTAATGATGCATATCAGGGCGCACGGTTGTATCGTGAACGCTTAGACTACCTCTCGCTATCAGCGCCTCGGGCCTGGCGGTCCCTCTGTGACTCGCTCCGGGGCCCGATCCCCGGCAGCAAGTACCGGTCGCCGAACGCGCACTCGTACTCGTACTGGTAGCGGCGCGGGCCCATAGCCGAGTACAGCGCGAACCCCATCGAGTACGAGTACGGAGGGACGGATCCATAGAGATGACGACCGAAGCCTTCACCACAACATTACGACCACTCAAATGGTGGCTCTTTCATTGAATCATAAATGACATGCTTATAAATGACGAAACTGTGTTTTTGCTACGACTGACTGAATTTGTAGTTTATATTTGACATTTTCGATCTTATTTGCATTTTTAACATTTTTATTTGCTCATTTGACATTTTTGATTTCGTATTTTAACATTTTTAATTTCGTATTTTGACATTTTCACTTTCTTATTTGTCATTTTTAGTGTCGAATCTGTCATTTTTATAAACAAATTTGTAATTTTTAATTTCTTATTTGTTATTTCTATTTGCTCATTTGTCATTTTTATTGTTTTCTTTTTCTTAATTATTGATTGATTTCACAAAATATTGTTGAATGTAATAAAGAATTGATTAAAACTATTAAATTTGTATGCAATTAGTAATGATGCCTATCAGGGCGCACGGTTGTATCGTGAATGCTTAGACTACCTCTCGCTATCAGCGCCTCGGGCCTGGCGGTCCCTCTGTGACTCGCTCCGGGGCCCGATCCCCGGCAGCAAGTACCGGTCGCCGAACGCGCACTCGTACTCGTACTGGTAGCGGCGCGGGCCCATAGCCGAGTACAGCGCGAACCCCATCGAGTACGAGTACGGAGGGACGGATCCATAGAGATAACGACCGAAGCCTTCACCACAACATTACGAGCACTCAAATGGCGGCGATGTAGACTTGATTGCTGACAGTTTGGGTGGATTTAGACGTTTTTTCATTTAATTATAGGTGACATGCTAATAAATGGCGAAACTGTGTTTATTGCTACGACTGACTGTATTTGGAGTAAGTATTTAACATTTTGTTTCTTATTTGCTTTTTTGACATTTTTATTTCCTTTTTTTGACATTTTTAATTCCTTTTTTTGACATTTTTAATTCCTTTTTTTGACATTCTTAATTCCTTTTTTTGACATTTTTACTTCCAAATTTGACATTTCTACTTTCTTATTTGTCACTTTAATTTTCTTATTTTGACATTTTTATTTTCTCATTTAACATTTTTATTGTTTTCTTTTTCTTAATTATTGATTGATTTCACAAAATATTGTTGAATGTAATAAAGAATTGATTAAAACTATTAAATTTGTATACAATTTGTAATGATGCATATCAGGGCGCACGGTTGTATCGTGAATGCTTAGACTACCTCTCGCTATCAGCGCCTCGGGCCTGGCGGTCCCTCTGTGACTCGCTCCGGGGCCCGATCCCCGGCAGCAAGTACCGGTCGCCGAACGCGCACTCGTACTCGTACTGGTAGCGGCGCGGGCCCATAGCCGAGTACAGCGCGAACCCCATCGAGTACGAGTACGGAGGGACGGATCCATAGAGATGACGACCGAAGCCTTCACCACAACATTACGACCACTCAAATGGTGGCTCTTTCATTGAATCATAAATGACATGCTTATAAATGACGAAACTGTGTTTTTGCTACGACTGACTGAATTTGTAGTTTATATTTGACATTTTCGATCTTATTTGCATTTTTAACATTTTTATTTGCTCATTTGACATTTTTGATTTCGTATTTTAACATTTTTAATTTCGTATTTTGACATTTTCACTTTCTTATTTGTCATTTTTAGTGTCGAATCTGTCATTTTTATAAACAAATTTGTAATTTTTAATTTCTTATTTGTTATTTCTATTTGCTCATTTGTCATTTTTATTGTTTTCTTTTTCTTAATTATTGATTGATTTCACAAAATATTGTTGAATGTAATAAAGAATTGATTAAAACTATTAAATTTGTATGCAATTAGTAATGATGCCTATCAGGGCGCACGGTTGTATCGTGAATGCTTAGACTACCTCTCGCTATCAGCGCCTCGGGCCTGGCGGTCCCTCTGTGACTCGCTCCGGGGCCCGATCCCCGGCAGCAAGTACCGGTCGCCGAACGCGCACTCGTACTCGTACTGGTAGCGGCGCGGGCCCATAGCCGAGTACAGCGCGAACCCCATCGAGTACGAGTACGGAGGGACGGATCCATAGAGATAACGACCGAAGCCTTCACCACAACATTACGAGCACTCAAATGGCGGCGATGTAGACTTGATTGCTGACAGTTTGGGTGGATTTAGACGTTTTTTCATTTAATTATAGGTGACATGCTAATAAATGGCGAAACTGTGTTTATTGCTACGACTGACTGTATTTGGAGTAAGTATTTAACATTTTGTTTCTTATTTGCTTTTTTGACATTTTTATTTCCTTTTTTTGACATTTTTAATTCCTTTTTTTGACATTTTTAATTCCTTTTTTTGACATTCTTAATTCCTTTTTTTGACATTTTTACTTCCAAATTTGACATTTCTACTTTCTTATTTGTCACTTTAATTTTCTTATTTTGACATTTTTATTTTCTCATTTAACATTTTTATTGTTTTCTTTTTCTTAATTATTGATTGATTTCACAAAATATTGTTGAATGTAATAAAGAATTGATTAAAACTATTAAATTTGTATACAATTTGTAATGATGCATATCAGGGCGCACGGTTGTATCGTGAATGCTTAGACTACCTCTCGCTATCAGCGCCTCGGGCCTGGCGGTCCCTCTGTGACTCGCTCCGGGGCCCGATCCCCGGCAGCAAGTACCGGTCGCCGAACGCGCACTCGTACTCGTACTGGTAGCGGCGCGGGCCCATAGCCGAGTACAGCGCGAACCCCATCGAGTACGAGTACGGAGGGGAGTGCTCAGAGTGCGGGACTGAGAGGGTTTCCTCGCTGCGGGTCTTTTGGATCTCCGGCTTGTCTGGAAATAAGATGAAATATTTATTCAACCAAATACGTTATTGTTACAGGAAAGACCTTATGCGAAAACATAGTAAAACAAAAAACACTTATGCCACGTAAAATAAAAACATAGTGTTACCCCCGAAATCATAAACGTCAATCAACGCTAAGCACGCGCTTACGCTCATGCTGTCCCGTAAAATGTCAATAGAACTGAAAGGGACAGCATGAGCGTGAGCGCGTGCTCAGCGTTGATTGACCTTTGTGAATTCGGGGGTAAGTCTTGCAAATTCACACAGCGCACACGAAAACAAGTCGATTCTATCCGTCACCAAATGCAGCGTATGCAACGTCCGCGTCATAAGAGCCCTAACCAGAAGGTTACCCGGAATGCATATCTACTTTATTACAAGAAACAGCTACAGATATATTACATTATATCTTAAGGCGTACGCAAACAAGGACGGCATGGTTACAGATTAATTTCTTAATCCTGGACATCAATAATAATAGTCCTTTATTTCAGGCTCACACAACCCATATACAAATACAAAAATCATACAATGTTTTAGTAAGTATCATTAAAAAGTATTGAGCTTATCAACAGCGATATAATTCAGACTCACAAAGACATATTGAGCAGCAGTATTGGCTCGTTTAATTTATCTTTGAAGAAATACAATTAGAAGTAACATTTTCCCGTTTTAATAATTATTTAACTGTAATAGTAATAAAAGCTGTGTATTGTTGTAAATAGATGTGAGATTTAAAATGATGTAATGCTCATTTGTTACTGAGATATGTAATAATCTGTAACTTTACCTAATGAATAAAATTAAAATACAGAAATACGACATAAATTGCTAGGTATTTTAGGCTAGGCTTTAAAATTATGCCGTAGCATCGAAGGGCATTTCATGGGACGGCTTTGCATGCCGCATATTGCGATGCCGTCCCGGTCCGCGTGGGCCTATCGAAGTCAGTTAAAGAAACAACACGACCTTAAGGTAGAAAAACAAGAAAATTCAAAATCGGTAACTTAGTAGGTACAAGAACTGTGGTGGTGGTGTTATTGTTCATTGTTTATAAGATAATGAAGCAATAATTGTAAGACTAAAATAATAAGTATGATGGGTAAGAACGTAAGACACGCTATTAGTGTGTACAAAAGCTAATCTGATAGATCGAAATAAAACAACTTTACGGATTCTACTCGCGGTGTTATATTTTCTTTCATTTTCTAACCCGACGTTTCGACTCCTTTACAGCAGTCGTGATCACGGGATGACAAAGATGTTCTATGTCACAAAACAGTACAAAATTTTTAGCAACCCTCACTTAACTACCGTCATTTCCACTAACATTATTGGAAATGTTCCTATCCACGCAGTACGAACTAACCGTATCCTGAGACCTCACAGTATTGTGCTGCCCTCTGGGATTGATCAAGCGTATAACAGGCTCCCAAGCTGGTGGTAAATTCCAACCATCCTCACGATTGAAATTCGGATGTTTTTTAATTTCAATAGCCTCTCGCAGCATCCTTGGTAAGTAACGATTCTCCCTAGCAAGGACCTGCGGTTTATCAAATCGTATGAAATGGTTGGGCTTATCAAGGGCATGTTCACAAACTGCTGATTTTGTAGATCTCCTATTCCCCAACTAGCACATTGGAGATAATTGTAGCTAAGTTTATAACTAAAAGGACTTAAAAGACGCTATATGGGTGGCGAAAGCAGCGTTCTGCTGCTTTGGAGTGGCAGATATGAGTTAAGTGTACAAAATGAACTCTCGGTTGTTTATTTTAATTAAAAAGCACTTCGAAGAATAAAGCCGCGAATTTTACAGGCATTTTACAACTTAAAGCCGCATCAGAGTTCAACATGCTACTTCCAGGGCCGCCGCCTTCCGATCCCTTATCTGGTTGTGTTGCATATCTAAAAGAAAGCAAATTGTAACTAAAGTTTATAAATTTCACTCAAATGGCCCTTGTCCAAAACTTATAGTAATAAAAAGGTAATTTTTAGCACTTTGGGTTATAAAAAGGACGCAAACTGGTTAAAATTATAACTAAAAAGTACATTTCGTCTCGCCATCTTTTAACGGGAAGGTTTGACAAAAACGAATGTTTATTTACATATTTTTTTACCAACTACGTTTGATTTGTTAGCTGATAAACAAATTTTAAAACTTTGTTATGTTAAAGTATAATAAATACTTGTAATACCACTTTTCTTCTTATCAAATTAGGTCAAACCTATTTTTAATGTTTTGTTATTTAGACTATTTTGGGTCAAAATTCTCATTGAACTGATGGCGCGTGAAAATTCACTTGAAAAACACATACACCTTTGTCAGTAAAACTATGTCCCCACTTAATTTATCAGCGCAGATAGTGTAAAAACGTATTAATGAAAAATTATTAGCACTTACATGTTATTGTTCCTCAGATGTCACTTGTCTGTCACATGATTCACGGCCATATCTTTGCTCCGAGTTGAGCGTAAAAGAATGACATTTGAAATGAACGAATTTAATCTCGTTCACTTGACCGTTCATTTTTTAAAGTGCCAAATATGGGCTAAGAGAGCTGCTATTTGCACCTTTAGGCATAATTAGATACGCTCCAGACTTGTTATGCGATGTGCCCACTTAGTGCCTTATCGGTTGATTTAGAGGTCTAGAGCAGGATATACACCTTGCCTTTAGCAACTATGAGTTACAATTAAATACGCTCCAAAGCCTATATGCAACCGATTTGTGCTAGTTGGGTCTTAATATCACCTATGTGTTCTTTGATACGCGTCCCTATGCTTCTTTTGGTTTGACCTATATACGAGAGCCCACAGTCACAATCAAGCTTGTATACACCCGCTGTTTGAAGAGGAATATTACACTTAACAGGTCTTAAAAATTGATTAATCTTCTTCGGCGGCTTAAAATAAGTTTTAATAGAAGCACGCTTCAAGATGTTCCCAATCTTGTCAGTGACACCCTTCAAATATGGCAATACAGCAGATCCGTTCCGCTCTCTGTGATGATGACCACCTGCATGCTGAAGTCCAGCATGTCAAGCGTGTGCTGGGTGAAAACAAGCTCAAAGCACCGCGACGTCGCAGAAACCGAGTGAAACCAGCCACAGTTGAGCGTCAGCCTGCTGTATTGCCATATTTGAAGGGTGTCACTGACAAGATTGGGAACATCTTGAAGCGTGCTTCTATTAAAACTTATTTTAAGCCGCCGAAGAAGATTAATCAATTTTTAAGACCTGTTAAGTGTAATATTCCTCTTCAAACAGCGGGTGTATACAAGCTTGATTGTGACTGTGGGCTCTCGTATATAGGTCAAACCAAAAGAAGCATAGGGACGCGTATCAAAGAACACATAGGTGATATTAAGAATAGGAGATCTACAAAATCAGCAGTTTGTGAACATGCCCTTGATAAGCCCAACCATTTCATACGATTTGATAAACCGCAGGTCCTTGCTAGGGAGAATCGTTACTTACCAAGGATGCTGCGAGAGGCTATTGAAATTAAAAAACATCCGAATTTCAATCGTGAGGATGGTTGGAATTTACCACCAGCTTGGGAGCCTGTTATACGCTTGATCAATCCCAGAGGGCAGCACAATACTGTGAGGTCTCAGGATACGGTTAGTTCGTACTGCGTGGATAGGAACATTTCCAATAATGTTAGTGGAAATGACGGTAGTTAAGTGAGGGTTGCTAAAAATTTTGTACTGTTTTGTGACATAGAACATCTTTGTCATCCCGTGATCACGACTGCTGTAAAGGAGTCGAAACGTCGGGTTAGAAAATGAAAGAAAATATAACACCGCGAGTAGAATCCGTAAAGTTGTTTTATTTCGATGTATAGTGTTCGCGTAAATATTAGAAAACATAATCTGATAGATTCATGTTCTACGTAAAAGTAACGTTGTGTATGATGTAATTCAAAACAGGCCTCGCGGCGTGCTCGCGGTTGTCTCGCCGCGCTTATTTTATCGCAGCGAGATCGCCTCGCCGTGAAATCGCCCAACAAGCACTAGTGTGAACAGGCTTTAAGTGTGGAACAGCGGTATACAAGCGCTGTCGCAGTCCCACGTTTTATTGCTCCTCGGGCAACATTAGTATTAGGGATGATCGATATTTGAAAAACATCGATGTCATAATCGAAAGCTCAACATCAATGTTTGATATTTTTCACAAAACAAACTTCGATAACTTAAGCACTGATAATTAAAAAAACAATAAAATACAGTAAAATCATTCGAAACCGACGAAATAATGTATATTCCTAAACTTTTTGTCAACTGACTGAAGGAAAGGTAATTTTAATAAGAAGGAGAACCTTTCAACCTATTCCTTTGTTGATAAAGAGTAGAGTCAGCTTTTGAAAAAAGTCTTTCGATTATCGATTCCGTTAACATCGATGTAACGATATTTTTCATAAAGCGACATCGATGTTAAAACATCGATGTTTTTCCTTTCAACATCGATGATTATCGATCATCCCTGATTAATGTAGTTTAACTAACCGTGTCGCACAGAGGGCCGGCGTCGCTGCACGGAGAGGTTCTCCATGCGTCGGCGCAGGTCCAGCATCTTGCCCATCGTCACCGCGTTCTCCTGCAGGGAACCGGACAGGCCGTCGTCCGGCTCCTGCTCCAACAAGTGGTTGAGGGACGACGACTCTGGAAAGAACGCTGTTTTTCTGGTTATTATCGAGTTTTTTATTCAATTTTAAAATACACAGAACTCAGAGAAGACGTTACTTAACTCTAGAACAGACACGATAACACCTACATGACAGACGAAGCTGCAATTCTAGAGGTGAATGTTTTGATTGTTCAAAAGTTAAATTCCAGTTCTTCTCAATTTTCAACTCTAGGCCTACATACATATACAAGAGTTCGGGAATGACCCCTATGTGCTTTTGCGATTAGATTTTTACTTTCAGGATGTCAGGGGACAGTCTCTATCATTATACAATTGAGTCAACGTCAAAGTAATTATTTGCGAACTTAGTCATCCTTGAGAATAAGACTATTCATACACACAGCAATAGCTCAATTTCAGGTCCGTCTCGTCCCAATAATAGATATCGGCACGTATCAGGTCCCCTTCCCACCGAAATACGTCCGATTGCCCTTTCCAAGGAACGCCCTAGGCCGGGGTGAGCCCCGCTGGGGCGCCTTCACGCATGTTACTTTAAATATTAGGGTTGAGAGCCCTATTTGCCCACCCTACGGTTTAGCAGAGCTGTCGAAGCCATCGGCGGCCAAACAGCGGTATTCTTAAAGATAAAACCTAAGTGCCTTATTGCAGCGGTCAATAGCGGACTACTAGCACACGTCTCATAGCAAATAAACCTGGGCCCCAAGTCTTGCTTAGTTTAGAACGCATCAATTGAATCGTAATTGAGTCTCCATCCGCTAATTCTACACATTTTCTATGAAAAATATGTCAAATAAGACAACTGAGATTCAATCGAAGCGTTCTAAAGTGACTTAGTTCCCTGTATGATATTGTAGGTGGACTCACATTTGTTGTTATCCAGCGGCGAGTAGGTCCCGTCGCGGTTCTCGCGCACGCGCAACATGTTGACGCGCTCGCCCTCGCGGAACACCAGCACTGTCACCTTGCAGCCGTTGCTGCCCCATTCGCTCTCCTCTCTGTGGGACAAACAGTAGCTCTTATAGGTATGCATAAGATATACCTTATTGCCCAAAAAAAATTCAAACAAAAGTATACAGCGATTACATAAACGGCCTATATTCGTCCCACTGCTGGGCACAGGCCTCACCTCAACTATGAGGTGGAACGAGCCATACTCCAACACGCGGGCTCAGTGCGGATTGTTAGAGGGGTGTAAGGTTAGTGAGCAACCTTAATGTCAGATGTTATCAACGACGTCAGCCGGGACCAACTGCTTAACGTGCCTTCCGAAGCACGGAGATGACCGAAATACACATCACTAAATTTCGGCCGGGGTGGTCACCCATCCCATTTCCGACCCAGCGTGTGTTGCTTTACAACAGCGATTGACGCCGATCACTGTCACAACTGTGCCACGGACACCTCACTGCGCCACGGATACCTCTGTTGTTATACAGCGATTTCGGATTCACAATTTAGGCGGCCATGTCGCTAGAAGCGATCTCATCCATACAACCGGCAAAGTTACAAGAAAAGAAAAGAATGTGTGCAAATGTTGTGGATCTGAGTTTTTTGTGTGCAACAGAATTAAATTAAAAAAACACTACATTCTTAACGCGAACGGACTATAGTACTGAACGAAATAGCGGATAGAACTAATGTATATTTTAGCGACAGCTCAAGGAACTCACTGAACATCCTGATACCTATTAGTGTCAAGCAGCCGCTCGATGTCTCGCCAGGGCTCCGCGTTGGGCGGCGGCGGCAGGCGGCGGGTCGTGATGGGCCCCCCGCACATGCCGAGCACGAGCCGCAGGCGGGCCCCGTCGGAAATGGAGTGCTCGCGCAGGGACGACGCATTGTCTAGCTCCTTCAAGTTGTACAGCAGGTGCTGTTGGGACACAGGGATACCTGGGGAATAAAGAAAGTATAATAGTAAAACCCTGACACGTTTTTTCTTGACTTATAGCTAAGAATACGCTCGATCACTGCTTCAGGAGCTACAATGCCATAGATAGATACACACGATAAACTCAAAGCCTCCATGATTTCCCTTTAGAAATGAGAAAGGTGCAGCGGGACAATCTACCTAATAACTTGCGTATTTTAACTAATTTGAACTATCATATACTCATCTATGCCAGCCTGAATGGTCCTCCGCCTTCCGATTATTTGAAACTAGCGGCCCGCCACTTCGTCCGCGTGGACTTAAGTAAGAAAATATATGCTATGTGCTATTCAGATGTTTAAGCTATATTATTGTAAAGTTTCATTCAAATCCATTCCGTAGTTTTTACGTGAAGGAGCAACACGGCACATCCACACATACAAACTTTCACATTTATGATATTAGTAGGCAGTAGGTTTTGCCACAGTCGAGATTACCGCGCTGCACAGTAAACAATAAACATCAAATAATACCAGTGGGTCGGAGTGTTCGTGTTTCATATTTATTTACTGTGGTGACAAATATTCAAGTGACGATCAATTAATTATGTTTACTGTGGCCTGTGTGTATGTCTCTGACAGCTATAATGCTTAATTTAGATTTAAGTATTGCTGTAACATGTCCCAAATATTCATAAAAAGTATAGAGGCCGGTCGGCGCATTCTTTAACTAGAATTAAGTTATGTTAACAAAAAGTTATGTTATCAAAATGTCGGTCTTTTAAATAATACAAGTGAATATGGATTTTGTGGGACGGTAGTTAAATCTATTTTACATAGTCTGCTTTTGATTGGATTGATTTCGAAGTCATAATTAACAAATGGCTGTCATAACATGTAAGCAATTTTTTACGCCTAAGCAACACTATAATTGCCTTTCTTTCCTGCACAATTAATTATTATCAGTAATAAACTCTTCAATGTTCAAACGAAATCGTAAACATACGCATTCCTGCCTTATCAATTATGATTTCCAAGAACTATGAGAATGATGTTGTTGTTTGAGCTATGACCATGATGCAGCTATACTAGAGGTCATTTTAATTTGGTGTAAGTGAACTAGGTTTTTTGGCAGATCAATAAAAAAGATCTATAGACTATAGTTTGATCTGATAAAAACTCTAATCGTCTAGCGCGCCCAAGGTCGTGAGTTCGTTTCCTATCCAGGACAACTTCATGTGACAGACATTTTGGTATTTGTGCTTGTTTCTTGTTTGAGTTTTAATTCCATTATGTTCTTGTATTTTGAGAAGTATTTGCCCTGAGCGGTAAAGCACTAGGCTGTAAACCATTATATTTTATCCTTTTTCAAGTCATTCTCATACTTAAAGTCCAGTGTTGATGCTACACTATATTGGAAGATGCATTTATTCTAAAACACCTACACAAATATACCCACATCCATTCAAAATTACAAATTGACCTGTTACACATACTAATAAATAAGTTAATAAGAAAAATATGGTAATAATTGACATTATACAGAAGATATATTACTGAATTAATATCTTATAACACAAGTTTAACCTAATCTAATTCATATAAGTTTCAAGGAAACAAGACGAATGTATTTTTATTTTTATCTTCCTCATAGGCGTCAGTAAATAAAGCAGATTATGCACACAAATACCTGAGACGTTGTAAATCAATTAGGCGGGCTGGTACAGTACAGCTGACATCACGACTCTACGAGCGGACGCGACACGTTCTATTGTACAGAAGCGTTCACATCAACCTTTAGGCACAGTAAACATAACAGTAGGTTATCTAAGGCCGCCCGCCGAGTTATTAGCCTAGCGTGCTCACAGACACGCGGCACAGCCCATACGTACTGCCGCCACCTTATTACCCCATATTTTTTTGCTAGCGTGTGCGTGAAATCACGTACCTACGGACACGCGCGGCGCGCCCGCACTCAGTCACACCGAGAGCTGCACGTTTGTATGTAGATATTTTACTGTTCTCTGTTTACTGTGCTTTAGGTCTACTGCTCACGTAAATGGCACGTCTTATGCACGCTTTCGTCAATTGAAGATTGCTTGTAGCTAGCTCATATTTCATGCATAGATACAAACAAAACTGTCTCCACAGAGTGGCAACGCTGCACCCAAGCTGCAAGCAACTGTCAACTATGTGCGCTTCACATAGACAGTAGGCCTTACAAAACCATAGCAAGATGGGTTTCATGTCAACGGTATCTTATCTAGTGCCCCTATGTAAAGGTTGGTGTGAACTCTGTACACCCCATATCTTTGAGATTATTTTTGCTATGAAAAAGATTAGACAAACTAGTCAAGCCCATAGAAACTTATTCTTGAAACCAATTCTAACTGATCTATTTGAATAAAGGCGTTTGTAATTGATTGATTACCCTACCGACAGTTCTATCCCAATCCATCCTTAAAGTAGTTTTGTAAAAAAATAAATAATGAAAATAGGTAGAACAAAAAAACAAATAGAAACGAGGTTACATCTCCTGAAGCCTTCGATCATTTGAATCCTTCGATCGCGCAGACGCATAGTGATCCCACAGTATATCTTATGTCATTTAAAGGCCTATTTGACTAACAAATAAGTTCTTTAGGTAATTAAACAATAGCAAGGCGGGTCCAGGTAAGGAAATTACCTCAAAACCGCAGATCAGGGTCAAGTTCACTTCCTAATTGATCTAACTAGGAATTGAATCATCATCAAGGTCTACATTTGACTATTTAGCTAGACGTCTAGAACGATATGCCGCCTATTTATAGATTTGATTGATACATGAATACCAATTGTTTGATTGTAAGAAAACTGCACAGAACAGTTGCATTAATCCGGGTCATGATCTGTCTCTGTAATTAGGTCATCTAGCAGATAAAAAAGATTACTGAAATAGCTCTTAGAATATTACTAACTAGGTAGCCCAAACAACCAAAAATAGGTGGTTTCCATTCAAGAATGTGCTTACACATTCTTGAATGGAAACCACAGCATGAGACATCTAAAGAAATATAATCTTTTCAAAACCAACAGTCTCAATAACTAAATTGATCACTCCCAAATTAGTGATACTACAATAAAGATCTGAAAACTAGAAAAAGACATTTGGTCTTGGCTTCAGGCGGGAATCGAAACCGCGTCTTTTGCAAACCAGGCGACTGCTCTTACCCTTGAGCCTTGATAAACATTCGGCCAGTCCGTTACTGGTCTCGGTAGCTCAATAGTAAGAGCAGCAGTCGCCCAGTTTGCGAAAGACGCGGGTTCGATTCCCGCCTGAAGCCAAGACCGAATGTCTTTTTCTGGTTTACGCATCCTTAATAAATACTGCATGGTAAATGCTAAAAAATAATAATAAGATACTACAGTAAAATATGATTAATGGGTAACAATTGATAAGAATAGCCTAACAACTGCAGTTCAAGTCCTTAGTAAACCAGAGGCTAATCACCTCCTGGCACTCGGTCTAGAATGTAGACTATACCAGCTTCACACACAGAACTGTGATCAAGTGCTTTAATTTTAAAACTACACAAGCAATTGACAATTGTTACTACAGCAGCTGGACAGTGAATCACAAGGTTGGAGCAAGGCCAAACGGATGCTATCTCTTAAGACACTGTTGCTATGTATGATACCTATGATTTATAGAAAAAAACATGCCTAGTCATGACTGCAGATGAAGTTAATGAGCACATTAAAAGATCATTGATATTCATAGTATTTTTATCCCAACTTGAATTAAGAAATTTACACATAAACTACTGTTGAAATAAAATCTTAAGATTTTTTTACACATCACACTAGCACATACATTATATTTATATTATTTATTATATATTGCTTGAACCTAAATAACTACCTAGTTATTTCCACTCTCTTATGCCAACTAGGTTTATTTAACACAGCTGGGAGTAATCTAGTTTTTTTTTGATTACCGCATAAAGTAATTTAAGACATGCGAAAAATTCAAAGTTAAGTGTTGAAAAAAATAAGTGTTCAGAAATTTTCCACACCCTTTTGTGTTTCATGAAGAAGAATTGGCCAAAAGCAACCCTCAACTACTAGTAAGCACTGAGATTATGTGAACTGGATCAGTGTTACAGATAAGTTTCTAAATGTAACTGAGATACCAATTTAGGTTACATCTTTCCTGATGATAGACATGAATAATAAAATCAAAAGCAACTACATTCATTACATAATAAGAACCAGTTTACAGCTCCAAAGTCAGTATCAATACAAAATAAATTCTTTCCGATTCCTGAAACACAAACAGATCTCCCATATATCTTGATTGTTTTGGCACAATTTCAACTCTCCCATGTCTCATTGACCTGTGCTGCGGGTGTAATGTATGTAGACCAGATAGCTTCAGTATAAAAACATAAACACTGTTTAGACCAAAATAAAACGATATTAGGTCAATAAATGTGTTTCAGCTGCTTTGGATTTCTTCTGCTCAAAAATGATGAGATAAGTTGATGTATTCCTTAATTTGACAATTGGAAATAACATTTAGTAGTGAAAGCTATCTAATCACACACTTTCCTTTATTTATGTAACCTAAAATATTTTTCTTTCTACAATATAAATAACAATACAACTAAATAATTAAAGAACTCTTATATAACAGAAATAAATATCAAAATGTTACTATAAAAAACACAATAAGCTAGTTTCCCAGGCAATATGTAGTGGACCATTTTATAACATTTTCTAGAACAAGAGTAGGATGTATTGATTGGCATAAATCATTGTTTACATAAGAGAAGGTTATGTTTTGTTTCCAGGCTGCAAATTGGATTAAACCTAACATACTACCATGTTTTTCGTCATAACAGTCTTTATAATTGATTTACACCCAAAATGGCAAAGGTTACAAACAGGTACTACTTAAAAACTATGTTGCAAAGGTTCTACAATAATGTTTACCAACTAAAACGCAAGAAATGTGCGTAGAAAAGCCACGACATCCTTTGTTGGCTAAAGATGACGCACAGCGAACCGTAAACCTGTCAAACGAAATAGTTGTGTAATATTCAGCGTCTGAACTCACCTTCAACCCTGAATATCTTCGACTTGATCGCGAATATAGTGTCCGAAGGAGACACTGTCATTTCGAACGCCGTGCCAGTGAGGGTCTCCACGAGAACTTCCATCGTGGGCTGGCTTTGACCATCTTCCTGGAAACCTTTTGATCTATTCGACAGTCTTTCAGGGCATCCATGTTGTGACATTTCATATGCGATATTTGTTAAATTAATTATTTGCACCACATCGCAGTTCACAAAGTCGTAAATCGAAATAAGATAGTACGGGCACCGAGGACGATTACACGATGAGGTAGGTAAATAAACTAAAACGACCACTAAAAACTGACTCTGAGCATAATATAATTAGTGAAGGAACACAAATAAAGCGAAATAAATGTAAAATTTCTAATGAACTACTATTTTAGCAACAAAAATAATTCTAACACAGAAAGAAAATTATCGTGACAGAACAGCGAATATTTTTTTTTGTTGATTGATTGATGTGAATGATGTGTGATGTGAGTGAAACATGAATGATGAAACGAATGATTCAATTCACCCAGTCTTTAAGCTAGCAAATTGTCTATTGCCTGCAAGATTTTCAGAAAAAGTTTTTTGGAGTTTCGAAAAATAATTAAAACAACTCTTAAAATGTAGCGATCGTCATACAATTATGATTCATGAGCTGATAACTTCAGCAAATCACCAAAATTATTAGATTTATTTAAAAATAAAGATTGAGCAATGGCAACATTTGCCTGTCATATCCGGAAATGGCTCAAAACGTTGTGCCTCAAAGCATAAAAACTAAAAAAGAACGTTGAAACCGGAAACCAGCCTCGTCTGTCAGTGGATTGTCTATTCCCAAACTCACGGACATTCTTTTTCCGTCTCTTCGTTTACCGATTGGGAGGTTAGAAACATGGTGCGTAACATTTTTGATGAAATATGCTCAGAAAAGTGTGGAAATGAACTAATTACTGGCATTAAGTTATGAAATGTGATTGAAGAGCAAAATTTTCGAAATAGTTTCAAGAATATATCCAGTTTAGTGCGTGACAATGATGTCAACTCGTGTGAGCATGTGGCTTCAGGATTCTGCATTTATGTTTTCAGACTCGCAAACGCCGTAATGGAGGACGCGCCAAGCACGGCCGTGGCCACGTGAAGGCTGTGAGATGCACCAACTGTGCTCGTTGTGTGCCTAAGGACAAGGCTATCAAGAAATTCGTGATCAGGAATATTGTTGAGGCCGCTGCAGTCAGAGATATCAACGAAGCTTCCGTATATGCCTGTAAGCAACACTAGCATTCTTTTTATCTTTGATTTTAAAGATCAGTACTAAGCTAGCCTAGTATGTACAGGAAGTTCATTTTACTACATTGTTAAATTTTACTGGCTTCTGCCTGCAAGACATCTGTATTTACTGCTTGTTACCTTCTCTGGTAAAGTAGAGTTAATCTTTCCTGGCTCATTAATTAGCCATCATTTTTTTGAAGTACACATCAAGGCACAAACATTTATTTGAAACCAATCAGTCAGTGCTCACTTGTTAAGGTTACTAACTTGACCACTCAATAGTTTTCATTTGTGTTTAGTGTATTAAATCTGGTACTAAGTGACTAACAAAAACAAGCAAGGGTCCTTCTAATGAATGTTATTTGTCCACAGCATTCCAGCTGCCCAAGTTGTATGCAAAGCTCCACTACTGCGTGTCATGCGCAATCCACAGCAAAGTGGTGCGCAACAGGTCTAAGAAGGACAGGCGCATCAGGACTCCACCCAAGAGCAACTTCTCTCGTGATATGAACCGGGGTGGCCCACAAAATGTACAGAGGAAGTGAACTACTTTAATTAAAAAGTAAAAAACCCAGTATCTGTTTTATTTAGCTCTTGAGCTGTTTTTAATCTAAACCCTATTTTAGTACAGTATAGGCACCTGGTAGAAGCATCTTATTTTACACACAGTTAATCGTGAAGTTCAGGGACATCCAATATATTCACTGTTCTCAACAGCTTATAACTTCCCTTCATGTATTATTCAGACTCTGAAATGGCACAGTAACAATTTTGTGTTAAATAATACTAAAATTAACTTTAGCTTAGAAGTCCAAATACAAAATTCATTAATCAATAGGTAAAAAGGCATTACATTTTCGTTTTTCTTTTTTTAACTAACATAGCCTAATGACCTTTCACTACTAAGTAAGCTCACAATTTTTAATAAAACAGTTCGAAAGTCTTTTAGCATCACCCCTCCCTCAGCAAGGCTGACCTGCTAAGGGCTTATTAATTTTCGCTCTAGTTGGTAGGTACTTAGGCCGGTACACCACTTTCAACACTAGTGCCTAACTAAGGGGACTTTTCTATACTACGACTACGCAGGGGTGGTAGCCACAATTGCCTGTCGACACATGGGTTCAATCGTTTTAGGTGCAACAGGATGTTCTAATAAACCTTCCTCTTCAATCACTCTAGCTATTTAAAAAAACCGCATCAAGATCCGTTGCGTAGTTTTAAATAGTACATAGGGACAGGGAAAGCGACTTTGTTTTATACTATGTAGTGATTTTCCGTTGTCGCGTGGGCATGGCAAAATAATGAGATAATGGCACCCCGCTCAGAGAATGCTACAGGGTCCCTTGTGACACGCTTGCGGATTACACCCTCTAGCGAACGCAAATCCACTCGATAGCTTAAGGCCCTTATGCCATTGATATAAATAAACAAAAGGAGGAAGAAACGTCGCGAATTCGAAACTGGCACATGACAATGATGTGCACGTAAACAAGTCGCTGTCATAAGCCACTGTAAGTAGGTCCATTGGACCTGCTTTTGGTACGCGGGTGCCGTATCTTCCTCTTTTTGTTCATATCAAAGCCTCATGCAGACAGACTGTAATCCACCAACCGGAGTGTTGGTAAAGCGATCGACCATCAAACTATATCTAGTTTGATGGTCGATCGCTTTACCAACTCACCAAATTTCAACTCTTGCTATCGCAAGAGTTGAAATTGTACAGTCAACAGCACATCAGGTTACCCCATTTCCGTGTTTTCTCTTGCTCTAGCCAAATGTCATTCCTTTTCAATAGAGCAAGTAGGACTGACCGGAAATGGGTAGTGATGTGCCGTCCACCGTACCACACCGTACGTAAGGTTGGCTCCATGACAGGCAACCCATTTGCAGTTATTAATATAATGCAAAGGAATGTCATTTGGCAAGAGCGAGAGGAACTCGAATTTCCATGTCAAATTATTTACTACACGTCTCTTTTTCACAGCTGCAGAGTTTCTTTAAATATCGGACAGCGAAATGTACTGCTAAAGTACGATTCAAACTTAATGGCGGCTGTGAACATCGCGCGAGTTGATGCCCCCCACACCAATTAAGTTATCAGCGGGTTGCGAGGTGAGGTCAACAATCTTGCGCACTCGGCGCTCGCAGTTAACTTCAGAGCCGCCATTAAGTTTGAATCGTACTGTACTGAGCATAGGACGAGTGAAGATAATACATCACGCGTCTGAAAATGACGAGAGAAGTTATCTGACAGGTGAACTCGAATTCGAGATCAAACCGAAAGGAGTTTACAGAGTTTATCTACTCATGTGCAGTTGACTGTGTTCTCGATGGTCGAACTGACGTTAAATAGCATCACACATCTCTGCAGTCTCGTTTGAGACCGTCTATCCATGGATGAGGATGCTCCATGGATGCTCGCTCAAGAGCGATAATTGCTTAGCGATTTTTTGTTACCCACGAGCATATCATCGAAATGGGACCCTCAATGCTCATTGAGCTTCAAAGCACATGCGTGTTTTTCTCAAACAAGATAAAAACGATGTTCACAGCCACCATTAAGTTTGAATCATATTATACTGTCAATGGCACATCAGGCTACCCATTCTTATTTATTATTTTGCTCTTGTAAAATGACATTTCTTTGCAATAGAGCAAGGATGCCTGACCGGAAATAGGTAGCCTGTCATGTCGTTGACTGTACATTCTAATACATAAAATAAAACAAATAGGAGCTTTTAACAAAATGTATTGCTAAATTCCACTACCTATAAATCATGAAAGTTCATAAAAAATGTAGGTAGGTACATAACAGCTTATATAAAATTTGCACTATGTTTTAAAAGTTTTTTTATACCTATTAGAGTAATGACAATAAGAAGGTAGTTACGTATACATAAATCAAGGATTTTGCGAAGCCCAAACGCCATTTTTAACAACTGTAACTATATGGCGTTGGCGACTATGAGCAGCAGAGATCTATAATTAAATTAATTATTATTATTATATTGAAAAATGAACCACACAAGCTACAAGTATGATGACGTCACAATGAATAAACCTTTTTTCTTCAGATTGAGCAATACTGGCATTATTTGCTGACATTAAAAACGATTTGTAATCATATTAAGTAATAATAAATAATTAATCATGGTTCAGCTTATACTTAATTAATTATACATGGAAATAAGAATTATTGCGCTAGATAAAGTATTTGTTGAAGTACCATAACATAGTATATAAGAAATGAAGAGTAATTAATTAAGGTTTAAGTATTCACTATTGTGGTTTAATCTGAACGCTAATTTGAAAGCTGGTGCAGACTTAGATAAATAAATATGTAGTAAATTCTAAAAGTTGACCTTATTTACGCTAAAATGACTTAATTTTTCTTCTCAGAGTATAGAAACAGATTCCAGAGCACTGGGAAGTCCTTTTCCTATGACTATGTATTTTATTACTAGCCCTCATTATGTTAGTTACAACACAGAATCTACCCTGTGCATGAATTGTGTCTTCAAAATATTTTCTAGACATCTAATAGTAGCAGTATTGTATCATAGAAATGCTTAGCTGAAGCAAAGCTTAGTTGTTGAGCACAAACATGTCACATTCAAACCGTAGTATTTTGTTAATAGTTTGAATGAGACTGTTTGGTTTATGGTACCAAAATTGGTGTTTCCAGAAGTCTGCACTAACCTTAACCACAAAACACTATATTAATTAAGCTAAACCTGTGAATTCTCAAACTAAATGTTATCAAGGTCCCTTAATTTTGTAGATTGTTTGTGGAAACTTCGGCATAGCTTTTTCTGTGCTTGTCTCTAATGCTTGCTTTAGGTTCTTCTCAAACACCTTTTTTGCATCACAAAAACCTTGTTTGGTCTTACCGAAAGAATTAGGACCAGCTGAGGTAGGAGTTTCCCTGTAAAGTAAGGAAGGACAAATATAAAAGACTGAATATAAAAAACTGAATAAATCAATTGATAAGCTTTAGTTTTATCCAAAGGAGAGCTGTGTTATTAGTTTTTAAATTTTAGCTGACCATAATATCTTTATGGTTAACTTACTTTACATTTTTTTTTATTTATTAAAATTTATTTATAATAATAAAAATAAGGCTTTTTAATAAGTCAGGCTTTTAATTTGTTTGCCCAGTTGTGAAGAAAATAACAGTTTGTTAGTAACCTTCCAATATTTCTCATTCTCATACGAGCCTCTGCCGGCATTTCTTCTGGCTCATCATCATCATCATTGAACACTGATGCTACGGTAGGCTTCTTAGCGCTCACACTGGGTTTCCCGGACCCACCGATGTTCATCTTGATGGGTTCCTTAGGTTTTGAGAAGCCAATTGAGATTTTAGTGATGCGAGGCGGTGGTGGAGGTGCAGGTACTTCTTCGTCAGAATCTTCCCAATCATTTGATAAGTTATTCTGACTTTTTCTTTCTGAAATTGTGTTATGCATTTTTAGTTTAAAGTAAGATGTGTCAAGAATAAATAATGATAGCTACAAAATTATCAAGGTTTTTATGGAAACATAAATGTCCTGCATAGTATGTAGATGATACAATAAATCTGAAGATAAATTGATTGATAATGATGATCATCATAACAGAAGGTGAATTATGAGTTTTTCTACAATGCTGCTGGTCTCCTGAGTGTAGTATGTTAGTACACAAACTATTAAATGATTAACTACACAGTTTGCACTAGGCATTCATAAAAATAACATCTAGCCATGTAAACTGGAAGGATGTAATGTCCATCACAGTACCTACACATTAGCGTATTTCGTTATATTGGCGAGTCATCTTATTATGATTATTTATTGATATTTTACCTTCGTAGTGGTTTGTATCCCTTTCTCGACTGTTAGATGAACTTTCGGAGTCAAATCTACTACCACGGGCAGGAGGAGACGGTCTCCGCCTCGGCGAACGGGACCTGGACCTCGAACGCCTCCTCTCGCGCGCGTCCCGCTCCTTGTATGTCCTAGAATCATCACGCGTGGATCGAGACGACCCTGCCAATGCGAAAACACTGGCAAAGATAAATAAAAATACGTATTTGGAAAAATAAATATCGGAAGGTAGCAGGTCAGGGGAAAGTTGGCAATGAATTCCATTTTATTCGAATACCTTTACTGTGATTGCTGTAGCGGTCACTCATGTTGTATTACCCAATGGTCTTAGAATTCCGAAGCTGTATAGATTTAAAGACAGGTAAACGTCGATGCTTCATCAGACTTAAGTATTTTTGACAGGTAATAATCAGCCATTTTCTTTCGTTTTTTTTATTATTTTTTTATAACGAAATCATGGCTTCAGCTTGGTGTGTAATATCCATCCCAGGCGATGCATCCAGCGACCACACAGTCTAATAGCGGCTACCTTAATTGGTGCTCAGAAGTTGGCCCCACATTCTCCCGCTCATAAAATGCATCAGTTTTGTGGGGACGCGTAGTGTGCAGTAGCTTATGAGCGCGCTTATCTCACCTTTTTTAAATTAAACTAAAAACGAACCGACCGCGACTGCAAAGCTGCATTCTGTTGACACGGAGACACATGGACATGACACGACACCTTATTATTTATACAGGGTGTTTCTTTTAAGGTGTCAAGCCGGCGCCAGCTGATAGTAGGGTACCATACCTATCGATTTAACCCCCATGTATGTTCTACGATTTTTTGTATTTTTCGAGATAATGATGTTTTTGTTATTTTTAAAAAAAATGTGAGCACTTGGCTTTAAATAATCATAACTTTTTTTTCATTTGATTTTCATTAGATATTTTCTTTTTATTATAATGTCTATTAATTGCAGTTTTATGATTAAAATAATCTCTGTCCTAACTTAACTACAAGATACAAAAATTTTGTTTGATAGTGAAAAAAAAGTAAATCATGCAGAACATAACCAAAATTCAATCGTAAATTAAAAAAAACAAAAGGTATTCCATAGCTTCTCACTAATTTCAAAAACTGCGCAGCATCATAAGCTTTCATAATAATACAAGAAAACATGTCCTTTGTGGGGCATTATTCGCTGTAATCGATGCTCAAGTCTTGAGAATCGGAAATAAGTGTAATTTTTTTCATACTTAATAATTTTCTAGTATTTTGGCAAAATTTTGTCATTTCTGAGATTTATTGTCTTCTAACGTTTAAACAAAGCTCATTTGTTAATAAAACAGTCATTTTTTAACTTCCAATCATTCGAAAGTCACAACTCCTGGTGTAATAAAAAAAATTAAATTGAGGAAACCGGACCATATTTATTATTTTTTGGGTATTTTCGCGAAACATTGCACAGTGGAAAAAACGGTTGTCCTCTAACTTCAACAAGGCACTGCATACGATTAATAAGATATTCGACAATATTGTTATTTTCTACGAAACGGTCATTTTCTCATTTAACTAAAAAAAGGAAACATTTAACACAAAGTTTTGTACAGTTAAATAAAACTATTGTTTTTAATATGAAAATGTTGCAATTTTACTGTGTCCTAAGGTATACTTGCCAACTTCAATTCCTTTTTTATGTCATTTCATTTACTTAAAATGTAAGTATTTTGCAGTTGGCCTGTATTATATTTCAGCCGTTGTATATTTGTGAACATGTTTATACCCATCAAACTGAATTAAAAACAACATAAAAGAGTTAAAAAATATTAATTGTTGCTTAGGTTGGATATCGTCACGTCCACATCGTCACGTTACATACAAGTGGAACTATATTCGTGACGATGTGGAATGTTAAGCTTAGTTTACATAGTATATTTACCCGACTAACACTAAGTGAGGTTATGTGTTTGTACTAGCTGACAGTAAACATAGTTACACAATAAGAGTACACGACTTACAAGATTGAATTATTATGAGATGGTAGTTTTGACTTATAGTAGTTGCTGCTTAACTAAATACCTTCCTTTAGAATGCAACATGGAGAGCAAAAAAAATATTCCCCACCCATACACAAAGGCCAATAATGAGCTTCACGATTTGTAAAGGGAAGTAAAATTATTCTTCAAGATATTGGTTTATAGATAGGGCACGATGGCGCGCATTACGGGAGGCCTACGTCCAACAGTGGACCAACATAGGCTGATGATGATGATGATGATATTACTTTGGTTTCTTAAAAAAATATTTGGGTATCAAAAACAATCTTTGAAATTTGTGCACTTGAAAAAATAAAAATATATTGGGCCTTGCTAATTTAAATTAGAAATAAACACTTAATTTTATTGCAGATTTGAATGTCATGCCTCTTACACCGGCAGAAAGATAAATATAATTGAATGAGAATAAAGCTGATCAAATTTAACTGTGGTGATAAATGATTTAAGTGAAATAGGTCAGGAAATGCCACATTGTAAACTAAGCTTAACATTTCCATTAAGTAACAACATGTTTCAACATAGTCACTGTCCCAGGTTTGTTATGTGTTAAATTCTTGATTATGTGTTAGTTTAAGTATCAAAATTATTACAAAACAAGTTATTTTTATAATTTGTTGATTAAAGTTCAATATTTTCGAGAAATACTAGCAGGTTATCTTAAAACCGTTTTACAATATTGAAAAAAAGCATAAGATTGGCCGAAGTAGTGACGATTCTGACACAAAATGTTTGATTATTAATGTCTGATTAGGAATTAAGATTATAATTACTTGGTATTGTGTTCGCGCTATAATTTATCAGAACGGAATAATTAAAAGAATCTAATTCATCTTCTCGTTTCATTACAAATATCCTCTGAATTCCGTGACTAAATGGAATGATTTGGCCTTTACCGACACGAAAAATAATTAATTTCTCGACGTTTAACTTACTTATAAACTTTATATTATGATAATCCTATAGTTTAATAGTCCAGTGATTTTATTTAATAAATTAAACATAAACAATTTAGAGTTAAGCTATAATTTTCCACCTTCGTCACTGGGGCAACATTTCGCGAAAATACCCTTTTATGTACGCGTATTTTGAACTCAAAACAGTTCGATAATCGATTCAAAAGATTCAAAACATGTTCCGGTTTCTTCAATTTCAACATTTTAATTACAACAGGAGTTGTGACTTACGAATGATTGGAAGTTAAAAAATGACTGTTTTATTAACAAATGAGCTTTGTTTGAACGTTAAAAGACAATAAATCTCAGAAATGACGAAATTATGCCAAAATACTAGAAAATGATTAAGTATGAAAATTACACTTATTTCCGATTCTCAAGACTTGAGCATCGATTACAGCGAATAATGCCCCACAAAGGACATGTTTTCTTGTATTATTATGAAAGCTTATGATGCTGCGCAGTTTTTGAAATTAGTGAGAAGCTATGGAATACCTTTTGTTTTTTAAAATTTACGATTGAAATTTGGTTATGTTCTGCATGATTCACTTTTTTTTCACTATCAATCAAAATTCTTGTATCTTGTAGTTAAGTTAGGACAGAAATTATTTTAATCATAAAACTGCAATTAATAGACATTATAATAAACAGAAAATATCCAATAAAAGTCAAACGAAAAAAAAGTTATAATTATTTAAATCAAAGTGCTCACAATTTTTATAAAAATAACAAAAACATCATTATCTCAAAAACTACAAAAAATCGTAGAACATACATGGGGGTTAAATCGATAGGTATGGTACCCTACTATCAGCTCGCGCCGGCTTGACACCTTAAAAGAAACACTCTGTATATGCCTGACACTGACAATTCTTGACTGTGTGGTTCATACTGAAGCCGTAAAAATAATATAAGAAAAAAGAATTCTCGCATGACATTGACAGGACAAAAAATAGGTTATGTTTTATTTTGTTCAACTTTTAAACAAATACAGGAGACAAACAGCAAATAATCAGTTATTTAAAGAAGGGATATGATTTCTTTACGATGTAGTCGACGTTTCATTACAAGTATAAATGGCATATCATACAGGAACTGCCGATGTTCCTCCGACTCTGCAAGACTAACTTCTGTACGGAACAACATAAAACAGGGGCCAGGTTTGAAGGATTTTATAGGTGGAACATTAGAACCAGTTCTCGTAGACCGTCCTAATATTCCCTATTTGCCAGACTATGAGCCCGAGGCGTATAAACAGAAGGTTTTCTTCGATGTGTATGGGTGTCAGATGAATTTGAATGACACTGAAATAGTATGGTCTATTTTGAAGAATGAAGGTTTTGAAAAGACGGTAGTAGAGGAGGAAGCTGATATATTTCTCGTGATGACTTGTGCTATAAGAGAAGGGGCTGAGACGAAGATATGGCACCGTTTGGACCACTTGCGTGGCTTTAAGAGACGGCGAGAGATGTCAAAGAATAGGAACAGAGCAGTTAAAATTGGCTTATTAGGCTGTATGGCAGAGCGGTTGAAGGAAAAACTTATTGAAAAAGAAAAGGCAGTGGATGTAGGTATGGTATTTAGTAATTGCTTCTATTTACCTGTCCAAATAAGGAAAAAAAACATACCACTATAGGTATGTTTGTACATTTTTTTGGTAATTAATTAAGATTAATGTAAAAACATTTATTATTCAGGATATCATAACTCACAAACCATTGAACAAAAAAACAAACTAGTTATGAATACAAAATTAAAGTCCTTGTTTGCTTTCTTACTGACTGTGCCAGAAAGAGGCTTATGTTTTTTTAAGTGTTGTAAAATAAGATAAAATTCTCCATCTACCTATGTCCTTAAATAAAATACCTAGTATAAAAATAGAAATTGAATCCTTCTGACATGGTTCATTAAAATCAATAATTTGGCTTACAGATTTCTAATTTCATAAAAGAGCGTTGGTACTTTTTCAGTTGCTGGTCCAGACAGCTACCGAGATTTACCGCGGCTTCTAGCCCTCACAAGCAGTGGGCAAACAGCTGTGAACGTGCTGTTGTCTTTGGACGAGACCTACGCTGATGTTGTACCCGTGCGGCTGAACCAGGACAGTGTCTCTGCTTTCATGTAAGATGCGAAGTTAGTGTAATGTTTTCAACTACAGTCACTTATATGTACGGTGCACGGCACATCACTCTACCCATTTCCGGTCAGTCCTCCTTGCTCTATTGCAAAGGAATGACATTTGGCAAGAGCGAGAGAAAAAACGGGAATGGGGTAACCTGATGTGCTGTTGACTGTACTACAGATTTTTGCTTAGTAATAAGATAGGATAGAAATACTTTACTATTTGTATCCTTATTTTTGTACTGTGCGGGTATCGAACCAGCGAGTCGCGACCTTTGGTATAGTAGCCAACTTCTCAACCATTAAACCAAATCAGTCATTAAAAAATGATGAAAATGATAGATAGCTATTTGGTTGCAGCTCAATAATGCGAGGGTGCGACAACATGTGCACTTACTGCATAGTTCCGTTCACACGCGGCAGAGAGCGCTCGCGGCCTGTCGCCTCCATCTTGGACGAAGTGCGACACTTGTCCGACCAGGGTGTGAAGGAGGTCACTCTGCTGGGACAGAATGTTAACAGCTACAGGGATGTATCGCAGCAGACTGAGAGGGTGGACACACAGATGGCTAAAGGTAAAATTCAATCTTTCAATAGTGTGTCTTCTTGAATTGATAAAATGTATGTCTTGCTACTAACAAATACAGGTGGCCTGTGAACTAATTTCGAGCGTGAATCCGAATTCATTTAAACAAATACTTCACTATGTGCGTATATTTATGCAAGCGTGATCCCAACAGTGGTCAACTTGGTGGCAGCCTTGTAGAGCCCACTTTTGATGTTTGCACTCACTGGTTTACAACAAGGGAAATAAGTTCACTCAAAATTGGATTTCACGAGATTTGTGAATACCTGATGAGGTCTGAAGTGCGTGTGGTCTGTGTGCCGCACTCTGAATAAAAGAAATACTTGTTTGTTTATAGGTTTCAAAACAGTGTACAAAAACAAGAAAGGTGGTCTTAGATTCGCTGACCTGCTGGATAAAGTATCTTCTATAGACCCGGAGATGCGAATCCGGTTCACCGCCGCACATCCCAAAGACTTCCCAGATGAGGTAAACTACACTTAGTTTAAGTTTAAATCTTAACTAACTTAAACCTAGAATTCAAAACTAACTACAGTCTTAGTCCAAGATTAAGTTCAAGGACATGTCTAAGTAATCAGATATCAATAGATGAACAAAACATTCAGAAGTCACATTTCGAAGAAAATTTAACCCAACGTTATATGCTATGGGCGGATTTACCACTTTTTTTCGGGTTATTTACGTTTTAATCGGTGTTTTGAATCACCAGAGAATAAGCCGCTTTTACAATGTACACAAAGGTCCGTTTAGACTAAAATACTTAAAATTCTAATTCAAAATATCTTTTTTCAAATAGACTTTCAAATCGTCAAAAAAGAGAAAAGAACCGACAAGAAACTCAGCAGTTACTCTTCACGAATAATATCTTTTGATATTTATGTTTAGTATTTAATGTGTCTTTTGCCGGTTTACGTAACGTAAACGTAGTTCTTGATGTATGTTATGTCTTGGAATTAAACCACTTAAATTAATTAATTAAGAGTTTATTACGCACGAGCCACACACGTCGTTCACAACCAATTAGAAAGAGAGGGAGCGATATCGCGCACTCGCTTACAGTATACCACACTCTCCCCGACTTAAGACTAAAACATAGTATGTTTTTTATTTAACAAAATTATAAGCTATTAAACTTATTGTCGTGACGTCTGGCCTAGAACGGATCTAGGACCTCAAATACTGATACTTACACGACAAATTAACTCAGGGGGGTATATCGAGAAATTCTCATCTTATCTTTATTATACGATTCTGGTGCCACTAACAAGTCCGAGAGCCACCTAGGTGGTATGTTCCTCTCACTATGGACAGGCTAGTCACCATCATCGATCTTTATTACATATATGATTCTGGTGCCACTAACAAGCCCGAGAGCCACCTAGGTGGTATGTTCCTCTCACTATGGACAGGCTAGTCACCATCATCATTCTAACTCACACTCTAGACTGAAGGTCTCTTAAGAGGGGACCCATCTTGGGCCCCCACAGGCCTCCATAACCACCCCTCACAGCCTGCCCTTTCCACTCGGCAAGGTATTACTCTTACTCGTAATCTCTCGATATATACCTCTGTCTATATAACTCTTATAATCTTTGTGCAACTCACCCGGGGGTCAGGTTCATTTTATCAACTTTGTGCAACTCACCAAAGGGCCACCTTACTCTTATGGTTACCTCCTCTTGTAACTACCTCTGCTCGCCCTCCGCGTGCCGTTCACTTACACATTCACTCTAGCTAAAAACTTGTGCTAAAAACTATCTCTTTTTCCTTAAATAATCTTTTTCATAACCTCTTACATTTCCCTCCAAATCTATCATAGTGCTCTCTCCTCTACTTTTTTAATCATAAGTCACAACCATAGACAAGCAGATGTTACTAACTATAATCATTCGATTTCGATGCACTCACCTCACGTTCGGATAATCGCGTCTTTCGCGACACTCCCTAGGAAGACGAGGATGGTTACAGCAAAGCGAAAAGCTGACGAGTCCACTCTGCCATCTTCTCTCTTGCTTTTACTGCAGCGACTTGCCTTACTTTGACTTCTTGTGTCTCGCTCACATCACTCTCGTTATGAATCTCCATCGCTTCACTGTTCTCTCTACTTTCTGAGCTCGGTAGAACTGGTTGTTCTACCATCTCTAAGTGTTTACTACTTTCCTCGGGGTTACTGCTCTCTCTCTCTCCTACCTCACTCTCCTGAATGACAACCTCCTTCTCGTTAGGTTTGTCAGAACTCTCT
Organism: Udea ferrugalis; assembly: GCA_950022985.1. NCBI lineage: Eukaryota > Metazoa > Arthropoda > Insecta > Lepidoptera > Crambidae > Udea > Udea ferrugalis. Next base: position 1,057,643 of record OX465532.1, on the reverse strand, counting down.
TTTATCAAATCTAGATCCATTGGTTGTTTTTGAATCTTTCTCGGGCTCGAAATAACTGGAGTTTTTTCTTGTATCATGGGCTCATGAGTCTCGGTCAGAATTGGTTCTTTAGGTATATCTGACCGTATGACATCATCCATATCCGCTTCTAGTGGGTATAGGTGGCCAACCGACCTGGTGAACTCGGTATTTCCACCTTTAACTCGGGCCACTCTACACTCTCCATCTTCGCTTCTTACAAGCGATGTTATTTTGCCCACTTTCCAGTTCTGTCTGTTGCTTGATTCACTCTTGATTTGGACTAAATCACCAACTCGTGGTGTCTCGCCCGTTGTTACTCTTGGTTGCTTAACATTGTTCTTGTATCGTTCTCTTAAGCTTGGTAAATATTGACCAATGAACATCTCCTTGAACTCGTCTACGATATTCTGACCTCGTTTCCATCCATCTATGAGGTCTCGCTTTGTCACTGTGTCCAAGTTTGTGGTAATATCTCTTGACAAGTTCATGGTCAAGCATTTACCCAGTGATAGGAAGTCCGCTGGCTTCAGCACGTACTCTACGTCTGCGCCTACGCATGTCAACGGTCTTGTATTGACTACTGCTTCTACTTCTTTTATTACTGTCTGCAGTCCGCTATCACCCAGTAGATGTTTGCTCAGTGTTCGTTTCAAGCAATGTTTCACAACGCCAACTAATCTTTCGTACACTCCGCCATGCCACGGCGCTAATTGCGGTATGAACCTCCACTTTATCTTGTTCTCCACGCAAAACGTACTGGTCAAAAGTTCAGATGTAAGTTTGAATTGCAGGGCGTTGTCAGAGAGGATTAGTGTTGGTACTCCTCTTGAGGCCACAAATCTTCTAAGAGCAAGTAAGCATTCTTCGGCGGTCAAGTTCTTTACTACTTCTAGGTGGACTGCTCGTACCACTAAGCATGTGAAAAGACAAATCCATCTCTTTTCGATTCCATTCTCGCATTTTACCATCATTGGGCCGAAATAATCCATCCCCAAGAATGCGAATGGTGCGTTGTACTTCACGCGTTCTGGCGGCAATGCTGGTGTCGTAGGTAGCTTGTATGGACCACCTCCATGCTTGATGCATTCCGGGCATCGCCTTAAGACCTTTTGTACTTGTGCTCTACCCTTAGGTATCCAGTATTTTTGGCGGATTACACTCAATGTATGTGAGACTCCTACGTGGTAATTCTTTATGTGGGTATCTCTGATGACCTTCGTAGTGTACTCACATTCTCTTGGCAGCAGGATTGGATGCTTCGTGTCGTATGCCATATCAGCATGCATCATGCGACCTCCGCATCTCAGAAGACCGTCTACATCTATGAATAATCCTAGATTTCTTGTAAGATGAGAATCTTTACCTTTGACTTCTTCAGGAAAGTATCTAGATTGGATCTCCTTTATCTCTCGTACTTCAGAGTCCACATAGTTATTAGTTCGTTCTGCCGTAGTGTCAATCCATGGCATCTCTGGTCTTTCCATATCAAGGTGTTCTTTGACTGCTTCTTCCATGTCCCTCTCTACTTCTTTGCAGTTGATTTCGTCAAAAAGATCTGGAGGCTGCTCTTCCAGACCCTCCACAACAGCAGAGAGAGTCGCTAAGTGATTCTCAAGGTGCCTATCATTAGGCCACATCTTCTTGTTATCCAGGAGAAAGTCAGGGCCTTGAAACCATGTGTGTTTCTTCTGATGCCAAAGTTCAGGTCGGGTCGCAAGGTCAGCTGGGTTAAGTTTTGAGCTGATATAACAGTTTTCAACATTTACATTCTGTTTTATTTCATCTACTCTGTTTGCGACGAAAGGAGGCAATAGTTTGTTGGATTTGACCCAACTGAGGACGACGAGACTATCTGTCCAGAGATATTGTTTTGAGATGTGTAATACCATTGTCTTTTTCAAGTAGGCTATCAACCGGCTTCCTATAAGATAACCAAGCAGTTCCATTTGTGGTATTGTAAGTGGTTTCTTATTTTTCAGTGTAGTGCTATGAGACTTCGACGCCGATTCACTCTTATCTCCTTTCTTTTTCTCCAGTGGAGATATCCTGGTCTTCGACATAAGCAGTGTAGTTTTTACGTTGCGTCCATCGTCAGCGCGCAGGTACGCCACTGCAGCATACGCGAGGTTGGAGGCGTCGGTGAAGCAATGCAACTCGTAGTTCATTTTACTCTCGTTCTCACAACTATGGAATCCTGTGTATCGGGGAAGTGTACAATCCTTCACGCCATACAATGTTGAAGAAATCTTTTCCCATTCTTCATGAAGCTCTGGAGACAGTGGTGTATCCCATTTGTAGCCTCTTCTCCATAGTTCTTGCAAGAAGATTTTCACTGGTAATAAAAGTGGAGCCACAAATCCACATGGATCATAGATTGAGGCTAACACTCTTAATACTTGCCTCTTGCTCGTGACTTCACTCAGGTCAAGGATGTTATCTTTAAGATTTAGCCGCAGTGTGTCTTCTTCCTTATTCCACACTAGACCTAAAACTTTTGTCTCTTCTGTTTGTTCTGCTCTACTTTTCACCGGTATTTTCTCCATGAGCGCATGATCGTTTGACGTCCAATCTCTGATGTTCATGGACAGTTGTTGAAACAAATTTTTAGTCTCTTCAAAGAGTTTCACAGCATCTTCAGTAGTGTTGGCACCGGTCACAAGGTTGTCGACATAGCATCTGTCAGCTATGCTCCCTAGAAGATCTGGATTTGTAGTCGAAATGTGGTATCGTATTACTGCATTCAGTAGAAATGGACTAGAGATTATTCCAAATGGCACCCGGCAGAACCTCAGGTGTAGTATATTATTGTAGGTCAAGGGTTCTTCAATATTCTTTACCCATAGAAATCTGGTCACATCTCTATCTTCTGTCTGTAGGCCTACTTGCAGGAAGGCCTTCTCAACATCTGCTAGAATTCCTATCTTATTAATTCTGAAATTAACAAGTAAAGCTGTCAGATCTTGCAGTAAGCAGGGTCCTCGATACAAGCATTCATTTAAACTGAGATGATCTTTCGACTTCGCTGAAGCATCATAAACAATACGTCCACGTTTACCAGCTTGCTTGACTATGTGGTGTGGTAAATAATGTATCAGAGGAGTTGTTTGACAAGTCACATCGGATTCAGGTTCTACAGTTTCAATTATGTTAGCTTGAATCTGTTCTTGCAAGATGTTGTTATACTCTTCCAATGTAGCTTTGTCTGCTCGCAATAGTAGACCCTTCAGTCTGCCATATGCAGGGCCATAGTTTGTAGGTAAGCTTGGGTGTGATTGTGTCCAAGGCCATTTCACATAATATCTGCCCTCTTGGTATTTAATGGAGTTATTGAAATGTTGAACAGCTTCTTCTTCTCTGGTTGTCTTAACGGAATCAGTTATGCCAATGTTTTCTAAGGTCCACAAGAATTTGATATCTAAGTTTCGTAATGGCAAGTCTGGTTTATGGTAGTGAGAAAACTCGCAATCATTCTGATGGTATGTTACTACAGACAGAGTAACTTCCCTTCTTCCTTGTTGTTCCAGGCGGCCTGATACTATCCATCCAAAATCAGTATCGACTAGGTGAAGATGGTCATCAATCATAATTTTGTCATTCCTGATGAATGAGAAGTAATAGTCGTTGCCAATGAGAAGATCTATGCCTTGGCCACCTGATCCATCATCTGCCAATACATCTACCATGTCAGAGTGGTTCACATTTGGTATTGCTACTCTATCAGTAATATGAGGAACTATATTAACTCGGATTGACTTCTGGATTCCTCTTTTTGTTTCAATGGTGATATTTGCAGATGGGCTCAGTGTCTCAGCTGGTTTCTCTGATCCAAAGGTAAATATCATCAGTAAATCTTCTTTGTCCGGGGTAAGGTTTAGATGTTTTGCTAAGGTTGTTGTGATGTAACTTCTCTGACTACCTGAATCAAGCAGTACTCTGCACAGCGGCAGCTTGTTTTCGCTCAACACTCGTGCTGTTGCGGTCTGTAAAAAGGATGTTGAGTTAATGACATGCTTAGACATTGCGGTAGTTACTTGGTCACTTGGCTTATCGTTACCCATTTTGCTGTTCTTCATAAGGCACAAGCAGCGGTTGTGAGAGCCTCCACAATGATAGCAACGTATGAATTTCTTACATCCTTTGGCCCGATGGCCTATTCCCAAGCATTTGAAACATCTATCCTTCAGCTGCTTCTTTCTAGCCTGTATATCCTGATATTTACCACATTGATCATTGTAGTGATCTTCATTACAGAATATACAGGCTCGTTTTGACAGTTTTTTCGGGACTGGAGTATCTCTGTCTGATTGGCGTTTTCTATTATTCTTGTTGAAGCTAGTTGCATCATAGCTGAGGCGTTTATGCTGATGTCGTTCCATAAACCTTCGTTTGATTGGCTTGTCAGATGTCTTGACATACAAGGCTTCAGTTGACGTTGCAATAGGTGTGAATGAGGAGGTTGCAGCTGACAACTTGCTTGTTGATGACTCCATAGCTGTCAGCACTGTTCTGAGAACCTCTCGAATGTCTGACACTGACTTCGCTCCAGTTAACCTCACATTAACTTCATATATAATTCTCTCCGGAAATTTATCCATTATCATGGATCTCAGGTGGTTACTTTCTACATTTTCGCCCAGGGCTTGTAAAACACGTAGGTGTCGTTCAATATTGTCTAGGCTTCGAAGAGCCTCCGCTGCATTGTCAGAGCACTTGAGCATATTTGAGATTTCCTTATAGTGAGCATCAACCACCCTGTCCTTAGAACCGTACCTTGTCTTCAAAGTGTCTACGGCTATCAAGTAGTTCTCGTTAGTCACTGGAAGTCCTTCAACTGTTTCACGAGCTCTGCCTTCCAAGGAACTTACTAGGTAGGCCATCTTATCTACATCGCGGAGAGATTTGCTGCCTATGTTGGATTCGAATTTGTCCCAAAACTCTGTGAAACGCAGTATGTCGCCGCTAAACTTTGTAGGTTCCAGCTTCGGTAGTCTTGTTGTGGAATAAGTATTAGGTACTTCCTGATTTGGCGTCGCCCTTTCCTTGAAGCAACGTTCATAGGTTGTCATATTGGTAAGTGCCACTTCCGCCTCCATTTGCACTTGGAAACCCTCGCTCAGCAGGTTAATGGACGCTTCATTCGTGGCTACAGGAGTCAGGCGGTTCGCTTCTTTATCGTATAAGTCAATAAGCTGCCTTAAACGAAGCGTGGCATTAAAGAAATCCATTTCGTGCACGCCCTTTGTCTCGTCCGAGATTAATGCAAGCAGGTCGCGTGCTTCAGCATGGCCATTTGACAAGGCATCAAGACGCTTCCGTACTTGTTGTAAAAGTATTGCTTCCATGGTGGCGCCGACTGTAAATCAACATACGAAAAGATTATAACTAGGGAGATCCCGTGTCACCACTGCTTTACTTACTATTTACTAACTTATTTCACATCACGTTGTTAGAATCAAGTTAGATTCGACTTGCGTCACACTTACTTTCAAGTTTTCGGCGGCCGGCTAGGAAACAACAACTTTCAGGCACAAGCACATATTAACTACTAAATCACGTTAATCCTGAGTAAATATACGTGTGCAAGACACTTCTCAACGTTTTTAGGAACTTATCACTGTGTTTTTACTGAATAAGCACACAATTTCTTTGAAATATGTAACTAAAACATGAAACAAAAACAACCGACATTTTTCACATTCAACAAGTAGATAGAAAAGTTTTGCAGTAAAAAAGCTAGTTTTCTATGTCTGCTACAGATTTTTGCACCTCGGTTCCCCTATGAGCCAATCACGAACGAGTACCTTTCTTGACACAGCAAGAAAAGTCAAACATGAACCAATAGCAACGCTTCATTATCATAAGAACAAATTCGATGAACGCGGTAAAACAACGAAAACAGTATGGAGCATTAGTGTTGTGACAAAATCACAACATTCAATTTAATCGATTAAGTCAATCGATTGATTCTCGGTACCGATTCAAAAAATCGATTTATTGTATCGAACATACACTCGTAAATACTCATAAATTATTAAAGGAGAGAAGAGAGAGAGAGAGAGAGAGACAGTAATCATTTTGCTTATAGTGTAACATCTGCCGTCATTTATTGAACTAAAGTTTCACTCATTCATCACGTACATCAGATGGTACTTACGCTAACAATTTGTTTTTCAGTTCCATCTATCTACATCGCCTCGAGTGCTACACTACAACTTAGCACAATTCAAACTTCCATTTCGGTCTAGTAGGTCATAGTTTTGTCTACTATCAAGCAAATTACTTTGTCTAGGTGTACTACTTATACCATCATTTAGACGATATCAAAGAGCAATCATGATAGCACGTCGTTTTCTTTCTAGTGCCTACCATCACCCTCAAAAGCTACTCATGTGGTGTCACGTCGTTTTCTTTCTAGTGACTACCAGCCTCAATAGCTAACCAACTCATGCGATGTTACGTCGTTACCATCACCCTCTAAAGCTAACCAATTCATGCAATGTGACGACATCAAAGAGCAGTCATGGTAACACGTCGTTTTCTTTCTAGTGACTACCAATCACTCTAACTCTACTGATGCTACCACCTAGCTAAACAACTCATGCAATGTGACGACATCAAAGAGCAGTCATGGTAACACGTCGTTTTCTTTCTAGTGACTACCAATCACTCTAGCTCTACTGATGCTACCACCTCAATAACTCAAGCGATGTCACGTCGTTTTCTTTCTAGTGACCATCACCCTCAACAACTACTCATGTGGTGTCACGTCGTTTTTTTTTCTAGTGACCACCACCCTCAATAGCTAGCCAACTCATGCAATGTGACGACATCAAAGAGCAGTCATGGTAACACGTCGTTTTCTTTCTAGTGACTACCAATCACTCTAACTCTACTGATGCTACCACCTAGCTAAACAACTCATGCAATGTGACGACATCAAAGAGCAGTCATGGTAACACGTCGTTTTCTTTCTAGTGACTACCAATCACTCTAGCTCTACTGATGCTACCACCTCAATAACTCAAGCGATGTCACGTCGTTTTCTTTCTAGTGACCATCACCCTCAACAACTACTCATGTGGTGTCACGTCGTTTTCTTTCTAGTGACCACCACCCTCAATAGCTAGCCAACTCATGCAATGTGACGACATCAAAGAGCAGTCATGGTAACACGTCGTTTTCTTTCTAGTGACTACCAATCACTCTAACTCTACTGATGCTACCACCTAGCTAAACAACTCATGCAATGTGACGACATCAAAGAGCAGTCATGGTAACACGTCGTTTTCTTTCTAGTGACTACCAATCACTCTAGCTCTACTGATGCTACCACCTCAATAACTCAAGCGATGTCACGTCGTTTTCTTTCTAGTGACCATCACCCTCAACAACTACTCATGTGGTGTCACGTCGTTTTCTTTCTAGTGACCACCACCCTCAATAGCTAGCCAACTCATGCAATGTGACGACATCAAAGAGCAGTCATGGTAACACGTCGTTTTCTTTCTAGTGACTACCAATCATTCTAGCTCTACTGATGCTACCACCTTAGCTAACAAACTCATGCATTGTGACGACATCAAAGAGCAGTCATGGTAACACGTCGTTTTCTTTCTAGTGACTACCAATCACTCTAGCTCTACTGATGCTATCACCTCAATAACTCAAGTGATGTCACGTCGTTTTCTTTCTAGTGACCATCACTCTCAAAAACTACTCATGTGGTGTCACGTCGTTTTCTTTCTAGTGACCACCACCCTCAATAGCTAGCCAACTCATGCAATGTGACAACATCAAAGAGTAGTCATGGTAACACGTCGTTTTCTTTCTAGTGACTACCAATCATTCTAGCTCTTCTGATGCTACCACCTCAATAACTCAAGCGATGTCACGTCGTTTTCTTTCTAGTGACCATCACTCTCAACAACTACTCATGTGGTGTCACGTCGTTTTCTTTCTAGTGACCACCACCCTCAATAGCTAGCCAACTCATGCAATGTGACAACATCAAAGAGCAGTCATGGTAACACGTCGTTTTCTTTCTAGTGACTACCAATCACTCTAGCTCTACTGATGCTACCACCTAGCTAACCAACTCATGCAATGTGACGACATCAAAGAGTAGTCATGGTAACACGTCGTTTTCTTTCTAGTGACTACCAATCTCTTTAGCTTTGGAGATGTCGCCACTCTCAATAAATAACTAGCAAACTCATATTTGGGTTAGTTAGGTAGCTACCTTATTTTACTGATTACTAAATGTCATGCTCTTTCTAAATCTACTATGCTTCGCCAGTATGAGATTCCTGGTGTCATATCCCAGCATCTCCACCATTTTGTCGTGACGTCTGGCCTAGAACGGATCTAGGACCTCAAATACTGATACTTACACGACAAATTAACTCAGGGGGGTATATCGAGAAATTCTCATCTTATCTTTATTATACGATTCTGGTGCCACTAACAAGTCCGAGAGCCACCTAGGTGGTATGTTCCTCTCACTATGGACAGGCTAGTCACCATCATCGATCTTTATTACATATATGATTCTGGTGCCACTAACAAGCCCGAGAGCCACCTAGGTGGTATGTTCCTCTCACTATGGACAGGCTAGTCACCATCATCATTCTAACTCACACTCTAGACTGAAGGTCTCTTAAGAGGGGACCCATCTTGGGCCCCCACAGGCCTCCATAACCACCCCTCACAGCCTGCCCTTTCCACTCGGCAAGGTATTACTCTTACTCGTAATCTCTCGATATATACCTCTGTCTATATAACTCTTATAATCTTTGTGCAACTCACCCGGGGGTCAGGTTCATTTTATCAACTTTGTGCAACTCACCAAAGGGCCACCTTACTCTTATGGTTACCTCCTCTTGTAACTACCTCCACTTCCCCTTCGCGTGCAGTTCACTTACACATTCACTCTAGCTAAAAACTTGTGCTAAAACTATCTCTTTTCCTTATAATAATATTTTTCATAACCTCTTACATTTCCCTCCAAATCTATCATAGTGCTCTCTCCTCTACTTTTTTAATCATAAGTAAGAGAGATAGACAAGCAGATGTTACTAACTATAATCATTCGATTTCGATGCACTCACCTCACGTTCGGATAATCGCGTCTTTCGCGACACTTATATTGAAAAACTTAATACACAGTGTGCAAAACTAACTGCAAACGCATCCTTCGCCTACTAATATATATATATACTCTAAACAACTTAAATTATTCTTCTAAAGATTCTGAGCAAGACAACATCTGATTAACATGTCGCTTCCACTGACATCCTTCTACTTCTATTACATAAGTAACGTCAGGAATAGATTCTCCAACTATTAAACCCTGAACCCATGGCTTAGTTTCCCTTCTATAATCCTTTATCATTACTTTTTGTCCTATCTCGAATTTTACCTTCCTATTTCCTTGGTTTCTATTATGTAATTTGGTCTCCAGCTCCTCTCTCAAGGGCGGTGGTCTGAATAAGCTAAATCTATTTCTCAGTTCTCTACCCAGCATTAGACGAGCTGGTGTTATGCCTGTAGTGCGTTGAGGAGTACTCCTATAATCCATAAGAAATAAGTTTATTGCATATGACATTGAATGACCACCTTCTCTTATTTTAGTTATTGCTGATTTGAATGTTTGTACAAATCTTTCAGCTGCCCCATTAGTGGCTGGATGATAAGGTGGTGAAAAAGTATGTTTAATTTGAGCTAAACAACAAAATTCTTTAAATTCCGCACTTGTGAATGATCTGCCATTGTCAGTTACCAGGTGTACTGGAAAACCAAAGGTTGAAAAAATTTTCTTAAATATTTCGATAGTGCGTGCTGATGTAATGTTGGTCATTTCATATACTTCTGGCCATTTAGTATAGCTATCTACTACTACCAAAAACATTTTATTGTAAAATGGTCCTAAGAAATCGGCATGAATCCTATACCACGCAGAAGGGGGCACTGGCCATGGTTTCTGGGTCTTACAGGGTAATTTACTATTTTGTAAACATATGATACAGTTTTTTACAATATTTTCTATATCAGTGTCTAGTTTAGGCCACCAAAAATAAGACCGAGCAATCTCTTTCATGCGAACTATTCCAAAGTGACTTTTATGAAGTTCTGATAGTACAATTCCTCGGATGGAGTTTGGTATGACTACACGATAACCCCAGAACACACACCCTCTATCTATGGTCAATTCATTTAATCTAGTGTGGTATGGTAATGTGTCTTGGTCTAAATGTTTTCTTTCCGGCCACCCATCAGATAAATATCTTATAATTTTTGTTAGTGTACAGTCTTTTTTTGTTTCCAACTGTATTATTCTCCAGTCCAATTGGGATTCGTTGACATGATAGATGCTGCTCGAATTACCACTCAAATAAAGTGAATGAGTATTTTCCTCTTCACCATCCTTTTTAATGGCAGTTCTGGACAAGTAATCTGCCGGATTCACGGTTGTTTTTATGTGTCTTACTTTATAGTTAAATGCGGACAAGAATATCGCATAATGCTGCAATCTTTTAGCAGCCATTTTTGGAATACTCTTAGTGGGGCCAAAAATCCTAACTAATGCTGCATTATCAGTTTCAAGTTCAAAATGTCTCCCATATAAATAGTTATAAAACTTAGTTATTCCAAAAATAACTGCCATCGCTTCCTTATCAATTGTTGAATATTTTTGTTCAGTCTCATTTAGTTTTTTACTTGCATAAGCAATTGGTTTAACAACACCTTCCTGATTCCTGTTTGATAATACTGCTCCTAGGCCTGTGTCTGATGCATCACAAGTTAAAATTAATGGTAATTTCGGATCATAATGTTTAAGATTGGCAGCTGATGCTAACTTATCTTTTATAAGTTGAAAAGCATGGTTACATTCTGGCGTCCAATTGAATTTATTTTTCTTAGTACATTCATATAACGGAGTCATAATAGTAGCCATGTCTTTCAAAAAACGGGAATAATAATTAATTTTTCCTAAAAAGGATTTAAGTAAGGTAAGGCTAGTGGGTGTTTTCGCATTTAACAAAGGTTCAATATTTGATTGAATAATGCTAATACCGTTTTTATTCACACGATACCCAAAGACATCTAGACTAGAAACAAAGAGTTTACATTTTTCAGGTTTTAATTTAAATTCACATTGTTTTAATTTGTTTAGTACATTACAGAGAGTTTCCACAGTGTCTTGCAAGTCTTTTCCCTTGATATATATATTGTCAATAAATACAATAGTGTTGGGTATGTCTTTTAGCTTTTGGAACATCAAGCGCTGAAAGGATCCAGGCCCTGAACTAACACCATATGGGAGGTAATTATATTTATAAGTTCCTATCTCGGTGACTATTGTTGTACAGTCTTGACAGTCAACACTTAGAGGGGCCTGTAAATAGGCTTCTTTTAAATCCAGTTCGCAGTAGTATTCACCATTTTTCAGGGTATTTAAAATATCATCAACATGAGGGAGTGGAAAGTGATCAACTTCCAAATAATTATTTACTGTTAGTTTGTAGTCTCCGCAAAGTCTCACTGACCCATCTGATTTTAATATGGGCACTACTGGTGTTCCCCAATCACTATGTTCAACAGCTGTTATTCTCTTATTCTTAAGTAATCTTTGAATTTCTTCATTTACCTTATTTCGCAATGCATAGGGTACCCGTCGTGCTGGTAGACATTTGGGTTTAGCATGAGGCTTTAATTTTAATTTGATCACTTCACCTTTGAAGTTCCCCCAACCAGGACTGAATACTTCTGCGTACTGTCTTTTTACATGTTGTTGTGCATCTGAAATAGTTTGAATCTCATTAATTCCTAAGTTTAAATGATTTTCTAATCTAGGGGGCCATAGGCCTAACTCATTTAGCCAATCTCTACCTATAACTCGTGGAGAATTATTCTTTACCACAAAGATGTTGAGCTTTTTAATGACTGTCTTATATTTCACTGGAATTTGTTTTAATATTCCTAATGGTTGTGTTAAGCTTTGATCAAAGTTTCTAAACATTATATTACAGGTTTCAAATTGAAATGATTTTAAGTATTTTTCCTTATCATTCAATGACATTACAGTGACCTCTGACCCTGTATCTAACTGAAATTGAACATAATGCTTATTTATTTCAACTGAAATGTAATGAGGGGGTATCCTACTCACACTTTTGAAAGCGTAGGTTTGATATTCTTCATAGGGACTTTGATCTATTTCCACTGTTTCCTCTTCTTTAATCTCTTTCTCACAAGAATTTGCCTCCAACACATTAATTTTTTTATGCTTCTTAGGACACATTCTGAATATGTGCCCCTGTTCTCCGCAATCCGAACAGTATTTTTTATTTAAGGTAAGTACATTCCTTTTTTAAATGATTGTCTTTTCCACAGCAGGAACATTGTAGTTTTCTTTTTGGCTTATAACTTTGTCTTCTTGGTTTCCCTTGGTTGTAAAATACTTCAGTAACTTCTTGTGAGCCACTGTGAAGTAGTGCTGCTTCCACTGATCGGGACACCTCAATACATTTTTCCAGAGATGTATCACTTGCACATTTCAACAATTCAAATTTTATGACTTTTGATGCAACTCCATCTATTAATTTTTCTTTAATTTGGTCATCAATGTCCTTAAAACCACATTTTCTTGCCAATTTCCTAAGTTCCAGGGCATAGTCTTCTATGTTTTCACCTGGATGTTGATTCCTTTGCCTAAATTTGGCTCTTTCTAATACGGTGGACACTGGTTTGACATATTTTTGTTTTAGTTTTAGGCATAGTTCATCATATGAGAAATGAATTGGTTTTACCGGCCCACACAAGTGTGTCAGGGTTTCATACACTCTTGCTGTTAACTTTGTAGCCAGTAGTGGTACCCTTTTTTCTTGATCGATGTTATTGAGTGATATGAAGAACTCCAGCTGTTGCTGGAAAACCTCCCATTTGTCCCCGTCAAATGGCTCCAATTCTCCATATGAAGCCATGATCGTTAACGTCTTGCCTTGTTGTTCGTTCACAGCTTTATTTTGATAATATTCACTCAAAATTTTTCTTAGTTCATCGACGGTGCTACTTTCCGTACATGCTAAGTTTTCTTCGGTTAAAATTTGGAGTAATTCGGTTTTTGAACACTTGTAGATGAAACTTCGTTTGCCCAATTTTACCTGTTTAATTTTTTCTAAACTTTCACTAATTTCAGGGGACAGTTCTTCTGAAGACATTTGATAATAGTAAACATACGTGAAGCTAGCCGCTAGCCGCAATTGTAAGATGGCGGCTAAAATTGGTATGTTGGTGCAAATTGGCGGTTTGCTACGCACTTCACACTGAAGCCATGCCGGTGATGAAGATTTTATCATCAAACACTGTTAATTTCAGTTGTTTTGCTCAATCTGTTATTTCACTTTGCACGTTAGGTTCCACTTTCTCGTCGCCAATGTTATATCTTGGAATTAAACCACTTAAATTAATTAATTAAGAGTTTATTACGCACGAGCCACACACGTCGTTCACAACCAATTAGAAAGAGAGGGAGCGATATCGCGCACTCGCTTACAGTATACCACAATGTACAAAAAGTTTTTTCATTACTCATACTCTGAAAGTAGGTCATTACTGACCTGAGAAGCGGGCTGAAAGTAATACTTTTCATCCCTAGGGAGAATCACTTTCAACTGACAGCTGTCATATTATTTTTAAAAAAACTAGTTCTTTTTTCACTAAACTATTGAACTATGTTCCAACTTTCTATACAGCCACGATGTAAAATTGAAATAACTTAAAGTTAAGTATTGATTAGAGATTTAAATAACTTTATTATAATTAAGTTTCAACAATTTCTTTAAAATAACTTAGCTTTGAGCAAAATGTTTACCATTTTTCCAATGATGGAAATAAAAAATAATGGCTTAATAGCGGGCCGGCCACAGAAAAAAAACAAACAAAATAGGCGGGAAAGCGGCAATTCCATCTTCATGAATTAATTAATGTTTTTATTTTTACTTTCCTCGTATTTGTAATGAAAAGCACAGTGTTTACCTCGGGTTAAAGACTTATTTAGTCCCTCGAACTATTGGCGCCCTCACTTCGTTCCGGGCGCCAAACCCCGTCTCGGGACTAAATCAGTTACTTTCACCCCTAGGATAACAATGTACTATTGTAACCGGTCTATTTAAAAAAGATAAATATTTGTATTTCGAGTGTAATTCAAACAAATGTGAATCCTTAGGTATTGCAAGTGATCTCCAGTCGTGCTAACATCTGCAAGATGCTGCACCTGCCCGCGCAGGCCGGCAGCAGCGCGGTGTTAGCGCGCATGCGCCGCGGGCACTCGCGCGACGCGTATCTGCAGCTCGTACAACATGTCAAGGAGACTATACCTGGAGGTGAGGCTAGAGATAGCTGTATAGCTGTTAGATTGACACGTCTTAGGTGTTGCAAGTGATCTCCAGTCGTGATAACATCTGCAAAATGCTGCACCTGCCCGCGCAGGCCGGCAGCAGCGCGGTGCTAGCGCGCATGCGCCGCGGGCACTCGCGCGACGCGTATCTGCAGCTCGTACAACATGTCAAGGAGACTATACCTGGAGGTGAGACCACTTATCTAGTAGATAGCTGTTAGATTGGACATGATACGAAACGATAGTCGCAATGATGATGGTGGGATTTTTGACACGTTTTCACCCGCGCAAATGCACATGGGTGCAAGTGTCCATGGGAAGTTTCTTTCGCACAAATGACTTCGCACAAGTGTCTTCTGCTCAAATGGCGTCGATGAAGTGTCTTTCGCGGAAATGGTTTGGCGCAAGTGTTTTTCGCGCAAATGTCTTCAGCGCAATAGGGTAGATGACTAGGAGTCATTTTGCATGGTTTTTTATGTTCCCTAAAAATAATAATTGATTTCAAATGTTATAGTGAAACCACAATCGAAATTCGTTTCGAAATGAGGCCACAATAGGCCTGCAAACTTGGGTGGGTCCATTTCAAAAGTGTTAAATTTTTGTAAAACAATATCACTATTTTGTAACCCATACTATTATGAAGCAATTATGTTAAGAGACCATTTTCATAAACGCAATATTGAATATAGCTGCCGAACAAATTTCTAACGCGCTCCTTACAAAAACAGTGAAGGTGACGTCACGTTCCC
Organism: Udea ferrugalis; assembly: GCA_950022985.1. Classification (NCBI taxonomy): domain Eukaryota; kingdom Metazoa; phylum Arthropoda; class Insecta; order Lepidoptera; family Crambidae; genus Udea; species Udea ferrugalis. The sequence continues at coordinate 1,042,475 of OX465532.1, read as the reverse complement.
TGTCACGTTTGAATGAAGCGTTTTTGGGCAAGTCCAAAAATGTGCATTTCGAATTGTAATATCTCTGGTAGTATTGATCCTAACGAAGTGATTCTTTTAGGATTGTTAGATAATTGAAAGGTCTTTCGAAAATAAAGAAAAGAAAATAAAGTCATCTAGCCTATTGTCCTGATACTATAGTAATTAACACCCGGTTGACTTCGACCACAGTGACTGATTATTATAGAACTAGTTACCAAGGGGGATGAAAATTATTATTACTTTGTCATTCTTGCACTCTAAAGCTGGACCTGTTATGATGAAACTTGACTATTTTCCTGTTTTTAGTGGGCCTATCGACAGATATGATTTGCGGCTTCTGCGGAGAAACCGAGGAGGAGTTCCAAGAAACGCTCTCGCTCATGGAGATAGTCGACTACAATATAGCGTTCCTCTTTCCTTACAGCATGAGAGAGGTATGTAAGATTTCATTTTCTAAAAGACGATAAATAATGCTAAGACGACCAAATGTCTTCTTCTGGTTTTCAGATCTTTAGTAAAGATATTGCATGGAAAATGCTAAAAACAATCATAACCACACACTATAATTACTTAATTTTAATTTCGCTGATTCCATTATCAGAAATCAATACTAATAATTACTGCAACTAAAAGCTTCTTGCGAATGATGTATAACTCGCTTAAACAAAAAGGCAATGCCTGATTTAGGTGCCATTTTTTCTGATACACTGTCCAGAACATTTTTTTTGTCTAATATGATCCGTTGAACAAATCATATTGTGACAACTATTAGTTCTAAATGCAGTCTGAAGTTCTGAACCCAGTTACAAGTTTCTAATGTTGGTATAACAAGAACTGTTTTTTTTCAAGCTGTTGAAACTTAGCAAAGTTGGCTTTGATTGATGATCAACCAAAAAATACTCCATATAAATTCGGCATTGTTCTTTTGCAAATGTTCCAGATAAGGAACATTTTGTCTTAACGCATCCCGACCAATAATGACATCATTATTTTAATACGGAACATTGTTCCACAGAAAACAACAGCTTACCGCAGATACAAAGACGACGTGCCTGATGTAGTAAAGAAAGATAGACACAACCGAATGCTGGAGTTATATCGGCGGAAATGCCAATTACTGAACGAAGCAGAAATTGGCAACGTACACTTGGTACTAGTTGAAGGTACCGCCAAGAAGACCGGACAGATAATGGGAAGAAATGAGTTCTACATCAAAGTGGTTTTTGATCAGGAAGAGATCGCTGCTGAAGATGGTGGGAAAAGGCAAGTCAAGCCGGGGGATTATGTAGCTGTCAAGATTTTGGGCGCGAAGTCTTCAGTGCTGAGCGGGAAACCGTTGTACCATACCAGTTTGAAAGAGTTTTATAGAGATTTAAGCTGGGGTGAGAGAAGTAAGATTATATTGTAGATATTGTTGTTAATAAATTGTTTTATTTAGTTGCAAAGTAATTGTTTTTGTTTCTGAAATATCCTTAGTAATTAATCGCGAAAAACTGATTCATGCCAATAATGTTCCTACGCATTGTCTCAGAAACCATACTCGGAAGCTATTCAAATTTGTGAAGACAATGGATATATTCATATAATGGATATATGGTGAGTATTTCAAGTGGGCGTGTTAGGCCAAATCCTAAACTATGTGGAATATTGAAAAATGCTGAAAGGAGTCTCGAGGCCGATTTTGGCAAAAACTAAAACTGCAAACACAGATTTTAAAAAAACTTTTCTTAGCCTGGAAGCGAACCTGTTGATTTTGAAAAAAACGGTCACCTTGTATTATTATGCCATCTCGTAGTGTCCCTTCTAAGGATCAATTTCTGGGAAGTAACATATTATGGCAAAGTGAAGGAAAAATAGGTTTTCTTGGACCCTATATGAATAGTAAAAGCCTGAATACATACACACAAGCTTCATGAACAAATTTTCAGCCCACATCAACTCCAGCTGAAAATAAGAGCGCGTTCTCCATGCGATGGGTTCTGTGCTCCCCTCGCTTTTAACAATCAATACTTGCCTTTAAAATCAAATGCATTTTAGTTTGTGTCACTTCAGAAGTGCAATTTTATTAGAATCGCTGGATCATTACAAATTATTTTTTATTAAACAAACACAATAAATATAAAATATTTTACATTAAAATACAAAACGTGCTTATGGACTAACTTAAAAATTAAAATATTACACGCATAAAAATACAGTAGTCTCAAACAGATTAACATTCAAGTCTTTAAGTAGAAAACAAGTTAATAAACTAGTTACACACGGTAAAAAATGGAACGCTGATTTTTATTCAGTTGGTTTTACATTTATAATTTTCATATTGAATGAAATTCTTACGAATACCCCTCTAATAAAATTATGAGTGGGACTTAAAATAGTACGATGCATTCAACAAAAACAAGACATTCTCATACTCGTGTAGGACTTAAAAATACTTAAGATAATATTGTGATACATGGCATCAATATATTTTATATTAAAAATAAATTTGTACTTCATTTGTTATGATTTTGAGACTATACTATCGTGATTTAATTGTGTAGTTATTTTTATGTAAAAAAGTGAGTATTTTGTACTTTACTATACTAATCGTGAAGTTACACACTTTTAAGAATCATTGTAATTGTGAATGACTTAGATTTATATTAATTGACTTTTCAATACTAAGAAAGAAGTGACTCCGAAATTTTACAACTTCTCTGGAAAGGCACAATTTTTTTTATAATAACATTAAAGCAAATAGGCAGTTTCAAAATTTATTTTTATAAAGATTTTATCAAAAGTTTTGGACTAAATACAAATATAGAAAAGAAAGAGGCATAATATAAAAAGTAAAATAGATTCGAATAAGCTCAAACCAAGCTAGAAGCGCCCACTTGTGCACCAATTTTCCCTGGTCCAACATTAACTCTTTGCCCAGAAAGATTATCAGAGCACTCCACGTGACCAGACAGACTTGGTGACGGGCCCTGTGAGCTTCCATACACTTTAGTGCTATAACCAGAGTCATTATGGGATTCCCTGTCCGTTTGACTCTGCGTCTCAGTAAGATGTGTATTGATGGCCAAAGATTGGAGGCGACTATGAAGCAAGTTGTGGTCTGGAGCTGGTTTCCTCAATCCATGTGCGTTCCCTCTAAAGTTTGGGTACACTGGTGAACCGTTATCGTAGTAACCGCCGCGAAAGTGATCGTTCTGATTCGCGATTTCTATTTCCGTATTCTGGTCTAAATGGTCGCTGTAGCACTGTGGAATACGTTCCATTTCTCTCAGTATGTGATCTTGCATCATCGCATCAAACACGCCTGTTTGATGGTGGTACAGCGGCTTTCTATTCCTACCCTGAACTTGAGTAGTCGGCAAGCCTGTTTCGTTATAATCGTATTGAGGCTGGCAAGGGTATTGTGGCACTGGAAGACCATTGTCAACCATTTCCCTGTAAGGCATTTGATGATGGCCTTGCCTGTTAGAAATGTCGTGGAAGTATGCATCTTTAGGAATCATGGATCTAAGATCGTGGGGATAGGCATTGTTTTGGCTGGATTGCACTTGAGGGGCAGGCGACTGAGACTTGTTTGACATCGTCTCGTAGTTAGGCATTGGCAATGTTTGGAGCAAGTTGGAGTTCCTCATTGGCCCAGGCTGGTTAGTAGTCCTTATCGGATTGTCTTCTTCATCACTACTTTCGGAGTTATTCCCGTTGTCTTTTGGTGGGGTTTGAAAGGCTTTTCTCGTTGGGAATGGTATGAGGTTATGAAGGCTAAAACGTTTGCTCTTCGGTGGTTTCTCCTTCAGAACCGGTGCTGGTCGTTGAGGTTGCTGCGGCATCTTCAGTATTCCTGGACACGGCTGGATATTGACTGGTGTGATTGGTTCTTCTATTTCGGTGGAAGGCACTTTTCTTGGCAAAGGAACAAGTTCTGGAGATTGGCTTCTTTGCTGCTGGTTTTCTACTTGTGCTACAAGTTCTTGCACTGATTTTCTCGGTTCTCTCACAATATTCGTATCTTCTCTTGAGTAATTACCCTTTCGTAACCTTACGTAACCATCTTGGGATATGTCTAAAGATTTCGCGTTGCTTCTGGCTATGACCTCTGACATTTCCTTTTCAAGCATCACCCGTTTTCTTATATCATCCGCGGTTCTTTGTAAGACCTGGCTCTTCCACACTGGAGAGGCATGCGAACCATCTTTCGGGTGTCTGTGGATGTTGTCTCCATCTGAATCACTCGCTTTATAATCAGAATGTCTATTGCTACTGCTAGGAGACTTAGAATTAGATTGTCGACTAGGAGACGCATACCTCGACCTATCATTATAATCCTGAACCTCCATTGATACTGGTGAGTGTGTAACTGAAATCTTGTTCGCTTTAACATGGATTTCTGCCGTAACGTTATGTAAATGGCCATCACGCACAGGACTGCCATGGGATGTGTGAGGTGATCTAGAACTAGTACTCGGTCCTGCGTCCAGCTGATCACTACTTCTAGAGTTTTTTAGAAAATACTTTCGTCTAGGAGTAGGCGGTGATCTTCTACTGTCTAAAACTTCAGTACTTTTAGACGTACTCTTAGTATCATTCAGGTCTTTGGCATTACTCTCGTATTGTTCAGTGTTTTTATTGAAGTTCTTGATCAATCTGTTTACCTTGTTCCAATCCTCGGAATGGCCATCGAGCAGCTCTAAACTTCTCGTCCTTTTCAGTGGGGGAATATCTAAGGAACCTTTTGGACTGTAATCCAACCTCCTTACTCGTTCCGAGGCTCTAAACATCATACCCCGACTCAACCATTGTTCCAGATGTTTATGTCTCTCTTTGCACATCGCCCTTTCTGCAGCAACAAACCTGGTCAGTTCTGAAATTTGTCCTTGCGTTTTCATTTCCAAATCAGTCACTTTTTGATCTAATCTTTCATGAGCTCTATCTATATGGCGCTTCAAATCCTTTTTGTCGCCGTTCAGTTTGTCCTCCATGTGTTTGAAGAATGGAGCACAATAGCAAGTGTAGCCTGCCCCTACTGGACCCTTTTTAATATTACCAGCCAGATCTAGAAAATACTGCTCGCCTTTCTTCAGAGGTTCGGTGGGTAGAGAGCTGAGTTTTGGCTTGGGAAAGTACTTAGGGTCAGGGTAGTAATGGCAGCCGTACGGCGACCAGGCAACTTTCGGTGGATTCTGTTCAAAGTGGACATTCTTCTTCTTCTTATCTTTGTTTTTCTTCTTACCATCATCTGGTTCGTCTACACTTCGTTCTTTGCTTTTGTCTCGCTTTTCCTTTTTCTTGCTTTTTGCAACTGGAGTGTTTAATATGTTGATGATTTCTTCGAGTCCTTTCCTTGTGGCTATGTCTCGAGCTGTTTCTCCCTGTTGGTTCTTCAGAGACTTATCGCAGCCAGCTTCGAGGAGGATCCTGGTAAGTTTCCGTCGGCCCATAGCAGCGGCGATGTGAAGAGCCGTGTCCCCGTTTTTGTTCTGTTCGGAAACCTTGCACTGCGCTGATATGAGGATTCTGGTGACGCCCGCGTGGCCATAGCGGGCAGCAGTGTGGAGCGACGTGTCACCGTACTGGAAAATATAGTAAAGATTTGATTACAGTCAAGTTGGGTAACTTTGAATTTCAGTGTAACATTGAATCCACTCTTTTAGATCAGTTACTTTTGACAGGTACTCGAACTAAAAGATGTTGTTGAGTCTATGAGGGTCAAAAATTGTACTTTAATTATTTAGTGTTTTAGATTAATTCCTAGTTACGAAATAGCTACCGGATCAATGAGAAATGTCGGATTAGTGTGATTCTACTGGAAGTAGTTGTTTTTTTTTAGTAGGAGCTCGTTGCACCTGTTCTGCATCTGTTACTATTATTACAGCCACCGGACCAATCACCATTCTTGACAGTGATGCGATTCAGGTCTCCATTGCCCAGATATTAAACATAATATCCAAAAGTGTTATACCCACATTATTCTGTATATCCGGCGGCGCGCCCGCCAGCAGTACCTCCCGGCAGGACTGGTTGTGTCCGTTCTGGCAGGCGAGGTGCAGCGGCGCGAAGCCGCCGGCGTTGCGCGCGCGCAGCTCCGCGCCGCCCGCCGCCAGCAGCGCCACGCAGCGGCTGTAGCCTTTCCATGCTGCTTCGTGGGCGGCTGTGTTGCCGTGCTGGAACGGATTAAGTGAAAGTCTAGTCAAGTAATCAGCTTACATTCCCTTTTCATCGAGGTTTATATCATGGGGTTTAGGCCAATAGCAGTCCGACATTGTCTCGTGACACAGGAAATAGTCAAGTTATCAGCCTGTAAGTATTCCTTTTTTTATTACTGAGGGTTAAGACGCAAGTATTGGCCAGGCCAGGAGGCGTGGTCTGAATGCTACATCGACTGCTCAGCCACATGACGCCTGATGTTTGATTTCTTGTTTGAAATTCTGTAAAGTACCTGATGCGGGGAGCAACGTTAGATGGCGCCCAGGCTTAAGACGTTACTGAGAGATGACAGTCGGACTAAAGGTCGCGGGTTTGAATCCTGCACCAGCATAATGACTAGTCTGAGTGACTTGTGAAATAAATAAATAAAAATATCACTGGACGTTATTCCACTCAATCCGTCACCTAGCCCCAAATTAAGCAACTAAATGCGTGTGTTATGGTATACTAGAAAACTGATAAACATAAATAAATACATTCTTTTGTAAATACATACTTATTGTAGACCAGTGCAAATCTACATGTGCATGTACACGCATGTTTCCACTGTGCGGGGATTGAACCCCGAATGATAGGAGAACAGACGAGATGAGGGTTTTTTAAAATTTAAAATGGGTATGCGTTTGACCGCAGTCTCGCCTGATGGTGAGCGATGACGAGGTGGAAGGTGGAACACGGTTACCCAGAAAATTTATATTCACTCTTCCCTTGAAGACTCTAAAGTTGCATCCGAAAACACAGACGCCGGGAGAGCGTCCACTAGCGGGTAAGAAGGGACTGTAGAGTGTAGACTCACCACCTGGTCCTGCTTGTTGGGGTCGGCGCCGCGCTGCAGCAGCAGCTGCACCGAGTCCACGTGCCCATCCGCCGCCGCGCGCTGCAACGCGCTGCACCCATTCTGCAATAGAGACAACTGGGTTTCAATGGCTGTATGTACTCGTACTGTACTGTGTGTACGCGTGTTGCAGTATACCTAGAGCAAAATATCTGTCTTGTTAGGTCCAACTTTAAAAAAAAGGGGGCACGACGAATAAGTCAGTACCACTCGGCTGGGCAGCGATATTGTCATGTCGCGCATCCCTCGACCTAATGGCTAAAGCCAGCGATGACTAACGATACAAATACGTGGTTCTTGACTGTTGGCCTCTTGAACAATCTCTGAGTAGTGTCAGCGAGAAACAAATTCTTTATGTGATGCGCAATGAAGTCATGCATAACTTTCCGGATAACAAAGCTAAAGTGGCAATGGGTAGGCCACATCGCTCGCAGAACTGACAACCGTTTAGTAAGAGGTTCTCAAGTGGCGACCTAGAACTGAAAGACGCAGCGTGGGAAGGCTTCCTACTCGATAGAACGAAGACTTGATGCAGTTTACGGGAAGCCCTTAAATGCAGACGACTAAAGGCGGTCGTAGTGGCGTTCTGTGGAGGCCCAGATACAGTTGGTAACTCGGAGAAGCTGACGAATATTACGATGATGTGTTGGAGTATCCTTACTCTAAATATTAGGGGTTGAGAGCCCTCTGCGCTCACCCTACAGTCCGGTAAAGCTGGCAAGGCCATCTGAGGCCACACAGCGGCAGTCATTTAGAAAACTCGTACTCGTTCGCACTACGTCATAGTTGATTAGTTTTGTTCAGCTAGTTTAGTCATTCTACTCCGTCCACGGTAACTGTCAAATCCCATATCGATCTAGTTGTCCTGTCAACGCGCTCAGCGCAGGCGCACCTGTAATTACCGCGATTATCAAGATAGATTAAATTGATAACGTAATAACTGGTCAGACTCAAACAGTCCCACGGTATGGAGAATAAAATACAAACTCTATTAACTTGGCGTCTAATTAAGAAGTTTATAGACGCATGACTAGTATAGTTAGTCTAGATAGATTATGCAGAATGGTAATTACTTTTTGATCTTAATGGCATTATATGCGAGATTAGCGAGTTTTTTTAATAGAAGCTTTTTTATTCATTAATATTGTTAGTGAGATGAAATATTATTTCTTTATTGCTTTTTCAAATGATTATGTTGACGTGTTTTACCGACTACAGAAAAGGAGGAGGAGGTTGTTCTTGTTTTTCTTTTAATAGTTGTTAGTTACTATGGTGTTTGTTTACTGAAGCAATACTCCTATTGCTATCTCCATAGCTTTAGAGCTAAGAAAGGGTAGATAGTGAATAATTGCGAAATTGAACCCCATTATGATAAATTTCCTTTTTTTAAACATTTGGGGGAGACTTTTGCCCGGGATCTAGACGGTTGAAAAAAACAACATCTATTTATTACCTTCGAAATATTTTACTTATTAATTTATGCTAAGAGCGTTCTCTACCTGTCAACTATTGCGAAGACAGAAATGTTGTTGGGCGGTGCAGAATTCTGAATTTGAGAGAAAAATCATTTGTCGATATTTAAATTTAACTTTTATTGAAGTTTATTTTGTTCCTGTTTCCAAACACAATGTAGAGAAGTATAGAGGGTACAATTTTGCGCACGTCTAGGTCTTAAATCTTCAATGCCAGACAATCATGCTTCATACACAACCAGCAATCAAAACATCATATTGCATACAAAGTCATCAAACACCGTTATAGTCACACCTGCGTGCGTATGCGCATTGGGGAAATAACGACACACACCCTTCAAGAAATATTCACTCTATATTCAAGGTGGTAAGGTGTAGTGTTAACTGATGGGGAAAAGTAATTGTGAGAGTCTATGGTGTTATGGTGTACCAGGAAAACAGCGTCAAAGTCGTGCATGGCGGAATCCTTTGGCGTCCGATAGGAGGTCCCATAGGTGGTGCTAATAAAAGCGGCCGTTCTAAAATCACCTTTGTTGCAATTGAATAGAGCTCATCATGCGTACTGTTGATAGAAGGAAGTTTTTAGTGCTGAAATATTTCCTATTCTCCGTTAGATAGGTATGTTTTTATTGCTTTTACAACATATGAATGCGATGTGCAATTTATTAGGCCTTTGGATGTAGGATGCTTGCCCCGGTGCTCAATTTACGAAGTGTTGTGAAATATTCAATACAAGTGTTAAGTTAATAGGATTTATATATTTTCACGTTTATTATAATAATATTAGATACTACAAGAATAACATAGGTATGATAAATTAAATATTTTGCGTGTAACCTTTGGGTACCAATTCGTATTTCTCGCTGAAACACGAGGCAAAAAATAGAGAAAGAAAAAAGCCAGCAAAATTATGCCACACCCCGTGTGATTCGGGTGTGACACACTGAGTGTCGTCGTAGCCCATCAGATAAGATCTACCAATAACACGGAAGAACATCTTGAAAACTGCATTGTAAGTGGCTATAAAATTGGTAGCAATTCCTATTCCTAAGCAGAACTTATTTATTTCGAGTTCCTCATAGTTCCTCATACTCGATCTCGAGGCACCAGCACGAGTACAATGTAGCCGTGTGAGCCCCGAGTGTTATCGAGTGTAGAGAGCTCTCCCGCGGCGAAATACGACTATAATAATAAATTGCCGACGTCGACTGTTGCTATTTTATCGACATTTTCCCATCACTGTAATGCCGTGACCTCTGGCGACATGTCCTGGTCCGACTTTTGCTAGAAGGGCGTAACTTGCTATTTCTTATTGAAAATTAATGAATAAGCTTTTTCAATATAGAGGATGTTTAATCACCTGAATAATTGATGATTAAACGAACTTACCTTAAGTGAAGTTCTATCATAATTATATGAGTCGCTGCATCCGAAGGGATTTTATCACAAGGTAGTACATTTCTTCATGTACCAGGCATCAACACGTTTTAGAGCTGGTATCACTGAAACAGAAAAAAAAACAAATTCCCTCCCTACGGTAGGTGCGTCGCTCTGACAGGTGACAAGTTCATCATTCTTTTAGAGACAGATTTCCCTAAAGTTACTCGGGTCAGTTACCAAAGGGTATGATGGTAACTATGGGAAGGGTGGGAGCTAAAATCCCTTCGGATGCAGCGACTCATATAATTATGATAGAACTTCACTTAAGGTAAGTTCGTTTAATCATCAATTATACTTCGTCGCTGCATCCTCGGGATTTTATCACAAGGTAGATGTTCAGAGGTCTAGGGAAATCAATATCAAGGATTTACTAAATTGAATTTGATACCAAATTTTATTTTTGATGTGAAATAGGTAACGTTTATTATAATTTTACTTGTTTACTATAAAAACGCAACAAGATTAAGGACCAATGACCAAAAGTCAAAAGATCATCGCAGCTTCAGTATTATGTTCCAAGATGAATATATATTAAGATAACTTCATGTTTTAAATATGCTTTGCATAATAATTAATATTAATTTAAGCAATGTTAATAGGCATGATGACTGTATTTTTTTTTTGTTTATTATCGAAAGACCTTACATTTATGTAAACAATCCTCAAAGAATCACTTCATCTGGATCAATACCACCAGAGATATCACAATTTGAAATGCACAATTTTTGGACTTGCCCAAAAACGCTCCATACAAAAGCGACAGTGACGTCACTATCGCTGTCACTTTTGTATGGAGCGTTTTTGGGCAAGTCCAAAAATGTGCATTTCAAATTGTGATATCTCTGGTGGTATTGATCCAGATGAAGTGATTCTTTGAGGATTGTTTACATAAATGTAAGGTCTTTCGATAATAAACAAAAAAAAAATACAGTCATCATGCCTATTAAAAAAACTTAATGGTAACTGTATGAACTTTGCTGTTACCACACACAAGAACAGGTATACATATACCACCCAATAATAAAACCTAATTTACTCGAATATTTAATCCATAGTAAATTCGGGATCAAAGAACGACGTCTATTGAAACAGGTTAGCAGCTTGAGCTGCAACTTTTCCGTTAATATTTTCGTAATAAATGTAAAGTAAGGTGGTACATAATTATATACAAGTACACTGGGCAGTGGTTTATTACAACAATTTAAATGCCCAGCATTGTATGTGCTCGTTGTATGGGTGACACATAATTAGTCACCTAACTTAATTCAACTAAAGCTGTTGTTTGGAAAACCTATTCCCAAATAGAACCCAACGGCAGTGGGTACTAAAGTAAGTTAGTTGGTAACTTACTCTCCTAGTTTTTGCTAATAATATTTCTTAATGTAAGTATGTTGTCTACTGCACAGAGTAAGCAGACTTTAGAATCCGAAAAAATAATAACCTAGGCATAATAAGCTTTAGTTTTTATTATTTTTCTTAAGAGTTTCTATGACTCTCATTGATTGAAATGTCCTTCCAAGATAGAAACTACACATGACCTAGTCAATGCAGCTGGCCTTTGTTTTTAATCTAATAACCTAACTGAGGTATTATTACTTAGGTAATTTATGCCACTCTGGTGAAAGCTGGGGCGTTTTGTAAGGATGAGACGTCTTACTATTCTTTATGACAATGTTTTCGTGAGTGGAAATCGTCTATTTTTAACTATCGCTATGCGAATAATAACCGTAACACTCTAAGTAGGTAGGTACCTACAGTTCCCTGTTGGTACAGTTAAGGTTAGAATTGCATTAAGATATTCTACTGACTTCTCTCCTTAAATCTTCTTACTGTGAATTTCTTATTAAATGTCAAATCTTGTTTGGCTTGGTACACTACTAAAGTGTAAACTAATAAAAGAGCTGTTGCTTATGCGAAGGTGTTATTTTTCATTAAATTATTATTGTGATTTCAGTCCTATTCTCACGAAAAACTTAACTTATAACCTATTTCGGTCATTTTAAAATGAAAGACCACGATGTCTTCTACTCGTGAGTGCATATGCAACAAATCCTTAATGGTAGGTCACCTACCTACATAATATCAAATACTAAAACTATTAAATTGTAATTTAGCATCTGATTGCAATTAATTTCTTAATCAACAAACCTTGCCAAATGCGAACAATAAAAGCTAAAACTACTTCCTATAAATTGGTAATCTGCAAATCATTACCAAACATTTTTGTCTTTAGGTTTATGCTGTCAGAATATCTGCAAATGACTAAGTACTAGTCTTACTGAAATCCATTTCCAATACATTTCCTGTATTCAGAAATGCGATCAATGTGAGATGGTTTTAGTTCAATTTATAACTTTTAATCCCAAGTCAAAACCAGTCATGGCTTGGATATGGTTATCCACTATACCTATTGATTGATTCTGTTATTTCAAAAAATAACCACGGAATCGTGGTACTAAATCAAGTCTACATTACAAGTTGTGCCTATTGAACGGCTAAAACAGCAGTTATACCTTTAAAAATCATCTACTCAATCGTTAAATGACAAATTTAACGCTTGCTGAATTATGAGTAGTCACTAATGTTTGCTAAACGGCAAAAGTGTAGCATTTTGCATATAAAAGAAATCCGCGTGCGTAGCACACCACTCAACAACAAGTAAATCAAGTAGATACATGTATGCATATACATTTAAAAGACGGCTGTGTTTATGTACTTACACCATTATTAAGTGTTGTTATTCAACTTGTTATTGTTAAACGCGTGGCTGCATTAAATACTTACTGTGTTAATTATGAGGTGGATTAGGTTTATCGCTTCATAAGAATAAACTATTAATAATAAAGAATTTAAGTGTCTCTTCAATTCATGTTGTTTCAAATGCTTTTGCTTATTTATTATATTAAAATAAACTACTATATAAAAATAAGTCGGGTTTTCCTTTCTGACGCTATAACGCACAGACCGATTTCCACGGTTTTGCATTCGTTAGAAAGGTCCCGCGCTCCGTGAGGTTTATAGCAAAGAAAATTCAGCAAAATTTCAACAGAAAAGCGGGAAAATCTTTTTTCACATACAGCTAAGGCCACGCGGACGAAGTCGCGGGCGACTGCTAGTCATAGATAATTATTTCTTGAATAATAAAGGAAATTTTGGAAAACTTACATGGGTTCTCTGCCACCAGGTAAGGTTATCAAACCATCAGCAAGGTAAGATACAGAAAAATACTGGTAAGGCTAGGTTGTTCAATACATACCTGACTTTTCATAATCACTATGAAAATACTTTTCATTTCATTTTATGTTTTATTTTATTTCATTTTATTTTATTTCATTTTATTTTATTTCATTTCATTTCATTTCATTTCATTTCATTTCATTTCATTTCATTTTATTTCATTTTATTTCATTTTATTTCATTTTATTTCATTTTATTTCATTTTATTTCATTTTATTTCATTTTATTTCATTTTATTTCATTTCATTTCATTTCATTTCATTTCGTTTCATTTCATTCATTTCATTTCATTTTATTTCATTTTATTTTATTTCATTTCATGGGCCATTCACGGATTGAATATAGGCCCTTAATTCAGATATTGCGATATCGTTACCGTCATGTTGACTCACGGCCAACTCCCAGGTTTGTTCCTTATGTACAGATCAAGCTATGAAGTCTCAAATTTGAGATCATTTTTCTGTATTTATATGCCTTCGTGATGACTCGCGGCCAACCCCCAGGTTTTTATTATACCTTCGTGATGACTCTCGGCCAACCCCCAGGTTTTTACAATACCTTCGTGATGACTCTCGGCCAACCCCCAGGTTTTTTAAGAAGTAAATAAATAAATAAAAATTAATTAGGCACCGGTACTCACCGGGATGGTTTTCGGCGTCGGCCTCTAATTACATAGCTAATTGAATACTTCATTCTGCTAAATCCGCATTGGATTGTCATTTTCTCATATGTTGTGAACTTCGTGGGCAGCAGGCCTACGTGAGTGGTTATCCCGTGGTAACACGGGAGCCTTCATCATATTATGAATATTGTAAACGGTAACCACGAAGTGGTATCAAATGTATTTAAATATAAATTTTATAGCAACTAGAGTAAGTTATGATGTTAGCCATAGCTGTATAGCTACAAAAGCTGTGGCGTGGCTACTCAGATGTGTCTGTGTAGTAGCAAAATGAAACATTATTTCAATGTCAGGTACTTCCATTACTAAGACTTATTCTTAGTCGTTAGTTTTCAATTGAAATTACAATCTTATTCTTGAAGTTTTTAGGTACTAGTGTATATAGAAAGAAAGGTTTTTGTTATGCAAGGATAGCACAAAATAACTTACAGTTTGGTCTTCGATTTGATTTTCACCTTAAAATGCTTTCGAAACCACACTCGCGTTGTGGGCCTGGCCGTGCTCTCGTTACTGGACGTCCTCTTGGACAAGAATAAACAGGAACCTTGGCTGCTTGGCTAATTGGTTGAAAATGCACCGACCAACTTGGTACGGGAAAAACAGGATCTTCTTCTTCTGTTTGTCTCGTTTGTTGGAAACACACACTCAGTGTGCGTTTTATCGTAATCTCGCTACGGTGGGTCCATTTTGGACAGGCCTCAACAGGATCATAAACAGCTAAAATTAATGCCAACATTGATTAAGACCACTTAGCGGTCTCATCATTGACGTGTTTTGTTAAATTTAAACATTGCATCGTCATGCTATTGCTTAGCTTTGTTTACAGTCATACGAAGATTCACTTTTAATCACGAGTTCTCTTATTAAAACATTTTGTGCAAGAAAATGTGGGTAGATTTTTATTGTAGATCGTATTTAGTTATTGTTTAAAACGAAAGGTAAGTACGATCTTAACGTTGTATTTCATTCAGGATCTATCGATTTACACTACTACAACTATTGCAAACACTTCAGCACTTAAAGAAACCGTTATATAAAAAATATAACGAGAGAGGGTGTGTCGATGCCCGAACACTAGAAACGAATGATGAACTTGTCACCTGTCAGAGCGACGCACCTACCGTAGGGAGGGAATTTGTTTTTTTTTCTGTTTCAGTGATACCAGCTCTAAAACGTGTTGATGCCTGGTACATGAAGAAATGTACTACCTTGTGATAAAATCCCGAGGATGCAGCGACGAAGTATAATGTAACTAGGCACTAAGGGTAAGTTGCACCATAGTAGAAGTTAAAGTTAAAGTTAAATTTTTTGTTAAATTTGACAATTCAACGTCATTTTTGGTCGTCAAATTTGACAAAAACTTTAACTTTAACTTCTACTATGGTGCAACTAACCCTAAGAGATCAATGAAGAGATAAGACGCTAACTTCTATTTTCTCGTCATAATGTCTAATTATTAGAACATTCTAATTAATACATGATATAAAGAAGCCACTTAGCAAATAAATAAAACGAATATACCAAAAACAATGGAGGGAGGAACACACCTACTACAATCTGCCGTGAAAATTGAGCCTATGACTTTAGAAATAGCTTTTTTCAGTATTGCAGTCTGAAAGATGGTGGTGATTTTCTGATGTGTGCTGAAAAAGGTATGGTCGGTTTGGCAAAAGCAATTGTAAAGACAGAGTCGTATGACGTTTGAAACGTCCCTAAATAAAACAAGTGAAAAGTTATTTTATCCCTGTAATGAAAAGGTTGTTTTTGTTAAATTGTTTGACTAAACAATTTAACAAAAACAACAGGGATTAGAAAATTAGGGATAAAATAGTGTTTGACTACTGTGCAAGTTTATGATAAGAGTCAGGAATGGTGGCGTAGTTTGCATTATTGAGCTAAATTAAAACCAGGCTAGACCACTTGTATGAAAACTTTAAACTTGTTTTTCCGTCGTTTTTTCCTATCATTTCGCGTTTTCCAATATTTATTTGCCTACAAATCGCATTCATAGTACCGTATTTTAATACTGATACTTATTCCGTATTAGGGAATACCTCAGTAGGTATTCCCTAATACGGAATAAGTATCAGTATTAAAATACGGTTAAAAAAGGCTGCGCACTATTTGCTGTCAGACCAGCCTCGTTATATCTAGAGGCGAATCTAACTTGCTTTATTTATTTAAACCAGTCGTAATTCACCGATAAAGGGTGCAATTTTAACGCAATTTTCAATTTTCATGTTTACTTGGCTCGTCCGTGGTGGATTAAATAAGTACAGGGCGATCGTGATGGACAGACGGCTTCACAAGCTATTTATATAAGTATTCTCGTATCTTCCTATATTTTAGTTTGATGTGATGGTTTTGTAACAGAATATGATGTAAAAAGCAAAGATCAAACAAGTAAAAATAGGTAAATACCTAATTGTAGTAGTAAATAACTCCGTAACAGTTTTAAAATTGGGCTTAATTGAACTGTTGTATAGAAGAGGCCTATGTCCAGCTGTGGACTGCAACAGGCTTTTAGCGAGGAGCGATTTTATATTTCACTTGTGTCTAATAATGTGAGCTAAGTTGAGCAGAGTGGAGCGTAGCTAAGTTATTCGCTGTTTCCAATTAATGAAGAGCGGTGTTGCCGCAAGAGCTTTTGCTAAGCAGCCTCCTTTGCTGGATAAACCGTTGGCCTAGGCATAAATGTTAATGGCGGTGCAAAATTCAAATTTAACAGGAAAAAACTAAGATCAACTTCAACTGGGAAATTCTTAGTTTTTTTTGCTAAACTTGTTGTGTTTGAATCAGCATCTACAATTTTTTCTTTAACCCGATGAAATGCCTTTACGCACTTCCCGCTGCTTGGAGGAGGGCAGCGGGGGAGTGTGGGACTCGCCCACCCTAGAAAGGGGTGAGAATACTCACTGAGAGGAATCTCCCGGGGAGGCACTCTACCGGTAAAACCCTGGCGCGCCGTGCTGGTGGCTCACCTCGAGGAGAGTTGTACCTCCCCTCTTACACCGCTGGTGTTCAACAGTGTGAGGCCACCTCACACTGCCGTCCACCTCGGGGTCGCTTGTGCAATGAAGCCACACAGCCCCGAGTACACTCCTAGCGACCCCGGGCCCCCCTTTAGTCGCCTCTTACGACAGGCAGGAGTGTCCTTGGCTGTATTAGTCTACAATTATCTTTAACCTTCAACAACCTTAAGTATGTCTTCACAAGCATCGCAATCAAAATGCACCAAAACGCTTCGTATGACCTCGCTCATGAACACAGGTCTTATCGATTATGGCATTTGGCGGACTTGGAGTTTAACCACCGAATTAAGCCATAAAATAATGCTCATCACTCCTCTCGTTGGACAAATTACAGATAACCAAGCGCGAGGCTGTAAACAGGCGATTTAGAAGTGACAAAATAAGCCATAAACGTTTACTACCGACACTTTACAACCTACCCACCACAACACAAATATCAAACCTACCACACTGAGTCAAAGTCCAAAATCATCTTACACATAATTATGACTCTACTACACAAAAATAATCTTTACTTCAAAGTTACAAAGTCCAAAATTAGCCAAATAGCATTTGTAGTAGTTAAAAAGCTGTTTTAGTATAAATTAATTAAGGCAAACGGACCGAAGGGACCCTAATTAAAGATGTGATAATATAAATACTTTAATTTGTTTGTTTTGCATTTAAATAACATAATTTTGGTCGGTTTGCAGAACTAACTAGCTAATAAATTAGAATGATTGATGTATTTCAAAATGAAACAAAACATTATGTTTTACATTAGATATAGCGAGGTTTAAAAAATTTGGATAAAAATAGAACTACTCAGCCTACATCGGTATATGGGGCCGCTATCTTTGATGCATGAATCACGTTAAAGAAACATGGTATTTTATTTAAATTAGCTTATTTTTTCATTATATTTAATTTGACCAACCGGTTGGGATAATGTTTAGGAGGTTGGCTACTGCACCAAAAGTCGCGGGTTCGATCTCCGCACAGTGAAAAACTTGTGTGCGCATGAATTTATTTATAAAAACATAATGAACATGTAGGTTTGTACTGGTCTAGGTGTTTTCTACGATAAACAGAGTATTTCAGTGTGTTATTCGTTGCCTAGTTTTCCATAGCACAAGCAATTTAATTGCTTAATTTGGGGCTAGACGGCGCTGTGTAGAATAATGTCTAGGGATATTTATTTATTTTTTACTAGCTGTGCCGACAGATGTTTTTCTAATTTTACTTTAACCCCTTTAAGATAAAAACGGCTTTGTAAAAGCTATCGAAGAGCAAAAACACACTTTGATTGGATGAAAATATAATGCTATAAGTTCTGTTTAATTGACTCAAGCAGAATAGGATACTTTATCGCTATATTTGGTTTTCAACATATTCGTTTTTAAACTTCAGATCTAGAGCATAGAAAAATCACTACTGAAAGACCATAAAAATATCTGACGCTCTAGCAAGTGCGTAAGCGAATAATCATGGTAGACCCCTGATCATCAAGAAGATTGTAAAAGCAAATCAAAATTAAGCACCGTCATACCAATTCACTCTGTAACCAAATAACTCTTTAAACGAGTTCGAAACTCGCGTCGGACTTCGTCAGGCCAATCAATTATTACGGTAAACAAAACACACCAGGTTATTATACGAGAAATGTGACGGCCCATCCATCTTGGATTAGTAGGAACAGCAGTCAAGTCAGAGACGGACCAGAGCACCTAGTTTTATTTCATTTAACTACAACAACATTGTTTAGTCTGCTCCTTTTTAATATTTTTCACCGCACAAAACTGAATAATCTCTGCACGACATAAGTTGACTGGTAGAAGTTTGCGTAATTAATAATTAATAACAACTTCAAAAGCTCCAGATTTTTTACTCAAACTCTTTTTTTCTACATAATTCAAAAAATGTACCAATAATTTCAATCTTTCTATATTTTACAACGAGATAACTCTCTTATTTATTTATAAACGCTTCCAGGTGACGAAAAAAAACATAATTATCTATTTTCGTCTTTACTGTGTAATAGGAAAGAAAGGAGTTTTTTCAAACTATTTCATATTTGAACTTGATCGTTTATGTGGTTTTGTCATACCTACTCGTAGTTAAAGACAAAATCGCATCATAATGATTCTGCTTTTATCATCTTAGTACAGAACCCTAAAAATTAACTAGAGCGTGAATTGAAACGCACTTCGTAATAAACTAATATATTTTAAGTAGTTAACTATTTTACTAACAAGAGCGGCGTTTAAGCATTGCTGTAAGCTGATGCTACTTATAACTTGCAATTTCCATTTGCGAACACAACTCTACCTCTATATAACACCCAAGTTTCTACTTATTCCAAAAATCCTTTACGAGTATACTGTATTTCTTTTAGAATAGGCAATCCACCACAAGTCAGACTCATTCCATGGCAGGAGAGGCTACCCAAGAAACTTGCCATGGCTGACCTGGAAAAACCCCTTAAAAAACTGCGGTCCTAGGCTTGCCTCCCCCCAGTCTATGAGCCTCTTACTATCATGCCCAATGTGTCCGAGTAGTAGTAATGGTCTATATAATATTACCATCGTCATGCATAGAAGAAGAAGATTTCTTAATATCTTGTCATAAGTACGTAAGGGACATTTGGGTTAGGGATGACGGACCCTACGCCTACCCCGTACTCTTCATAATCGGCCCGAGACGTTTTCAGCCGAACTCTTAAAGCTAATACACAAGAAGAAATTGGCACGTTTGTTACGTCTCGACAGCTTAATTGGAAAAAGACCGCTTTAGCGAGGCCCGCAATGGAAGCAGATTCGACACCAAGGCTGACCAATTACTGGCTGACAATTTATTTCTTGTATTTCTATCATTCAACCTTTTTCTTTTTCCCATACTCAATCCACAGATTAAATAATTCCATTAGACCGCTCTCATGACAAGTCCCATTTATTTGTAGCCTGGCTAATAACTTATAAATAGCATTTGTCCGTTACTACACACAGAGTTTTGCTATAAATAAAAAGTGGTCGGCAACATTGAATGTCCATTTAAGAACAGCAATTAATGCGGCAGGCTGCACAGGAATGTTGCCGTTGCTTTCTGTATTAGTAAAAGTCGCTGGGAGTGGCGTTAGAAAAAATATGTCCAAACAAACGGAGAGAAATATTTATTACCTCAGGCTACGTAATCCATACTTCCATACTAATATTATAAATGCGAAATGCTGTCTGTGTTTCTGTTTCGTTTTCACGCCTAACCTATTTTAATGAAATTTTGGTACCCAGATACAGTGGGATGGGCAATGGAGCGGACTATGTTAGTCACAACACCTCGAAATCATGTTTTGTGCCAAAACTGGTGTTCAACAAGACGTAGTCAAAGAAGTGGGAGTGGGCAGGTCATTTCTGTAAGTTGCATTCGGAAAAATGGGCCAGACTCAACGACCAATAGATCGCCGAAGGAGAAGGCCTAAAAACGTTTGTGCGACGACCTAGTATACTACTTCGGAGAATGGTGGTCTTTAGCAGAGGATAGAGAACCATGGATAGGTTTGAGGGAGACCCTTGCCCAGCTGTGACATCTTGATGGTTAAAAAAAAGGAAGAAGAGATAGAGTGGACATTGGAGAAGGACATGCGAGTAGGAGCATAGTTTTAATTGTTGCAACAAATCAAATGTCAAAGAAACAAACAGTTTGCGTCTGACTTACCCATTTGGGATATGGTCGTGAGTGTATGTTATATTATTACCAATGTCTCAGAACTGTGGTCACCATTGGATTTACTCTTAAAGTGGACGATCTGCCTTCAGCGCTTTCTATCCAACGCGTTCCTGATCAAGAATTGAGAGGACACATGATCGGTGTATCATTATACTTAACATAAATTCACGTATTTTATTATCTTATGCAACACATATCTTCGAACACAATTGACTCAAATAACTGCGTGTCCGGACCGCGGTCCAACAAAACAAAATTGATAAAACTCGGACCGGTTCCCGCTCGATGAACTAGTTTTTTAATGATCCCGCGATGGGAAGGCGCGCTCCTAGATGACAGCAGATAAAGTATCGGATTCGTACGAATATAATTAATTGTCAGGCCTTTTGGCTAACCCGTGCGGATTTTTTGCACGACGCGTGGAACGGAGCGTCGTTGTCTATTATCTGTGGCAATTTGATTGAAGCAGCAATCTTACGTTATAAGTTTTTGCAAAGATAGGTAATAATTCTAACCTAATGTAATAAAATGAAATCAATAAGGGTAATGTTATTCATACGGTGAAAGCAGCCCATTTAGTGATTTATTTAGATTAAATGGGTATTCTGATTCTGGGCCTTAAGACTTTTGGAATGCCAAACATCTCAATCAAGAGTAAACGTTTCCCATAAATTCCATGAAGACTAATTGTCTCTAGAGTACCTAGAGCCTGAGCAACTTTAGAATTCTCGGTAAAGTCAAATCTCATCTAACCTCCCTCAGGAAAAAACGCCCACTTTAATCGTCCATTCGCTTTACCTTGAATTAGAATCCTCAGCTTCTAGTTTTTAAGCATAAAAACACTCCCTTATTCTGACATTTATTGCCTGAATACTTAATTTTAAATGCTTCTTACTGACATACTTAAAAGTAAAGCTTAGTAATCGATCATTCTCGAACAGCGTCTTATCCACTTTGGTAAATACTTTAGCATTCCAAGCCTAATGGTGTAAACAAATTACCCAAAGAGCTACTGGGTAGCGTGACATATCGTTACCTGTACTCGCTATCGGGGGATCTCGAAAATATCACATGACTTGATTGTGGAGCTCGATAAAAGTATTTATGAGCCGAGAGTTTCGACTTACCTACTTCGTAAACAAGTTATTTTTACAAGTTAATACGGTCCTTATACGACGCCACAACCAATATGAGAAACATGTTGAATGTGATAATTGGACTGTTACCAGTTGTGGGTGAGTGGGCGCTTACGGGAGTAGGAAGTCATGATCAGCCTCTATGGGTTCGATGGTCGTGGGTTCAATTCCCACCGCGGAAAAACATTCATCTGCCGTACAGCACAAGATCTGCCTAGGCGATCAGGCGGCTTAGCACAAAGAGGACAGACAGCGTAAAAATATATGTATGGATCAGGAGTAAGAAACAGGTGGTAAGCAGGACTCCGCTTAGATCCTCACCACGACAAAATTTTGTCACGCGTAATGTTACGTTGTTGAGGTGCCCGTGGCGGTGTTGTGACAGCGGTTTGGCGATGATCGCCGGGTTGGAAATGGGATGGGTGGTGGAATTTAGTGATGTATTTTTGGGCATCTCCGTGCTTCAAAGTGCACGTTAGTCGTTAAGAATAGTCAGAGGTTTTAGGGCGGCTTGATAGCATCTGACATTGAGGCTGCTCACTAAGCTTACAGGAGGGGTCCAACAATCCGCACTGAGCAGCATGTTGAAGTATGGCTTATTTCACGTCATAGTTGAGATGAGGCCTGTGTCCAGCAGTGGGACGTATATAGGCCCTCTATGTCACGTTAATGTTGTGCAATTAATGTTATCACGGTGTACAGACCCGCTGACCCCGAAGAAAGCAGAAGACACTATGAAAGCTTGTGCTATGGGAATACAGTTCTAAATTTATTACATCTCATAATTCCTAATTTCCATCGAACCTCCAACCTCCATTGAAGGTACCACCTCAACCCATCACACCAAGCCAGTCAGCCAACGTTGTTCCATTGTGTCTGCATGTCTGACTGTCCAAGTATTAATAACAACTTGCATAAAGTTGTCGGCACTTAATCGATCCGGGTATAAATCCCGTTCGAATATAGATAACTCATTTATATTTATTACTCAGGCGCAAAAACAAAACGAAGGGCAACGTTGTCAAGCCAATCGCAATACATTCGAGACACGTTACCCCATACGCATTGCCAGTATTCATTTCGTTATACAGGGTGACTGGGAAAAACCGTAACAACATAAGTTTTATGAATTAACTTTCAAAAAATGACAATTTTTATTGTCGAAAAATGGGGTTGAAAAATGAGGGACAAAATACAACCACGTTTACGAACGATTTGGTGTTAATGATTAGGAAGTAGGCTACTACATCAGAGGCCACGGTTCAAACATTTTTGTGTGGACTTAATGCCCATAAGGAAGTCTCTACCAGTCAATTATAGGGCTATTAATGGAGAGTCAGAAGGGTCCTTGCCTCTTAGTGAGACGGTAGAGGTTAATAATAAAAACACTAGTCACTGCCTGAGATCGGTAAGTTAAACCTGTTCAACTTTGGACTTGTCTAATGTTGTATTAACATTTAGAAAAAGTGTTTACATGCTATTGTCATTATTGTGCCTGCGGTAGCCGGTCAATGGCGTTGTAGTAGAGCTTTCACTTTCTAATTCCACTTTTTGAATTACTGAATTAGTTAGGCGAGAAGTGACTTATTAATGATTGAGAAACAAATAATCTTATTTTGTAAATCGTTAGAAATAAACATATGCCAAACCACTTCAATACTTCAATACCACTATATCTGCTTCAATATTTGAAATTGAAATAGATAGAGTTTACAATTGTCAGGGTAGATACCCTTAGTTTAACTCGTTCATCCTGTATACTAGCACCAGCTCATCCAATAAGGAATAGACTCCCCATCGAGAACAAATTAATACCTGATGAAATTAATTCTGATGTGCTACGCCAGTTTAGACTTTATTGCCTGCAACAAACCAGGTACAATCAATTTAGTTTATTCCCCGTCACCTGTACGCTGCAAACTCGTCGAGTAGGGTTCAAAATCGAATAAATAAATTAAAATGTATCGTTACATCGGGCCCGAGTCGTAATTGTTATTGCTTGAAAACGAGATAAGTGTTGTGAGATACGGCTTTTAAAGTTTACAAAGGAGCGTTTAAATATCTTTGTTCAGTGAAATGGGAAAATGATAGCATTCAGCTGCCCTTATAGGACGGAAAACGGACGGTTCTTATTCAACGATAAAAGGAAATAACATAAATAACTTCCATCGTAGTCTTACTAATTTAACTGGAGGCAAGACGGGTTTGAAAAGAATTATAGACCTTTTAGTACAAATGGTGAGTCAATACACAGTTGGCAGAACATACGAATGCAATAATGTTTTAATGGATTTCCTTCGGTTTTTCTTTTCTTATTTGTTTAAAATTCAAAGTTTTCCAGCTAAATGCTAAATAATAATACCTTGTCAATAAATAATACATAGGTCCAGCCGTTTCCCAGTTTTAGTGAGACTAACCATACTCCGCACGGGCTCAGTGCGGATTGTTAGAGGGGTGTAAGGTTAGTGAGCAACCTTAATGTCAGATGTTTTCAAGCCGCCCAAAGGCCTCTGACTAAGCTTAACGACTGACATCTAGCGACGTCAACCGGGACCAACTGCTTAACGTGCCTATCGAAACATGGAGAGGCCCGAAATACAGATCACTAAATTTCGGTCGGGGTGGTCACCCATCCCATTACTGACCCGGCGTGTGTTGCTTAACAACAGCGATCACTGTCACAATTAAGGTGAAGCCACACAGCGGGCGCGGCGCGGCGTGATGCGACGGCAGCGCGTCGTCGACCAGTTGTAATGTAAGAAACAGCAGCCACACAGAGCCGTCGCGCGCTGCGGTCGCGTCGTGTCGGCTGTGTGGCTTGACCTTTAATATCACTTTAGATGATTAATGATAGCGAGCAAGTTTATACTTCAGCAGTGAAAATCTTAGTTACCTCATCGACGGCGTCAGCCTGCCTCGGATCGGCGTGCAACAGCGCCGTCAGTCGCGCCGCGTCGCCGCGCGCCGCCGCGTCCAGCAGCGCAGCGGCCACAGACATGCGGCTCTTACACCATCACTGCAACAAACAATACATCTATAAATACAACAGTCTTGTGATGGCTTTAGATCAAGATCAAATGACCCCAAAATAAACAGAGCGAGTACCATGCAACTACAACGGTTCGTAAAGAATGGGTACAGACTACAAATAATCGTTCCTGTAGGCTTAACACGAATCGCTAACGTTTTCATGGCATGTGAATAGGACTGATGGTATAGCCGTGTGTCAACTGCCAACAAAGAAATAATACCAAGGTCATGTGGCGAATTGTTGGATGGTTTTTCATGAATGTTTGAGCTTGTCAGATTTGATCTATGAACATGATTTTGACCTATTAAATCACGGACCATGGGAACCTAGTTCGAGGTTTCGGATGTTTTTACTATTATATTGTTTGCCTCATTTCTTATTTAAAAAGATGATAGAATTGTAAAAAAAACCAAACGGCATTAATTCGTAAAAGTTAGGTACGTTTACTTGCAAAGTAACGACAATTTGTTAGGAACTTCCAGATTTGAATTTCGTTGCCGATATTATGCAGTACTGTTCTACTGACTATGGGATAAAGCAAAAGGTTGGGCAACTTTTGCACCTTATACAGAGTGAATTTTTTAGGTGGGTGTGGTAGGCCAAATCCTAAACTATGAAAAATTTGGAAAAATGCGCAAGAAGAGCAGTGAAAGATAACACGGAAAAAATATTGCCCAAATTAGTTGTGCAGGTAGGTATATTGAATTAAATAAAGCAATGGCAGAGTTTCGACAATTAGTTTGGAGCAAGCTGCCAGTTATATACATAGTTAAAAGGTTCTGATTAACCCATCCAGTTAAATCAACATTTAACAACAGTTAATCCCATAAATAAGCATCTATGACAACATTGTGGTCCAGGTGTCTTCTGCAAATGAATCGACGGCCCTAATCGTATATCTCAGCACCGAGCTCATGCCTCTGCGATAAATAAGCACCATAAATATGCTGAGACAAGTACACAAACCCAGCTAAGCTAGGACAATAATTATCAGTTTCACTTATATTTGAATATATAGAATAGAAGTAGTTATATTTGGAAGAGTATTGATAGCCACGGAGAGGTATACCTACTCGGCATATAACTACGAGTCGAAATTAGAAATAAAAGAGTCCCGTAAATGAACTAACCCCCTTATTCATAAAAACATAAACAGCCCTTCAACAACACGTTAACTTTTGTATCACTTTGTCTCTTTCATTCTTGTTGCTGCCGCGAGTAAGTGACATAACACGTCAATTGCTTGAACTATGCTTTAGAGTTGCGTTCTTTTTGATGAATAAGGGGGTTTGTCTTTATGTTGTTTAGTAAGTTGAACAGGTAGGCAGATCACATAGCGCGAAAAATGGTTGGGGTTGCGGTTAAAATAGAGAGTATCTGAAATTTGCCGCAACCTGGGTCACAAAACTGAAGGTATTTTATGAAATAAACATAATTTTCTGGAACATTTCTACACCAAGATCATCTGACCCCAAACTAAGCACAGCCTATACCCACAACGAGAGTCTCTAAATAGGTACTAACATAAATCACCGAACAAAAACGTTTAGGGTAAGTTGCCCCATAGTAGAAGTTAAAGTTAAATTTTTTGTTAAATTTGACAATTCGACGTCATTTTTGGTCGTCAAATTGTCAAATTTGACACAAACTTTAACTTTAACGTTAACTTCTACTATGGTGCAACTAACCCTTAATGTTCGTCACATGTTTGTCCTGGCTATAGGCAGGCCAATATGTAAACATACTTCAGTTCTACAATACATTCATACATGCCATCACGCCTCTTTCCCAACGGGGTAGGCCGAGACCACTTCTTTCCACTTACTACGATCCTTTCATACATGCTCGTCGGTCAAAGGTACTCCTGACCTGACCCTTTCTGAGAACATCTTGAACTTGTCCAAGAAACGTTCGTCAATAGAATAGAATAAGAATATTTCTCCAATAATTATATCTTAAGGCGAAACGAATGATGATGATTCTTTTAGGGTTAGTTGCACCATAGTAGAAGTTAAAGTTAAAGTTTTTGTCAAATTTGACAATTTGACGACCAAAAATGACGTCGAATTGTCAAATTTAACAAAAAATTTAACTTTAACTTTAACTTCTACTATGGTGCAACTTACCCTTAATATCACTTCGCTAACGCTGATGTCTCATAATTACATAAATGATAGCTGAACAGACATTCTAATTTTCAAAGAAGCGCCCTAATCGTTTGTCGACAATTTGCAATACTTAGACATCCTTTATTTTGAAAGATAAGTATCTAGCTCGGCAGGTTCATTATCATATCCTGGCTAGAAAAAAAGTACAAGGTGTCTTAGACACGGCAAAAAGGGATTCAACGGGTTAAAATGTCTTCTTCTTCACATATTTCTAACTTGTTTTTCAATACTTTGCAGTGTGTTTTGCAAATCCAATTTAATGTTATGTATAGGTTATCAACGTTTACTGTAGTCTTTTTTATCATTATCTACAATACTGGCAGCCACCCTCTGCTTAAGGGTGGCTGCCAGTATTAGTTCAAAAACTACTTTGTAAGTTTCCTAAATTTGATCAAACATGACGATGTCTACTTTTTACATTTTCATCAAATAACATAAAAAAAGCTATGTTATCACAGATGGATTTTTATCCATAACGGGATGGATTTTCAAAGAAGTTAAAGAAGTAATTTAACACATAAACAAAGTTTTGGCGAGGACATACGATTACTGCTAATAAGAATTTATTGTTAAACAATGAGTCCTTGGAAGTAGATATCAAATATTTTTTACGATGATTTTCTCCTGCTATGCTATTCCGGCGGACGCCAAAACTCCCTTCGCTCGTGTGAGTGAACTTTAAAATTCAATTCCTTTGCGACAGTGGTCGTTTGAGAGAAAAGAACTGAGCCAAATGTCATTTTTAAATTATTTACATACAAAATGAGGGAAAATACTTATTCAAAGTAAAGCGTATTGATGATTGAGGTAAGCGTGCAGCACCGAGATGTGAAGTGATGTCCGATGTGCACCGCCGGAATAGCACGGCTAAGAGTGGCGATGTTAATTTCCTAAGTAAAACTTTTCAACGATATTTGTTTATTTTCATATGTAGGTCGACGACCTGTATTACCTCAATGTTTATATCCAACACTATTACAACAATATCGTTCAATAGCAGGGTGAAACACTGCACTGCGCACGTCGATTGCGCATCGCGACCTAACTACACTAATACTTGACAGTGATCCGCCACTATTACATACTTATCGATCGCTCCTTAAGTGTATCAAATGATGAAACACTGTATAAGCGGAAGCGATTCTGATCATACTACACGTACTTATTATTTTATCAACTCGATACGAAATACTTCGAAATCATCGGCATAGAGAAAAGCGGTCGTAAAAAAAAGAAGAAAAATACGTCGGTTTATCGTTCAATTTCATCAAATTCCGTGGCAACTTGTAATTAAAGCAACACTGTAACTAGAATCACGTAAGAATGTTCGTATATACTCAATACTGTAATCTACTTGGTGTATGTTTTGTAAGTTGCCCTAAATAAATGAATAAATTATGAAAAAAACTGATTTGTAGGTATTTAAGGAGATAAAGAGGGATGTCCTGCTGCGTCAGTTGCATGCCTTACATTTCCGTCATAATACTAGTAACGCCGTATTAAGCCATCTACAGGCATGATCAGTGAACTTATGATACAAAACTTTCAGTTCTAGCTAGCTGCAGTACGGCGTCGGCGCTGAGCGTAGTGTTCTTAGTTTTCTTCAAGAGCTTCCGCTATGTTTCCGCTAACGCTCATGAGTGTGTCCCTGGTCGTTTCTCAACAATAAGGAATTATACACGGTTCAACAGAGTTGCCCTGCCCTTCCGTTGAGGAGAGATATCCGCTGTACGACGTACCCTGACGAGGACTGAAGGTTTCGCAATTATCTTGTTACGCAGTGGGTTGGTACATCCGTATACCTAACTAAAATAGCTTTGCCACCTTTTAAGTAGCGACTGGAATCGGCCTAAGGGGTTGTAAAATCCACGTAGGTTTTTGAATTTCAACAAGGCTGTCCACCAGAAGACATTGCAGTTATGTTGACTTGCAGTTCTTTCACCCTGGAGGAAAGAGGAGGTGGGCTACACCTGTTGTCCTAAGGAGATTCAAGTGGCGTGAGTTTCCCAACCTTTACGCGGTTTTAGTCAGTATTACCAATATTCATAAGCAATTTCTAGGGCCAACCCTAGAAATAATGTCACTACCTATAATGATTTTGTTTTGCTTAGTTTTACTTTGTAAGTTGCTATCGATGTCACAAATTAAAGAACGTTTTTTTCTTTTACTTCTTTTTAAAACGTAATTGAACGCCTTTCAAAAATAAAAATAACGCAATTCTAAAACTAACACATCATTATTCAATCGTTTCAATATCGTATTGAGGCCAAACAGTTAAAAACGCAGCAATTCAGTATACCGACCAGTCTAAACTGCAGCAATTTTGCGGGTCGCAAGCGCAGCCCGCGCAACGCGCATGCGCCGTGCCTCGAATTCTAATCGATGACTTTATCGGCGGACATTGGAAGTCGCTCCTCGCCGGTCAATATGGAATGTGTACGAGACGTGCCGAAAAAAGGTTAAGTGTGAGTACGACTCGCCCACTCGGAAAAATAACTGAAATAGTATCTGGGTCAGTTTTAATCATGGCCGCCTTTTTAAACCTGAGGAAATACGTTACGGATACCCGTCCACCAGGGGGCGGATGGGTTATGTCACACTATTCACTGGGAAGGTGACAACCCTGTGGCCTACCGACTTAAAACTCAGGGACTCCCTGTCATCGTCCAGAGTGGGGAAACATGGTAATTTGCGCGAAGCCTTCTACGCGCTCCAACCATGACCGCCTGACCCTCAACCAAGTACAGAGCTTAGCTATTGGTGACTGACAAGCACACACAAAAAATATCAGTTTTTTTGACAAGATTTTGTCAATTAACACAGTCATTTTCCGTCATCTATCTCTAGCTGGCTTGAGGTTAAATTTAGCACAACTTAGTTCAAGTGACAAGCGGAATTCAAACCAGCATCTGATCTTCCGCAAACCAGGTGACCGCTCTTCCCATTAAATCATCGAGACTTTGACTGACTGTCCTAAAAACTTATTCTAAAAGTTCCCATTCATTAACAACAAAGCTGTTTGGCTGTCATTGGCCATCGCCTGATCTCACTGAAAAATGTTAAAACGTTATCTCATTGCAATAAAAATGTTAATTTATTGCGAATAAGCTAATGGTGTGAAAGCATTCTAAAAACAACAAAAATCGTCCATGCACCTGGTACGCATACCTCGTTACCGCATCCATGTATCAATGAATAAAAATAAGCGTAATAGGCAGATATACGACAGTCGATAGCCTCCGATAAATAAGCGCGAAATAGCGTTTTATATGTGAAATAAAACGAGCATGTTATCATTTATGGCGCTGTGGACGGGTCCGCCATGCTGCTTGCTTTTTCAGCTCGCTTGTTGCGCAACTAGTTGCGTTGCATTTAATATCGGAGATTTTGTTGTGAGGTATGGTCGTAGGTAGGTTACCTATCATAAGACCGAATTTTCTTTTCCCGAATTTCATTTTCCCGAAAACGTTTGGTTTTTTTTCGCTCGGCATGTTTTCATTTTCCCAAAATGCCGTTTGCCACTGTATCAGTTTACCAATTCTCAACTGGATTTTTTTCGTTTGCCAGACATTTCATTAGGCCACAAAACGTTTTACCGAAGTAATGATTAGCCGGAATGACACTTGGCCGAAGTATTGTTTTCCAGAACAATCATTAGACCACTGTTTTGATTGCCATATTTTTAGTTTACCAAACGATCCTAAAAAAGTTACTGGTTTAATGCAAGCAGCATAAAAGCAGACAAGGCATTTTTGGATTTAAAATAAAATAGGAAATTTTATTGAGCATGTAAGTACGTAGGCAAACAGCATGCAAGTATTTAACATGCAAGTTGAAGTAAAACACAAGAATTCTGTCACGGCTTCGGCATTACGGGGCTCCGGCGGTTCCTCGCGTGCTAATCGTCACAGATGGCTTTCGCTCAACACCGCAGCTCAGCCCAGCCTCAGCCGCGGCGCCTCGCTCATAGCCACCTGCTCCTCAGCCCGCGGGCCGCCTCGCCCCTCCATGCCTACGCGCTTTTAAATAACCCTCTTGGGGTAGGGCAAAACAAGTACCACGTGGTGTCGGGGTTGACTGAGTCGGATTCGCCCTAAAGTTGAAATTACTGAAAATCGACGTTAACGAGTGTTGAACGTTATCATACAGTAGTTGTGGCCTAGTAATATTCGGTAAAATGTAGTTTAGGTAAAGTGATCATATGCCAAATAAGTCATCTGGTAAATGAAAAAAGTTGAAAAAAGATTTCGGGCAATAGTAAAAAGTTTATTCTGAAATTCGGTTAATCGTAGTTCGGGAAAACGACCCTTCTGTCAAAAGATACTTCGATGGGGTAAAAATATGTCAAACAATACATCTGGCAAATGAAATGTTGGCCAACTGTTTTCAGTCAAATGAAATTCGGACTAGTAAATTTCGGACAAGTGACGGGTTCCCCGTAGGTAGGTATAGATTCAACAGTACAGGGGGCAAATAATTAAGTTTATTCTGATGACAACGAGAACCGTGAGGGAAAGCTTTTCGGGCATCTCCGGGGTTCGGAAGGAATGTTAAGCAGTTGTTCTCGGTTGACGTCGGTGGATGTCAGTCTTTAAGCCTAGTCGTAGACCTTAGGGTGGCTTAAAAACATCTGACATCAAGGTTGCTCACTAACCTTACACCCCTCCAACAATCCGCTCTGAGCTAGCGTGTCGGAGTATGGCTCGCTACACCTCATATAGCTGAGGTGAGGCCTGTGCCCAGCAGTGGGACGAATAAAGGCTGTTTATTATTATGATTATTATGGTATTTCAGACGACCAGATTATAAGCATTTCAAAATTGGGGATTAATGTTTTGTCCAATATTTAAAGGCCAGCTACAAAATATTTTTTTGCGTAGTTCAAACTTGTCAAATTAAATATTCACCTTGCCGATTGGTACTTCTGCCCCCCAATTTATCTAATTGCGTATATTATTTCCTTAGTATAAACAGATATACTTTCCTAACGTTCAATCAAATAAGATACCACTATCATTACAAAAAGTTACGTGCGCAAATAATCAATATACCAAGCGCTTATAAGTAATTATGTGGTCTGTCTGTAGCAACGGCACAGTATAAACCACACAGTAGAACATCTAAATACAAACGTGCCACACGGCACACGTCTCGGTTTGAAAGTGTGCGTGAGCGTCGCGCGCCGTGTCGCGATATCACGCACACGCGATTTCACGCACACGCTAGCATAAAATAGGGAGGCATAGGGAGGCGGCAGTACGGACGGGCTGTGCCGCGTGTCTGTGTGCACGCTAGGCTAATAACTCGGCGGGCGGCCTTAGATAGCCTACTGTATGGTTTATACTGTGGCAACGGCATTAAAGGTGCGCACACGCACGCGTCCTCATCACCTACCATTTGCTACAATTACGCGTCATTTGCAGTTGTTAGTCATTTTTTATTCACTGCATACGTGCTGTGACATTTGGTGTGTGTTCTTTTTTTGTTGATGATTAAATTTTATAAGTATACCTGGGGGGAAGGACGAGAACGTGTCAGAGGAAAATAGAGATTACTAGCGGCTGCCAGCGACTTCGTCCACGTGGACTTTAGTTGAAAAAAAGTGAAATAACTTTAGAAATTGTAACCTATGTGCTATTCAGATGCATGAGCTATATTATGGTAAAGTTTCGTTAAAATCCATCAAGAAGTTCTTATGTGAATGAGCTATTGCTCATTCACATAAACACGGCACATCCACACATACAAACTTTTTATTTCTTAAGATTTATCAATCTAAAAATGACGTCATCGGTTAAGCCTACGTTTACTGTGGCGTAGAAATAAATAAATATAAATTAAATAGCGCGTTAGACTGTTATGTGACTCGCGTTAGCGATGGGTAGCGATGCTGCTGTCATATCGCAAGACGTGGTTCGATATAAATATAAATAAATATTTTTCTTTGTTTCGATTCTCATCACTACATAGTATAAAACAAAGTCTCTTTCTCTGTGCCTATGTCCCTTTGTATGCTTAAATCTTTGAAACTACGCAACAGATTATGATGCGGTTTTTTTTAATAGAAAGACTCATTCAAGAGGAAGGTTTATATGTATAATAATAATAATATAATTTTATATTGCACCCGTGCGAAGCGGGGGCGGGTCGCTAGTTTTGTATAAACGCTTATGTATATCATGTCGTGCATATGCTATTTAGGTTGTCAATATAGTTCGTCTCCAGTACCTACCATTATTGTAATAAATAAATGTATCGATTGTCAACTGTTGTTTATGCCAAATAAATAAAAAACCTAAGCTTTATCGTTGTTTATTGGTCATAATCCTGTTTCATTCATTGCAGGGCATTCACTAGCAGTTAACCGCAAAGTTTATCAGAGATTTTAAGAATTTCGCACAGTAAAACCACTAAGTAGTAAGAATACCTTTCTAAAAAATGCAGACATGATAGACTAACGTATCTAAATTGTCATTCTTCTTGCTTCATTTTTCGCATTTAGTGCCCTTAATAGAGCTCAAAAATAGTAGATGTAAGCATGTAAACTACGATGCGTGCTTAGCCGCATCAACATGGTCATTAACCAGAACATTAATGATAACTTATCACTCCTCACATTATGCTGAAGACGGCCACACATTAAGTGTAACATACCGGTTGTAAAAGCACCTTAATTGCAATATATCACGATTAATATCACCTGGTGTTCACATGCATTATGGATTCGTTCAAAATCAAAGTTAAAAATAGCTTCATTTAATAATACCTGTTTAAAAGTACTTTTAAATTGTCAAATCCAATTATTGAACAAAAAATACCTAAAAATAGACATGAATCCCATAATAATAAATGTAAACAATAAATATACTGTACTTAAATAAATGTGACACTACCACCGGATCAAACCGGATCAAAAAGTTAATGCAAAAATTTGCTCAATCATCATCTACTTGCTGTTGTACAAATTACATACGGTAGCAACGCAACTATTGCAACAAAATACATAATTCATACACTCATAATTATTCTACACAGTTACGGCACCACTGACATAACGCAGTGTTATCCACTACTATCCATCTCACTTATCGACGGTCTCGCTAACGATCCCAATGACAGCACAGCCTGAACAAAAACAAAGTATCCAATACGTAAATAAAAAAGTAAGTCTGTGCAACAATGTGATCGGTTTAAAAACGTCATTAAAATTCCGCCCAGTGTGAGCGCGGCATGCGGAAGATAAAATGGAAGCAAAAACAATAGTGGACTATTTATCTGGCAGCGGTTCTCAAATAGTTGAGCGATACGACCCCGGTTTATTAAAATTCCAAGTGGCGGGAATGATGAAGTCTAAAAAAAAAAGTGCCTGTCTCAGGTTCAAAATGTTTTAAAGGCGCTTATGAACAGTAGTGTGATGTTGAAAGGACTGATGTAGAATCAACGTAAATATCAGTCTAAGTTGTTAATGCAATGCTAACGGTAATCAATAAATATAACCGGACAAGTTTTAAAAAGACAAAAGACAACCAACCACAACGTAACATTGCCTGCATTTTCTGTTTAAAATATTTTTTTCTTCTTTCTTTCACATTCTCAGCTCTTTTAGCAATGGAATGTCACATTCCTTTCGACCATATGTTTGTTTATGTATTTTACGGCAAAAACGGTCACAGTTTGAGAATTGTTATCCAATAACAATTCTCAAACTGTGACCGTTTTTGTAATGTTGTAAAATAAAAAAAGACGATATTCATAATGTTATCCCCAACTGAAAACCAACCTCCGAAATTCATAACTATAAAAACCTCCTACAAGTTTCGGAAGCACTGTCCAACATGATTTGTAAGCAAGTTGTGTCGTCCATACCTTGATCGTATGACGTAATCGCGACGGGGGCCTTTCCTTTCTACCAGTCCACGATTAGAAGCTCAACACGTATTACAGTAATTATCGCAAGGTATCAGGTTCGGTCTTGTAAGACGAAACCAATACAAATAAGCCAGCGGATTAGGAAGCCTTGTTAATTGACGACCGGTTTCTGGTAAAGTTTGGGAAGCAAAAGCGAACACTGTAACAAAAAATCTAACCAACACCCGATCACTTTTTCTGGTACAAAAAATAGGATGGTGTTAAGCTTCGACCAAAGGATAATCGGATAACCAAACAGAAATGTACATAACTAGTATGCATGGTATACACAAGGCCAAGTCAAGTATTGTATACAGATGGTAAGGTCAAGTTGGGTAACTTTGAATTTCAGTGTAACATTGAATCCACTCTTTTAGACCAGTTACTGGTGACAAGTACTCCAGTTAAAAGATGTTGTTGAGTCTATGAGGGGTTTGGATCAAAAACAAACCATAAACCACAGTATGTAGGTACTTTTACTGTTCTTAAACAGTGGATTCAATGTTACACTGAAATTCAAAGTTACCCAACTTGACTATATCACCTTCGTATTAAACGTAATTTTCCTACTGCTATGCTACGCTCAGGCCGTGAACCTCAACAATTATTCGACTTCAAAAGCAAGTGATGGACTAACGACCCAAGAAGGGCCGAAAAGTAGAAAAGTAGAAGGAAAAGTAGCTGGATAGGCTGTCACTATAAATTTGACGTAGTAAAATAATACTCCATACTCAATCTTTTATTGTATTTCACAGTGTGATTTAGGATAAGATCTCACAATAGCTTTTGGATTTTATTTAGACTGATTTCGTTTCAGATTTAGACCAAAAGAAAACCTAACTTGTGTCCGAGGACCTGATTAAAAATCATTATACAGAACATTAATCGTAACTTAAATCCAATAAGACCTTGGTAGTTTTAATACTGCTCTAGATATCAGGCAGTTTAATAAACAATTTTTTTGTAGTAAAGGGTATTTATTATATACAAATCGAAAATAAAAAATATGGATAACTTATATTCAGTATTTTGTACAACAGATACATTTTAATAGCTGTGCAGGTAGAAACCATAAATAACGAACCTATATAAAAAAGGGCCGTCCAATTTACTATCCCAGTTTTTTACGCGTTTAATAAGATATACATCTTTTGATAGATTTTACGATGGATATGTTTTCCAAAGCAGCCGACTAATATAATTAATAGTATTTTTTAAAAAGAAATATAAGTAGCGCGTTGATGTCGTCAGTATGCGAAGAGCACTTGACCAGGCGGGACTAAGATGCAGACCGCGGATTCCGTAAAGCGCGAAACATTGTAACTAATGGGAAAAACTTGCTGAGTTTTTTAGGCATTTGAGGCAGGGAGCGAAGCTGCGAGTATGTGGGTCTATAGACTCTACATACTCTGCAATTGAATACGAACCGCACATTTGTTTTACCATAAACGGCTTATATTATATACGTCCCACTGCAACTGGGCACAGGCCTCACCTCAACTATGAGGTTCGATCGTCGCCGATCACTGTCACAACTGCGCCACAAGCACCTCCATATATTTGTTTTATCAATAACAATTTGAAGCGTTATCTTATGCGATTCGTATAGTTTTGGCCTGAGAAATGCCATGGTAAGCTCTCAGGTGGGCTAAGATGCGCACCGCGTCAATTCTTGTCACACGTCGTCTCACGCGATTTGTTTGGCTCTGGTGCGATATAATGTTGCCGGTGCGCATGTTAGGTCACGATATTTCACGAGTCACGACATTTCCTTAATATAGATAAACAACACTCTTTAAGATTGACAGTATGTAGTTTGCATGACGCGTATTTTTTTTTGTGCGGGACTGCCTTATTTACACTCATTTCAGATTCTCAACTATGCGCATTGCCTCTATTTCATACCATAAACCTCACCATAGCATGTCCGAAAACCTTCGAACATACATTATTCGTTGTGTTACTTATTGGAACATAAGAAATAAACATTATTAAATTAATCTATTGATTGTTAACACAGATATAAAAACTATGTTGCTTCTTGCGCAAATAAAAGACACAAAACAGATACACTTCAGTCGTTTCGTGAAACGCCGAGTTTGAATCACCTCCTTATTTCTGTCATTCCTTAGTTACTGTCCACATTTGATCGCACCTAAGCCGCACAGCATTACAGCATGTCTCCAGACCTACCCGCATTTCTCCCCATACAGAGCCCCGTGCAAATGGTAGTTTATTACAAAAGACCGATATAAAGTCTGTTCATTGCGTCGTACGTCGACAGACCGACAGCCGATTCAGCTGTAGCTCGTATATCACGCGACAGATGTGGGCGAATGTAGGTGAGGTTAGGGCTGCGGGCCGCCAAGACAACGCGTTTCCTTATAAGGTATAGAAACAACTCACACGAGATAATGTTAAATTTTAATTCGGCCTACATAACGCCTAAGTGGCTATTTGCTGTAATTGCTTGCTTTATTTATTTATATGTGCATAAAATATGATATATCTGATCTTATGATACAGGGATTGTTAGTTCATAAACATTTGCAATGTTTTTAATTATTTGAACGTCAGCAAGTTATGATTATTATGACTGACTAGCAGCCGCCCGCGACTTCGTCCGCGTGGACTTAGCTGTAAGTGAAAAAAGATTTTCCCGCTTTTCTGTTGAAATTTTCCTGAATTTTCTTTGCTATAAACCTCACGGAGCCCGATACCTTTCCAACGAATGCAAAACCGTGGAAATCGGTTCGTGCGTTCTGGAGTTATAGCGTCAGGAAGGAAAACCCGACTTATTTTTATATAGTAGATTTGTTGAAGTCACACATGTTGTTTTCTACTTTTACTGCAGCTAACCACTATTAAACCACATAGAAAAAAGAATTATTATAAAGATAAATTGAAGCTATGAACCAGAGGATGAACTAGAATGCCTTGTTGGCGGTCCATCTTCTGTATCATTAGTTGTTGCGCAATCTTCTTCTTCTTTACTTTAACTTAACTATAACGTTCAGAATAGAATAGAAGTTTGGTTTTTGGTTATTTTGGTTTGACATCACACAGTTCGTAAATACAAAATAAAAAATCAGGAAAGCAATTGAAATAAACAACAAAACGCAAAAAAACAAAGCAAAATTAACATAAAATTGTGTGACGCACAAACCAAAATGGTTGCCACTCAGCTTGTGTCCTGCCAAAGAGTCATGATCCTGGTTTTCTGTGGTAACCATTAGGGTAAGAGGTGCTACTGATCTTTTGACGCCCTAGAGGCCTTTGGTCTCTCAGTAGTTACGACACTGCTGATGTGCCAAATAAATATAATAGTCAATTAGCTGCGATTCGATTTTCTAAATAATAATTAGTGTTCGGTAGCCCTATACGGCGCAAAGGGAGGGAGCTCATACGGGCGGCTGCGCCCGCGCCGGATGTGACGCTCTATTGTTTTACTTACAACATAAATACGCGGAATTGGGCAACGTTTAAAAGTGAATTTAAGGTACCATACCAAGGTTTGTTTGTGGAAGCTCTGATATACGAGGTTGTACTGAGACAAGCAGATACGGATACCATGAATTGCAAAGAATTTCATTAACCATGGCTACAGCCAGTTTGCCTCCTGCATCTCCACGTAGATATTGATGATCTTCTTCTATGTAGTAGGTACGAGTATTTATGTTATTTTCGAACTTTAAAACATCTTGCTCATTATTAATTAGTTTGTCCATCTGTCACGTCTGTCAGTGATAACTACAGTAACGACTACTTTATACCATTCCACGCATACTTTAGAATGTTAATCGGTCTAACGCTGTTGTAGAAATTACAGCTGTTTCTTGCTAAGTTAGATGTGCTTGCGTTAATTATGTTGTCTGCATCTTGTTTTAATGTCATAACTTGGTTAATGACCGCTTTCATCCAGATATTATTATGCTCTGGTTGCGGAGTGTATGTATATCCTACGGGTGCAATTGTAAGTTGACCATTATCAACGAAATATTCTATTATATGAAGCCGTTGTTGTTCATCTAATAAACTGGGGCATGTTTTTGACAGCATAAGTACTTCAAATAAACTTTATTGTTAAGTACCTACAGGTGATTTGGAGCATACGTTAAAATAAGCCCGCTTTGTTTACTTGTATTCTGTATGTATTTTGATTGCTTTCGCTTTCTAATAATCAGGAAATCCTTAGAGGTCTGGTTCTTACTCTTCTTCTGGGGATGGGGCACCATATGTGTCATGTCATGACGAAATGTACGAGTATATTTTGCCTTTGACCATTGCACCTGGCCTAGAAATATCTATCTTTGGGGTAACCAAAGTTTCCCAGTGGACATTTTAAACCTGCAAAATGATAGTGAAGAAGATTGAACAACATCACAGTTCACCTATTAAAAGCTTTCCCAAACCCAGTCTTTTAAATCACCCTAAATGCCTTGTAAGTAGTAAAATAGAATCTAAATTCTTAATAGTTTGACATTACAGTCAATGATAGGAAAAGTCAAGAAAGAAAAAGTACACCAATAATTATACCTACTCAAATAGAAATAAGTACAAAACAATATTAGCAACAGACGACTGTACGTTCATACGTGTGGCGCAAGAATGGCATTATTCAACCGACATGCGCAAGAGTTGTTTGCTTTTCAATTAACTCGCCATTATGTGGGCTTTGAATGCCTTCCGTTTGAACATAAACGCCTTTTGAAATTCGTTAAAGATTATTGTGTAGAAATGGCCTTTACATTTAAACATCTAGAAATTAGGAGCACAAATAAGAATAATCTATAATTTCGATTTGCATGCTTGTGCTTCTCATTTGGAGCTTTTCTATGTGTTAAATATTTGAAAAAATAGAAAATGGGTTAAATTATTGAAGTAGGAGTCACTATTTTTTCTAGTAAATAATATAGCCTATGTAACATACCCTCACGACCATGTCTATAATGGGTTAATCAGAGGCACACTGATTGTTGCCGTCATGGTGAACGGAACATTTAGAAGCCCATATTTCGCCGAGGGAATTTAAATCCACCGTGGTAAGGGGCGTGGTAACACAGTTGAAATGAAGCCTTATACTAGTAAAATACTTTGGCCCTGTACCTTTTTTTTTCGCGGGGAAATCCTCATGGATACCTCGCTGCCCGGGGGGACGACGAGGTTATGTCAGACTGTTACCGACTAAAACCCCACGGCACTCAACCGTGGCACTTTGGCGGCGAAGCTGGATCCTACCGTAAGTAATTCCGCACTGCTCCGCCGCCAGTGCTAGCCCCTGATGGCGCCCCCTCCAACCGACCCCCCAACAAAGGGGGGAGGCCAAGAAAGCGCCTGGAGTACGCAGGCACTTTCGCCGTCTCGGTGGATGCCGTGCAATGCAAGCCAGAGCACCCCCGTACTCCGGCCCGCTGCGGCACCCACTGTTCGCAGACCCTACTGGGCCCGCAACCACGAGCCACCCAAAGGGCGGCTCCGCTGCCGTAACCTTCGGTACGACCTCGCCGGGCCGCAACGCACAGGGGGGATCAGCCTCGGATTACTGGCCCCCACCAACCGGTTGTGCGCCGCGGCCCCAATCAAGCGCGTCAGGGCGCTTGCAGGCCCCACGTGTCGCCCTTACGGGCTGCAGCGGGTGGGTGGCAAGTCCACCACACTGCCACGCCTGAGTTCTCTTCGCTTCCCGGCAGTTCACCCTGCCACCGGTACTAAGCCCCCTAAAGGCGAGAACTCATGAGGGGGCTGGCCCTGTACCTAGTTTCTGAGTTTTACGTTGTAAACATTCAAAAATGACAAAATGTTTTCTCTATAATATCAGTGTACGAATTTTTCGAATGATCAAATTATATGACTTACCAACATGGCTCCGAATAAGTATCAATATCATTGTATAAAGTAGCCATTACACCACTTCTCGTACAAAAATATTTATTTATACCACACGACACGTGGGATCGTTATAAATCTCTGGCTATAGTTGATATTTGACAGGTCTCAGGTGAACCTTCACATCAATCATTTAATCTAGCATTTAATAGACCAAACAAGAGTTGATACTTGTCAGATTTCAATGCAAATATACTAGTTAGTACAGCTGAAACCAGTCCATACATATTCATGAAGAATCATGCACAATCATGGTACAGCTTTTCATCGTGAGTCAATTCGAAAATTGTAGATAACTAAAATCATAATAGTTATTTATTAATGAAGGCATGAACTTAATACTTGTTTCAGATGAGAGACTTGTTTTTAAACAAAAAGAGACATGCGTGGGCCAGTGGTTTAAAACTCAGCTAAGTTAAAGTTTGCCCGGAACGAATACTTTGTGCTTTGTGCATAAAAGTCACATGAAAAACCTAAGCAACCCGGAGTGGCGATAGACTTGCTCTACCGCGTTGGGTGTAAAATTAGTACCTACTGCGGATAGTGTGCTTCTGAATGTTCCGTTGATCATGACTGCAATATTCACCCCTGACTACCCTGCTTGGGATTTACTTTCCAGGTTACGTTGTAAAAGGAAAAAATCTTCATAACTTGACTTTAAATAAATAAATATCAATTGTCAAAACCATTTTTATCAAATGATCTCTGGAATAACTCATAGCAGGTGAAACTTTTCTTTTTCTTAAAGCGGGCCAC
Source organism: Udea ferrugalis (assembly GCA_950022985.1). Classification (NCBI taxonomy): domain Eukaryota; kingdom Metazoa; phylum Arthropoda; class Insecta; order Lepidoptera; family Crambidae; genus Udea; species Udea ferrugalis. Next base: position 1,000,968 of record OX465532.1, on the reverse strand, counting down.
CCAAGAAAAAGCACTATCCATTCCAATATAGAAAGACGGCAAACTTTGCAGCAGTATACGTAAGTAATAATGTAAATGCTATTTTCGAAATACTAAGCAAAAATCTAGTGGTTAAGTAAGATGGCTTGAGTTTGATTGGCCCGAGTGTGTGGGATCACACCCTCATCCGTACGATTCCGCAACGCCTCTCATGCTAACGTAGCCATAAATAACGCTATAAAATCACATACTGTGAGCGAAGGCCAGGGTTGTCAACGTTTTTATTGAAAAAAGCATCTGATTCTATCAAAAATTCTGAACATTTTCATGTCTGAAAAAATATTTGGAGATTGAGAAAGAAGACTTTTTCACCGTACCTTAGAATGGTCAAAAAAAATTTGTTGTTTGTAAAGTAGGTTTACGATCGAGATGTTTACGTGATAACGGCATTTCACGGAATGACTGGCAGCGCTCGAGATGAGACGGGAGATCGGTCCGTCTCTCTCTCATTATACCTGCGATCGCGCTCGTGAGGTTTTGGTGTGACACAAGTTTCTGAACATGTCACCCGACTAAAACGATTTTAAAGACGTTATCACGTCAAAATTGGTTGTTTGTAAAGTAGGTTTACGATCGAGATGTTTACGTGATAACGGCATTCCACGGAATGACTGGCAGCGCTCGAGATGAGACGGGAGATCGGTCCGTCTCTCTCTCGTTATACCTGCGATCGCGCTCGTGAGGTTTTGGTGTGACACAAGTTTCTGAACCTGTCACCCGACTAAAACGACGTTTTAAAGACGTTATCACGGCAAAATATGTTTCTTACGGCATGACAGGCTTCCTATTTCCGGTCATTCTTTCCTGCTCTATTACAAACGGAAACGAATAATCTGATAAGCCGTTGATTGTACATAATAAATAAATAAATAATATGACTCCAACACCAGTGTCATCAGGTTGTTTCTGTCTTATGGTTATGGCACATTTGGTATTAACAACTTTTCATTTCTTTATACAATGTTTAAGCGCTCACTTTTACAATTTAATTGAGTGCAATTGAGAATGCCGCATTTCATTTTTCGGGGTTTTACATTTTAAAACTACACATACCGCAGCCCGGGTTTTTCAAGTTTTTCAATTGTAAAGTCTTTGACTTATTCAAAAAGGACAGCCCTAGATAGGACAGACGCGGACAGAATCGTGGGCATAACTTTATAGATAACCATAAAGAACCGTTCGGTGGACGTTTTCGATGCAAGAGCACGATATACGCACCATAAAGATCTACGCGTTAACCGCCGAAGTGAGCGGACCAAGGTTTAGTTCAGATATTTTTGCGTACGACCACAGTAAACAGAGAACAGTAAAATATCTACATACAAAATGTGCGTGCGCGTCGCGCGCCTAGTCGGCACGCGATTTCACGCACCCGCTAGCATGACATATGAGGGAATAAGGTGGCGGCAGTACATACGGGGTGTGCCGCGTGTCTGTGAGCACGCTAGGCTAATAACTTGGCGGGCGGCCTTAGATAACCTACTGTTATGTTAACTGTGGTACGACTGTACTTACGTTGGAGAAATATATAAACCCCTTTGAAGATGTAATTCAATTTTAGAATTTGGCAAATGGTTTGGTGGCTGGCAGCTGGATTCAAAAATAATACTCATATCTATGTTTCTATTTACGCTCCATGCTCATGATTTTATCCCAAACGGGGTAGTCAGAGCCACGGCGGTTATTACGTCAAAATGAATTCAAACCCAACGCGGTAAGAGGCGAGCCTACTGCCACTATCTGGGTTGCTTGGTTTTTTATCGATGTTTTCGATCCTCGAAGAGTTAGATCAAGCCACACGTACTTTGTACGTACGTACGACGAACGTACGACGATATTTCAGACGTAGTATTGTATTAGTAAACGATAATTGTAACTCAATTCAGTGAATCCAATTACACGAGCTCAAATCTAGTCGCTTTAGTAAACTTCATCATAGCTAGCAAAAGTCTAATGCACCCAGTCAGGCCGTGGTCTGACATAAAACATTTTATCATTCTATGGTTGAACCATCACACAGCCATCATGTTTTATTGTTAATTGTTTACATTTATCAACACTACACTAATTAGTGCGCACTAAAACTGTTTACAATCGCTTTAATTTCATACTAGAAGAATAATCTGTTGCTATCAATCTTATGGAGAGGCAAAAAGGTCGGCAGTGATGTAAAGTTTTTTCAACTGCCTTTGTTATCTGTGGCACAGTATAAACCATACAGTAGGCTACCTATCTAAGGCCGCCCGCCGAGTTATTAGCCTAGCGTGCACACAGACACGCGGCACAGCCCGTCCAGGGCCGCCTGCCTGTGCCTTGCTATTTTATGCTAGTGCGTGCGAAATCGCAACACGACGCGCGACGCGCACACACACATTCAAACCGAGAGTGGCACGTTCGTATGTAGATGTTCTACTGTATGGTTTATACTGTGTCTGCGGTAATGTTTGGAACGAAATGTACCGTCGCAGTTCAGTTGTTTTCTTAATGTGTTAACTATGGGAACGATTAATTGATAATCGCCACTTTCTCTTAGCAAATGGATATAAGTGAACGTGGTGTGAAGAGTGCTACTTTCGGAATTTAAAATGTTTTACTGAGCAATTCCATTCTCTTGTTTTAAGCCTGCTCCTCAAATATTACCGAGGGTGGGTATTTTACATATGTCAAACGGTTTTAAATGCGCTTGCACGTAAACAACCAAATACTGGTATCGTTTATTTAAACGCTACGTGGAGTAATTTGTGGTTATTCACGCGACTGGAATTTCTTGACATTCCTTAAGAGGATTTGTCCGACGCAAACCACGTAACTCAAATAGTCATGTTAAAACGTTTTATTTAAATAACTTATTTATCGTACACTACTGCGGTACTTCACCAAATACACTGATACCTAATTTTTATCACCAAAAACACTAAGTACGTACTTATTCTCAAAAAGTTGGAAAAAAAATCGTTCATGTTTGCCATTTGGGAACCTGCAAAAACTCCTATTCTAATGTTCTAGTTTTTTTATCTGTGGCCAATTCTGACTGTGCTTTGCGAACTTCGCAATGGAACAATTTGGCGCGCATAATTTAGCCAAGTAACAAGATATACCGCAACTATTGTTTAACACGGCGAATAGTCGAAACCAAAAAAGGACCAGAGCCTTTCTTGGACAATATATCGCGTACAGAAACTTTGATTTATTCACGTTGGATAACGTCACGATTTCGCTAGGAAACTCGCCGGAGATACTTTAAATGTCAACGTAAAATATTGCTGAGAAATCACGAGCAAAGATTACATTTGAAACGTCAGTGCTTCGAGGAATAAAATAGAGCAATGTTGAAATTTTAAATTAAAGTTAAAACAAAATGTTGTTAAAATGTTAGTTAAAATAACATGAAATTAAAGATACTATTGACCTTAATAGACCAATCTACTTATTCCTAATGTTTTTCTTATTCTTACCATATTAAACTAAAGGCATTATTTTTTTAAAACACCTCTTCTGTAAGTTAGTAGTACCTGAAACAAAATACACATAAATTAAAAAAAAGGTTTTGAATGAAAATAACAAAAAGCAGTTGTGACCGAGAAGAAAATGCAGAATAAATTTTTAAACAAATAAAGTCCTGCCACTGCCTACCTAAAATATTGTACTTTGTTAATTTTCATGTTACTTGACTGACCGACTATCTCACAATCGAATAATTTATTAATGTAATAGTGCGTCATGTAAACATTTACGTCACAATCATAACTTTTGCCAACCCTAAAACCTTGTTCTAAATGTCCCGGCGAATTTAAAAGTCAAAATTTTGTTGTTACATATTCACAGAGCTAACGTGTCAAAAGAACATTAATATAATTAGGATTTTAAAGTTGAAAATAGATTGTGGAATTAGCATACGAATCTTGAATCGATTTATTCGCCACTTTCTCCCATACGTGGCTCTCGTGTTTACAACCGAATTGGGATCCATTTGCATTTTGTTACCACCAAAAATATATTTTGACACTTTCGTCAATGTGATAAGGTGCATAATTGCATTGTACCGTTCCGGCGATAGCCAATTTATTCCATTGTTTTTGGTGGGAAAGTCGTTAATTTGGGTTTTATGTCCCCGATTTGAAAGTGCTTGTAGTAAGTACTAATTTAGGGAAACTGACCTGGTTGACGACTGGTAGAGGGTTTGGTACCGTTGATGAAAACAATGATTTAGCAAATAACGGTGTCACCTATTGCAGCATCAGTTAGATACCATCTACCAGTTCCACCGTGAAATTTAATGATAAGTAAATATGAGGCAAAATAACACAGGTCACAGGTACACTGATCTGGGTCCAAAGTGAGGTTTTCTTCTGTGTTATTTACATAGCTTACGCTAGAAATGGAGAAGGTACCACAAACACCCAGACCGAGTACAAATACCAATCTGTTTCATCAACAAACATTTGAACTGATGCAGAAATCGAACCTGCGACCCCTTGGGGCTCAACTGGGGCTTGAACTACTGCGCTAAACAGGTCTTTATTTTTAAAGAAACTGTTGTTACTTACAATGTTATTTCGTAGGCCAGCATCACTACATAGTATAAAACAAAGTCGCTTTCTCTGTCCCTATGTCCCTTTGAATGTGTAAATCTTTGAAACTACGCAATGGATTTTGATGCGGTTTTTTTCAATAGATAGAGTGAGAAACAACTGTTTTAAATAAATTGACCCTTAGGTAGGTAACGAAAAAGGCAGTCGCTATTGAATAAAGCTTGAAACAAAGCATAAGTAATAACATAACAAGTTATGAGCACATTCCAACACCATTATTACCCACTGGAAATGCCACGGCAAATATTTGTGGTCGGGATGTGTGCATGCATAATTTCCCCCTATTTTCGTAAATGAATATTCATTTAAACATTAGAACATAAACGTCTCTTCAACATATTTATAGCTTAATCGACTTCGTTTTTGATATAAGGGAATAGTGTTTATCAATTAGTTGAAATCAATTTATGATTTGTGTTAATTAGGTAGATTAATGAGGCTTGTGACAAATTAAAGTTTGTTATTTCGGATATTTCTAGCATGTTGTTTGAACACACGAAATATTAAAACATAACATTATAGAACGTAGCGGTTGACGTTGCGCTGCGTCGTCGCAAATCCTCGCGCTACTTGGGTTTCACCAGTAGGTAATAAAATCAATGAGGAAAAAAGCAACTTGGATAAAATAATTTCACTAACCAAACTTAACCTAAATTGGTGAATTGGTCGTTATCTGGGTTGCTCAAGTATTTTATCAGCGGAGAGTCGGTCACTTATACTATAAACAGAAAGTAGATGTTTCGGCTATATTTTACCACGGAACCACATCAGTTTCAAGACAATGTGTTTAACCACTGGACCACAACTCTCCTAAAAGTATATTTTTACAATTATTGCAACAACACCATATTCCAACTTTAAATCTAACGCATGTTATTTCTGATAGTCATTGCGCCCACGCTTCACATTTATATAAAAAATCATCTGTCTGGGTGTACATTTAACATCGAGACCATTAATTACGGCGGTCTTGGCTCAAACGCACTGCCATTAAGGATTCGTGATTCCACTATAATGTAATCGAGGTCTATTCAGAGCTCTGGTAATTAATAACAATTTCTTATAAATAAGATAGAAAGATAGAGCGAGGTTATATTGAATGACCGGCGTACGTAGGCCCTTTACTTCGTGTGTAGTGACTGGCGCATTCAAGCCTTGTTATAAATAAAGCGAATACATATATGGTAATTAACAATAGAAAGAAAGAAAGCAAGAAATACCATTTCTAGGGCACTAAAGTTACCAATAAGATTTACATGGTAAATAGTACGAATGAAGTGTCAAAAAGGCTGTCACTCAGCATATGCCACGTTTTCTACAAAACCAACGACATTGGGGGCACATTAGAAATTAGAAAAGAGGGCGGTGCAAAGTTTTAATACTTAGCTTTTACAGCAACATAAAAAAAAACATGTAACCGTGGTTCAGTTGGGACAGAGGCGGAAAAGGGATTGGTGACCACCACGATCGAAGTTTATTGATCTCCGTGCTTCGGAAGGTACGTTAAGCAGCTGATCTCTGATCTACATTTCTAATGAGTCAAATTTTAAAGCTTCATTCATACTTTGGCATGAACGATACTTATACAAGCCCCTTCCTATCGAAGTTGAAAATCACGCAAGTCAGGGTATTTTAACGCAACCTCGCTAAGTGTTTGCTGAACGGTTATCTAAGTAAATACAGCGTCTGAGCATAGTCGATCATTGTGAAGTCACGAACGTGTACAGTGCACCATATCGCAAATGTCACACTAACTTTTTTAACCGTAGCTGCGTAGTAAGGAAGTTCGTAGCAGTGAGGGCTCAGCTTATACCGGCGTTGCGCTTGAATAGCAATGGTCGACTGTACATCTGCTATTGATTGTTTAAACAAATAGTAAGTTTGATGAATGAAGTGTTGTTGGTGAGAATTAGTAACCAGTTTCATGAACGACTTAAATTCGTTTTTTAAATCGAAATTCAACTTGCTTTTGACACATCTGAGAATGGGCAATTGGCCGTAATTTTACTTGAAAAGAGTCCTACAACCTAACTCAAAATTAGCCCATCCTATTGGAACTTGGAAACAAGTAAAATTTACGACTTCCAGTGACGTTGGTCGCTACAGGCACTTACAAACACATTTTACAACTTGTTTCTCTAAAACAGCGTTCAAAGGTTTTACAACAGTTTTAATGCTAAGTATAGAAAACTATGTCTTCATATGTTACAGTCCCAGTCTGGCATACCCCTAGCCGGTATACTATCACATTCATACCTGCGAGACTGGAACTGTAAAAATCTATAATGATCCAGAGAAGAAAAATACATCAGGAAGAACAAAAGAATTATTTATAATATAAATTTGTTATTGGGTGATGCAGATTCGTTTTAATACTCCGGCATCAGATGAACAGCACGCTGAATCTTTTGGCCATTTTAGAGCGAACGAATTCAACCTACCTGTGATTTTGCCACCCGTTTTGGAAAGCAGCCCTAGTTCAGTTCTCACCGGCCAGATCGCAGGTCAGCTAAAGGGCGAAGGCCTATACCGCGAACTGCGAGGTTCCGCCGGGCACAATTAACCTGCATACGACCTCTGCCCTTCGTTGCCATGCCAACGGACGCACAACAAAGCCTTTGTTTATTACTTCCTGGCGAAAGCGTGTGTTTCGATTTTGTGCGGGGTAAAGGAAATGTAGATATGACAAACTTGTGTGATAAACTTAAATTAAGTGATAACTTCAAGTCCGCTTTTTGTACTTATTTGTGCAATATAGATTTAATAAATAAGTAAATGAAAAAAACTTTAGAGAAAATTTGCTCATATTTGCTTACAAATCTTATCCTTAATCTTGTCCTCATTTATCTGTCTGACTATGTGGTTGACTGGTAGAGACGACTCTTGGCTCAAACCTTTCTTTTATAATAATAATCATATTTATTTGAAACTCATATACAATTTTACAAAAACCATTGAAGCGGTAATGGCTGCAGTAGTCGTGGACTGAGATGCAATCATTAGCGCCCACCTTTTTGTTTTGTTGACATTTTTCGTTTCAGACAACTATGAGTAAAAAATAGCTTAAACAATAGAATACACTATCTTTAAATGTGTCACAACTAATTTTACAAACGAAAGCACCACTGTAGCACTTCTGCAGCATTGGTTTAGAGATATGCAGTGTCTTGTCACTTATTTGCTAATTTGGACAGTAATAAGAATGAAAGAGACCAGAAGGCTGTTTGGGTTTTCATGAATGAGAGGAGGATTAGTCTGCCTAAAATGTGCATTAAGTCAATAAGTCTACATTCAATGAACTTACGTCTTTATTATGTCTTAAGATCTCTAATGATTACAAGCTATTGTTAAAAGCTTTATAAGCATTAAACAGAATGCATTTGGGTCAACAATATGTCAGTGTGACGTCAAGCTTCGTAGTCCGTGCAAATTACTTCCACGAAGCATCAGGGCGTAAAGGAATGATCGCCTGTCAGTATTCTTTTTGTACCTTTTGAAGGACGTGGACAGAAAGAAGCGCAGTAAGAAAAAGAAGATAACAAAGATGTTTCAGAGTTGATCAATGCTTTTATCCATGTTGTTATTCAAAGGACCTAAGTTTCTTATAAATTATTTCCCATTTCTAAACTCGTAAAACCTAAACTAACAAATCCCGAGGCCACGAATTGTCTACTCTTCAGTAAAGACACGGGATAGGTCATAAATAATACATTGTTTTTAGCATTTTCCATGCAGTATCTTTATTTATTCCGCATCTTTCGCAAACCGGGCGACTGCACTTTGCGAAAGATGCGGGTTCAAGTCCTGCCTGATGCCAACATGACCAAATGTCTTTTTCTGGTTTTCAGATCTTTAATAATAAAAATAATACATTCTTTATTGCACACCAAAAACTACAAAAATGTACAGTCAAGAATTGCTGTAATATCATTTCTTAGAAAAAAAAGTAGCGTAAAAAGAGTATTGAAAAAAAACAAAAAATGGTTTTAACCTTAAACAAACACCATCTTTGTTCAATCGAACTCTAAGGCCTCTGTTTGTTTAATTAAAAAAGGCATCTACGATTATATTGGTTTATCCATTAGAATCAACTCTCGCCTCCATAGAGCCGTAAACCACAAACAAACAAACAAACGTTTTTTACCGACGGATATCGCAACAGGAGAATGGAATACAAAAAGCGGAGCGAGCGTTAAGCGTGAAATTGAATGTGAGCGAGTGAACTGATATAGTTCCGAGTAAGGAATCGTGCACAGAAAAAGAAAAGTGCTTTTTATTTTATGCTTTGTGGAAGTCTTCATTCGAAATGTGGATGGGTAAGTTTATTTTAGTCTTATGACAAAAAGTATAAATCCATACGCTCCCGACTATGTTACAAAAGGCGTGTAGTCAGAGGCACACTGATTGTTGTCGTCACATTGAATGGAACATTCCGAAGTCCACATTTTGAACCTAACTTGATAAGGGGCGAGCCTGACGCCGCTATTTGGGCTGCTTCGGCTTTTATCAGTGTTTTTTTTATGCCGGAGAGATATTCAGGCGATAATTGAACTCGATACCACGGTTCCAAGGCAGAGTCCTAAACCACTGAGCTTCGTTCTGTTGTCAAACATTCAGTGTCACGTGACAGGTAGAAACAGTTGCTAAGAGAAAATTGTGGTTTTTCACTATATTCCTAGCATTTTGTCATATTTACTCACCTTTTAAACCTTTCCTGAACCATCACAAATATTTCAAAATCAAAATTAGCTAAATATGTATAGCTGTTCCCGAGTTTAAGCGAGACTAACGAACAGCAATCCATTTTTATGAATGGAGACATGGCCAGTTTTTGGTTTAACCAGCGGTGCAAACCCTTACTGTGAACGAGCCCTAAACGTCCAAACGTTAATTCTATTTGCTTCGTGCGGCTCGATTTGTTTTAGAGTATAAATATTAATTTGGTCATTACACCTCGGTGCGGCCGCCTGCGCCCGCGCCGTCCGCTCTGTCACAGTATAAACCATACCGTAGAACATCTGAATACAAACGTGCCACTCTCGCTTTGAATGTTTGCGTGAGCATCGCGCGCCGTGTCGCGATATCACGCACACGCGATATCACGCACACGCGATTTCACGCACACGCTAGCATAAAATAGGAAGGCATAGGGAGGCGGCAGTACGGACGGGCTGTGTCGCGTGTCTGTGTCACACTAGGCCAATAACTTGGCGGGCGGCCTTAGATAGCCTACTGTATGGTTTATACTGTGTCGGTGCGGCCGCCTGCGCCCGCGCAGACTCTGTTATGGTTATTACGAGATAAATATTGTAAATACGCCTTACATTTAATTTGTACTGGTTGTAAAATCTAATAAACGTTTTGTAAAATATACGTTTATATTACGTTACTAGCGACCCACCTCCGCTTCGCAAGAGTGCAATAGGATGTTATTATACATATAAACCTTCCTCTTGAATCACTTCATCTATTAAAAAAAACCGCATCAAAACCGCGCAGTAATTTCAAAGATTTAAGCATTCAAAGGGACATAGGGACAGAGAAAGCGAATTTGTTTTATACTAAGTATGTAGTGATGATATATTCCGAAGCACAGCTGTGTGATACTGCTCAGAAAGTGTTTCTGCTGGGAAGTGAGTAAGGCAGCCTTATGCTTAACCTTAAGCTTATTGAGTGGTGTGTGGTCAGCTGGCTGGGTTTGCTATGGTTTGTCTCACTGACTACACACAGGATCTTCGGTCTTGCAGGGTGGGTTGGTATGATGAAGATGGTCAGCATGCTTGTCACTTAAGTAAAAAAAAAACAGAATTAAGCAAGGCATTAAACACTGAAACATATTAATAGTAGGTGTTGCACTTACATAATAATAAACATAAACCTTCAAATTGTTATGTCACACTGTTGTGATAACTCCGCAGTAAGGAAATAGTCAATAGTCATAGAATAGCCGTGGGTGTCGTAAAAGCCGACTGAGGGAAAACAGCCACCAGGAGATGGGCAGCAGCGTCTCCAAACAACAGCAGGCCCTACTGCGATCGCCAACCCGCCTGCCAAGCGTGGCGATTATGGCAAACCCCCCCCAAAATGATGGCACGACATAAGAAACGGCCCCCAGTCCCCGGCGGCCCCGCTATTCCTGGCTACGGCAGCGGTTATGGTAACGGCGGGGCAGGGGGTGCGAAGAATCCCCGGGTAGGATCCGGCTGCCAACATCGACGACTCGACCTGGCAACTTATAACGCGCGCACACTGAGGCTCGACGCGAAGCTGATTGAGTTGGAAGAGGCAATTGGTAAGTTACATTGGGATATTATTGGGTTATCAGAAGTCCGAAGAAAGGGCGAGGACTCGATAACCCTGCAATCCGGTAACTTACTATACCACCGGGAGGGCGACCAACAGTCCCTAGGTGGTGTCGGGTTCATCGTCCACAAGTCCCTTGTCAACAACGTGATAACTATCGGAAGTGTTTCGAGCAGGGTAGCGTACCTGATACTCAGAATATCGAAACGATATTTGCTGAATGTCATTCAGGTCTACGCTCCGACCTCGAAACACGACGATGTCGAAGTGGAGGCTATGTATGAGGAGATCTCTAAAGCCATGCATAGCCATAAAACCCACTACACAGTTGTGATGGGGGATTTCAATGCGAAGTTGGGGCAACGTTGCGGTGATGAGCTGAGAGTGGGGCAATTTGGATTTGGGCAACGGAACAACAGGGGCCAGATGCTGGCAGACTTTATGGAGAGGGAGAACCTCTTCATGATGAACTCCTTCTTCAAGAAGCCCGTAAGCCGCAAATGGACCTGGTTCAGTCCGGACGGTAAGGTGAGAAACGAGATCGATTTTATCATGTCGACGAAGAAGCACATATTCAATGATGTCACTGTGATCAACGCTGTTAAGACAGGTAGCGATCACCGCATGGTCAGAGGCACATTGAATATCGACATAAAGCTTGAGAGAGCGCGACTGATAAAATCCACGCTCCGACCAATACCGGCTCAGATTCAAAACCCCGAGTGCTTTCAGCTCGAGCTTCAAAACCGTTTCGAAGCCCTTGAGAACAGCATCGATGTGGACGATCAATACAACATGGTGGTGGATATTGTCCGTACGGTAGGGTCCAAGCACTTTAAAACCCGCCGTCCAAAATCCAAGAAACTCTCCAGCCATACTCTCCTACTCATGGATCAGAGAAACGAAATGAGGATACAGAACTCAGTGGATGCCCATCGTTATCGGCAACTCAATAGACAGATATCTAAGTGTTTGACGAGCGACCTTCGCCAATTTAATACCCAGCGTATTAAAGAGGCCATTGAGCGGAACAAAGGCTCCAAAGTGTTCGCCAGAGATCTGTCTATTGGGCAAAGCCAACTGACGAGGCTGAAAACTGAGGCAGGTAGCATCATTACGTCCACACCTGAAATCCTGAGGGAGATTGAGAGTTTCTATGGACAGCTGTATTCCACGCAAACACCTGTTGAAAGCAAGGCTAAAGACCCTAGAGCCAAGCTTACCCGACACTATACCGAAGATATCCCGGACGTCAGCCTGTACGAGATTAGGATGGCTCTCAAGCAGCTTAAAAACAACAAGGCGGCGGGTGATGACGGAATCACAACAGAGCTTCTGAGAGCGGGCGGTCGGCCGATACTCAAAGTCCTCCAGACGCTCTTCAGTTCTGTCATCCTCGGGGGCAGAACGCCAAAAGCATGGGGCAGAAGCGATGTGATGCTGTTTTTCAAGAAGGGTGACAAAACTCTCTTGAAGAACTACAGACCCATCTCGCTTCTGAGCCATATCTATAAGTTGTTTTCGAGAGTCATTGCGAATCGTCTCGCTCGCAGGTTTGACGACTTCCAACCTCCCGAACAAGCCGGGTTCCGAAAAGGCTATAGTACCATAGACCACATTCATACGCTGCGGCAAGTTATACAGAAGACCGAAGAGTATAACTTGCCACTTTGCCTAGCGTTCGTGGACTATGAGAAGGCCTTTGATTCGATTGAGACCTGGGCAGTGTTGCAGTCTCTCCAAAGGTGCCAAATAGACTACAGGTACATCGAGGTGCTAAGGTACCTATACGAAAACGCCACCATGTCGGTCCGATTACAGAACCAGAGCTCTAATCCGATCCAACTACAGCGAGGCGTGAGACAAGGAGACGTTATTTCTCCGAAATTGTTCACAGCTGCGTTGGAGGATATTTTCAAGCTTCTGGACTGGAAAGGACGCGGCATCAACATCAATGGCGAGTACCTAACACACCTACGATTCGCCGATGATGTAGTTCTTATGGCTGAGACCTTGGAAGACCTGAACATAATGCTCGAAGATCTCGGTAATGCTTCTCAAAGAGTGGGTCTTAGGATGAACATGGACAAGACGAAAATCATGTTCAATGCCCATGTTGCACCCGCTCCAGTTAACGTTGGGAACATTACACTCGAAGTTGTTGACCACTATGTTTACCTGGGACAGGCAGTCCAGTTAGGTAAGTCCAACTTCGAGAAAGAGATCTCTCGTCGAATCCAGCTCGGATGGGCAGCGTTCGGGAAGCTCCGGCATATATTCGCGTCCGAAATTCCTCAGTGTCTCAAGACGAAAGTCTTTGACCAGTGTGTGTTGCCAGTAATGACATATGGGAGCGAGACGTGGTCGTTTACTATTGGTCTCATAAGAAGGCTCAAAGTCACCCAGCGAGCAATGGAGAGAGCGATGCTTGGTGTTTCCCTGCTTGATCGAATCAGAAATGATGAGATCCGCAGGAGAACTAAGGCAACCGACATCGCTCGAAGGATTGCATCGTTGAAGTGGCAGTGGGCAGGACACATAGCGCGGAGAACCGATGGCCGTTGGGGTGGAAAGGTTCTCGAATGGCGACCGCGTACCGGACGACGTTCCGTGGGCAGGCCCTCCACAAGGTGGACCGACGATCTTGTCAAGGTCGCGGGAAGCCGCTGGATGCGGACAGCGCAGGACCGATCGTTGTGGAGATCTTTGGGGGAGGCCTATGCCCAGCAGTGGGCGTCGTTCGGCTGACATGATGAAGGAAATAGTCATAGTTTTTCAATCATCAACAAATGACAAATTGCCTGAGTTGTTCGAAAAATTAGCAAATAAATGGGCCTATGAATCAAAAATTACCTTGGGCGAGTCGAGCAGTTGGAACGTCACCTTAAGGCCGGAGACACACATAGCATCAAAAGACTATAGCCATACAGCCTATGCCCTTGCGCGCTACAAATAGTGTGTGGGGTCAAGGAATGGTAATAAAACGAGATTACCTCACTTACTCATGAAAATTAAAGAAACGTTTTTTTAATATTGCCTTGTTCACAAACGCCAATCAAAGTTAAGAAACCCCAAAGTTAAGAGACTCCCACTATCCTGTTGAGTTTTAATAGTACTGTTAGTGCTAAAGCTAAACTAGTAAGGGCTGCTTTAATTTAAGTAGCGTTTATGAATTAAGTACGTGTTTCAGATTTTTCTATTGGAGTTCGAACGAAGTGTATCCCCAACCTAAAAGTAAGCCCGAATGTCGGCGCTTAAAAAAATATATAAATAACTTACTTATGAAATTATCGTCAACATTGAAATATCACATATTTATGCTAATTTGACTGCCTTCCTCCATCGTAGGTGTCTATGATGCTAACTTATCTGGTATTTGAGGAGTTACAAGAAGATTATGTCTAGCATGATTTGTGGTAATGGTTTTAATTAGACGTATATACTACATTTATGTTCATAAACATGTATTTAAGAGAGAGAGAAGGAGAGAGCATTGTGAACCAGTGGTTAAGCCATCTTAATCTGAGCTCGTATTTCCTAGAATTCAAATCTAACAGAGGAGGAGCCTCGTTCCTTTTCACGTTGGTTTAAATACGCTGTGCAAATTGTAGGCTTCTGAAAGTTCCGTTTGCCATGACGGTAACAGTGCCTCCGGCTACTCCATTTAGTATAGCAATATTTCCAGTCATACGACTCAAATAATATCATCACATGCCGTTAAATACGCCAACTTTGCCACCAGGGGGAACATTGCCCAATGAAGTCAGGAGTACACGTGCTATTCTGTGTTGCGACAGGTATAGTTTACTTTCTAGCAATGTCATCAATGTTGCCATAACTTTGTAACTTTTTTAAAAATTAGTAGATTGCCTTAGAAATTGTGTTGTGGGCAATGTTCCCCCTGGTGGCAAAGTTGGCGTATTTAACGTGAATGTTTGATCCTGAATATACATTGTATATGGATATACAGCTCACGACTCTTAAGCATTAATAATCACAAACCTTTGCTGAGGGTTAATCATATACAAAAACAGCGTTTTATTTAGCTTTCATTTCACCGAATGGGCAGATTTTAATAAGTCTCCGGTATTCACCTTTATGGAATCTTTATGGGAGAACGTGGAAGCTTTATAAGGGAGCTTTAGTAAAAGCACAGGCCATTGTTCTACGAGTACGTCCACAGAGCCTAACGAATGGCGCGCCGGGTGGCCGCAACATTACTATAATAAATTTGGGTTTTTATGTAATTTATATGTACCTAGTACAAATGTTACCGTATAACATTACTTTCTGAGATTTATAATAAAAGTGGCTTTGGAACTTGTAATAAACTATGAAGTATTGTGCAATGCATGGAGATGTTATTTAAAGTTGGGTCATGTCTTTAGACGCCCACTGCAGCACTGTAATCAAGATATACTTCAGCCATTATAATTAAATAAAGTATGTTATTAAAGTTTTAGTGAAGATTATGTTCATTATTATTGAATGAATTGTTAGTTGTAGTAGGCAAGTTTTAAATAACTTCGTTTATTTACTTGGATTTTCTTATTAACGAACCAGGTGGGTACTCTTGTTTGTTCAAATACGTAGGAGCGTAACGCTAACATACGGCTGCTTTCTAATTAAACGATTTGTGTCGGCCTCCTGCTGTGCTGAGTGTCGGACTGCGTACAGATAGCTTTTGTCTATATTGCAATCGTCCGACTGTCGTGCTAGAGCCGCACTGCTTCCGCACAGCATAAGCCCCACACCATTCGTTTTGGTTTGTCACCATTATCTCATATTTTTTCTGTTATGCTTTTATCATGCAAAACTACATGTAATGTGTATAATGTGCACTGTTATTTATTTTGTTCTATAATCATCCTCATTTAAAAAGGAGTCATTGCTGAGTTTCTTGCTGGGTCTCCTCAGTAGAAACCGCATCCTGGCGCCAGAGGTAGAGTCATTTTACCTATGTTCAAGTATTTTGTGAAAAGTTTTTGTAGAGTTTACATGTGTTTGTTATGTAGTTAAAATAAGTTTTTTTGACGATTCAAAAGTATTGTGTAAAATGACAATGATCTAGCTGAACAAAGTTATATTGAATTTTGAATTATATTAACTGGCGTAACTTATCATAAACGCCCTATATACGTCCCGCTGCTGGGCACAGGCCTCACCTCAAATTTGAGGTTGATTAAGCCATACTCCAACACGCGGGCTCAGTGCGGATTATTGGAGCGGGTGTAAGGTTAGTGAGCAACCTCAATGTCAGATGTTTTCAAGCCGACCTAAGGCCTCTGACTAGGCTTAACGACTGACATCTAGCGACGTTAACCGGGACCAACTGCTTAACGTGCCTTCCGAAGCATGGAGATGCCCGAAATACACATCACTAAATAGCCGACGTCAAAATGCCATAAAAATACAAATTGGCAGGTTACAGCAGGCGCCAGAAGCCTACGCCGATCTGCATACTCAGAGGAAACCCTCCATTTGTTATGTTATTTGAATGGGCTTCGTCTAAATCACGCGAATGCGGAAGTCCAGATCGGATTTCTCAATCTCTCCCATTTTACAGAGAAAGCTTTGTTCGCCGTCATTGCAAGCCTTAAAGAGAAGACATTCAAATGTACCGCTGTTCAAAAGTAAATTCTATGACTAAAACACAGAGTTTTAAATGGCATGGACCGTTTCAAAGGGGTTTCATTGTGCATGTACAGTCAACAAGAAAACAGCTTAAATTTTCACCGGCCGTAAAATATGTCAGTGTGCTTAGTCACCGGACTTGTGTTATGGTCTCTACTTAGAATAATAAATAGTACAACTTGCAGTGTAACGAAGAGTAAGTGCCAGCCGTCGAATGTTTCAAGTATAGTTGAGTGCCACTTCGATCTCAAGATCAGGGTCAATTGGCACTTATCAAGCGTAGATATTTCACAATTTGAGGCGCTGTTATGTGCAGTCGTAAATCTCTAAAAATGCTGAAATTGAGGGCCCTTCCATTTTATTCCTTTATAAATGACTAGCAGCCGCCCGCGACTTCGTCCGCGTGGACTTAGCTGTATGTGAAAAAAGATTTTCCCGCTGTAAAAAAGTTGTTCCCGCTTTTCTGTTCAAATTTCCCCGAATTTTCTTTGTTATAAAACCTCACGGAGCCCGAGACCTTTCCAACGAATGCAAAACCGTGGCAAACGGTTCATGCGTTCTGGAGTTATAGCGTCAGGAAGGAAAACCCGACTTATTTTTATATAGTAGATTGAAATAAACACAAAATATGAAAGCTCTGAAATCCGCACGTTTGGTTGTTTGTAGCAACTATTCCAATGAAAGGGCGAAAGGGGGCTCGACCAAGATCTTAAGAGCCCCAAGCCAACCTCACCTACACGCGGTGCGTCCTGTTGGATAACGGACGGGGCTCTGGCGACCGACCGATGGCGGGATAACCATCTTGGTAAAGCGTCCCCAAATGCCAGGCCGCGACGGGCAGCAGCGTCGCGGTGCGAAGGGGGCGTTTTCTGCGCTCGCCAACCCGCCTGCCAAGCGTGGCGAGTACCGGCACATCCCCCCTTATGATAGTCGCAAGAAAGCCCAGGCCCCTAGTCTCCGGCAGCCCCGCTATTCCTGGCCCTGGTAGCAGCCATGGTCACGGCGGGGCGGGGGGTGCTAAGAATCCCCGGAGTGGATCGTGCTACCACCCCCACCGACAACTGGCCCTGGTGACACACAATGTCCGCACATTGAGGACCGAAGAGAGGATTTTAGAGCTGGAAGAAGAGATCAGTGGGTTACGCTGGGACATCATGGGTCTATCTGAAGTCCGTAGAGAGGGCGAGGACTCGATAACCCTGAAGTCTGGTAACCTGCTGTACTACCGGGAAGGCGACCAAAAGTCCCAAGGTGGTGTTGGGTTTCTCGTCCACAAGTCCCTCGTCAACAACATTGAGACCATCGGGAGTGTGTCGAGCAGGGTGGTATTCCTTATACTCAGAATATCCAAAAGATATTCGCTGAAGGTCATACAGGTTTACGCGCCGACCTCGACACACCCAGATGAGGAGGTAGAGGCTATGTATGAAGACATCAGTGCAGCCATGCATGCCTCGAAGACCCATTTCAGTGTTGTTATGGGGGATTTCAACGCAAAGCTGGGCAGGAGAGGCGATTGTGAGCTGAAGGTGGGGCAATTTGGATATGGGCGGCGGAACCCCCGGGGCCAGAGGCTGGCCGAATTTCTGGAGAAAGAGGGACTCTTTGCGATGAACTCCTTTTTCCAGAAGCCGCCTCACCGGAAATGGACCTGGTTGAGTCCCGATGGTTCCACGAGAAATGAGATTGACTTCATCATGACGACAAAGAGGCGCATATTCAATGATGTCTCAGTGATCAACAGGGTGAAAACCGGTAGCGATCACCGAATGGTAAGAGGCACATTGAATCTGAACGTCAAACTAGAAAGAACGCGTCTGATGAAGTCTACGCTCCGACCTACTCGCGCCCATATCGAAAACCCCGAGAGCTTTCAACTCGAGTTGGCCAATCGCTTCTCATGTCTGGATGATTGCGTTTCAGTGGACGAGATAAATAACGGATTTGTAGAAGCTGTCCATGCGGTCGGATCTAGGTTTTTCAAGCCTGGTCGACGGAATAAACCGCAGAAACTTTCGACCCACACCCTCGACCTCATGGCAGAACGTCGGTCTCTGACACTGCAGTCCTCTGATGACGCTGTTCACTATCGCCTGCTTAATAGACGCATTTGGAAGTCCTTGCGACACGACATTCGTGTCTTTAACACAAACCGTGTTAAAGAGACAATCGAGCGGAACAAAGGTTCCAAAGTGTTCGCAAGAGACAAGTCTATTGGGCAGAGTCGGTTGACAAAGCTGAAGACGGAGGATGGCGGTGTGGCGTCGACGGAGGAAGCGGTGTTGAGGGAGGTTGAAAGATTCTACGGGCAGCTTTATACCTCTGTCGCCAAATCCGTTAATAGCACGGCCAAAGATCCCAGAGCTAAGCTAACCCGGCACTACACTGAGGACATCCCGGACATCAGCCTGTACGAGATTAGGATGGCTCTCAAACAGCTCAAGAACAACAAGGCACCGGGCGACGATGGAATTACTGCTGAGCTTCTGAAGGCAGGTGGAAAGCCGGCTCTTAAAGTCCTTCAGCGGCTATTTAATTCCGTGTTGTTCGAGGGCACAACGCCTGAGGCATGGAGCAGAGGTGAGGTGGTGCTGTTCTTCAAAAAAGGAGACAACACCTTGTTGAAGAACTATAGACCCATCTCGCTTCTGAGCCATGTCTACAAGCTGTTTTCGAGGGTCATCACAAACCGTCTCGCGCGCAGGTTCGATGACTTCCAGCCTCCCGAACAAGCCGGATTCCGAAAAGGCTTTAGTACCATAGACCACATTCATACGCTGCGGCAGATTGTACAGAAGAGCGAGGAGTACAATCTGCCACTGTGCTTAGCGTTCGTGGACTATGAAAAAGCCTTCGATTCGATCGAGACTTGGGCGGTGCTGCAGTCTCTCCAGCGATGCCACATTGACTATCGGTACATCGAAGTGCTGAAGTGCTTATATGCGAACGCCACCATGTCAGTCCGAGTACAGGAGCAGAGCACGAGGGCGATTCCTTTGCAAAGGGGCGTAAGACAGGGAGACGTCATTTCTCCGAAACTGTTTACGGCCGCATTGGAAGACGCCTTCAAGCTCCTGGAATGGCAAGGACTTGGCATCAACATAAATGGCGAGTATATGACTCACCTTCGGTTTGCCGACGACATAGTGGTCATGGCAGAATCACAGGAAGAGCTCGGCAGCATGCTCGAGGACCTCAATCGAGTCTCTCAACAAGTGGGCCTAAAAATGAACATGGACAAGACGAAGGTCATGTCTAACGCCCGTGTTACGCCCACTCCAGTATCTGTTGGAGGCTCGATTCTCGAAGTTGTCGACGAGTATGTGTACTTAGGACAAGTGGTCCAAGTAGGTAGGTCCAACTTCGAGAAAGAGGTAAATCGTCGAATCCAACTCGGCTGGGCAGCGTTCGGGAAACTGCGTAACGTCTTCTCTTCCGACATACCTCAGTGCCTCAAGACAAAGGTCTACAACCAGTGTGTGTTGCCAGTGATGACATATGGATCTGAGACATGGTCACTCACTGTGGGCCTCATAAGAAGGCTCAAGGTCACCCAACGGGCTATGGAGAGGGCTATGCTTGGTGTTTCCCTACGAGATCGAATCAGAAATGAGGAGATCCGTAGGAGAACGAAGGTCGCCGACGTAGCCCAGCGTGTTAGCAGGTTGAAGTGGCAGTGGGCGGGGCACATAGCTCGAAGGACTGATGGCCGTTGGGGCCGGAAAGTCCTCGAGTGGAGACCATTCGAGGCCAAGCGCAGCGTGGGACGCCCGCCCGCAAGGTGGACGGATGACCTCATAAAGGTCGCAGGGTCTCGGTGGATGCAGGCCGCCTCCAACCGGCAGCTCTGGAAATCTATGGGGGAGGCCTATGTTCAGCAGTGGACATCATGTGGCTGCTGATGATGATGATGATTCCAATGAAGACAATTTTTTGAAAAAAAATCCGTGCTGTAACATATTCCTGAAGTATTCATGATTTTAATGATGATTTGAAAAGGCTCCGACAGGGTTGGCATACAGGTTTTATTTAACGCTCATTTGGGTAAAATTTGCCCGTCATTAAAACGGGAAGTGTTACAAAAGTACGGTATATGAAATTGCCAACAGAAGCTACTGTAGAATAAAAATAAGTTACACCTTATTTTTAGCTTTTGTTCTAGAAGATATTAACAACGGGATTGCTATGCATGTCCGTACCTTATTGGTTTCGAGTTTCCGATATTTCGGCACTGTTAGACCATGGTCACCGAGTAACTGGAGATCTTGCGGGTGAGATGTTATTGGCAGACACATCGGTCTTCCCTTCTACAACTGCAGTCAATTGAAAAGACACTTGGTTTCTCTAAAGGAAGACTGTCTGTTTTGTTTGACGAACGTAGGTATTCTGCCACTTTCTTTGAGTTTGTGAATTGTGAAAAAAAAGAATTCGTAGGAGCATATACCGATATGTCTGGCAACCCGCACGATCTCCAGTTACTCCGTAACTATGGCGCTTGTAACAGTGCCGAAATATCGGAAACTCGAAACAATTAGGGTACAGGGTAGCAATCCCGCTGTCTGCAATTTTACTGTTATTGACCATGAAAGCGAAATATTTAGGACATTGATGGTTTGACAAAAGCAGTTGTTATAGACAGAGACGTGTGTCGCTTGAAGAGTCACTAGAATCTAAAACATAGTGTGTATAATGTTTTGGTTGCTTTTCTGGACACATTTGACCACTCGGTACTCACACGTGGTTTTGTTGCTGACTGTACGCAGATGTACCGGAATAGCCATGTTTGTTCAGTGGGCGTCCGTCCAAAGACCACCAGGCGGCGCGTCTCATGAAAGCCTTAAACATTTCTCGGGGTTTTTTTATTGCATAAACGGTGAATTTGCTTTCAAACTTCCGTATTAAGGCATAATATCATCTTGAATTAACGATACCCAGCCATTTTTAAAGGAATTCCATCGATGAAGTACCTCAATAACTACTGCATGAACAGTTTATGAGGATATGTATTCAAATGTAACGTTTTTTTAGGATCAAGAAGTGATTTTAGCTGCAATTTATTTAAATGTGCACGTTATTTATTTATTTACATTTATGCACCCCGCATGAATTACTTACTTCATTTTGATTACTTACAGTTTTACCTCCTTTTTTGCACAGGTTTCAAAAATACATGAACACTATTGAATCAAGAAATTACTTAACACACTTTCTGCTCTGTGTCTACTTAGTTATTAATTGTAACAGTAATGGGTGATGTCGATATTATTACCTAAAAGTGAATCTACGAGGACAGGTTGTTAACGTTAAAAAAATGTATCTTTCAGAAACAAAAGCAAGGATTTTAAAATTTTCTTAATCTACGAGGAAAGTGTATCTTAGAGGAATAATCCCTAAGTTATTCTTTCTATTTTGTAAAAATACTGTTCTGCTGCCCTATCGTTGACACTACCCTGTAAGCAGATAGATATACTCATTACTCTTAATTCTTTAAAATTTAATATACATATTTATAGACTATAGATTTATCTATCCTAATCACATTCAGTTTATAGCCCTCTGAAAGAATAGAGAGGATACAACCGTTTTCACATAATAAGTCACTTTTAGATATTTTAAACCAAATTATTTCTTCCAAAAATCCGAACTTTCTAGCCGAATTAACAAAAACGAATGAATGCATAAGCAAGTCTAGTTCCCAGACGATTGTTTTCGCACACGAGTACCGCAACCTAAACAGTTTGTGGGAAAAACAACTGTTTACGACTTGCAGAACCGATGACAGACAGACCGACATCCGTAAATAGGAACAACTTAGGTACAAACCAATTTCTCAATGAGTTTTTAGATGTCTCTCTGACAAGACGCTAGGGAAAAATCAAAATGTGTGTGTGGATAAACTAAAGACTTCTAAAAGAAAGAAAATCATGAAGTTTTATAAGAAAGAATAATAAAACATCTAAGAATGGGATTCAGAAATTTGTGCATAGTGTTCTTAATTTTGATGTTGAAAGGTAAGAGCGATCTGTCTATCATTTTGTGACTTATTTATTAAATGGCAGCTAAGTGTAAGGTTAAGTCGTGGCTAAGTAAATGACCTTTCAAAAATGGTTATGATAAATGAATGCAACTAAAATAAAGATATTGTAGATTATTCAACTTTTTATAACTGGTTACAGACAAACAAGTTACCTAGAACCGAACAAAACAAACCTTTGTTACCTCTTAGCAAAACTTGGAATGAGAAACTGTGTTTTTCAGTGTTTAAGGAAGCCCAACTTTTCAGATAGGCTATCTGCGACTCTGCTATGGGAGAGCGCGCGTTGCGCCCCTGACACCGACGAGACCGTCCCAGAGGGCACCGTGGCCGACATCGGTCGCTTCCCTTGGATGGGGGTCGTTCAGCACACCTTTTGTGAGTACCTATGACGACGTTGTACTTAGTTTCTAAGAAAATCGCTCCTGGACTACGCTGAGAAAATATGCGATCGAGATTGCCAGGGGATTCATCGACACACTTACTTCGGATGCCAGAGATCACAGTAGCATTATGATAGCATTTCTCAAAGAGTATGGATATTTTTGGCTACTCGGAAAGGTGAGATAGTTCTGATGCAGACTGCTCAGTTTCCGATACGACAGGATAACTATTTTAGCAGTTCGCGTTCTACGAAGTTTACGTTAATAAAGATTAGCTGTAGTTGACTGTACGCAAAGCTTCTAATGTTGATTTGGTTTATTAATAATAATGGTATAATGGCTGTAATTCAATCTTATCGAGGTATAACGCTACTAATGATCCCATACTCGTCAGTTTTTATCATACTATTGTTAAATATAGTAAAAGGTAATTAAAACTAGACTGTGTCGGATAAGTCAGCTCGTCAGCCCCGAGGTGAGTACATTTTAAGGGGTTTTCGACACTAATGGCTGCGTCTAATGACGGCCTCACAAAAACCATGGGAATCTTATTTGAACACCGAGACAAGGAAATAAAACAAATGTGATTCAATTAAGACTAATGTCTACTCGTAACAAGCGAAACCAAATAGTTTGATTCAATGTTCGGGAATTTAGAGACATGCATATTTGTACATTTTATCACAGAAACAATATTAATTACCATATTTTTAGGTGTCCACGTGAATTAACCACATAACTGCTCGTATCCAGAATAATTGAACAGTCTGTTTCAACGGTTTACCATTACATTAATATTCTTACCACCTTTCAATCCTAGGCTTCGTCGAAATTAAAAAAATGTTGTGGAAGGTGATGTGTTGTTATAATAAAGCACAGCCAATCCCGGAACTCCAGTTGCTAGTATTCCAGACATTTCTGAAATACGTTTTATTATTTTCGTAAATATGAGAAACAAGTCATGAGCTCTTACATTTTTTGTAATTTTTTGCTACCTCATTACCATCGTTAATTGTATTGGCAAACAAGTTGTTAGAGATCTGAAAAACAGAAAAAGACATTTGGTCATCTTGGCATCAGGCAGGAATCGAACCCGCATATTCCGCAAACCAGGCGACTGCACTGAATGCCGGAAGATGACCGAATGTCTTTTTCTGGTTTTCAGATCTTTAGTAAGGATACTGAATGGAAAACGCTATAACAATAATAACCAAAAACAAGTTGTTGTTAATTTGGTTCCAGATTTGGCAGGGAAGATGCGTTTTGCGGTGACAAGCGCAGTGCTCATACACCCCCTATACGCTCTGGCCCCTGCAGAGGACATGGCGCGGATACACCCGGAGACTATGACGTAAGATACTTGCGAAGGACGCTCTCATCACGAGCATTCGCATTGCAAACGATCGCGAGTGTTTCCTACTTGAACTAACTTTCCGTTTTAATTGTGTTTTAATCCCAAATGTTCGGTTTGCGAATGCTATATTCGTGTTAGCTCGCGAGCAGACTCATTTGCGCTATAAAAAGACATTAGGTCCTGGCTTCAGGCGGGAATCGATTAAATAACATAACACAGTCATAGCTTTTCCATCTTAATCGGAAGTATATTTTTTTTAACCTATTTTGTCCCACTGCTGAGCAAAGGTCTATATCAAGTTAAATATTTGAAATAATATTTCTTCCGAAGGTTGAAGGTGTATCTGTAGGGTAAATATACCAGAAAGATTCGGCCGGTCTGTCAATGGTCTCGGTAGCTTAATGGTAAGAGCAGTCGCCCGGTTTGCGAAAGACGCGGGTTCGATTACCACCTGAAGCCAAGGCTGAATGTCTTTTTCTGGTTTTCGGATCATGAGTAGGTGAAATTAAATATTTTCTTGGATGACCGGTATGGGCTAAATCATAATATTCATAATATTAAGTGAATTATATCTACGAAGAATCTAATGAAATCAGTCAAATAAATTCTACAGAATGGACCATGAAAATAATATAATTTGCAAATATACCGTTAAATAAAATAGTTGAAGTAAGTTCAAAAAATGTATATGCGAATAGCACTTTGAACTTGTGCAATTTGTGTATGTACAGAAACAACACAAAGTTCATCGTATGGTACAACAAGGAGACCAAGTACGTGCTGGATGTGAAGGAGTACACACTGCACCCTGAGTTCGTGGAGCAGTCCACCTATGCCTCCGTGGCGCTGCTGGAGCTCCTCTCATTTGGGCAGATTGGGCTCAGCGACGTTAAAAGTAAGGATAGCCATTTATCTATTACTAGCGACAAGCCCCTGCTTCGCTTGTGGTGCCCGTAGCGCAGTTGTGACAGTGATCGCCGACGATTGCTGTTGTAAAGCAACACACGCCGGGTCGGAAATGGGATGGGCGGCCGAAGTGATGTGTATTTCGGGCATCTCCGTGCCCGTTAGGCACGTTAAGCAGTTGGTCCCGGTTGACGTTGCTAGATGTCAGTCATTAAGCTTAGTCAGAGGCCTTAGGGCGGCTTGATAACATCTGACATTAAGGTTGCTCAGTAACCTTACACCCCTCCAACAATCCGCACTGGGCCCGCGTTTTGGAGTATGGCTCGGTCCACCTCATAGTTGAGGTGAGGCCTGTGCCCAGGCAGCAGTGGGACGTATATAGGCCGTTTGGCGGCGAAGCTTCATCCACTATAGGTCTATCGCAGTGCTAGCCCCTAACGGGGCCCCTCCAACCGACCCCCCCAACAAAGGGGGGAGGCCACGAAAGCACACGTGTCCAAGCCTGAGTTCTCTTGGCTTCCCGGTGGTTCCACTCTACCACCGATACTAAGCCCCCTCGCCACGCGAGGGGGCGAGAAACGAGACTGGACGTAAGCCTAACCCAGGGCATCCAATCGATGGAGGGCATCCTACACCACGTTTGCTAAGCCGTGCCGTGCCTACCTTACCGACTATCGGTTCTTCGACAGATGTGGTCACTGGCCTTGCCGTTCCACCTTGCTACACTTCTGAACTATGTCACTCTGGCCTTCTGCGGCCTCAGCGAACTCGTTAAGGGCTTGATGTAATGCATAAGTTTTGTAAGTTTTTTACACGCTATCAATGTGTATAACATTTTGGTTTCAGCACCTGTGTTGCCTATATGCTTGTCTATGGCCGGGGCAGTCGCTTTCACAGATTTATATGCGGTCAAAATGACAGACAGTATGTGTTGAACATTGATTATTTTTGTTTTATGGAACACTCATATTTTCACATGGTTTATGTTTTTTTTACATTTTCTAGTTCAGGGAGAACTTGCAAAAGAAGTGTACAAAGTGAATTTTGTTGAAGATAAAGAATGTGAAGAGTTTTATTACCGAGCACAGGTAAGCAAGACAAGATGAGCAGAGATGTTTCTTGTGCTCCAGCTTTTGATTAAAACAAACGGAGGAGGATAACAACAGGTCCAATGGACCTGATTTGACGCGAATATGACAACGACTACTTTACGTGCACTTCATTGTCATGTTTGATTTTGCGAACTATGAACGTAACGCATCTCCTCTTTTTGTTTTAATCTAAGATTCCAGCTTCATAGGTATTCAAAATTTTGTGTAGTTTTTACATACAGAAGCCAATCTCCAGACAAGAAATAATTGAAAGTGGGTAAGGTATTGTAAAAATCTGTTGGCGTGTAAAGGCTCGTTTTGTTGTTTACAGCTTACTTATAGACAGATGAAGCCTTTGAACCCCATATGCGCGGTGGTGGAGGCACAGGCCGAGCCGTGCGTGTGGGATGGGGGAGTGGCCCTGGTCACCAAGCAGAACTGGGGATACTGGCGATTGGTTTGTATACAATGACCTTCTATACATATGTATATCGCACTCCATACGAAGAGCCTTAACATGATACACGTCTTAAATTTCATCCTATTAATCTTGCTACTATTAGCTGGGGATTATAAACGCAGTGTTTGTAAAGAGACCAAATTGTGTATGTTACTGAACGACTTTGCTTCTTAAACGCTGGTCTAAACTTAATGTTTGCCAAGTTCTAGTTATAACTATTTGCAAACAAGTTATTGCAAATATGAAGCTTCTTTGGGAAAATAATAAATATATAGGCTGGCGCAACAAGGTCAGTCTTCTCAGTAGAAATAACCTTCGGACGCCGCCGGTAGTAGTGTCAAATTATGTATTTTATGTTCTAATTCTTAAATTAAAGTTATTTTACATATATTTTTTTTCTAATATCAATTCAATGATTTCTAAGGAACCCCAAAGATTTAATCAGGCAAATATTAACAAAAGATTTCACTATTAGACAAGCGAAATTACGAAAACCGTGCGTAAGATTGCGCAAAGGCCACAGCTAGCCGGTGTTGCGTTCACTCACTCGCTCGCACTTGCTCATCAAGGCAACAGTCGAAGGTTCCTGACTGTGCTGTAGTAATCCACAGATTATGGGTAAAACTGACAGCAGACCAGAGGTTGAGTTGCCAAATTGCTTCGACCTGGCATAATGTACGAGCTATCTCGTTTCCTGCGTTATTGGCTGTCCTAACTCTTTCAGCTTGCACCTCTAAAGCAACCATCTGTTTAAATAACTGTTGGTAGGTAGGGCTAGGACACTCACGATCTAGCGTCTCCGTGCGAGGGACTACATGCGTTCGAGGCAGTTAGGTTGCCTTCTTGAAGTTCTATTGAATCACTCTATCTATTAAAAAAAACCGCATCAAAATCCGTTGCGTAGTTTCAAAGATTTAAGCATTCAAACGGACATAGGGACAGAGAAAGCGACTTTATTTTATACAATGTAGTGAAGACGGAGGGTTAGGACCTGGCATCATCGCAACCGGTGCTGAACTATTTCTGCAAAACAGCATAGAAAAAGTTGTGTACGGCTCCTTTTCAAACTTCTAACAATAATAAGTATTCGAGCTTTATGGTCAAGCTTAGAAAAATAAAGACTCAGCCATTGTGCTGGTACTTCTCGTAATCGTATGTGTCTCCACCGTCATGTAGACTATGTATGTTATACGTAAACCACCCTTTTGTGTTACTAATTCCATTTTTTAGTTTCATTGCAACTAGTGGCATATATTTTACATGAAAACCCCCCACTAGTTACACCATGTAACAAAATAATGGAACTTTTGGCAATAAAACACAGTAATATTGATCGCAGATCGGTTTTGGAGTCCGCGGGCCGGGCTGTGGAGCGCCCGCGCGGTTCGTCTACCTGCCCGACTACATGGACTGGATCGATGCCATCATATCCGTGGTGGACCTGGAAGGAGATGAGGATGAGGAGGAACATAAGATCTCCTTCAGAAGAATCTCGCCTATTAAATTAGTCATGTATCAAGGTAGAGAGACACCTTCTTCAGGCACTTGTCGATCTCAAGTCATCAAATAGAAAATCGGATCATAAAAAAGAAGATAATACTAAAGAATCCTATCCAGTTTGGTACAAGCAGAATAAAGTTTTTTTGAATTGTTAAATCTGATCTCAAAATATACATATAAAGCTTCATAGCCATAGGATTAGTGGGTTTCCGGCTTAGAACTCGGGTAGTAACGAGTTCAAGACTAGCCGGAACACCTGCTTTTTGTTCATTGTGCAATTTCCGGCTAATTCTACGGTGATGGAAAACATCGATTAAAAACCCAAGCAACCCTGTTACGGCGCTAGACTCGCCCCTTACCATATTGGGTTCGAATTCGCTCTGTGAAATGTGGGCTTCTGAATACTCATTATTTCCCAGGAGACGCAAATGTCCCCAAGGAGCAAGGGCAGTGCGACCGCAAGGCAAGAGGCAACGTACTCTTTAAGGACAGCTCGGAAATACTGGCCAACAAGAACTTCATACAAGGATTTTACTTGGTGACTATAATGTTTTATGACTCAGATGTTACGTCACATTATTTGCAAATAAACATGAATACTTACATTTGTGCAATTACACCGCTTATGTTCTATACTATTCTATAGTAATAAAGCTGAAGAGTTTCTTTGTTTGTTTGTAGGAACGCCAGGAACCACTGGTTCGATTTGTTTTTTTTGTGTCGAATAGTCCATTTATTGAGGAAGGCTATAAGCTATATAACATCACGATTAAAAAAATAATTTTATATCGACTGAGGGTTGACAAAAAATGTTTTTATAATTTATAACAATCGCATTGTCGGTTTTCAAGTATGGGGCCCACAGTCGAGCAAAGACCGTACCATACTTACATAAACGGCCTATATACATCCCAGTGCTGGGCACAGGCCTCACCTCAACTATGAGGTTGATTAAGGCATACTCGGGCTCAGTGCGGATTGTTGGAGGGGTGTAAGGTTAGTGAGCAACCTTAGTGTCAGATGTTATCAAGCCGCCCTGAGGCCTCCGACTAGGCTAAACGACTGACATCTAACGACTTCAGCCGGGACCAACTGCTGTAACGTGCCTTCCGAAGCACGGAGCTATCATCACAAAATATTGTTCGCATTGGTCACCCATCCCATTTCCGACCCGGCGTGTGTTGCTTTACAACAGCGATCGTCGCCAATCACTGTCATAATTGCGCCACGGGCGCCTGACCATACTTATTTCGACGGAATTCAGGCCATTTCGGGTTCCTTACAATTTGTTGTGAATTAAATTGTCACAATTCAATATTTTTTGCCAGGACGATGTCTGTCAGAATAGCTTATTGATTCTGCAGGTGATTTCCAGGTATCGGTAATGCAAATTGCGCAGTTTTCTTGCGCAGTGGTTTCACTAGAAGCCACTTCGAGGACCAACGCCGCAGTGTGGCTTGAGCACCACTGCCATCGCGAAATCACCGGTCTGCAGCCTGATATGCAAGGGCCTGATTACCGCAAGTAATAATAATAATTAAGAAATATTCTTGTACATTAATCTACACAGCGCCACCTAGCCGCAAACATAGCAAACCTTGTACTATGGGAACTAGACAACGGATAAACATATTCAATACTTTGAACAGATTTTTAGTAAGCATATGCAACTCACCCAGACCAAATAAACATGTTTTTGCACAACGTGGGAAACGAATCCGCGACCTTTGGTATAGTAGCTAACTTATTAACCATTAGATACACTAAACCAATTGTTTATTGCACAAACAAAAATACACTTAGAAGCTGTAAAATTACACCTAGGTAAGTCAAGATCGTATAAAAACATTAACATATAAAAGTATAGAAGGCCCTTTAGTTTCACACTACAGTGTTTTTCATTTCAAGTTGCCTTGGCATGCTTAATAGAGAAAATAAACTTACATAGCAATGATATACAAAGTAGGTA
This sequence comes from Udea ferrugalis, assembly GCA_950022985.1. Lineage (NCBI taxonomy): Eukaryota > Metazoa > Arthropoda > Insecta > Lepidoptera > Crambidae > Udea > Udea ferrugalis. Next base: position 970,703 of record OX465532.1, on the reverse strand, counting down.
AAAGTTCTTCAATATAAAATTTTACAATAAACGCCAGATTAAAAACACCAGTAAAAAATCTCCTCCAGTGCAACATGTTGGACTAAAGTAAGAGCAGGTTTGAATGGATCCAAATGTACCTAATTCAATTTTATTTTTTCCAGACTCGAATGTTTCATGTACTTCAAGTCCAAAGCCTTCATCGAGTTCCGGTTCTTCTTCTCCTTCCGAGTGGTGATCGAGCTGACCCTGTACGGGAAGGACGACGTGCCCAAGTTCGTGCCCAACCCCTTCATCTCCACGGACACCACGGACGACTGGGAGCCCACGGACCCCTCCAGGATCCGGTGGGGATACTGGGTCCCCAGCGCGCTGTCTTGGTGGTGGCTTTAAATGGGGAGTGGATCTGTGTTCTCACTTCAGCATCATGTTGTCCACACCGTATACAGCAAGCCTTTAAGGTTGGGCCCTTATTGCGATAGGCTCTGATGTGACTAGCAAAACCGAACATCGTTTCAAAAACTCGCTTGCCAGAGACACAGTATGGTCAGTCCAATCGAATTATGAAAGTTACTTTGGTAATCGAAAAACTATTATACTTTGTGATGAAAACATTTAGTTATTTGAGAGGAAGCAATATTTAATTCCTTTCCTTTCCCGTACCTCGAGGTTTTCTGGATGATACAGTTTTAATTATTAAAAATCTACAGTCATTTTTTTGTTGGTGTTTGTCTGATTTTATTATACGATGCGATATTATGTGACTGTGAAGTCGTCTAAGTAAGATGTTACTTATAGTTAATTAATTAACTTACAAACAATTAGTTAAAATAGTTGTAGCTTTTATACTTTAGCATAAGTAATTAGTTTTAAGAAAGTAAAAAAGAATATTCTAATTTTTTTTTGTTTTTTGGATGTTCAGAGATATACCTGCTATAATTTGTTATCTTATTACAACATAAGGTAAGGTGGTAGTACATGCCGGCCTAGCAAATGGCTGTTCACTCTCTTCTGAGGAGGGCCAAGTTGTATTGAAACAGGAACAGGACAGGAAGCTTATTCAACTCCCTTGCTGTTTGCATTATGAATGTGTTACCAAAACGGTTTGTGCGAGTCGCTGGGATGTCAACAACATACCAGGGGAAAAGTCTGCGTCTAGTGGTCCGATGAAGATAAGGACCTGGCTGAATCAGGTCATGCAACTCCTTCGCGCACTCCCCGGAATTCATCTTGTAGAATACCGACAGACAAGCTACCCTCTTACGGTGTTCAAGGTCTTGTAGTTCTTCTGTGATGCCAGCGTCCCCCAAATTACCACAACCTAGTTGCCATATGTTTTCAGCATATCTGTTTTATTGTTTATCTACGGATTAGTTCATATGTATTGGTTGTGAGTGTTAGTGTTTTATCTGGTTTCTGTACGGAAATTATTAAGCACTTCATATTCAGTTGTATCGATGTAGATAACTCATGTGAGTTACTGATTAATATTCATTTCTCCCATAATACAAACATGTACTAATCTATCTACTTCAAATTTAAATCTATTTTGGCACGAGTAACGCAGTAATCAGTATACCGAAGCATGGTTTGTTAAAGTGAGTTGAATATACAACAAAATTAATTATTTTCACTAATGAATTAGAGGATATTTTCTTACAATCTTAAAGAAATCTTTAAAATGTTTTAAAATAAAGTCATGAAGGGCTTGAAGAGTTATAAAAGTGTATTTTGCAAGTATGTTGCTAAGTGCGCCTTGTCTGGGGACCATAAACTTGCCTCAGCTTAATAAGGAGCTGGTTAAATGTATACTTGGGTAATTTAATTTGAAAGGGGCTGTAAAGAAAGGCGGTCCCACTAAGTAACTGGGCATTTATTGTCTTGAGGCAGTGTTTCTTCTTTCATCAACTGCCTTGCAAATTCATTGTTTACTAGGTGGTAAAAAAGTAAGAGTATGTTATAGCTTCATAACAATCATATTTTCACGATCGCATACAAAATACGGCTTAAGAAACACTGATATATCTTTCTCCTATATTTGAATACTTATGAACAAAATTATTATTTCATTCATTCATTTATTCCGTACACAAACAGATATTTACAATAGTGAACATTGAGAACAGAAAATACAGTTAAGCTTAACCCTAAAAAGACATTTCTTTAAGCAGATCATGGTGGCAGCAGATTATATTGATGACAGCAGATTGAGGTGAGGCCTGTGCTCAGCAGTGGGATGTATATAGGCCGTTTATGTTATGTATATTTAAGTGTTTTATTCAAAGCGGCGTTTTTGCAGGAATTGAAGTCAATTCTCTAGTCAATATTAGATTACTGTATGTCCAAATTGTGTTAAATATGGGCAATGATTCGATTTCAAAACATAAGGCCTTCCACTGTCCTTGTGTTAATGTTTATGATAGAATCATTATTTACAGGTGCAATATTTGCGTTATCTAGAGGTGTATTTGCACGCAGCGGCGCTCGCGCATAGATTACATCGATTTATGTCCGTTAAGAATATCTAACTTTTACGGTACGTAGGAATAATACAGATAATGAACTAGCTGTGTTCCAATTCTTTACCTGAACCAAAAACAAAACCGGAAAAAGTTGAGTGAGAGATACTTGAGTGGTAGTGAGATTTGAGTTAATTAACTTGTTATTTTTAAGTTGATGATATAATACTCAAAAGCACACCTGCCATTAGCTGTACTAGTACTACATACATCAACAACTTATGAATTTAATTGTAAATATTATATAAATGAATGAATGAAATGGCAATAAGTAAAGCTTACCTTTTTTTCATCTCTCAAATTGTACAACTGATTTTTGAATATTCAATTATTTATTCATCAGATATTATAAATATACTCTAGTTGTTTTTTTTTAAGCAATAAGGATAATGCATTATTAACTTTCTGAATATAGGAAAACTAGAAATAGAAAGACATTCGGTCTTGGCTTCAGACGGAAATCGAAACCGCGCTTAAGGTTAGGTCTAAACATTGGTGAAACAAACCTTTCTGCCAGGTAAAATATAAAATATACCAGAAAAAATCGGCTGGTCTATTAATGGTCTCGGTAGCACAGTGGTAAGTGCAGTTGCCCGGTTTGCGAAAGACGCGCCTATAGCTAAGACCGATTATCTTTTTCTCGTTCTCCCATCTTTAGTAAGATGATAATACTATAGTTTCTAAAACATAATATTTATTTAAATCAAGGCCAGACAATTGTCTGACTTAGTACCAAGAGGCTCTACTACAAGTCAACACGAGACACGAGTCAATAATTATCCACATTTCACGAGAGCGTTGGCAAGTCATCGATAAATCTTGCGCACGCGTTGATGTCTTTTCTTACATAGAACATTTTTTAAATTATTTTCAATAAATAATATTCATATAATTTCTTGAATAACTGAAGCAAGCGGTAGCTTTTGAACGTTGAAACGAATTGGAAAAAGAAATTTTGTTAAATAAATTAAGTATGAAGTGACAAAAAAAATTGTAACTAAACCATATTTTTATGTTGTATGCAAAGCAGAGAATGCAAGCACAACGTAAACTCTACCACCAGTATCAATGTGGAGGTCTCTCAACTCATGAGTATCGCGGCCGAGGGCGTCCTGGACAAACAAGTTTTAAAATTTGAGGGCCTCCCGGTCGAGGGCCTCGCGGTCCGGCCGGACCCAGAGGAAGAGAGGCCCTTCTCCAGCTGTGGGATCCCAACGGCTAGTAAAAATAAGATGAGTCTTTTAATATGCATAAAATCACTTGACATTGGCAGAGTACCCTCAGGTGCGGACCATTATAAAAAACGCAGAAACTAATCGGCGTTTTACCCTTGATTGGCGCCCCAGGCGTCGTAATGTCTTTATTTATCATTACCTATTTACCTAGTATCATTGATTTTGATTAATGATACGTTCGGTAGATAACTCTGAGTAGACCTAATGATGTATTATGTAATTCTGTAGGTATACCTATTCCTGAATGGTTTTGATAGTACGTTCAGGTGATAACATCGGGAGTCAGGAAACAGCCTTTCATTTGTTTGAAGGCTCAAAGTTAGTAAATAATGAATTAAAGGGTTATCCTATCCTCCTAAAAACATATCTGATTAAACTAACTAGTATGTTGGCGTTATAGGTAGAGATATTGCGAATAGATCAGAAGGTTATGGTTAATTGGAACTTCATGTATTTAACTACTGTGTAACTCAAGACAAACACACCTGCACCTTTTTCATGTCTCGAAATCAATTAGTTTGCCATGTTCCAATACCCTCTGCTTAGTTTAAGGTCAGGTATGATTGGAAACGGTCATAATTTTCATTATTATTAATTTAACGGATTAAAAACATTGATATGGATTTTAAGTGATCCATGGCACATGTAAGAAAGCGTTCAGGGTAGTAGCTTACCCTAGTGTTATGAAGTTTTTTTTTAAATTATTAGTTACTTTTAATGAATGGTTATCATTATCAGTACGATATACCTATATAATTTCGAGAATAATCCTTACAAAAATTACATAAAGACCCAGTTTGTTTTTCAGTAAATACAGTACCGTACTTAATAAAATATAAATCAAACTCACCTTGAATAAAATCCAATAAGACCTCTTCATCCAAGGGATCACAACACTTCACGGCACAACACCAAACAATGCACCTCATCCATCAGATTTGCACATTAACGATGCACTCACTGTTATCATCATATACCAACACAGAACATCCCTTTATATCACGACACTAGTTTATAAAAATCTAAAATTCTTATCGGAAAAATCAAAAGAAATAAAACATTTTTCCAAAAGTTTCAAAACGCACGACACTTCCCTTGGGCAGTTTACGCGTTACTAACGCGCGGCGGCGCCACCTTTACTGAATACTCAGCTTTGCGTGCTGTCTCTCTCACTCTCTCCGAGACTCGTACATCTGAAAGAGGAAGACGTATATGATTAATAGACGCGTCGATGACGAGCGAAAGCTCCTTGATCGACAAAAAGTTGATTCGTAATTTTTTAAAGAGGTTGGCATTTGGGACGATGGCTTCAAGTTTGCAGTGCGTATGCGCACCTTACAGTGTTTTGTATAGTTGTACGCATTTATAAGTGATAATCATGATTTACGTATGGGTCTAACGCAACTTGGTTGGAGTACATTATTTCATAGTAACGAGAGCGAAAGCTTTGAAAGTGGCGCAAATTTTTAGCTGATTAACAGAGTGGGAGAAAGAGGTATGCATCAGAGACGTTGCCAAAAGTTGATAAAAACTTCCGAGCTGAAAAGAATGCGATCAAAATGAGGGTTTTATTTTTACACCACCAAACAGAAAACTTATTTTGGCATTTCCACAACTGAGCTTTCTCCTTCGGTGGTTATTATTTTTAATTTTCTTTTTTGTTTTTCTTTGTATTTGTTTTTATAGAAGATTAAGTTACAAAAATTAAAGATAGTAATTTTCATCTCTGGTTCTATTCCTTTCTTTATTCTTGTTACTTGATCTACTCAAGAAGACAATATTTAACCGACCACCGAATTGAGAAATCTCTTGGGAAAATGCCCTAATACTGCCACTTTAGATGTGTAGAATATCAAGATGCAGCACAGGTTTTCAAGCTAACTTACTTAATAACTTATTGAGTAAGCAAGTTAGATTTCAGTAAAATACTTCGACATTCAATCAAATGAGTTAAGTTAAGTTTGCTGAAGAAACAGATAGGTATTTGTACTGGATCTGGGTCTTTGTGGTGGTTTTGTAACGTGAAACATCACGTTACTAAAAACATATAAAAACCTCATTTTCGGACTAGAGCAATGTACTAACTGCAATATGTGATATGGTCTCATGTTTATCTTTATGTTTGAAAAAGCTACCGTCAGGCAGTTCTCATACGTTGTAAAAACAATGTTTTTTGCCCCTATTGTACATTAAATACAGTTGAAACGGCAAAGACCAGTGTTTATTATCTCGTATACAAGTTCGCATTTTACGCTACTTACGGCTAATAAATAAATCTCTGAAGTAGTTTCCGTGAAAAACACTAATACTAACCATTACCAGCCTCATCAACAAAAACCGTGGCATATACTACGAAGATACAGAAGGTTGATTTGTCATAAGTGTTTTTCAAATGGCTTGCACCTTTTTTTGCCTAGGTTATTCTGCCAATGACAAGTGGTTTCATGTTTTTACAGGTATGGTGTATTTTGATGTTTAATGCAGCTTTTTATGGTGTCGAAATAAAGGCAAACCTCGAGCCTGATTCAAAAGAATCATGTCAAAACGTTTAAAACGGAACTCATTTCATTTATTCACTAAAAACTACAAAGCATTAACACTAAAAAAAACCGACTATGGTTTTCGTTTGAATACTCACAAACTGTTTAGGTAAAACATTGTGTCGATTTAAGCAGCAGGTGTAGGTACTTATCATATTGATAGAGCATATCTGATCGTTTCAAATTCAATGATGGGCAGATCCAGATAAGGAAAATTTTGTTACCAAGCTGTTACTGTCGGTAAAACTAAAACAAATATTTATTCAGACCCATGGATCAACATACAGTAAAACACTAATAATTATTTTAATAAATTTGCAAGAGCCGTAGCATAATTTCTTAAGCTTATGAATAAATTGAAATGGATTTTTTGATAGATTGACATTGATTGACTGATGTAGGCATAAATAAACAGCACACATTTGTGACATAGACCTTCTGTTAGTCTATGACACCGCAGTGCCATCACGCTGCGGTTTTTCGCGAAGGCACTAAATCACTCAATCTTGAACGGGGCTCTGTGGCGTTGAGGTACTTAAACGGCATAGGTATACTTATACCTATACTTATCCGTGGCTGGAAATAGTTGAGGCAAATTCTACGGGTAATCACGTCAGAAAATAATAGTGTTTCCAGGGAAATACTGTGATTATCTTGGCTGTCGCCAACTAAAATCTTTTTGTAAGGTAAAGTTTGCCATTTCACGTAAAGCAGATTGGTAGTGGAAGCAAGTTGTTTTATACCTAAGTAATAGGTGATGAGTCTAATAAGTCGTAGATGTCAAATAAACTAGTATTGGGCTGTCTTCACGAGGTAATAAGAGTGAGAGTGCGATTTCGTGATTTAAGTATCTGTGTATTTTATTTCAAGTGTCATAACGGGAAGAGCTTAGGTATTAAGCCATAAATGTTATCATTGTGATGTCAAATTATTTAACAACCCCTTTAGAGCAGTGGTTACAAGCTTAAACTATCGCAGGTTAGATTGCCGATCTAGCACAAATGTAGATAGATGGACGCTTCTGTTTTTGTACTGTCGTTGTGTCTGGTTGCAATAGCACGTTACAAAACCTTAGTTTCCAAGAGAAATGTACATGTGATGTCTATTACGTATGAATCAGACATTTCCCATATGCTTCTTGGGAGATCTAGCCCGCATATTAGCACGAACAATGGCCAGTTTCTGATTATTTATTCAATATTTCAGACGCGCACCTCCCTGGTGTGAACTATGATTTACTCCCATCACATGTTACAGTCACGTCGTCGTCAATATTAAAGAGTTGAAATACCTTCCTGGTTAAGGAAGGACGTAGGTATATTTGACCATAATCTCACCCGATCTTGAGTGATAATGTTCTATCTACGGTGATACCCGTCATAAAATGCCAATTTAAGTCAACAGCCTTTTTGAGGAAAAACGACCAATGTACAGTCAGGTCAATGTCTTCAGTATTTAAGTAAAGCAACCTGATAGGGCTAAGTGATAACTACAGAATTAAAAAAGCGATTCACTTGTTTTCTATTTTAGTGACTCATCAAATAACATATGAACATGGCACTGTTGTATTACAATTGCTTTGTCAAACCGTCAATATCTTTTTGATCAATTTTGATGCGGACTGTAGGTGTTTTTGTGAAACTTCTGAATACAGTAATGAATGAAATAAGCAGCAACCAGTATTTAGTAGTTCTTTGGGGACGTCAAGACTTTTCTTTCTAGCCATTTTCTTTTTTTTGTGTCGATAGATTGTGAAGAGCTCACGATCTCGAACCGGAACTCTAACCACTAGACCTGTGAAGTATTATTAGATCAGATAATAGGAACGTATCGTGGCGACATCTTTGTGTCGTGAACGTGACTGAGGGGCGAAGAGCGGGACAAAAAACAGGACGACTAAAAAGTGGATAAATTGTCTGTAGATCGTTTGATAGAGTCATAGGGCCAGTAGAAGTGTTCAGAGCCAAGCAATTTTCATTCAAAATTAGCTAAATCAGTCCAGAGGTTCTTTAGTTGTAGCGAGACTAACGAATAGCAATCCATTTTTATTTAAAAGATACATATTTTGTGCGTCGTGTCACAGTGGTAAAATACACTGCCCTGAGCTAAGTCCCCCTCCTCCAAGACACCTCTTTGTGTTCATTGCACAATTTGCGGCTAACTCTCCTTTCATGGAGGCCACTATTGAAAAAGCTTGACAACCCGGATGGCAGCAGTAAGCTCGTCAAGCGACGACCACATTGGGTTTAAGAGTCGCTTAGCAAAATGTGGGCTTCTGAATTTTCTGTTCACTATAATGGCTACAATCAGTGTGCCCCTGGCTACCCCGTTTGGGACATTAGTCGTGAGCGTATGTATGTTTCATACCAAAAAGTTTTACGTTTATGAAATCTCTACTAAATGTATAGGACAGCATTAAAAATCCTTTGGACTTGTTGTACGTTGCATTCCCACGTGCGTTATTGTTTTATGAATCGTGCCCGAAAGAGGAACCTTATCAATACACGTACGTGTTCAAGTAGCAAGTGTGAAAAAAACAAGATCCGACTGTGACAGAACGTTGGGTGACAGACGGCGCGCGCGCCGGGCGGTGCCATTGCTTCCTAATGACATTATGGATCGTGACGCTTGGACACGATCATTGGGTTCGGCAATGGAATGAATAACTATTCTAGGTTTTTGAAGATACCGCGTGTACACAAAACACCCATCTACTTGTGGGTTAAAAAAAGATACTGTGGGTTTCGCCGATGACCTGAAAAAATGCCTCCATTCGCAGTTATGGCTACTTCGCATGACCAGTATACCTGAACGAGCAACATCGACACTGCACTGACTACTCTACCATAGCTATGTCGGTATCCTACTAACCAAACACTATGCAGGGTATTTAATTTTTATTTTTTTTACTTCTCAGATTATTTATTTAAACATAAAAAAAAATATATTTATTTATTTATTAAACCAACTGAACGGGCTTAACCAAGTAACATAAATATAATTATTATTATCTATTCAACTATTAATGGCTTACAAACGGATTTTAGCACAAGTGCTCAATAAGTGAAGGAACACATATTTATTGGCATGGCATGATCATCAACTTCTCTCTTTGCCTAACGCGTGACAAACAAAACTACTTAGGTCCCACTCAGCGTCCAAAAGCTTAAATTATAAACCACTTTACGTCAAATGACTTTATTGCAGTAAAAAGCGTAATTTCTTTAATACACTAACTAAAAGCGCGTCAAAGTAGAAGATACGACATTACAAAATGGCCGAAACGTGAGCTCGTTAGGGCGCATGAGCACGAAGAGCCGTCTACTTACCTCGGAAAAATTATACCCGCGGCCACGCTAGGCAATCTTAGACACAGAATTCGCGGCAGCCAACAAGACTCCTAGAATCCTAAAACTAATGCGACATGCCGGCTTTGCACGCCTCAGCATCGAATTGGGCAATACCTGTCTACTCGTTGGAAATCTTCAAGGTCACCCCTGGAGCCTGATTGGCTGCCGTGTATACCGTGTTTTACTTCTGAAAAATTACACCCGCACTCACGCAAGTATAGGAGGAAAAAGCGTTCGGCCAATGTGGCTCCAGTGCAGAGCATTCCTTTGATATATTCTGATTGTGTCTAAAGAACGTAGCTGCAACACTTAATACGCGTATAAAACTACCTAAGATATCCTAAAGATATCCTAAATCCATTTAGAGAAAATCTCATATATTATGTACAGTCAACAGCACATCAGGTCACCCCATTTCAGTATTTTTCTCGCTCTTGCCAAATGTCATTTTCTTTTCAAAAGAGCAAGGATACTGACCGGAAATGGGTAGAGTGATGTGCCGTCTACCGTCGTACCACCATGAGCAATGCTGTAAACTCGAATGTGACAGAAGTTATAAAATCTAATTCAGCCATGAGGATCCCACTGCTGGGCAAAGGCTTCTCTTCCCCTCCTCCACGCGAGTCTTCCATATTGGGGAAGAGGATTTAGACTTTTAACCTATCACGCTTGTCCAATGCGGGTTGATAGGCAAAAGTTGATGTGGGTTGACAAAAGTTATAGAAACTACAAAGAAACATTTCGTTTCATCAATCTATTACAATTTTATTCAAATATTTTTTTAAAAAGTGAAGTTAAGCCGACGGTAATATTACGCTAACCAATAACCACATGACAAAGTAAAAGATGGCCACCAATCGATGCGATTTGCGCAAACGCCGATGAAGTCGTCGGCCGCTGTGATTTAATTACCAATAGTTATTATAATAATTAAGTCTCGTCGCACAATCTTGAACACGCACAGGCCGCCCGTTGGTTCGCGTAAGGTTGACACTTGCAACAAATAAAGAATGAAGGCATTGTCAACCTCATTTTAAAAAACAGCTAATAACCTTCTTGCTCTTACTGCGCGTCTTGATATCGGTACCGCCTTTATTCCTCAAACATACGAGTATGTCAGATTACTGTCCTTGAGCTATGTCCTAGGGCGACGTCCGTTCCCCTCTTTAGGAGCGCGATCAGTCACGTTACTTTAAATATTAATATTGAGAGCCCTCTGCGCTCACCCTACAGTCTGGTAGAGCTGTCAAAGCCACCGGAAGCTAAACAGCAGTAGTCATTCGTAAGGGCAGCCTTAATTTTTTGAAAAAGGAGGTTCAACGAACCGGTGCTAGGCAGCTGGTGGAAATTGATGGAAATAGAGTTCATCATCACGTGTTCCAAATGCAGATTGGTGATAAGAGGACCAATCTCGCTCTGTATTCTAAGCTGTGGTATCACTAGTTTGTTTGAAGTTGTTCAAATTTAACAGAGACAACCCTAGCCATTTAAACTATGAGAGGACTTTAAATTTATTATGCGCAATTTTTTAGGTTTTATAAACGATGTGAAACGTTTGTTATTCGACCTGCTGCTAGGCACAGGCCTCACCTCAACAATGTTTTAGCGCGAGCTAAACATGCGGTATCAGTGCAGATTGTTATATGGTTGGAAGGTTAGTGATAGACAAACTTTGTCATAAACTAATTGGTTACTAATCTTTGAGAAAAAATAAAACTAAACGAGTAAGTTTATTTTTTTAAACTGTATTGGATAGCAATAGGTGACACGAACATCTTGCATTCAAAATGTAAGGATAAATAAAACATTTAAGAATTACTGTGGGTGAGATTGCGTCCACTCAACAGTGTCACAGATAGAATTAAACGCATAAAAAGAACTGCACTGTCTCCAGCTGCATCTCAACAGTATTAAGTTACAAACAGTATTATGTGCAAAAAGGCAGTGACTTAAAGGAGAATTCCCAAGAACTAGTTTGTTTTATTACCCTTAGAACTTAAAGCAAACACCCGTAGCCATCGACGCGGCTAATATGTGTCTCTACTCTCGTTTGCATCGTATTGAACAATCGTAAATGAATACTTAAGCGTTAATAAACATATTTTAGATATACACTTCTGAGTATTCTCCTATTTTACTGTACTAAATACATAAAAGCTAGAAAAAACACGCTCGTTTTCATTAACTTTCAGGCGTTCATAGTTTTGCGAAGTTTCGTAAAAGGTTCACCGGAGCAGCTGTGTCGGCCGCAGACCTTGATTACATGCATCTGTTCACAGTCACCCCTGTAAATAATTCATTTATAAATAAATAAAAAAATTTGTGAGGTTAATTCAATTCATATATGAGTACTTACTATACTATAAAGTGCTTTCGTATCATAGTTGTTTGGTATTTATGTGTCCCAGAAATTAAACGTTACTAGAATTCAGCCTTCCGGTGACCCATCATCATCCGAAACAAAAGCTCAAACTTTAACTAGGTAATCTACGTTTTATCTTTGGTTTCATAAAATACTAACGTGCGTAATCAAAGCATATTACTCTTGAATAATTGAAAGAACCTAGTTCGTTCGTTTCCCTCGTAACTTGACTTACTGCCTCTAATAACACAGCCAATGCTTTTTTATGACATTAATTCTATTATATAAAATTCCCATGTTATTAGCTAGTAGGAATTACAAGCGAACATAGGTATTATAGTAATGCAAGTAACGAGAGATGTAACCGTAAAATAAAATAGAATTATATGTTTTTGAACCTGGGGTTTTATGCATTTAATCCATCAGTTAGGTTTTCATCAGTGTAATAAATAAAAAATTGTCAGTAGCTATATTAATAATTGCAAAATAATGTAGCTAAGCATGCTCAAATATATTTGCATAAACTTTGACTCTCAAATTACAATACTCAGAAGTAATTACGGAGTAATCGATCGTTATCGATCGATCGATAAGTTCTCACTAACCGATTATCGCTGCTTTCATTATCATGTCAAAGGACCACCCAGTTAAGAAAATATTAAAGAAAGTACGTTGGTGAAAAACCTTGACTGCTCATGATTTAAAAAATACTTTTCTTTCATTAATGGGACTATCTTAGAGCAAACATTCTTGTAATTTACTCGTCAAATTTAAAACCCAAAACTACTAGATATCATGTTTAATTCCCTATGTCAAACGGTTGAACCCGGTGGTAAAACGTCAAAATGATTAACCCTTTGAATTAAATTCTGTCATAGCCTGTTACGTGACCCACTGTGCAGCTGACAGCGCGACCGCTTTCACAACTGTCAAATAAATCTTTATTCTTGGTAGCGCAGTCATTGTTGTAACACGGCTCGGAACTCAGGAGCTATGCAGGAGCTAACTTGCCTTTGTTTTGCTTGTGTAAATTGTTTGTGAGCTAAGTAGGTACTTAGCTATTGTTTATTTGCAGATTATCTATATTTGAGCATTCTGATTAGCTTTAAGATATTATCGATGTTGCTATATTTTAATTGATCTCCTCTAATCACTCGTTTTCCAGACCACTATTACCGGAATTTACGTTACAAAGCGACTAGACCCGAAATAAGACTACTAGACACCCAGAGCACGGATTTCCGAAGTCACTGGCCCTTGTTTGTTCATGGGCAGTATTTTTTCTCATATTTGAGTGAGAACATTGAGAGTATTTCACAGATGATAAGAAGAAGAAGACAGTAAATAGAGTAAGGATAAGGGAAACGGTGTGAAACGTACCCTGTCATTAAAATTCGGTCCCTAAATGACCAGACGTTCAAAATCTGACAGATTATTATTTTTTACTGTATTTTTATGGATCCATGGACAACATTAAGAATTTGGTAGCATAACCCTATCACGTTCCCAATCACCGCCCCTGGTGGGCTGCGCGTCAAAACGATTATCCTCTCAGATTACATTTTTGTCCAGCCCTGCTGCGTTTTGTGCCACTGTGCGTCACGGTGGATACGACCAACGTCAACATTATTAATTACGCTACCACCACTGGGCCATTGATTTATCGTGAGATTGTTCTCAAAAGGGTAGGTAAGTACGTACCTATAAAACTTAATCAAAAATAAAGTCATATACCTACGTGATTTTATTTTGTTAAATCGAGAAGCTGCAGGTAACACGACTTATTGAGAGAAATAATAATGAAATTGATTTATTGTCAAGAGCAAGATAAAGTCCATTGGAAACATTGAAGATCCTTTTAAGTGTTAAAAACGCTCATCCTCAAAGCTCAGTTTTCGGAACTACTTATGATCTTAAACATCTTAAAATTATACTAGTTATAGATAAGCACCTACTCCCGTAATGGCTTTGAACTACAATCCCTTCAACTTTTTATCTCTTAGGAAATTTTTCAATGATGTCATTTAAACAAACCTCTCAATACTATAACTTTTCCAAGAACTAATAAATATTAAACAGCATAAATTAAGCTAACTAAGTCGAGAGGAAACATTGATATACGATAAAGGCGCAACATTAGATACTTACCTAATTCTTATAGCTAAGTTATTATAGTTCGACATCCGGCGATATTGTTGTCAGTCGTAAAAAAGCCATCGAAATGTTTTCTAATAAAATACAACTCATTTCGCAACTTTGTTTGTATAATATTATCTTTCTACATTCCTGTGTGTTTTAACAAAACAATAATGTAACGAAATTAGCATAAAACCAATACCTACCTTATAACTTTTGCTAAACTTAACTCACCATACAGAGTTAAACAACCTTCCTTTCCACCTTAAATTCAATTATACATTTTTAATTTACTTGAACAAGCATTTGATCCAGTTATTTCATTAAAAAAATTCAAGTAAGAATTGTACTGTTTTGTGACATAAAACATCTTTGTCATCCCGTGATCACGGCTGCTGTAAAGTAGTCGAAACGTCGGGTTAGAAAATGGAAGAAATATGAGACCTCGAGTACTTAGAATCCGTAAAGCTGTTTTACTTCAAGTAAGTACGTAACAAAGAAAACCTATTTTCTCAATTTCAGTTTTTTGGACTGTTCTAGATACAGCAGTTGTGCTGTGCGATTTCACAGATTACAAACCATTTTATAACTAATGAAGGCTTGAAAAAACAGATTGTTAAGGTATCATCACATGGAAAAAAAAGTTTCCGCATTTAGGTACCATTTAAAAAGAAATTTTAGAGTGCCTACCCTCGACTTGGATGGGTAACCAGATAAAGAAACTGGAACTCTATTGTTGCCATCTTATGTATACATTCATGAATGCAATGAACAATTTGAATTTGATTTTGAAGACATATCACTAAACTATTCATTGGTGTGTGTGATATGAAAATTAGTGTTTTTTTTCAAAACGTCACCTGTCATGTAGTTTCAAATGCTGCTGTTGTGAAAAAGAAAAAGTGAAACGCTCTTGCAAAAAGCGGAGCTGTAGCACCTACTTATGCATGCAGATTTATTAAAATTTGGAAAACTTCACGATTTTGCGTGTCATCCTTGCGCAGGGGCAATGCTAATCTTCTCTGTATCGTTCCAATTTTAGTATATGTACTGCCGAAGCAAGTACAAGAGCAGCTATTACAGCATGAGCAGCTATTAACTGTTTCAAATGTCTTTTACATATTTCTGTCCGGTGCAAAGGCCCTTTTATTGCTTTTTTGGGCTACATGCGCACGCGCCGTTCCGTTACCCGGCGCGGGATTAGGAGGCCTAACGCGGAACGGATCGATGAACCGCTCGAGCGATCGTGCGTAACGAGGCCTCTTTTATTTTTTGGTACAGCTGATTGCTCGGTTTGTTTTACTCAATTCGCGTAATTTTGCGCCTCAAATTGACTAATTTGTGTGAACTGTTAGACAGTAAGTATTGGTTGTGATCATACTGCAAACAAATTCGAAAGTTTTTTTTTAAAATTCTAGATGTTAGTCAAAGGTGCGATTTTCACAGCTTTACCGGGCAATGGGGTAAGCGGAAGGCTCACCACCCCTAACATTTAAGTAACGTGCCTAAGGGTTCACCCCCTCTCGGTGGAACCAACTTCGGCCCCCCTTGGGTGGGGCAAGCATCGGGTTAGGGCATTACTGGGAGATGGCAATCGAACGAAAATAAAACAAGAGTGATATGCGGGGAGTTAGGAGATTGTAGTCAGAACAAAGACATTGAAGACTCAAAGTCAAGTCTTTATTGATTGGGTATACATTGGAAATGGGGACAGAGAAAGCGACTTTAGTTTATGCTATGTTGTGTTTATTTCTTGTCTTTGGCTATAGTTCAGCTCGGTATGTGTGGAATTAATTGACCATACTGTATTTTAATATTAATAAAATACATTTTTTTGTTATCCACCTTCGGTGTTTAAGCTAACGATAGTACAGTTATTAATTATGTAGATATTATGATTAAAATTAACTGCAAAAGTAATTTAATTAATTTCTAAACTTGTACATTATAAGAGAACACCAATAAATAGCTAGTAAAAGTAAAAAAGTGAAGTAAAAGTAAAAGTGATCTTTATTCATGTAAACTTATTAAAAAGCACTGACGACAAGTCACAACATAAAAATTAAAAAAAGTTTAATATAATTCTACCACCGGTTTGGACATGTTGATTGCTAGCTATGTTTATCCTACTAATATTATAAAGGCGAAAGTTTGTATGTCTGGATGTGCTGTGTTGCTCTTTCACGTAAAAACTACTGAATGGATTTTAATTAAACTTTACAATAATGTTGCTTATACATCTGAATAACACATAGGCTTCAATTTATAAAGATACTGTGTAAATTGTTGAAAATATCAAGTAAATATAAAAATGTACGCGGAATCACGTGGTATGGCATGACAGACGGCTGCTGTCATTAGCGTAACTATGGGTGCGTTCCGAATTGAGATATCACGCTAACGTCCATCAAACGTCAGACAATTTGACGAATCCGTTCATTTAAGTCCACTTAGTCCACGCGGACGAAGTCGCGGGCAGCCGCTAGTAGTAATATATTGGTCCTGACTCCCGACAGAAATATGAATGGTATAAATGAATTAAAAAACATGTATTTAAGTTTTCTACAAAATCGTGCAGCGTAGCCCACCTGAACAATTAAATGTTTTGGAAAGCGGCGATGATTGGTCAATTTTATGCGAACTCGCGTCGATCGTTATCGCGTTTATGGTCTGTCGGTTATTGTCTATGGTATGGTTACGTATTTACAACATAACTCCGCGGTGATGGGAACAGGTTATGGTGAGGTTTCCACTAGCGACATTTAAGTATTAGTAACTGGTCATATTCTGGTTATATGATCAGAATAATCATCTCTCGTTTTAAGTGTGATTGCAATTGAGGAGTTCTTAGGGTAGTTCAATCTTATCAACATAGATTGAGCTATCAGCCCTAGCTAACTATCAGGCCCAGCCTTGCTATCAGGCCCAGAACACTTCGTCGAGCAAATTCAAACCCAACGTGGTAAAAGGCTAACCTTGCGACTTTGACCGGGTTGTTTGATCGTTATTGGGGTTTCCCATCACCAGTTGTTTATTAAACACAAAGTAGGTAGGTTTCACGGCTAGACTAAATTTTTTCTCCGAGCCAGAGGAATAATTAAGAATGTGTATTCTAAAACACCCATAGTACATTCGCCTAATGAAAGGGCCACCAGACAGACCACCCTAGGATCTGTTTTTGCTTGCTCAATGATGACATCGACAAGATCAATCTAATAAAAAGTATTGGTTCAACTGTCAATCGTGAACCAATGTATGTGCGTATGTTCCATACGTCTAATCGGGTTTTTTAATTTATTGTCAAACAATAAAGCATACTTTTCGACACAGTTTAAAAAATATGTGCTTGCAACGCGTAAATGAATTTATTTGAAAACTGGTCAACCATGCTATGCTTAGTTTGGGATCAAGTGGCTATGTCCAGAGATAATAATTACAGAAGCAATGTAGGTATTTAGATAGACACGGAACCCCATTCATACAAACGCCGGTGGTCAAAGGGAAATAAAAGGAGTTTGATAATTAAAACTAAACGATAGTAATGGACGGGAGCGGGTTCGACTCGAGCCGATCTGTGTGTCAAGTATTATACTATCTGTGGTATCAGGAGCCAATAAATATAACGTGACCACCTCGTCGTGGGAAACAGGGCTGACCTCTTGACTAATTTGGGGCTTAGGGACGCTGCTAAGGTTCAGTAGCTAAAGGTTCTTAGTCCGAAGTCTCGACCGAACGGCATATTTTCTTGCGCAACATATATGTGTCGGATAACAGAGGCAGATCACCACTATTCTCAGACATTGTGGGCTTCTGGGGTGAGATCAGGCAATAAAACGATAGCTAACCGTTGTCAT
Source organism: Udea ferrugalis (assembly GCA_950022985.1). NCBI lineage: Eukaryota > Metazoa > Arthropoda > Insecta > Lepidoptera > Crambidae > Udea > Udea ferrugalis. Next base: position 952,728 of record OX465532.1, on the reverse strand, counting down.
GGCATCGCTTGGACGCCGCTATCGAATCAGCAACTGTACTTATGACCTTCCGTCTAGTTCCGACATATGGGTTTTTTCCTTTATTTTTAAAAGTATGAAAACCAACCCACTACCACTTTTGGACTTTCTTGTTCACTTATGGTTCTCTACCTACCGCTTATATTGGTCGGAAGGTATTGGCAAGTACAATAAAATAATATCTAACTATCTTCATAAGTTGTTACAAGCAAAAGATTGACGATAAAAAGGATACAAGTAAGTACTTTTGGACACCTTCAGCTTATTCCAATCTATCTATCTCATCTAGTCTAGTCGACAACCCTGTCCTATATTAAGTTAAATTAATCTTAAACGCTATTAATTCCTGAACCGCTGATGAATGGGTTTCGAAATCGAATTACTTCTTCACGACCATTCCAACTCGCTACATAAAATAGTTGTTAATTGCTTTCTAAAAGCTTTAATCGTTATTATCAATGAAAAAATAAAACACACTTAGTTTAATTTTACTATGTGACACCCCATGGGAATAAACTTAAAAATACTTCGAATTAAGTGACGTTATGTAAGAGCATGACAGGGAAAATCTATTCTTAGAAGGAGATCACTCTAAGCCTGCATCCAAGAATGCAGATACGCCCTGACCGCATCATCGTCTTCAAACAATTATATTTCCAAAGTGAAGTTTTAATTTACCTTGGTTAAAAAGATGTTATGTCTTAGAGACTGAAACTTAAATAATTGATCACAGCTAGAACAAACACGATTTTATGTCACATGAATATATCTGTCCAGTTTACATACGATTACAATATTTCAATATTAACTTAAACGACCTAAACTAGAACGCGGTTCCGAATGGCCTCCCTGGACAAATATTCATGTGACAATAAGGTGTAAGGTAAGCCGAAGCTGCACCCACTGCGCCCTCGAGCCAAGTAGCAGCTTACATAAAGCTTCACCATCTCTCAATTACCCCACGACTGTAAAGATGTCAACGATTCAGTATATAGTTCCACCGACATGTCTACAGGAACTGCAGAGCTGTCAACATGGTTCCGACGGCTTCCTCGAAGGGTCGCAGTTAATTGCCTCGATGTAGGCTGCGACGACTCGCTAATAGAAAGCGGAAGGGTGATCTGTGTCGGCATCGATCGATCTGTCGGGCTTATGGGTAGGCCGACAGGCCTTATGGTTAACTACTTAGTATGATAAGTCGTAATTAAATCTATGATAAGTATAAGGTAATGGATTCTGATATGTAGGTTTGAATGCTGATGTTGCGAATAAAAATGCAAACTGAGCGGCACAGCGGGTAAGTAGATAGATAGATAAACACTTTATTGCACACAAAATAACACATTTGTAAGGAATACATGTTCTCATAAATGTACAATTTAGGCGGTCTTATTGCTAGAAGCAATCTCTTCCAGACAACCTACAGGCAGAGGAAATATGATAGGACGGGTTCGCAAGTGCACAATTAATTCAGCATATATTGGCCCATAACAGGCATAGTTGGAGAGCTTTGGGGAGACCTTTGCTCAGCAGTGGGACACATCAGGCTAAATAAAAAAAAAATAGCTGCTCAAACTACGCGAGCATTCAAGGGAAGCATTTGCGTGCCAACAAAATAAAGGCAATGTCGCCTGCGTTTTAAAATTTAAGACAGAACAGTGAACTTATTTGGGGAATGTGCTTCCCATAAATCAGACGCCAAATCGCCTTGTGGAGTTACTAAATCAATGACGCATTGCTGTCGGTAAAAAAGTACATATAAATTTCAAACGCAATAATTATAGCTGGAATCTTAAGAAAAGTTGAATTTTATCAACAATTAAAAAACAGGATGGCCATGCTCGCATTTTTTTCAGAAACAGTAAATTAGTCAAGCTATGTTTCGTAGCAGTTTGATTCACCCATTCTCGAACATCCTGTATAAAACGCATGAAAGCAGAGGTGTGATTTTGCCAGATGTTCGACACTCGCGACCACGCCCACCGTCGCACCTGTTATCAACTTGAGCAAGCACTACGGTGTTGGTATTCTTTGGACTTAGGTGAAGACTCTACTACGGCTGTTGAAGCACTTGACAGGCAGAACCAATTCTTGGCAGTCATGATTTAAGCGTTAAGCGAACGTGTTTAAGAGAGACACTTCAGGTAAGTGGCTGGCGTCGTCTTCGTAATGTTGTTTTCTTGGCGATCTTCAAAGCGCTTTCAAATTAGCGCTTTCGTTTTCAAGCATGTCGGTTGGGAAATTACAGTGCAGGTATGTACTGTGTACTTTATCGATCAGGCCGTCGTGCATGTGCTGGCAGTAGGAATCACAACCGTCAGTCCGCAGTCCGACAGCCGCACGGTAGCAGTCCAGCTACATAATTTGCAATTGTCTTAAACATAGCAGTAGTATTACTTAGCAATCCTTCCGTGTTTTATTCAAGCTTCGTACGTTATATGAAAATGGACACGCATAACACTTTTTATAACTCTACCGCTTAGCACTTCCCTGGCGATATTTCGGTGGGAATCAAAATATCGTAACGTTTATTTCGAATCGGATTCATATTATGAGAGAGAGTGAAATTTAAGTTTCAAAATGTTATATACAGATTATTATACTCGAAAGCTTCAAAGCCTTTACACATACCACTATACAACCTTCTTACAGGACACTTTGTGCTGTCAAACCAAATCCAAATTTACGGCATGTCTTTGGAACGCGCGTTAAAATCCCAGCACAGGCAAGATTCCCACTGGTATCACTATTCTCCATCTCTCTCTTTCTTTCGATCTGGTAAGGATGTGAGCGGTACAGATGCCAGAATGTCCTGATCCGTTTTATGTCTTAATTTAAAAGGTAGCAATTTTACGAGCACATTTAAATTTGAAACATAAAGGGGGATTACATTTTTATCGTTTTCGAATGGCCGGGCAGAGTTGACTTAAGATATGGTCATTACTTTGGATCGGTTTAACGAATATATCTTAATCGTAAAATTGTAATTATTCACGTTGTTTAATGAGAGTAAATATTTTTGCCTTTCTGCATTCAGTTAAGTCTTCGAATGCCAAAACTCAAAAATACATCTGTGAGGTGTGTTACCCAGACAGCAAAAAATATATTTGAATTTAACAAATATATGTGACAATGTGATAAGCAAAATAAATAGGTAATTATCTCAGAATGACTTTGAGTTACTTTCACTGTTGAAAACTCGATTTATTATTATTCATTTACGGGTTTGCCAACGCTGGTTTACGCTATTACTTACATCTATAAAATATTACTTACTTAAAATTAAGTACTAGGTAAATTTATCAAACAATAACAGGCAAACACCACATGCAGCATGATTAAATGCAACTTATTGATATATTTAAACTTTCAACATCTTATTATTTCTCTATACCTAAATTTTCGAATGTCAAATATTAGCATGCTAAATAATCGTTACTAGCTTAAATTCATCATAGAGCAAGCAAAATCATAAGCCAGTTCCCGTTGAAGAAAACGCAAACAAGAATGAGAGCAAAACAAATAAAACCAGCTTGAACTTTCTTGAACTATTATTTATTCTGTAGATTAACTTCAAATCTACAAATTAACGCACAACAAAAGATGCAATGTTAAACTTTCAATTTCAACTATTAAAAAGCCACAAATTCATTTAATAGATACCCCACTTAAGCAACACTTTGGAAGTGTTTAGAAGCTTCAAAGCCACCTTAATTACATCATCAATGTCAATCAACGTCAAATCGAAGATGATTTACGACGGAATTGTAATTACATGTGATGACGTATTAAATATGCAACGCCTATTTATTATTGAAACATTAATCTCTATTTCAATGTTTTATGGTTCCTGAACATCTATCTGTACTTGGAGGAGAAATAACTATAAATGTAAGAGGTGTGGTTACAATAAATGAGCCTAATTGACCCCATTTTGAAGCAAATAAATGTGTGGGTTGATTGTTCAGTTGTTTCAGAGTGGCACTTCAAGGTCACTGATGGCGGGGAGTGGGCAGACCCCAAGCGCTATTTTTCAACAATCTTTTTTCAAAGATCCGAAAACTATAAAAAGACCTTCCTACTATCAGTTCGGTTATTCGGTTTTCTGGTTTTCAAATCTTTAGTAAAGATACTGCATGGAAAATGTTTAAAAAATATAATAACATAAACTTTTACAAATTGATAATCTACGTTCTCGCGATTACGGCTAACCTGAGTTAAGTACTAAACTAAGTGCTGAATTAATTGTGCACTTGCGAACCCGTCCTATCATATTTCCCCTGCCTGTAGGTTGTCTGGAAGAGATTGCTTCTAGCAATAAGACCGCCTAAATTGTACATTTATGTGAACATGTATTCCTTACAAATGTGTGATTTTGTGTGCAATAAAGTGTTTATCTATTTATCTATCTAAGTGCACTGTGGAGGCGTTCGACTGTTGATAGTACGCAGACACAGTAACACAAAGCTTCCGCTTAGGGAAGTACCACTAATGTTATGATGAAAAACAGTTATTTTTTCAGCACACAACTATGTTTTCTAATTAGTCTTTTTCCGTGTATCTCTCAAAATCTACTAGGTATTGCATTTATTAAAAATTTAGATCTCTAACTAGCCTCAACTGGTCGGACGGCATTTCTCCGACAACACCTTGTTAGTACATTTGCATACAAACTAGTTTCATGTGAAACAACACACGTCTGTGACAGTAACACTTTGTTACTCGAGAGACGAGATAGTGCTTAGCGTTTGTTACGAGATTCTATAGATAGGCGATTTCCATGTACTGAGATCGTAATGTTCGTCTGCAAAGTTACGTAGACTTTTTATTATTTCGTTCTGTAGTCCAGAACCACAGGTTTCAGTTTTGGAAAATAAACTATTTTGAAAAACTCCATGCATATCGTAAAAACCTAACACATTTTGAATGTCTATGAAATGGAACGTCTCAGCCAAATTGAACGAGGCTCTGAGGCTGCAGGCTACTCGAGTGTGATGAAGAACCCCTTGACGTTGGCAAACGATACAATAGAATAGGATAGTAAAAAGAAACAGGAGCGAACGTTTCATTTTCTTACTTTACTAGGTTACTAACCCCCGAATTTACAGACGCAAATCAACGTTGAGCATCACTCAAAAGTATAGCTGTCCCTTTCAGTTCTATAGACATTTTACGGGACCTGAGCGTGAGCTCGTGCTTAGCGTTAATTGACGCATGTAAATTCGGGGGTTAATACCTCATACTTAGGTAAATAGTGATCTTCTTTTGAATAAATAAATGAATAACATGTCGCAATTATGCACTTGCTTAATTATGAAGAAAGGCAAACTAGATTTAATCAGTTAAGTACCTATAATTTCAATATCATAATCGGATTATTTCCACCTACTCCATAATCAGAGTAACTGTTTCACATTGGCTTAATAAATAAAATAACTATCTATTACATTCATAACTGTTGTGATAATAGATGGTAAAAGTCCCAAATGGGTTTTTAATTTGCCTCTCACAATTGCTGCAGTAGTAAATTTCAATCCTATTGTCCGAGTATCATAATTACAGCGGGTACCACAGGTGGGCACGGACGCGTTTGGATTCACTCAGTCTTTTGAAATCAGACACGCTACCTATTTAAAATCACTACAGTCAATTTGGGTAACTTTGAATTTCAGCCTAACATTGAATCCACTCTTTTAGATCAGTTACTTTTGACAAGTACTCCAACTTAAAGACGTTGTTGAGTCTATGAGTGATGGGCTCAAAAACATACCAAAAAACAACAGTATTTAGGTACTTTTACTGTTCTTCAACAGTGGATTCAATGTTACACTGAAATTCAACTGAAGTACAATCGCCCGGTTTGCCAAAGATGCGGGTTCGATTCCCGCCTGATGCCAGGTAGACCGAATGTCTTTTTCTGGTTTTCCTATCTTTAGTAAGATAATAATGAATTATCCCTAATGCTAAAAATAAAAATAACCAATATTTGGTTATTTCGAGAAAGTAAGTCTTCGGGTGCATGACTGGCGAAACAGCACCGGAAGTGGCGAAAACTTGTGTTAGCGATCAACAGACCTAGGGTTGCCTAACTGCTACTATTTTCTACATGATATGATAGGAAAAGCATTATCACCGAGTAAAACATTCGACACGTTTATTACCAAGCGCAAATCTTGGACTTACAGAAAAGCTAACATTAAAACACTTGTTAATTTGTTACTTCTAGTGGCCGAAACAAAAACAACACCATCGATGTTTTAAAGCTCGTGCTTGTATGGGGCGTGGTGGCAACCCTGAGTAGACCACGGCTGATTCTCTAGCAGTAACTCAAGATTTTAAGTGAGACAGCACCTTTAGTACTCTTGCCGCATCCGTAAATCGTGGTATTTTCTTCGAACTATCGGCGACATCTGTAAAGTTGGATCCATTATAATGTTTAAGTACCATCGCGGTCAGGAACTTCACTAGTTCCAATACTGCATGTTGAGATACAAGTATAGGAAATAAGATATCGAGAGAGCACATCGATTTCTTACTAAAGCAAAGGTGATGTAACAGGCAATTAGTCTGCAACGTTAAGAGAAGAAAAGTTATAAATTTTCTGGGAGAAAGTATTACTAACAGTTGGATTGTTTCAAGTTAGCGCTAAATTGTGCTGTCCTTCACTAATCAAGAAGTTGAAAACTGAAAATCATTCCCACACAAAAACTGCCACTACTGCTGGTTAAAATAAGAGCTATTGTGACAATTTCTCACTGCTATGACCAAATATTTAGCAAAAGAAATCTTGTTTGTTACCTGCGCTTGCGCACCGATGGATGCGATAAGAGAGGTGCGATGTTTGAGAGAAAGTCGTCTGACTGCCGATTGTTATCTGTGGAGTATTAACTGCTTGTTTAGCTGCTGTTTGGGATTCGGGACAAATTTAGGCATGGATAATTAAGAGTGGAGGTGATTAAATTGTAAGCTGAACTGAGAGAGACATTCTTGGTACTTGCGATCTTTTTTAAATCAGATAGTTTCTGTCGTACCTTGACACAAACTAGATTTTCCGACCAGAATCAGCATCAGGATCAGAATCAGCATCAGAATCAGAATCAGCATCAGAATCAGAATCAGAAATCTTTATTGCTCTTAACTGTAGGTATTACAATTTTTGACCATTTGATTTGAGTGTTGAATAACTGGGGCACGACGCTCTACAAAAACGTGAATTCTATAAATTTAATGTAAATGACGCCTTAGACTACATGCATTTTCTCCCTTAGAGAGACCCCTAAGACCTGTAAAACTGAAAGCTTTGGCAACGTGTGGCTGTCTGCTCTATCTGCTGTGGTATGTGTCTATTGGATTCGGTGTTCGCCACCAGGCGGACCGAAGGGTTCCCAGTCAAGCCTATTAAGCAAGCTTGTTTGAATCCAATCTATAACACCAAAAAAACCTTGCTATTTACTAAATTACACCTAGAGGACTAGCCATGACTAGCACGTGCCACACAACTCAAGCCAAAATCACATTGAATGTCATTTCTATACATAACTTACTTATTTGGAGATAACTACTTCTGTACTAGATTACTGTTACCAGGCGATGAGTTTTTCATAGCTAGCATGTAAAAAGTCTAACCTCATTCAACTATTTCGAATGCCCCGATTTCGTAATACATGCACCAGAGATGTTATCACTCTCCTAATCGTGTTAATTGGCGGCCATCCATCATCCAGCAGATTTCACTTTAAGAATTAGAATAAACGTTGTGGGAACTAGGAGTAATCTGTTCTTGTGATTAATACGAAACAATTACTGGCTTGCGATAATTCCACGTTGAGTTCGTTGAGTTTACACGACGCTCGGCTATGACGAATGGCGGTGATAACCATCTCTATGCTTGCAGGGGGATTAACTGGGAATATTAGGGCATTTACTTCCCCTTAAAATATTTTATTAAATTTAATGCAGAGTTTGGGATAATCTTGTGTCTATTAGTTTTTGTGAATATACTTTTTTAACACTTACACTGAATAATTAAATTTAGGACGGCCTAAAGTTAAGATCTCCAATGAACTTGTTTTTACTTTAATGTCTATTTGTATTTTTTTTTGTTATTTAGAATATTTGACAGTGTCTGCTCTGTTCTCTTTGAATAAACAAAATGTAGAGTATGTCGCCTTCTGATCACGTGGAACGTCTGTAGCCAGTCCACTAGTGGGCTTAAATAAGGCAAAGATATAGTAACATACGCTCACGACTAAATCCCAAGCTGGGTATTTGGAAGACGTCATGGTGAACGGAACGTTCAGAAGCATAAAATTCTCGACGAACTTTATAAGCCCTACGTAGTAAGGGGCGAGGCCACCGCCATCACACATACATGGGTTTTTCATCGATGTTCGCTAATCGTACAATAAACACAAAGTAGGTGTTCCGGCCAGAAATGAGCTCAGGATCACGCTGCAGGTCAAATCCGGTTAACCACTAGGCTACGACGCTCTGAAAGACTAAGTAGTTTTAAACAAAACATCATTGGTGCGAATAGATACAGCTCTGCCTGCGTCTGCGCAAGCTCGCTTCAACGCATGCGCCCTCTGGCGGTGGCTCTCGATCAACGCGGTAATGGCCGCCTTCTCATGCACCAGCTACATTACCGACAGATACTAATCTAAGTGGTGTAGAGAATATTAAGATTAACTTCACATCTCGGAAAAAAACAACGCTACAGAAAAGTAACTCTAAACCACTGGGACGCATATCCTTTTATTAACAATGCCTACCATAATACATAACACACACTCACGACTATATTCCGAACAGGGTAGTCAGAGGCACGCTAACTGTTGACGTCATGTTGAACGGAACATTTAGAAGCCCACATTTCTCTGAGCGCATTTAATATATCCAATAAAGGATTAAGATTTATACGAAGTAAAGGTGAGCCTACAATGAACCTTGAATTTTATGTCACAAGAACTCTGAGGGAGGGTGCTTAACCATAGGGCCTCGACGCTCTCCTTACACCTTACAAATTGTATAATTGAAACTGCAGAAGTTGAAGTCAATCGACAAGGAACGTTAATCGTAGATAGTAACAGTTGTGTAAAAAAGCAGTCACCGTTGTCGCTGTCACAGCTATTAGAAGGAAAATATATTTTAATGAGTTTGAATTTACGTAACTTAAATTTTAAATCGAATTGAACGTGGGGTCCTGGTGGATACGTATCAGTTTTATATTGACTAAGTTAAATAAATTCAATTAAAAGACAAAATAATTATCGACCAGAAAGAAACAAAAACCAATGCGACAAATTTTCAATTTGACCTCACAAAATGTTTTCAATTTCAGCCTGTAGTGCCTTAGACTCTTAACTATTTACCAATGAAGATAGTAGCCGAATAAATATAGTAAAACCAATTGATCTATAATTTCATAACCAACATTTTTCCCTTCAAAAACAGAGATAATAGCATTATTAGCCTTCACTTCCGGTCTCGCCACACAGTCTACAATTCTCGCATTAGCGGCCGTGACTGGCTGTTCGAGTAGGTCTATTACGTTATTGGGGTACCGTAATTAGGGGGTCCGTAGGAGTCGGAATGTGATCGTTATTGTTCTAAATGATACTACACTTTTGGGCAACGAGTGGCTAATCCGTGGATATGTATCTGGAAGTCCATAAAACTTTAGAACTGAATTTGGGAAGTCTCTCTCATACAATTGCTTCAAAAACACTTGTTCAGGTTTTGTGTACCTACTGAAACCTGGAGAAGGTTTTTTTTGTGTGACTTGATAAAGTTTTTTTTGACATAGAGGAAATTATGTAATTGGTTTCTAGAAACCTGTCTATTGGACTCTATACATTATTGTTATGGGAGAAGTGATTGAGTATCGAGATTCACAAAACAACCAGTGCCTGGCATCCACCGGAATATCGACTTTCAGGTAGTCTGTCCACCTTGCAGGTGAACGTCTCAAGTCTTTGCCTTCAAATGTCCCATATTAAAAAGAAAACAAGCAAAAACAGCAATGGATTGACTGCGGCGACTTTCTATGCGTCCGCGCAGCTAGTGACACTTTTCGCTGATTAATTAAGGGCTGTCACGTGTCCAGGCTTACCGGATGCCTTTCTGTGATAAGAATCGCCGATATAATTAGTTCGAAACATATCCCTGTACTATTTCTTTAAAATGGCAATAGAATGTCACGGAACGAAAGTACCGACAGCATCACAATGCGAGAAAACTATTACCTACTACTACCTACTATCTATAAAACTCATCTCGTCACTCATCTATAAAATGGCTACAGAATGTCGCGTGCCGTATAACAAACATATGACCAAAATGTGAGAAAAGCAATTCTACTAATGAATGAAGACTCATAAATATCATTGCATAAGACTATGCAAAGATATTTAAAAGAACGACGAAGTCGAAAATTGACCCCTAGCGTACGTATCTATAATTTGACCGTGTGTAGAAGATAGTATGATTATTTACTTGAGCGAAAACGTGACAGATACCTAACTCTGTTGCTCAAACTAAAACGAGAAAAATGCTTTCTGAGCACTGTTGTAACCACATTGTAAGGTCCCTTGGTTTTGATGCTCCTCTGGTGAAGAAGTCCACTGCTGAACGTATGCCTCTCCCATTGATTTCCAGAGCGCCCGGTTACGTGCGGCCTGCATCCACCGGGATCCCGCGGCTTTTATCAGGTCGTCTGTCCAACTTGCGGGCGGGCAGGCCTTGGGTACGAGCTCAGATAAAAAAAACTTTTTTGTTAATCAGAGTAATTAGTAATAAATCATCGTTATAATTCTTATGTTGGCACGTTTCCGGTTTGGAAATAAACCACCTACTTATCTGGTTACTATCTTGAACAGCCTTTCTAACGTGTGTCATGATAAGTAAGGAAGAGTTGCACAAGTGCTGGGATGATATATCACCATCGTTAACTAGCCGACTTAGCGCTTGTGACACCGATAGGAGTTAATAGCGCCTATAACAGCTTTCGTGGCTTTACTTTAAGCTTAGTTTAACAAAATAAACGTTTTGACAGGTTCATTGTCTAACTCCAACAAACAATATGAGCAGGAAGTGTTTTGATAACTTATTTTTATGATAAGACAAACAAACAATTGCATTCACACGTCTCAAAGGTGGGCATAGGCCGCATTTCAACTAAGAAGTTGTACGAGCCACACTCTACCACCCGGGCTTAATGAGAATTGTTGGAGAGGTGTAAGGATTAAAACTTTGCTGACAGATGTTTTCAAACAACCTCAAAGCGTACGACTCGTAATGACTTTCATCTAGCCACGTCAGCCAGAAAAAACTGCTTAATATGCCTTCCGAAGCACGAGGATGCCCAAATTATGCACTAGATCTTGTTCGGGGTGACCACCCATTCAAAAACGGCGTATGTTGCTTCAAAACTTCCACGTACTGACCTAATTCAGAATACTTAATATTGGAAAGTGGAAATACCTGCAAAGAATCCAAACAGGCCCCGTAGCACAGAAGCTAACAAAACCCTCTACAAAGTAGATATTAGCAAAATTAAATGCCTTTGAAACAGCTCAAAACCCACAACCGCTTGCAGTCAAGCCTTGTCTTTAAACGTATAATGATTGCACGTTGCCCCATTGGCTGACCATACGTAATTGTAGAGGAATACAAGAGTCAGCTCGAAATTAATACATTCCGAGTCCCGACTGAGGCAAGTACCTTCGTACCTTCGCTTCGGAAATATTTCTGGAACGTCCTTAATAACGGCGGTTGGTGCAAGGGAGAAGCTTCGTCTTATTCGAGTACTTACATTACATTTATTCAAATATTATATGTATAAAATACTGCTACAGAAGCAAGCAATACTACATAGATATGTTTACCAGTGCAAGAATCCGTGGATCGACTCAGCTGAGTCCACTAAAAACCAGTGTCTGAACCTACCAGACCCAGGCATATAAGCTAAGCAATGTTTAAATTTAAGGTTTTCCGTTTAAAATTTAAAGACAGGGTGCTTCTGTCTACCCCGCCTAGAATAAAATTATGTTAAGTAAAATATCAGTTTATCAGTTTATCAGGATACCTCCTGTGTTGAGTTTGTATTGTAAAGATCACTGTGCTCTTTTGCACTGTTGCTACAATGCAGGGTAATCAAGGGTATGTCAAATTTTCCTAAATATTTTTTAATAATAACTGAGCCATCTATGTCTTTACGCTACTGCAGATGACTTGTACCACAGAATCTTGAAGCCATACTGGCGTCGGCCAGAAACCAGCATACGCACCCTAAGGCTACACTCCCGCGCACCTATCCTCTCCACAACACACGTATCGCAACCAGCAACATACAACGATGCTTTATCAACCACGTAACAGTCAACCTGTTACAGTAACCCGGTAATGTATGTCGAAAGAATTTTAAGTAGCTCGATATGGTGGTAAATGGTGAAAATCTTCTGGTTGGCAAGACAATGGACAGCTTTAGAACTGGTTTACGAATGAAGATGCGATGGAACTAAAACAGTATTACTTAATTACCATTTGTTAAAGCACTGATTTTATCTTTCAATTAAATGATACCTTGAGTCTTGCTTGGAGCTTCAAGGCTGTAGAATGCGGTTAAGTGAATTTTGTTAGGTATTCAGAAGAAAACAGATAAACATTACAAGACATTGATACTTGGTTTGTACTTGAGATATTACCTATACTCAATACTCATTCGTTTGGATAAGAAATGTAGGTACTCCACTGTACTAGGACCATTCTTGGTAATAGGAGTCTTGCCAAGCGTCAATAAATTTAAAAAATGCTTCGTGAGATTTAACCATCCAAAAAATCGTTTGGGAATTATTCATATTACGTCTGCGGTCACATAAGCCTAGATATGCTATTCTCAAAGCTTTCGCCTATTTAACTTTAAAAGGGTTTACCAAATATTATTAATTGGCCCAATCAATGGGAAAATCTGCAAAATCGTGCCTCTGTATATTTCCATTATAATGGGCGCACCCAGATTGGACATTTACCTAATGCAGCTTAGTTGATTGGACTGCATTGATAAATCAGACCTTAAATCGATATGAGCACGATTATCAATACGTCCACAGCCACAGTGGACATTCCAAACGGTGCCTCCCTTGTTTGTCTTTTCTGCCTATTACCGCCCGAAGACAGCTCGGAAACCCGTCACACCTGCCTTTAGCGATACTAAGCCCAACAAAAAGTAGCAAATAGGCAAGAGCGTACAGGTACTGCACCGGGTAGCTCTTTACAATGATCATACATTTATTTATTTCTTTCTGTCTTTCTTTTTTTCATAAAGTTGAAACACAAACACAAATAACTTAGGTACTTAACGTTATTTGTGAGTGTGAATGTGTTCAAAATCAAAGGGATCTACCTATAACATGTTAACCTACTTCTCAAGTGATGTAGACTTTGTTGTTTGACCATTATTTGTGGAATGTGGACTTCTAATAACTCTATGTCATAACGAAATAAAATTGTCACCTTCAAAAACTGAGACCCAAGGCCTACAGTCAGCTGAAAAACTCTTGAATAGAAAAGGCAAACTAATGATATAGAGAAATACTCAATTACGTTTTTTAATACTGTGTAGAGAATGACTCTTGGCAAAAATAACAATTGGCGTAGGTACTTAATGCAAAGTACGCCAATTGTTATTTTTGCTTGTTTATTATTTAGTGCATTATAGAGGAAATAAAGAAATGAACGTTTTAATTTATTAATTTAGATAAAATGAATGATATTATTACCGATCCGAGAGAATTACCGAAATACAGTTCAGGCGCACAATACACAGTAGGTACATAACGAGTATCTCGCGTTCTCTATTTGACGTGTGACAAAATTTCAGCACGTTAAGCATCTTAGGCCGACCGAATTGCATACTCGTACAGGACTTCAGAGATGCTTCGCATAGACTATGATAACCTTCAACTAATAACAATAATCCTTGCCATCGAGCTTTTCAGAAGCTCGCGAATGTTATCCATTCATGATGCTTGGGCGCAGGTCGTTGACCTGGCAGTCCGTCAGCAGATGTCACTGCGTCTGCGGACCTGTTGTGTTGCATTTTTGGCGGTGCATCGGCTCGATAAGTACTTATTTTACTCATCGGGATGGTTTATTGGGCTTAAAACTTTTGGAGATGAAATACAAAGTACTTCAGAGTAAAATGGATACAAGAAGAGCTAAAAATTTGGATGAATGGAACTGTTGGAAGGTGTGCAGGATGTAGGCCACGATCATAGCTGGTGGAAAAGTATCTTAATTTAGGTTTACGTTGCATGCTGCCACTGTCTTAAGAGGCGACTAAAGAGTGACCTTCGGGGTCACTCCACATAGTGGATGCTGGTGTGCCTCCATTCCCAGTGGCCACGAGGAAGGGGTACACCCCAGGAGGGCGAGAAGTCCGTAAGAGGATTCCCCGCGTAAAATAACAGACTTTTAGGACAGGGAGACAGGGATGATTTGATGTCGAATCGATGTAGAATCGTTGAGCCTAGTGGGTCTTTTAGGATTAACTATTCTTACAAAACCTCCTTAATGTTACGTAGAGCGTGTGGTATTGCAATAAACGTACTCACTCTCGTTAGTATCGCGATGATGAACTCGCTCGCTTAGGGCCGGCGCCCACTATCGGCATCGGCCCGCTTCAGGATTTTAAGGTGGCAAATAGCAATATACTTTAACATTATGGTAATAAAGTAGAAATTTCCGTGATGTGTTCTCGTAAAAACAAAATGCATTTGTTCTGTTTCTGTTTCGGCATTTTCTACTTTATTGCTATTAAGTTAGAGTATATTACTATTTGCCACCTTAAAAGCCTGAAGCGTGCCGATGCCGATAGTGGGCGCCGGCCCTTACTCCCACTTAGTCAATTAGCCCAGTTAGCTCATTAGCGCCATCTAGTGCTCAAACACGACTGGGCTATTACAGATATCGATCACAGACTCCCAGTCATCGAAACACGATCAGAGATAGAGAGATAGTTTGTCTAATGACTAGTTAAGCGACGTTGTCGACACTGTTGCTTGGAGGTACTTCATTCAATCAAGCGTGGCTTTCTACCTGTTTTCTGAGATGAATAACTAGGGGCCAGTCAAGGTCTATCTTCCTGCCATATTCTACATATTATTTTATTATTTAAAAGGTGAAAGATGAAACCGGTTCCTAAATAAATAAAGAAGATTTTCATTACTCATACTCTGAAAGTAGGTCATTACTGACCTGAGAAGCGGGCTGAAAGTAATATTTTTCATCCCTAGGGAGAATCACTTTCAACTGACAGCTGTCAAATTATTTAAAAAAACTAGTTCTTTTTCACATATCTATTGAACCACGTTCCAACTTTCTATACAGCCACGATGTAAAATGAAATTGAAATAACTTAAAGTTCAGTATTGATTAAAGAATATATATTTTTAAAATGACTTTATTAAGTTAGTTTCAACAATTTCTTTGAAATAACGTATCTTTGAGCAAAATATTTACCAGTTTTACAATGATGAAAATAAAAAATAATGGCTGAATAGCGGGCCGGCCACAGAAAAAAAAAACAAACAGAATAGGCGGGAAAGCGGCAATTCGATCTTCATGAATTAATTCATGTTTTTATTTTTACTTTCCTCGTATTTGTAATGAAAAGCACAGTGTTTACCTCGGGTTAAAGACTTATTTAGTCCCTCGAACTATTGGCGCCCTCACTTCGTTCCGGGCGCCAAACCCCGTCTCGGGACTAAATAAGTTACTTTCACCCCTAGGATAACAATGTACTATTTCACTACTCATACTCTGAAAGTAGGTCATTACTGACCTGAGAAGCGGGCTGAAAGTAATACTTTTCATCCCTAGGGAGAATCACTTTCAACTGACATCTGCCAAATTATTAAAAAAAAACTTAGTTATTTTTCACATATTATCTATTGAACCATGTTCCAACTTTCTATACAGCCACGATGTAAAATTGAAATAACTTAAAGTTAAGTATTGATTAGAGGATGTATATTTTATAAATAACTTTATTATAATTCATTTTCAACAATTTCTTCAAAATAACTAAGCTTAGAGCAAAATATTTACCATTTTTCCAATGAAAAAATAAAAAATAATGGCTGAATAGTGGGCCCGCCACAGAAAAAAAAAACAAACAAAATAGGCGGGATAGCGCCAATTCGATCTTCATTTATTTTTAAATCTTTTTCTTTGGCTAATTCATGTTTTATTTTTACTTTCCTTGTATTCGTAATGAAAAGCACAGTGTTTACCTCGGGTGAAAGACTTATTTAGTCCCTCGAACTATTGGCGCCCTCACTTCGTTCCGGGCGCCAAACCCCGTCTCGGGACTAAATAAGTTACTTTCACCCCTAGGATAACAATGTACTATTTCTATCATATGAAACTACCCCTTATGAGATATTGTCGTTGTCAGAGTATGTTATGTCCTATATTCGCGTCCGTTTTTTGGTATAAATATCACCTAATTTTGTTTATTTATTTTTATGTAGAAAACACGACATACAATAAGTATGTTCTGTGTTTTCTATTTTTATCCATTAATGCAAGTGGCCACGTCAAAAATAACTAACTTTGGCATTTTCCGTCAAACTCCAACATGGAACTATTAGCCCCGACTGCCTGTTCCAGGTCTAACTCCTACCTACCACCGCCTACTATATTTTTCTGCTTAGCCCTATGGTCGACTGGTAGAGAATGCCTAGTCGGCATTAAGTCCAACCTTTGTAACAATCACGTTGTGCAATAAAGAATAAATAAATAAATATAAATAACTCCGACTCGTATCGTCGAGTTTAGTTGAAATAAGAAGGAATGAGAAACATAACTACTCCTTAAATGAAATAAATGGAATCATTGATAACTTGATTAGAGAGCGAAACGAAACCTACTAGACGATAGATTTCCTACATAGCCAAGGGATTAGCTTGCTCCATCAATGTTTACAACTGTCAACGATTGATCTTTAATCCTACACGTCTACTTACTCGTAATTATCGCTTCATCTATACATACTATTACTTGTAAATTTATCTCAATATGGTAAGCGCTTAGTTTGATGTCTTAAAGCATTGCCTTAATTTAACTAACCAGTTTCCTTATCAAGGCAACTTGGCAATTTAGTTTTCAATTACCGCTAGAAAATCCAAGTCCAGCAGTTTGCTAATTCACTGAATAATTAACTAGAAACAAATCTAGTTTATAAAACAAGCTGGAAAGGTAATTTCGCAACCGTTTACGATGAACCTTTTTTATGTAGAATTCGCATCGGAGACTTAACTTGATAAGAATGTTGCTAGTTTCGACTGAGAGTATAGTTTTTATAATTTGTTCATTTGTTTCGTGTGATTCTCTTTCTTAATGCAAATAGCAAGGTAGTGGAATGAGCTGCCTGCTGACGTGTTCCCAGGGCGATACAACATGGGCATGTTAAAGAAGAGACTAAACACTCATTTTTTTGGCCAGCATTTACTACTTACCTTAGACCACATCATCGCTTATGAACAGGTGAGATGATGGTCAAATGCGAGACCTTCTTAAAAAAAGTTTTTTTCACCATTCAATTTCGTTTTATTTATTTATTTATTCTTTATTGCACAAAAGTAAAGTAAAATGGCAGCCTTTATGCCTAGAAGCATTCTCTACAGTCAACCACACTCTTCAGAACTCTAAATAATGACAAATGGAAGAAGAAATGGGTTTGTTATTGTCTATCCATCGGCTATTGTTTGAATGAGTTCCAGAGCGTAATTCCTTTTTTTGTTAAGTATTTGTATGACAGGATAATATTGATTATCATCAATAATTCATATTAATACATGTATTTTGTGGGCCTCAGTGTAATATTTGTAATAGTTTCCTGGCAACACCGTTCCAAGTTGTCTTCAACAAGCCAGTAAAACAAGTCGGCGAGGTTTAAACGCATTAGCAGATGGCGAGATAAAGTGTTTTTGTCAAGTTATTTACGAGTGGGCGGCTTCGTATGGCCTTCTCATCAATACTGCCGCCAACACTGGGCTATGGGCTTCTCGTATGGGCTCCTCATCAATACTGCCGCCAACACTGGGCAATGGGCGTTTTGAATGGGTTCAAGAATGGTTGACAGTAACGGACTTTTGACCGGGTGAAGTTGGGAATTTTATAATTTTAAAACCTTTGGTACAATTTCCTTGAATTATGGCCTTGAAATATAAGAACGAGAGTGTCCTCTGAAAAAAATAAAAAAATAAGGCCTCCTGGTCGATTCCGACCACAGCGGCTAATCTCAACGAGATTAACCAGGGACGCAGGAGATATTATAGTGCTTAAATGTGCGCGCAATACACAGGTGCACTCCCTATTCCATCACCTTTCTGTGACCCGATGGGACGACAGTTCGACACGACCGAAGAAAGGTGAGGCGCATGGATCATCTCACTTTTCGGACACGAGGTCATCGGCCTCCACTGTCCTAGCCAACTCGAAACAACAACACAAACATACTTGTAACATGTTGTTGGTTCGCGCGGGATTCGAACCCACTATCTCCGGGTTGAGAGCCCAACGCTCTAACCGCTACACCCCGGAGGCAGTGGCCTCTAAACTTATCTGTCAAAAAAACTAGGTAATTGTATAAAGATTAGTGCATTCGGCAGTTACAACTCCACAGACAGATACTCATAGAAACTTACCCCCATAATCATAACAACTTAAACAGCTCTTCAACAACACGTCAACCTTTGTATCGTCATTTGTGAGTAAGTTGTCACTTACTAACACGTCAATTGCTTAAACAATGCTTCAGCGTTGCGTTCGTTTTTATGATTAAGGGGGTTGAAGTTTACTCGGATTATAAACCCTCAGTTTCATTATAATTGAGGCTTTAAAACCAAATGCATTCACCCGGATCAGAATTGCAGTCTTTTGAAATTTTGGTCAGCTCTAAAGAATAACGGTAACATTATTTTCCACAATAAACCTACAAGTAACTTATCTTTATACGTGTTTCTAACTCGAATCTTTCTCTAATTTTGGTAGTTTTAAAAACTACCTCAAACTGAGTGAAGCTAATGCAGTTTTCTCACGGATTTTACACCATTAGATGTTATTCAAATACAGAGTCACATAAATAAATTATAACATTCACACATAGGACAATCACAAAATAACGCTAAAGGTTGTGGGAATAGAACACACGACCTTTAGCGCTTTAGACAGGTCCTCTACCAATTGCAACAACGACTCTGCCAATAGGAGTTTTTGTTCCGCAGAATTACAGATATTGACAAATTGATATTTGGAAAGTTTATCCTATCATAACTAAAAAAAAACATCAGAGAAATAAATTTAAACTGGGCAGAGTTCAAAATGTACTTTAGGGCAAGGAGTAAGTACAAGGACATCATCGTCATAGATTATGACATTCAGCGATTTTCTATGTTTTAAAAAATCAGCCCTTACTCAGAAATAAATTCATAGAGCGTGTCTTAAGCGATTTCAACCTGAAAATGTAAATACTCATACCATTGCCTCATACCGTGTTGTGACACTGGCTGGCAAACACTCGTGCCAGTGGCGTAAATGTGGTAGAAATCAGAAAAAAAAGGAGCGTCTTACCCGCACGTCAATAAAATTAAGTTTTTGTAATACATTAACCCTTTTTTTATTTCCATTTGTTCATTCTGTTGTCGGTAACATTTATGCGGCTTCCACGGTGGCGGAGCTTCGAACTCGATCGGTTTCGAGATTAAGAATCCTTAAAAGAGGCGAATGCTCTACTGAACACACTTGACTACGAAAGGGTTAAAGTTAAAAGTACTAGGACAGGGACATAACTCTAACCCTAGCTTGTCTGTTAATATGACACCGATCAGAATGCAATAGGATATTGCACTAGTGAGTCACTAAGAATAGACACAAACATTGATTGGTTTTATTCAGGTATTAGCATGCCGCCCGCGGCTTCGCCTGCCGTCGCCACAAATTTGGTGTAATGGTTTACAAATGGGCTAATACACCAGTGGTCGCGGGTTCGATCCCCGCACAGTATAAATATATGTGTGCACGAACATGTCGGTTTGCAGTGGTTTGGGTGTTTTCTATGTATATTAAGCATGTATTTAGAAAGTAATATTTAAGTATGTTTATCCGTTGCCTAGTATCCCATATCAAAAGCATTTGCTTGCTTAGTTTGGGGCAATAATATGGAATAATTAATGTCCAGTCATAAGCTAAAGGCTCCTTATACGGCGGTAGTCAAAATCGTATTCTATTACGGTGGTATTTTTATTTTCGAGATTTATTTCTATTCTATTCAGTTAAAATACACCAAAATGTGAAATATTTCTTCTAAATCTATCACTCTATGACTGAATTGACGTTTGCAAGTATAACACATAGACAACACAACAAAATCAATCAATCTGTGTAACGTCGTCGACGGGAGAGGTGGTTTCATACAAACGCGCAACGACAAACGTAAGTACAGTGATATTTATAAACTAAGTTTTTCGTTTAAAAAACCCGTTAAAGTTTGTTTAAGAATTATTTATATCATTTTCCTATTGTCATACTTACTATTTAAATAGCTTGTTTCTTATTTGTTACTCATTTTTTACCTAAAAAACAAGAAATAAAATACCGCCGAGAAAGGATACGAATTTTATAGCTCCATCCTAATTCGGTGGTATAACTCCGAAATAGGAAAAACACTGGGCATGTTTAATTGTTTATAACTTTCAATTTATTAACTTGATTAATTAGTTCCAAGTGTTGTTGAATTAATTATTAGTCTCATACATTGGAAACCATATTCTGCGGTATGTGTTCTTTATTAGAAATCTAGTTAAATATGAAAACTGTTGAGTACAAATTGTTGGTTTCTTAGAAATGGTCAAATTAGGAAGGTGTATTTTAACTTATCTCAAATGAATTATTTTGTATAACTTTTGACTTGAGTTATACACATCTGACCCAAAAACTTGCTATCCTCTGACTAAGCATTTACACTCTTTTGTTTTTCGCAATTTTGATGGGTCAGAATTAGGATTAATAAAAGCACGAGTAGTTTTCCTATTACGGTGGTAGTTATTCTAGATAACTCTGTATTAGGTTATATATGATCTCCTATTACGACTCTATTCATAGAACATAAATACATTGCAAGTTTTGGGGTTCTGTAAATAAATAAAAGGTTTTGTACCTTTTTTGTGAATTCTTATTATAAATTTGCGTTTTTATTTCTATAAAATCAGTTAACGCTGTACTCAGTTGTGCTGTATCCGTTAGAATCTGTTGGAATTCCGGAATAAGAAGTATTGTATTTCAACATGAGAAAATCCTAAGCAATTCTTATGTTAAAATACAATACTAAAAAACGAAGCGGAGTCAGTCTGTCCGGAAAGATCTTTCTATACGGACTGATGTTGCTTTGCTCCATTTTTACATTTTACTGAATGTAAAAAGCAAAATCAACCGAATTAGAATAATCCAAAACTCTTTTTAAAAGAGTAATGTTGATTACACGTATGTGTAATCAAATCAATGGTCAATAAATGAAAAACTTACAATTTACTTAACTACTTAAGTAATTTGTTTATATTATTTAATAAATATTATTTGTACGGAACTCCAATGAGTATAGTTTATGAACCTCCGTATTAGGAGCCGTCCACCGCAGTAATAGGCTCTGACCAATATCATACCTCAGTATTAGGGAAAATCGACTCGACCACTTAAATATTTTTTAAAATTATGAAATATCATGAAAATAAACTAAGACTCAACAGCAATACAAAATTTAAATTCCACTTTTGAAGATAAAATGACCTTTAAAAATACTAACAAATGCTTATTTTTGCGTCTTACTTTCAAATGTTGCGAAATCCCTCCGTAATAGGTGCTTTTACCTTATTTATTTATTTTATCGTCGCCATTTCGTAGCATGCTTGTTTCAATTTTTCGGATGTTCTTTCCCAAGGTCTACTCTATCGTGTTCATTAAAATCAGTACAATAGTTTAGGCGTGAAAATGTTATGACTTATCTGATATACTTTCGCATTAATCATATTAGTGTGTGTAAGTTTACAATAAACTAAACTTTAAGTAACATTGTTTAGTCTGCAATAGACGATATTGAATATAACATACCCTCATTACCTTATCCCTAATGAGTTAGTCAGAGGCACACCGATTGTTGCCCTTATGGTGAACGTAACATTCAGAAGCCGACATTCCGATCGAGGGAATTTGTACCCAACGTGGTAAGTGGCGAGCCTACTGCCGTTATTTGGGTTGCTTGGGTTTTATATCGGTGTTTTCCATCACGGGATTGTTGGTCGCAAATTTTACAATGAACACAAAGTAGGTGAGTTCCTGCCAGATTTGATGTCGGGCCCACCGGGTTCCGAGTCAGAGTGTTTAACCACTGGGCCACGACGCTCTCCAACGATAATGAATACTGTACAAATATAGTTTATCACGAACAATACTTCCCCTGTGTTTAGATTATGTTGTTAGTTACGTTTCTCCCTAACCATTGCAGCATTGTTATATAAAATGCAATTAAATCATAATACAGCGTTTACTACTTCATTCACTTGATGTGTCCCCTTATTTTCACTTCTCACTGGGCCTATGATTAACATGCGTATAAGTAGCTTGATAAAAACTACCCTTCCATATAAGGGGTGGAAGAAAAAGCTAATGACTGTATGAATAGAATTGCCATATATGAATATTGATACTGCAGCCTACCAAAGAATAATTGTAACACTTCAACAGACGTAACCTTAAGGTGTAATGCAGTAAGGATCATTTTCCAATTTCTAATAATGTGTGCAGAGTGTACAACGGTCTTCACACGGTGCTTTGAAAGAAGCCATTATTCCGTAGTTTTCCTGTAATAGCGATTTCAATTAGCATCGCTATCGTGAGAGCTCGGGATCGTGTGCGCCAGCGCAAGGCCGCTCCGGAGACACGACGGGAACCGATCGGTGATTGGTTGGTTGAGGTTTGTACGGCGCATGATGCTGGCATATCGACCACCGATTTGGTGTAAGGGCTAACCCAAAAATTCATAAAAACGAACGCAACGCTAAAGCATAGTTTCAGCAATTGAGGTGTGTCACTTATTCGCAAATGGCGGCAGTAAACAGAATAAAAGTGATGAAGCGGTATAAAAGTTAAAGTGTTGTTGAAGCGCTGTTTAAGTTTTTATGAATAAGGGGGTAAGACGTTAGCTGCTATTCCAGAGGTCGCGGGTTCTTTCCACACAATTTTTTACCATTTGTTCGCTTATACATGTATGGTTGCAATGGTCTGGGTGTTGCTCATGTACGGTCAACGTCATGACAGGCTACCCATTTCCGGACAGTCTTCCTTGCTCTATTACAAAAAAAATACATTTGGTAAGAGCAAACATAAAAAACGGAATTGTTCGTTCCTTTTGACCTAATTATCGGATGTCTTTTCTTTCTTTGAAATCTTCACAAAAGCCTTGTTGTGTCGGTTTTGGCTAAAATGATAGCTAGTTCCCGAAGGTTGTTTCATGAAATAGAAAACTACTTCAAACGATTACCAACTATTAATGAAATATAGGTTAGCTTACAAGCGAGTTAGCTGAAAAACGATATTAATAAAATTTTATGAGCACCACTAAACATGGACTATATTAAGCAGGAAATCTATGAAAATGAGTGAGATACGATCGTAAGGGTGTGTAATGTCTTCAACTTAGTAATGTATTCATATTTAATACTTTCGTGCCTTGAACGAGCTCGTGGGGGCCCTGTCACAGTGGGACAACGACATGAATATAGTTTATTGAAAAGTCATTCTTATGGCGTCAAATTCTCACACTTGCAGTTTTTATTTTGTGTTAAAAATACTTTTTTTTAATATCAGACTTATTTAAAACTACAGCCTGCTTTTTATGCTTCTAAAGTTTTTCAAAAGTCTATACTAGTAAAGTTGAAAGTAAATTTTTCACACACTTAACCATTAATAGTACACTGCTCAAAAGTGTCTAGGGATATCTCAAGAATTTTCATACAAAGTATAGCTATTTGGGAGGCTGTAAAAATTTAAATATTGAAACCAACGTAAAAATTTTTAGAACACAGAAACTTCTATATCTGCCCTTTTAGATTGTATAAAGAAATTCATTGTAGTAGCATTATTGTACAATTGTAAGGACGTTAAAAAAAGACAGATTTTTCTTTTAAAAGGTGTCAAAATTTTAGCAAAATCAAACGTTTTTTTTGTTATATTCTTAACCTTTATCTTATGCCTCTGTCCTCGCGTTATTCTAAGATAATGCTCAACTTGTAAACAAACTTAACTTTATGAAATATTTGAAAAATGATATCCCTAGACACTTTTGATGTGTGTATATTATTAGTGAGTCAACTATAAAAGTCTTATTCTCAACCAGTGTCAGATTCGCAATATAACCCACGGCTTGGCAAACAATGCTGTATTGGACGCCCTCCGGCCAGATGGACTTAAGGACGACTGGATGGTGAAAGCGGGGTAGCGGGTCTTGTGGCGTACGTACCTAACCTTGGCGAGCAGCAGCAGTGGACTGCTATAGGCTGAATATGATGATGAAAGATTGTTAGGTGAAGAAAATGCGGCAACCATTAACTGCCATCGAATCCCGTTGAGACAAAACCCTTGCAGCAACAGCTTGGCAAGTACGAACTACTAAGATCAATATCGCGTGACACCGCGCTTTGCTTTCCATCGTGATAGCCTCTGATATGTCTAAACTTTTGGATTTAATATCAACGGAGAAGTTAGCCTGGAAAAAGCAAGACCTATGTAGAAATTTGTAAAAAAATGGGCACTTGTGCTAAGAAAGTGGCACCCGAAATCAGAACTTCGAACATCTGAGCAAAGCATTGACAGTTTGAGACGACACTGCGCAACATTTATTTGTCTCGTCAACGCTCTAGTAAATAATCGTACTATCTTGTACAGCCGGTCAAATTCTAGGTCTGTACGTACGCCAGGGGACAATTTTTGACTTCGCGTCACTACTGACATAACGTATCTTCCTCTTTTAAAGAAAATTGCGAATACTTATGTAGTAAAAGATTCGATCAGTCCTAGCAGATTCCGATGCTCATTAGCTATTATTCGATTTCAATCGTGTTCAATCGTCGATTGGGCTCGCTGACAAACTGGAGTGGAACATAATGGTGGGTACTATTAAACCGAGCTGACGTAAAAGGAGCCCAATGCGCTGGCGCACAGTTAAGGGCATTGAATTGAGGAGATCAGACCAGCTGATAGTGACGGCGAGATCAAACAGTTGGGAACTATATTTATGGAGTTTGGTAACCGAAACTGTTTGATAGAATATTTCGTTTGATTGGCTTGTTGGCGCAGTAAGCACTCTTGCCTATAGTCCTGGATTCGACTCTCACCCCTACCTTCTTTTACCTTTGAAGGAATAGTAGATAATGTGTTCAAATTTAACAAATTATCGTGATTTTATATAAAACATTTAAAATGAAATTAAAAACTGTAAAACTTAATTATAAGTCAGTGTTGTGTTGTGAGGGTGCGTGTGTGTATTTTGGGAGTGTATTTGTTGGTTATTGTGGGTTGCTCAATTTTTTAAAGGGGGTTTCAATTAACCGTTTCAATAAATATATTAGTTCAATAACACTAGAATAATTTGATGAAATTAGGTGGTGAAACAATTTTGTATGTAGAGTTGCACCCGTCGTCCCAAGCTGCGTTTGGCATAAAAAAATCATTACTACTCAAGTCATTGTTTAAATAACAGTGAAAGTTCCATACAAACTCAACGCCTGCTAACACGAACCGCTAAGTTTGTGAAACCGGCACAGTTGGTCGGAGAACAATAAAGATGATAGCCTCTAATCGTTGGGTGCCGGTTCGATTCCGGCACGCTGCGGTATTTGGAACTGAACGGGGTATGCCAACGGCGAATTAATGTAGAGCTATTGAACATAAATGTTGAAATGTTACTTGTTTTTTAAGCAAGCAAATACATTATGCAAGGTGAAGCGAATAGACTATCGACTTTTAATCGAGTTCAAAAATGATGTTTGTGAAAGTCGTTAAACTGTAGTTTGAATGTGAAGACACGTTCAGGGGTGTTATTTCGGCGGACATCACTTCACATCTCGGTGCTTCACGCTTACTTATATCATCAAAATACGCTTCACTCTGAATTAATATTTTCTCTCATTTTGTATGTAAATAATTAAAAAATGATTTTTGGCTTAGTTCTAAATTGATCCATTTTCAAGAGTTTTTTCAATGTCTCAGTAACAGCTTTATGCAAATAAATACAGTAATCTTGTCGTAAAAGGGAACTTTTCAAAATGTGTGAGTTCAGCATTTGTGTGCTAAGTGTAGTTCCTACGTAATCTTTCCACTATTCGTGATAAAATAGATTCAATTATAGGGTCTAGTTATTAACTGCGAAAAAGAGACATTATTTTAATAAGCTCTATTATATAATCGCTCTCGTGACTGCAAGTATGGCCAATACTTAACTTAATTATAACCTTAGGCAACCGTCCACCTAATGAGGTAAACTCCCACCTCAGATATTATTAGTTGGTTATTCATGAGCTTGGCAGTTACCCGCCTAAAGACAGCTGCTGTGGCGACACAAAGCTTTGTAAGCTCCGTAAATGTCGTTTAATTATGAAATGTTTTGTTTAATTAATGTTTTACTAGTGGACTCTGTCCACGTGCACTCGTGATGTTAATAGCCTTCCACAAATAGACTATTTAATACAAAAATATTTTTTCAAATCGAAAGAGGGCGTGTGTCTTATGTATTATCTTTAAGTACGTATTTTTATCATTAATTAAAATATCGTTGTTTTTATAGCAAGTTGCACAACCCAAACTCCCTAAACTCTCTGTTGAGCCTTGCGGTTGACTGGTAGAGAATGCCTCTTGGCATTAAGTCCGCCATTTGTACTTTTTTTTGTTGTAAATTTGTGCAATAAAGAATAAATAAATAAATAAATAAATAAATAAATAAGTAGTTTCTGAGATTAGCGCGTTCAAACAAACAGCAAACTCTTCAGTTTCATATTGTTAGTATAGATATGAGTAATTTACAAACCTGAGCAAGTCGTACAATTGAAAGAAAGTCTGAAAAACACTGTTTTCTTTGAAAGTTTTCCGTTGATCAGTCTAGAGCTTAAATCATCTCCGCTATGTGCCTGTTTGATTTGACTCTTACTCCAGGGGACACCCTGTATATTATAAGTATAATAACTATGATTCAGTTTATGTAAGACGTTGCTGTTGCAATACAAATAATAAACGTCAAGTGTTAAAGCAGGTGCTTTGAATTGTTATTTTGCAATAAACTGAAAAACAGAGTGACCTGTATAATTACGATCATAAGGTAAATTCGATCCTCGAATATAACATTTTGCGTCCGAAACTGGTATTATTCAATTCAAAGACATATTTGATGTTTAAATAAGTACTTAACATAGATACCATCATCGATCTTACAATTAAAGTTTTGCCGGCGTTCCGGTCAACAGCCCCCTTGCACATTTAGCCTGCGCACCGTGGCGCCGCAATCGGACAAATCGGTAATTGAGCCCTCAAATCGATCCGGCGCGCTGGCCTGCGCTTGCGCAGCGCTGTCCACTGTGCGCATGCGATTGCTTACATTGTTCGGTGAGAACGTAGGGCTTTACACGGCCGGTTTCATAGCTATGACAGATAGCTTGGGAGTTTAGGATTTAAACTGCCGTGGGTGAGCTGGCTGCTTTCCCCACTCGCAACACAAAGATGTTAACTGACACAAAAAAACTAAGTCTAGGACTATCCCTGAAATCATACACTGCTCTAGAACCATATCAGTATTTTTTATTCAATTTGACCATAAGCTTTTATTTTGACGACCGATTTGGTGTAATAGTTCAGAACTGAGCTATTACACCATTGGACGCGGGTTCGATCTCCGCACAGTACAAACATTTGTGTGCATGAACATGTCTGTTTTGTACTGGTCCGGGTGATTTTCTATGTATACTAAGTATGTATTAACAAAATATATTTATATATTTCAGTATGTTTATCCGTTGCCTAGTACCTATCCGATAACACAAGCAATCAGTTGCTTAGTTTGGGCTAGATGGCGCTGAGTGGAATAATGTCCAGCAATATTTTTTGGTGGGCTTATATTTCAAAATTGAGTACACATTTATTCTTAAGTATCTGGCTCTTGAACCTCTACCTATTACGCCAACACATCAGTTAACTCTTGAAGGTAAGTAACAACAAGATCCACTTACAAAGTTGATATTCTGTTTCACTCAACAGTCAACACATCCCCCAACAATGAAAAACCAGCTATACCTACCAAAGCATGTAGCTGTACTAAACCTAGCATTGTTGCTAACCCCCTCAACTTCCCACTTTGCATTATGATTAAACGCCACGGCGCAAGTCACAGTGGGTCTGGCTTAATTGGCGTGCCAGTCAGCGGCGCGCCGTTTTGTTCCCGCTGGGCGCCAATTAGTTCCACTGTGCGTCGGGATTGTTCCGTTCCACGTTCCAATTTACGCACAAACTGCATTTTTCATTTTAAAATGATGTAAACTTTCCGCGTTGCTAGAGCGGTAAGTATTCAATTACGATCCGGCACGAAGGACCAGTTAATTGCGAAATATTCAAATAGAGTAGTAACTTTTAGTTTTCTTTGGTTTTTTACGATTTTGGGGGTCATTCAGCAGCAACTGCTAATTGTAGCATAAGTACTAACTTAACAATACTAATTGAGCTAGTGCTGACGACATCTGATTAACTTTTCAACGATTAGAATATGTGATGGGAAACGTAAGGTTAGTCATCGTTGTTCTCATAGTGTAATAGGTACCTTCAGGTCAGTTTCAAAGTTCAAAAAATATATAACCACCTGATGTTACGCGGTCACCGCAGCCTATGGTCACGTGTAATACCAAGAACGTCACTCGTGTGTTGCCCTGTTCATTAGCTCTCTCCAGCTCCAATATTTGTCTCATAGGAAAAGCCTCAAGTGGTTAGAAGTAAGTCTCAAAGCTCTTGCAAGGACGGCAATACACGGTCGATACTGTAGTGACACGTGTCCGCCAGGCTGTTTCCTTGTTTGTTTGTCATTTTAGTATTAAAAAGGTATATTTCTAGTACGTTTTCCCCGACCTTGCGGCGACAGCTGCCCCTGCGCACGCGGTCACCGGCGGTCACTCTGCATGCGCACGCGTCGCTCCGCTGAACACGTTATAACGTATTATCACATTATGTCGCGTACAACATTGTTGCGATTGACGCTTTTGTTTCAATTAAAATATTCAAACTTCAAACTTTATTGCGCACTAAGGTTGGGTTGCACCATTTGACTTTAACAATAACAAACATCCAAATTTCAGTGAAAGTACCGGTTAGGCCCAAAAATGACGCCAAAATTGTCAAATATGACAAAAACTTTAACTTTAACCTTAACTTCTACTATGGTGCAACTTACCCTAAGTGGATATGTCACCGGAAAATAACAAAAACCGTAAATTTATAAATTTCCTAGGAAATTTATAAACTTTCGTAGAATTCTAAACGAGAGATAAATTGTATCATTTTACGCCCACATTTCCGGAAATTTATAAATTTGCGACGACTCACGGTAAATTTATCAACTTACGGATATCTATCCGTAAGATTCTAAACGGTTTGACTAATCAGAGAAGAGCTTTTAATTTTACGCTTTTATAAATTACGGAAAATAACACACTGCTCTCTGATTGGTCGATGTTGACAGTAGCAATGCTTGTGTTCGTAGATTATGGTACAATCACATTTGCCAAACTGTACATTTATCAGTTTCGAATACCTACCTGTCTGGACTTTTACTTTAAAACTGGGTAGGTTTAACGGGTTACTTTTTACAATTAATAGGCTGATAACCCCTACTTAATCAAAATAAGACGGCAGAAATCGTGTTTTACGATTTCAAAAAGTTTACAAAAAAATGAAATACACTTATAAAATACTAGCGG
Organism: Udea ferrugalis; assembly: GCA_950022985.1. Classification (NCBI taxonomy): domain Eukaryota; kingdom Metazoa; phylum Arthropoda; class Insecta; order Lepidoptera; family Crambidae; genus Udea; species Udea ferrugalis. Next base: position 922,648 of record OX465532.1, on the reverse strand, counting down.
CTGCCCGCGACTTTGTCCGCGTGGACTTAAGTGGACTTAAAATGAACGGATTCGTCAAATGGTCTGACGTTAGCGCGATAGCTCAATTCGGGATGCTTGTGAACGCGCTATTTTAGATTTTGTCTCAATTCGGAACGCACCCATAGTTACGCTAATGACAGCAGCCGTCTGTCATGCTATACCACGTGATTCCGCGTACATTTTTATATTTACTTGATATTTTCAACAATTTACACAATATCTTTATAAATTGTAGCCTATGTGTTATTCAGATGTTTAAGCAACATTATTGTAAAGTTTCATTCAAATCCATTCAGTAGTTTTTACGTGAAAGAGCAACACAGCACATCCAGACATACAAACTTTCGCCTTTATAATATTAGTAGGATAACATACAAAATATGGCATACCATCTCGATCATATCCCAAATGGGGTAGTCAGAGTCACACTGAGTTCCCGTCACGATGAACGAACGGAACATTCTGAATGTTCCAGCCCACACTTCACCGAGGCAATTTGAACCCATCGTGGTAAGAAGCGAGCATACCGCCGTTATCTGGGTTGCTTAGATTTTTTATCGGTGTTTCTCATCGCCGGAGAGTTAGCCGCAAATTATACAATAAACACGAAGATGAATTGTTCTTACAAAATATAAAACATTAAAACCGGCCTTTTACCAAAATTAAATGGCGGAGGAGAGGAATGACACGTGACTTATTCGACCAATCAGAGCGCACATGGCGTTTGGTTACCGCCCATTTATTATTTTACGGATGCGTTCCGAAAGTTTATCAATTTCCGGAAATGAGGGCGTAAAATAATACAATTTATCTCTCGTTTAGAATCCTACGAAAGTTTATAAATTTCCTAGGAAATTTATAAATTTACGGTTCTTGTTATTTTCCGGTGACAGATACATGGTGATGTGAACAATTTTAGCACTTATAACTTAGGGACCCTTTGCGGATGCTGCAATAGTCTCTAGGACAATTTACTTAATAAAAAGATATTTCGTAGAACTACATTATTCATTGAACTTCATTATATGCAATGTGATTTTCTGTCCATGCCAGAATATGGAGGCTTACTTGGGTTAGATGGAATCTTACCTATTAGGACTCCGGAGTTTTAGATGCTACATTAGTTATGAAATATTTCGCGACAACCATACTTCGTACGTGTACAAAACGTAGTAAATTTTTATGCTCTACGTTACTTTTTCTTCAACGGAAACAAGCCAAAACACAAACACCCTTTAGAAATCTGTTGCGTTACATTTTAGATTTCGCAAATTAAAAAAAAACGGCTGGTGGTGTACATAGTACTTGTAACAGGTCTACACGAATAAAGATATAATTATTTAATTCAAATTGATCAAAACTATTGATTTCGGTTTTATCTTGATTTCACAGTGTAATGTTCCCGGTGATGTAATGACACGATATATTTATGATACGAGTACGTCATATGATACGACAACCTCGCACTTGTTCAGCTTGTAGCTTGTAAAAAAAGAAAAAATAAGTGAAGGCTTTTAAGTGATAACCGTTTTGAATGATCTAAATATTTTTTTAAGAATGAAATAAAAGTTTAATTTACTTCCGATTAAATTCAAAATACACCATCATTCATTCATTATTACACAGTACTTTTGAATCAACAAAAAAACATATTTTTTAAAGCGTAATGAACACACACACAATTATAATACGATACATGAAAAACATGTCCTTAATGTCAGCATCTAATTCAGAGTTGTCAAATATGTCTGAAGGCTGTCTGAAGTAGATATTCAAGAATACCTAGTAGCATGAAAGATTCAAGTATTCATATTTCTATAGTTATCGATATTTTAAACGTAGCCGTTATACATAGCCGTTTTCATCCGTATATTTACAACATTACAACGAAGGTAACTTATCGGGTGAAGATACATAATATGATTGCATAAAGGGTATAATCTCAGTCGGGTCGTCCAGACCGCACCGCAAGTCGCCGTGATATCTGATATTTTGCAGCGGACTTGTTAACACTTTCACACCCTGTGGCTTGTTACGTGCCTGTACTTGTTACCTGCACCGGTTACATTTTTTAATATCTGGCCTCACTTTCACACTCATAATGGACGGTTATAAACTGTGACATATGGACATAATATGTGAGATGGCGGTTACTGTGAAGATTAAGAGTAAAATAAAAACCTACCAAACCCAGGAATGAGGAACCCCTACTTTACGGGATAATGAAATAGTACTGGTTCCGTTTTTTCTTCATAATGTCATTTGGTCGTAATCGATTCCGTAACTTACTCTAGGAAGGACTTCGCGTCCATTTTCGAAATTGAAAACATCAATATCTTCGACATTCGTTGATTATCCAACAAAGTCACAATTCACAGCACAACATAGTTAAGTCATTAAATTAACCCTTCCGCAATACGATTGAGTTTCCAACTCAAATTATGTGTGTAACATTTCCTCATAAGTTGTTCAGGCAAACGAAGAGCCTGGGGCGATAAACAGATCAATTCAAGGAGGAAGACGTGGCAGAAACGGCACGGGGCGATTTAGACCCGCTGTGTATCATTACACTGTGGTTAGAGCGGTGACAGGTTAGTTGCTGAAGTGTCACGAATATACAATGTATAGTAAATAGTAATGTACTGTAGGAATTAAAACATTATAACACTTAATACAAATTGTTTTTAACCATAATGATGGGAAACCTCAGACTACCTCATGGTTAGCGGTTACTGTAGACACTAATTATTATACACGAAACAAAAGAAAAAACAAAGTTTTTGATTTATAATGTACTTACTGTCTTAGGACACCGAATTTCGGATTTCATGCCAGCTAATACGTGCTCGATAGATATAGGAAGAACTAGCGACCCGCCCCCGCTTCGCACGGGTGCAATAGGATGTTATTATACCTATAAACCTTCCTCTTGAATCACTCTATCTTTTAAAAAAAAACGAATCAAAATCCGTTAGGTACGTAGTTTCAAAGATTTAAGTATTCAAAGGGACATAGGGACAGAGAAAGCGACTTTGTTTTAAACTATGTAGTGATATATGTATAGAATAAGTAGCTATTCGGAAATACAGTCAGCTACAGTCATTTAGTATCGGTGCCATACCTAGTTGGACACGACGTCCTGTTGATACGAAAGTTTTTTTTCTGGAAGTCATCCGTTTCATACACTCCAAAGCTTCAACTTGTTATTTCAAAAACAAAATGCGAGACGCGTTAACCGAAATGGGATAAGGGACAACCTTCCCAGCCTGTAACCACAGTACACAGAGAATAGTAAAATATCTACATACAAACGTGACGCTCTCGGTTTGAATATATGCGTGCGCGTCGCGCGCCGTGTCGGCACGCGATTTCACGCACACGCTAGCATAAAATACGGCGGGATAAGGTGGTGGCAGTACGGACGGGCTGTGCCGCGTGTCTGTGTACACGCTAGGCTAATAACTCGGCGGGTGGCCATAGATAACCTACTGTTTGTACTGTAACTTACCATCCACGAGACAGAGGCAGGCTTTAGTTTCAATATTTGTTCGCCATCAACAAATATTAAAGAACCCAGACAATCGGCAGCCGACCGCAGCGGTAACCGACACCGATCATTTGCGGCCCGGCCTGTCCGTGGTGTTTGGCTTAACCTTCCATCGCTTTCGATTTGGTTTCCAGTAATGATGGGTAGCGAGAAGTGAAAAGTGCTTTTTGGAATTGATCTGATACTACACTTCAGAAGGATATGGGTATTTTGTTTTGCGCAATTTAGAGCCACGTTGTTTAATGGTCCGATCAAATTATTAACTAAATGGAAAAAATCAGCTAATTTTTTTTTTGTTCAGAAGCTAGCCTTTAGAAAGGCCTCTCGAAACCATTCCAGTAAGTCAGCTGTCTAAATCTGCAGTGTAATATGGGTATGCGCTAAGCCTCTGTTTAAGTTAATTAGTGCAATTGGACATGCCGACTTTCTTGTTTTAGGGTTTGTACATTACACAGAAATGCAGTCTCGTTTTTTTAAATTTATTTAGCTAATTTTCTTGTCTGACTTCCTATTTATGGAAGTGTGTTTGCAATGGTATCAGTGAAGTTATTTTCCAATAACTTGATAGACATAGAATAAAATAAAAAGATCCAACTTGATCTCATCCATGTGAGATGTTGTTTCGCTTGTCACGTAAGTCGTGTCACAAGGGCGTGCACACGAGGCGGCACGTCACGCGCCCTGCCCGCGATCACGACACCTGTGCCGTGTCCTGGCCTTGGACTGACTGTCCACCAATAGCACTATCTTGTGATGATCAAATATTAGTTTTTCAAAAAACTGGCATTTGGCTGAGCTAATGACATCTGCCACAAATACCAAAATGATGGATTTCTTTATTGCACTATGCATCCTTGGGGTAGGCCTATGTCCTGCAGTGGGTGTCGTTCGGCTGACATAATGATGATGACAATGGCGTTATATTTATTACAAGAAACATGTTCAATGTTGGCCAAACAGTTCGCGACTCTAGTCTGTGGGATCCATCATAAGGTTTTGTCACTAGAATACAGATTTTGCAGTTCTTGAAACAAAATTTCTCAGTATTGGCGACCGCTAGCTTTCTTTGAAAGAAATTTAAATAAAGCTCTTTAAACAACTGTTTCAAATAGCAAATAGTTCCAAATGAAAAGCATAGTTCCTCGCCATAGTAGAAAAGCAGATCATATAAAGAGACTATCAGTTATAGGTATGACGTTATTACGCAGTCTCACCATTTCGTATTTTAGTAAAAAGGATTAGTTTGTAGAGTCAATTATAACATCAACTCTCCTTCTTTTAGTTTTCTGTTTTAAGCCTGTAGCTCGCCCAGCTTTGTCATTAAAAGATTTAAATTACTAAAACTACATAGACTTGTCTTTTATAATAGTGAAAAGGTTCATAAAACAGACAAACTGAACTAGCGAATAAAGTGGAAGTAGTAGGTACCTTATTTACGAGCGAAACAGGCCGCCACCCCGACTCCGTGCGACCTTGCTATCAAGGGTCCATCGGGACCGTTATTGTGAACCAGGAACCACTGCCTAGATCTGCTGCTAATTAAAATGAAGGTAAGGATCGTATTAGCTGAGAGTAACTTATGGCTTTGAATGTTTGGTGAAGTTGAAGGCAATGACATCGAACAGACTCTACTAGGTTTTGTCACTAGTGCAATGTGGAAGCCTTGAAGGTTGTGTGCTCAGTATGATGTTGTTAGTAATCGTTGCAACTGCCACTACGAGTTTTCATGCATTGCTTAGCAGGCGTAATGTTTATGTTTGAATTGTTATTGATATGACACAACAACGGCGGTTAGGCATCGACCTGACGACGGTAAATTGTCCCCTAGAAAGTAATGTTAAGTATGGCATATGGCTGAAAAGTCTTCGCAATATTTTTCTTAAATTGGTAATAAAAAAAATAAAAAAAGTCTTTTACACTTGGCAATTTGATCTCTAGAGAGGATAATTTTTAAGAACGTTTACCCCTTTTAATACTAGACTAGGCATTATTTCAAAACCGACTTTTTATAACCAAATGTAGGAATGTTGTAACTTTAGTATCGTCACCGGGCCTTAACAATAAAACCTCTCTGATACATAAGTATTTTAATGCGCTGTGCTAAGTTTGATTAAATCTTAAAATAAATTATCTATGTTTAATTTAAGTGTGGTTTAACATAATTAAGTTTTGCAATGCCTTAATTTTCTTGATCTGAGTACGATTTCGATTTGTATGAATAACCTAGACTCTAGGTCCTAAAAGGTACCAGAAACCTTTCCAATGTTATTATGAGACCTAATAGAAATTAAAGTGTATTTAACATTTATTTTAATTAAAAGTCGGTACCTACATAGTTACTTCTGAGGCGGGTCATACATTTAAAAACATATCTATCTAATACCCGTGAACATGTGGGTAGTTCACTGCATCTCTCCCTTGCCTTCGGTACGATACATCCTATTGTTTAATTTGGTCGTAAAAGGAGCTATCAAACGTGTTCATTCGATTACTAGACAGTTGTAGGTACCGGCAAGTTGTTATGGCAATGTGGTCTGTTTTATAACGTTGAAGTTCATACACCTTTGATGCAAATATGAGGAAAAAAATTTAATAAGCTGAAACCAGATGAACCAAAATTCATTTTTCCATATGCCTTTTTTCTTTCTATAATCTTTTGAAAGTTTGTTTGTAAATAGACAGTTACTTTATAGGAAAATAAGTAATAAACTTACCAATAAACTCCAGTTATTCCATCCTTCCATAAACTTTACTGCCCGAAGGTTTATTATCACAATCACATCACGACAAACTCACTCAAGCAGCCATTGTCAAACTAATCCAATTTTTTTACACCTGGCCGAATTGCTACGCACGAGACATATTTTGAAAAAAGAAAAAGGAAAATCGAATCGTTCGAAGGCATTCGTGCGTCCCCGAAGACTGCGGCGAGCCGGCGTGCCAACCTTCGACGACATCTGCCTTCTCTCTTACTCCCTCAATGCTGAGCTCGGAGTAAAAGAGACGGTGAGTGGTAGGGACTTGATCGAATGTTTGCAAAAAGCGAGCTTTTTCATAGTATTGTTAACAAGTTTTCCTTTTGCTGTACAAGTTTTATGATTAGTTACAGGCAAGTAACCTTTTGTTTTAATCTTCAGACGTGAGTTACATAACATTTATATGAGCAGTATGTTCGAAACGACTACACACAATTACTTACACACATTACCTACTTACTGAGCCGCGTAAACACCAACTCACATCAAATATTGAGATACTTATTTGGACTTTTGTGATAAGCTTACATTAAAATAGCTATAACTACTGTGCTTGATTTACGGACAGCGAGGGGGTTTCTGGGTTCAAATAGCTTCACCTTACTCAAAATAAGCTGGATTATTAGCTGAACTCACAGACGTCGATTAAAATTGAGCATCCCTTACAAAAATAGCTGTCACTTTCGTTCTTTAGACGCTATACGCGACAGTTTTGCCACTAAATTGATAACTAATTTAAAAGTCTTCAGTTCATCTTAAAAACTATAAGGTGGTACTTTATAACCCCCTCATTCATAAAAACTTAAACAGCTCCTCAACAACACTTTTACTTTTGTATCGCTTTGACTTTTTCATTCATGTTGCTGCCACCATTTGCGAGCAAATGATACAAAACTATACTTTAGCGTTGCGTTCGTTTTAATGAATAAGGGGGTAAATGTTCAACAGCTGCTTAAATAAATCAAAGCAACAGCAAGCGATAACAGTAAGTACACGACCTAACCAACTTTTCATTTATTGTTAAAAAAATCCTCACTTAAACAATTTCATATAACTTGGGTTATATTTTTGTTGGATTGTGATAATTCTTCTTATTTTAAAACAATATCAAATATGGAAGAATGTTCATCACTTTTTTTGTGATAGTTTTATAAATTTAATTAAAATATAGTCGCATAGCTGTCAAAATTTTACCCACCATATCACTCGGCCGTCAAGTAGGTCCTAATCCCAATAAAACCAATGGTAATTTATATCCGCGTACGCAGTTTTATCAGAGCATCCGATGGGCGATGCGGCGGATGCCTTGTGCCTGACGTGACGAGACGTGCCACTACACAAATTGACAGCTGGACCTTGGGCCACCGCGAAGGGGCACTTTGTGTGCCTTTATTCGAATCTGTGACATTGTGACCAAATGTCAGGTTATTTGACAGATAACCTGAAAAAACTATAGTTTTCTTGAAAAAACTATCAAGTCGACCCAAGATGTCTTTCAGCCTAGTCAGAGGCCTTTCCACAACTTGATAACATCTGACAGTGGGGTGTATCACTTACCGTACAACCCTTCAACAATTCGCATTGAGCCTGCGTGTCGGAGTATGGCTCGCACCACCTCAGTTTAGGTGGTTTAGGCCCAGCAGTGAGATGTGTTAAGGTTGTTGTTCATCCCTTAAAATATTCCTTATACGTAGTTATGGGACCATTCTTTAAAAAAAATACTATCTATCTTGCTAAATGAATGGGCAGGATTCACTGACCGTTCGTAGAGGTGTCCATAGCCTTAGGACGCTTTAGGAATGCGTTGTTAAGTGGTGAAAGAAATTGGGCAAAGATCACCTCTGTTAATGCCGATATTTCCCATGTAAAACGAGTTGAATAAACACAAGACAGAAAAAAACATCTAAATAAACACAAAGTGACTACCACTGGTTCGGACGTCGATTCTATCGAGAAGACTCCGGCAAGAGATTCGATGGTGGCACACGCCATCTTGACGGATAGATTACTTGAATCACTCTCCTCTTTAGGCCCAAGTGGTACTGGGCCCTTTGAGTCTCAATCGGCTAATTTGACACATTTTCTATGATAAATATGTCAAATTAGACTATTGAGACTCAACTACGATTCAATTGTAGCGTTTTAAAATTAGCAGACTTGGGGCCCTGTTCTGGAACACCTGCGCAGGAAGCTTGGTCCATTCCTTCGCCGTTCGCATCGTAAATGATCTACCGTAACGGTTCGTGTGGATGGCTGGAATATCGACAACAATGAGAATGTGGAATGGAAGGTCTCTCCCAATCCTTTCCAAACATTTCGATCCCGTGCCAGGCTCAGCCAATTTTTCTCATGATGTCTTAAATCATCACTCCAACGTTTTCTGGGCCTTCCCCTGCAACGAAAACCGTCTGTAGGCTGCCACAGGGTGACGATTTGAGACCATTCCATATGTTGGAAGGACTTGATAAAAATATAATATGATATTTTTATCACTTACTAGCGACCCGCCCCCGCTTCGCACGGGTGCAATAGGATGTTATTATACATATAAACCTTCCTCTTGAATCACTCTATCTATTAAAAAAACCGCATCGAAATCCGTTGCGTAGTTTCAAAGATTTAAGCATACAAAGGGACATGGGGACAGAGAAAGCGACTTTGTTTTATACTATGTAGTGCCCGAGTAACATTTTATTCGGGCCTAGGTTGTAAAAAATGCCTTTTGGTTTTATATTAGTCCTAAAAAGGTTAACGTTATGCTGTCTGATTATTTTAAGTACTTGAGAATGATTAATAAGTATTAAAACTAATTGTTTATTTTTGCAACCTCGGAGCCGCTGACAAGAGTTTACATTAACGTTATGTTGACTTGTGTTTCAAGAGCATATAATCCTAGGGTCTTGTAGTTTTCATAAACTCCTGAATAGGTTCTAAAAAAGCTAGCAAAATGCTTAAGTTAGACCTGAAGGTTTCAATTTAAACTTTGATGCAACCATAAAGTTATGAAATGTTGAAATCGCTTATAAGCAATTTTTTAAACCCACTTTTAACCTTTAGGCTTTATGAGAGTTGCCTAAATAAACAAATTAGGAATTCGTAGTGAACAACCAAACCAATAAGCTATTTTCATAAGTTAAAGGCATGTTTACAGTTCTACAAGAATATTTTAAAGCTTTAAGGGCATCTCTAAAAATTATCAGTTGTCTCCGTGACTTGTCCATGAACCGATACAGGTGATATCGAAACAACGGAGCGGAAGTTTTCAACGTAAAGTACGTAAGAATCTCTGAAGCCAATAGAGTCTGGCTAATGAAAGCGTGACCTGCACTTTTCTTAAAAGTTTTTTATGGCAACATTATGAAGCTGTCAAAGGCACGTCAAAGTCTGTCATAGCAATTGTCAGTATTTCGTAAAAGACGTATATTTTCTCATTTATAATTGCTTTAATATGGGTAAAACAATAAAAAGTAACGTGCGAAAGCTGCTACATACTATGATCAGCAAGTTTAAACAAAAACAAGAAGAAAAGAAAGCTGTTTTTCAAGAAAAACAACAATGTTTAGATGCAATCTCGGATTTTTTAGGTTAGTACGACTTTGTAATCTTGGTCTTTGTTGGCTGATTATTATATATAATTACGATATTATACTAGTTTTTCTTATGTTTATAGAGAATTTAGAAGATATTGAAGGCCTCTGTGAAATTAAAAACACTGTGGAAAGATTCAGAGAATTGGAAAAGAAATCTTTAATAGAAACGCAGACTAAGTTCTTAGAAGAAATATCTTCACTAACTGGTATGTACCTGCATCGTTTTATTGCTTCGATAAGTGTGAAGACATACAGTGGATTTGTAGGTCCCTATTATTGTCGTTGTGGGTCGGTTTTTACATATATTTTGTAATATCATATCCATCAAAACTAGCGTTGAAAATTCCGAAAGAAACAAATTGTTTTTTTCGGTGAAATAAACGTTTGATCGTTTTTTACCGTTTTATTCGTTTTTTACATTGAAATATATCAGAAAAAAACCTCAGGGAAAAAAACAATTTTAATTGAAATTTTCTTCTATGTTTCTGAAAAATAGGAAAAAAACCATTGGAAGAAAAAACTGCCGATTTTTTAAGCAATGGTACATATTTAAATTCTATCTTGCTCACCAATCAGATACTAAACTCATTGTCCCTTTCTGAAGAATTAAAAATACAAGGCTCAAATTCAAATGATTTCAAATTGCATTTAATCGAACTTTTGGAGATGATGGCGGAATACTCAATAATCTTGTAGCAACACTCATGAGAGAGAGTGTTGAGACTGTCAAAATCCTTTCCACCTGTCTCGGGGGTACAAATTATTTGCTGGTTGCCAAATTATGTCCTTGGACCAAAAACCGCTTCTAGCCTGATATTCAGCTAAATTCGACCATATTCGATCCATAACATAATAAAAATATTCTTCAATACGACATCAATACTTTTCTTATCATATTTTTCCGCTTCTTTGATATTTTTCCGTTTCTTATCATATTTTACTGTTTTTTTCATATTTTTCCGTTTTATTAATAACAATTATGAAATATTTCATTTTAAGTTTTCTTTGAAACTTTCGAAAAAATCTTGTATAAAAACGACGGAATTAGAAAAAAACGGGAAAAATTCCCGCTTTTTTCAACGCTAATCAAAACAACCAACTATGTTTTGAGCAATTTTAGTAGGTAGGTAACACAGCCACATCTGGCAAGAAAAAGTGTCGAGTGTAGGGTCTATTGTAATTCTTAGAAAAAAAAAATGTGTAGTCAAATCAAAGCTCGCTTTGTCTTATATCTCTCCATTTAGTTTGTTATTTATCAGTACACAAAACTCAAGTAGGGTAGAGGAACCATTAAATGAACGATTAAGCGTTCTTTGTAATTTTGAGTATTTTTTTCTCACCCTTTTCTAGCCGTTTGCACTTGCTGTTATTTTTTATGTTTTCGGTATATACTCAATATTCTATTAGTTTAAGAAAATAATGCCTAAAATCTACCAGTTATTCATGAAAAAATGTTTTCTATAAAACTTTTGCTTTTTGCCCTAAAGATGAACACTGTGCCCTAATTATGAACGTTTTGAACCCAATAGATGAACTACCATTTTAACGGTTATAACTATGGGGGTAAATGTTATTGGATTCTTTAATAAGCAATAAACTAAAGAAGATCTTATGAATAAGTAGTTTTTTATATATTATACAGGGTGTCCCGAAACGTGACGTCAAGCGGGCACGGGATGATAGGCTAGGTCATACTGGCTCTGGGAAAAATAAGGAAAAAAATCTATGTCACTTGGTTTAGTAATAATAATAATATTTTTGATTTTTTTGGAAATCGACACCCTTGACTAAGTTTTCATGTACTGTACTCAGAAATGACCAAATTTCGCAGCGTTTTATTTTTTTATTTCATCCTAGAAAACTATGCTTTCGAATATAGCCACTTTTATGATGATCAATTTTGGACATTTAGTAAAAAAAAAAAAGTTCGACTAAGTCATGGTTAAGAATTTTTATGTCAGCTAACTTCATCCCTCATTTTCTTTAAAAAACATTACTATAGCATCCTTGGCAAGTTGTCCAGAAAAATAGCACATTTAATCAAGATTTCAAAAAGGTAAAATACTTACCATTTCCTTGTCTAATGTTTCCATGAAAAATATTATGAACCAAAATGGGTCGTTCAAAACTTGAACTAGGTGAAGTCTATTAGTATGCCTTACTTGGATGGTAAAAGAAAAAATGGCCGTAGGTTAGTGGCAGCGGCAAAAATGAATCGTTTACTGTTGCTAAGCATTCCATGATTGGTCGGTTAATGTGATGGGGACCAGTCCGTTTTTTTTTTCATAGTATCTCCGTACACATGACATTAAGCAGTTGTTGTCCCCAGCTGAAGGTGCTAGCAGAAGTCAGCCGCGAAACTTATTCAGAGGGCTTAGGGCGCCTTAATATCTTCTAACTACATGGCTCAATAGTAGCTCTGGTATCTTACTTTTACGGTAAATGCCACATCACCCTTACCATTTTCGTTCAGTCCTCCTTACATACATACATAAACGGCCTATAAGTATCCGTCCCACAGCTGGGCACAGGCCCCACCTCAACTATAAGGGTGGGCGCTAGCCATACTCTAACACGCCGGCTCAGTGCGGATTGTTGCAGGAGTGTAAATTCAGTGATATAAAAAAAAACTCAGATGTCATCAAGCCGCCCTAAGGCCCTCGACTAAGCATTATGACTAACATCTAACGATGCCAACCGGGACGAACTGCTTAACGTGCCTTCCGAAGCACGGAGATGTTGGAAAAATACACTACTAGTCTTCCTTGCTCTATTGCAAAGAAATGTCATTCAGCAAGAGCGAGATAAAAAACGGAAATAGGCTGAGATGCCGGTGACTGTACCACAATCCACACTTAGCTCACTGTGCAGACGTGTTAGAGTATGACATTGTAGCAATACAGGATAGTTTCGTTGAGCAAGCGTGACCGTTGAGCATAATTCTGACCTCAACTGGTGACACTTATGCTCAACACTGGGCACACGCAACGTCTTCCGGGACCCACCGCTTAACGTGCTTTCGAAGGACGGAGAAGCTATAAAAGTTTTTTTTTTTTTTTGGAGTGGTCACCCATCCCCCTACTACCCATCACAATAACCGACCAACCATGGAATGCTTAGCAACAGTAAACGATTCATTTTTGCCGCTGCCACTAACCTACGGTCATTTTTTCTTTTACCATCCAAGCAAGGCATACTGTAGACTTCACCTAGTTCAAGTTTTGAACGATCCATTATGGTTCATAATATTTTTCATGGAAACATAAGCCGAGGAAATGCTTAGTATTGTACCTTTTTGAAATCTTGATTAAATGTGCTATTTTTCTGGACAACTTGCCAAGGATGCTATAGTAATGTTTTTTAAAGAAAATGAGGGGTGAAGTTAGCTGACATAAAAATTCTTAACCATGACTTAGTCGAACTTTATTTTTTTTTACTAAATGTCCAAAATTGATCATCATAAAAGTGGCTATAATCGAAAGCATAGTTTTCTAGGATAAAATAAAAAAATAAAACGCTGCGAAATTTGGTCATTTCTGAGTACAGTACATGAAAACTTAGTCAAGGGTGGCGATTTCCAAAAAAATCAAAATTATTATTATTATTACTAAACCAAGTGACATAGATTTTTTTCCTTATTTTTCCCAGAGCCGGTATGACCTAGCCTATCATCCCGTGCCCGCTTGACGTCACGTTTCGGGACACCCTGTATATCATCATGTAAACACATTGACGCGAAAATTTTGCACTTCTAAATCAAGTTTATTTGGTGTTACTGGAGTACTTTAAAGAATTTATTTACCTCTTTATTTAAAAATCACGTATATCATTATAAAAATAATTATTTTTAGGCCTTCCCACTCTAATTGTGTGTTGGTTTCTTAGATATCAATAAACAACGATCGAATTTAGGAAAGTTATACGTCTGAATAACTTCATGTGGTTCAAGTTTTGGGGTATCAATTCAAAAGTTGAACAATAAACGGTTTCATACTAAAATAATTGTCGTTAACTGTTTTTTGTCTGAAATTCAAACCTCATTCATGTGGTTCAAGTTTTGGGGTATCAATTCAAAAGTTGAACAATGAACGGTTTCATACTAAAATAATTGTCGTTAACTGTTTTTTGCCAGGAATAGCTTGCGAAACAGCCGATTGTAAGCGCGTCCGTGACATTTGTGTCAATATTTTGAAGGTGTTAAGAAGAAAAAGGGGCACTTTATTACATATATATAAATATTTCACAAAAGAAAGCTGCAATTATTTTTTATCGCATTATTTATATCGATCGTTCATCTATTGGGGGTTGTTCATCTTTTGGTTCCTCTACCCTATTATTCTTAATTATATCTATGGACTTATGTATAGATGAATTTCTACTTTAAAAGCATTACCATTTGTTATGTCTAATATGATTAGTCCCTTCAATGTCGTAATAACAGATTTTGACTGTATAACATTGGGATAGTTTACCTGTACGGATTAGTACTTACCCATATTGGTATCTCTGCACCGGGAACCCGCCTTTTAATGTCTACTCTTATTCGTTTGTTACATTTCACAAAAATGTGTTATTTGATGTCATCAAACTATTTGGATAAATTTAATATTAAATATTCATTTTACACTTTGCTTTGCAGATGTTGGTGTCACAACACTAAAAAAAATTAAAAAGGAAGGATCTGTAAATGAAGGGATGTGGAACACTCCAGGAAAAAAACGCCCCCACAAAAGCTCAGTGTCGAATTTAGACAGTTTTGACATTGATGCAATAAGAAATAAAATTAACGAATTTTATGTTGCGAGAAAGGAGGTCCCAACATTGCGCACATTGCTAGAAGAATTACGTTCTAGCATTGGCTTTAGTGGATGCAGAGAAACTCTGCGTAAAATATTAATTGCCAATGGGTATGAGTTCAAGAAAAATAAAGAAGAACGCATGGTTCTTGTCGAGCGTTTTGATATTGCTGCTTGGAGACATAGGTATCTACGAGAAATTGCTGCTAAACGAGCGGAAGGAAAACCAATCATCTATTTAGATGAAACATTATGTTCACAAAAATTACAAGCCTAAAATGTCATGGCAAGGACCATCATCGAGTGGTGCCCCGCAACCAAGCCCACTGGAACATATCTCTTCAGGGAAAAGATTTATTATAGTACATGCTGGCTCTGAATCAGGGTTTGTACCTAATGGACTATTAGTTTTTAGTACGAAATCAAGGTTGGCGGACTATCACCATGATATCAATGCCGCAAACTTTGAAAAATGGTTAAAAGAAAAATTAATACCTAATTTGAATGAACCCAGTGTCATCGTGATGGATAATGCTAGCTACCACACTGTACGACAGAATAAAGTACCTACGACACAAACGACAAAAGCTGAAATACAAAAGTGGCTTGATTCCAACGGTATAAATTACGAAAATTACCATACAAAACCCGAATTGTTATGTTTAGTTAACAAACATAAACCTGATCCCCTGTACGTTGCTGACGAACTGTTGAAACAATACGGCCATGAGGTAGTGAGACTGCCACCTTACCACTGCGATCTCAACCCGATAGAGCTGATATGGAGCTCAGTTAAGCGTATGGTGGCAAAAAAAAACATTAATCTGTCTGCAAAAGAAACAGAAAATCTAATTAAAACCTCATTTGGCCGAATAACTACAGAAGATTGGAAAAAAATGACAGACCATGTAATAAATGTGGAAAATAAATACAAACAAAGAGATCACATAACAGAAGAAGTCTTGGAAAAATTCATTATAAGTGTAGGTGATGATGACTCTACTGATACCGAAGAATCCTTAGAGGTTGAATTTTTAGACTCAGATTTTGAGTATGATGATTAAACAAAATTAAACACCAGCATCAGCCCGTGGACTACAAGAATTTAATTAAATAAATAACACATTTAAGTATATTCTAATAAACAAATCTATATACACACTCGTTTTTTACTTACATCCATGTCAGTCAAGGCTCCGACACATCAAAAGGAGCCCTTAAAGAATAAAGTTCCGTAAACAAAATTGAGAGTCGTAAATATACAAGAAAATTAAATTTACTCAAGTATCAATTTTTTTTCTCCTACTTTAGTCAGTAATACCAGATGAAGATTTTTTGAATTTGCCGCGTTTTCTCAGGTCACGCTTTCGTTAGCCAGACTCTAGATTCATCTAAACTAAATATTTACTGTGTCACTGCATCTACTGTCAATTCAAATGATTTAATGTCTTATGAAACTATCTTCTAATGGGGCCTACAAGTGAAAGCTAATCTTAGATGGCGCCACCATAGCATGAACCCTTGTTCATCTGTGGCAGTGCGATAAACAATAAAAATTGCCCCATTTCTTGTTAATTCCCCACCTTTAAACATGTATTCCACTTGAAAAACAAGAAGTAAGTTGAAAGAAGAACTAAGAAAAAGAGGCGCCTCTTTCCGTGGAAGGAAAGCAGCCCTAAATAAATGGAAATTTGTGTTCCATGAATTCCTTCTTATTTCTTCAATTTAGGATCTTGGAACTTGCTTTTAAGTTTATTAAATGTTAACCTATGATAGACTAGCCAGTGTGTGACCATTTTATCATTTTAGTAGTAATGAAAACACGAAACTTCATACTAACTAGTTTTAAAGAGTTTGAGGTATAATAATAGAAGGCTCGAACTTTACTCTCCTTATTACTTTGGGCCACATTTTTTTAAGTTGCTCATCTCGGGGAAACTAGTGGCTTCTAGTTTCTTTGCAGTTTGGAACACATCAACCCGGAATTTGTGTGTTATTCGTCCTCAATTATGAATTCTCTACAAAATTCATACAAAAACGTCTTTGTTATTGGTCTTTGCTCTACTAGCGCCACTTGGCAGTTGCACGAACCATTGTCAGACATAAAATGCAAACTGGTCAGGGTTTCATGCAATGATTATACTGTGTTTATTCCACTACTACAAACTTATGCTCATGAAAATAAATTCTTTTGAAAGTATTCTCATAATCTTTTTATTCATAAATATTATCATAATAAAGCTTAATAATCACTTTAACACAACAAATACAGCCTGTATGAGCTGTTTGTGCTCGGGCGCGGCGGGGAAGTCTTGAACTACTCTTGGTAATAACCTTATCGCTAAATATTATAACGGAAAAAGCTTTGTAATCTTAATTAGCTCCGCACATTTACCTTTAGCTCTTATTTTGGACAAAATTAAGAGCTACCAGCTATCACAGTTCTAGAAAGGTTATTCTTAGGTTAGTCTAATGCTTTCTAATAATTTCTTTACGCCGGCCATGTTTTTTTCACTGAAATAAAAAAAAACTAACCAAAAAGCAATATTTTCATTCATTAAGCCAACATTAAGTATCGTGTGCTATACAATTTAAAATAAATGTTTTTAAATAAACTAAAGCTTTATTTCTAATACGATTACCTAATTTCATCTTTTTTTTTTTCATTGAAAAATCTTCGAATTTCTAAACTTACGAAAGGCCCGTTTCGTATACAGCACTATTAACCTAAAGTTTCACGATGAAGTGCCGGCCGCACGTTTTTTTTCCATTTATCCTGACTCTACTTTTAATTTTTAAGACTGCCATTTTGTAATTTGGTATAGCGGTAGGATGGCGCCATTAAAAATATGTTTCAAGTCCACAATGGATGTTTCTGTGTAAAATAATCTTAAGCAGAAACATTTTAAAACCCGAGAGTCCTGGAAAGGCATTTATTCATGTCTATGAAAAACGTTTTAGGTTGTGATAGGGTTAAATCAAGTTACTAATTGAGAACTTAAAGGCTTCCTTACAAGGTTATATTAACGTTAAATTATAGTTGTGAAGGTTATATTGAGGTTCTGTGCAAATACTTGGAAAGGTTCTGGATTTGAGCTTCAGGTTTGGCTGTAGCTCTCCGAATGGTTCTGAAACGTGGGCCCTTTTTGCACACAGGAGGTTAATACAAGGTTAATTTAACGTTACTGAGCCTAGTAAGACTTACGAGAAAATTTCCATACAAAGGTTTTAGAACCTTTTCAAAACCTTTGTTAGGTTTTTACTCGATGGTTCAATAATCGATGCAGATTCACTAAATGCTAATGGCAACACCAAACGGGGAAAATAGATGGTATGCTAAAGGCCGCTCCACACTTAGTCCGCGGATCACGGCGCGATCTCGCGGAGCGAACTTGCCGCGAATTCAGCAACGACTCTACACTCGCAACGGTTCGCGGTATTCCCACAGTTATGTTCGCAACGTCAAATGAAATGGACGTTGAAGTAGCTGTTGCTGCGTCCCTAACTTTATGCGCGTTAGCGTACTACAACTATGTACATATTAAAAAATCCTCTTGGTTAGGATCCCACAAAATGGGTTCCGCTTGGTAATATTCTAAAAACTGTAACTCAAGCTCGTTTGTCCATGTTGCGCTCATTTTTTGCTCGCTCACTGCGACCGTCGCGGACTGCGAGTGTGGAGTCATTGCACGTTCGCGTCGCGTTCGCTCTTCGCGCTCCCTTTGACGCGGGACCAAAAACCGACAAAAATTGGGGAACAAAGCGCGAAACCGCGAAGAATATGCGAAACGGCTCTACACTTAGCGTTCGCGCCCCTTCGCAGCCATTGCGCGCGATTCGCGGGCTAAGTGTGGAGCGGCCTTAACGTCAACACCGAAGAAAAGTGGGGACGGACAAGATGGCGAATCGAGGCATGCTTGGCCGGTCTTCTTGGTTTGACCGTCGACGACGACAGTCGCAATTGTAAGTAACGCCGAATATTTGTAGCTACCGCCAGTTTCCCCTTAGTTTCACTGCTTCGCGCCCAGTAATTAATGAGACTGTGTTTGTTATATTGTTAGTGAAAAGTGTCAAGTTATTATAGTGCTAGTGTACTGTTGAAGTATACGTATGTAATATGCTGTCGAGGGATTCACCTTACACTTCAGAAGTGGCAAAAACTCATACTCACAGTCACTGTATTTAATACGTGGCGTTTAATAGTAATTAATGTTTTGCTATACCAGTTTAAACCAAAGAAAGTGATTAGTTTCTTGCAGTACACTTCTAGGAAATTGGTAAAATGAATTTACTGAGACTGCACTAGACACTATTACTCATTGGATACTATTTTTCATATTCCAGTAGGTAACTTATGCCTACGATATTGCGAATTTTATTCTTATGTTGTGGGTAGATTTTTATTTTTCATCTTAAGTTTATAAAACGAGTACAATGCCATTGCAACGCGAGTAGCGTTGCTTCGTTGTCCTTCTAAAAAACAGAACGACTCGCCCGAGTCCCCACCCATGCCTAATATGACCTGCGAGGCCCCCGCGCCCCGCAATATCCCGCTTACGCCCTCAGTCCCTGTGGCGACACGCGCGATCCCTAGTAAGCCCGCGACCTCCGCGGCATCGGCTAAGACCAACAACCTAACTAGCTCTACCTCTTCCCAGAGGAAAGAGCCTTCCCCACCGCCCCTGTTTATTCAGAATAAAGCGCTTTGGATCGATGTATCCAAGCGCTGCAACTCTCTAGGTATTAATTACCTATCAGCCCGTACCACCTCAACGGGAATTAAAGTCTCCGTGCAGACTTCAAACGACCATCGTCGTTTAACATCTCTTTTGAAGGATATGAAAGTATCCTTCCACACCTACGCCCTCCCTGAGGATCGGCTACTTCGCGTAGTAGTGAAGGGAGTCCCAAAGGAGGTTTCGACCTCCGATGTCCAGGCCGATTTAAAGGCCCAAAACCTTCCTATCATGGAAGTACACCGCATGCATCGCGGTCGCTCCCACGCCCCCTATGACATGGTTCTTGCCGTTTTGGAGCATTCGCCCGCCGGCAAGGCCATTTTTAACATCAAGACGGTGTGCCAGCTCTCTGGTATCACCGTCGAAGCCCCTCACAAAAGGGGCACCATAGGGCAGTGTCATCGCTGCCAACTCTACGGGCACTCTGCCCGCAATTGCTTCGCGACCCCCAGGTGCGTTAAGTGCCTGGGCGATCACGGCACGGCTGATTGCCCCCGCCCTAAAGACCTCTCTCAGTGCACGGAGCCTCCAAGCTGCGTGCTCTGCGGAGAAACGGGTCATCCCGCAAACTACCGCGGTTGCCCCAAAGCCCCTAAGTCCCAGCGCCCCAGTCGCGCCCCGGCTCAGAGCCAACTCTCCTGGAGGGCCCGTCCAACCCCCATTAACTCCCAAGTCCGCCCAGCCGTGCCAGACCAATCTCTGGCCAACTTCCCGGCCCTAACAAAGTCCCCGCAGACTATCCCTCCCCTTATTAACGTACCCTGGGTACGTAATACCTCTCAAGTGGCACCTAGCCCTCCCCATTACCAGGCCCCTGTTGCCAGGCCCGTACAAAGGCCCGCGCCTCCCTCACCTCCCGCCCCGCAGGTCACATCGGCCTCCCAGTCCTCTCTAAGCGACTACTCTCTAGTGTCGCGCTTCCTCGGAGTAATAGACTTCGACGAAGTTTCTAGAGTAGCCAACCTACTCAGAGCCGCCGAAGGCAATCCCGCCCTCATGTTCGAGGCGGCTATCCAAGCCCATAAGATAGGCATGTCCCTGTCCACTTTTAAATGTAACCCATAATGGATATTACACCCAATGAAATGTGATGAATAAGGCTCCTTGATTAATATGGGCGATAAGCTTAATGACATTAGGGTCTGTTAAGGTCAAGGTCATTTTGAGGTCACATTATGGTCGGGAATAAGTGACATTGGGGTTTTATAAAGGGGGACGAAAATTTGGTCAAATTTAGTCTAGGACGCACCGTTCCCGAGATAAAGCGTGTTTTCTGTCCTAAAACTCATAGTTTTCTTACGAAGTAATTACACGCTCGTTTTTTTGGTGTGTCCGAGTTCTAGATGATGGAGCTGGCATAAAGGAGACCGTTCGCGCCCTGGTCGACCCCCGCGAGCACGGCACAGGTCAACGAGGTCACACTTGGTTGGAGCCCTACACGGTGTGATGCAAGATCCCAGAAATCGTGTCTAGTAGCGGAGCTGCGTTCATCCCTGCGCAGCGAACTTAGTCAGAGCATTCGTGAAAAGGTACCAAAAGGAACAGCAGTTCTAAGTCTTGACTAGGACCAGCAGCTGAGTTAGGGCTGAGTTATTTAATTGCTTTACCTACCCATGTGCAGATTAGAAAATCACCACAAGTTCTTGTAATTTTGGTTATAAGATAAGTTAATGAAACTTTATTTCACCCAAACAAACCAGAGTACCTAGTTCACATGGAACATGGAAAATGCTAAAAACAATAATAAAAACATACCTAGTTCACAACCAGGAAAAACAATTCTAGACTCAATGTACAATTTTGGCGGTTATCCTTTGCTAAGATAACTCTGTAATATACGAGTACCTATAAACCTTTGACGAGGTAACTTAGCAATCTTACTTAGTTATTCTAAGTCAATATTACTACATACCTACCTATATGAATTACAGAATGCAGAGTGTAAATTAAAATATCCTAAAGTATTTCCCTGCATATGTGGCCGCTTCATGTAACATTGTTTAATATAAAGTGAGCTCCGGACGTTTAAATAATTTTAAAAAAAAGGAAAGCGCCCAAGAACTGTAGTCTTAACAACATGTGTGTAACAGATATTATCTATAGATTACACAAACTAGCTAAAGTATGCACATTTGAAAAGTTAAATATAAAAACAAGTGATTGTACTTCTGTCGTCTGAGTCTTCATAGGGGCCCAACTGTCTTCTATCTAGGTCAGATTCTAGGTTTTGATTAAGTGTTGCTTAATAAGAACTCGGATCGCAAAATATGATTGCCTTTCCGTCCCTTTATATAAAATTGGCAAGGGCTCGAAACTGCGTTGTTTTCATGTTATTGAATAATTTAATTATTAGTTTATACACACAACTGAGGAGTTCTTGTAATTGTAATTGAAAGATTCTGTGCAAGTATAGGACGAACTGATCGGGCCCCGCTTCGCTGTGGTTTCGTTATAAGTAAGACCACCCTGTGAACAAAATTCGTACATTGACTTGCCTTGCTTCTTCTTCGAGTTTAATATCTGAACATTCTTGCATAGTGCTAATTTACATCATGACACACCTGTATTCGCTTTCTAGGTGCATTCGTATCGGCTGTGCGACGATATCTAACTTTGTCAGCTTTGCCTATTATATATGATTTATAAAGAAAATGAGTGACCAAACCAATATACATGATCAAGGACTTAACTCGGTAGCAAATAACTAATAAAATCTAGTGATAGGTCAGAACGACTTTCATAATCTGTTTATGTATTTACGATAAAGTACATAATTGTTAGAATAGCGAATATAAGTGCTTGCTTTTAGATAACGACTAACAAAACGTAACCCCGGTATCGATCGATTGGATTGAAAATCTCATTTGGAACAACTAATAAGTAATATTCAATCTAACTAAAAACTGAGAAGACACAGAGACAATCTGACCCCTTTTAAAAGAAAAAGGGGATAAACAAACATATTACATGGGAAAAAAAAATGTCTAACGTATTGTCCCCTATACTATGAACATGGTGTAATCCCTATCTAATATTCCTCGATTAGATTTAGCACTTCAAATTATGTTGGTCATTTTTCATATTGGTTGGTACAGATGTAAACACAGTAATAAGTAGTCAAAATCACTTATCTCGTAATTATGTTTTCAAATGCATGAGGCTACATAGCTGCATAGGTGTCAACATTTGGACATTAGGAAAAACATAGTAAAACAAAACAAATCGAATAATCTTATTGGCATAGAAAAAAAACATACATCAACGGACAGTTACATAACATTGTTTATAAAATACAGGCGGGTTTGTCGCTCTAAGGTTTTTTCTAGACACCCTTCAGTAGAAGAATAGGCATAGGTAACGTGTGGGTCCTTGCTCAGACTTTTGCTGGTTATATTATAATTAATTACATTTTTATACTGTTACATGATACCAACGATTACGAACTAACTAATACTGTGTGAGGGCCACCAGTCTGCTATGATGGTAACGACTAATGAATTCTATGATATTATTATGATAAATTCTATGATGTTCTGATAGCACAAGTGTGCCGCACAAATATCGCGATTTCATAGTTATAAGGTTATAAATAATTCATGAGTCATCTAAAATGACAGAATCAATGAGTGGCAGATGTATAAATTGTGTAAATTGTACTAGCATTCCCTATGCACTTCATATATTCTGGAGAATACTGTTGTGTGTAGATTAATTTATTTATTCCTTTTTCGTATGTAATACATTGGTCTTAAGAGTGATTAGAGTAAACACAAAAGGTAATTCAAATTGTTTATGGCATTCATGAATGTAAATAAGATGACAACAATACAGTTCCAGTACAACATGTTACCCATTTGGGCATTGCAAAATCTAAGAATAAATAAACGTGAGATGGATAATATTTTTAAGTTTGTCATTCTCTCATTGAATGTATTGGTCGGCAAAGAACTCATTTAGTGTATAGTTTTTATGAATATTTTTGCATCCGCCTCCTTTCTCAATGTGTTGGTAGATGATTAAAAACTCTTATTGCAGTGCAATATGGACTGCAACGGTAAGTACATTTCAGTGCGGCTTTGCGGTACTTTAAATTTATTTTGGTTTATTGTTCTAGTCGCTCGCGAGCTACAGGGTTCAGAATTTTGAAATATTGATGGGTTCTTTTTGATAAATTTGCATAGTTCCAGGATATAAATAGAAGTGGGGCTTAAACATTTCTAATTTATTGAAATGGGGTTTGCAGGTGTCCATGCTAATTAGGTTGACAATGCGTATGCATTTCTTTTGTAATATGAAGAGGTCGCCTACATCTGTAGTACTACCCCAAAGAATGATTCCGTAGCTTAGCCAAGAGTGTGCGTAAGCATAGTAAGCTGCAATAGAAGTTTTCTTAACGGTACTTAATTTTAACTCGAATAAGGCATAAGTGAATCTTCATAGTTTTGCTTTAATCTTCTCCTTGTGGTTCTTTCAATGTTAATATGAGTCTATTTCTAAACCTAATAATGAGCATGAATTAACTTTTTCCAGATTAGAGCTATATATATTTTAAGTTCTGCATTCAAGGATGTTTTTGGTAGGGTCTAAATTTTAAAATTTTAGTCTTTTAATTTATTAGTAAGTTGTTTTCTCTTAGCTAAGTTATTATTTTTGTGAGTATTCATTCCAGGTCAGTTTGAAATGTAGCTTCTGTTTAAATTTATATAAAGTAAATGAGAGAAGGGCTTAACTTAAAGAAATTTTGAGTTTATATGAGCATCGCTATCATCTATAAACAACAATAGGTGAGGCTGTTCTACGATATGACGTTATATTAATCTGTGAGCTATCTTCATTCATCTGAAAACTATATTCTATAGAGTATTCTTCTAGCGTTTAGAAGCATCTTTAATTATTTTAGGAAATCCTTTGCTGTTTGGATACTTTTAAAAGAAGTTTGTAATGCATTATATATTTTTATGCACACAACTTAGGGGCTTTTGAGTGTAAGTACTTTGACGTGTCATGTATATTCCAACTCTTTATTTAAGCCCTATAGTCATGCCTCGAATGAATGCACGGAAAAGAAAATATTGCAGATGTTTTGTCAAATAAATATCAGGAATTCTACAACAAAGAGGCTACCTGTTTTCCAAAAGCTATTTGTTCACAAGTAGTTAGTGACAGTACATTCATGACTTTCCGAAAACTGATCAGCGAGTCTTTCAATCCAACTTGTCTATTTACTTATTGTCATTTAATTTATTGATGCATCACGATTGGTTGAATTTTATTTGAATGTACATGACTTGTTATCACTAATAGTTCTTTAACACTGTATACAAACAGGTACTCGTTGGTTCGTAATACCGAAGATGCATGTTTTCAGTAATGTCGAATGTTTGACTTTTGTGTATTTAATAATGGGTAGTATTCGTCAAAAAAAAAAAAAAAATTTCCTTTTTTGAATTATTTAGTCAGCCACATCTATGTTGTTTTGGCCAATTTTAACTTCTATGTAAATGTAGGTATCTCTAAATATAACTCAGCATGGTGGTTATTATTTAGCATCTGAATTTGTGGTCAGCATTAAAGCAATAAACTACTGAAATATTGATATACGTCACCTAAATTATACAAGCAGACCAAATAAAACACTTTACTTATAAATGTCTACTTGTATATTGAAATGCCATAACTTTTAGTAAGTTTTAGTGTATTCAGTTATCTACTTTGCTAATTTCTAAATACGCTTGATAGTTTTCAGTTTTTTTGAACGCTCTACTGGCGAGTTCGTATATATAAAGTTATCCCGTTGCTTAGTTATAAAATGAGAAGTTTGATCATGTGGCTAATTAAAATTTCTGTGGCTGGGTTTATATTTCCCCTTTGATAATTACTTAATACTGTATACGTGTATTTTGTAAGTTTGTAAAAGCGATGACATTTTGTTTACAGTAAAATGTATTGTTTATGATGAAGTCTTTTTGGAAATAAAAGAATTGTTGCAGAAGTGTTTCATTGACGAAAGTTATGAGTTGAGGTTAGGAACACCGCTAATTAACTAGTATAGATAAACAATGGATATAAATCACATAGATTGGTGTAAAATTGATTGGAATGTGAATTAATAGTGTTCAACAAATAACTTAAAGATCACCCATTTTAGCAGAGTATGTCACGCAGATGCAGAAAACAATTTCTATGGCAGAATTAACTTAAGTTTTTGAATTTACTAAAAGTCAGTACACACATAGTAGTCTATCAGATAAGAAGTAACTTCAATTGTGAATACCTAGTATTGCTGGAGTCTTAGTGATCCCAAATCATCGTCAACTTCAGTCTGAGTCGCCTAGTTAGTATTAGTCAATGTGTCAGGATATGAATGAAAGAAGCCCAATGGGGAGTAGTATGCGCTAGACATGTGTACTGCCGGACCATACTCAATTATTTATTGCATTTCACAGTGTAACTTAAAGATCTTACATTCTTATGGATCACCATGAAACCTGTCGGGCACAACAATAGTGGAAAGAAGGAACACTCTTATTGAAATAGAGAGTATTTTTATTGAACAGTAATATTCTAGTAAATAAATAAGAATAGTTCTAGGAACTATGTCCGACACTGGAACGATATGGTTCCGATCCGAGGCGCCTTATTTGGCAAGTTCATCATTCCTCACATGTCCAAGCGAGACGGACCGACATAGCTGTACGGGTAATGAAAGGGTGTTATGAAAAGGTGTGTGTCTGGGCTTGTTTGGGCTTCCCGGCAAGAAGCGACATCAGACTATCTTCACGTCACGACCAAAAGTGGGCAAATTAGCCCACGCATGGGTTTGTGTGGACTTCACTAAAAACGACTACAGACAAGTATTATATTAGTGGCATTAGATCGATACTAGTAATAATTGCACATTATGTTTTGAAATGTTGAAAAAAATGAGGAAATTGTATGTGAAACTAAGACCTATAACGGTGCCATAACGGAAAAAGTGCACGCTTATCGGTGGAACTACGGACATGTTAACGGAACTATTTCCGAAGAGTGGGTTATCGTTCCAGGTTCAGTGCCGGATATGGTTTACGCATCTCCAGTGAATTGTCCCCGAGCGTGTATCGCCGGTGCGAGTGAGTTATCCCCGCGCGTGTAACGCCGGTGCGAGTGAATTATCCCCGAGCGTGTAACGCCGGTGCGAGTGGATTATCCCCGCGCGTGTAACGCCGGTGCGAGTGAGTTATCCCCGAGCGTGTAACGCCGGTGCGAGTGGATTATCCCCGCGCGTGTAACGCCGGTGCGAGTAAGTTATCCCCGCGCGTGTTACGCCGGTGCGAGTAAGTTATCCCCGCGCGTGTAACGCCGGTGCGAGTAAGTTATCCCCGCGCGTGTTACGCCGGTGCGAGTAAGTTATCCCCGCGCGTGTAACGCCGGTGCGAGTAAGTTATCCCCGCGCGTGTAACGCCGGTGCGAGTCAGTTATCCCCGCGCGTGTAACGCCGGTGCGAGTCAGTTATCCCCGCGCGTGTAACGCCGGTGCGAGTCAGTTATCCCCGCGCGTGTAACGCCGGTGCGAGTCAGTTATCCCCGCGCGTGTAACGCCGGTGCGAGTCAGTCATCCCCGCGCGTGTAACGCCGGTGTGAGTCAGTTATCCCCGTGCGTGTTACGCAGGTGCGCGTAAGATTTTGTGAGCATATGACGCAGTCCTCGAGCTTGAGCCGAGCCGATGGCAGATTTAGTTGTTGGACTAATGCCTGTGGTTTATTAAGTTAGAGAATGTAAACACTACTCGCCAAGTGTTAGGTTGTCTAGCACCAGATACCTATGTGCATGAGGGCATGCACAGTATCAGGATGGCCGAGTGTTAGGTTTTTACTCGATGGTTCAATAATCGATGCAGATTCACTAAATGCTAATGGCAACACCAAACGGGGAAAATAGATGGTATGCTAACGTCAACACCGAAGAAAAGTGGGGACGGACAAGATGGCGAATCGAGGCATGCTTGGCCGGTCTTCTTGGTTTGACCGTCGACGACGACAGTCGCAATTGTAAGTAACGCCGAATATTTGTAGCTACCGCCAGTTTCCCCTTAGTTTCACTGCTTCGCGCCCAGTAATTAATGAGACTGTGTTTGTTATATTGTTAGTGAAAAGTGTCAAGTTATTATAGTGCTAGTGTACTGTTGAAGTATACGTATGTAATATGCTGTCGAGGGATTCACCTTACACCTTTTTAAAACCCAAAATGTTACTCGGGTGATTTCTGTGGACTATCTTTATTATATTAAGTCTATGTATGGTTTGAAATTATTTTGGTATACTTATTTGTGTAATGTTATTTTAAAATATTTTATACATATTGTTTAATTTTGAATATCTGCAATCATCATAATGATGAATCTGTCTTACCATGTGGTTGACTGGTAGAGAATGCCGTTTGTACTTTTTTTGTGCAATAAATAATGAATAAATAAATATCAGAACCATCATGTAAAAACGTCTATAATTTAAAGAGACCCAACCTCATTAACGCGTGGGAACCACGCATGTCACGTGTATGGATTATTATCTATATTATCATATTTTTTAGCTAGAAAGAAACATGTCAACTCCATCAGACTCTTTCACTATAGAATTGGGTTTCCCGAACAGTATAGATATTTTTGGCTGGTCTGAAAAATCTCATAGCATAGCTCTGATGGACTGTACTATCTCATATTTGAAGCCTCAACTCTGTGACTAGGAGTTAAACGTAAAGCTGCAGTTTAGTTTTTCTAAAGTTTATTAATGTCTACATTTGTTGCTCTTTCATAATCAGTTAATATCTCGGCTACTTTATGGATCGTTCAGTACCTACTTAGAAAATGCCTCTCGCATTGTTTTTTTTTGCTAAAAATAATAACATGACATCATAACATACCCTCACCCTTATCCCTAATGGGTTAGTCAGATGCACGCTGATTGTTGCCGTCATGGTGAACGGAACATACAGAAGCCCACATTTTGCCGAGGGAATTTGAAATCAACGTGGTAAGCGGCGATCATACCGCCGTTATCCGGGTTGATTGGGTTTTATATCGGTGTTTTTCATCACCGGTGAGTTAGCCGCAAATTGTACAATGAACACAAAGTAGGTGTGTTCAGGCCCGCCGCTAGCTGTTTTGCCGCCCGCGTGCAATACCGAAAATGCCGCCCTTTATGAGTTTCGCCAAAAAAAGGATACTAAATAAAATGAATTAATGAAATTGATAAGCGGAGCGAGCGCAATTTTTTAGTTAAGAATAGCCTGGATTAGGCTGCACTATTGGTTTTTAAAATTGGCGACCTCCCTAGTCTTAATCTGTATAGCAATCCTCGCAAAAATCTGTTCTAACTCGATACCCCTTAGGTGAGGCTCACTTCGATTTATGAAAAACATTTTAAAACCTCACCTCATGCGTGATTGTGTCGTTGCTAAGACTAATCGCCATAAGCGCCAGGCCAAATAATGATGGAGGAGCGCCTTTTAAGAAAGTCAGAGCGAGCGAAGCGAGCGCGATTTTTTATGAGCTGAATAAGCCTTTTTTCAAACCTATCCACCTATAATAGCTTGAATTATACTAAACTGCTTTTAAGCAGTTTTAATAGCTTTTCAGGGAGGAGGCCATGGTCATTTGGCAATTCAATTCACGTTTGTCTCAACGATCCACAGTTAAGATAAGAAATTGCGCGAACGGCTCCCTTAAAGAAAATCAACAAATCGTACTAGATTAACGCGAGCGTAGCGACTGCGTTTTTTTAAGCAAGTGAGGGGGTTCACTCGTCATGAAAAAATATTGGAGAAGGCAACTTGTAAAACTTTTTTTCGGGGTCCCCTCAGGCGAGAGGCCAGCGACGCCGCCACTGGACGCGAAACTGTTATATCTCACTGTACGCGTAAAAACCTCAATTAAAAGAAGATAACTCGAGTGAAACGAAGCTCTGATTCTATACTAAAATATCCTATATCCTTAGTTTCGGGGGAGAAAACCGTAAACAGTAGAATAATAGGTATTACGCGAGCGAAGCGAGCGCGATTTTTTTGGGCAGCGCCCGCCCATTTCAGCATTTATATCCCCCTTGGCAAGGCACCCGTTTAGGTAAATCTGCCACTGCCCCTAACATCATACGTCCCGTTTTCCATAGGCTGACAGAGACGACGTTTGGTGCTGTATCTTAGTTTTGACGGATGCCAATAGATGACGGTGTTAACTTCATTCTTTCAGATGTTTTTACCTATAAATCAACTCAATTTGCCGCCCCCTATGCGTGCCGCCCGCGTGCGGTGCACGCGTTGCACGCCCGCTTGCGGCGGCCCTGGGTGTGTTCTGGCTAGATTTGAACTCGGGACCGTCGGATTCCGAGGCAGAGTGTTTAACCACTGGGCCACGACACTCGCTAAAAATAATAAGTCAAATATATGTACATAAAATAATTCATCGAAGCAACATAAAACTTGACGGACAGCCCCCTGCGTCTTCAATAACTGCGTACAACGTAAACCAATCAATTTATTAGTACGAGCTCCGCCGAAAGGACTTTTCAATTACATTCCTTTACTCTTTTTGGTTATGCAAATCAGACTTCAAGATGCGTGAGTGCGTGCGCAAGGTGAACGCCAGTTTCTGTATGAACGCCATTTTGAAAACTCGTAATATGACGCGATCTTCCAGAAAGCACAAGGAAAATTAGAAATGAATCTAGCTAGAGTCTTGTTAATGGCTTAATACTGGGGGTAGTTGTTGCTAACCCTGTAACCAACCCCCGAATTTGTAAGCGTTACACTCGCAGTTTAGCAGCCCTTACAAATAATGCAGGTACTTTTTAGTCCTATTGGCACTTACCGGTATGGTTTTAAGAGAGTTTTTAACTTTGATAAGTTTGTGAATTTAGTTGGTCGGTGAATTTGTAACTTATCTTGCTATTCAAATGGATTCACCATTTGAATAGCAAGATAAGTTACAAATTCTACAACATAACAACAAATCAACTAACGAAAATACCCATTCGCAGGGTAGAAGAACCCTATTTTTCAAGAACACTACCAGTTGAACTCCTGGCGTAGGATGATGTTAACACAGCCCATCTCGTAGAGAGTTAGCCATTTCGAAATGCCGGTGTTACGGCAGTGTGAGTTGTCTTTTCAACAATTTTTAAACCTTCGAAGATAGAGCCCTGTGTGCAGGTAAGTTATCGTACTGACATTTCAAACTTTCACAAAACGCCCACTCGTCTACTTCACAACTAATCACATCATAACACATCGCTCAAACCCCGCTTATTCGAGCCCGAATCCAAACAACCAGTTAACCCTCCCACCGCTTGACAGTAATCTGACAGGCGGTCAAACAGACCCCGCTGTCGCATCGCATCCGTAGCAGTAACAGGTTAACATTCAAATGTACTAGTTAATCGCTAGTGTGAATGAATGATCGATCTAAATACGTCAGTCATTAAGAAAGAAATGTGAGATAATCACTCTGTCCTGCGAATTCTCCAATGGCAATCAAAATACTTACTGAATTGACCAGCGGATTATTCACCGACTGTTAAAAGAAGGAGGTTTTTCAATTTGCCGGAACCTTCCTTTTGTAAACCATTAGGTTGAAGACCGAATTTCAGTTGCTCCTTTTTTAATGGACTTATGTATTTAAACTAGTGAATAGGCGTTTGCTGGGCTCACATGTACGACCACATCATCACCATCAGGTGAGATAGTGATTGATGTAGTTCTAAATAAAGAAAACGATAAAAAATCAGAGCTGAGATGCGCTATTGTAGATTGCTCAGTTCCCACGACGATAGCCTTGATCAACGAATCCGTTAACCATGCATTTACTGAGCCCAACAATGCCTATTGAATACACCCATTCGTTAAATAGAGGTAAATACATGACGTATGGTTATATTTAAATGTAAACTGCCGACAGGTAGCAAGATGTATGTTGTACCGGTAGTCCGTGCGGTTGAGACCAAGTCTAGTGGATTGTTGTTAATTCTACTATCAGTAGGTACGTACGCAATAATTACACAAAAATACACAGTTATTGTTAGAACTAGAATTAGTAGGGTCTTTTGGTCTTCGCTTCAGGCGGGAATCCAACCAGCATCTTCCGCTAACCTAACGCTTTCTGATATTCGAATCTTTAGTGAAGATACTGCCAGTGAAAATGCAAAAATTATAGAAAAATATGTTAAAGCTTTTTTATGTAAATCCGCGTCCTATGAGGAACCATTGTAAGGTTAAGGTTTGACCTGTCCCATAAGTAACCTCATTTGGATCGTGACACGAGGTATACATAGGTACCTACTTAGTACATTATTATTAGGAGACATCCATCAATACCCCTTCCGTACTTTATTAGTTGACTGGCGGCCGCCCGCGACTTTGTCCGCGTGAGCTTAAGTTTTTGGCCACCGACTTTTATACAAACTTGCAAACCCCATCTTAAACCCTTAGGGATGGAATGAAAAATGTGCACTCCAATTTTCAAGGCTCTACGACCAGGGTGGTTCTAAATCGCTAGTCGCTACCCTGACTTCCTACGTTTAGTTACGTACCCAGTACCCACGAAGTTAATAAAAAATCTCAATTCCAATGATTCGATTATACGCAAGCTGAAATTAATCAGCAAACACATCGGATGTAATGGCTATGCAAATGGTCGGATACCTGCGCAGACGCAGTGCAATTTAAACTTCTCGCTTGACGGCCAAATTCCACCCTCGATGTCGTAAATAAGAAACTGTTTGGAAGGTTTGATTAATTTTATTTACAGGTTATGAAAATCTGCTGATAATTTAAACATAACTCATCATACCCTCACGACCGTTTCCGAAATGAGTAAGTGTGGCTGGTTGTTGAGGTCATGGTGAACGGAACATTCAAAAGCCCACATTTCGCAATATTTGTAAGCGATTTGAACCCACAAGGTAAGGGGCGAGCCTACCGCCGTTATCTGGGTTGCTTGCGTTTTTTATCGGCGTTTCCCATTCTTGGAGGGTTAGCCACATGTTGAAGGTGCATTGAACACAAAGTAAGTGCTCCGGCCAGTCTTGAACTCGGGACCACCAGGTTTCGAGCCAAAGTGTTCAACCACTGGGCCACGACGCTTTCCGAGACGTGACCAGATAATTAAGAAAAAGTTAGATATCTAGGTGAATTACGCAATTTATGCTTATTAAGAGGTGAGATTATCTTTGTCATTGTTAGGACCGTTACTTGTAACAGGGCGTGTCCACGGGGGATGTGTCATAAAATAATATGAATGAATATGTTGATTACTATAATTATGAAGAAGATAAAGCAAGCCCTCTTCCGTTGTTGTCGTCCAAGACAAAAAAAAACCTAGCGGCATTTCGTAATGACTCTTTATGAAGTATGATTTCAGCTAATTAATTAAGTTTATGTTCGTAATATTAAAATTTCCTAAGCTTGTAAAACCAGATATTATCATACTAATTCATATAAATCGACCTGTCGAACTACATAACCGAATAGGTACTTAACATAACTGCGAGTGATATTTGTAAAACCAACACACGAAACCTGGAGATTGTCAAATTGAATCATTAAAATCAACAACGATATCCGTGTCTCGTTAATATCTCTAATGTTTACAAGTGTGTTAACATCGAGTCTGTGAGTTATGGATCGTTAAAGTTGGTGGTCCAGAACTGGTTCCTCATCAACGTCTGTGGAAACTTGAGACGTCAATTTGGGGATTAACATGAAATTTATGATTCGAGAATGGTCTAATTTCATAATCCAAATGCTTTATTTGTAGCCTTAACCCATGAGGCAAAGGCGATTGGGACATACCATACATAATATGCGGCTATAGGTACTAACTACCTACTTTCTTACATAGGTATCTTCAGTTTTCACATCCGCGTCTTTTCAAGTAAGGTTCAGGTAAGGTTCGTCAAAATTAAAAAAGGTAGGCTGCACTTTTTAAAATTTTAAGAATGAACTACAGCAGGAAAACTCTTTTAATGTGCGAGGTATCTCTGGATTTGTACGTTATGCATCCATAATTTTCTTTATTTTAACTTTAAATCTCCTCTACGTGTCGATGGCAAAAGCTGAGACAAGTATTCTGCCCTTTCACTACCATGTTTACCATGCTAACCCAATAAATCTTTGACTAGAAATACATAATGTGAATGGAAAACTAAAGGCTGCTGTTTTCAGAACCAGAGACATATTAATAAACTGTGATTACATCACATACCTAGGGAGTGTATACCTTGAGATACGTTAAACCTACCTAAGACAAGCTAGTTAGTTAGTCCTTCCAGCCCAGCTGTCCACTCCAACGGCCTCGTGGGCAAAAACGTGTAATGTAACCAGGAAACAGCGACAAAGCTTCGGTTGTCATTCAAATGAGCTACAACCGATTTGAATATAACCGCCGCTGATCGCCCAGGCTGGTCCACTTTCTACGATAAGAAACGAGAAGGCGATTTGGACCTGATTATCAAGTTTTGTCGCGCTGGACAGATACGAAGATTGCTCGCGATAAAGTCGGGTAATATCTTGTTTGCTCACTCGTTTGTCGGTATGATTATTAAGCATAGGTACTGTATTTATTTATATTATTGCACAAAGTAAAAAAGTGCAATTGTTGCCCAGTAACAATAACCAGGCCCAAAAACTGTGTTTACTGTCTTCCTTGTTTGTGCAATAAAGATATATTTTGGGAGCAAAATGTTTGAAAAATAACCTTTACATACAATAGGGTAGATGACTATGAGTGATTTTGCATGTTTTTTTATGTTCCCCAAAAATAATAATTGATTTCAAATGTTATTGTAAAACCACAATCGAAATTCGTTTCAAAATGAGGCTACAATAGGCCTGCAAACTTGGGTGGGCAAGTCCATTTCATATGTGTTAAATTTTTGTAAAACAATATCACTTTTTGTAACCCAAACTATTATGAAGGAATTATGTTAGGAGACCATTATCATAAACGCAATATTTAATATAGCTGTCGAACAAAGTTATTACGCGCTCCTTACAAAAACAGCGAGAGTGACGTCACTATCGCTGTCACTTTTGTATGGAGCGTTTTTGGGCAAGTCCAAAAATGTGCATTTCAAATTGTGATATCTCTGGTGGTATTGATCCAGATGAAGTGATTCTTTGAGGATTGTTTACATAAATGTAAGGTCTTTCGATAATAAACAAAAAAAAATTACAGTCATCATGCCTATTATAAAAGGTTAACCTCAAGAGAAATCACTTATGCCACTCACCTACAAACCTTTACCTATTACCTTCTATACGCTAGACACAAAAACGTAATTTCCTCCAACGTCCGCACTCATTCAAATGAGGCAACCGTTGCAGTTTCCACCAGTCCAATCTGAACTGAGCTAACTGCATCAGATGTTCCTTATCGAGCGTAATTACGAGCGATCGACTCGTACTCGTCTCGATTACGGAAATTAAACCGATAAAACAAACGGAAAGAACGGGCACGCTTCTAATGTAAGAAGCGCTGCCTCACCGAGAGGCGTTTCTCACTCTTTGAAGTATTCAATTCGGAAAAATATATTTACTGTGTATCTAGTTCTTATTTAAAAAAACAAAAGGGCATTTCTACAATAGAGCTTTTATTTCTCAATTCGGTGGTTAATTAATATTTTTTTAGAAAACCACCATAATAGGAGTACTAGAAAGCACTATTCCTTCGTATCATTAATTTTTGTTACGGAATCTATTTAAAAAAATACAAATATTCAATCAATAACCGAATTGAGAAATAGAAACCTCGTTGTAGAAATGCAGTCGCACTCTATGCTCAAAAAAAAGTGCGCCGTAAGATAGTGCGCCGGGGTCGCCGAGGGTGGAACAATTTGATTGGTAAGAGGGCGAGCTAGGACAAGTATGAAATCACTGCATTATTAACGAGAACGGACTATAGGTGTGCTAAAACACTGGGCTACGGCTACGGCGCTGTCCCTCGGCGACCCCGGCGCTTTGTGTTCATTAATACATATGCTGGTTGTCTAACGGAAAACACCGATTGCGTTGCCTTGAGTTTAAACTCGTTCGCTGAAATGTGACATGAGCTGTGTGAGATCTGAATTATCCGTTAACTGGGACGGCAGAATAGGCATGACGAACAATTTTGAAATCTTCTTTCGTGATAAAGGTACACATGTATTGTATACTAAAAAAACTTTATTTCGGTTTCAAAGGTCAGTTTAACAAAGTTTGAGGACATTATTCTAGTATTTTATCAACAGCGCGCGAAAACGCTCGCAGGTGTCATGGCGTCCGTGTGACGTATTTGTAATGTAAATATCAAGTGTCTGTCAAACTCACTTGTATGAAATACGACAGTGACATTTGTTGATTTCCATTACAGTGACGTCATAGTGCGTGATTGACGTTTGAGTCAAAATGGCGAATTGGAGTATTTTATCCTTTTACTTTATCGAAAATCTGATTAATCTCAGATTTTAAAATCAAACTAAATGTGTCTTTTAAATCCTTTTAATATGTATTTTCCCCTAATGTATTCAAATCGTTGATTATTTGATACTGTCGTCATGCCTATTCAGTGCGCTTATTTATCCCTGTTTGGGATATAGTCATGAGGGTATGTAGATATTTATTTAAAGAAAGTTGACGAATAGTTTGAATTGAGGGCCAAATCTATTAAGGACATTATCTACCTACATGCCAAGCTCTAGGTGAGGGAGCGCCTCAGCGTAGGGTTAGCTAACACATCCAACCTCCTGCCGGGAAATCAAGAGAATCACTTGGCAGTATTTTTTGTAAATCTTACTTCTTACTAATATTATAAAGGCGAAAGTTTGTATGTGTGGATGTGCCATGTTGCTCTTTTACTTAAAAACTACTGAATAAATTTTAATCAAACTTTACAATGATGTTGCCTAAGCATCTGAATAACACATAGGCTGGGTACAATTCATAAAAAATGTCTTTTTTTTACTTTAGCAAACGCGGACGAAGTCGCGGGCGGCTGCTAGTTTATTCCTATGGGAAACACCTAGGCCAAAATAGTCATGTTCATGCGCGCATGCACAAATTAGGAGCATAATTCTGGAGTATTAGCCAACTTCTTAGCCTTCTACCAAATCGGTTGTCAAATTTATAGGTTAGACATATTCGAGGTGGCAGTTGACAGGAGTGTCGGGCCAAGGTGCCAACCCTATCCAATAGAAATTGCTCCGCATTCCGCACTAATGTAAATCGGACATCATTTCCTTGCTAATTCGCTCTGATTTTTTTTCGTACATTAATGACAAGGAGCGCTCATGAACTCAATACGAGTGCTTAATATTTTTAAAGATACGAAGTGGTCATTGCTTTAGTATAACAGTAAGTATCAATTTATTAAAAAGATTAAAAGATTTATAGCACACATGTGTAAAATAAGACTTACATTTTCTTTAAAGATAGAGAAACCAGATTAAATCAGAGTCGAATCACTTTGACAAGGCCGTGACAGGCGTGATTCGCAATTGCAGTTCTCGTAAGCTAATGGAGGTTACTGCCAAAGTTTTCTGAGCAACCATAGCTCAAGTTAAAGCCCGAAAACTATGGAATACCTATACACAAAATTTGCTTTGAAACATATCATTAAACAGGGAATTCCATGAAACTAGAAATTTTCATATTTAAACCTTTGAAACATTTCAATTTAAATAGACTTTAAATGTATCCTTAATACTATGAAAAATAAAATGCATAAATTTGAGGTCAGTATTATTTACATTCATAAAAGACTTTAACAAATCAAAAGATAAAGTTACTTGCTCTTGTTAAACAACATAAGTAGTCACCAAATCTGTTAATTCTTTCAACAAATCATCCTTAACCAGTGAACAGTCTTGACAAATATTGCTCTGTAATACTATCCCATCATTAGTTACAACAGCTTTACTTAATAAGTTAATGATTTCATTTTCTCTAAAAATGGCAGCACCTTTACTTACAAGAGCTAAAATCTGTTTCTTAGACAAACCTTTGACAGTTCTTCTTGAAAGCAAGTTATAAATTCTAACATACGAAACAAAATGCTCATACTCCAAACCATCAGTATGAGGCAACAAACTATATAAAATGTCTAAAACTTCACTCTCTACGTCTTTATTCACTTTGAGTTCACCAAGTTTACCTGATTGACTGTTTCTAGCGACGCTAAGGTTTTTGGCAAATGAGATTATGTTGATGGTATGAATGATATTTTCAACCAGCACTAGAAATCGTCTCACCAAGTTTTTATCGTCTTTACCCAGCTGTCTCGAAGCCGCGTGCAGCCACGACATCAATCCATACCCTTCTAGCAAAATCTCGAAAGCTCTCGGGATTGCTATAACTGAGTTGATGACACCTAGTATCCTCTCCTTTGCTTTTCTGTCACTCATTTCAGAAGAATAAAAGTCCATAATCATCTTAAGGCACATTGTTTTGAAGACTACGCTTACATCTGTCATCGTTTTCGTTCCATCTCTGATTACTTCCAGAATCCAGAGTCTTCTGTCTGCCGCCTCAACATCGCTGTCATGGAAGAGGCTGAGGAAATCTGGCACAACAGTGAAGTCAACCTGCTGTTTCGCTATGAAGAAGTTGTTGACTGGTCTGTAGAGCGGGTCAGCTGGAGCTGTGGAAACCATCAGGGCTCGTGCCAGGTACAGAGCGTCTACAGCTGGAAGTCGCGGGCTCTTCAATTCTTTCGAATCGTCGTCTTCTGTCGCGTTGAGGATTGCAGTCGACAAACTATGACGTAGGGTAGTTACAAAGTCTGTGAGGAATAGCTTGTCGTTCTTGTGTCTCCTGGAAAGAACAGATGCATTCATGTAAGTGATTATATTTCAGCCAAGCAAATTAAAAGACAAATTTCATATTCCTCAAAGCATTCATTATTACTGTAACTGATGAAAAATATCATAAATAAATGTAATTATATTGTAATTAGCTTAACAAAAACAGATATTTAAAACGAGAAAAATGTTTAATCCCTGAAACTAGCTTGAAAGGTTGTTGGATAAAAAAAAATGTTATTCATTCATATTCATTTATAGAGAATAAGAATGCGTTTTTATTTATTTCTTTAAACTTCCATGGCCAGTAATATTTAACTTGTAAGCAACTGGATAGCTACCATGTACCTTATTTGTTTCCGAGTTTCCGATATTTCGGCACTGTTACAAGCGCCATGGTAACGGAGTAACTGAAGATCTTGCGGGTGAGATGTTATTGGCAGACATATCGGTCAACCCTCCTTCGATTTTTTTATTACGGTCGGCTAATGTACATGGTAGCAATCTCGTTGCTTGTGATTTTAATGATTTAGTAAGATTAAGACCTCAAATTACACTCACGTCTCAGTTTCTAGCAGCAAGCAGAACCTGTGCAGCACGTGGTACGCCGAAGCCCTCATGAGGGGGCAGTGGGAGCTGAGCGCCATCACCGGCACCGACAGCAGCCCCGTCCGCAGCAGCTTGAAGCACGACGCCACCGACCCCGGCGCCAGCAAGTGGCTCAGCAGTGGGAATAGGAACACGGGATCGTAAATACTCTCATCATCATCCGAGTGCGAGACAGCCACCACATCTGCATTTGTCTCTAGAATTTTATCAAACTTCACCTTCTTAAGAAGTTTTTGTACAGACGCTTCAGTGTCTTTTACAGTTTTAACTTTAAAAACACCTTCTCTAAACGCAGAATGCAGCATCTTTTTAATTGATTCATCCGTTGCACCAATGTTTGGTGGCAAATCGTAATGATATTCCAGCTTCTGCGTTACGGGGAAATTTCTAACAGTCCTCTCTATGGTCTCTTTGTCGAATAAATTCAAAACCCGATTAGGAGTCGGATGCCCCCAAAGGGAAGAAGTTCTGCTTTTACGCACTGCGTAATGATTTGCAGCAGAATCGCCAAATACGTAAGGCTTATATTCATTAACAGGCAAGCCATTGCTTTCGTAATGCTGCAAGATTGACAGAATAACTCGGTCGCAAGGACTTCTAGTTGCATGATACGAACTCAAATACACTGGGATCTGCTGCGTTTTCATGACTGATTTGTTTAGCTGTATCAAAGTGTATACGAATTCCAGTAATCTCGATTTTATGTCAGAACTGTGGTGACTCAACATTACATTCAGAAATTCGGAATGAGACGTAACCATGTCAAAGAGCATCGCTAAATCCTCACTATCTGGAGAGTAGAAAAACTTGACCAATGATGACAGTAAAAATAACAGTCGAGGGCCAGGTGTGCTTCCTTGGGCAACCGTTCTTACCTTCAAAGAATCTTTCAGAACAGCTTTACAAAAGTTCTGCCATATCGCACTTTCTGTTACTTTTTTGAAGTCTTCTTTTTGTTCGCCTGGCAATCCTTTAGATTTACTGATGAGTATTGCATCATTTATGTTCGAAGTAATAGCGTCTATAATATTAATTTCTTTACTATCTTTCAAAGCTATTGTTACAATATGAAGCATTGATAAGTAATAATTGATGAAGAGATCTTTTTTCTGCTGTTCGTCCAGACAAAGCTTCAAAAAGACAGCCTGTAATAAATGAACATGGCTCAATTCTACTACTTCGAACTTGTGGCTTTTCATAAATAATTTTTGACAGTCTTGTACATCCATACATTCCAGTATCAGTTTTCTGATAAATTCCCAACATGAGTTGTATATTTGTCCAGCTTTATGGGGTTTCTCAAGAACTTTATTAATATTCGATTTATATTCCTCGAAAATAGTCGATAAGAACTCTTTATTTTCCAGAAGAAATTGCTTATGATGTATTATAGCATTGCCTAAAGGTAACGTTAATTCTCTTTGGCTTAAAATTTCCGACCGAGATATCTGTTCCTTCAAGACGTTACAGAATTTCGGATTATATTTAAGCAGAATTGAAGCTAGCTTTGAAGTAGACTTCCTGATTGCCCCAGCAATGAAGAACTTCTTGAAGATCTCGTCATTCACATAAACGGCATGATGTGGTTTATTTTCGAAATACTCCGTCAGAGCATTTTCAAGATTAGTTAGATTTGCAATTACTTCTTTGTTTGTGAGCAATTCTGCATACAATTTAACACTTTTCCTTATAACGTGCTGTGGCGTGTCGACAGCTATTGATCTAGAATATTTGTTCAACAATACTTGCAATATGTCCAAAACAAAACTTGGCTCTTTATCGTCTCTAACACAGTAATCTATGGCCAGTCCGAATATCTTGTTAAATATTAACAAATCATCTTCATTTGTCAAACCTACAACCTCTAAAACTTTGACAATATTTTCACTGCTTACATTTTTCCTTTTGTTGATTTTAATGAAAGCTTTGACTAGTTCATTATAATTCTTTTGCTGAAATGATTTAAAAATTCTGTGTTTTCTGTCTAAATAGCTTATAATATCGCGGTGTGTGATAAATATTTCCAAAAGCGTTTTAGTTGCTATTACACTAGAGTCTTCTTTTAGACACAGAGGATTATATATTTTTAGAATATGTGGATTTTTCAATAACGACAACATTATTGAACGGCATTCATTTATCAGGTGATGTTTTTTCCCTATTTTTATGAGACAGTGAAAGTAATCAATAATTTTTTTCTGCTTTGAACCATCCAACTGATCAATCTGTGTCAATCGAACTACACAAAATAAAAGATACTTAGCCCAGACCAATAATTCAGAACTATCTATATTATTAGCTACAGCGACTTTGTATGGAACTTCGTTTACTATAATATCGCTTTCTTCTTCTGTGGCTTCTTCAAGACATGAAAATACTTCAGTAACCAACAAGTTTTCATTGTCAATCACAGATTTAGACATAGATCTGATTGTGTTATCTTGTGCAGTAATACTTTCAGGAAGAGATAGTGGCTGAGACACCCACTGGGCAACATAACTCCTAACATCCAATTTAGAGTCACCAATCAGCAGTTCTGTAAGCTCCGGCGAATAGTTGCAATGAAATAGATTACCAATATACAAAGACAGGAAATGTTTCAAACTTTTCTTCGCTTCTTTATTGCTTTGTACGAACTGCATGCAGCCTACAATGAATGTTGAAGGCATTTTGTTTTCCAAGAATACGCTGTCTTCAGTACTTCGGTTTTCCATCAAATCATTAAATAATTTATCCAGGCAAGCTTCACTATCTTCAGTAGAAATTTCGAAGTGAACAATTTGATTTCTTATGTATGCAGTCAAGTCCTGAATATTGGTCAACACATATTCAACTATATCCGCTATTAAAGATATGGGATTAACTTTAGAATTACGCATAGCATACAAGACCAAGTGAATTTCGTCTTCATCACCTTCAAAAATTGTGGTATTCCTAAAAAAGTTATGCAAAGTATTTTTTGCTTCTAGCCATGTATTGTCTGCATCACTTGTGTATACCTCTAACATTATGAGGAACAAATCTTTAAACATTGGATTTTTCACAGAAATAGCAGTTTTGTCTAATGTTAACCAAAGGGACACAATTTTAAATTTCAATAATGCAGTTTTGTCACTATTAAGTGTATTGGAATAATCCAAAATCTCTTTCATATTTATATTACCTTCTAACATTTCAAAGAAAGTTGGATGTATATCATTGTACAATAGCAATAAATCTGTGAGGTGGATTAAAGCATCAGTATTATCAATTTTGGGAAGTTTATAATCTTGCACTTTGTCTTCAGTATTATCTTTACCACTGATGATGTCTTGGATTAATTTCACAATAGCAGTTGGAACAGGTAAGTGCTTTGGGAAGAAGTATTCTAATTTATTTCTTAATTCTATTATTCGGGTAGAATTATCTTCCAATTCGAATATTTGCATATATCTCTTCAAAGTTTGAAGCATTTTCACTAATATTTTAACTAAGTACAATGATATTGTATGATCTTTTCCCAGGTTTGTCTGTATTACCTTAAGCAATGGTACTGGAAGTGTTACAAAACGTACAAAATTAGCAGCTTGAGAAGAGTTCAGATTACTCATTCTAGGCACCACATTTTCTGGTTTCATCTTATCCAGCAATTTTATCACAAAGTCAACAGTTTTCTCCCAAATAGGAGAGTGTTGTGGTTCAAGACTCTGCTCCACAACATTCATTACTGCCCTGTGTAAATCTGGACACCTATGAACTATTTCCAAAATAGTTTTACACTCATTTTCATTTTCCCAGGGTCGTTTGAGAGTAAGCAAGGCTTTATATAAATTCTGGTTCTTGTTGACATCTGTAGTTCCTAATGAGTTATCAAGGAAGTATAATCCAAGTCTATGGGATGTGAATAATGTCAGTATGATCTCTGATAATAAAGACATAACCTCAGGTCGAAGCTCATTCCTGACATCATGGCTTATTTCTGGTGGTCCTTTCCATGAAAATATTTTAAACATATTGTGTAACACTTGATGACTGAATGTTTTGAGTTTCAAACTCTTTGATATGAAACTATTTTCCACAACATTCTTCTTCAAGATGTTCAGAAACATTAACACCGCTTCTGCTTCATCATGCACCAGCCCAGGTATCAATAAACCTAGCAATCCTTGTTTTTCTAACAATGCTTTTATTAGAGGCAAATGTCCATCAATAAGAAATGAGGTCATAAAGTGCACAAATGATGTCCGCACATTATCTTTTTCTTTGTAATTGGTTTTCTCTAAAATATATTGCAGATGTTTAGGAGTCAAAGGAGCATGACTTAGAACTTCTACTCCCAAGTCTGCATTTAGAGTGACCATTGAAGTAAGAAGTTTAAGTATTATTTTACGATGGCGAGGGCCAGAGTTTTCACTGATCATTATTTCCACTGTTGACATAAAGTTATTGAGAAAGTATCGGCAGGCTTCTTCCGTGATAGTTATCATGTGGGGAAGAGAGGACTGGACTTTAAGTATGATTAAGTGGAACAAGTGGAAGGTGGGTGTTGTGAGCGTCAGGTTCTTTTTACTGTCTTGGTTAATCTGACGGAGGATTTCATGTGAATTGCCCCCTGCCTTCAAATACTCTAGGATGTAATCCATCTCATTATCTGGATTCAGGCAAACTTGTAGGAACTGTGTCAGCACTGAAAAATTTTCAATAAATAATGTTAGAGATGAAACAATATTTTCCTGGTGTTAATATCTGCTATTTTAATGATGCTTGCATATTAAAGAAACCTGGTGTCTAATTCCAATGAAGGAAATCCAGTAAATGGTGATAAGTTACACTCTACTTAGCAAGAATTAAACATAAAACAAATTATAGAAATAACCAAAAATAATTTAACTATCTATCATATAACATCTTGTTTAAAAATACCTGAACGCTGAGAACTTACCCATAGTCTGCCCTTGTTTAGCTGCTAACTCTTTACGGAAATGTTTGATATCAAATTCTCCCATTTTGCGGTATTTTTTCGGCTTGTTTTCTGTCGCCACCAGGTCCGAAGATTCCTCGCTGTGTTCTCCTGCATTTTTATCAGTAGTTTCTTCCTCTGCAATATTTTCTGATGTGGCATTTTTTGCACTGTCGTATTTTCGTTTACCCATGCTTTTTGTCTATTTTTTTCTTAACAATTTAGCACAAAATAACTAAAAATATGTATTTGCATCTAACACATTCCACAAACGCAAGACACACGTGTTTTTGTTTTGACTTTTGCTTTTTTAATTCTAAAGTCATTTTTCATGTACAGTAAAACTTTGACTCGCTGCATTTTAGTTGGTACCATAGACAAAGCATGTCATTCATGCATTCAAGCTTAGACAATATTGCTCTAAGCATTCAAGCAATATCATTTTTTGCCATACCACGATGTCTTATTTTCATTTTTTCACATTCATGTCGCCACGCCACAATGTATCATGTGGCCTGTCCTGTCGCCTGACGACACAACACTGTGAAACTTTTTTTTTCACGAGGTTAAATCCTCTTCCCCTCTTTCTTCGTTGGACTCTTACCGCCAAAAACCCCACGGCACTCAACCGTGGCACTTTGGCAGTGGAGCTTGATCCACTATTGATTTATCTAGCACTGGCGGCGGAGCAGTGCGATAAACCTAACAGAGCACCTGGCGGTACGGCCCCGCCGGTCCGCGAGGCACAGGGGGGAACAGCCTCGGATTACTGGAACCACCACCATCCTGGTACGCCTGAGTTAACTTGGCTTCCCGGCGGTTCCACCCTACCCCCCCTAGCCCTAGCCCCCTCGCCACGCCAAGGCAAGAACTGAT
This sequence comes from Udea ferrugalis, assembly GCA_950022985.1. NCBI lineage: Eukaryota > Metazoa > Arthropoda > Insecta > Lepidoptera > Crambidae > Udea > Udea ferrugalis. The sequence goes on along the minus strand of OX465532.1, from coordinate 877,972 downwards.
GCGGGGGATAGCAATGTGAACCTAGCTTAACATTTCTTGACTAATTGGTGTAGCTAGTGTTGTACAATTATATGCTTAGCTATGAGGTCAGCCTAGTGTGGCCAAGTGTGTTTCTTTGATCAAAAGGCGAAGCTAAACCTAAGACGGTTCTAGGATGCAGATTCATATTGGAAGATCCTGATCCTGTCTCTATGAACCTATTTGAATTTATTTCTGAGATACCCTCACTGCTAAGCTGTTATAGCATAAATCTAACAAACTCATTATTAAATTTACAGGGAAAAAAAGGCTTACATCACTGCAAAAATATTTTATTATTCTTCTTATTTAAAAGCTTAGGTACACATGTTTAGATAATAGTAGATTTATAAAAAGTTGGAAAGCTTATAATTAATGGTTTGGTAACTGTGATATTACAATCAGTTTCTATTTTCAAAATCGTTTGGTGAAAATAATATTGGCATATTTTGGTGAATAAAAATGTTTTATAATAAATACAAAATTAAGCGGTGCAGCAGTTTGTAATATCCATTCCCTCGTATTCTATTAGCTTTTAAGTCGCATCGATGAACCGCAACGCTTATCCCTAGAACAAACTTTTAAATTGCACACATCCACCTCGGAGCCACTAGAACCTCGTACTTGGTATCCGTTGTTCTACTAAAGGATAAGATTATTGACCAATCCTAAACGTTAACTACGGTTTTCACTTGACAGCTGGCGAAAATGGTTGAAACTGTGTGAATATACTCCGTGATCAGATGTATAAGTCTGATCTGTGGACAGACACTGCTCGCATGTTTTTAGGAGTTGAGCATCAACGAGTTAAGTGGCTGTAGAGTCGATGCTTGCAAATTACTATGTTTGTTTCCATCATAAATTCTTTGGTACCACCAAAAAACATAAGTAAGCCATTACATACTACAAAAAATAACATATAAAATAAAAAACTTAAACCTTAACATTTTAAAGACCATAATAAAATGTATGTCACAACATCATGTGACTCTAGCACAATCAACAAATCATCAGGCTACCTATTTCCGTTTTAATCTTGCTTTCAAATAACAATACAGAGCAATGACCGAAAATAGGTGCCCTGTCATGCCGGCGACCGTTCCTAAAAATCGACCGTAGTAGCATTCATTTGCGTTTAATTATAATATAATTGTGTTATTCAGGATTCCAAAAAACACATTCTTTGTCGTCGACCACATCCTCGCTTTCCATCAGATGAGGTCGCGATCGAATGCTGAACTATTTACATATATAAAATAATAAACTACTTATAGTTTATGTTACCTATGTTCTAGATGCGGTATATTGGCTCTGCCAATGACAATAATTGACATAAATATGTTTGTCCCTAAAAAATAAAATAAATTCAAAACATTGTTAACCTAGGCTAGTTTTTCAAAAGTAAGAAACTTATCGAAGTTCAGTCTTAAGTTACTTACCTAGGTTATGCTAAACTTAACGAATCCAACACTTAATTCTTAATACATTAAACAATGCAAGAAGGCACTTTTATATTACAGATGAATAAATATCGACATTTCTAGAATAAATACTTCTTTAAATTATCATGGTCACTAACATAAGAATCGTACAAGACGGGATTAAGATTAATGTACAGTCAACGGCACACCAGGCTACTCATTGCCAGCCAGCCCTCCTTACAATGTATTGCAAAGAGACGTAATTTGGCAAGATCAAGAGAAAAAACGGGTTGGTTGACGTGCCGTTGACTTCACATGGTATTAATCCAGTTTCGTCCGATTCTAATTTTAGGAAGAAGTTGTCATTACAATGTCATGGTGGTATAACTAACTATACTATACTCACCGCCGCACTCAGAGACGTCAATTAACGTTAATGGTTGATTAGAGTCAAAATTCCATTTTTGAAAAGAGACTTTATAACAAATTGAATAAAGAACTTTTAAGAATGTAAAATTTTGACTCTAATGAACCATTAGCGTTAAGTGACGTCTCTGAGTGCGGCGGTTAGACTTAAAAGCGCAGTAAGATGTGTTATTTGACATAAAATTACCGATTTTTCACAAAAATCGATTTTCCGTCAAATAGCCTGTCATTTTCACTGCACCTTAGTAAAAGTCCGATGGCTAATCTAAAACGACTAAACAGCAACAAGTAAGCTGACCTCTGGGTAAGGCAAAATTGGCAAAATTCCAATTCAAAAACTTTTGAATGGATTTCACATTATCTAGTGCCATCACATACATTTCAGCTTTTTCTACTGGCAGAAACTTACTGACTTGTTGCTCTGTACCCATAGCTTTAATAAAACTTTGGTAGTTTCCATAAAGTCCAAAAAATCTTACTTGCGATTTCTTTTAAAGTTCGTACTTAGATATTCTAAGCATAAATACCGTTTAAAATTATATGCAAATCAGACGGTGAGTACTTTCAGTGTGTTCTAACGCAAGAAATCCTTTCTTCGGAACAACCTTAATAACTAAGTATCTTGATTAATTTGTTAATCGAACAACACGCTTTTCTTTGGTGCCAATTATTCCTTTTTATCACAATATACAGAGGCCTGCAGACCTAGTAATTACAAACTGTCAAATATTCTTTTACCTGTCTTGTCTTGACGTAACTTATCTCTTATTCTATTGACAAAATTTGTCAGTTCGTGATAACTTGATTTGCTGGCCCCTGTACAGTTAACACCACAACCACGTGACCTGTCAAAGTTTTAAAAATATCGTAGTTATTGAGAAAACTATTTAAAATTCTAAAACAAGATATAGACTTTTTGAACGATTTAGTTATAATATTGGCTTTTGTCAAATGCTATAGTTATTTTTGAAGGTCACATGAACAACACATAGGAACTATTTGTTACTGTCACTCCGCTGCAATCAAATCTTCGAAGTTTGGCGCGATCTGACGAATTCGCTCCAGCAAAATTTCGGACAAACTCTGCGAGGGGTCCGTATCTGAAAATGTATTGATATGTTTAATATTCTCGTTTGGAATTGCAATACACACACAATACAGCATTGGACATTAATCCACACAGCGCCACCTAGCCCCAAACTAAGCAAAACTTTAACAATCTCATGATTAAAGTTAGACTACTAGATAGACTAGAAAGCTGTAGGGCTAGCACGAACCGCTAACGTTTTGGTAATCGAAAAGTAAACGATACTTTTTTTACTTTTTCCTATGTACCTATTTAAGAAAAAAAAGGATTGTTTACTTTTGGATTACAAAACGTTAGCGTATCGTGCTAGGCCTACTGCATAATATAGTCAGTGTATAATCATACTACATTATGTCTGTTAGGGTATTTATTAAGTTGCCCCTGTAAATAAAGAATAAAGATAGTTTTTTTTAAATACGTACATACATAATATGTACAATTAATTACACAATTAATTCTACAGCTGTCATAATTTTATTACATTATTACATAATGTATTTAAATTATTTTAACAAAATAATGATTAAAAACCAAGAGGAAACGTCGTTACTTGTTACCTGACTGACAGGAAGCTAGATCGTTGCCCAGCAGTGGGATTCAACTTGTTAAATAAATGTAAACTCACTGTCGAAGTAGACGATCTCACACTTGTCTCGACACGCGTGGCTTTTGGAGAGTATTGAGCGCAGCATTGAGATGAAGTCTGAGACCACCTCCGCTTCGTTGATGCCGTCCAACTCTGTAACGAACACCAACAATAATTAGATTAGATTAGATAATTCATTTCTCAAATTAACGTTCACTTCAAATTACCTCAGATGTCAAAATATAGGTCGTTCAAATTGAGATCGTCAAAGACGTAAAATTAAAATAAAATAAAATAAAATATAAATGAAACTAATTTCAATCAAAATAAAATCGAATGAAAGAAATTACAGTAAAATACAAGATTAGATTAGTAAAAAGTCACAAATAAAATCAAGATAAACGATGTCAATGGGTTACAATAAAAAGGATTTTCCAATAAAAGGTTCCTCAGCTGGCTCCATAGCATTATAAAAATACAACTAGCAACTAATCCCCTCATTTATGAAAACTCAAACAGCGCTTCATCATCGGAAATCATCGGAAATTAAGGCGGTGCACAGGACCAAAGAAAAGATAGAGAACAAAGTAGTTGTGGTGAAAGTCACAGTGCTGTAGTAGTGCAGTAGTAGAGTAGTTGTGGAATAGTAGTGGAGTAGTAGTTAGAGATGTAGTAGTGTAGTTGTTATGTCATAGTGCAGTAGTAGTGTAGTGGTAGAGTAGCAGTAGTGTGAATGTGGAGTAGTAGTGTAGTAGCAGTAGTTGTGTGTAATCCCTTACGTTCGTAAAGAGCCCGGTTGTTGAGCACGAGATGCAGCGTGTGAATGGGCGTGGCGCACTCGACGGCGAGGTAGACGGGCCGCGCGCCGGCGCGGTGGATCTTGTACGCGGAGTTGCGGTACGTGCGGTTCTTCACCCCTGCCACGTCTTTTATTACGTCTTCTAGCGACTGGAATTGACATTAAAATCAAATCAAATCAAAAATAGCTTTATTTATATAGACCTAGAAATGTAATTAACAAACAAAACATACTTAATGATAGACAAGAATAGATCAAGTTGGGTAACTTTGAATTTCAGTGTAACATTGAATCTAGTCTTTTTGATCAGTTACTCTTGACAAGTGCTCTAACTAAAAGATGTTGTTGAGTCTATGAGGGATTATCTCAAAAAAAAACATATACAAAAGTTATGTAGGTTTTTTTACTGTTCTTAAACAGTGGATTCAATGTTACACTGAAATCCAAAGTTACCCAACTTGACCCATAATATTATTGTAAACAATAAATATACTGTACTTAAATAAATGTGACGCTACCACCGGATCGGAAAGTTGTTTCTGTACTGAGAAGAACCGGCAAGAAACTCAGCAGTTACTTTTTCCAACTGGTTTTCTTTTTTACAATTCCTAGTTGTTAGTATAGTTCTAAGTTCATGTTGTACATGAACCTGTCACGCTATTGACTGTACTAAGAAAACTTGACAACAGATAGACATACACATTTTTTCAAAAACATAGGTGTACACTTTCATCGACCATACAGCTTCTAGACTCCTGTTTTCAGGCAAACGAAGTCAAAAAGCCGCCGGGAAGCAAAATGTGCAAAAATGCTACATACATTCAATAAAACGTCCAATGTCATAATTAAAAATATAATATAGGACAAAATTATAACAATATAATAAATAAATTCGAAAATCTTTAATTTTTAAAAGCGTTTTTAGACAAAAAAATATAATAACGAATAAAGTATTTTAAAATAAGGACATGTTACAAAAAACCTAGGAAACATACCAAAACCAGCCCCTGATTGTTGCTTCTAGATTAAAATTCACCAACCTTACTAACCTTACAAGCCTCTAATTTCTCATCCAGCTCCTTCAAATCTGGTGGGCAGTACAGCGTCTTGGTGACAACTATGAACAGCCTCTTGACCGGGAACCTAACCGACTGGTTCATCTCGAACACGCGGATGTTCTCCTGGAAGCCCACGAATCGGTGCCCATCGCTGGGGATGATGTGCGTGAGGTAGCCCTCGAAGAAGCTGCAGGCCATGCCGGTGCCGTAGGTCACGGTTTTGGAAGCTTTTTCCTGGGCAAATAAGAAATGTTTGTCTAAATAACTCATATTGTATAACACAATATAAAAAAATCCATAAGCTGTATTTGAGACAGTTCATTTGCCATCAAAATTGTTAATTTACCCATGTTAACCAACTACCTAATTCACACACACACTCTAACTAACGAATATATTCACCTATGCGCGTTTTCATGTGAAAAACAGTTTCTTAAATTTTCTGCTTAAATAATAAATATTTCGTCCTAATCTGTCCTCAGCTAGCCCAGTGCTGATTCGGGTTACCTATCATAAGACCGAATTTTCTTTTCCCGAATTTCATTTTCCCGTTTCGTTTTTTTTCGTTCGGCATTTTTTCATTTTCCCGAAATGACGTTTGCCACTGTATCAGTTGACCAATTATCAACTGGATTTTTTTCGTTTGCCAGACGTTTCATTAGGCCACAAAACGTTTTACCGAAGTGATGATTGGCCGAAATAACAACTGTCCGAAGTATTGTTTTCCAGAACAATCATTAGACCACTGTTTTGATTGCCATATTTTTAGTTTACCAAACGATCATAAAAAAGTTACGGGTTCAATGCAAGCAGCATAAAAGCAGTCAAGGATTTTTTGAATTTAAAATAAAAAAGGCAAACGGCATGCAAGTCTTCAACATACAAGTTTAAGGAAAACACAAGAATTCTGTCACGGCTCCGGCATTACGGGGCTCCGGCGGTTCCTCGCGTGCTAATCGTCGCAGAAGGCTTTCGCTCAGCAACACAGCTTCGGCTTGTTGGCCGGCTTCGCCGGCCAGCCTCAGCCGCGGCACCTCGCTCATAGCCACCTGCTCCTCAGCCCGCGGGCCGCCTCGCCCCTTCATGCCTACGCGCTTTTAAATAACACTCTTGGGGTAGGGCAAAACAAGTACCACGTGGTGTCGGGGTTGACTGAGTCGGATTCGCCCTGGTGTTGAAATTACTGAAAATCAACATTAACGAGACGTTGAACGTTATCATACAGTAGTTGTGGCCTAGCAATATTCGGTAAAATGTGATTTAGGCAAAGTGATCATATGCCAAATAAGTCATCTGGTAAATGAAAAAAGTTGGAAAAAGACTTCGGGCGATAGTAAAAAGTTTATTCTGAAATTCGGTTTAACGTAGTTCGGTATAACGACACTTATGTCAAAAGATACTTCGACGAGTTAAAAATATGTCAAACAATACATCTGGCAAATGAAATGTTGGTCAATAGTTTTCAGTCAAATGAAATTCGGAGTAGTAAATTTCGGACAAGTGACGGGTTCCCGCTGATTCGCCATACAGCAGACGTATCCAGCTCAGTCCCAAGGCAACTCGAGTTTAAAAGCGCTTACCATATCTTCTTTTTATCGAATTGAATGTTGTTCGTGTACAAAACAACTTAGTGCCCAACGTCAGTCCTTGACTCATTCTTAGAAATAGACTGATAAGAAAACAGACAAGCCTTGTTTGTCGGATGTCAGCGCCTATAAATAACATAACACAGTGATGGGGGTCTGATTTCAAAGAATTTTAACATCACCTATGAGGTCATACCCATACGAGTACTAGCCATTTTATGATTATTTTTTCAATTAGTTCACTTTGGGCGAAATGCTATAATATAAGATTTAAAAGGTACACGCGGGAGAAATATAAAAACTAGCGGCTGCCCGCGACTTTGTCCGCGTAGACTTAAGTTGAAAAACAAAAAGTTGATCATATTTCTATATCAATTGTAGCCTATGTGCGATTAAGATGTATACGCTACATTATTGTGAAGTTTAATTAAAATTCATTCGTTAGTTCCAACGTGAAAGAGCAACACGGCACATACACACATATAAACTTTCGATTTATATTATTAGTAAGATATACCTACAAATACTAGTATTGTATTCTAAGATATTAAGACAAATCAACTTACTTGTTTCTGGGACTTGTTTCTGGGAACTATACAACGGATATATGAAACACATAAGTAGACCAACACAAACTTTGTACTGTGCAAGCTCCGAACACGCGATCTCTGGCGTAGTAGTAGTAGAGTAGTAGCAAACTTTTTGTCCATTACACCGAATCATTCGTCAATGACGACAAGTCACTCACCACATCTGGATACTGCACGACCAGGTGCGCCATCAGCAGCAGCAGGAAGTCTTCGCCGAAGACCCTCTGTTGGCTATACACCAGCGCTCCCACAGCCACGCCGAACCCTACAAAGTACTTCTGACGGTCCTTATACAGGCGACGCCAGTCCAGCAAGCGTGCCACTGCTTAAGCAATACACCGAATCATTCGTCAATGACGTCAAGTCACTCACCACATCTGGATACTGCACCACCAGGTGCGCCATCAGCAGCAGCAGGAAGTCTTCGCCGAAGACCCTCTGTTGGCTATACACCAGCGCTCCTACAGCCACGCCGAACCCTACAAAGTGCTTCTGATGGTCCTTGTACAGGCGACGCCAGTCCAGTCCGGTGTTGAGGGCGGTGTGTGCTAGGACTATGAGCTCGCGGGAGCCACGGATCAAGTATAAATATACTATGTAACGAGCTGAAATTAAACAATACTGGTTTTATGTACAGCAGAGACACGTAGAGCTGTGTCACCGACCAATAAGATATCTCTTAAATAATGTCACCGTTTTCATAACCCATTTCAAACATGAGTAGGTGTGTTTTTAAAGTCATATACTTTAATCTAAATAGGGCAGAAATGCAGACGTCGCAATATTATGCATGTACAGTCAGCAACACAACAGGCCGCCCATTTTCGTTTTCTTATATTGCTAAATTGCTCTTGCCAAATGACATTCCTTTTCAAGCAAAGAAGACTGACCGGAAATGGATAGCCTGATGTGCCTTTAACCGTTCTGTCAATGGAACATCAGCATAGATATACCCATTTCCGTTTTTTATCTTTCTTTTATCAAACGACATTTCTTTGCATTAAAGCAAGGAGGACTCACCGGAAATGGGCTGTGAGATGTGCCGTTGACCGTACAGTCAGTATCAAGACCATGGGACATTTCAAAGTAGTCTGATATTTTTTTATTATTTGACAAAAGCAACCCGAAAGCTGGAGAATTTAAATAGTACCTATTTCACTTGTTCTAGATTTGAGAGCTGCAACAAACAACATCCGACTCTATGAATGTATTATTAGAGTTGCTTTTCTCTAAGAATGAGGATCTTCTTGGCCATTCAGAGAGCTCTTATATGGTTTGATGCTGACTGTACAGGGTTTACGTGACTTATCAGTCCAAAGTTTAACAACGAACAAAAGCACTAAGAGTGGAAACAAAGGAAGTATTGTGTTACTGAAGTATTAACGGTCGAACATGGTCTACATAGCGTCTAAGGCCTGTTGTACACGGTACGTTATTCTGAATATATACGTCGGCGCCGCAGAGCCGTATGTTTTGCCGCCACTCATGCCAACAAGCTCCTATAGTAATCCAGTGCGTCTTTTAACACTATTTTATGTGATAAGTCCATCTTGTTGGTGAAAGACCTCACGACCTTTTGCCTTCAGTATTCCCACCACTATTAATTTCTCGAAGTTGTCGTCGCCTCTCACAGCGGAACATACGACGACTTTACCGTATCTAGTAGGTATACACGGCGAAAAAATTAGTAGTTAGTGATATTATCTGCTGCTCTGTACGTTCCTGCATTAGTAAAAACTAGTCTAGAGAAACTTAATACAGATTACTATCATCAAGTCTGGCGAAATTTCATTAATCTTTAAATACAAAAGAAATAGAAACAAACAACAACTTTATGAGTCGCGATCCCATTAATAATAAGCTCACAGAAAAAGTAAGAAAATCACTTACCAACAATGCCGAGCCACTTGGGTGCGTTGTCCACCCCGACGCTCTGAGAGCCTGTGACAAATACAACAAAAATAAACACAACTATCCACGATTTATAGGATATAGTTATTCTTGACTGCAGCAGGTTTTTTTCCATTTTTGCATTGACTTTACAGGCAATATACCATAATTAAGAAATATTGTCGAACTAGAAAGGGACAAGTTTATTTAAAATAAATTTACACAGCAACCGTTTCTCTCAAGATTGTTAGACCACACTGGGTTAGCGGCTAAAAGGAAATGGACACATTAAATCAGTAGGCACAAGCTCCCAACTGTAACCGGAGATTACAACATTGTAAGATTACTGTTGTTATGCTTAATGACGCTAAAGGAACAAGAGACCAGTGTGGTACAGTCATCGACCTAACAGTCACTAGACTCCTAATAACAGGCGACCCAGTCTGTCAACGGATTAAACTTATACGTCTGATAACAGAATTTACCACCCAATCAGTTTTACCCATGATGTACTTTTCATTCTTTTGTGAACCCCAATTTTTGGTACTACTTGGTATGTTTTAAATAATTTCTACCGTATTTTTAATTCATTTGCTAAGGCTTGCAACATCCACTCCCTAACCCTAGATAGTGGTTACCACAGAAAACCAGAAATTAAGATTTTTTTTTTTTTTTTTTTCATATTTGTTTACAAACATGCAATCAGTCCTGAGACTATAAGCAGTTTTTTTAGTTGAATGTAGCAGTGGCGTGTAGGCATGCCTTGACCACTATCAGGCTGCCTTCATGGTTGTACTATATTTATACTGTGATGTCCCATAGGTGCAGTCTTTTCAGACGTCTTCTTTGCAGTGGTTGAATCAGACTCTGGGCCAGTTCGTTTTGATGACTACTTATTCGAGTTTTATATGACTTTATACTTTTGGCTATTTGCTGTTTTACTGTAAGTATGTTCAAGTAATCATGAATTTCCTCCATTCTTGTGAACCACGGGGCATTGACAATGGCTTTCAGCACACTGTTTTGGAATCTTTGCAGAATTTCTATGTTTGATGTTTTCGCTGAGCCCCACAGTTGTATACCGTAAGTCCATATTGGTTTAAGTATGGTTTTATATAACAGTAACTTGTTCTCGACAGTGAGTCGCGAGTTCCTACCCATAAGCCACTCTAGGGATCTATATCTGTAGTTCAGTTCATCACGCTTTTTCTGAATGTGTGTTTTCCAGGTTTGTTTTCTATCAAGGTAAAATCCAAGGTATTTTACGCTTGTGTTATGTGGTAGGACCTCTTGACCTAATTTAACAGGAGGACAATCTTCTCTTCTCAGGGTGAATGTGATATGATGTGATTTAGTTCCACTAGCTTTAATTCTCCAAGAGTGCATCCAGGAATGTACATCATTTAAATGTTCTTGCAGTTTTTTTGATGCTACTTCAGGATCTGTGTCATTTGACAGTATGGCTGTGTCATCTGCAAAAGTGGCTGTTACGACATTCTCCGACTCTGGTACATCGGCTGTGTAGATCAGATACAACGACGGTCCCAGTACGGATCCCTGTGGGACTCCTGCTTTTATATCATAAAAATCGGAGGTAGAGTTGTTGATTTTGACATAAAATATACGACTTTCTAGGTAGGATTTCAATAACAGGTACAGATTATGCGGCAAAAGCTTTTTTAGTTTATAGAGTAACCCATTGTGCCATACTTTGTCAAAAGCTTGTTGCACATCCAAAAACACTGCCGAGCAGTACTTTTTATTTTCTAATGTGTTCCTTATGTACTCACACACTCTGTGAACTTGTTCGATGGTCGAGTGATTCTTTCGAAATCCAAATTGGTGCTCAGGAATAATTGCATTATCAGTCAGAGTTTCATTGAGGCGCAGTGAGATAATCTTCTCGAGAACTTTTGATAGCACAGGTAGGAGGCTAATTGGTCTATATGAAGATGCTAAATGCGGTGGCTTCCCTGGTTTGGGGATCATTATTATCTGCGAGACTTTCCATATACTTGGAAAGTGCGCAACTCGTAACACAGCATTAAACAATGAAGTGATAAAAACAATACATTTCCGTGGCATGTTACGCAACACCTCAGCCGTGATCAGGTCGAACCCTGGGGCTTTCTTGAGTTCCAGATTCATAATTATACGACGAACTTCGGCAGGGGTACAGCATCTAAGGGGGGGACTTAGCTGTAAGTCAGTTTCAAGGAACGTCATAACCTCGCGATCAATACTTTCGTTTCCAATGTCAGTGTTGGGCGTGAATACGTTGCTCAAGAATAAGGCGTACGCTTCTGCTCTTTCTTGGACCGTTTTTGCCCACGTTCCATTTTCATTTTTAAGTGGATGTCGAGAAGGAAGTGGCTTTTCACGAGATTTCACCGTTTTCCATAGTGAATATTCGTTCTTGGCTGGAGCTGTTGGGGTTAGACTTTGCAGATGTTGTTGCAGTGTCTCATTTTCTAAATTTACCAAGAGCTGTTTAAGATCAGCAGCTGCTTTGTTGAAATCTCTTTTATCTGCTGGGTGGCGACTGCTGTGCCACACTCTTCTGAGGCGCCGCTTCTCTAGGACTTTTTCTTTTACAATGTTCGCCACGTTTTGGTCTTTCAGAGTATTTGATTCCTGAAGTGGCGGTGTGGAAGACCAGGCAGCTCTTTGTATTGCTTTAGTTAAATATTCAGCAGCGTTATCGATATCTTCCTCGGTTTTAAGGCTAATTTTTAGTTCCAAGTTTTCGTTTAGGTATCGTTGAAATGCTCCCCAATCTGTGTGTCTATTATACAAATATGGAGGGACAGCTCTCTTTATTATTGTAGAACTTACGGTTGCAATTACTGGGGTGTGGTCTGATGACGAGTCAAAGCAACTTTCTACATCCAAAAAATGTGTTGGTACTCCCTTGTAGATGAAGAAGTCTAATAAGTCTGGTAATTTAGCTGGGTCAGCAGGCCAATAAGTTGGTTGTCCAGTTGAAAGAATATTGAGACGCCGTCTTCTTAAGCACTTGTGGAGGTTTCGGCCTCTGGTTGTGATAAGACGCGAGCCCCACATTGTGTGTTTCGAGTTCCAATCACCTCCTGCTATGAACCGGTTGCCTAGTGACTCAAAATAGGCGTTAAAATCCTCTTCAACTGTTTCAGGGTTTCGATTTTGTTTTGGAGGGCAGTACACAGATGATAGTGTAATCGGACTTTGCTTGTCGTAAATCAGTATCGACGTGGCTTGTATTTTGTCAGTCTGAAATTCTGGTAGTAATTGATGGTTTATACTTTGTCTGATTATTATTGCTGTGCCAGCATGTGCTGAACCGCTCGGATGGTAAGTTGCATAAGTGTTAAAGCCATTTATGTGGAATGATAGTTTGTCTGTAAGATGAGCTTCAGAGATCAGTAGCACATCAAGATTTTGTAATTTCATCAAAACTTCTGTTTCATGCTTTTTGCCGAGGAGGCCATTGATGTTCCATGTTGCAATCCTCAGAGCCATTTATACTACCAGTTTATTGACAAGTATTGTCAAGAGACTCATGAGTGTCCCCATTTGGTCAATAAGACGATCTAGCTTTTCAGCTTGCTTGGCTAAGATTGATTCTAGGTTTGTTCCTGCTGTGACTTGCGCATATGTTTTTTCTGTTTGGGTGAGTGTTGGCTTCTCATGAGTATGAGACGGTTCGTCCTTTTTGTCAGACATCTCTGTTTCTTTATATTGGTTATTCACTTTGTTTATTGGGATTCTTGTGGCTGATTTTCTCTTTTGTATTTCTTGAAAGACCTTACAACCTTTGTAGTTTGCAGCGTGATCACCCAAGCACAAGGCACATTTGGCTGGCTCTTGCCTATCTTTTTTGGGGCAGTCTACAGTGTTGTGGTTTTCTGCACACTTGACACATCGATATGGACGTAGACAGTAGTTTCTGGTGTGCCCATACTGCTGACAGCGTTTGCATTGTGGTATAGTTTTCTTACGTTTAGGATCTTCAATTAATACAGATGTGTGATATATGTATTTTAGTTCCTTCACTGCATCATTTGCAGGCCCAGGGACAAGGTTCACAAACCAGGTTGATAGTGGTGTTTTAGTGGGTCCATGTCTAGCAGTTATGATCTCATCTCTCACAACATTTCCCGTAGATTCAATAGCCTCCTTAATTGCTTCAACAGGTGTCGAAGGGTGTAGGTTTTTTATTACAATTCTATATGGTCTTTCGCTTTTGGGGGTGAAAGAATGTCCAATTAAGTTTCTTTCACGAACCAGAGCCATAAGTTTTTTGTAGGTATCAATATCTTTGGTTGTCACACGAAGTTGGTTTTTTGTTACTACTTTGAATGAGTATTGTGACTTTTCAAGAACTGTATCTATCAATTCCTTAAGCTTGGTGACATCTTTGATTCCATACAGGACAATTGGTGGTATTTTATTTGGTTTTTCAGCTTGCGTGGTATTAACTTTCTCATTCTCATCAACACTGAGTTGTGAAAAACGGTTTTGGGTTGTAATTGGTTGCTCCGGGGAAGGTGTTGGGCTTAGTCTCATCCTTTTATACCGATTTTGGCGTTGTCTCAGTATTGGTTTTGTTTGCCAATCATTTTCACTCTCATCTGGTTCATCTGGTTGGTTGTTTGGGTCCAGGTTGATTATTTCGGAAGATGTTGTTGCCCGGAAGATATTTCCCAACATTGTTGTATCGCCAGTAGCATTTTTCTTAACGGAGGCCTGGCTAAGCACCTCCGGTATTTTTAGTTGTTTATCACAATTTTTTTTATTTTATTTTCACTTTTAACCCTAATCTGTGTCACTGGACATTATAGTTCTTGGTTTCTGAACGCAACAATAAGTTTAAAAAGAAAAATAAAAAATATTAATTTTCGAGGGTATTTTGGAATTTGGAAAAATTGAACTGTCACTATTAGTTTTTAAAACACTGTTTTTTAGTCTTATTTTCGTGAATTGCACGCAAATAACAATGTCACTGGTAATACGATTTACGATTTGCACTTTGGTAATGTTTTGAAAGCACTTTATCACTATTTAAACACGAAACTGAATAAATCTTTAAGAGCAGGTTTGCTCCCATTGACTTTTGACAGCAGAAATTATGATAAACATCATCAGTAAATGAATGATATCATGACAAAACAGCTGAGCAGCAACCATTTTGTTCATGCATCACACAAACAAACAATTTGTTAGTTACCTTTAATTTGGTTACATTTTAAAGGTTTTTTGTTTGTTTTGGTAATTAATTTCTATTCGCTTACGCTGCACACTGTGATGATGTTGAACCAATTATAACACATAACATACCCTCACAACCATATCCCCAACGGGTGCGTCAGAGGTTCACTGATTGTTGCCCTCATGCCCTCATGATTGTTGCCTTCAAGAAAATTAGAAGCCCACATTCCACCAAGGAATTTAAACCCGAAGTGGTAAGCCTAGTCTACAGCTGTAATCCAGGTTCCAGGCTTGGATTTTTAATCACCGGAAAGTATGCCGCTTAGAATGAACAGAAATTAGTGTTCCAGCCAGAACTGCCGCACTATTCCGACGGTGCACATCGGATATCACTTCACATCTTGGTGCTTGACGCTTACCTCAATCATCAATACGCTTTACTTTGAATTTGTATTTTCTCTCATTTTGTATGTAAATAATTAAAAATGTTATTTGGCTTAATTTTTTTTATCTGTAACGACCACAGTTGCAAAGAAATTGAATTTTAAAGTTCACTCACACGAGCGAAGGGAGTTTTGGCGTCCGCCGGAATAGCATAGCTGAGCTCAGGGACCAGGGACTTTCAAATAAACTTGACTTCATTATTTTCTACTGCTCTTGTGACACACTTGAATGGCAATTGACAATACTACAATGTTATTCTATGACTCACCTACAGACACAGATACTGCAAATAAAATCTGGAAACCATATACTTGGAACTTGCTCAGTGGTTTTACCTCTGGGTCATTCATTCTGAAAAACAAGAATTGGAGGCACATTCAATCAAACATTGCTTCTGGGAAAGAAAAGCAGTTGCTGTAAATGAATAACTACCTTATCTGAGTTATTAACACAAGACCTACTATCTACAGACTTCCTATTAGCATTGTACTTTCTGTTGCAAAGGACATTAAATTAAATTTTTGGACCCAAGAACAGTGACTAAATAATAAGGAATATTAACAAACTGAGTGTCTACAGTGCCCCCATACCTTTTTTGACAATCTTAACTAGTTTTACTCAAAGCATTGCAGAGAATATACTTTAGGGCAAACTCATAATATGCATAATACCATAGGTAAGTACTTAAAAACACACAATGGGCAGCTATATTATGTAGACTTACTATCATCGGTCAAAACAACAAGATTCAATCAAATAAATCATGATTGAAACAAAAAGAAAATCTCCAAGGGGCACAATATTTTGATTATAATTAGCTTACTAAGCTGAACAAAATTTTAATTAGTATCCATGCAGAGGAACTCACAGCAGTGCTGGTAAAATATCATACAAAGTTGATAAAAAACCAACCTAAATTGGATTTGAACATTTTATAATCTTAATTCTTAATCTTTATGGCTTTAAGTTCAAATAAATCACTCAAATAATCAATCAGTTGGTAATTGAATTGAATTGATTACGAACAGCTATTTTTCGCTGTTCTTTTAAGAACATTTTTATTTAAGAATCTGAACCTAACCTATAGATCCGGTGGATAATTTGTGGATGTAGTAAATAAAAACAAAATAGGCAAATACTTCAAAGGAACTTACATACCTGGTGAGATTTAATTAGGTACCTAATAGTAAATAAACTACAAACAAAATAACGCTCTTTAATTAATTAGAAAAAGTTTATCAACAAAGGGGACCAGCGACGAAAAGAAATTGAAATGAAAAGTTTAGCAACAAACAAACAAAAGAAACCACCACCACAGAATAAAACATGCTACCACGGCCGGTTTTCTTCCTTTAAAAAATAATAGCATTAAGGTTAAGCTTGTCTATGGATGCTTTTATAGAAAATGGCAGCTTCCCCTCTTCCCGCGGATGGTGAGGTTTCTAGTCTAAGGATTGTCTTTGGTTTGTAACCTAGGTTACGCTTTTGTTGATTGTCATTTATTGTGTCAAGTATTGTCAGGTTGGTTTTTATTTCATTGTGTCAACAATTATATTTTTTTCAGAAAATATAAATGCTTAAAAGAAAATAAACTTACCTACCCATCAGAAAATGCGGTAAGATTGTTTGGAAACGTAATTGTAGAAGACAATCAAGTTTTTGAAAATAGCCCACATCAACAGAGTTTAATAAAAGAGTTGAAACATCAAATTCAGCCCAAGCATTCATCAGCATTCATATGATTCTTTGGGTTGTAAGCAACACAAAAGTGTAGTTGCGAAAAGCTGTTTTGATTTAACTCTGCGATTAACTGTGTTCAATTGGTGCAACATTATAAACAAAAATCTCAAGGTACGGATGTTTGTAGATTGGAAAAGACGATTTTGCCCTGTATGCAGCGTAAAGCATTTACTAAATATTAAACAAAATTAAGAAATAAAAGGCATACTAAGTGAAAATTGTTTAATTTATCCCCAATTTATATTTCCAAAGAAAACAAGCAGAATTTAGGTAGGTACCTACCTATAATATACCGTACCGTTATAAATCAACAAATATATACAAAAAGGTTTTTTTTTTGCTAAACCTTTTTGTATATATTTGTGGATTTATAACGTTAACATCGTTGCCGCATTATGAAAAAACAATTTAAAAAAAAAAAGCTGTCAAAATCTTTACACTACGAAATCTCTATGGATCCTAAGGCGAGTTTTTTGCTACGGAAGTTACCCGTCTGAACCTGTTCCCTATCTAGTTTGTGCATGCTACATACAAATTTTGTAATTATGGGGATTTTAAAATTAAGAAATATCTATCTTATTTTGAAAACACCAAAACTAAAAGACTTTTTACATTATTAAAAGAAATGTGTTTTTTTTTCAAAAGCAAATAAACTTTTTAATCATTATTATTGGAATAAATTTATTGGTCTTGCACGGTAAAACAATATTCGTTTTCGGAGACAAAAAAATTGTATAATGGTTTTATTGTTTTCATGGTACAGACAAAATACCTCGTGGCCCTTATTTTGTTTTGAGTAGTATATTTTTTAATTTGTGTTTGAGGACGAAATAATAGTTTTATTATTGTTATAGCATTTTCCATGCAGTATCTTTACTAAAGATCTGAAAACCAGAAAAGGACATTTGGTCATGTTGGCATCAGGCAGGACTCGAACCCGCATCTTTCGCAAACCGGGCGACTGCACTCAAGGGCGTATATTACGGTTTCTATAATTTTCCAATTTTAATTTGTGTTTAAAGAAAAAATGATTGTTTCATTTTTGTTATTTTCAATTTTAATTTGTGTTTGAAGAATAAATGTTTCGTAACAATTTTTTCTCAGTAAGTGAGTCAATTCGGTTTTGGCTCTCCTGAAAAGTTGCTAAAAATGATATACGTGGTGTTAGAACTTAAACGACGGAACAGATCTTTATCCGGTTTCAGAACGGGCAGCACTATTTGACATTTCCATGATGGGAAGGATTGGTTATAAGTTTTGGCTGATGGCCTAGCCGCCAAAGCCACAATTAATAATAAAAAAACGTCAGTAGAATGTCACTGTCAAGTGTCAATAGTTCTTCTTCTTTTTTGGTTTGATGGCAATATCTGTGTTTACCACAATCTGCCGTCAATAGTTTCATCACTTTCATCCAGATATTCTAGTTTCAGCACTTCTCTCAACTCTCACTCAACCGAGGAACATATTTACCACTCTGAACTCAACTGCCTCTGCTTGCGAGCGGACTGCTTCCAGAACCAGCCGCAGCCAGCCAAATGAAGATGAGTTAAGCCAGAAGCGGGCAGATAGCAAAGGAAGAAAACGTTTTTGAAGCAGTTCCTCATAATTTAGGTTCATAATGGTCGTTTGTAAGTTTTTCCAGCAAGGGAATTGCCGGTACGGACAAAATTGTCGGTTTGACCACATTTACGGTTCCAAATATTCCTATCATGGTAAGTCTGATTGTTTACGGTTGTTATACTACTGTATCGCTGATATTAGTACATATATACTCCCGATTCTACGTAAATATTATGTATGTATTTGCAGCTCCTACCCAACAGTCACAACCTCAACCACAACCACAGCCCTCAAGTGGTGTAAGTGATGAGCAACTGGTAAATCAAGTGATGGTAGACCTCCAGGCGGCTCTGAATGGCAAACAGTGGATCTTGTCCTGTTACTCACCCTTCAAGGAGAAGCCTAATTTCCCTGGGCTAACAGAACTGTCTCCAGAAGAAGCTAGGTTGTTCATATATGAGGCTAAGGCTACTAATAACTTGGACTCAGCAGTATGTATTTTCTTTCACTTATAAGTCACTTTTTTTTACTTGAAGTACATAAGAAAAATGTTTTGACCTTTTAAATTTATAACATCACCAATAACTCTCTCAGTCTTTTATAATATTAAAATACAAAATAAGAAAAGTTGACACTTATTTTTGAATTTATTGTACACCAGGTGACCTACATGAACAACCTCTTCAAAGAAGCAAGACATAAATACGAGCAGCTTTTGACAGCGAACCCCACCATTCTCAAAGTTCTACGGAGTTTGCACAGAGGAGAAACAGTTGCACCACCGTTTTCAAACAATACTCAAAATGCCTCAGTGTTTGGAAGTGGTTCAACTAATTCTGCTACATCTGTCTTCCGAAGTGCAGTACAGAACACTTCTGTATTTGGTCAAGCCTCACCTAATGCTGCACCTTCAATGTTCTCCCAAATTACGTCCAACACTAGCCCATCAGTTTTTAGCCAGAATCCAGGTTTTGTACAAAACACCAATGCTTTTGGACAGCAAAATTCTGCGAATGCACAATCTATCTTCGCCCAAGCCACACAAAATGCATATGGAGCGAGTCAACCAGCGTCTGTATTTGCTCAGGCAACTAATGATGCTAATCCTAAGTCAATTTTTGCACAAGCAAATCAGAATGTATTTAGCAGTCAATCCAATCCGGCTAGTGTATTCAGTGAAGCAACTCAGTCTGTGTTTGGTAAACCAAATGACCCATTTAGTCAACCGAAAGATGTATTTAAACAAAATGATCCGTTCAGTCAACCGAACAACCCATTTGGTGTTGCTGCCCCACAGAATGTATTTCAAACATCAGAAAATCAGCCTGTAACTGAAATGTTTTACAGTGACATGAAAGACTTAACTCCTGAAGATGTTGAAGCTTTTAAAGCAAATGAATTTAAATTAGGTTTTATTCCTGAAGTCCCTCCACCTTATGAACTTTGTTTTTAAGATTTTTGACAGCAAGTACAAAGGTATGGAAATAACTGTAATAGTGATAATAAAATTATGTATAACGAGACTTGTTATAGACTGCAATACTTATGAACAAATGATAAATAAAAAAAAAATATTACACATGGAAGTTTTATTACTTAAATTAACCTTAATTAACGGAACTCTTTGCCACACGTCTTACAGAATTAAATTTCATTTGTTACTCATCATAGTCTCCAAACATGGCCATATTTTGGAAGACAGTGAGTGCAGGACTATATCGCGACGAGGTTGGCGGCGTACAGTGGGGCATAACTATTCATCATAAATCAATTGCCCCCAATTGAATCAAAATTGTAAGAAAACATGAAAGTCATTATTATCATTTAAACAAAAACTAATAAAATGCGCTTCAAATTGTATTATCATTCCAGCCAGAATTATGAAATAGGTACATTTATATGTACTTGTAAAAATATAAAGTTTTGAGACACAGTACCCTAACAAAATAAAATCTCATATATTATGGACTCAAAAAGATAAAGATTCAGAAGTGCCGCCGCCCACACCGGTGGTTCTCGGTCTTTCAAAACATGGCCTAAGCAGACCAAACCAATGCTGATGAGGGTTTTTAAAACATCTATTTACAGAAGTAGAAACACAGATTACCATTTTATGTCTGACAGGTGAGAACAAATGGTACAGTTGATGTCTTCCATCGACCTTACAGCCACTAGACGCCTGTTTGATTTCTTGAATGAAGTTTGTCAACTTCCTGAGACGGTGGGCAACAGCTTACGGAAATGGTAGAAACTCATTAGCCCCACTCACCTAAGATATATATTCTGGCAGCTGCCAGTGGCATTGGAGATTGTACTTCAATCAAATAGAAATATGATGCATGTGCTGTGGCTAAACTTTTGAGCCTGACAGAACATTTGAACTTTTATGCATCTTCTTCTTCTTCTTTTTGTTTGGTGGCAATATCTGTGTTTACCACAATTCTGCCAATGTCACGTAGTTAGCCAATACACGGTACGGAGTTGTTATCATCCCGGGTACTTACGTACGATAATGTTCCACTTAAATGAATTAATCTAAAACAAAGAAAACAGCACAGATGGACAACACAGTTAAGACAACACTATAAAAACTAGACAAATCACACAATGGTAACGGGTACGATACACTTGACAGTTTACATGTTCAACATAGAATAAAGAGAGAAGGGGGGGGGGGGGGGATCTGCGAACGGATAGCCAGAAGTGGAATAATATGATATTTATAAATTAACATAAAAACTACACAATTTTAGATTAATTAACGACACATTACAATTTTATTTTGTTAATCCGTATGAATTTTGCGAGGACATCTATTATAGGGGAATTAACTAAACCCAGGATGGAGTTTAGGTTACATGGACGGGGAATGTTTTCAGGTAAGTGGTCGTATAATGACACACCCACCTTAGGACAGTTGAAAAATATATGGTCTGCTGAACCTTCGTCCAGCCCGCATTCGCACAGTGACGAGTCCATAACCCTGATTTTCGCTAAGTGCACCGGGGTGCAAGCATGGCCTAAACGTAGCCGGCTAATGACAGAAACTACGGCTTTTGATAAGTTGGGCTGTTTAAAAAACCAAGGGCGAGGGGGGATTTCTTTTTGAATTTCAAAGTAGGATCTACCAGCTAATTTCCTTGTGTTCCGCCAATCTGTGTGCCACGAAGTAAATAGATGAGAGCGAGCAAGACTATGCAGGTCGTGAGAAAAAAGTTTATAATTATCTAAAATTCCTACAGTGATGGCATTTTTCGCGCAAGAGTCTACTGTTTCATTTCCAGGGATTCCACAGTGGCTAGGGATCCAGGCAAGAGCAATAACTAAACCCTTTTCCTTGCAGTTTAACAGCGCTTCTCTGATCTGAAGTGTGTACGGAAATCTGGATTTGGATCTGAATGGATTGGACATAATGGACTGGAGGGAACTTAATGAGTCTGAAAAAATAAGGGATTTATTAAGATTATGGGATGACGCATAACGGACTGCTTCTAAAATAGCGAGGGATTCTCCAGTAAAGATGGAAGTTAAAGGAGGACATTTGAATAGCAAGGCCGTTTTGGATTCGGGTATCCAGACAGCTGAGCCAACACAGCCGTCTTCTTGGAGCTTGGAGGCGTCCGTGAAGAGGAGGTGCCAATCTTGCCAGTGTTCGGCGACTTTGCTAGCAAATGTATGAGGAGCAGACGGGGAGTTTTTATCAACGCCAATGTTCAGGATGATATTAGGATTGAGGATTAGCGACTCGAAATTATTTAAGAAGAGGGGATTTTGGGAGTGAGTAGCCACTGGGGCTGGAAGACGGGACAACTTTACAAATGAATGGAGAATGCATGGACGGGGTTGGGAGGGATCGGACATATTGAGTAAGCATCTGAGCTTTTCAAAAAGAGGGTGAGAGGGTTTTTGGAACACTTTTACGCAGAATCTATCACTCAGATATTGTCTACGCAAGAAAAGGGGCGGATCTACACATTCTATTTGAAGCGCATTTATGGGGGATGACTTCATTGCTCCTAATATAATGCGAAGGCATTTGGACTGGATTTTTTTAATTTTGTCTAGTGCAGATTTGTTACAAGGATCCAATAGGAAGGAACCGTAGTCTAGGTGGCTGCGGACTATCGCATTGTATAAAAGCTTCTGGGAGTACGGGTGGGCGCCCCACCAGACGCCAGAGAGAGCTCGTAGGACGTTTATACTTTTTTCTGCCTTTTCCGCGATGTAATTGAAGTGGGCAACACCCGATAACCTACTGTCTAATATCAAGCCTAGAAATTTAACCTGGTTCGCTGTTGGAATCATGTTTCCATCGATATGAACATTGGGGTTCGGGATACTGCGTTTTTTAGTAAACACCACTGTTGAGCATTTTGGCACAGAGAGGGAAAGACCATGAGTGGTGAGCCAGTCATTTAAGTAGCCCAGAGCCGAGTTTAACCGAGAGGATGCCTCTGGAATGGAGTCAGTCTGTACATAAAGAGCTATGTCGTCCGCGTATTGAAGAATTTCCACCAAGGGGTGGACTGTTCTCTCCAGGTCGTAGGTGTAGAGATTATATAATAGCGGACTTAGGACTGATCCTTGAGGCAGGCCCTTCCACACTGTGTGTGGAGATGTCATGGCTGATTGGGATTTAACTATGATATTTCTTGACGTCAGAGCATTACAGATAAATTGAACCATCTTCTGGGAGATACTCAGCTGGAGCAATTTTTGCCTGAGTACTGGAAGTAGAACATTATCATATGCCGAAGAAATATCTAAGAAGACTCCTACAAGGTATTCTTTTTTCCCAAAGGCTGAGCGGATATCTGTCGTTAGGATACTTAAACTGTCAAGGGTGCTGTAGCCTTTTCTGAATCCGAATTGGGATTTAGCGAGAATGTTATTTGATTCTACAAACCATTCAAGCCGGTTCCTAATTAGGTGTTCCATGACCTTCAGTAGTACAGACGATAAGGCTATAGGTCTATATGAGTTAGGGTCCATGGTATCTTTGCCTGGTTTGAGAATCGGTATGACTAACTGTTGCTTCCACGAGTCCGGTAGCGATCCATTATCAAAGAATAGGTTGACCAATTTAAGGAAATACAATTTTGTTTTAGTTGAAGATTTACATAAGAAGGAGTAGGGGATGCCATCTATGCCGGGTGAGGAGTCTTTCAGTCCATCCAAGGAGCATGCCAGTTCTTCAAAAGAGAAGGGATTATCGAATTTGTTTAAAGAGGGGGTACTGGGATCAGAGTTAGATGGGAAGGAGTCTATGAAAGGAACGTAAGGAGGAGCTAGTTTGTCTAAAAAGGAGTTTAACCAGCTAGCAGGATCATTAGATGTAATGCTGGTAGAACTTAGACTCTGACGGAAGCGTCTGATATGTTTCCAAACAACAGATGATGGGGTGCGTGGAGACATGCTTTCGCAAAAGCGAATCCATCCAAGTTTTTTCTTCTGTGATAGAAGTTTTTTAGTTTGCGCTGCTGTCTGTTGGTATGATAGAAAATTGTTAACAGTCATTGAGGACCTATATTTTTTTTCCGCTTCCTTGCGTTTCCGAATAGCGGAGGTGCATTCAGAATCCCACCATGGAGGAGATATTCTACGGCGGTTAGGATTCTTACAAGGAATGTGGGCATCTGCTGCTGTTCGTAGAGCGTTTACTAACTCATTATAGCACAAGAGGGAGTTTTCCGGAGAACTAGAGGGAAGGGAGTCTGTTTTTTTGTCTACCTCTGAAGAGAATGCTGTCCAGTCTGCTTTATTCATTTTATATTTGAGGAGGGGAGGGTAGGAAGATGTTGGGGACTGGTCGGGAAGAGATACTACAATTGGATAGTGATCACTACCAAAGGTGCTTTTTAGGGCAGTCCATGACAGTAAAGAGCTTATATTTGGGGAGGCGATAGTTAAATCCAAAGCAGAGGCTGGGTTTTGCGAGGGGGGGCATCTTTTAGTTGGGCAGCCGTTATTTAGGATACAAAGATTCAAGTCATCAAGAAGGTCAACAAGCAAGATTCCTGACGAGTCTGAATGATAGGATCCCCAGGAGACATGATGGGCATTCAGGTCCCCCATCACTAGTACCGGGGGAGGGAGAGAAGATATGGCTGATCGCAGTTCAGCAAGAGAGGAGGGGGTAGGGTGGTGGGAGATATATACAGACAAGAAAGATATATTACAAAACCGCATAGCCACGAACTGAATGTCCTGACTATGTGGGGGAAGAGGGATTTGGGAAAAGGTAGCGGAGCGCCTTACCAATAAGGCGCAACCTGCGTACCCATCGTTCCTATCATCCCGGAGACATGAATAGCCAGACACGCGGAAACGTGAATCTGGAACTAGCCACGTCTCCGAGAGGGCTAGGACAGATGGGGAGTATGTATTGATTAAAGACATAATTTCATGTTTTTTAGGCCTAATGCTCTGGCAGTTCCATTGGATCACTGACAGCGCCATTGATAACAGCCAGGTTTGCGACTTGGGTAAGTTTTTGGGCGACGTGGGACGGTAGGGAGCTTTTGTGAGATGTGAGGATTGTAATTAAGATGGATAAAATGTTCTCCAGAAGGGAATCAGAGGGGGTGGTCTGAGGAGGGCTGGGCTCTTGGATCAGGGCACAGCCATTAGGAAGGGAAGATGAGCAGTTTCCGACAATTTCTTGGTGTGCTTGTTTGTCATAACCTTGACCCAGGGGGGCCCGTGTAGGAGGGGGGCGTAGAACTGTTTTACGGTAGGAAAGGGTTTGAGGGGTGTATGGTGTAGATCTGGGATGAGGTGGACTGGGTTGGGATAGTGAAACGGGAGTTTTAGCTATGTCTGCGAATGACTTTCTGGCAGCGGGATACCGAGAAGCGGCTTCTTCATACGACACATTCTCTTGGGACATAACGATTTTTATTGCTTTTTGTCTAGACAATTCAGGGCATGAATTGTCTGTGGCAAAGTGGGAGCCAGAGCAGTGAATACAAGTGGCTTTCGTTTCTGTGGTGTCGCAGTTTTCCCCTGCATGGGGTTGTGAGCATCTGTAGCAACGGGGCTTAGAGCGGCATTGTGCTTTCACATGTCCGAAACGGCAACAGTTGTTACACTGTATGGTGGGGAATTGGTAAATCTCTACAGGTAATGAGGTGTGGTAGCAGTAGACTTTTTGGGGGAGAATCTGACCTTTGATGGTAATAACCACTGATTGAGTGGGGACCCAGTTTGTTTTGCCTTCTACATTCTTTTTCCTATTCATGCGTCTTGCCTTGAGTAGCATACCACAGCCGTCGGGGACTACTAAGCACTCAGCTAGTTCCTCCATGGACCAGTCTTCTGGGACACCTCTGATTACTCCTGTGCGGGTAACATTGTATGAGGGTATAAATGCATTGTAGTTGTGTTTACTTAATGAGCTGCTATTTAGGAAGTTGTTAGCCCCGCTGGGGGTCTTGAATTCAACCGACACTTTATTTCTACCTACTTTTTTAACTCCGTCCTTGACAATATTAGGAATTTTGTTTTTAGATAGGAACTGGCCAAACCTAACTGCTTGCAAGTAGGCGCCTGAGGCAGGATGGGATTCTGTCCTAGTTACAATTACAATGAAGGGACCATTGTCCGTGTCGTCATAGGTTTTGGGGGCAATAACCAGGGATGGATGAGTATATACCGTTTGGCTAAGGGATTGAGAAGGTCCAGCAGAATAACTATCCTCAGTCACAACTCTCTTGGCTGGTTCTGGCGGGGTACTTGACTCCGCAGAACGTTTAGTACCGGCGACTTGGGTGAAAACCGGAGGCGAAAGATCCATCGCAGACCCGTCTCCATCAGGAGGATCGGGTGGGTCAGGGGGAGTTCGGTCCATTATAATTACTACTCACCAGTAAAGTAAACAAACCACCACCACACTTGTTAAATAATATTCACGAAAGTTTCACAAAAACACCGAAATACGATGTAGTTTAACACAGACTCCTTTCGGCACGTGTATCAACTACCCTCCGTAAAAGCAGAATCCCAAATCCAACTTTTATGCATTGCATAAAGTTAATTTTCAATGACACTGGCAGCTGTCAGAATGTATTTCTTAGATTAGTTGGGGTGCGTTCCGAATTGAGTCAAAATCGATTACAGCGCGCTCACAGAGCGTCCCGAATTGAGATATCGCGCCAACGGGCCATCTAACGTCAGACAGCTTTACGTCATGGGTGACGTCACTAACGGCGCCATTGCGCTCACAACGATAATGCTCCGGAGCGTTGTCGCTGTGAGCCTTATGTCAGATTCAAAGATGAAACGTCAAACAGACATTTTCGCGTAAAAATATTTTTGCTAATATTCCTCAGAATAAATCATTGCTAGGACAAATCTTTTTCTGTGATAACGAAACAGAAAGTTTTACCACAAGAACCGCAAGTTTAACCTGGGAATGATAGAAATTGAAGGTTTAAAAATTGTTAGGTTATGTGTCACTATCTAGCGGTCCGAATTGGTTTTCACGCTGACAGCGCTGTAAGCACTGTTGACGCGATATTTCAATTCGGGACGCCTGTTATCGCTGTGAGCGCTCATGGACCTGTAATCGCATTACGGACCGCACAGTTGGACTAGTCTGACTTTGTTGTGACCGTTATAGCCTCTCGCCTGTCATCAGGAGTCTATTGGTTATGAGGTTGATAATGTCACCTTACAATTAATTACAAATGCATTGATCTAGACACCCAGTCCGGGTAAACACTATTGTCTTACCCTCTTATTCAGAAAAACCGCAACGCTAGAGTACAAACAATAAGCTATTGACGCCTTTTGTCACTTAACCCTTATTCAAATAACGGCAAATTATTTCCCACTTTCTCCTGATTCACAAAATATTTTTTATTTTTTTAATGGCAACTCCCAGGAATGTCATCTATGGAGATTTAAAATCTTGGTAATATTTTAAATTTGAATAATGGCAATTAAAATTAAAAAATTAAAATTTTGTCACCAAATGTCAAAGTGAAAGTCAGAGGTCACGATTTTTTTGCAAAAAAACCGGTTCTCGTTAGTGTTTTGAGGATAAAGTGAAAAAAAAATCTGGTAAGTGCATATACTGAATACTATCATAAACTAGAGTTATTTTCTGTTTGTTTCGCTTGAAAAGAACTGGGGAAACAGTACGATTTACTAGAAATTTTCAGGTTATAGTAAGTGGGAAATTATTTCCCATTGTTCGTTACTACACTTAATTTTCCGTGTTATATATATATTTATAATTCTGTCCGTCTGATGGACAAAAAAAATATTTGTATCTATTATTTTTTTCCAGTAAAGGAAAAATGAATACGAAAAATATACGAAAACCACTTACTAAAAAGAAACTAGAAGAAGCAGTAGAAAACTTAGCTGACTTATCTGATTTGTCCGAGCATGATTCTGAAGACGATGCTTGCTTTGCTGATAGTGTCTGTTCTCCTTCTTCAAGTTACTTAAATCAACCTGATGAATATCTAATAGAACATCGTCTCGAAGAAATTTTTGGCCTCGATGAAAATTTAGATGATGACAACGTTGAAGATGAACCCAATTTGCAGACAACTCGATCAGATTTATTGTCAATTTTAGATGACCAATCTCAGGAAGCAACGATACATAATACAGACGATAATGTTATTGAGCAGGACACATCTAATAGTCCACTCCATGTTCAAGAATTATGCACTCAAGATCTAGGCAGTCCCTCATCTCATGACATTCAACCAGAAATATTTGACATACCCGAAGAGAACCCGACCATTCCACCTCATAGACCATGCAATGTGTTTATAGAGGACATTGATATAAATGAATTGATGGAAGATGATCAACAAGAATTTCAAAATCACAATGTTGTAACCAGGGACCGGTCTCAACCTAGAGATTGGAAGACAGCTGACTTAACCCATGATATTCCAGTTTTTGATAAGCGGTTTAAACCAAAGTTCCAGGACACACACAAAACTCCGCCCTTGACTGTTTTTGAAAGGTTTTTTCCAGAAAAGTTGATACTGATAATAGCGGAACAAACTAACCGATACGCAATTCAAAAAAAAAGCACTAATTGGAAACCAGTCACTGAACAGGATATCAGGGCTTATCTAGGAGTTTTGATCATGATGGGCTTAAATCCTCTTCCGGATTTCGAATTGTATTGGTCGTCAGATCCTTTCTATTATAACAATGAAATTGCACAAGTTTTTCAATCGTGCGATTTAAAAAGATCACTGAGAACCTCCACCTTAACGACAATGAAATGCAACCACCAAGAGACTCTCCTGACCACGATAAATTATATAAAGTGAGACCTCTTATTACAGAACTTAACAAGGTTTATCAAAGTCAAGCATATAATTCAAGTGTGCAATCAGTTGATGAATGCATGGTGAAATTTAAAGGTCGCAGTTCATTTAAACAATATATGCCGAAGAAACCCATCAAAAGGGGCTTTAAAATTTGGGCTAGATGTGACGCCAAAACGGGGTACTTGTACCAATTTGAAATTTATACCGGTAAAGGTGATAGCACCGAGAATGAGGGGCTAGGTTACAATGTGGTGATGAAACTATGTAATAATGTACCTAGAAATACGTTAGTTGCTTTCGACAATTTCTTCACCAGTGTCATACTCATGGAAGACCTTTTTGATAGAAATATTTATGCAGTAGGAACGGTTCGAAGAGACAAAAAACATCTCCCTGATGTCATAAAGAATAAAAAGCAGCCAAAAGAGATGAGATTGGAAAAACATCAATTCACAGCTGTCACATCAGAGCCCGTAACAGCAGTCAAGTGGATGGACACTAGAGAAGTAAATGTTCTCTCAACCGCACATCAACCACGTGACGTAATGCTCGTGAAAAGAACCCAAAAAGATGGCACTAGAAAAGAGATTCCGTGCCCGAAAGCTATTGCTTCATATACTCTAAGCATGGGTGGGGTAGATTTATTTGACCATTTTAGGTCTTCCTACCCAATTGAACGAAAGTCCCGAAAATATTGGATGAGACTTCTATTCTTCATGTTCGATGCTTCCATTATAAATGCATATATTACTTACAATGACACACACGTTGCAACGTTGCATGGTCACCGAGATTTCAGGTTGCGTTTGGCACGTGCATTAGTAGACAACCACACAACGAGGAAAGTATCAGGACAAGCTGTACAGTTTAAAAACAAAAAGGGTGGTGTCTTTGGAGTACCAGATGAAATCCGTTTATTAAATGTAGGCATACACTTGCCCGAAGAAATCAGTACTTACAGGAGATGTAGGTTTTGCAGTTTGAAAAAGCAAGAACAGAGAACCAAAATCCAATGTTCTGCATGTAATGTAAGTCTGTGTGCCAAAACCTGCTTTAAAGCTTTTCATACTGCTCAGTCTGGAGAATAAATTTAATAGTTATAAGTATAATGATTGTGTTGATGATTCCGCTTTTTTGTATTAATACTTTTCTTACTTTCTTATTAAAATATTAAATAATAAACATCTTTTATTTCTGGCTGCATGCTACAATACTTTGAGTTAATTACAAAAAAAAATCAAAATTTCAAGCAAAGCAGGGGGGTACTACTAGTAAAAGTAAGAGTCCGAACCGTATCGAACATTGGGAAATAATTTCCCACCACTTTCCTGATTTTAACAAATTTTTACAAGCAGTAACGGATAATGGGAAACTATTTCCCACCGCAAAAACCCCCCTTCCCGACCCCCTATAATTTTTTTATATATTTTTTCTTAATCTACGCACCCAACTTACCTAAAAACCATTCTTAGTTTTCATTTATCTCGTAAAAAGTGTCTCCGTTTGATTAAGGGTTAATGGCAAATGGCGACAGCAACAAGTATGAGAGGGACAAAGCGTTACAAAAGTAACGTGATGATTAAACGCTGTTTAAGTTTTTACCCTTATTCATAAAAACTTAAACAATTCTCCAACAACACGTTAACTTTTGTATCGCTTTGTCACTTTCATTCTTGTTGCTGCCGCCATTTGCGAGTAAGTGACATAACACGTCAAATGCTTAAACTTTGCGTTCGTTTTTATGAATAAGGGGGTTAGTATCTGGTCCCACCCAGCTCGTTTGTTAATGGTCGATCTCTCCCAGGTAAATCTGCTTATCGCTGGAAGCGGACAGTAGGATGGGCTCAGTCCGGTGGAAGTCCACATCGTTGACTGATCCGTTGTGTCCGGGCAGCTTGTAGAGTACGCGCCGAGACGTCGTGTCCCAGACGTACAGGAATCTGTCTGAGGAGCCTGCTGCCACCTGAAGTTAAATTCATTCATTTAAGATCATATTATATACGGCTAGCAAAAAATATTTTAATATTTATAGCTGTGCCCGGAATCTCGTCCGCGCGGACTACTTTTGGCAGCTATCATCGTATTGAAAGGCGGCCTATTTCCTTTTTCAGGCTCTAGACTTTGTCCGTACTAATTTCAATCAAATTAGTTCACTTTTTTAAGGGGGGAATCATTTTATGAACTTCCCGCCGTGTGAGGTCACTCTTACCCCACCGCCCTTCCTCGGGGCTACTTGGAATGGAGACACACACAGACCCCGCCGTGTGCACTCCCAGTATACGGACATGTCTAGTAAACGTTACTTTCGCATTTTGAATATTGGTACCAACCAACCGGTTAGGATTGCATAAAATTAAAGTCCTGAAAACTCTTTTTTTTTAATTTAAAATGGGTTTGCGTTTGACCTCAATTTCGCCTGATGGTAAGCGATGACGAGGACATTGGACATTAAAAATAGAAATAACAAAAAATAAAATCAGTCTTGGTTTCAGGCGGGACTAAAACCAGTGCAGCGTCTAAGCCGGTTTGTTAAGTCTCGGTAGCGTAGTGGTTAGAGTCGCCCGGTATGCGGCAGACACTGGTTTGTTACCGGTACCGAATACCGTTCCGGTATGAATTCGAGAAGCTAAACTTTAATTGGCGTTTAGGAATTCAAGGTTACATCCTTATTATGATCTTTTTACAGCTCAGCTTAGGTATTTCTTTATTAATTGAAATTTATAAAGAAATAACCCAGGCACGGACGTAAAAAAAGTTACACTCACACAACACACTAGGTGCTTCAAAATACGCCATTTTACTCCGTGTGACAGCGCCAATGACACGTACTAGTCACGCACACACCTAAACTGGCAGCTGATAATATGCTTCACTCATGATTAGACGAGGTGACGTCCGTCTTTCTTTTACGTCCGTGTACCCAGCTGTGTGTGAGGGCGTCGTGGCCCAGTGGTTAAACACTCTGGCTCGGAGTCCGATGGTCCCGAGATCAAATCTGGCCGGAACACACCTTCTCATTGTACAATTTGCGGCTAACTGTCCGGTGATGGAAAACACCGATATAAAACCCAAGCAACCCGGATAACATCGGTAGGCTCGCCCCTTGCCACGTTGGGGGTTCTCTATTGTGTCTCATAAAATTTTTGTCCATAATTTAACGTATCATAATGTTTTCTGACATAATTATCATTTGTCCGAATGATAGGTAGCCCTAATTTACTGTCTCATAATATCACTTGCCCTAAAATCATAATTCCGAAACGTTATATGTCCTAAAATTCTTTGCCATAACTATCACAATCTATAATATTTATGAAACCTAACTGCTTTTCTCATAAAAGTGTTTTGTCCTAACGTCTCTTCTCATAATATATCGAGCACTAAAATCGAAATTGCATAAATGTTAATAACTGTCCTGAATATTTTTTGCTATATGCAAGCAAGTAGCATGCAGGCAATCATGCAACATGCAGGCAAGCATGCAGGGATGCAGCATGCATTTAATTTTAGGGTTTGAAAAAAAAAATAACTAACCCTCGAAGGTTAAGCATGCATGCAGCATGCAGGCAAGCATGCAGCATGCAGGCAAGCATGCAGCATGCAGGCAAGCATGCAGCATGCAGGGATGCAGCATGCATTTTATTTTAGGGTTTGAAAAAAAAATAACTAACCCTCGAAGGTTAAGGTTAAGGCGAACCTATCACGGCCATGTCGGATCCGCCCTCGGCATTCACCATGTAAACAAACATGCAGCATGCGGGCAAGCAAGCAGCATGCAGGTAAAAATGCAAGCAGGGATGCAGCATGCATTTTATTTTAGCGTTTGTAAAAAAATTACTAACCCTCGGATTCGGACTTACATTGTTATTATAAACCACCATTCCGACAAACATTTATTATGTCAAATCACACTTAGACCAAGTGATTTTATAGCTAGTAAAATTAGGACGTATAATTATTATAGCACTCAATTTTATGACACAAAACCATTATAGTTGTGGACTATTAGGTGAAACAAAGTTTCGTATACGAGACCATTATGGATAGTGATGATTATAGAAAACGCGTTCGGGATTTCGATTTTCGGACGTACGATATTCGGAGAAGAAAGGGAAAATTCCTCGGCAAAATGTGGGCTTCTGAATGTTCCGTTAACCATGACAGCAACAATCAGTGTGCCTCTGACTAACCCATTAGGGATATGGTCGTGAGGGTAAGTTATGTTACCCAGCTACTTTCTTTACTGTTAGCCTACCTTAGATCCGTCCTGCGACCAAGCGCACCGCAGCAGCATTTTCTCGAAGTTGTGCGTGTGCCCAGACATCAGCTTGACGCAGCGTTCCGAAGGCGCGAAGGGCCGCACGTCCCAAATACGTAGCGTGTTGTCCATTGAGTTTGAAAGCAGGTACGAACCGTCGTTGGATAGGGACATGCCTGGAAATGAAAGGAAGAGAAGTCATTTATTGACCCAACAGAACAAAAACAAAGAAAAAACTACTGTAGGTACTGAAAAAACAATCAAAGCTATAAAATCCATAAACTTGTAAAAGTTGAACAAACCAGAGGTTGCTGGACTACTCTCTATCTATCTATCGCTAATTCTCTAACACATCATGGGTACAAGAGTCACATTATGTTTGTAAATTGTGTATGTTTACAGCTGCTAGGTAAAAAAATGCCCTAGTAGTACACCAGCATTAAAAAAAAGCATATTTAACAAAAAGTTCAATAATACATTGGAGATGCCCGTGGCGCAGTTGTGACAGTGATCGGCGACGATAGCAGTTGTAAAGCAACACACGCCAGGTCGGAAAGGGATGGGTGACTACCCGACCGAAATTTAGTGATGTATTTATCGGGCAACTCCGTGCACGTTAAGAAGTTGGTCCCGGTTGACGTCGCTAGAGGTCAGTTGTTAAGCCTAGTCAGAGGCCTTTAGGGGGGGCTTGATAACATCTGACATTAAGGTTGCTCACTAACCATACACCCCTCCAACAATCCACACTGAGCCTGCGTGTTGGAGTATGTCTTGTTCCACCTCATAGTTGAAGTGAGGCCTGTGCCCAGCAGTGGGACGTTTATATTATTTATGTAATACATTGTACCTCTTGAGTACACTTAAGTAATGTTATAAAATAATCAACAAGTATCTCTACCTGTCACTGTATCTGTATGACCCTTGATCTTGTAGGATATCTGATTAGTTCTAATATCCCAAACTTTAATAATATTGTCAACACCAGCTGATATGATCTTCTCAGCAGTATCATTGAACAGCACCGATGTTACTGGATATCCACTGTCAAAGGATGCTATGGGGTTGCGTTTTCTTGCATCCCATAACTTTATAGTGTTGTCATCTGAACCTGAGACTAGAAGTTCTGGACCTCTCCTTGCACCTAGAATAATTTAGGGTAATTTTTATGATTAGTAGGAAAAACACAATTTAATAAAAAATCTTTTTTGGATTGGAAACTCAATGAAAGTCATCATTATCATACTAGCAATTATCCCGGTTGTTGCCTGCCACTGTTACTATTTTTTTCTAATCACATGAAAATATTTTTCTATTCATATTCACGAATGTAAAAGAAGGACGTCTTTATTTTAGTGTTCATATTATTATTATTAGATTTAAAAAAATATATTTAAATAATACTAAACTCAATTTTAATACATTACCTGCTACAGAATTGACAAAATTGGCATGACCCTTGAGTTTTTTGATCCTCATGCCTGTAGGCACGTCCCACACTGCAAGAGTGTTGTCCGTTGCACAAGTGTGGAGGTGTGATCCATCCGGAGAGAAGCCCAGCTCCATGACCGCACCCGTATGACCCTTCATGACCATCACGTTTTCACATTGCCCATAGACATTCCATATGACTGGGGAATTAGAAAATATTTTTCATTTGAAATTACATGATGATGAGCTATTAAAATGCTGCCACTCAACAGATTTAAATCGAATCTTAAAAGTGGTTGATGGAATAATGTTTCTACTCAATGGAGGAACATGAAAGGATTTTGGAACCCAGATTCCAATCTGCAAAATTGTGACAATTTAATTTCAAAATGTAATTTATTTAACTTATTTTAGTATTTGATGTGTCTTATTCTGCATGCCATACTCAGGTGAAATGTGTGACCCTATTCAACCTATGTAATACCAATATGTACCACTTTCATGCAAATAAATAATTCTGATTCTGATAAGGTTAAGATTTGATTAAGGAAGATAGATTAAATAAAGCTAATAAAATAAAAAATTTAGTCTGCAAAATCATGAATAACATAATGATTTTTGAATGTCAGGGTTGTTGTTGTTACTTGGGCAGAATAAAATTAATTGAGCATAGTATTACCACTTTGAATTACTGCAGGATAAGACCAAGTAGACTGAATCTAGTAAATATTATATTCATCTACAATTCTATACAATGGTTGATGTTGAAACCCCTTAGTACTAACTCATATAGAGAAGCTGTTTAGTACTACAAGTGGGTTTTGAACAAATATATTTATATACATATTTCAAATACATACAAATCTGCCTGTCAAAGCCTCCTGATGCAAGATGTTTTCCCTCTGGGTGAAACTTTGCAGCAAATATTTCTCCTTGATGTCCTTCAAGCAACATTATCGGCGCATATAGGCCAGATGTTCGTGGCACCTAGAAAACGAGGAATTACATGAGAGAAAGCAGAGTATAAATTGAGGAATCAATTTATTTGTAAAAAACGGTGGAGATATACAAGCTGTTATGGTTACATGGGTACAGATTCGCTATGTTTAGCCATTAGTAGGCATACAAATGTTCAGTTATACATTGAATGTTGTTGTGTTGTGTAGTGTGTCAAAGGAACCCAAGAACATGAACTTAAAAAAGGTGAAATAAAAATATTAAAAAATAATATTTATTATTAATTTAATGTTTTAAAGAAGAAGCTGATAGTTACAGTAAATTATAACACCAAGCTTTTTATTTAAATGTACTTACAGATGAAGTGACCACTGCCTTTTCTCTAGTCCCAACAACAGTAATTTCATGTCTGGTTCTCTTAGATGGGACCAAAGGAAAATCTTCAGCCTTCCTTTTTTCTATTTCTGGCATATTTGTAACGGCGTACAAGTAAGTACTTGTTTAATTTTAATAAAACAATATTATCGAATTCAACGCAAGCAAAGCTTTAACCTAAAAGTATCAAACCCCAAAACAAAACAGTTTTGACAACTAGATTGACACTTTTGCTTTTTAAACCGCCGCTGGTTTACGGCCTCGGTGTTGAGCCGAAATTAAGGGTCTGTTCCAAAACGAGCAAAAGTCACTCGGGTGGTGCGAAAATCACTCTGACGCGTTCCTAAAGCAACCCGAGTGAAACCGAGAGTAACCGACCGTTTACTCTGACAGTTTTACATGCAATTTGGAACGGGTTGGGTGAGAGTAATTTTTACACTGACAAGTGCGATTTCTACCGACGTCTGGGGACCGGTAGAATTCACCTGACAGCTGTCAGGTAGAAGTTTTGCTACTTTCCGTGGATAACTTTTGTCAGACAAACTGAACATTAATCTTGAAGTGTTAAGTGAATGTATTCAGGTAGTATTTTAGTTTTTTAGAACATTTGAAACTTATCGTTGTTTGCTAAATTTGCTTGAAAATTTGACAGTGACATATTTACCCAAAACCGTTCAAAAATAA
The DNA here is from genome assembly GCA_950022985.1 of Udea ferrugalis. Lineage (NCBI taxonomy): Eukaryota > Metazoa > Arthropoda > Insecta > Lepidoptera > Crambidae > Udea > Udea ferrugalis. The sequence continues at coordinate 841,574 of OX465532.1, read as the reverse complement.
TCTTTCGTTAAAAATCACTCGATAGCGTTCCTAAAACCAATCTTTCGCTCTGGTCTTTTCTCTTTCTAGGGTCTGTTCCAAAACGAGCAAAAGTCACTCGGGTGGTGCGAAAATCACTCTGACGCGTTCCTAAAGCAACCCGAGTGAAACCGAGAGTAACCGACCGTTTACTCTGACAGTTTTACATGCAATTTGGAACGGGTTGGGTGAGAGTAATTTTTACACTGACAAGTGCGATTTCTACCGACGTCTGGGGACCGGTAGAATTCACCTGACAGCTGTCAGGTAGAAGTTTTGCTACTTTCCGTGGATAACTTTTGTCAGACAAACTGAACATTAATCATGAAGTTTTAGTGAATGAATTCAAGTAGTATTTTCGTTTTTTAGAACATTTGAAACTTATCGTTGTTTGCTAAATTTGCTTGAAAATTTGACAGTGACATATTTACCCGAAACCGTTCAAAAATGATCTTTCGTTAAAAACCACTCGATAGCGTTCCTAAAAGAAATTTATCGCTCTGGTCTTTTCTCTTTCTAATTTATAGTTCTGTCTCCTTCTTTTCACCGAGGGTAAGAATCACTCTACACTACTCGTTTTGGAACGTACCCCTAATTTATAGTTCTGTCTCCTTCTTTTCACCGAGGGTAAGAATCACTCTACACTACTCGTTTTGGAACGTACCCTTAGGTTCACACATTGCTGTGGCAAGGCACGGTAATGGATACTATTACCGTGGCCGCCGAGGTACATACGTCGTGTCGCAAAAGAGTTTTCAGATGTTAATAATGTATTCACATTTGGTGTGGTGTGAGGCGTAGCTCCCACAGCAATGTTTTGTGTTGGGGTGTGTCTTGGCGAGACAGAACGCTATCGGTTTCATTAAAATGTAAAGATTAGATTCAAATTGGTATGGTGGAGAAACGCCACTGAAACACACTCCGACACAGCAATATGAACCTAGCTTAAGCCAACCCGGAGGACAGCTTCCGTTTTGGACGTTAAATCCTAAAAAAAAAACAATCTGTCAATTTGACATTTCATATTTGTGAGGGGCTTTTCGAAATTTTGCGATATGCAAAAAAAACCCTAATATTTTCATTTGTGAAAACTGGAATGCCTCTAATTTTATCAAGTTTCAGCCATGAAGAAACTACAGTTAACTTTGGCTATAATAAAGCCTCACGCAGTCAAGAATCCTGTGGCTCTTTCATTCATAAGACAGGTTATAAAACATAAATTTGTTGTAGTAAAATCGAAGAGGGTTTCTTTGGACAAAGAAACAGCAAGCAGCTTCTATCAAGAGCATATGGGAAAGTTTTTCTTCAATCGTCTTGTAACTTTCATGGCCAGGTAACCTAATAACTTGTACACAAGACAGTTCAAAATCTGCACGTAACTCAGGGTCACCTCTTTGCTTTATGCGTTAAGATTGATATTTGTATCATTGCATGAAGTTATTTCAACTAACTTTATATCATTACAGTGGGTGTATAGACCTGCATATAATGGGCCATGCAAATGCAATAGAACTATGGAGGAATCTTCTTGGCCCTACTAGTGTGTACAAAGGACAGTTTCAGGAACCTTACTGCTTGAGGGGTATGTTTGGGATCTCTGACACCAGGAATGTCGCCCATGGATCAGGTATAACTGGTTTTAAATATCTTTAAGTCAGATGAAACATACTCCCATCATTACCTACAGAAAAAGGCAGTTGAAAAGCTATTTGAAGTAGTAAGAAAACATATACATTGCATTAGAAATAATGTTGGTGTAATAGACTGGTCATTGTTACCATGTAACCTTGTTTGTTAAAAAGGTAACAAAACAATCAACATCAGTAAATTCAATGTTGTCAAATTATCTAGTTCCAAAAGCCAGGTTGTTGTACTTACAACATTTTAAACTTAAGCATTTATATTTCAGATTCTGCAGTATCAGCACAGAGAGAGATCAAATTTTTCTTCCCAGACTTCTCATTTTATGACTGGAACGAGTTCAAAGAAGAAAATTATAGAAAAGGCCCAATAATATTTAATGATCATCTATTTCAACATGTACGGAAGTTATAGTTTAAATAGACAATTTATTTAATATTTAGCCAAAGTACCTGTAACTAGGAAAAGTCTATATTTAGATTTACAATAGTTTCTCGAGTCTGAACATTTAATTTTTGATCTTACTGCGTTGCATGGACACAATGTTTTCATTGCTTTTGCTCTGCATTGCTCTTGCACAATTTAATTTTATTCATACTGGTTTTGTGCCTATTAAGATCTCTAGTGAAGAGGTTTTAGTATTGTTTTAACCTTCTCAACTAACGAAGGGATACCATTTTTAAACATTTTGGAAAACAAGAAAATAAACCCTTTAAAGTTTCAAGAGCATAGCTCCATGAGCCCTGAGTGATGTGTACTAGCATGTAAATATTTTACCATATTGTTATTATTTATTTGGGTTTTTTACCAATTGTTAGTTTTGCTTATTTGTTATCAAAAAGGCATGTGCTTTTTAAAAAAGCTGTGTTAAATGTTTAGGAAATGAAGTTACAATCAGTGAGAGAAACCAAGGGATAGTATCAACAATGTTGTTGTAGATAGATTTTATTTCATGTTTTAAATGTGATGTTTAGTTATGCAAATATAATTTGAGTATTCTCAGTAGCTGTTTTATTTGATTGAATAATGAAAGTATTTAACTAATGTACCTACAAAATCATATAAAAACACTATAAACCATACAAAATATATCATTATATTAATTACAACAATTCAGTATAACATACAACATTAAATTAAACTAACATACAAGAAAATTAACTTACTCATATGGAGATCACAAGAATTTAGCAAATGGTGTATACTAAAATCATTCACATTCAATTTTGATATAAAATATTGAATGGGCCACAACTAGACCTGGAAGAAAACTGCCAGGTAAGAACTAAGACAATCATTCTCCTATTTTGACAAAAACTTTAGGCCGAGAGAACACTTTGATGCCTTCTTCAAGCTTGGCGAGTTGTTTTTCCAATTCCATTTTTCTGTTGCGCATCCGCAACGTGTCAGTTTTCACAGGCATCTTGTTTAGTTCGTTAACTAATTCTGCGAAACCTTTAGAAAAGAAAAAATATTCATTTGTTAGAAGTAGTGTCTGTGAATACCACTTTCAAGTTTAAGTTTCAAGTACATAGAGAAATTATTGTTACAGTTCTGATCCTACTAGTTTTTGTCATTTTACAACACTTGTTTTTTTGTTCAGGCAAATTAAATATAGGTGAATAATCAACTTACTATTTCTTAACATGCGTAAAGTCTCTTTCCTTTCTATGTCAGGTAGTGTAACATGACCCGGTGGACACACAGTGTGATCATTATCGGGTGATGCTCCTTCAGCTTCCTTAGGGCTCTGTTCTTTTCGTTCTCGCAAATACTTTGGCAGCACACCTTTCTGATAGCCTGCAATAAAACAGAAGAAATTATGCAAAAATTGCTAAAAGCAATAATGTATTGTCTACTGGAAAAGTTTATCTATCTTACCAGAAGGTAAATAAGGATCTTTATTGTCTTTTCGTTCTAAAATAGAATTTAGTCTACTGCGGTTCCTGTCCATTTCTCCCAACTCTTCACTTGTTCTCCGTGGAGAGTGAGACAAGGGCGAGCCACGGTGCAGCCCAGTGTCACCACTAGCTTTCATCTTGGCGTCCATTTCTTCGGATTCTTTTTTAGGGTATAACATGGTCAACTTTGCACTATCTGCTAGTTTTTGAGCAAGATTTGTTTCCACAGTCTGACAACCGATGTCTCGTAGTCGTCCAGATGACTCATTGGACTTTACCTCTTCATCGTCAGATTCATCAGGAGCCTTTATTTGTCTGAGTTCTTTTCTTTTCAAAAACTCAGCCATGTCACCCTTTTTGATTCTGATGTCTGTATGTTTCTTACGAGAATTCGTAGAACTGGTCTTCCCGACATTGAGTGATACTTTGCCGCTTTTATTGGAAGGCGAAGACTTGACTTGCCCCAAGGCGTTGCTAGCGGCCGCGGCACTGGTCAGCCGTGGCGGGTGGACACTCTTCAATGTAAACTTTGGCTCTTTCGGAGACTTTCCCTGAATTAACTTCAACTGTTTCATGTTCTCTCTGATGAAATTCTTTTTGTGTTCTTTTTCTGAAACATTTAAACGACTAGGATCACAGGACGAAAACCACATAGTAACGGTGCGAATCACAACAAACAATATGAGGTCATGACAACGCACATATTAACAACTTAACAAGGAATACATCAAATCAAATTTAACGAACTTAGAGATAATGTACTCACTTGGCTCAGGAAAAATTCCCTTCAAAGTATACATCCTTATTATCAAATAATAAAGCTCGAATACAGGAAAAATACACTCATTATTTAGAGTTCAACCGAAACACTACACTTCTAACGTAAATTGATAGTAAACATGCTGCACTTTTGGATATTTCAAGGAAAAATAAATTCAGTGATTTTTGTAATTTGCGCTCGGTTTTTGTCACCTGTTATTTTTTTTAAACAGCTGTCATTGATCCGTTGGCTATGGTCAAAATGGTTTCTGGCAGGTTTTTGTTTTCGTTTACAAAAACTACATTCGCTTTTACACAATGGCGCTTAGCGCTTCTTTCGCTCATTTACATTTATTGATTTCGATTATTGCCTTGGTGAATAATCCGTTATTGATAAGTGTGATAAAGTCAAGATAGTGTGGAGTTATGGCGAAATGAACATTGACGTGATTGATTCGTGGCAAAATTAGTCCTATTATGAGTGGGACTTCGGCTTCGCGATGGTGTAGCGCGCACCGGAGCAATCAGAATATAGGTCGCTGCCGGAACTCCGGAAGCGGAGGGTAGGTTTGCATGAGCGTGAGTTTAACTCCCAGTCTTGAGTTTTTAAACTGCTCAAAATTAACTAACTAAATTAAAGTTAGATGGTTTTATTTATCTGATGGGGTAGATCATGTAGATAATTATAACCTTTTTATTACCAATCAGCGTTTTGATTGTTTTGACAAGGAAATGTCAATTTCCTCGTCAAAATCCAGGAGGTGTTATTTTCAAGATTTGTAGCAGTTTATTTTGGAAGAGTTTTATCTAGTTTTCTATAGCGTTTAGCTCACGAGTTGAAATGGCGAATGTTTCGGGGGCAATTTTCGCGTCAATAAGCAAATATAAGATTTCAAGAAGGGGAAGGAAGTTGCAGGCAACAGATGATCAAAGAACCTTGGTAGCTTTGCCTAAAGATGTTCCCGAGCGAACGTGGTAGGTAAAAACTGTAGTCTTATGTAATGTAGGCAGACCTTTTATTATACAACGGACAATGGACTTGGACTTGAAACTTTGAAGGCCCTTTGCGCTCACACTACAGTCCAGCAAAGCTACCAAAGTGGCTCAACAGCAGAGGAACTATTGAAAAAAGGGGCGGGTTCGTTTTCGCTTATATCCTTCGAAAACCACTCCTGAAGATAGCTTCTTCAGGAGTGGATCGTCGGGGAACACTGATTATTGCCTCACCTCGATTTACATTGCGTGCTTCGTAAGAGGCCTGGCGTTCCTGTCGACTGATGTTACTCCTCAAGCCCGTAACAACATCCCCCTTACCCAAACAAATAAATTCCAGCATGGGACGTGGGACACACGCTTACACGCCGGTTCGAACAGAACTGCTCTCCTTCACACCATCTTTACCTCCGAAAGTTTGCATTGCATTAGAGACGTTAATATTCAGTGTTGCTGTTAAATCTCTATCCTAGGGCTGAAGTTCTTCAAAAAGAGGAGAACGACCTGTTCATTTTCGAACTTCGCGAGGATATCGTAGAGGATGCCTTGAAGATAGGCTACGAACACTACATGGAGAAGCAGAATGCCCTGTTCACTGCTCACTGCGCCGCGCAAGCCTGGCTGAAACTTATTGACTGGTAACTATATGAGCATCCAAACGGGGATCCAGGTGCTGCGGGCACTCCGCTGAGAAAAATGTAATGGGTAGTCATTGACTTAACTTCTTGTTACTTAAAAAAATACTTGGGGACTCGGTTGTAGGTAAAAAATACACATAAATACGTTGGTACAAAATAGATAAATAAAAGATTTTGTGTTATAGAGGCTCGCACTCAGCCAATGTGCCATGACCTTGGTTTTTAAAGCACTAAAACCTTTTACGTATTAAACTCTAGTGCGAAGTTCTATGACATGACGTTATTTGAAACATTCTGATGGCAGGCATTTCTACCGCCACGACCCGGGCGAAGAACCCAGCGCGCACCCCCTTTGCTTCATCCCCAAACGCACCGAGTCCTGGGTGCCAGACGAGCTACCCGACCCTTCGCCCAAAGACACTTGGTGCAAGCAGGAGCTGAATGTGCTAGAGGACACACCTGATGAAACTCTTCATAAATGGCCAAGTAGCAGTTCTCTGGATGTACCAGTTATTGAAGAGATACCTTCAGAGTATTGGTAAGAAGACATTAACACGATACGACTTGGTATTCAACGCCTAGGTTAAGGGAAACACAGGTTAGGAGAAGTTCTAGGAAGAGAGAATCTATGGAGTTATTAACAACATACACAGAAAAAACTCAAATCAGACAACGCTTAAAAGGCAGCATCACAACCCGGGGATCATTGGGACAGCCAGTTTTCAGTGTTGCCAGTTTTTCTTCCCAAAATTAATAAGACTCCTTCATGCATAGGTTCCCTGGGAAAGTCAGTGTGCCTGAAGACATGCGGCGACACGTTAGGGAACAATCACTTGGTGGTGACGAAGATGTGAGTTCTAATGCTTTCTATTTTATAATAACCACTAGTCCTACTTTAGACTGCACTATAGTAAACGCGAAGACTCGTGGCACCCGATGTCATAAAGGTGATGTAGCTACATATCACTGACTGCCACGAGTCTTCGCGTTTAGCACAGTCCTACTTATACTAGGATTTTTAATTGTAGTCAGTGAAATGACATTTTCAGTGTGGCAGGTTTTCAGTCCCAAATAAATAGTGATGTGGTAAATCGAGTTTTTACAATTAAAAGTTAGTCGACATTACAGCCTGGCAAAATAGTCGTAGTGAATGACCACGTCTCACTTCCATATGTCATTACTGGCAACACACACTGGTCAGACTTTCGTCTTGAGACATAGAGGTTTTTCGGTAAACTGTATTTAGTAAATAGGTTTTCAGTTTCAAAATATTATAATTTCACATATAGGCAGTGATGAAGGTTTTGTAGATTCCGGTTTACTTATTTTTGAATCGAAGAAAATTAGTATGGACTATCATGAAGAGATTAATTCAGAGTGTTTTGAGAAATGGCTTAAAAGCATTTTGCCAAAATTAAAGCCAAATGCGGCGCTGGTATTAGATAATGCACCGTACCATTCAAGAAAAGTCGAGCGTATCCCCACTTCAAACTGGGGGAAGGCTGATATTGTACAGTGGTTAAATGAAAAACAAATTAAATATCAACTTACAATGATAAAGGCTCAAATAATCGAAATAGTAAAATTACAAAAATCAAATTACGAACGCTATGCTGTGGAAGAGTTGGCCGCTGAATACGGTGTCACAATCCTGCGTCTGCCACCTTATCACTGTGAGCTCAACCCAATAGAGTAAGTTTGGGCTCAAGCGAAGGGGTACGTTGCCAGGAACAATAAAACTTTTAAAATAAAAGAGGTGAAAAAATTATTTGAAGAAGGCCTGAAAGGGGTGACGCCTGATAATTGGAGACGGTGCATACACCATGCCATAAAAGTCGAAGACAAAATGTGTCAACTCGACCACATTAAAGACCAATATGTGGATTCCTTCGTTATAAATGTAACTGATTCCGCAATCAATAGCAACCGTACCGAATAAAAACGTATTTACTAACTTGTATTTTCCTGACTTTCAAGTGTTAATTCCCCTGAACCTCTTTGAACATTTTTTTCCCAGCTATGGTTATAATTTTTTAGTGAGAAGTTTCAATATGGTGGTAGGGTCCATATTTCTTAAATCGTATTATTTAATTCGTTGTGTATTTATTAAATATTTACAATTTAAAAAGGGCTTTGATACCTAATAAAATAAAGAATGACTAAATGTCTAAGTCTAGTGATTGCCGAACATCACTATTGTAGCGGGTCACCCTTTTTTGTATCAGTCACTGTTGAAGTTGTCATTTTGCTGACTACAATTATTAATCGTACTATAGATACTCTGCTAGTCCTACTTATGTACGGTTAACGGCGTGACAGGCTACCTATTTCCGGCCAGACCACCTTGCTCTATTGCAGAGAAATGTAATTCGCAACAGCAAAAGAAAAATAGAAATGAGTTGACTTCTGTGCCGTTGTGACAAAACACCGCTAGTCCTACCCGCTTGAAGGCCCCGTGGGGAAACGTTGTCCCCAGATTTTTGATTTTGTTTTTTTTGTTTTTGATTTTTTTTCAAAATTGACGAATCGCCCGAAATGTAATAGGACCTGTCAATTTTTCTGTGTCCTATTACATTTCGGGCGATTCGTCAATTTTGAAAAAAAAACAAAAACAAAAAAAACAAAATCAAAAATCTGGGGACAACGTTCCCCAAGTGCCTTCAAGCGGCTACTTAGGTACACCACTACTCCTAATTAGGTATACCACTAGTCCTACTTAGGGACAAAGAAGTTTCCAACCGTTTTGAGTGGCTATTCATAAAGAAAGCAAAGTCGGTTTATCTTTTCCACATTTTGACGCAGAAAATGATTATGACAACCCTGTCCTTTTTGATTGCGCCAATACTCATCTTAATAGATGCCATCTCCTCACCAGTGAAGGAAAATATGGCGAGGAAACGGTTTTCTGCTCAATAATTGTTTACCAGAGTGTGAAATTGAAAAGGTAACAGGAAACTCCCCCTTTAAAACAGCAAAGATAACTCGATATAAGTGCGGAGGTCTCTTTTTAAACGATCCGCAAACATTAGCTTATTAACAAGAAATAAAAATGTTCTGGATGCTCAAAGGCGAATGTTTGCAGATGAATCTATAGCTCTTTCAAAATTTCAGTAGAGCAGTAATAATATACGTTTCTAAAATCAAATAAATCTTCGGGAGAGGTATGTTCAGCGGTGGACAACTTACGCTTGACAAATATGGTGATCGGCGTTTAGTAGCTGATTAGTCAGTGAGCTAGTCTTTTAATAGGACATACAGAAAAAGAGTAGAACGTATATTTAAAACAGCCTGAAATAACCTTCTGAACCATAACTAAATACCTAGCTTAAGTCTGGAAAAGATTCAAAGATATCGCAGGGGAACTATAAACTGGTTTGCCAGGAGCGAGGTCGGAGGAAGCCGTTGGTGAAAGCGTCGAAGCTGAGCGGTGTGTGGGAATCTGTGCAGGATTCGAGCAGCGCCAGCTCGCAGTCCGCAGACCTGGGCGCGGAGAGCGAGCTCCTGCAGAAGGTCACTGACTACAGCACCGAGGATTTCTCGCCTAAGGTAATGGTTGAACATCATCATCATCATGTCATCGATGCTTATGTTGTAAACTTGTGTCACGAATATCCAATTCAGGGTTCATTCAAGACTATTTAATATAGGTATTATTGTTTATCATGACGAGAGACCAAGGAATGTGTATACGGGGTGACTTTGCATTTTTTTTTTTTTATGTGTCAAAGAATTATTGTATTTTATTTACATACACAAAAAACAATAAATGTTAACAATTAATTAATACATCTAAAGAATAGAATTAATGACTAAATAATACAAACTAAAAATTAGACTTAAGCTAAAAATCATTTAAAAAATTGTGTCCATGTGGTAGGGTACCCAAGATACTGGCAGCATTCCCCCGTTGAATCGCTAGACTCACACGCTGTACAAGGAATGTACCAGCTCTTGGGTCACCAGTTGTTTCTATAAGTTTTTTCGATAGAGAAACAACTAGGCTGGAAGCACTACTATGAATTAGTTCTTGCCATTTTTAAAAATAAGCTTTATAGAACAATCTGTAAAACTACTTCTTCATCGTTTTTTATTAAACGTATTAGTAGTTTTTTCTTATGATCTTTAATATCCTAAATGTAAGTCAATAGAGGACTGGGCTTATTTTCGGGCATAAAAATGACTTCTACACTTGAAGTTCAACTCTTGCAATAATATCGTGACAAGCGCTGGAGTATTTTTCCATGAATCAAATAAATTAACAAAATTTAATGGAAACGATGAAAACCAAGGAAAAAAAAGGAAGTTCATTAAGTTCCTGATACCAAGACGCTCCTAAAAATTTGTCAAGTAGGTACTTGCTAAAACACCTTTGATAAAAGCAGCACGCGGTGTCTCTGGCGATCTCTCTCTTAGGTTTAAAATCAGGGTTTCGAAGCTCCTGGCAATTGCAATTCACGCAGAGTGCTCTCTTTCAGGATTCGAACTTCAGTGCCTTGAAGACCACGACCCCGGTGGACGGGTCGCTACATGGCGCAGGAGACTCGACAGTGGACCGGCTGCGGACAAAGAGACGACATTCCGAGAAGAGCAAGGTGTTCAGCAAAGCGAGGTAACTGTAAAAAAATGTAGTAAATACCTTTTACCTAGACATTCCTGGACTTACCAAGGCACAAAACATTCACTAGAAAATAACAAGAACTCTTAAAAATGTAGGCAAAATATAATATACCATACCTCTAAAAGCGATTTTTTCCAGACAACCTTTAGCTGGAGAAACAAGAGAAGATGATGATCGCTTTTTTGGGGTAAAGCCACCCAAATTGTATTTCTTGCCGTGAATCAGTAAATCTATCTAACATTAATTCTGTCTTCAAAGACCTAGTGAAGCATGCTTCATCGTCAACTCGTCACTTCCCCTCTCATCAGACGAATTTGCGGGCGAATCCTAGTCTGTGAACCCTTTATACGGCAGACCATGTTGCAATTTTTCATTGGTTTTGGACCCTACTCTAAGGGAATCAAGTTGAAAATATGGTGTCCAACACATGAACAGAGCCTTATTAAGGGTTGAACCTGAACGACAAGAGAATGTGAATCATCATGATCAGTTGAAGATGGATGCCTTTTTAACATTGATAAAATGACACTGGCTCATAGGGTTAATATACCAGAAAGATTCGGCTGGTCTGTTAATGGTCTCGGTAACACAGTGGTTAGTGCAGTCGCCCGGTTAGCGAAAGATGCGGGTTCGATTCCCGCCTTATGCCAAGATGACCAAATGTCTTTTTCTGGTTTTCAGATCTTTGGTAAAGATACTGCATGAAAATGCTAAAAACAATAGTAACCATGTGAATCATGTCTGTTTCTCTGACAGTGTGACTGGAAGGTCCCGCGCCATGCTGCCGCCGCTGGACATCCATGACTCCAGGTCCCGCATCAGCGTCATCTCGGACTGTCGTCTCAGGAATTTAAGGTTAACTCCAAATTATTTGAAAGCTTTTCCCCCATACGCTGTTCGAATCATGGGCAATGTATTGTAGTAAGCCTAATGCTTGGAACTACAATTTGCTGTTGCTTAGAAAATAACATAAACTGCTTCGAATAGCCTTTCTTCTACTTTAAACGTAACTATCAAATATACACTAATTTTGTGATGTATTCGATACAGGTAGGTATCCAACCCTGGTGATGGGAAAAAATTGTAGAGTGCAAAAAACTGGTAAGACCTAAAATTACTCGCTTCCTGTACATGCGTTTCCGGAAAAATATAACTTGGGTCTCTTTAAGAAAAGAGTGAATAGGCAATTGCTGGGCAGACATGTACCACCATCGACCACATCATCACTTATCATCAGGTGAGGTTGTGGTCAAATGACTGCCTATTTCCAATTAAAAAAAAGAGATTGGATATAAAATGATTCGTATTAAACCTGTTTGTTTTGTCCCATAGCTTTATTTCAGCCTAAACTGTAGTCGTAATGCCATAAACGTGCTCACTAACAATAGTTTCTTCAATACGCTTACGCATGACATACTTCCTTCGTATTGTTTCTTTGTCACGTTTAGTGAATTAGGTTAAAGTTCAAACTAACCCTTTCTATCTCAATAGGCGAACAGCGAACAATTACAACAATAACATTATACTATGGCTCTGAATGGTGACCCCTAAGCAGTACAACTCTTGGGAACCTCATAGCTTGTGCACGTGCAAGTACAATGGGGTAAAGCAAGGGAATTTCCACTGTGGAGGGATTCTGATTGAGTAGGGCTTTCATGTTATTATGTTTGCATAGTGTCTTTGACTGTTTATAAAGGGGCATTGAACTAATTGCACAGGGTGACCACTACATCGGTAAAAATAGCAATTTATACAGGGAGTTGTTTTCAATTCCAGCTTTTAAGCGAGATAACAAAACACGCTACCGCCGCCGTACCACTATGAAAGTTGTGTAATTCATCATCATTATAGCCTGTTGTAGTCCACTACTGGACCTTAGTATATTATCCCAAGGTGCGCCTAAACTCTCCATTTTGAACCTTGTGATATTCATCCAGGCTGATCCCGTTGGAGGGTGCCCTAACCTTGCAAATATCACAAAAAAAACTCCAAGAATTATCAAAAGTGTCACGGAGCTACAGGTAATTAGGTATTCAGGACAAACGATATTATAAGTGAAGGAACAATACAGGGTGACTTCGCAAGGTGTGGTCAAATTTAAAATAAGCTAAGTAATAACATAATATAACTAAGTCTTCATTTGACAACTCCTAACAAAAACAATTTGAGGTTAATGTTCATTGAGAAAAAAGCTGGCGACAAAGTATAATTTTTTATCATAAATATTAAATAAACAAAAGAAAACAAAAAACTAAATAATTATTCTACAATTTAGTCTAGAATAAATAATACATGATCTCCGGTATTCTCAACATAATATTAATTCATGAGTTCTCTAAAAACGAATGTGTAAGTAATTTCTCATGGATGTTTTTCGTTTCTGTCTGTCCGAAATGTCCTTTTAATATTTATAATGTAATTATTATCTGGTGACCCTATACGTAACCTAGGGGGACGTTGAACCCACCTTAGTAGAGAACGGACATCAAAAGCTGGAAGGAATAGGGAGTAGAAAAAGACTTTAATTTTATCAATACGTCGTATCGTTGTATTATAGCCCGTTTTTATTAATGTGGTGGACACTTGTGAACTCGAACTAGGGTTGACAATTTTAAATTGTGATTTCGTAGTTCGTATCAAACGTAGCTTGGAATATTAAAATTTTCAGATTGCGGAGCTTTTGTTTGGAAATTACGTACAGCTTGGCAAAAAAGTCCTGAAAGGGAACTAAAAAATATTATCACTGGCAATACTGTGTTTAAAAAAAGCAAAAGGGAAGTTAGCACATTTTAGCTAATTGATACTTTTTTATTGATTTTAGGTTTTAATTTAATTTTCAAAGCAGCGTCTGAGCCAGCTTTTGAAATATACCGAAGAAAGGAGAAAATCATGAAAACACGTCATTAAACTAGATAATGGTTATTAACAACGGGGACAAACTTTGAATAAGCAAATCTTTTGTTGCTTTGTTGTTTCTAATTTTTTTTTATGATTTTGCTAGTTTCTTCCTTAATTTTTGTACTTGGTAGTAGCAAACCGTCCAGACAATGTGTTTGTATGTGGTGGGAATCAACTGTGTTGGTGCCACTGCTTTTGCATTTCTGCCACCTAGCGGTTCACCCGATTGAGCTGGCTACCTGTATGACTAATTCCATTATTCTACTGGATAATGTGGGATTAAAGAAATTTAACGCGTTTTAATAATATAACGCGAAACTTATAGGAATGAGAAAGTACTGAACTAGAATTTGGTGTCCTATTAGGTGGTCGACACGTGGTGGATTCGCGCGAACTTAGTACGTGCGAACGCGAGATCAAACCTATTGATGATAAAGAAGTGTCCTTACTGTGGTTCGCGCGATGATTGCGTCAAGCGAATAGGTAGTGGGGAGATTGTATAGGGACACTGAGATAGCCATTCTCTCTAAAAAATAAGTTGAATTAGTAAACTATCAAAACTGTTCGTGTCGTAGTATACGGGGTGACCACATTAACGAAAGTGGCGCCCTCATTAATTTCACGACTTTTTTGCCAGGCTGTAAATAGACGAAAGTACTGTTTATTAACCCAAATGTGATGGTTAAATTATCTACGACTGCCGACAAAAAGTTTATTCATCACCAGGATGGCGAACAAGCACACACCCACCTTACGGTGAGTGGCGGTTGGTGGTGGTGGATTATGAGTACCTTTAACAAACCTTGCAGAACTTCATTAAATTAATAGCCCACCAGGAAAACCTCGACAGTTCGTTCCATATTTAAATGTCCTGGGAAGTCTCATGAACCGAACTGTACGAGACCATGGGCGGCTTGAGAGTATGTGGATAAAAAACCCTGACGATGGTGACCCTGACCTTGGTCTGGTATAAATGGGAGTTATTTGATCTTCGCGCTGTCGAATCATAACACAAGTTGGACAACTAAACTTTGAAACATTGGGCCTTAGCATTGGTTCTCACTCTTGATTGCGTATTTTGTTGACATTCACGTTTTGTGCAAGGAGTCTTTGTATTCAAATTACGCTTCCACAGAGGGGCAGCCCTGAGCACGGGGTGAATAGTGCCCAGGTGTTGGGGTCGTTGTCCGTTCAGTGCCCATTCACAAACACATTGTGAAGTCACTACCGACTTGCATCGATCAAACAATGTTATCTGAGTGGCACTGCATTGGCGATGAAACATCATTTGCACGATTGAATAATGATCTGAATTTACACAATTAGAAATATTAGAATATTTATTTCTAATTATTCTTTGCACAAAAGAATAAAAATCAAGTGTCTAGTTAATGTACAAGTCTTACGTTATATAGGGATGTCATCGAAGGAACGCGAACGTCGGAATAGGGATTGCTACCGACCCTAACTTTTTATCACAAAAATGGCATATAATGTGTAGGTAAGTTTTATTTATTTATTCCTTTCGGAAATAAATTAAGTTACTGATATTAAGTCGCTCCTGAAAATTTGGCACATACGTACTTGTAAAATCACCCTGTATGTACCTCATAAGTAGGTACCTACTTGTATTATGACATTTACAACAGAAATTCAATGATCACATCACAGAATCGTAAAGACCAAAAAAAATTAATAATTTTGACGGAATGCGTTCATTTAAAATATGGGAATCTTCAGCTATCAATAGAATTGTATTATGCCTTAACGTCGTACATTAAATTGGTGTAGCAAATATTTGCAGTTGCTCGCATGAACTGCAGGGGAGATCTTCCTCAAAGTCTATCGGTAAATATTATTTCGGCAAATAATTAGTCATGTTATTCTATTTGTTTACTTTTTACCCGACTATTGCGATGCAAAAAGGAGGGTTATGATTTTGACCTATATGTAGGTATGTATGTGCCTTCCGCGGTTATCAGATAGCCTGAGACGGTGGTGATGGGAGCTAGTCACCACTGTCACCAGTAATAACACCGTGGTAACTAATGTTGAATGCTGGTACATCTTAAATTTCTAAAATAGAATCAACAAAAAAAGCGTCAAGAATGTGTTTGGATACATTACCAGACCCCCAATCGTCCCCCCGAGCGCCCAGTCAAGACATTGGATGTCATATTAGTACATTTTATAAAGGTTACCGAATTTTCCGATATTTTTTCTGGCGTCGTGTGACAGCATACCCGAATGTCCGGTGGGCGTCTCCACTACAATATTACACGAGGCCGGTCGCCATCGCTAAAAGCTTTTGTTCGTTACATTACACGATAGGTGGCGAGAGTGACATATATTTTAGAGTTCCGTTTTGTGGGTTCTATTTAAAAATGATATACACCAGAAAGAGCTCTCCTGTACTTTATTTTTCAGATGTATCTTTCTACTTTAGATAACAGAGATTTACTTGCATAACTTAGCTAGTATTTTGACGTCACATGTTATGAGATCACACGACTCTTTGCAATTTTTTCTATGCCAGAATGCCAATCACTAGATAGTTAGCAAACCACGTTGACAAGCTTTTCCTAGAT
Organism: Udea ferrugalis; assembly: GCA_950022985.1. Classification (NCBI taxonomy): domain Eukaryota; kingdom Metazoa; phylum Arthropoda; class Insecta; order Lepidoptera; family Crambidae; genus Udea; species Udea ferrugalis. The sequence goes on along the minus strand of OX465532.1, from coordinate 825,520 downwards.
AACTCTCGTGATGCCAAGGGCCAAAACAAGCCGGTGGGCTCTCGCAACGGCGTTTCGTGATATCTTCTCCCATTCCCTTTCAAAAGAGTTTCTGAGCTTTAGTCTCCTCATTAATGTTATCGTCTAATGTAAATTAAAGATCACAAAAAAATCAAAAGCTTCGTGACCCAGTGGTTAAACACTCTGGCTCGGAACCCGATGGTCCCGAGATGAAACCTGGCGGAACACACCTACTTTGTGTTAATTGTAACTTTAAGGCTAACTCTCCGGTCATGGGAAACACTGATATAAAACCCAAGCAACCCAGATAACGGCGCTAGGCTCGCCCCTTACCACGTTGGGTCCAAATTCCCTCGGCGATACGTGTGCTTCTAAATGTTCCGTTCACCATGACGGCAACAATCAGTGTGCCTCTGACTAACTCATTAGGGATATGGTCGTGAGGTTATTTATGTTACCAAAAAATGTAGAGAACCCTTAATTTAGACGCATTGTTCGCACTGGCCCTTTCACGTGTCATTCTCTGCCGTGTTTATTTTCTGACATGCGTTTCGTTTTTCAATATTTCAGCGACATCCACGCCCAGCCGCGTTTCGTTCGTATTTGTTAATTACTCGAGTTAATGGTGGCTTTGTTAGCACATAAAAGGATTGCAATGTGTTTGATTACAGGAGTGGGAAATGTAGTAATTAATCTTATGTTGACAAGCAGACTCGTGAGGGAGTTGATTTGAATAAAACAGGTTTTTGGGTTTGGAAAATAGGATTCTATTTTTTAACTACGAGTAACTACATTTTCCAAGTCATAATACCATTTTAAGTCCTTGAGAAATGCAATTTAATAAATTTATGGACCATGGGTGAAATACTGATTGTATGTTGGTTCAGATGATCTATTTGTATGGCTATCTAGAAAGAACAATATTTCACATTGCCTTATGTTTGTAATTTGTCCTTAATCTCCACACTGGGCTCTCGTGACCTAGTATGGCTTTCCACCACAGTGAAACATAAAAGCCAAAGTTCAGAAACATACCTACATAAATAAACAACACAAAATACCTTCAAGGCGAAGACCACGGACAATAGGCTTTATCCTTATACAACTTCCCGTATCCAGTGGTAACCGATATGGCTCCTGGTTCTTTGATAATTTCCAACCAACAAACACCCATAGATTTGCCCTCAAAAAGGGAACTGAACGTACAGAGGCGCACACATCAAGCTTTACAAAACCATTGCAAAATGGGTCTTACGTCAACAGCATAAGGTGCTCCTAGGTAAAGGTTGATGTGAGCGCTCCTGTACATATAATTTCTAACAAAAGCGTCCCCACACACTGCGATAGATCCTTCCCATAGAAGGCGTAGGTACAGTCGCCTTAAGATATATTGAGGAAGACAAGGTTACCAAATACTTATTTAATTATTTATTTGTTCGTACACAACGTAGAATTAGTAATTTTCTCTCATTTTGTATGTAAATAATGAACAAGATTTATTTGTCTTAGTTCTTACTTCTCAAATGACCAGAGTCACAAAGAAACTGAACTTTAAAGATAACTCACCCAATCGGAATAGCATAGCAGGACAAAGTGGAATTACGTCCAGTGATATTTAATTATTTGCCCGGTTGCGTGTGGCCTGTATTCACCCGGATCCCGCGACCTTTATCATGGAGGCCTATGTTCAGCAGTGGACTTCTTGCAGCTGCTAATAATGAGGATGATCATTGTAATTTTTTCTATTATTTTTAAGCATTATTCAATGTCGTTCGTCGTGTTATTAATCTTTACGATCTGTTCTTCAAATGTTTTTGTTTTTAATGTAGGATTATTCAAATCCACTACGTTCTCAGATTATGTGTGTGTGACTGTACATAGGTGGAAGTCCATTAAATTAGAGGCACGTCTCAATCGTTTAAAGCTTCCTCCCCGTATATCGACAACGGCGCGATTTAATCAAAGGGATACGCACAAAGACTATTCAGCGCCTGCCCTAATTCAGGGCAGGGCTGCCAGTTTGCGCAAAGTAACTGTGTCGAGCCATTGCTAATAATGAGCATGCTCATTTTGAGCGTGTTTGTATCAGTTAATGAGCATGCTTATTAGTAGTATGCTTATAAGCATGCTACTAAGTCTATTCACAAAGACTATTCAGCGCCTGCCCTAATTCTGGGCAGGGTTGCCAACTTAGGCAAAGTTAAGCTACAGATACACATGTTCATTAGCAGCACGAGAGCATGCTGCTATTGAGCAAATGCTACTTAGTAGCATGTGTCGAACCATTGCTAATAATGAGCGTGCTCATTTCGAGCGTGTTTGTATCAGTTAATGAGCATGCTTATTAGTAACGTGCTTATAAGCATGCTATGTGTATCTAGCTTTGAAGTAAATTAGGTGACTATGTACTTAGAAAATAATGGATATACCTACTACCACTCCTAATACTGATCCTATTACCGTTCGGTTCAAATTAGGTAAAGTGTAGCCTACTGAGTGTTCCGTTCGGTATGACGGCAACGGAATACTTTCGTGATCTTATCTTATGTTACGATTTTTTAAGGTCAAAGTGATAAGAGTTAAGACAGATTGAGAAAATTAGACAATTTGTTGTTACCTTATCATCAGGCTTTGGTATTATTTTTCAGGGAGTTGAAAACATGTAGAATATTAATTGTAGTTGCAAACTTACTTATGCTTAAAACAGAAAAACAAATATTAGTTTAATAATGTGGGCATGCCAACCCTACAATAAAGTTACACACATAGTCCTACCATTAAATTTCATCGTGTTACAATAAACCATAACATCGAAGCAATAGGAGCGAACATCCCTTGAGTATTGCTCTGCAAATCGGGTCCAATTTTGTCCTTAGCAGTGACAAAACACTTTTGTGATTTGTGAATGGCACTATTAACTCATTTGCTCGCATTTGTAAACTTTGGAATGGAGGTTTTAGTGGCACAATGTTTTAGTTGCATTCATCTATACAAATATTATAAAGAGGAAAGGTTTGATTTTTTGTTTGTTTGTTTGTTTGTATGAATTGAATAGGCTCCGAAACTACTTGGCAGATTTGAAAAATTCTTTCACTGTTGGGAAGCTACATCATTCCTGAGTGACATAGGCTATATTTCATTTTCAAAAAAAATAGGCATCCTTACTAAAATTACGATAACGTAATCCAAGGTGTGAAAAATGTTTAATGCCCGTGCGAAGCCGGGACGGGCCGCTATTTGATATAATTTGAAAACTTCCATAGTAAAATATAGGTCCACAACAAAAATGAATGATGCAAGAAAGTGTTGTGTCAAATAATCAAGATAGACAATTCAAGTAAAAAAAATACATTAAATGCTTTAAACTGTGTATTGCCACATAATACTATTATTAAAAAATGGTCATAGTTATAGAAAAATACGAAATTCTTACGATACACTTTTTTTGGTCTCTGTGATTCTGTGGCCCGAGTGCGGGGTCGCTATTGGTGAACCTTTAAGACGGTACATACTTCTAATATCCGCTTGAAGGCCCGTGGGGAAACGTTGTCCCCAGATTTTTGATTTTGTTTTTTTTTGTTTTTTTTGTTTTTGATTTTTTTTCAAAATTGACGAATCGCCCGAAATGTAATAGGACCTGTCAATTTTTCTGTGTCCTATTACATTTCGGGCGATTCGTCAATTTTGAAAAAAAAAACAAAAACAAAAAAATCTAAATCAAAAATCTGGGGACAACGTTCCCCAAGTGCCTTCAAGCGGATATTAGAAAAAACATAACTATATAAAATAAACATGCTTAATGAAGCTCTCATTAAAGCGATATAAAACCTCGAGCTTCTTAGCGAACTGGCTGAAAGGCAAGCAAGTCCATCGCGCCAAAATTTTTTTACTTACATATTTTTGTTTTTAAAGTTTATTCTTAAAACTTTAAAAAGTATACACACGATTTAGCTGCCAGTGTTTCCTCCAAGTTTTCTGTAACCGCGTGTTTCATTAATTTTAATGTTTTCAAGCCGAGTCCGAGTCAATGCCATAGGTGATCGTCCTCTCACCTCGCGGTCGCCGGTTCGACTCCCCGCCTGACCTGTATAATTTCACGCAGATTATACTCGACGGAACGATGTAAATCAGACAAATTAATGGAAACATCTGTTCTGTATTTATGTGTTGGTTATGAACTTGATTCCTGAATTTAGATGACATGTGGGATTGATGGGGCTGATTCAAATTTAGTGTCCCCTAGGTCGTGGAGCCTGTTTCTAAGGCTGCTTTTTGGACTTATTTTCCTCATTCAAGATTTTCTCTGGACAAAAGATTATAGTTTCCGTAATAAGTGGGAGGGATGCCACGTTTTTGTGATCCCCTAAATTGTTTCTATTGTATTTTAGTGTTCATTCTTTGAAACCAAAAACAAGAAAACATGCAAAAATAAACAATGCAGTATTTCAGGGTTTAGTATGGCATGTATAGTAGACATCGACCAAATTAATTCTCACATAAAATGAAAATATACTGGTAGGTATATGCCGAACAAAGAAAAATTGATAATGCTGTGTTTTTTATAAAGATACGGAATTGCGTTGCCGAGAGCTATGCAGAAATCCTTGTGTAAAGAAAATGATATTACTCGGGAAATTAAAAGAAAATACGAACAGTAACCTCGGCCGCTGTAATAGCTTAAATTTCTCAAATAACACATGTGCGTAATTTTCTTTAGCAGCGTTTATAATAATTGCAACATAAGTAATTTCGTCTCTCTGTAAAAAGAAAGAGATAGGGCTGTTCCAAAACGGCCGACAGTCCCCTAACGTAGGGTGTGGATGACCCGATTCACGATTCTAAATAAAACTAGATACTTACAAAGAACACACATTGTGTCAAAGGCAGTGGCTACCGCAGATGGACTCGTGCAATACAAAAAAGTAGCAATCGTTGCCGATACTATCCTAAGGGGAACTCTTTTGCACCTAGCCAGCGAGAATAATTTCATTAATCTGAAGCTTAGGTCCCCTAGCTGACAACACATAGTTCCGATGAGTTTTCGTTTAACTCGGTCTAAAAACATGTAACTGGAATGTCGAACTACTAAGTTTGGGAGAGATTTCTCTTCTGTTTGCTTTTCCTACTGCGTCTACAACGGGTTTTGTTCTGAAGAACTGTATAATAGGATGTCCACCTTCTACCACAATGTCTATTATTAAGTATGTTTTGTTTGTTAATCAGATTAGACGATTTAAAAGTACTTGTAACAGGTCTATAAATAAAGCTATTTTTTTTTGACAACTCTTTCTACCACATTTGCAAAGTCCCGCCATCCCCGGGAATAGGTACATCCTTATATCTGGAACCTTCTTCATCTCGTAGAGATCGTTTTCCAGATGCTTCCTCACCAATACGCTGAAGTTGAATGTACTTTCTGCTGTGCCTTTATTAATTTTTTTGTTTTACCTCAATCATACGTTTTAGAACGCAACCTAGAGAATAACACAATGTCACCGTCGCAATAACAAACAACAGGGGCAGACATAAAATCAAACAACATAGCTATAAAAATCCCTGGCGAGGTATTTTGGCTCTTGTCGCAAGTAGATAAGGACGTTATTTTTCATTGGAGAGTTAGTGGATAAGTTTGTTTAAGACCATAGGTGGTGGAATTAAGATAAATGTTTGGTGTGTTCTGGCGTTCCGTCGTAGTAAAAGCAAAACGTTATGGCTGTTAATTTTAATGATTTTGCTCGATGAAAACGAGGCAGGGAGATGTCAAGAGTTTTAAGAGATAACGTTGGCTTGGGTTCCCTTTTTTTTGGTTCTGCCAGTTTCTAAACTTAATTTTCCGTTGTCTTGCTTGCTCGCTATTATGCAATTTATGCATCATGGATGTCTGATGTCCTGGCTGATAAAAATAATAATATAGGAGCATTAAATATTGATATTATATTTGCGCTAAAAAGGTTGCATATCTTTTCTTATCTTAATGAAAAGAAATTACCCTTGACATTCAATTTCAATTGATAGGTTTGATTTTAGAAGATACTAGCAGCCGATATTGCATAATTTTTGCTTGCTTGTTGCTACAACCTTTGGTTCGACAACCGAGTCCTTTCGAGATGATCCTGGAAACAGTATTTTAAGGTTTTCGTCACTGTGTTTGTGCGAAATAGATTACAATGATTTCAAATGCCTAGTGCCTACGCTACGGTAGTGCTGTACTAGACACTGAAACACTGCCTAATTCCTATTTCTCTCTCTTCACGTGCGGTTTATGACAAGTTTATAACAAGTGGCTTTAAAGCACAATGGCTTTCTTTGTGGTCGAAATATCCGTCAATTTCTGCATAGAAAATAAGGTTCTCCAAATAAATACGTACGGAACCTCTTGGGTTTATAGGTGACGCACTTTCCCGTAAGGAGTGTCGCTAAACGAACTTGTTTGATTGGATTAAACATCCATTGGCCTGGTTTGTGCCATCTCACTAACTGACTCATTTACTAACTGGCTACAGCCAGGGCACAGTGAACAGAGAACAGTAAAATATCTACATACAAACGTGCTGCTCTCGGTTTGAATGTGTGTGCGCGTCGCGCGCCGTGTCGGCACGCGATTTCGCGCACACGTAGCATAAAATATGGGGGAATAAGGTGGCGGCATGCAGTACGGTCGGGCTGTGCTGCGTGTCTGTGAGTACGCTATACTAGGATTTTTAATTGTAGTCAGTGAAATGACATTTTCAGTGTGGCAGGTTTTCAGTCCCAAATAAATAGTGATGTGGTAAATCCAATTTTTACAATTGAAAGTTAGTCGACATTACAGCCTGGCAAAAAAGTCGTAGTGAATGACCACGTCTCACTTCCATATGTCATTATTGGCAACACACACTGGTCAGACTTTCGTCTTGAGACATAGAGGTATTTCGGTAAACTGTATTTAGTAAATAGGTTTACAGTTTCAAAATGTTTTGTTTCTGTAGGTATTATATTATTTACAGGTAAGAATTTCGTTTATTAACAGTTCATACAACTGGAAAATTATTATCCACCCTACAATGATAAAGGCTCAATTAATCGAAATAGTAAAATTACAAAAATCTAATTACGAACGCTATGCTGTGGAACAGTTGGCTGCTGAATCCGGTGTCACAATCCTGCGTCTGCCACCTTATCACTGTGAGCTCAACCCAATAGAGTTAGTTTGGGCTCAAGCAAAGGGGTACTTTGCCAGGAACAATAAAACTTTTAAAATAAAAGAGGTAAATAATTATTTGAAGAAGGCCTGAAAGAGGTGACGCCTGATAATTGGAGACAGTGCCATAAAAGTCGAAGACAAAATGTGTCAACTCGACCACATTATAGACCAATATGTGGATTCCTTCGTTATGAATGTAACTGATTGCGATTCCGGTTCAGAATCGGAGTCGGAATCAATAGCAACCGTAACGAATAAAAACGTATATAATTACTTGCATTTTCCTGACTTTCAAGTGTTAATTCCCCTGGACCTCTTTAAACATTTTTTTCCCAGCTATGGTTATAATTTTTTAGTAAGAAGTTTTAATATGGAGTAAGGGTCCATATTTCTTAAATCGTATTATTTAATTCGTTGTATACCTATTAAATATTTACAATTTAAAAAAGGCTTTGATACCTAATAAAATAAAGCATGACTAAATGTCTAAGTCTAGTGATTGCCGAACGTCACTATTGTAGCGGGTCACCCTTTTTTGTATCAGTCACTGTTGAAGTTGTCATTTTGCTGACTACAATTATTAATCGTACTATAGGCTAATAACTCGGCGGGCGGCCTTTTATAATCTACTGTTATGTTTACTGTGGCCAGGGCAACGGACAAATTGGCGAATTACTATGTTTATCCTTAATTTACCCTTAAGTGGTTTATTTAGTAAGTAGGTGATGTTAATAGAATAATTCTGCTGGAGAGATGCTCCACCGAGTTGTATACTGCCGTAGGTGGTTTATTTGACATGGCCATTCTGCATCTGCTCCTACGAGTTTGTTATTCATATTATGCCTATCTTTGACAAGCGCAAATAGAAAATAGTTGTTGACTGGCTTGTATAAAATAGTTGTTGCTTCAGGAATTGTCATCTGAAAGTAAAACGAAGTGCTATTTGGCGGGTGTTGTGGCTCATGACTCATGTACCAGTGCCAGTGGTTTAGCGTTATATCTTGAAGCCCGTATGGATCTCAGTTCAAACTTAGCAGAAACACCCTTTGTGTCAATACAATTAGCTGGTAATTCTCCTCATGGAACACGCCGCTACACAACTCGGGTTAGCTGCGTGGTTGGGTTCTAAATCATTCGACAAAGAGGAGGCCTCTTGAGTGTTGCTGTCCCAGTCAGCGTGCCTCTGACTACCCCGATTGGGATGAGATCGTGAACGTATGTTATGCTATGTTTAGAATCTTGGTAATATCTCTTTTTGTGGCGGAATTCTAACGCCACAAGGCGATTGGTGATATCTCTGACTTAGCAACGTTCAACCTATTTCAAAACAACATAATAAGAAATACATAAGCGTGCATTATGCATGCGGATTCTTGGCTGATCTGCAAGTCACCTTCAGATTTCCTGGTCACTCACTGTGCCCGAGCATGGGACTCTGGCATGAGAGGACTTTTACACCTAGCTATTATTCTGGAATATGAAGGTCTACCTAAGCGGGTTTACTTTCGACAAGGGGTTGACCATATTCGTTCGAGTCCTAGCTAAAACTAATACTACAGTTAGTTCTCCGAAATATAGGGTTTCAGGTTAGTACTCTATCGGTTCTACTAAGTAAGGGATGGACCCACAGCACTGCGGTATCAAAGGTCCATCCGTACATACTATGATAGCCAAAGAGCTATGCCGCCATGCCTACCCTAAATTGCTGACGTGACATCTTTCTACTTTTCTACATGCTCGTCAGTTGAAGATATTCTTGACCTGACCCTTAGGGGTTGTCCATTAATCACGTGATCTTTTTTTAGCATTTTTCAACCCCCCCGCCCCCATTGGTGATACGTAGTGAGGTTTAAGACCACCCCCCCTCCCCCTTCTCAACATCACGTGTATTTTTAGTACCTACAACGAATCTTAAAATTTTCTGAATATTATCTTAATTTAAATACAGGTATAAACTATAATCTTATTTTATTCTGAAATTAAGGACCATAATAAAAATGTCTACACCAGGTTGCAAGTTTAAAAATCCCGCGTTAGACGAAAAAATAAATACACGAGATATCTTACTACACCCCCCCTCACCCTTGTGTTATTTTCGTGATATTTATCAAACCCCTCCCCCCCCTTTCAAGCCTCACGTGATTAATGGACAGCCCCTTAGGTACTAAGAACATCTTGAACTTGTCTAAGGTTCGTTCACCTAGAGCTTCGCTTCTAATACTAACTTCAAACCTGTTCAAACCTATTTGTTAATTGCCCTTTATTCATACTTTCTACAAGATCAACTTATCAAGCATGACCCTCTGAATAACTGTAAAAACATCATTCGAAACATAGTTAATCGAATAGAAACACTATCACAAAAATTCAAAAAACAAGATAATTTGATAAAAAAAACAGCTCAAATCTCAAATATCGTAACCTGTAAATGCCTAGAGTAGCAGACAAAAAAAACACGCATGGAAATGTGTCTAGTTAGCAATGTAAAGGGAGCTCAAGGCTTCTTGAAAGAGTCAACGGCTGCCCGGGAGCCCGGCCGGTGTTGGACTCGGACCACAGGGTTATCAACCCTCTGAACCGCGTTCAGTATTCCAGTTTATTTATATATTTAAATAACTGCATCCACGGCACATCGTTGAACCTTAAAAAATAAAGTTTCAAATAATCATTCTGATTTATACGACCAAAATACAATGCATAAGTGGTTGTCACCACAACGATGATATATCAGAAGTGCAGTGGAATGACCTTATGGAAAATCATAGGTCAGGAAGATCCATTGCCGGAGGATAACTTTAAGAAAATTCATAGCTGGTGATGATGATGAAAATGGTGATTGCTAAACTACAGAAAGATATGCCAAAAGCTAGTTTCAACATAATTAAAAATATCTTCAATAATATGGCTTTTGAGTTCTGTAGGTGAGTCTTAGACGCTGATGGAATAACGTGGGCTTACAACTAAATACACCAGGAATTCGACCTGTCAGGAAGGATTTCGGTAATATGAAGAGCCGTCACCCGGCTTGCGATAGATATAATGTACTAGTTGGTCCCATCGGATCTTCTGTCTGACCGCTTACGCGCTTGAAAAAGTTCTTTTTCTGTTTTAATATTTTGATGTACCGTTATTCATATGTCGTACTACATACACTCCTTGATCAGTCAGAAAATATAATTTGTACTTAAAAGACTCATTAAGAGCTATAAGAGATGTATATCGAACGCAAATAGCACAGCCATAACTTGACTAAATTGTTTATTTCAGTAACTGTGCAAGGTAGTTTGTAAAAGTTGCCATCCCTAACGAAGCGAAAATTGTGGCGAAGTCCTGGTTCTAATCGCGTGAACCAATAACCAAGTCTGTCATTGATTCCCTTTTAAAGGTTTTGAAGGGTAGTTGGCGAGTGCTCTGTCCGCCATTTTGAATTTAGGTGATGCCTCCATAACGAGGTGCCGTCATCTAGATATTCTGATTTATGCTTCATACTATCAAGCGTACCTACAAGAATATAATTTTAAAATTAAACCTCTGCAAGCCAGGCCCAGAATCCCACTATCAAACACATTTCCCCAAACTTGTCAACATGTACCAAACTTGTTTTTCTTTGCACTCGTAGAGCGACTGACATAAAAACCAATTGTTCAGTTAAATGTTTTGTGTCACGTTTGAATTTACCCGTAAATTAATGTATTCTGTTTGCTTCGGCTTTTCAGAATGTCTTACCTATAAGGGGAAAGGAATAAAAAACGATTAAACACCCCTTTTTTCTTTCAGGTTGGACACGCAGTATGAAATTTCGTCGGAAAAGGTGGACACACCTCCCGGTGAAACGGTCAAGAGGAAATAATAGCTTCGAATTGTTGGTGATTGAAAGGTTCTGGCCAGCGAACTAAAACCGGGATGACGACCGATTTTATAATATTCATTTCATTTTAGGAAGTAAATGAACAATGGATCGGCAGTGTTGAAATTTTGTTTTAAGAAGTCAAAGCTCTCTAGTTTTGATAAACAAATAACTTGAATGAGTAGCATTCAAATAAAACTTCTAAAATTCAAAGATATTTACCGAATCGGTCAACAACGCCGTTTTAAATCAGCTGATCTGTCAAAACCTTATAATCAATAATCGTATTATCGATATAATTAGTGGTGATGTATGGTAGTCGCAGTAGGTATTTTTGTTATTTCAGAGAAGCCCGGAAAAATTCTAACAATGTAGTACCTAGGTAATATTATGTACTTTCCTAATGTAATGCAAACCAAATGACAATTTGAAACGTAAACTGTGTTCACGTATTTCAATAGGAGTATTGAGAAACCCATTTCAAAAATGGTAAGAGTTTGTTACCTACATTAAACATTTATTTCTACGTTTATACTATCTAAAACGACAACTAACGCCTGTTGTTCAAAAAGGAATGTCTTATGCTTAAGAATGAATTTGCTATTTTAGCTGCGCAGGGTATATTACTGCACTTGCAATTTGTGTAAGGTGAGCGGCATGACAGGCTCTTCTTTTCTGGTCAGTCCTCCTTGCTTTATTGCTAAGAAATACCATTTTCATTACTCATACTCTGAAAGTAGGTCATTACTGACCTGAGAAGCGGGCTGAAAGTAATACTTTTCATCCCTAGGGAGAATCACTTTCAACTGACAGCTGTCTAATTATTGAAGAACTTCTTTTTCACATATCTATGGAACCATGTTCCAACTTTCTATACAGCCACGATGTAAAATTGAAATAACTTTATTAAAATTTAGTTTCAACATTTTTTTTAAAATGACTTACTTGGCTTTGTGCAAAATATTTACCATTTTGCCAATGATGAAAATTAAAAATTACGGCTGAATAGCGGGCCGGCCACAGAAAAAAAAAACAAACGAAACAGGGGGGAAAGCGGCAATTCGATATTCATTTATTTTTCTCATTTTTTCTTCATGTTTTTATTTTTACTTTCCTTGTATTTGTAATGAAAAGCACAGTGTTTACCTCGGGTTAAAGACTTATTTAGTCCCTCGAACTATTGGCGCCCTCACTTCGTTCCGGGCGCCAAACCCCGTCTCGGGACTAAATAAGTTACTTTCACCCCTAGGGTAACAATGTACTATTGGCAAAAGCAAGATAAATAAAGGAAATGGGTTCCCTGATGTGACGTCATTGTACATCATTTAATTAATTTTAAAATTATGTTAAATAATATTCTTGTTCTTTAAAGTTTTACTAATTATTTTAGTTGTATTGTGCATATCAATAAAATGTGTTCTTAATTAGCCGGTGTGAGTATTTTTTTGTGAAACAAACAAAATATCCCTGTTAAATAAAACAGTTCTGTTGTTAGCCTAAAAACAGAGTGTAAGTATTTTGGGCGGAAAATTATCTCTGATGTTTAATACAACTCCACCAGCGACCACAGACTGCAAACTACAAACTACAGATGGCTGACCGCAAGCATTACTAGTAGTTTCTATGAATCCAAATGAAACAATGTCGTACTGCGAAAACAGTGTCGCCGCGCTGAAATGAGCTCATTGAGACCGCAGGCAACACTGCGGTCGAATGCAGCCACTCACCGCGCGGTGCGGCTTGCGGTCGCAATTTGCGCTCCGTCTCGGAAATGTATCTAAGATACAGACAGCTCAGCTACAGAGGTACTAGTTAATGACTTAAATAAATAAATAAATATCCCTGGACATTATTCCACACAGCGCCATCTAGCCCCAAGTGGGCTAATTATAGTCCGTTTTTATGGGATGCTAGACAACGGATAAACATACTTAAATACTTTTTCTTTAGTAAATACATACTTATTATACATAGAAAACACCCAGACCAATACAAACAGACATGTTCATGCACACAAATGTTTGTACTGTGCGGGGATCGAACCCGCGACCCTTGGTGTAGTAGCCGTCTTCTCAACAATTATTTATTTATTTATTTATTTATTTATTTATTTTAATTAGGTATACAAACAGATTACAGTCGTTACATAGCAATTAAGGTATATCAACTTAGTTATAACTAGACAGCAATCCTTAATAGTATACACATCTAATCTTATATTTTAAGGTATCTAAAATAAGGGTTTAACAATAAATTACAATCACAAATTGTAAGAACGGGTGTGTCAGTACACCCAGTGCAGTAGGTTGTCATGATTGATTGAGCAGAGCTGAGGGAAAATCACAAATACACCAAGACGGTCGTTGTATAGGTGCTGCGTTTGTAGCTAGTGGCGGCCACCGGCGTTACCGAGTGCGGCGAGTCCATATGAAATGTATGAAAACTACAGGAAATATACTGGTGGCGGGATTTAGCGGCGTACTGGCCTGTGTGCCCCCGGGGACGGACGTTAAGTATAGCGTTTGATGACTCTGAAACAAAGAGCCAAAGAGCGTGAACCAGTTGTTTTTTTAGAAACAAATTAACTCGTCGTTCAAGAAGATCCGAATGCAAACGCCTTCTGACACAACTGAAGTAACATCACCTTACATGAATACCTTTTAATATTATATTAAAGGTGCAATAACCACGCTCCAGTACGCCGCGAACTCATTATAGGTGCGTATGCGCATAATCATGTAAATACGCGTTCGGCGTCGCGACAAATTACTGAATACCTGACCACAGTATAAACCATACAGTAGAACATCTACATCCAAACGTGCCACTCTCGGTTTGAATGGGTGCGTGCGCGTCGCGTGCCGTGTCGCGATTTCACGCACACGCTAGCATAAAATAGGGAGGCGGCATGCAGCACGGACGGGCTGTGCCGCGTATCTGTGTGCACGCTAGGTTAAGAGTGCGCATAAAGCAAAACTACCAATCTTATTCTTGATTGTACGTGATAAATACTAGATGAAATTTTAAAAATTTAATAAATGTTACGCTACATGATATTTGCAAGGGTTGTGTTTGATCAAAAACATAAAATAATTAAATTATCTCGATAAAAAAAAATCACGAAGTTACGTCTGATTTTCTCTTTTTTTCGTTTTATACGTGACATGGCAATTACTATGATGACAATTTTTTTATAAATAATTATATTGAAAAATAAGTAAGGGCTATGTCTAGCCATTTTTTAAAATTACTTTTAGTTTTGGACTTATAACGATTAAACACTTTTGGCACTTAATACGTTTTGATTCCGCGGAAAAAGCCATCTTCCCTCGCACGTTTGTGAAGCTTGACACATATTTCTATTTCACACATCAGTTGCCATCGCTCCGTTGAGACGAGAAGACTACGCTCAAATTCTTAGCTGCTCCGAGTTTCAAAATAAATAGTGAAATGGGGAAAAAGAAAAGGACTTAGTAAACGAGAACTAAAAAATTTGCAAACTGAAAGGATAGCTAATTGTCGAAGGTATGTTGTATTGTATTTTAACAGAAATAAATTCATTTGAGTCGCTCTAGTAAGATGACGTAAACAGATGGTGTAAAGTATATGCTAAGTAATCACATGACTTAAGTTGGTCTCTTCAAATAATAGGTTGATTTCGAAGGAATTTGTTTCAATCCACCAGGTATTGATTGTAAGTGAATTGTTTTCAAATAATATTTAATTTTCAGAATTGCTGCATCTCAAAATATTTCACAATCTGACAGGTGTGATCAAAATGAAGTTGTGGAGGCATGCGCGTCGTCGACTATGTAGGTTTCTTTGAAAATAGTATCCATACTCGCTTTTCCATCTTGGATATATTTTTTTTAGTAAAATTGAAGCTGGCTGAAGCAATAACTAGTTACTACCACATGAGTAAATATACTAAGTACTGTGTTTATTTTACAGAACAACATTGAATTTGGAAAATGTAGACCCTAATAGACAGCCTATATCTACAGACTATTGTCAGCCAGAAAAAAATACTTACCGTAATGATTACTCGAGGAATGAAAAGAATACTCCAGAAAGGTATCCGCCTAAATTCTTACAGTACAATCGATAACATTTAAACTAGTGGAGACCTGTCATTAGAAAAATAACGAATGGGAAATAATCATTTGAAAAATAACGTTAGATAATTTCTGATAAAGTTATCACTTTCCAAACCATCTTTTCTTTAATCAGTAATTTGAGAGTAACTAAGCGCCAACAGACGCCGAAATTAACCATTTCCCGCATACTTTTTTGCCTGGCCGCTGTTTTGCACTCTCCTGTAAATAAATATAAAATAAATCCGATCAGTTGAACGGAAAAGGGTTGATTTGGGTGCGGTGGTTAGAACTGCAACCACAAAACGCATGTGCCGAGCGATATTTTGACTCAGAACGCCACTTGCTACGAGTACTTTAATACCTAATTGCAAATGACTTTCCTAATAGTGGGTAATTTGTGCCTATTGCCTATTGAAAACATTTTTTAAACATAAATTCCGTAAAATATGGCTTCCGCATTATTATTTTTCTACTGTGTCATTTTTGCATGTTTTTTTTTTGGAAATAGCTGAACTTTTTCATTACAGTTCATTGAAGCGACGATGCAGTCTAAGTGGTCGGCCACAAGCTCAGAATGAAGATCAGGCTGAAATTTTCCACAAATTTAAAGTCACCCAGCGGGCTATGGAGATGGCTATGCTCGGCGTTTATCTGCGGGACCAAATTAGAAATGAGGTGATACGGCAGAGAACCAAGGTTATCGACATAGCCCACCGGATTAGCAAGCTGAAGTGGCAGTGTTAGCCGTAGAACCGACAACCGTTGGAGTAAACGTGTTCTTGAGTGGAGACCGCATCTCGGCAAGCGTAGTGTAGGACGTCCTCAGGCAAGGTGGAGTGATGATTTGCGCAGGATGGCTGGCAGGAGCTGGATGCGAGCAGCCGAAGATCGAGTTCAGTGGCGTGTAATGGGAGAGGCCTATGTCCAGCAGTGGACGGCAACAGGTTGATGATGATGATGTGCAGAGGTGAATTCATACTGAACACGTCAGATCCACAACCAACCCAGAACCTAGACATAAACACAGCCGCTGTCACTGGGATTACTAGTGTAGGCATTGGCTTAGAACAATTTCAAGAATTGAGTGTAGCCATGAATCTTCCCACAATGACGCACCAAATGTACCGGAAAAAATAAGCAACCAACAACAAGCGCAACCGTGGGACCACATCGGAGACGTGTTTGGCGCTGTTTAAGCGGAATCCCGCGGAGTTTTTGCGTCGTTTTGTGACCGTCGATGAAACCTAGATCCACTGGTACACACCAGAGACCAAGGAGCAATCAATACAAAGGATTCAGACCGGGGAACATGCTGGAAAGAAGGCGAGAAAGTTATGGCCACCGTTTTCTGGGATCCACAAGGTTTGATCTACATCGATTACCTTGAGAACGGTAAAACAATAACAGGGCTTTTCTATGCTGATTTATTGGGCTGATTCGACGCCAAATTAAAGAATAAACGACCCCACCTAGCGAACTAAAACGCGCTGTTTCACCACGACAACGCACCGGTTCACACGTCTGCCGTTATTGGTCAAATTGCGCTACAAATTGCTGCCCCATCCACCGTATTCTCCAGAGTTGGCCCCGTGAGACTTCTTTCTGTTTCCTAATCTGAAAAAAAAACACTCACCGAGAATGGATATTGATCAAATGAGGAGGTTATTGCCGCCATGGAGGCCTATTTTGCAGAGTTTGTCAAAAAATATTTTTCGGATGGGTTAAAATATAAAAAAGTTTGAGCATCGCTGTGCTAAGTGTTTCGAACTGAAAGGAGACCATGTTGAAAACTAAATTGCCACTTTTCCAAAATTTTCCTTTACTTTTTGTAGGCTAAGTAAGTATTTATTGAATGACCCTCGTATAATAATATGTACATACTTGAAATAAAGATGATGTTTTTGGCATTCATTTTCATTTTTCATTCATCTTTCAACGCCCTTTAAACCAGATACAATTGAAAATCTATTATTATAATCGCTGACAATCGCGCCAGGCGGGATGCGACCCTTTAATTCGTGTTCAGTTGGTGGAGGAGAGTCAAACCGCCCCGTCATGAGTTCTCACCTTGGCGTTGCGAGGGGGCTTAGTACCGGTGGTAGGGTCCAACCGCCGCGAAGCGAATAGAACTCAGGCGTGGCAGTGTGGTGGACTAGCCATCCACTTGCTGAGGCCCGTAAGGGCGACACGTGGGGTTGCGGGGTTTTAGTCGGTAGGAGTCCGACATAACTTCGTCGTCCCCCCGGGCGGCGAGGTATCCATGAAGATTTCCCCACGAAAAAAAAGGCGGGTCAAATCATGACACCGGGGAGCTTCTATTTATAAATATACAAATGCGTCCACCTATTACCGTCACTAATTTAGAACAAAGAACGCAAAAAAAACCCGCTTGTGTATTTACTCTAAAATATTAATTTTATTATATATTTTATATCTTCTACTATATAAAAATAAGTCGGGTTTTCCTTCCTGACGCTATAACTTCAGAACGCACGAACCGATTTCCATTCGTTGGAAAGGTCTCGGGTCGTCGGAAAATTTCAACAGAAAAGCGGGAAAATCTTTTTTCACATACAGCTAAGTAACACGGACGAAGTCGCGGGCGGCTGCTAGTATTTAGTATTTACTGTGAAAAAATCAACTAGTGACAGATGGACAGTGTAGTCTATGTAATAGGGTCCTGTTTTAACCTTTTGCATACCGATCCTTAAACATAATTTAAAAGATGAGACTACTATTTACAACATAACATACAACTTATTTACAAAGTAAAATTACACACATCAAAATGTAGGTAATGTATTCACAAAAAGAATGCCCACTGTGTTATCTGATTGTTTTACGTATACTACGGAAGCTACGCGTTGAGCGAGCGAGAGAGATGTATTGTGGTTTGGCGGGCGATAGTGTTCGCAGAGAGGGGGGCGCGGGTGAATTTTAATAATTTGCTGGGTTTATACGCACTCTTAATAACTCGGCGGGCGGCCTTAGATAACCTACTGTATGATTATACTGTGACCTGACTGTCGCGCGATCAAATACTTATGTAGAGCGGTGGAAGGGTGCGAGTGTACGCAGGGGTGGGTTTTCCATCACTATTTAATTGGGCATTTTTAACAGCGAAGGGTTAAGTAAGCACTCCGGGTCAAATCTGGCTGGAATACTTTACTTTCTGTTCATAATCTAAACAAGTTTCAGCTAACCCTCCGCTGGCGGAATATGCAATATTTAAAAAATATGCTTTGAGATATTGTGTTCGCGCATTCAATTCGTCGACTTTGTGTGTCATTCGAGATTTTGGTGAATCGATCTAGTGAGTTTTCGAGCTTATGATTTGTTGTCTTGATGATGCGAGGAAAGGTGTTTGGTTATTTTATTTTCTAGCAAAGGGCATTCGATCTTTAATAGGACAATCACGAAAAACACATTTCTCTTCTAGATTCCTTTCAGGTGAGCACGCTTACTTCTACCTCTTATTCGCTTAACTTTGAATGCTATTCTCCTTCATTTATATCATAATAGTTTTAAAATCTCAAGCGACTTCAGTTCCATTTACTCCCAAGATCGCGAAGTTATTGAGTTTTACAAAATTCCGAATTTATATCTCCCTTCGAATTCGCTCAAGTGTGTACAGCTTATGTGGCTTAGTGGTCATCGTCTCTAATTTTCTGTTGCATCTGAGCCACTTCCAACCGGCTAAATATCGAAACGCACAAAATCGCTTAGCCCCGCTCAATCAATCAAAGACTCTTAGCGTTATTGCTGCTAGCACTCCCGCTAACATTTATCAACAATACCACCCTTTAACCCTTTCCAATCTGTCTATATGCCATGATGAAGAAGTTTTTTAACCCCTTCAATCTGTCCGTATACTGCTGGTGAAGTTTCTCACCTCTCAGCCGTGTAACTCGTTGTCTGATAAAGTTCTCGACAGTACAAGATGAATGGCCTGTCCGTCTGTTTGTCCGCTCGCGAAGGGACACGGTGACCCCTTTTAACGCCCCTTTTACTGACCCTAAGAGGGGATAAGACATCGCCGGCATTCTTTTGTTTTTATGACAAGAAGGATTTTTCTAAATATTTTGTGTTGTGAGATTTAATACAGAGTTTTTTTTCAGAAATCTTTAAGTTTTTAGGGCAGATTCTGAATGACGCTAACAAGAGAGATCTTACATTTTAAGCACCTGACATAACCCAGTATAATGGCTAGAAAGGCGGCTAATTCTCCGGTGATGGAAAATACCGGTAGAAAACGCAATCAAGCCTACCCGGATAAAGGCGGTAGGCTCGCCCCTTACCACGTTGAATTCATATTTACTCGGTGGTTGTGGGCTTCTGAATGTTCCGTTCACCATAACGGCTACAATCAATGTGCCTATGACTTTCCCATTTGTGATACCTATGCTCCTGAGCGTATGTTATGTTGCCTTCTGTCGAATGGATTTCTGAACGAGAAAAAAATATCTCCGAACTATCTTTCAACATCTTTCCCAAGGCTGTTCATGTCAGCTATAATTCGATCTAAAACACACTTAGGGATCCCTGCTTTTTCCGCATCACTACCTTTTCCAGTCTTGATAATCTAAAAAATTCAGCATTCCTCTCGAACCGAAGTGAGTTATTGCCGTTTCTTCGCAAATTACGCCCGCCCAAGCTCGCGAGCAGATGGCCTCCCCGCCCAATCGCATCGGGGACATTTCGCCGAACACACCGAGACGGGTCGCGGGAACCGACAAGTGTGTCTCGTTAAAAGAAAAGGAAACACTTTAAGATTGATAAAAGGCCCCGAAAAGGGCCTGGAACATTCTGGAATATTCCCTTCGGGTGACGGATAAGAACGATTTCCTACGGGATGGGAATCTATTTTGAATAACGAATTCTGCAGGACGCAACGATCTTTAGACGGTTGAGGTCGAATTGAATTATTTATTTTTTATTTTACGAGCTTTTTATTTTTCCGTTCGACCCTTTCTATTTTGAGACTCGATATTTATAAACTGTTAACGGTCACCTTGATGTTATTGAGGATATTTTTCAAATAAAATACCGCGTATTTCTCATTCCATTTTCGATGTCTGGACTACTCTGGACAATAAAGAGACAAATGAGTGAGTATCTGGGCCATTGCTTCAAAACCATCCAACACGAAACTGCTCAAAAGCCCGGACTGTAGTAGTCCACTTAATATTTATTCTTAAATACAGATTTAACTTAGATCTTATGTTAAAGAGAAAAGACAAAGAGTTATCATCTTAGGGAGCAATACCGACAAAAACAGTTTACACCCACTGCTCGGCAAAACTTTAGTGATGGATGGATGGAGATTGGATTGTTGCAGGGGTATGGGCCTAGTGAAAATCCATACTCCCAGATGTTATCAAGTCGCCCTAAGGTCTCTGACCAAGCTTACCGACTGACATCAACTGCTTACCGTGATTCGTAACCATGACTATGTCAAAATGACCAATCAGACAATTAGAAAAGTCCACCCTGTCTTGGGTCGTGACAGACTTGGTTTGAAGCAAGAAATTAAACATCAGGTGTCTACAGACTATAAGGTCGATAGCTGTCCATAATTCTGTTAATCACTAAACCCCCTAATTTTCCCATCTCCCGTTTCAAGCTACGTCATGTAAAATATCCAAACAAGCTTTCCTTGTCTTCTCTACAAAACAGGTAATATTATCTGTGGTCGTCCCCTTTGTATCCGCTGATCCATCCTCATGCGTCGCGTTGAAAAGAAAGCGACCTTTACATACGTCCCATCGTTCAGGGTATGATAAAATCCTTTGTTTCATGTAAACAAAGGGAAGGTTCTGATCAGCGAGGGACGAGGTGTTTATGCGAACCATCGTTAAGGTTGTGTGGGGCGTTTGCTGTTTACCTTACGGTGTTTTCAAAATTATGTATTCTATTTTGTTATTTTGCAATCACAATGGTTTTTGTACTCAAGGATAGTAATACTGAAGTCAAATTTTAACTGAAGAAGACACTGGAAGGATTTGACAATCAAGTTAAGAGGTTTTTTGACTTCTTAGTTAGAGGAGTCAAATTAGAAATATTAGATTCTATGTTTTTTGTGCTCCCAGCAGAGGTTACCTTAGTTTGAGTAAGTGACTGGTGACTAGCATCTGTTCAGATATTATTAAAGTAATTAATTTAAAGATATTGATGGTAACTTAGGTGTATTGAATTTATTTGGCTGTGAAACTGATCAGAAGTATTTGGTCGCCTTGTTTATCTGATGGCAACTGTACCAAAAGTCCAAATAGTACGAGTAACTACCAAATGAGCCTTTCAATGTTGACTCACAATGTAGCTACCGCAAGAACAAAATGCTAATTTATAGCTATAAAAAATAAGGACACTATTATCTAATCTTATGACCCCAAAGTTAATGAAAACGCAACTCGGTAACATTTCTTGGCACGCGTACAATTCGTTTAAATTAAAACACAAAAGCTAATGCATTATAAGGAAGGACATCGTAGCAGCCATAATTACAGTTCTGACCGCTGGGGTCGCATTAAGTGAGGAATTCATTCATGAATAGAAATATGAGAGGGCGTAACTACCCCCGAGGCGCGCCCGCCATAATTATGGCAGCCATTTTGTAAATAAGTGACACGAAATGGCGGCTGCAAGTTACTTTTATCTTGGGCGGAAAAACGCTCATGAAACGATGTTTAGACTTTATATTCATCATCATCATCATCATATGCCCATACGCTCTCTAAATGATCTAAGGCCTTACCCATCGATTTATAGGGCGGCTGGTCATAGGCTGCTTACCAAAAGTATAAACCTAGTGTTACGTTGATTTCACTTTTTATTCCAGAACATTTCTAGATTTTAGCGTTAGGTAAATGTTTGAATAAAGAAGCATAAATTGTTACTAATTATAGTGAACATGAATGATATTGAAGTTAAATTACACAAACTATTGAAATGTGTATATAGGTTTGTCAATGTCTACCTTAGCAATACGGAAGAGGAACCGCTTTGGTTAATCAACATCTCATAACCGAAGAAACCCATCAACAAATATTATTATAATTGTAATTTGACAAACGTCCCTCCGAGCCACGAGTGGCCATCAATTAATTAAAGTACATCCCCCTTCTGGATGATTTAATATCCGAGACGGCTGCGGTCGGACTGCTCCGACGTTTCCGATCCATTTGTTGCCAGGATAGGCCTTCATCTGGGGAATGCAATTTGCTACAAATAGCGAAATAGTAAGGCCTACTAGTACCAAACTTGGAGGGTTGCAAAATTAACTTGGACGTTTGGGCGAGTTTTCAGGTTGGGAGTAAATAGAGATTGGGATGTTGTTTGGTTTAACTTAAAGTTACGTACTAAAACTTAGTTAAAGATCGCTCAGATCAGCTGGGCGAGGGCATCCGATCTTACCTCAATCATGAGGTAGACACACACACTTCAGTCACACTTCGGAGACAACACGCTGCGAATTCTTGAGTTAAAAAATAAGGCCTCCTGGTCAATTTTAATCACAGCGGCTAATCTCAACGAGATTACCCAGGCGCGCAGGAAATATTATAGTGCACAAGTGTGTGCAATACACAGCTGCACTCCGTATTCCACCACCTTTCTTTGACCTGATGGGACGACAGTTCGACACGACAAGAGAAAAGCAGGACCGACTTTTTACTTGCCCATCAGCCCCGACAGCATGGATCATCTTTTCGGACACGAGGTGATCAGCTTCAAGAGAGAGAGATAGGGTTCTTGAAGAGGTGCATTTGAAGCTAGTTAGCCCCACTGTTATGTTAGTCACCCTAAACTTCCACACACCCTGACTTCTATCAAGTCAGCCGACCACTTTGCGGTTGTGCGTCATAAAGAGCTAAATCCTAAATCCTATCAGTTCCTTAAAATTCAAGGTCAAGACTAGTTAACCTAGTTACAGGTCGAAAGTGCGAGAATATTGTGTTACGTAAAGTAGTTGTATTTCAATAATGATTAACCTAATTTGGATGGTTATATTAATTTTGATTTGTGCCAATAATAGGTCCGTCCCTGCTTTTCTCTGGAGGCTTCAATAGCTTCTTGTTGTATCATCACATCGATCACGTTTGGGCTGAGCCATCCCAGTAGCCGTGGATCACTTCCCTTCTCTCCTTATCTTGGTACTTAGCTATCTGAAAGTTCCGAATACTATTCCGTTAAATTGCTTAACCAGTCAAAGGTGTATTCACGCATACGCAATAATTGGGAGCGTGCAAGGGTCGCCGAAGATTCCTATTCGTAGTAGTTTAATTAATACGGGCCCCTATAGACCGATTCGACCCAATTTGTCGAATAGTTTCACATACGTTCGCAAATGTCTAGTTATATTAGATGCCTTTGGTTCGTTGGGCACGGACCAGGGGGGGGTTATTTGGTAGGAGTTTTGCCTTAATTTTTACCCACCATCATCTTCAGCTGCTAGCAAGTCATTTTAAGGACACCTAATACATTAGTTATAAAATGTCGCAAAGATATCGATATTGTCTGTAAGTGAAATTATTTTGTAACCTCTAAATAAGGTGGTGCATTTCTTTACATGTTATACTTAGCTATATGTCAATAGATATGAAACTGAAGCAACTCGGTTAACGGCGAAATTCAGAAGGCAAGATATGGGCTTCCAAATCTTCCGTTTACCATGACGGCAACATCAGTGTGCTGACCCATTGTGAGGGTATGTTATGTCAATAGATTTATGAATATATTGCTTAAACGCGTGGGTAAAAGTATAAAAAAACAATCAAATAAAAACAACACCACGTTGGGCGCCAAGAGTGTGGTTAATTTTTTTACTCTTGTTAGTGTATGAAAACATTTTGATGTAATTATCTAGTGAAGTTGTTTTTGAAATTCAGCGAATTCTATATTTAATAACAGTAATTGTGATAATTTTACATTTCGTTTGGCAATATTGGGGGCCACCATCAAATAGTCACGGACGTAAAAGAAAGACGACCGGAACATCACACTAAAAAATGTGAAGCATGCAAGGTGCTACAATTTCGCTTGTTGTACACGACCTGCTACACTCACACAAACACACTAGGTGCCACAAACTGCGCCATTTTACTCCGTGTGACAGCGCCAATGACACGTGCTAGTCACGCACACACCTAAACTGGCAGCTGTTAATATGCTTCATTCTTGATTAGACGAGGTGACGTCCGTCTTTCTTCACGTCCTTGGAAATAGTACGTTAGTTACTGTCAACCTATCAATAACACATCACGATTACATTTTGAACGGGTTGACGTCAAAAACACCACAAGTACCAACAGTGTTCAGTTCCGGGAACCAGCATTGTTGAACAAATGCGTAGTAGCCCAGGACTAAGTATGTATGGTAACGGCAACAATGCGCAAGGGATATTGAAGATCCGTTTAATTATTAGACGCCATTGTTCCCGAATGTCCGCGGACCCTCGCCAATCTGTCCTGTTCGCCGAATTGTTCGCGCGCTCCAAGTAAGACGATGTGATTAAATACTTGCAGTGTTTGGCGCTTAAACTACTTTAGCATCTTTGGGAGAAGATTTTGGGAGAGCGTTGTAGCCTAGTGGTTAATACTCTGGGGTGGAACTTATGGTCTCAAGTTCAAATTTGGCTAGAACACCTTGTTCGTGATTGTACAATTTGCGGCTCTCCAGTGAAGAAAAAAACCTATAAAACCACAAGAAACCCGGATAACCACATTCGGCGAAATGTGGGATTCTGATGGCAACAATCAGTGTGTCTTAACTGAGTACTCCGTTTAACATATAACATTGAACTACCTTTAGAGATCCCAAAAACATTAACGTATCCTCAAAGAAAGTGGATTCCTAAAAAGCCCGAAAAATTGATTCAACCCAACTTTATTTTTCCAGATAAAAACTGGATTCTTCATAACTAATGCACGCTTCCGCCGAAAGTAAAATACAAGCCAGAGTTATAAATAAAATAGGGCTGTGTTTTTATCGGAAGAGTTAGAGATGTAAGCCGTATGTGTTCGTTACCAAGGAACGGACGGAGTTTTTTGTATGCGAATAGTCAGTTAACTAATAGCGACACTGGTGTGGTAATAATGTGGGGTAACCTCAACTGCGTGCGAAGTGCTACTGAAATCTAACCCGGCAGTTTTGACACAAAAAAACATCTGAGTACATAATATGTTTGTAGAGAAAAAAAACTTTATTAGAAATGATACCTTTCCTTTAGATTGCCATAATAATATAATGTACCTTTCCAGAATTTGTTTCTTGCGGCACGACGAGATTACATAATAGAGAGTGTCCTTTTATTTCAAGATTTTATAAAAGACCCATCCTGTATCCTGTGTTCTGTATCTGTGTATCCTGTGTGTATTGCAATTATTCTATAACATTTGACGATCTCAATATTAATTACTTATATAGGACATTAATGTAATGTATAATGTTTTATTAATTTTGAGAAATAAATGAATCTGAATCTGAATCTGAATCTGTATGATTATGTCAATTATTCAATTTTATCAGAAGTAGCGAGTAACGTTACGATACGAAGGTAACGATTACTAAATGTTTCAGTAACAATTACGCACTTCCCCGTTACTTTCACAGCTCTAGTTAGAAGCGGATATGGCGTCAGCAACCCTCGCGGGGTTACAACGCAGCCTTCCCATGCCGCACGTTCGGAACACCATGAAGGCCCCCCTGCAGCCTTTTCGTCAAGCAAAACTGTTTATGACACTAAAACGTAGTTCACATAAAGGGAGCATATTTCTTGGAGGCGTTCCTCGCCCCTGGACTCCCCGGGGAAGCAATGAAGGCATATCTCGCGTTGCGGATTATGTTCAGTTTTTTTTGGGCATTTTCTTTTAGTAAAGCGATCTGAACAAGACTAAATTTATTCGAGTGTGTTGTAATAAATTATAACTACATTTCATATGCTACCTAAAAGCTTATTTATTTAAGCATGTATAAATAAATGTGGTGCATATTTTACGTACAAGTAAATAGTTTTTGTATTTAATTTCCAGAGACCAGCTGTGCTATTCCGGCGGTGCACATCGGACATCACTTCAAATCTCGGTGCCTCACGCTTACCTCTATCATCAATACGCTTTCCTTTTAATTAGTATTTTCCCTCATTTTGTATGTAAATAATTCAAAAATGTTATTTGTCTTAGTCCTTTTTTTTCAAACGACACAGTTGCAAAGAAATTGAATTTTAAAGTTCACTCACACGAGGGAAGGGAGTTTTGGCGTCCGCCGGAATAGCATAGCTGTTGGCAGACCAAACTAACTTCAAAAAGTATAAAGTAACTGACGACTGTAAAGTCTGAAATTGGTGACCCCAGTCATAAAAGAAAAAGTAGACTTGTTTACGTTCACACCAAAACGCTATTAAGGTGGCTTCAAATTGTTTATTCAAAGTCGTCAGGCGTTCAACGAGGAATGTCTAAGTGTGTCTAAGTTGTGTGATTTCTTCCAATTCGGCATGAACGTGACAAACAATGCTCAATCCAGGCTGACTCTCCAGCAAATATAAGTCAGTAGGACCAAAAATATTATGGCCATTCAAGATTCCGGAAGCGCGGAAGTTCTCGCAAACATTCCACGAACAACAGATCCATTATAAGTGTGATCGGCGCAAGTCGATCTAAATGATGGCGTATATGCGTGCGCGGTGTGCCTCTAGTCAGTAGGTAGGTACTAGTGAAATTGCCACTGATGGCAAATCCGTACCATAACACCAAATATATATTTTTTTAAATATAGTAAGTAAGAAAAAGCGAAGTAAAAAAATGTAGGTGTACAGGTTGACAATAATATGATGACGTCGGTGGGCGCATTTTTCCATGAATGGAATTAATAAACATTTTCTTCATTTTAAACGAATATGAGAAAAAAGCTACTTCACGGAAAACGATTCAGTTTCTTTCTATACTCGTAATGTCGCTCTTGATTTGGCAACTAAGTAGTTGCAAAATTATCCTGTATGAAACGAGTTCTACTTGCTACGTACCTACTATACTCTTAAAGGTATATTAATTCATGCAGATATTTTAGATTTGTTATAAAACGTTCCTTAACATAGGTACTCAGAGTATTTCCGAACAGAACCGTCAATTTTAAATTGGTACTATTAACTTACACTAAACACAAATGTTGATTTCACAAATATTTGTCCAGTATGAGAATCGAACCAAAGGCAGGTGGATTCTAAGCACGACCTACCCACTGACTCACTGAATCAATTCGATAGATAAATGCTTGTCTTTATGCCTTCGTTTTAAAGCAAATATTGTCCAAAGATATCCAAATGCCTTTCCCAAAAAAAGGCGTATAGTTTGTTTTCGCAGTCACCGCTTCATTTGCGCCATAAATCGCGCGTCGCATTAAGTCCGCAATTACTTGCCGAAACGCCTCGTAAAAATAAATATGTTATTTGAATTCGCCGCTTATGTGAGCGGCGCATGACAATAGGGTTGTGTTCGGGGTGAAGATATCTTTACGGGCATATTCGCATTTTTATGGATTTTTTTATTATTTGCATTAATCTTGGCTTTTAATATAAGGCGTAAGCGTATCCAGTTTTGAAAATAGTGTTGTTGTCGCCAGAAGTCTTTACGTAACTTTTACCAAACAGTATGTTCTTGTATGGTTAGAATTTATACGGAAATGTTATGATAACGGCTTGTGATAACGACTGCCTGGCACTACTAGCAAGTATTGTAATTATACACGGAAGTTATGTGGTACAAAACGTGCAGCTAACTTCAGGCAAGGGTTGGGTTTTCCGGCCTTAAGATACAAAAGCCGGACATCTTACCCTTTAGCCGGCGGACCCTTTGTCTTCAACACATTGAAAAAATCAAAATACAGTTTTGAAATAGAATCTTGCAACGAAATAGCTTTCGCTCGCGACTTCGTCGGAGTAGATATAATACTTTAAAGTCTGAAAGATCCATCTATCAATAGTCGCAAGTTCTTGTTCACATTAGGTCGCAAGCAGCCCGACAGCGCGGTTCACAGGCGGCTAACTTCCATACTAAAAAAACAGCGCGGCAGCCGCGCGACTTGTGATGCACTCTTCTCTAAGCAAGTCCCGCGACTGTTTTTGGAATGTAAAGGCGTCTGCCGCGCTGCTTGAACCTATGTAATGTGAATGAGCTCTAAGGGATTTGAAGCACGGCCTGCGACCTGGAGAAGACTATTAAGTAGTACTTTTAATAAACTGGCTCTGGTTCTTACAGTCCATAGTATTTTCCAAATACCTTCGCTAAAAATACGTTCCTAACATTATCTTCGTAAAAACCTTGGGCTCCATAACTTCCCATTCTGATATGGCACGCACGGCAATACACTACGTGACGGTACATCGATATGCCTGAACCAGACATCGAATTTGTGGGAAAATGTCTGCTGGAATGTTTTGATCCTTAACCACTTACCATAAGAGCCCTTTTTGGGAGGAAAAGGAATGTTGACGTGGCTTTCGAAAATATCCTTCACGTGGGAGAAATCTGGGGAAGGTATTTAATAAACAAATGAAATGTGCGTGAATTCGGGCGGTAATAGAATTGAAAATGACAGTCTGTAAATGCTTGGGTGAAAAAGTGGTTCAAGTTATAGAGTTGCTGTCAAGTGTATTATACCTAAACAGCATAGAATAAAGTTTATTTATGATGTCTCACAAACTGTTATGTAAAGTTTATTAAAAAAGAAAATGTGAGCAAGATTATATAATTATTTTCTGCCCAGCTGTCCATGGCCAGAAATAATAATTATAAGATAAGTATACTTTATAGCAAAAAAAAAATAAACAGATACCTACATTAGCTCTTAAAATTAAGCTACAATTTAGGCGACAGTTTTTTATTAAATTAGTTAAACGAATCGTCCGAAAATGAGGTTTTGAATCAGGGTTCAGGACACACCATAGGACAGACACTTGGACGCTTGATTTGAGTGGATGCGCGCCGCCTACAACTGGCTAACTGTGGAATCTCATTCAACCCAAGCTTTTGGTTGATGGCCAACCACTCGAAAAAAGAAGAAAAGGATTGATAGAAAAAGTATTTAATGACACCCAAAAAATTAAGACAAGAAATTAAAAAAAAACACATTTAGGAAACAAATAAAAAATACACATCAATTGATAGAATTTAGCGTGTATTATGGTCCATAATCATGGTGCTGTAAGACATCACACAAATAAACAATAAAAAATTAAATGTTATACTTCTGAAAGAAAATTAATAAATAAATGTGTGTATATATCAGCACAATGTTACAGACACGCATAGTAGAGTTTGTCGCAAACTTTAGTGATATCAAATCGCATTATAGAGCACCTGCGCGGAAACGGGACTCGGTCCCCATTCGCTACCGAGTACACTCGCCAGAGGAAACAACCTCTGTTGTAGCAAACGGATCTTATAAGTAAGTAGATTAATATATTCTTTCTTACTGTTGATTTAATCATAAGTTGGGAAAACACAAGGTTTATTTAATGAGTTTCCAGTTTGTAGAGGGATGATCAACACACTCCAAGCGATCCAATTGGTCAAATTGACATCAAACATCACTAGAACAACCATAGGGTGGCCTAGTAACCTACTGACTGACTGAAGATTCATCCACTATAATAAAAAAAGGAAACCAGAGTGCGTTGTTAAAGTAAGGCGGTCCAGACGCTGGTTAGCCACAATCATTAAAAAAACATATACGTACACTTACTGCTGGGCACACAGGCCTCACCTCAACTATAAAGAGGAACGCGGGCTCAGTGCGGATTGTTGGAGGAGTGTAAGTAAGGCTAGTAAGCACCTTACCTACAGCCTCCGAATCTGCTTAACGAGTGCCATCTAGCGACGTCAACCGGCACCAACTGCTTAACGTGCACTTAAGCACAAAGGTGGAAAAAAAGGATTATAATCTGTCGAAGGAGACGGCCTCAAAAACGCTGGTGCGATGACCTGGTTTACTACTCGAGAGAATGGTGGACTTTTGCAGAGGATAGGGAACGATGTAAAGGTTTGGGGGGGACCTTTGCCCAGCAGTGGGATCTGGCAGGTTAAAAAGAAAAACTGTCTCAAAGCTCGGTCTGACTGTACAAGTTTAATTGCTCGGCAGTAATTTTCCAATTTCCCCTAATGGCCGAACGCTGGGTATCCGACCGCGCCCGTACACTGCAATTACTGCATTTACCAACGCAGCCGTGCTGGGTAAGTTACGACTTCATTTGACGCTATCAGCTCGCGCTTCTGGGGTCTGGGGAGCAACTTTCTTGTCAGCTTTCGAAGGACTCAACTGATGAAAAATTTGAAGAACTAACACAGACTTTTGCATATTTTATGTTTGACTAGCTGTCCCGGCAGACTTCGTCCTGTTCTCAAACATTTAAAGTCACGTGACAGGTAAAAACTGTTGCTAAGAGAAAACAACATTTTTGTTTTTATTATATTTCTAGCATTTTCTCATGTTTACTCACCTTTTCAACCTTCCCTGGACCTTCTCAAATATTTCGAAACCAAAATTAGCCTAATCGGTTCAGCCGTTTCCGAATTTTAGCGAGACTAACGAACAGAAATCCATTTTTAAATATAGAGATGTAGGTACGAAGAGGCTACAGGAAAAATAGCCGGAAAAAATACTTATTAAGGTAGTTTTTCAACAGCAAATGTTTTTATAATGGCCACTTTACCAAATGGAGACCTTAAACTTGCTTATTCTGCAGTCTTTCTAGTTTTGTTTCTTTGTAATCACTAGAAATCACATCAAACTAAGGTAGTCCTTGGTTTGATCACTAGATAAATTTCGAAAAATGTCAATGTTTCATGAAAAGAGACTCATTTCGATTACGGCGAATTAATATTTTCTGTTCCATTAAATATAAATAAACTAAGCAAATACAAACACAAGAAGCTACATAATTACACAAACAATATACATGTCAAGCCCAGGGTTTCTTATTTTGTGTTCCTCAGTAATTTCATCAGAAAACAGCGTTATTTCCTTTCGCTTCAGCCAAATAACAACTAACGGAGAACGGCTTTGAAGTTTAATATTTCATAAACGGGATGAAAGGAAAACGTTGTGTTGTTTTCAAAAACACTCACTTTATTAAAATATCCCCGTTGTTTTGATATTGGCGAACAAAATGTGTCCATGCTTTGAAACGAGTTCAACATTGCCACAAAGTAGGTAGCTTTTTGTATTTAATTTACGGAAATGCTGAACATGTTTAACTAAGTACTTTATTTTTTATTATTTTAAACAATTTACTTATGGTGTTTTTATGGAAATGTTTTAGCATATAAATACACAGAATGGTAGAACTTTGAAAGAGCCAGTTTTTGAAACAACACTCAAGTATAAATTTACCTACACTCTAAAATAGATTTAAGTCTGTGTTTGGTCTTAATATGTATATTTAAATTAAACCAAGATATTAAGCTTGAGTTTGAAGAGCGTTAATTATTTCATTTAATTTTTTATCTTCAAATGTTTTGGTTTTAAAATATTGCATTTTATTTTCACAGATGTGAGAAGCATTTTTGTTAAGTTAAAATGGCGCCAAAATTGAAATAATTTTGCACACCATTTTGCTGTCACGTATAAATACACATGCCACATACTTTACCGCTACTGCGTGGTTGTCTCTTAACTTTTTCGTATCAAAAAGCATTTCAATACAGACGTAACTGTCAAAATAATATCTCAGCAAAAAGCCATCAATTTCCGCTCTCCGCAAACAGCGGTGTAAAGTCAACATCATCGGCAACGCGGCCCTAATTCTGTTTGATCGGCCGATGTTCAATATCCGGGACGTGTGCCGAACACGGCACAAACACGGCACAAACACGGCACGAACATGGCTGCGA
Organism: Udea ferrugalis; assembly: GCA_950022985.1. NCBI lineage: Eukaryota > Metazoa > Arthropoda > Insecta > Lepidoptera > Crambidae > Udea > Udea ferrugalis. The sequence continues at coordinate 793,513 of OX465532.1, read as the reverse complement.
CACGATATTCATCTGAACTACTGATTAACCCCCTTATTCATAAAAACGAACGCAACGCTAAAGCATCGTTTAAGCAATTTCCGCGTTATGTCACTTACTCGGAAATGGCGGCAACAACATGCATGAGAGTGACAAAGCGATACAAAAGTTAACGTGTTGTTGAAGAGCTGTTTGAGTTTTTATGAATAAGGGAGTCTGTGTCTACTTCAAGTAGCGACAATTACAGCGCAGGGCACAGAGTTCAGATCAGCCAAAGAGTCTGCTTTTAACGCAGTGGTTACGAGTGCGCCAGTTATACCCGGAGTCGCAGATTCGATTCCGACAGGAGCACGAGTGTTTTTTGATAAAACAGATGTTTGTGATGGGCCTGTGTGTTTATTTATTTGTTCGTGGCAGCCTTGGTAGTTCCGGTATTGATAAAATTTACACAAAAAGCAACAGCGGACGTTTATTCATTCATATGGAATTTGTGAGCATTGGCTAATTTGACCATATTATTATGAATTACCTTAACAATAACAAAATGGGGTTGGAAACAAGAAATTCAGGATAACAATGAGTTCCTCCCTTCAAAACTCAACAAAACCGGACTATACGAATTTAAATATTGAAAATGTTATCGACGTTATAAACGAGCAAGGAGTCTGAAAGAGACATAAAATCAGTAAGACGCTTTAAAAACATGTTCCTCATTGAAATAAACAAATGTTCAGAATAATGTTGCTTCATTAAAATACATACTTAATAATATACACAAACAAACCTAATAATATGGAGATACTTAATTAATTTGGTATATATTACCTAACTGCAGTGTTTGGTAATGTGAGATATTATCAGAAGGAATACTCCGCCGCAGCGTAGATGTAGATTTAGAGAGACGTTTTAATAATGTAATAATGTAAGCAAATTTGCTAACTTTACTTTGACCCTTTTACACCGTAGCAAATCCAATATATTTATAGCAATAAATTGTTTAGAAGTTATGGTAAAACCTAAACCAATTTCAAAAAGTCTGTAAAGTATTGTGTAATATAGTTATTACGCGATGAAGGAAGGATATTATTGTCTCTACATAAATACAAATGTTTAATCACTGCTTTGGCTATTATTATTGCTATATACCATTGCGTGACAGTGAGTTCACGTTCACGTTGACCTTCTTATTGATCCAATGAAGTTAGTAAGTACCTAGTAATTGGACATTTCTAGCCATATCTTGACAAATTCGTTATTTAAACTAGGATAAATTAGTAAGTAAGTACGTATTGAAATCGTTAGATTAGATTAGATAATTGATTGCACAAATTAAAGTTCACTACATATTACATCAAATTGAGATCGTCAAAGATAGTCAAGGTCTCGTGAATAAATATCAACACGCACACAAATTATAAGTAAGTACAATTTGTAACCTAAGTATTATCCCTATTAAAGAGACGACGAAGGTTTGGTTTGATTTTGTAGTAATCCACATGGACAAACCGGCTAATAAACGCGGTAAGACCTTACAGGTTGGTATGACAGACATCCAATAAAGTAAACTTTAGAATCGGCATATTCGCACGAGTTACTCATTTGGGGCGGGCAGGGGTTCCATATCATAAACACGGATTAAACCGAACCACCCGCTACATCTCACAGTTAATGTACCCTTTTTGACATCCATGGGGTTCGCTTTTCTAAAACTCGAAACTCTCATTTTGGAGGTGGAATTTTGCGATATTGCGCTGATATTCATGAATGCTTTGGTAATAAATGCTTTACGTATGCTTGGATATGAAATTGTAGCTGCTGAAGATGTAGGAAATGAAGAAAATCTTTTAAGCAAATATAAAGTAAAACATACTTTAATTGTGAGAGAAGCATCATTCACCACAAGAGTTTATTCACTCTTACTACTTAGGGAAACCTCACTTTTCGGGACACTGAATGACTTGGGACGCGAGACTGGATGAGTTTACTGTATGGAGCTTAGTATGGAGTATGAAATGCAACTGTCTGAAGCGCATGGACGAAATGAGTTTTATAGATATTGAATTAGTCTGAATTGACAGGGATGTCGAGGTTTTCCCGATGAGCTATAGCATGGAGTTCTTCAAGAGGGGTTTGAAGAGGTTCTTGCAGGGTCGGCAACCCACGAGTAATGCCCCTGGTGTTGCACGTGTCCATAGGCTGCGGTAGCTGCTCACCATCAGGCAGCCCGCATGCTTGTTTGCCACCGTCGTAGTATATAAAAAAAAAGTCTAGGTAAGCAAAATTAACTTAGAAAAGTTAGGTATAACAGTACGTTATATTCGTTTGATGAACATCCTTTTTAGATAAAAATTATCGGATTCTAAGGTGGTGGCTCTGCGGCAGAGCATCACACCATTTTAACACCGTATACGTGGTTCACCATCGGATTCGTCATCACTTTAGCGGTACTAAAACAGTGTTTAGTTTTCATAGTAAGTGACGTAATAATGTAAGCTTTCTAAGTCACATTTAGGCAGATATCACTTTAAGAGTAATATTTGATTATGTTTATTTTATATTTTACGCCCAATAAATCGTTCGGAAGAATATTTCAAACGTTTTGTAATGATGAGCGTTAAAAAGCCTCTTTACCGCTGCTTTGCAATAAGGTAAGCTTCTATATTGCGATTCTTGCGAAATAACGGTCCCTTACATCGGCCTATAAGAAACAGTCTGAGAATTATTGAATGGCAGTAGGACATACATCGTCTATTTCATAGACCGTTCCTAGCAAGAAGCCTTACCATAACGCTAAGAGTTTGCGCAGACGATGTATCTGTACAATATAGGTTTTGTAAACTATGGCCAACTAAAGGAGAGTTTTTTGACAATCTTAGGATTTTTTCTGATGCGCCTGTTGGTTGACTGGTAGAGAGTACGCGTAGTAAGCTACGTCGCTTTACCTCGAGTAAGTATCACTTTTAGCGATAGTAAAGTAAATAAAGTACAATCAAATAAAATAAGTAATAAAGCAATAGTTAAATAAAGTAGCCCAAGTTGTACAGTCAACAGGTTACCCCCATTTCCGTTTTTTCTCTCGCTCTTGCCAAATGTCATTCCTTAGCAATAGAGCAAGGAAGACTGACCGGAAATGGGTAGAGTAATGTGCCGTCCACCGTACATGCACAGTCAGCTTCTAAAATATGTAAACACTTTAGAAAATCATGAAAATGCTAACAAAATTTGATGCTGAAGGTTCTTGTTCAATTTATCTTGCCTGTTTGCTATTGTTGTTATTTTAGTGGGCAATGGAGAATACTGACTAATATTCAATTTTCGCCATTTTTCCGTCGTCTGCGTCGCCTCTAACGCCAAGGGTCCGCAGTGGGGCGAAAAAACGTGCCGCGAGCGAAACCCGGTCTTGGCCAATAAATCAGCTGAGATATGGCCAACTGCCAGAGGATACTCGACCTTATGCTGAAAGAATAAGGGTGGACATATCGCGATTAGTTACGCAGTACCTTTCTAATGATCCAGCGTGCGCCGGCGCCAAGAAGAAAGTGTACTGGCACAGCCGTAGAATGTAAACGCGCGGAGCTCGGATTTATCAAAAAAAAAAGAAATAAAATTTGTGCTAATACAGTGTTTCTGGAACTTTACATATTTATTCTGTTCAATAAGACATTTGTAGTACTTGCATCTTCATTTCAAGGACTAGGCGTACCCATATCTATTTATACGTTTAGAAATATTTAGTCATGAAGATCTCAAGTATTTCAAGTCTGCGCAAAAGATAGACATTATTACTACTCGTATTTCTGAAAGACTGGGCAACTTATTCATAAAGTGTATTTAATAACATTGTTAATTATTTTTTACAACAATCAGTGTGCCTTTTACTACCCCGTTTAGTTTATTTTAGTTACTGGCGTTTATTATGCGCTTTTTTTTCAATTATTTAACCGGGACTCGGGTGGTTTTGCAGTTGTCCATAGGTGGTTGTGATCAAAAGAAAGAAAGAAAATAAAATTTGCAACAGGTTAGGAAACTGATTGCTTAACCACTTACTAGTTTCTAACTCACTCACTCTTTCTTGCCGGAATCTTCTCGATAGAAGCAACTTCCGAACCGGTGGTAGAGTCACTTTGTTCATTTTGATTTTCTGTCTTGACGTGTCATAAGTGCTTGTAAATAAGCTTACATGAATAAATGATTTTTTTACTTTTACTTTTACTTTACTAAGAAAATGACAGATATAATTATTCACTGAACGCATTTTTGTTTGTTTGGAAGGGATCGCTTTTCAGCGATAAAGTCACCCAAATTGTACAATTACGTTAATCTGTAATTCTTCACTGTTGTATTTATCTGGTTTTGGCATGCGTTAAAGAATATAATCTGTTTGATGAAAATTCATTATTATCCGCCGTAATACGTCCACTGCTGGTCGGAGGCTTCCTATATATGTTATCAAAGTGGCAACACTTAATCAGGTCTCTAAGTTTTTGCACCGTTGTATGTTCTCTGTTTCATTGAATCATTAACAAATGCAGCAAACCTATCCCTCCAGTGATCGTGCCGTCAATCTCTTTTTTTGATTATTTCTACTTACAGCTATCGGTTATCCTTTACGCTATGTGACCTGCCTCCACTGCCATTAATAATTTTAGCATCATTTATAAAATATCTACAAAACAAAACTTTCCAAACGTACAAAGTTACATTCTCAATCCGTGACCTTTTCTAAGCGCCCGGATACGCTACAGTTACGTGAAGGGCTTGCTCCCAACGCCCTTATTGCTTCTGCTTCAGGGTGTAAAATCGTCTGGCAAATTTGTGTTGCGCATACGCAAGTCAGCCCTTTACGATCGGCTTGATTAGGCCTGTCTCGGATATGTGTCGCGGTACCGTACACGACGCATGCTATAGTGCACACTTTATGATTATGGTGATGATTTGTGATGGTGATTGAGTGGGAATGACGGCTTATTTTGCATAGACTATAGTCTATTAGTACGGGTTCAGTAGTACGATAGTTAGTGCGGTCGGTGAAAAGGCGGACACAAAACTGTTGCGCTGATTGAATAGTTTAAGCTAAGACAACATTGAAGTTAAAATTAAGAGAAGCTAAATGGCCCAGACTGGTTGTTGCTTGCTCATTTGACGACCGATTTGGTGTAGTGGTTGAGAAGTTGGCTACTACACCAAAGGTGTTAGGTTCGACTAGGGTTCTAGGGGACTAGGGTTCGACTTTCGCACAGTACAAACATTTGCGTGCATGAAGGTGTCTGTTTGTATTGGTCTGGGTCTTTACTATGTATATCACAAAAGAAAAAGTATTTAAGTATGTTTATTCGTTGTCTAGTATCCTAGAACACAAGCTTTAATTAGCTTACTTTGGGCCTAGAGGGCGCTGTGGGGAATAATGTCCAAGGATATTATTTATTAGACTCCTCTCGTTCGTATTAGTTTAAAGTATAAAAATACTGATGGTCATTGTTAGTTGACGTTTGGGTTTTGTAAGCATTACATAGATGCGCCAGTGCAACATTGAGCTTATACAATATAAACGGCCTATATACACCCTCTGGGCATAGGCCTCGCCTCAACTGTGGGGTGGAACGAGCCATACTCCAACACTCGGGCTCAGTGCGGATTGTTGGAGAGATGTAAGGTTAGTGAGCCACCTTAACGTCAGATGTAATCAGGCTGCTCTAAGGCCTGTGACTAGGCTTAACGACTGACACCTAGCGACGTCAACCCGGACCAACTGCTTAACGTGCGATGACGAGGTTATGTCAGACGTTGATTTCCGAACGGTATGTTCATAGTCAAACTGTTTTCGGTTAGTTTGTACGGAACTCTCCGTGCGCGAGACCTACTCGGTATACTACGGTTTTTTTATTTTGACTAGCGAGTATTTTTAGCTATGAATAAAAAAATGTGCCCATGGTGCAGTTGTGACAGTGATCGGCGACGATCGCTGTTGTAAAGCAACACACGCCGATTCGGAAATGGGATGAGTGACCACCCCGACCGAAATTCAGGGATGTGTATTTCGGGCATCTCCGTGCTTCGGAAGCCACGTTGGGCAGTTGGTCCCGGTTGACGTCGCTAGATGTCAGTCGTTAAGCCTAGTCAGAGGCGTTATGGCGGCTTGATAACATCTGTCATAAAGATTGCTCACTAATCTTACACCACTCCAACAATCCGCACTGAGCCCGCGAGTTGTAGTATCGCTCGTTCCACCTCATAGTTGAGGTGAGGCCTGTGCCCAGCAGTGGGACGTATATAGGACGTTTATGTAAAAAAATGTAGAGCGGTTTTAGATTCATTTTTTACTCTCCAGCGTATATAGCTAGAGATTTACACTGTGCCTAACCCATCCACCTCGACTGTTACACAACCATAGTTGACCGATCCCAGCGCAATGGCTCGACCGCAGCTGAGCCATTACGTGCCTCGCCGCAGCCTGCGGAGTGCGACCAATGGGCTGTGAATACTGTTATGAGAATAACTTTGACACACATTTTCTTGTCAGTGCTTCTATATTTTTTTGGCTCCATTACACTCTAAGTAGCAAGGTGTAAGGGCGACCTGATAAGGTCAGGACTTCGGTGGAATTGCCATCTTATCGTATATATTAAGAGCAGGTTTTCCCGCTAATTCCGCGTTGACAAGTTTATAAAAACGATATATGTGTTTTTTTTTTCTGAAATGAAATGCAATTGGAAATGTCGTTTTTTGTTTTAGGGTTATCAGATTTCTTAATTACACAGTAACCCATTGGGATTTTTCGTTTTTTGGGTTCCGTACCTCAAAGGTAAATACGGAACCCTATATTATCTACTAAGCTGTCTGTTTGTCACCAAGCTGTATCTCAGAAACCGTGATAGCTAGAAAGCTGAAATTTTCACAAATTATGTATTTCCGTTGCCGCTATAAAAGCAAATATTAAACCGCATACAAATACCGTGTTTTTTCACATGTTTGTTCCATATTAATAACAGTAACAGGTAGAGGCTGGAAATTTTCACAATAAAATGTAGTCCCATACAACATTAACATACAACACAAACATTTTTAAGCAAATTTTTTACTTGATGATGGTACGGAACCCGTCGTGCGCGAGGCCAATTCCACTTTCCTAGTTTATTATTTTCAATTTTGACTTACTGAGTGTCCCTCTCACATCAACAACGAATCTAACGACACCTCTCAAGCTAAAAAATAAAAATAAAGCTAAAAGCCATCAAGCTGTTCAGGCTGCAGAGCCTGCCAAACTATTATACACACATACTACTCTTGATAAACATAACCCTCCTTCTGGCGCTGTCGGGTGAAAAGCTGAAAGTTTAAATGAATGTTCATTTTATAACGTAAGCACCCTTAGTTCTACCATGGTTCTACCTTAAGGAGGAAATGGGAGGGTTGGGGAAACTTTGTTGAAGTTAGAAACATGAAAAATTGAATGACGGCTACTGAGCGTAAATAAATAATGAGGTGTTTGAGAGTTTTTCAATTTTCATATTTTCAGAGAGGAAAGGGCCTTTCTCGAAATGGGTGGTAAAACACTCTCTCAAGATCTAGTCTAATAAAAACAATGTCGGTACTTAAATATTTTTTAACTTTTACTTTTTTGGATTTGGCAGTCTGTTTGTATGTTTGAGAATCGCGTGAAAACTACTAGGCCTATTTTCATAAAACTATACAGAACCATAAATTCATATACAGGGTAAAATTTTCTAAAAACCAGCGAGCTTACTGCTATTTTCGTAAAATAATCTAAGTAACGGAAAAGACCCTTTCTTGAAGTAAACAGAAAACACAATACTAAACAAGTTACTCAAAGGAAAATACATAAGTAGTCCCTTTAAAAATTATGTACAAAGAATAGAATAAAGAAGCAATGAATTATACGGTCGGGAACGTTTGTTTTTGTGAGACATGAAAAAGTTGGAAAACCCTCTTTTTCCTTGTTACATAGGGAGAAGACACAGAATATTTCAATACAGAAGCGCTTTCACAAGGTAATTTAATAAAATGGTTAATAATAATTTATAAAAGAGACCCCTAGCCGCTAAACCAATATTGCAGCGTTGCTTTAGTTTTTATGAATAAGAGGGCTAAAGTCCTCATTGCATAATAATTATAACAGCATTAACCAGCAAAGTAGTTCTCAATTACTGTGTTTGTTAACCACATATTATCTGAACCTCACGGCTGCCTTCCAACTGGTGGAGTGAGGTTATCTTGATGACCACAAAAAGGTCAAGAGGACTCAGCTTCCTACGAAGCGGGATATGCTTGGAGTTCATTTGGAGAACAAGAATGAGGTTATCCCAAGAAGAATTGAAGTTATCAACTTATCTGGCAAAATCACCAGTCTTTCAAGTCAAGTTAAACTGCTTGACTAGTTCAATAGCAAATGTATCACTTGTGAAGCTCTTTTCTGGATCTCACAACTGCTTCCCATCAGGTTATGTGAGGCCACTTTTGCCTCACATAACCTGATAGAAATCCTTCCAGAATGGTGAACCGACAAAACTGTAGCTCTAGAACAGGAGGCAGAAAGCTCAGAACCCTGAGTTGGGAGAAATATTTGTCCATCAGAGAACTACGATAGGTTGATAATGATGTAGGTCTTCTCGAAGTTATAATCTATTTCCGCTTCTGTCACATTCTTGCTCCACCCGAGAAGTATCAACGTTTCCCGATAGAATAACTTTGTGTTATTTTTTACCTGTCCCATTTTCTTTATTGTCGTATTTGGACGTTGTAAATAGAAACTTGGTAGTTACATGGAATTTATGTTCCAACTTCGGGACAAATAGATTGGCTCGCTTTGGAATAATGCTCAATTAGTTATGTTATTTTTTTCATTTGCTTTTGTATGTATTCACCGAAACAGCTTAATTTCACTTGGAGTTTAACTTCATGCTACCTATATGAACAGGTACTCATTTTTGTTTTGCATACTTAAACTTAGATGTTAGTTTTTCCCTTTTTGGATTGTTTCACTCGGCATAGGCCGTGGTCAAAAAAACATCATTAAAATATTCAAAAAAACCTGTGATAGAGTCCCATTTTGTCTACATGGTGAATAAATATGTTAAGTTGTATAATATCTTGTATTTACTTAGTTCATTTTTGAATGGTAGTTGATTATTCTTGATGGTTTAAAAGTAGTAGGTACATTTTTTTTACTAGTATTAACCTAGAGGTACAGAGGCGTTCATATCAACCTTTACGAAAAAATGCAAAATGGGAATGCTAGCAACCTTATGCTGCCTCTATGTAAAGCTTAATGTAATGCATTAAATATAAACAAAATAAGGTAGGTACTATGTCTACATGCTCTAGTATACCTCTGGCCTTCATTCAGAAATACTCACAATTGATTTCAAACCCTTAATTTATTGACTTTTCTTACAACAGTGTTTGGCGTAAACATAACTATTCCGGGTATAACAAGCCGGTAAACAGAGATCAAAGACGGTACGTGAGCCTAACGATTTATTGAACCGTTCTGTTCGCTATAATGTACTTTTTAAGGCTCTATTTATTTTGCTACGACTGTGAGGACGGTTCAAAGGCAGTAAGAAACGGGAAGAAAACAATCAACTGTGAACCACATTTGACTTGCTTTAAAGTCAATCGAAATGTGCCACATTTGTGCCATTGAGGCGAAGATGTTTAATATTTGGGATGGTAAATTTAGGTCTTCATCACAAGGCGAAGGCGTTTTTTACAAATAAATAATAATCAAAAAATTAGATTAATTGACTGACAATTAAAAATGTACCTGCATGCACTCTGTGATTCTGTACCTCAATCTCGAATAACCAAATGTGCTTAGTGGATTCACAAGTTGAGCCAGGTGAATTCGAATTCCAGTTTAAATGAGTTACCAGATAACGTTTCCATAAGATTGAAAATAAAAAACAGTACTAACAAGACAAAAAAGGAACCTAAAAATTTAAGTAACAATGAATTGAGATATACAAAAATATTGTCACAGTATTTACTTTATAAGAGTTTTTTCTCATACAACGACTGTAGCGAACAAGCATGCGGACCACTGATAGTACGCGGTTACCGCAGCCTGCAAATAAGTACGATTGATTGGGGGTATCACTTGTTACCCCCTAACCTGTAAGAACCTTTTCAAGCTATTGGACAACTCCACTCACCGTGAAAACCATAATAGGGAAATTGTTCCACAATTCCATTGTCCTAAGACAAACGGAAACATCTCTGGAAACGATATGTACGGTAGACAGCACATCACTCTTCCCATAACCAGTTAGTACTTCTTGCTCTATTGCAAAGAAATTACATTTGGCAAGAGCGAGAAAAAAAAACAGAAAAGGGGTAACAAGATGTGCTGTTGACTGTACTCTAAAATATGAGAGTTTATAAGTAGCTTTTCAGTTCGTAATTTGTTTTTGCAAATAAAACCAATTATTCATACGATAAATATCTATTGCGACAACAAGCTGGCCGGTGATATATTAAATTACAAATACGATTAGATAACCTAGTATTAATTTCGTAAATAAAATCAGCAAATACGAAAAAACATTAATTTGGTCTGAAATGTTATAAACATTGATTAAAATGTAAATATTAGCACAACAGAGCATTACTCTTAACACAATTTTACCATTTCGCTATAACTACAGTTACAAACCTACATTCAATGATATTATAATAAAAAAGACATAGATAGGTTGCTTGTGCTATAAAAGTGGCACCAGAAATCAGAACTTCTAACACCTGAGCAAAGCACTGACAGTTTGGGACGACCCTGCGCAACATGTCTCTGTCTCGTTTAGGCTAGTAAACAATCATAATATACTACACACGGTCAAAATATAGGTACGTACGCCAATTTTCGACTTCGCATCAATACTAACATAACGTATCTACTACTCTTTTAAATATCATTACCTACATCAAAAAGTATAGACCACCAGTAGGAACTAATTACCTACCTACATGAGCAATTTACGACTTATTATGCCATACGAAACTGTAAATAAAACCATTATGAAAGAACGCCATACAAAGATCAGATTCCTTCAAAACACTTTACTTTCCATCCTAACCGAACGCAATAAGACCTACATTCGTCCACGTTTTAAAGTGAGTACATAGATCAGATTCCAGCCATTACATGGGTTTGTATTGGAGTGGTAATTAGCTTTGGCACGTGGCAGCTAATTAATCGGCATAATACACGCTGTCATACACACATACACTCATACACACGCGAGATGCACACAGGATACGCGCAGCTGTGAGTGAGATTAGTGTTCAATAAGACCGTATTCATAATGGAAATTCAATAAAAAGCATTTGCAAATTAAGCATTTTAGAAACAACATTAACCAATTCCGCCAATGACATATGACTTTGAGGATTTCTTACTGCGTAGAGACGTTGCCAGGTTGTGAATTTCTTACATATCATTACATATAAACGGCCTATATACGTGCTACTACTGGGCACAGGTCTCACCTCAACTATGAGGTGGAACGAGCCATACTCCAACACGTGGGCTCAGTGCGGATTGTTGGAGGGGTGTAAGGTTAGTGAGCAACCTTATTGTCAGATGTTATCAAGCCTCCCTAAGGCCTCTGACTAGGCTTAATGACTGACATCTAGCAACGTCAACCGGGACCAACTGCTTAACGTGGCTTTCGAAACACGGAGATGCCCGAAAAGTACATCACTAAATTTCGGCCGGGGTGGTCACCCATCCCATTTCCGACCCGGCGTATGCTCCTTTACAACAGCGATCGTCGCCAATCTCCTGTCACAACTGCGCCACGGGAGTTCTTTATCTCCTTCACAATGGGAAAAGCTATGACGTGTGGTTCGAATGAATACCATCCTCACCCTTCCATAAGTAGCGGAAAATTCAACATTCATTGGAAACATTCAAGATCAAAGGTGGCAAATATGAGTTTTTTCCGAATTTCTCAGCGCCCTTGTTTCACATCATATTATCTAGCATTAAGCATTAACTTCCCTTCATACAAACAGCTAAATAAGTAGTTTGGCTTTTAGCTAGAAGTAAACATGTTTGTTTGTCCGTGTGTATAACTCCGAAGAGTCCACGTGTCGGATTGTTTGTATCACGCTATATACAAGTGGCGGGCAGTGGGGAGGGATGTCATGCTGGGTAAACAAGAGCTTCACTTTTATTTAGTAAAGTTAAGTATTTACCTATACAAAAAAGCCAATAATTTCTTGCCCAAATTGGGACTCTGAGTGCCCAAAAAAAACACAGTCAAAGAAAAGAAAAGAGCGTAGGTACTATCATTTAAAAGGCCGGCAACGCATTTTGTAGCTCTTCTGGTTTTGCAAATGTCCATGGGCGGCAGTATTCACTTTCCATCAGGTGATCTGTCTGCTCGTTTGCCCCCTATCCTATAAAAAAAACAGTCGTATCCACAATGAATTATTATGGTAAAAATACTACATTTCTTCTTGGTTTCAAGAGAGCGCCGTTACAAAAAACCCATGCTACACGTAGATTCTATAGGCCTAGCACGAACCACTAATGTTTTGGGAATCAAAAAGATTTTTTTTATCATTTTCCTATGTCTTTAAGAAAAAAAAGTATCTTTGATAAAAAATAGTAGTATTTCTAGTATCTTTTTTTATTGTAAAAATCAGAAAACCAGAAAAAGACATTCGGTCTATTTGGCATCAGACGGGAATCGAACCCGTGTCTTTCGCAAACCGGGCGACTGCACTAACCACTGTGCTACCGAGACCATTAACAGATTCGGCCGGTCAATCTTTCTGGTATATTTACCCGATTAGGCAGGGTGATTTCATCAATGTTATAGGCAATGGTAAAGATACTGCATGGAAAATGCTAAAACAATAATAAACATATAAAGTAGGTATCCTTTACTTATCGATTACCAAAACGTTATCGGTTCGTGCTAGGCCTACTGTAGGCTCGCCCTTTCACACGCTGGGTTCAAAATCAACTCGGTGACATGTAGGCTTGTAGACTGTCCCGTTTGTGATATAGTGAGTCTGTATGTATGTGATGTTAGGCTCAAAACACGTATACGCTTAAGCGAAAAAACAGCTAACCGTAAAAACACATAAATATCAGCTCATGATACCATTTACGTTCAACAACAATGACTGTTCAAGGACATCCTCTGATACGTCCGACTCCGTTAGTACTTGCTCCACGTGGCGGTTTGTTATGATGCAGATGTGCCAAGGCCAGGGTATTGTGATGCAACTTGCAACATTCTACTTGCTGCTAATAAATCATTTGTGAATGTAGGTTTAATTAGTTTTAATTTTCAATCTCCAGTTTTGTTATTCAAAAAGTAATGAATTTTGTTACTTAGCAAATCTTTTAGACCCTTAAAATAAGGGCAAATAAGTTTTAATATTTTTCATGACTATGCTCGAAGGCATGCATCCAGATAGATGGGCCCATATTACCACCCAATGGCGCCCTACAGATGGACATCGCCGTAGAGGAAGGCCCCGTAAACGATGGTGTGACGACTTGAGGCATCACTCCAGTGAATGGGAAATATTGGCCCATAACAGGCATAGTTGGAGAGCTTTGGGGGAGACCTTTGCCCAGCAGTGGGACACAGCAGGTTAAATTAAAAAAAAAAAAAAATGCTCGAAGGATAGTAAAATGCTAGTGAATTCAGCTCATCATGTGGTTAGCCCTTAGGTTGGCTTTTAGAATTCTCATAACTAATAATATAACTAACAATTTCAGAAGTGTAGCAAACTTCGCCCTACGCAAAAGATAGAAAAACAGGAAGAAAACAATCGGTAAGGGTGTCAGGTGGGATCCGAACCAGGGGCTGGACGGCTGCTGTAACCACAAAGCTATCGAGACCTTGGCAGACCATCTAGACTAAAACAATGTGTTAGATTTCTTGTTGTTATTTGGTTTGTGGACTTGAATAAATATTGTTGTTGTTTTCAACACATAAATTAATTATCAATCTAAGCACGAGTTTGTAATTGATTAGTCCAATATCCATATAAATGAACTGCCACTATCAACGTTGGCGCATGTGGGCTGGGAGTACACTCATGCGCATAAATATCCACTAAATTCACATCTTTTTCTTCTTAAAAGCTTTCTTCAGGTGTTGTTTATTTAATCATCCATTTATTAGGGTTAAAATAGCTACTTGATAAATTTTCTTTGAATATAAAATAAACAATATTTTGGTTTCAGTACAGTATAAAAAAATAATATACGGAAACATCTCAGACCTACTTTTAAATAAAATACATGCAAAAATAAGTAATACCGAAAAACATGTTAAAATAAAATTTAAAACACTATCATTTAAAACACTAACAGGTATTCAATTACGAATTAATTGAAATATTCTATCATAAAGTAGACGCCATTACCTAAGAGATAGTCAAACGGCATTCCTCTGGACCCCAGTATTTATTGCTTCGATTATGTTTACTAAAACTAATTAGGCCAAAACAGTTATCCACAAATTCACAAAATGTAGATTAGATTAGACTCGACTGTACCAATTGCAAAAGTCTTAAATCTAGCCTGTGTAGCGTCTATAGGTAAAGATAACTAACCATTTTCTATATAGTCATATTTTTTATTTTATTTTTTAAAACACTGCTGCACCGCCTACTATTTTTTTCTGCTTAGTCAACCATAGGGTTGACTGCTAGAGAATACCTTTTTCGGCATTAAGTCCGCCCTTTGTAACATCACGTTGTGCAAAAAAGAATAAATAAATACATATAGTGCAAACGTGATGTCCGTGCACCTGCCCATGGGATGACTTAATGTGTGCTAAAAGTGTAAAAAAATGGGCACATACAAGGTTTGTGCAACCTTTTGAGGAAATGTTGCTGCCAAAGTTCCGAGACCTAACGACGAGGCCGATCGGAGTCGGACTTCGTCGTCCTCCGACTGGTGAGGTATCCATGAAGATTTTCCCATGATAGTTAAAAAGGCACTGTGAGCCGACAAAGCTTAACGACGTTACCCCGTACCAATTGCTGAGCATGCCTTTCGAAGGCGAAAAAATACTTCACTAAATTTCATGCCGACCCAGCGTATGTTGTTTTACAGTAGCTGAAAAAGTGTACTCTGTAACACAACGTGTGGTGGACTGTACCAGCGGCGTGTGAAGTGATAACACTATGCGCGTGGGCACTTTGTTTACCTCAATGCTTATTGGCATGCCGCTCGTTGCAGCACGTCATGCTACTATGAACGGAATTCGAAACTGTCAGGGGTTTTATTTATTGTTTTATGTAATTTGATTGCAGATTCGTGGCTCAATGACTTTAGCGGATTGGCATCGATAGTCGATGTTAAGCTATGCACGCGAGGTGAGGTAATTGGATAAGTGACCACCATGACCAGAATGACGATTCATTTCATGACACAGAAGAAAACCAAATTAACTGGCGCACACCTGTGACCCTCCCACGGCTTACTAGGTTTAAATTGTTTAGGAGGTATTTGATTTCAGGGCTAGATCTTAGGGCTTAAGAACATCTGACACTAAGGTTTATCACTAGCTTTACACACCCCCGTACCCCTCCGTAAATCTACACTGAACCCGCGTGCTGGAGTACAAAACCCCACCTAAAAGCTAAGATGAGGCCTGTGCCAGTTTGATGTGAAGGCAAAAAAAAGGTGTTTTTTTATAAGTTCTTATTTTTCGTTCCTCTTCACGTTCAAGTAAGTCCATTCCATATAAAATAACCGAGCACTTGTTATCTGGGCTCGTTGGCGTAACTGCCAGTGTGTGCCGCTGGGGTCGCGGGTTCGAGCCCCGGGTTATCTGGCCGGACCTTATCAGCAGACAGAAATATAATTTATTTCTACGCCTAGGTGGGCCAAAGGTTATTACGTAATTATTCATAATGCATTTGCGTCTCGGAGTAGATCTACGATGTTATAAGGAAAAGGAAATTGCAGAGGAAAGAGAAACCACTTAAATAAATGTTAATTATGATAATATTTAAAATTAAAACGACCGATTAACGATTACAACCGATTTGGTGTAATGGTTAAGAAGTGGGTTATCACAGCAGTGGTCGCGGGTTCGAACCCCGCACTCAAATGTCTGTTTGTACTGGTCTGGATGTTTCCTATGTATATTAAGCATGTTTTTAGAAAAAAAAGTATTAAAGTATGTTTATCCGTTGTCTAGTATCCCATAGTTTATTCCAATCAACACACGATATTTTTTCTCATTTTGTGTAACTAACTCGCCACGTAACTCACCACGACCGAAGTGAGGTTTGGCCCCTTCCGGAATAGCATAGCTGCTTTGCTAATCTTTAAAATTAGATTTCTTTGCGACTGTGGTTGTTTGAGAGAAAAGAAGTAAGCCAAATAACATTTTTTTAATTATTATTCACATACAAAATGAAAGAAAATACTAATTCAAAGGGAAACATATTGATGATTGAAGTAAGCGTGAAGCACCCAGATGTGAAGTGATGTCCGCCGGAATTTATTTATTTATTTATTTATTTATTTCAATTTACATGCAAGTTTACAGTGATACCAATACACCAGCAAGTTAACATAACAAAACAATACAATAATTATGTCAAAAAATATAAATAATGAAATAATAACAATGTCAGATTAAATGTCAAATATTAACTAAAGAAACTAAGGGCCCTTATATAGATATGGCTAATTCGATCCTCAAATAAATCAATGTCGTCGTACTGAGCAAGCATGTCACCGATCAGAGTAAGAGCGCGTACCGTAGGCGCTTGGGCAGCGTGCCGTGTGCGCGTGACCGGCCTGTGCAGCAGGCGAGGGCGGCGGCGTGGTGCTACCGCTCCCCGGGCATCTTGTGGCATCCGCGAGGGCACCACAAGACCCAACCTATCAAGGAACGCAGGGTTATCAACTTTCAGATGCAAAGCTTGAAGGTAATGAATTAAAATAAGTAACTTCCTCCTTAGCTGAAGTGTTTCAAGCCCCACCATGCCGGAGACAAACAGTGAGGGATACAAAAAAGGGTAGTACCCATGAACTCTTTTATACAGCCACCGAGCAAACTTGCGTTGGACTCTTTCAACCAACAGAATATATTTTTCTTCATACGGATCCCAAATAATAGCACCATATTCAAGTTTACTACGGACATAAGCGTTATAAAGAACGATTGCAACTGTCATATTGCTGAACTGAGAAGCAGTTCGCATGATAAACCCTAAAGTTTTACTAGCAGACTTGCACATTTCTGTCACGTGCAAGTGAAAGTCAAATTTACTATCTAGTGTCAATCCAAGGTCACGTATTTTGGTAACTCTATCCAAAGGAGCGTCAAATAATGTGTAGCTAGTTTCCATAGAAAACCGCTTCCGTGTAAACGTAATAGTTTTACATTTAGAAGCCACCCCAGGTGTCATAGCTGATTGTTGCTGAGTTGCCATTAAGCATCAGTCACCTCATTAAGCTTACATAGCAGAAACCGTTCAGCTCTATCTAAATGAGCGGTTATATTTCAGAAGTACATGAGTTACACGTGTTGTAACGTTATAGTATTTGTTATAAATCCTTCAATATGACCGTTTGTTTACAACGAAACTGCATTTCATGCAACCTAACGAGTTGCACGCCTGCAGCCGGTCGTGTGAAGGGGAATTTATTTATTATTTTATTAAAATACTGTTTACAAAGTTCAAGCACAGGTTGTGTTTGTTTGTGTGCTATATTTACAGTACAAAATGTTATTATTTGAAGCTCGTATGTACGTACCGTACCGTAACATGACGTATTGGTAGAGATGCCAGTGATGTTGAGTCGCCCGATTTCCTACAACATGGGCTCATTGATTACATAACATCAAGAAAAAAAAACAGCTTTTTAGTTTAAAAGAGTACCTCGATATGAAATGTTACCTCAGTTCTTTTTTATAGGATAGGCAAACGAGCTGACAGATCACTGGAAAGTGAATACTGCCGCCCATGGACATTTGCAACACCAGAGGAGCTAAAAATGCGTTGCCGACCTTTTTTGTTCTGATATTGTAAATTCAGCAGGTTATGGTCTCGGTGGCTTAGTAGAGAGAGGAGCCACCTAATCTGAGACACACGCAGGCCCGAATCCTTCCCGAAACCCTGTCCGATTGTTTTTTTCTGGTATTTCTATTCTTAAAGAAAAGCGATGATCCAAAAATTTAAGTTGCCAAATATTTACTTCTCGCAACTTCCATTTTTGTTATGTGCAAACCGAAACTTCTCTGAATTTCCAAAATGATTCTTTGTTAACTTTAAATTAATTAAACCTTCAGCGCCATCGTGTCAAACTTCCGGAGCCATGTTTATTTTTTAAAATCCACTTAGCTTGCAGACTCTTAATGTTCACAAAGCGTACTTTACTTTTGGAAGTCGCTGCAGGCTCGTCCATAACCGTGATAAGCAATGTACAGATGGTCCGTTTGGGCTGTGGTATAATATTACTAAATACTTACGCGTTTCACAAACATTTTTAACCTATATAGCCCAGCCGTGCCCAAACGAGGACGCCTCATCAAATACCCTCAGTTTATTAGCATTTCGATGTTTGTGATTTTTTATTGCGAATACGTAATAAGTGTGAACCTGTTAGCCTATTATTACACCAAAAACTATATAAAATTAGTTGAGAGTGATTTTACTGTGCGTTTTGTGGAGGTGTTTCAAGAATCAGAGATGGCCAAGATTCAGTAATTTTTATTTGTTATTTTTACAGCTAAAACTGCTGGTTATTTTTCATAAATAACCGAAATATAATGTAAACTTTCAATATAAAAATAAATGGCAATGAGTAATTGAGTATTGATGATAGTATAAGTTTTTTTACAACGGTGTCCCCATTCGAGGTCGGTGGGCACATTAGAGGTAAATTATTCGTATTTTTTTGTAGGTCATTTTTCCTTGAAAAATGGCAAAACAAACTTTTTGCAGTGTCAAGGAGTACTGCGGAGTTGAAAAAGCCCTATACTATATTATGCTGTTATGCGTGAAGATGATGGATGCATGGATAGATTGAGTTACTTTTCCTCGAAGCCTAGTGTATTGATGGTCAAAAAAATGACGACGAGGATAATTAACAAGGCAATGCACTTCCACGTGACGTACCAGGAATCGAGATAAAAAAGAACAAGATAGGATACTTCGGGAAATCTCCAGGTGCCAATCGTACTAAGCCACTGGGCACAAGAATAGTGAAGCAATGGCTCAACAAACTTGGCACCAGCCATAGAGACCATGTTGTCTTCGTTGATAATTTTTTCACCAGTTTTGATTTGCTAAGACTTACGGAAAGTAGCTTTTGTAGAACGGGTACTGTCCGTGAAAGCAGAAGCAAAAATTGACCATTAGTTGTGGTGAAGTAAATAAAGACGAAAAACTGTACTGATTTTGACCACTGTTTTGAAAAAAGTCAATCAAATTCTATTCGTAAGTTGATTGGACAATCGCGTCGGCATCATGGGTTCAACCACGTCTTGCCTCTAGGGTAAGAAACTGCTGGAGCGCTGCGGAAGAAAAAAGTAGACTTTGATATCCCAGATCTTCACCAAAATCGAAACAAGCGGATGGGCGGTATTGATCAAGCGGACCAGTCTATTTCACTATACCGCCCTGCTATTCATGGGAATAAAATGGTGGTGGGTGCTGATTACGTCCACATGTTGGATCTGGCAGTTGCAAATGCATAGCACAACCATAATCTGACCCATGAATAGCCTAGACCAGCTTCAATTTCGTCGTTACAATGCTCGTCATTATTTTTTTCCTTCGGACATTCTGTAGTACCAAGTTTCTACCATGATGGTAATGGTCACTTTCCACGAAAACTGGCTCCACTTTACTAAAAAAGCACGTTGACAATGCAAAAAGCGCGTAAAGACATAATGTATTGAAAGATGATGCTTCGAAAAATTTTACCCCCCATGGACCCAGCGTCCTCATATAAGGACGGCTTTTTTTTTCAAAGAAGGAATTTCAAAAAAACTTTTTTTTCGTGGTTTTCTTATAATAACGATTATTTCAACCAATTAATGATAAAAAAATATAATTTGCACTGCTGGGTTTCATTTGGGTCCAAATGGGTTTTGTTTTATTATTGTTTTAGCATTTTCCTTGCAGTATCTTTACTAAATAATAAATCGTTTTCATTCCACAACCTCAGTAAAAAAAAAATGGTAAAAACATACTTAGTTAGGGACAAATTATGGACCCTGTTTTGAAGAGTTATTATCGTTTATTCATCAGATGGGGTCTTTATTGCCATCCTTCATCAACCTAAATCCAGCGACGGCCTTGCTTGATTCGAAGTTACACTTCCCATAATCTTGCTGGCGGATCTTGCCAGCCTAGACCCATGGTCTCGTAAAATTCTAAATCTGCTCTCGACAAAGTCATATAAGTTGCGGTTTACTAGTATAGAATGACTTGAGCCAATTATTTAGATTCATGCACTTTCTGTCGAATAATGTCATAATGTTGACAAAACTCATAAAATAATCAAGAGTTCATTCCGCGATTAGTCGCAGAATCCATAGTTTACATTTGTATTTTAAACGAAAGTTTCTTTAAATTAGAGTAGAGCGTTGGCCCCCGACTTTGTCCAAGTAAATACCCTTTACTTATGATCCCATGTGCTTTTCTGATATAAACTATTACCCTGTAGAGTTTCAGTAGAATCCGTCCAGTAGTTATTGTGTAAAGCATTTTCTTTAATGCACATCAACGATCAAACGTACAGCTGAGCACTTTATTTGAAGCACAATATAGGCTGCCTTATTGCTAAAAGCAATGCCAAACAAAACTAAAAACAGAAATCAAAGGAGTAGCAAAAATTTAGTCGAATTTCGATATTTATTAACTAGGTACTTAGGTAAGTTGTTAGGATTACTACCGTTTAAATATTATTATACTATACCATTAGGCAGTTTCAATGAAGTAGCTCCTAAGAAAACCTTCTGTACTTCTTTGTCTTCTCCCTGGTCACTACTGCTGAGAAATTCCTCCATTAATTAATTCAAAAGATCATCTGCAAAGTGGGAAGTTTAATAAACAAACTTGTGAACAGCCAACATCGAAAGTAAAGGCGGGCCACCAGTGAGAAATCGAAGCGATAAAGACATTACATAATTTTTACAAACTTACTTTTACAAACAACTGACGGTCACATCGAATGAACGTGCAGAAGTTCAAAAGCATAAGTATCTTTATTTCTGCTGTAATTTTAAAACATTATTAATTCACTACCAGTGAATAGTCGTCACTGGCGGCAGGTACGTGGGTGACTTATCTTCCTCTTTTATTGGAAGCAATGCGGCAATCCGCACCAACCTTTTGCTAATTCCTGTATTATAGTAGCATGAGTGTCCTGCTGAAGTGTTTCCACAGCAGTATAACTTGAACCTCTTCAAAAGGAGAGTGAACAGCCATTTGTTAGGCCGGCATGTACCAACTTAGACCACATCATTACTTAAGATCAGGTGAAATTGATGCGATCCTACTTAAACATAAAAAAAGCGTTCGCCTTCCTTTTTCTGTAGGTTTTTTTCGCACGCAACAGGGTCTTGAATACATCTTCCACTGTGCACCGGCCGTAGGACACTCTTCGGGATCAAAGCCGCAGGAGTCCAGAGTAGATGAGATGCTCCTCCATGAATGTTGAATGGCCTCCGAGTCTCTCTGCGCCTCTCGGGAGCGGCAGGGGCGGGGTTAGCAAGGCAATTTGGGCTACCAACTGTTTAGGATACCTTTGAAAGAAATAATGTTTTATCGGTTAAAGTTGATAGATAGATATTCTTTATTGCACACCAAAATAACAGCAAAGATACACATATCGTTGATCGGTGGTTTCAGGCATTTTAAAAGGTCAAAAATGCGTTATTGGTCTCATAGTTGACCATGCTAACCTTAGCCCAGCGGCAAATATTATGATCTATGGAGACATAAAGGCTTCACCAATACTTATGCATCGGTAAAATTTGTCTTTACTTATTTATACAGGGTATTGATTTATTCTTCAAAATTTGAGGTAAGTAAATATTTTTCATTAAAGCAAGGTACCTATTACATTAAGACTAATTCACTCTAACGAAAGAACAGAATAAAAATTTGCACGCAACCACGTTCATGGTTGTTGAAAATCTATTATTAATTTTCACAATATTCCTATCTGGCGAACAATAATTATATATACTTACCGACTGCTAGTGATTTGAATATTATTAAAGCTCATGTTTTATTTATAATACAACGTAACCTAATTAAGTAATAGGAAAATGGCGCCGCTTATTTACGAAACACAATAACAAAACAGCGATAATAATCAACTTACATCCGAAAATAAGTAATAACATCGATTAATGACGTTATTTTTAACTAGTTAGGTGAGCTTTCAATTTATAAATCTATCATAAATACAATGTTGATTAAGTAAAGATAGAAATTGAACTAGAAAGTACCTAGATAGAAACAAATCAATTGCGTTAGCTGTTCTTATACAGAAACATCCAGAAAATAAGTCATAGTTTTAGATACAAGTTTAAAAAAGTTAAAGCGCAGACGGAAACTGTCGACTTGAAAATATTGAACCATACTTAGTCAATAGTCAAATATTTATTTGAAAACTAAGTGATAGTACCTACTGATCTTATAAGACACAGGTTTTGATTCTTAAGGCTAAGTCGCCTTTTTCAGACACAGCAAATTCAGGCTTAGTGACTAGTGAAACTAAAACTAACTTATGTAATTATAAAAACCAAAAAACAAAGATAAAACAACAAATAAGCTAGGTTTATTCTAAACAATGTTGTTGATTAGAGGTAGACCCATGGTACCTATCTAAAAAATTCTTAAATATCTAAAGTGTAGCTACATCATCATATGTATAATACTGTCTGTATACTTCAAGGCGATAGAAGTCCGACGACAGACATAACACGAAGATATCAAGAAAATAGACTGACTGTGCAGTTGTCTAGCTCAGACTGAGTTCTGTATCATCGTTTATCAGTAGTCGTAAATACTATTAAATTAGCGTAATTGTACGAATGATAACGACTTACACTGCACAACATAGTTTATATTAAACACATGTCACCAATTGTTGGACAGAACCAGGAAGTGTGGCCTCGAGGATTCGCAATGTTGTTTACGTTAAATTCAACTAAAAATAAACTATAATTTATGCACAATTGAGTGTAGAATGGGATGGTTAAAAATATAGGTGACGGTTCTTCACGAAATCAAAAATAAGCTCTATTATAGTAGTAGAAGTTGTAAATTGGATTAATTTACAAATTGTATTCATTCGCCACGTGTAAGCGTTTGCAAAGTTTGGATGTGTTTGTTTTTTCAGCTATTATGGATCTTATTTCGATGAAGTTAAGATGTGCGTTGGTAGAATAAGTCTTGGTTTGTTTTTTAATATTTTTAACCGGGTGCCAAGGCCGCGTTTTATCGAGCGTGTGTTCAAACTAATGTGGCATTGGGAGTTATCATTTGTTTTGCCAATTTAAGTATCCTATTGCCGAGGTAATTAGAATTCAGGACACTTAGGACGCCGTGTGGTAATCTAATCTGTTCACTGGGATGTTATTTGAAAGCTCTCTTGTGTTTTAAACGTGAATTTATAAAATAGGCTGTGAGCGGTTATTGAAGCTTATGGACACGTGTCACATCCAAGTTATGACTCTAAAACGCAAAAGAAATTAATGTGTAGGTAGTCAGCAGAGGGTCCGCCAGCAGAACACACATCAAGGCAGTCGGAGCAAGGGAAATATTTTCTAGCTCTAACTGAGTTTCGTACCAGGAAGAATGTAACTAAGCAATGCGTAAAATAAATAAAAAAACACCTTTTATCCATCCCACTTCTGATAGCCAGATATGTCGCTAGTCAGTATGTTTCTCATGGCTAGCACCCTTGGAGCACAGGCCACACATCTTCTAATAGAGTTAATGAGTTGACTCAAACAGGTCCCGAATGTATTCTTTTTCGCACACGGGTCCTCATTTATATAGCTAACTCTTCTGTAATTAATATTCACTCGAGTGCTTTGCATTTCCCAACACCCTATTATACACTCTCATAAAAGTGAGTGCCACCCAGACGCTTCTTTAAAATACATTGACAAGCGATCTGATAATACTTTACGATCTATAAATTGAGCCAACTGATGGATGGAATACTGAGCAAGAAACCTTAAACTTTGTTATTTTGAACTATTGGCTGCGTGGGAGGATGTAAAAACGAGTTTTTGTAAGAGAAAAATAATGCTAGTGATACCCTTGTGTTACGCCACTCGCTTAAAAGCCTATCAATAACACTGTAAGTAAATACCAAACTTTCAACAGGGTGATTTTACAAAACAGGATTTGAGTATTTGTTTATTACTGGAAAAACCCTGTGTCAATTGTTGAATTAAAGCAACACTGAGCCATGAGCATAGTTGATTGTTTTATTACTATCAGGATGCGTAGTCCACAACTGGACATTCTCTCCCAGCCTCTCCCAGGGTGAACCACAACTCGCGGTTCCAAGCCTTTTACATCCATTCTGACCCCGCAACTATGTTCAGGTCATCGATCCATCTCGCTACAAGGCGTTTGCCAAAAGGAGTCGTCTGCTCCTGACTGTCTGAGTCAAAGAGCATAGGTCTACCTACAGGTGTGACCAGCCCACTGCCACTACAGCTTGCTGATTCGGCGATCTATGCCAGTAATTCCCAATCGATTACCCTAAAAAAACACCCGTACCTAAGTAACTCAATGTTAAAATAAGTCCCCAATCTAACAAGTTAATCTAAAGAAACAGAAACTTGAACGGTTAATTTAACAGCAGGGGTGGTTAAGTTAAGGGTGGTTATCAGACAAGTGGCGCGGATAACGCTCTCCATGCTAAACAGGTAAACTTACTTTACGGCTTAACGATGGGGGAAAAGGAGTATAAATTAGTAATTCGGTTAACAATGGGTTCGCTGCTTTTAAAAAGTTTTGAATCTAACAATCCTTACCAGTGCGGATTGGTAGGGAAATGTAGAGAAATGGCGCGAATATGCTGAAATCGAATAGGTAATCAATATTAGAATATTCAGAACCATGCCTATGTCTAGGTCCTAGTCTTAGTTGACTAGCTGAGGTTGTGAGATCTGCACTGTCTAGTTTTCTATGTGAATCAATAGTCGGGACTTTAGCCCTTTTTTGTAACCAGTTAAGTACCTAGTACCCACATAAATAGATCCCATTCTCTCGGGGAACCGGCATGCGAAAATCTATTAAGGATTCTATTAGTATTTGCTCATTCCGCGAAATTGGGTTACATTAAATTGAACGTAAGTCAGAACCAGTTAGGCTCATTTACTGATGACAATAAAGTCAGCCATTATGCACGATTCGCTGGACAGCCTGTTTACGTTCTATTGCGGTGCATACACATCAACTACGAGGCGGTATAAGCCATACTCCAACACGTGGTTTCAGTAAAATTGTTAGACCGTGTAAGGTGATAAATCTAACTGTCGGATGCTATCAAACCGCCCTGAGATTCTCCACTAGGCTTAACGACTAACACAGCGTCAACCAGTATGTGCTTAACATTCGGAAGAGATGTTAAGCACATCATGAATATATCCGAAGAATGTGTAACAAAAACCTTGCGTGTGTCGCTCACGAAACTGCGATAGTCACTGATCCGTCAGCACTAACCCACAGGCACTATGAGCCAATCAAATTAAATCTATGGTCAAAGTAACTCAGAGTAACGAACTCTGAGTAACTTTCACCGTTTTCCCAATTTCCCAGTGGAACACGGAAAGCGTATTAAAAACATAAAGATACCGACAACTGAGCGAGTGGCGCGCGTAGATTGTGAAATGTGGCTGAACGCCATTTTGCAAGAGTTGAAATATGTGGATAAGGCTCCCAAGTTCGCGTATCATGCCCTGCCTAATGGGCCGAGTGAACTTCCTGGGGCTTGCTCCAAGGGTGAGGAGAGGGCGAGAAGCACTGGATTTCCAGTGCTTCTCGCCCTCTCCTCACCCTTATCATATTTATGATAAGATCTTTTATACAGCCTATGGATGTGCAAGACCAGCTATGCTATCCCGGTTAGCGCCAAAACTTATTTCGGTCGTGGTGAGTTATCTTTGATATTCAATTTTTCGGCTACTGTGATCGTTTGAGAGAAAAGAACTAAGCCAAATTACATTTTAAAATTATTTACGTACAAAATGACGGAAAAACCTAATTCAAGGTGAAGCGAACTGATGAATGAAGTAAGCGTGAAGCACCGAGATAGGATATGATATTAGCCGGAATGCCAGCCCAGAGCTATCTAATCACTCACATGTGGCCGACCGTGTAAGATAAGGGGGAATTCAGTTAAGTGAATAGGGAGGCAATACCTGAATTTCCCCGCTATTCAGTTTACTGACTATAGAAATTCAGGTGCCTGAGCTGAGCTTAAAACTCCACTGTGACCGTGTGTTCACTAGCAGTTCCATCACCAGTAGGAACATAATATTGCCCAAGTAGTGTTAATGGTTTTTAGCAAGGTGGAAGTAGTTTGTTTTCATTGGTTTTAGTGTTTATCCCACTTCCCAGTAACTTTGTATTCCAGCCTATAATATTATGCCCAGCGCTTTGCTTATATTGGGGTCAAAATACTACAATCGATGTTTGTAGTAAGTGATAACCTACAGATCAAAAACGTGGTCGCTTGATCTGGGCCTTATGAAGATTCCAAGGTCACTCACCCTGCTATGGAGAACCTATTTCTTAGCGTAATCCAGATGTAAATAAGCATAAGAACAAATGCAGTTCCCACAAAGCAAGTTAGACGAACGAGCAAGTTAATTTTTAATTGTAAAGGACCTCAAGCCAAATAAATGATGATTATTTTCTACACAAAAGCTTATTTCTAAAAATGCTAGAATAATTTCTTTCCATGACGCTTGCGCCTCCATTTTGTCCCACCCAGTTCCCAGTAAAACTTTTGCAAAATCATCATAATTTGGAATAAATGCGCGGAAATTTTACGAAACACACACACACACAGCTTTTAGGCTCAAGTTGTTGTTTCAACGCGTCCTGAATTAAATATCGTCAACTTATTAAATTCATACTGGAAACTTTGATACGGAAGAGTTGGCCAGTTCCAGGAGTTGCGAAGTTGGAAGAAGCGTGATGTGATGTGGCTTGCGACGTGTCTGTCGTGGGAATTGGGGACTTAATGCGAGTGTTGGCTCAGCTGGGGAGTAGGTAAAGTTTACATCCATTTTCTTAAATCCAAATTTTATATTTCTTCATTCGGGTAAACCATTACAGGACAATCTTAATTTAAGCCACTTAATTAAGAGCGCGTGAGATGGCTCACAGCAGAGCGCGTGAGATGGCTCTCAGCAGAGCGCGTGAGATAGCCCTCAGCAAAGCGCGTGAGATAGCTCTCAGCAGATACTGATATAGATGAAACAGCAGTGAGCTGTGGGCTGAAGTACGTGCCACAATAATTTAGAAATTGAGATCTGAAAACCAGAAAAAGACATTAAGTAGTCTTGGCATCAGGCAGGAATCGAACCCGCATCTTTCGCAAACCACCAACCACTGCACTAACCAGTGTGCTACTGAGTCCATTAACAGACCGGCCGAATCTTTTTGGTATATTTTACTCTATGAGCTAGGGTGATTTCATCAATGATAAAGGCATCATCCTTCAACAGTATCTTTAAGATACTGCATGGAAAATGCTAAAAAACAATAATAACCTTAGAAATTGATTCAATAAATGCGAAAACCAGTCTTCATTAAAAAAACTTGTTATTTTGTCGTATATGTTTATTGACAACAACAAAGTTCATAAAAGCCTGTTGAACCAATTAGGTGTTCTGGCGAAACAAACAAACTCGCTAGCGGAATATTCGTCTAAAGTGATATGAATTTACGGAACCCGATTCCGCAAAGATTCGAACATTCTCAAGTTGTGCCATTAAATTGAAACTTTGGTGGTGCCGTGATATACGCTGAGGGTAGGGATGATCGATATTTGAAAAACATCGATGTTGACATCGATGTCATAATCGAAAGCTCAACATCGATGTTCGATATTTTCGACAAACCAAACATCGATGTTGGGTAACATCGATAAAATTAACACTGATAATTAAAAACACAATAAATACAGTGGAATCATTCGAAATTAATTTAGAAACCGAAAAAAGGAACTTGTATTCCAATACTTTTTGTCAACTGACTGAAGAAAAGTAATTTTGTTGAAGAAGAACCTTTCAATCTATTTCTTTGTTCATGAAGAGTAGAGCCAGCTTTGAAAAAAGGCTTTCAGACAGCGTTGCTGTCGCGATAGTACTTAAATATTTCAGCTCAAGCTCGTGAAACCGTAAGTAACATCGATGATCGACTATCGATTCCGTTAACATCGATGTTACGATATTTATCGTATAGCGACATCGATGTCAAAACATCGATGTTTTTCTTTCAGCATCGATGATCATCGATCATCCCTAGCTGAGGGGTGAGTTCTTGGCTGATGGGGAAAGTAAAATAAATCGCATTTAATTGATACGGCTTCGTTTATGGGATAGGTTGGTTAATTATTAAGGTTTATATTTCGTGGATAATTTTCGTTAAGAAAGGAAGGGTGAAGCGGATCACTAAGTCCGTTGTTGAGAGCCCATCTGTAGAATACACCCCATCGTAATTTATTTGTTTTATTTAATTATATTTTTGTCCGTCCGCTCAGCTGGGCCCTCTGAAAATTAGCAACCGGTGAATCTATATACTGTAGTAAATTCTACGTGTATTGTAGGTGCCCGTGGCTCAGTTGAGAGAGTGGATCGAGAACAGTTCTGTAAAGTGCTGCACGCCAGGTCAGTAATGGGATGGGGACCGCCCCGTCGATATTCAGTGATATATCTTTGGGGTATCTCCGTGCTTCTGAAAACACGTTAAGCAATTTTAACCGGATGACGTTGCTAGATGTCAGTCTTTAGGCTTTAGTGTCGCTTAATGGCACCTGCCAAGCACCCCCAGAAAAAACTAGGCACCTTACATTCCTACCATTCCATTAAAATAATTTCCAAGTCAGTCAGCCCTAGCAGGGCTCATGTCGTGGACATTATTTTAAGATTATCAACTTACTCGTGTATTTTGATATGAAGCAATAATATTATGATTAACTTCATCTCTCTATTAATCCCACACAATTCACGTTAAGATTCGACTAATTCGGATAAGAAGCCCCTGTAAAACCCAAACATACCAACTTGTCAAAAATGAAACACGACGCAAAAAAAGATGGCGTCTGTAAAGCTGATTGTCCCTGTGGCAGAGACCCAATGAGGTCCTGAACTTCACTATTAATCGCCAAGTTGCCGGGTCAAATGTATTTTTCCGGCTCTCAACCGGTTGCGGCCTGGGTGGACCGGGTGGACCGGGCGGACCGGGTGGGCAAAGTTAATTACGACCCTCGGCTAATGGCATCCGGCGGACTTCATAACTTTGCCAGGATTAATTAAAAGTTAGAAGTAAAACAGCGAAGCTGCAGTCGCGAAATTAAGTGCAGATAGGAGTGTAAAAATTGCTAGAATCGGAAGCTTTTGTAGGTACCTACTCGACTTTTTAGCCGCATTTTTATTGGTTAACTTCATGCAATCCATAGTTACATCATAAATGCGAGTAAGTGTCTTGAGTCTCTGTACCATTTTAAAGAATTTGGTATACATAAATAGAGTTGGAATAAAATTTGGGATGAACATTTGTATGAAATGTTGGCATCGTCGAAAATGACAGACTTCATTAAGTAATATTTCTACTACAATTTCGGACATTTCTATTTCCATACAAGTTTTACGTCTCTTCTAATTACAAAAATAATGTATAATAGTTTTGTCGTATCATCAAAATATGAATAAATTATCAATTATGATAAAGAAGCTTCTGTTTATAGATTAATTAATAATAATTAATATGGTACCCACATACGCAAAATTAAATCATCAAGGTTGTTGATTACATTATATATTTACGAGCACATAATTTAAAAAATAGTCAGCTGTTTAAATATAAACCACCTTGGCATGAATTACATGCAGTGTAACCAGTTGAAAAGAAGATATTCTGTTTTTGCGAAATAATTCCGGTTCCGTAGTCAAATTAAATTAGATGAAAAACGTATAGGAATATTGTTGATCATTTCCATTTTAATTTTTGTTTTTGGTGCATTGTTGAAAAAAACTGAAGACTGGAATTGATCTGCTCATGTTTACCTAGTTTTGATTATTTTTATCGTATTTCTTGTCTAAACTGTATGACTTTATTGTTTTTTTTTAGTTCACCATTCTCTCGAGTAGTATACCAGGTCTTCCCACCAGCGTTTTTTAGGCCATCCCCTTCGGCTATAGCCATCTTTGGGGATACACTGGGTTGTTAGTCGGGCCCATTTATCCGGATGTATCCTACAGACACACCTGCCCACTCTTACTTCAGTTTGGCTACTTTTTTCCTACGTCTTGAACGCCAGTTTTAGCGCAGATCGTGGTGTTCCTTATCCGGTCTGTGCGTTTGATGAAGGTTAAAATTTAAGTACTTCAATGTGGTCTGCTAGGTCGTCGGACTTGCTTGGGAGGGGCCCATTTTGTAGCCGATTTTGCCTACAAATGCGATATGATCATGCGCAAGCCACTCATAAGTTAACTAAACATAAGTTATTTAACCCAAAAATACGTGTTTTATATTTAGACATCACCTGTATCAGTTACTTACACAGGTGAAAAACCTATGTATATTAAAATACAATGGTTTTTCACCGGTTTAACTAACAACATGACTAAGTCTCGTGTAGGAATTATGTAATGCCTTAAAATATTTCTTATAACTCATTGAAATAAATATATAAAGTCATTCATTACATAGCTGTTTTTAGCTACACGAGTTTTAGTAATTTTTCGCATCAAAACAATCACAATTAACAAAACCGATAGTCTAATACAAATAAAAACTTCTTTTTTATCTCCCTTATACGTAAATACCTATCTGAAAAACTTTCAAGTAATTATTTACTCTTCAAACTACAAGTATGAAAAAAACTTCACAAAAAGTCACCTCTTCTATTTTCCTCTACAAAATTGCTATATAAATTATTTTATTAGCAACTAACGTTATGTTGTGTGTGTTGTGTTTTTAGTTTCCTATCCATCCAAAAAAATCCACTCCATACAAATCAGACAAGCCCTAAAATGTTTCCTCAGCCATCCCATAACAGCGCGATGAACGCCACCCCGGCGTGTCCCGCCCATTCAATATGCAATTACTGTATATTTTCTACATTAATTTACAATTTCCATGTAATGTCGTTTGCAAAACTCATCGCCCCGGATTTCCTTATGAAGAGATAACAGTAGTCGTAAAATTCTATTCGTATAATTTGTATAATGTGAGTGCAGTAAGACAGCGGCCCGCCGAGACCTTAATAACTTTGTTTGCGGGCTCAGTGGATCTGCCAAGTGTTTTGTTGTGACTGACCCGTTGGAGAAATGGCCAGAGGTCTAGTTTAAGTATATAGCGCCTAAGGTTTCAGGTTTGATTTCCACTCACTGAAAAATTGATTTCCATTATAATCATTATCAGCAAACGCATGACGTCCACTGTTGAACATAGGCCTCTCCGATAAATTTTTAGGGCGGCCTACCGATTATCGCGCTTTCCAAGTTATTTTCTACTGAACTAACATGTTATTACTTAGCATGTTTATAAAAATACTGTGACTTTGTAATTGATGCATTATTTTAGAACGATAAAGATAAAAAGTTATTGATTTTTTTTAAAAAAAGAAAGACAAATAGTGTCGCGTACTTTTTATTAAAACTTTTGTAACATAAACCGTATAAACAGTCATACAGCGTAAGGTCAAAAAAGGAATATCTTTTCACGTTTTTGCAAACTTTTTTGATCATAGATCAGTGTGATGTGAAGCCAATAGCTCTTCTATGTAAATGGGAAATGAACCTAGTAAAGAAAGAAAATCAGTTCCTAAAATCAGCAATACTAAGCAAACTTTCTCTCTAGTTTAATAAAACATTAGAATACATGAAAAAGTGTTATCGCCTCATTACTAAAAAAAAAACAATCACTATCGAACCATTTGATATCACATTATCACTAGTAGTAAATAATGCTTATATTCTATTACTTTATGTCCTACCAACGGTGTAAACAAGGCTATTGAAATCCGTAGGTAGAGTTGAATGTTGGTCAGATCAGAAATAGTCAATAATTACAGCCCACAGAAGGATCTATGATCGTAAAAACTTAATGGAACCACAAAAAATAAATATTGAACATATTTTTTTGAGCACGAGTAAGATAAGGTGAACCGCACACTGAACCAAACTTATAAGTTTATAGGGCCAAAACAAGGTGGCAGCAAAAATAATCACTCAAGGCAATCTGTATAACATGATTAGCAAGATTTAGGTAGATGTAGGCCGCTTAAAACTGGCTACCGTTTGACTCCTTTGAGGCTTGAATCGTGATCAGCGAGCTCTACATTTTCTTGGCTTTAGTATTCCTAATGTAGAGTTCAACTGTGCTGTGTTTAGAAACCAAACAACGTGAATCAAAATACGGCCGGCTTCTCTACCGTGGCAGAGAAAACGAACGGAGATGCAAGGGTAGATCTATGTTCCAGATTATCACGTTATAGTGATATGGTTCAAAATGGGTTGAGAAGATTTGACAGTTTGTATGTCTCAAAAAGTCTGCAAATGATAGTAAATTATCTATGATAAAAAATAGGTAGTATACTCCAAAATTCAAGTGTTGTCGTTCAGTTTTGTTTATAACCTTAATATTTTTCATGTAGGTAATTCTTTTATTACTGTATTTTTTTAAACAAATATCAAACTCAACATCTCAAAACAGTTTGATCGCTCTCGTATCACTGGCCTAATCTCCAAAAGCATGGCGCCGCACCGGCCCAGGCGCATTACCATACAAACGGCCCCAAACATCGCGAAGGTCATACATTATGACGACGCGTCATGATTAATAGACCAGTCCAGTGTACTTACATCTTTGGGTGTTAGGAAAATACAATAAAAACAAAAACCATTATACTGGCCATTCTACTTATGTGTTTTTTTGCTCAAACATAGAAATGAATAATAATGTTCGCGTTTAAACACACAAATGTCAAGGTGAATCTTTTGGTAACAGGTTTCTGGCCACAATGCAAAACAATAGTAAATTTTTGTCATGTGTCGTAGGTTACTTTATTCGTCGGACATGAAAGTGTATATTCATTTACGCTTGCAGGTGTCACAACAAAACCTATGTTTTTAGTTTTTATCATTTTAATTCTTTGTATTGTATGGTGTCACTAAATAAACTGTTTTTCTTTCTTTCTTCCTTATTTACTATTGGCTATCACATACGACTGCCAAACTGAAAAAAAGATGGCCGTTAAAAACTATAGGATGGAAACTATTTGGTGGCCCTTCTTATAGTGGAAGCAAGCCACCTGGCATTTGATTATATGGCAATAAATATGTCAGAAGATAGCAACCACTTGGTTCAGTTCTCGCTGTATTTTGGCGGAGGGGCTTAGTTCCTACTCTTGGTAGAAGGAACCGCCATGAGAGAAAAATGCCATGAGAGGAAAAAAATATGACAGGATGGACTTTTCACGTTGAGCAGTTGGTCCTGGCTGACGTAGATGTTAGCCGTTAAGCCTCGTTAGGGTTTGATAACATCTGACACCCTCGACTATTATCCTACACCCTTGAGGTGAGGTCTGCTGACCAACAACGGTACGTATAGAGGCGGTTTTTGTAGCTTGAACTACATTTCTAAAGATCAAAAAAACAGCATTGTAATTGCGTTGGACAGTGATTCGTCACGTCCAACTACTTATATCGCATTTGTTAGTCCAAGACGCCATTTGTTGCCAAGTAAAAACCAAAACAGAGTAATCTATTTACACTAAGAAAGGGCCTTGAAATATTTTTATCTTGATTTAATTCTAACGCGAATCCCCTCATAGATTAAATAACTTCAGTCCCTTGAGAAACAGGCACGTGTATAAAACTCGAATCTACTAACGATATTAAAAAACAATAAACAAAATACGAAACTCGCGTAATAATTTAATCATAGCTCGAACACTCCCAAGTAATAACTTAGTTCAACTTCTAAACTCAGAGGGCTGTTCTGAGTTTTAGTAAGTAATATTAAGTTGGGATAATAATAGGTAAAGTGACTTAGTATAGTTATTACGTTTATCGGTGCGTTCGCGTAACACAAGTGGAAGTCTTGTAAGCGAACTTTTGCCTTAGAATTATTAATAGGACGAGGACGTGCGGTTCCATAACGACGAACTTACCGAGAATGTTTATCAAAATATTTTTAAAATGTTCTATATTTGCCTCCATTCTGTCCCACTGCTGG
Organism: Udea ferrugalis; assembly: GCA_950022985.1. NCBI lineage: Eukaryota > Metazoa > Arthropoda > Insecta > Lepidoptera > Crambidae > Udea > Udea ferrugalis. The sequence goes on along the minus strand of OX465532.1, from coordinate 759,064 downwards.
GCAAAGGGTCTCGCAGGGAAATTGCAGGGTATTTATTGAATTTGGACCAAGCCTGCTAAAAGCTAGTTGCTGATGGTAGATTCTACGATTCCGAATAAATCTCAATTGCAGTTGGTTGATCTGAATTATGAACGAGCGACTTTTGGATTTAGGTGTTTAAATTTGTTTATTTTCTACACAAACTGCTTAGCTGATGGTACTAGAGTGGATATGTCGGCCGGATTTCAGCCGAGCTACGAGTATGGGCAAGCATACTCGTATTACCGATTGGCTGCCCCTAAACGTAAATAGGTCTCACGGCAGACCTAGAAGGCGATGGCGGAATGAGCTAAACTCCTAAATGCAATAATTGACAAGTATTTCAAAGCACTGGACCATAGATAGTGGAAAAAGCATTAGGACATTTTAGGCAGATAGTAATAATATTAGTCTAAAAAACTATTCGCACTATACAAACCGGTATCTAAAGTGAAATCCTACCACTTTACATTCATCACACATCCTCAATCCGTTATACTACACATACAATACTCTGTTTGACTCTGTATTCCGTCCGTAATCGCATACATGCATACAATGTATGTGTTGTGTGTACGTTTACACACAGCGCGTTTGTAATCATGCTACTGTGTTTCTGTTTTGTATAGTTCACTTCACTACAAGTGGCATCAAGCAACAACAGTGGGCCTACTGTCCAACAAAAATGTTCGTAATTTCGGTAAAAAACTTCTACGTACTGTTAGAAGGATATTCGAATTAAACACGATCCAAACTCTAGAACTATATATTCTCTAAACAAAAGCAAGCCTTCAAAATGAGATTGACCAGCGAAGTAGTACCCCATTACTGTGCTTGTTAACCCCATATCTGGACCGCACGGCTGCTTCCCATCAGATGGAGTGAGGTCATCTTGAAGACCACTATAAAAAAAAACAATGCTTGGTGAAGTTCTGAAGCAAGTTAGACTAAGTGACAGCTCATGCCATAGATTAAAAATAGAGCGAGTAGACATATTGATTTTCATGGCTTCTTAGTTCACATTAAAACGGATCATTTAAATACTGGGTGATTTTTGCAACCCAGTTCAAAATAAGCCTGGAATGACCTAGCACAGGTAGATCATTTGAAACTAGCTGAACTGAAATCAAAGCTAAACAATCCCTGGTTCAAATTAGTTCCTGGATTGTGAAGAAAGTTTTAATATTCAGTGCAAATGAATAATTAAGGCAGACAGCAAGGTTTGTCCATGGGAGACCAGCGACGAGGAGCTGAACAGGTAACCTGCTATTTTGCTAAGAGGCAATAATTTCCGTACCTAAAATTTCGTTGTACCTACCTAATTAATATGTATTTTAGTTACTGAATATACGTTTTCCAGACTTTGCAGTCGCTATTCTTTTTGCAACACTGCACCGCCTACTATATTATTACAACAATATTATTCTGCCTAGACCCATGATTGATTGGTAGAGAATGCCTTATCGGCTTTTAGTCCACCATTTGTATCAATTCATTGTTGTACAAATAATAATAAATAAATACATATTATTTAATAAGAGAAGACCTAATTTATTGCACAACGAAAATAATAATACCAAAACGAACTAAGAGCGATCCCAGACTATCTTCAGGTAGAGAAACAAGACAAGTAGATGAGATAGTGAATGAGATTGAGATATTACAATTTTCTTATTACAAAAGGCGTACAAACAATGCCACTCGTACGAGCAAACATACTTACAAATACATAATTTGTAATACCAACATTAATTCTAATGGTTCATATTTATATAGAGTAGTGTTCTGCGTTCCTCACAGTGATTACAAACATCTGGAGCAAGTACAGTCGCTTCGGCGATCAAACGCATAGCAACGGCTCGCCCAGCCAGCCTGCACACGCCGAATGGAGATACATTCACTGAATATCAATGCATCATTGTTATGATGTATTTATAAAGATAGAACTAGTAGACATCGATTTAAAATACAGATTCACAGTATGTACAGTACGTCCTAGGTTTTCATGGCTTCCTGGGTGATTTTTGCAACCCAGTTTAAAGTAAGCCTAGGCCGGCACAGATGATGGATCATTTTAATCTAGCTAAGCTGTCATTACATAATCCATACATTAATTATATTCTTATTCACTATGGGCCTCATAAGAAGGCTCAAGGTCACCCAACGGGCTATGGAGAGGGCTATGCTTGGTGTTTCCCTACGAGATCGAATCAGAAATGAGGAGATCCGTAGGAGAACGAAGGTCGCCGACGTAGCCCAGCGTATTAGCAGGTTGAAGTGGCAGTGGGCGGGGCACATAGCTCGAAGGACTGATGGCCGTTGGGGCCGGAAAGTCCTCGAGTGGAGACCATTCGAGGCCAACGCAGGGTCTCGGTGGATGCAGGCCGCCTCCAACCGGCAGCTCCGGAAATCTATGGGGGAGGCCTATGTTCAGCAGTGGACATCATGTGGCTGCTGATGATGATGATGATTATATTCTTTATATGATATAGAGTAGTGTTCTTCCTCACAGTGATTACAAGCATCTGGAGTAGGTACAGTCGCTTCGGCGATCAAACGCATAGCAACGGCTTGCGCAGCCAGCCTGCACACGCCGAATGGAGATAGTAATACGTTCACTGAATATCAATGCATCATTGTTATCTATATGATGCATTTATAAAGATAGAGCGATTAGGCATAGATTCAAAATACAGACTTACAGTATGTACGGTACATCCTACGTTTTCATGGCTTCTCAGTTCACATGAAAACGGATCAAATAAATATTTGGGTGATTTATGCAACTCAGTTTAAAATAAGCCTAGGACGGCACAGATGATGGATCATTTGAATCTAGTTAAGCTCCCATTACTTATTAATAATCCATACATTAATTATATTCTTTATATGATATAGAGTAGTGTTCTGTGTTCCTCACAGTGATTACAAACATCTGGAGCAAGTACAGTAGCTTCGGCGATCAAACGCATAGCAACGGCTTGCCCAGCCAGCCTGCACACTCCGAATGGAGATACGTTCACTGAATATCAATGCATCATTGTTTACACCCAAGTATGACTCGCATACAATAGCTTACACTCTTATGATCTATGGAATAAAGGCCAAAACTGTTAGTGTATATCTCGGCATTGAATCATAAATATTAGGTGTTTAGAACCTTTTATACTTTTTAAGATTCAATTAATAGTTACGTTAGCTATTGTCACAGCGCAGTTGTTATATCCTAATAAGTGGTAGTCGACGTAGTGGTTAAGAGGTTGGCTTCTACACCAGAGGTCGCTGTGTCGATACCCGCGTAGTAAAAACATTTGTGTGCATGAACATGTGTCTGTTTGTACTGGTTTGGGTATTTTCTAATTTTTTTTAAATATTTTTCTAGAAGATATACAAAAAAATGGACTAAAAATTATAGGTCTTGAAAAGGTCTAAATATAAATCCGCAATGGTTTGTAGGTATACCCACAGTCGCCTTTGTACTTGTTCTCATATTATTGAAAATTATGATCATTAATTTTTTATGTTTACTTCAACTGTTTTGGGTGACCAATAGACCTCTTTACCTTTAAGTGTGCAAGAAAATTATGGTTCAACGAGATGCGGTATTAACAATTTTTGTAACAGTTCGAATACCAACGGGGACCATACGATTTTGAGCTACTAAAATGTTTGTCTTTTACTTTATAAGTAGGTAAGGTAAAAGCACCTATTACGGAGGGATTTCGCAACATTTGAAAGTAAGACGCAAAAATAAGCATTTGTTAGTATTTTTAATGGTGCCAAACCATTTTATCTTCAAAAGTGGAATTTGAATTTTGTATTGCTGTTGAGTCTTAGTTTATTTTCATGATATTTCATAATTTAAAAAAATATTTAAGTGGTCGAGTCGATTTTCCCTAATACTGAGGTATGATATTGGTCAGAGCCTATTACTGCGGTGGACGGCTCCTAATACGGAGGTTCATAAACTATACTCATTGGAGTTCCGTACAAATAATATTTATTAAATAATATAAACAAATTACTTAAGTAGTTAAGTAAATTGTAAGTTTTTCATTTATTGACCATTGATTTGATTACACATACGTTTTAAAAAGAGTTTTGGATTATTCTAATTCGGTTGATTTTGCTTTTTACATTCAGTAAAATGTAAAAATGGAGCGAAGCAACATCAGTCCGTATAGAAAGATCTTTCCGGACAGACTGACTCCGCTTCGTTTTTTAGTATTGTATTTTAACATGAGAATTGCTTAGGATTTTCTCATGTTGAAATACAATACTTCTTATTCCGGAATTCCAACAGATTCTAACGGATACAGCACAACTAAGTACAGCGTTAACTGATTTTATAGAAATAAAAACGCAAATTTATTTAGAAATCACCTGATATTTTTTTTAAATAATGGCGAACAATAATAAGAATTCACAAAAAAGGTACAAAACCTTTTATTTATTTACAGAACCCCAAAACTTGCAATGTATTTATGTTCTATGAATAGAGTCGTAATAGGAGATCATATATAACCTAATACAGAGTTATCTAGAATAACTACCACCGTAATAGGAAAACTACTCGTGCTTTTATTAATCCCAATTCTGACCCATCAAAATTGCGAAAAACAAAAGAGTGTAAATGCTTAGTCAGAGGATAGCAAGTTTTTGGGTCAGATGTGTATAACTCAAGTCAAAAGTTATACAAAATAATTCATTTGAGATAAGTTAAAATACACCTTCCTAATTTGACCATTTCTAAGAAACCAACAATTTGTACTCAACAGTTTTCATATTTAACTAGATTTCTAATAAAGAACACATACCGCAGAATATGGTTTCCAATGTATGAGACTAATAATTAATTCAACAACACTTGGAACTAATTAATCAAGTTAATAAATTGGAAGTTATTACCAATTAAACATGCCCAGTGTTTTTCCTATTTGGGAGTTATACCACCGAATTAGGATGGAGCTATAAAATTCGTATCCTTTCTCGGCGGTATTTTATTTCTTGTTTTTTAGGTAAAAAATGAGTAACAAATAAGAAACAAGCTATTTAAATAGTAAGTATGACAATAGGAAAATGATATAAATAATTCATAAACATACTTTAACGGGTTTTTCAAACGAAAAACTTAGTTTATAAATATCACTGTACTTACGTTTGTCGTTGCGCGTTTGTATGAAACCACCTCTCCCGTCGACGACGTTACACAGATTGATTGATTTTGTTGTGTTGTCTATGTGTTATACTTGCAAACGTCAATTCAGTCATAGAGTGATAGATTTAGAAGAAATATTTCACATTTTGGTGTATTTTAACTGAATAGAATAGAAATAAATCTCGAAAATAAAAATACCACCGTAATAGAATACGATTTTGACTACCGCCGTATAAGGAGCCTTTACTTACTTACTAATAGGAAAAGACAATAATTCCGTCTTTTGTCTAGCTGTCTAAAGTCAATCAGGGTCGAGCCCTGATCGTCAATACCGCCATTGTACTTACTGCACGCTTAGTACGCAACAGCAGGTGCGGCTATGGGTCATGAATACTATATCATAGTTTAGGAGCTTGTTTTATTTACTATTGCAGAAAATATTCACGAGTTAAGCAATTCATATTTATAAGATTTTTTATAACATAGCGTAACATACCCTCACGGTCATAATATCTAAAGGGGTAGTTAGAGGCCTACTAATTGTGCCGTCATGGTGAACGGAACCTTCAGAAGCCCATATTTTGCCGACAAAATTTGAACCCAACGTAGTAAGGTGCGACCCTACCGCCGTTCACCGGGTTGCTTGGGTTTTTTATCGGTGTTTTCCATGACTAGAGAGTTCGCTACAATGGACACAAAATTGATGTGCTCTGGCCAGATTTGATCTCGGGACCACCGGGTTCTGAGCCAGAGTCTTTATCCATTGGGCCACGACGCTCTCCCACGCGAGCAGTGTAGAAACTACTCCTCAAGTTTTAATAAAATGTATCTTCAAGAAAAGTACTAGTTGCAATGTATAGTTCTTCAAACTATTGTCGTCGACTATTTCTGTAAGAGATACTCTCAATAAATCAATTGTTTCACATAAACCGTCCCAACAAAACTAGCTGCAAGCTAGCCCTAAGTCAAACCATAACTACCCGCGATCTCCGCTCCGAATACAAATGGCGGGTCTATGGCGGCCCGGAGGAGTACGTAAATTCATAATTATGCTCCAAGCCTGCGCGTGCGCTGAAGGTCCACATCACACGATGCGCGGGACGGGGCGGCCATAGCAAACCAGAGTTAGAAGCGAATTATTCTATTGTTTTGTTTGTACTTTGATAGATTTGGATCGATAGTGAATACAGTTTTATAACTGTACTAGCGGCTGCCCGCGACTTCGTTCGCGTGGACTTAGTTGAAAAAAGTAACATTTCTTTATAAATGTAGCCTATGTGCGATTCAGCTATAAGATATAAGTACATGATATAAGCTACATTATTGTACAGTTTCATTAAAATTCATTCAGTAGTTTTTAAGTGAACACGGCATTCACTCCGACAATCTTTCGCATTTTTACTCCGGTCTCGTACATGTCAATGTGAGACCAAATATTTAACATGTTTCTAAAAACCTACTGCTATACTTACTACGTTATATCCAGAATAATGTCAACTAGGTATTCTGCCAGTACCAAACAAAGGGCTAAGAAAGTAAGATGTAAAAAATAAAAATCTTTGAATTTGAATTTTTTTTCTTAACTATTGATTGATGCGGAATGATTGTTTTCAATATGCCCTTTACCCCTTTATCCAAAAAAATAATGTTGTACCACTTGTTGACGTAATGACAATCAAGTCTAAAGTTTGTAATAGAGTAAAGATATTTTTGCTTGCTTGTTCGAGGCCAAAGCTTATCGATAATTCGACAACACTACTCGACCACCCTACGAATAAGCAAATAAAACAAAACTTTTACGGTCAATTTCCACTCAACGTCTCAATATTTAATTTGCATACGTTTTCTTTGTACACCTAATTTTAAAGGTGATTGGACATGGCAGAGTCCACAGGTGGCGTAATGTGCTCATGTCCCACATACTCAGGGTGACGCGGCAATGTTGACTGTTCGAACATTTGCACAAACCTGCGAAAAGATGGGCAAACAATAATATCTGATGGCTTTTCGACCGGTTGCTTTTTTTTAAATTAACACATCAGACTCTAGTGCTGACGGATAATCGATTACGATTTTCGATTATACTTAGAAAGTCGTTCGGAAATTAGGTATTTGGTAAACTTTGTTCGACCAAAAGTTGATTCATGGCAACAGGCATGGGCTGCGATGAAGAAAATATGAATTATTATACGTTAGCAAGTTTTTACTACAGTAAGTACTTTCATAACATAAACGGCCTATATAAGTCCCACTGCTGGGCACAGGCCTCACCTCAACTATGAGGTGGAACAAGCCATACTCCAACACGTGGGCTCAGTGCGGATTGTTATAGGGGTGTAAGGTTAATGTGCAACCTTAATATCAGATGTTTTCATACCGCCCCGAGGCCTCTGACCATGCTTAACGACTGACATCTAGCGACGTAAACCGGAACCAACTGCTTAACGTGCCTTCCGAAGCACGGCGATGCCTGAAATACACAGCACTTAATTTCGGTCCGGGTGGTCACCCATCAAATTTAACAACAGTGATCGTCGCCGATCAGTGTCACAACTGCGCCACGGGCACCTTGGCTATACAGTTTTTACTATCGAATAATTGATTGTCGATGGTCAGGCAGCACTATATCAGATAAAGCAAACGGTACTTAAAAGTAAGTGTAGGCTAGCTGATATAATTAAATCGCATGAGCACACGTTTTCATTATGTAGCCCGATGCTTCGAGCGCGCGATGCAATTCAAAGGGTTCGATTTCTGTATTAGCAAAAGTATTTGTTGATGAAACTAATATTTGTGCTAGGTTTGAGTGTTTTAAGTTACTTGTTTCTATTACATATGCATAGGATGTTTTGCAATATTTATTTGTTTATATGATGCGGTGTAGTGTCCGAAATGTGCAGACATTTCTAGCATTTTTTTCTTATCAATTTGATACGAAATCTAAAACAGTAAGTCCAAAACAAATAAGCCTCTAATTAAGAACAAGTAGCCAAACTCTATTAAAAGAGTAAGTTCAAAACATCATTTAACTCAAAAGCGTCCATTCATTGTTTTACAACAAATGATTAAACTTTAATTAGTTTTTGGGCAGTCTTTGGAAAGTTTATCTTTTAATTAACTATCTCAAGTAACTTTTAAAATACCTAGCTTATACTTGTATTGTAATTTAACTTATTGGCCAATAAAGCTTGGGTTTTACAATCTAATTAAAGAACATGTGAAAATAACCTTAATCACTGTATTTAATATATTTCTAACCATTATTTTGGATAGCGTCGTGGCCTAATAGTTAAACACTCTGGCTCGGAAGGTCCCGAGATCAAATCTGGCAGGATCACACCTACTTTGTGTTTATTGTACAATTTGCTTTTTAACTTAAATTTAAAGGTTAGACTTGTTTTGATTCTTTCGGAACAAACAACTTTGACCGTATTCATTAAGACCTAGCTACTTCAAATGTAGCGATGAAATAAAACGAATTTCGTTCATAAATAAAACACTTTTGGCACTTTTCTTTTCGCTTCCAAAGACATCATAATATTAAAGTCATGATAAGAGACAATAATTTAAAAATTGACGAAAGTATTACAAAGTTAAAGACTACTGCAACAATGGGAATCGAACCCAAAACGTTGCGCCTAATCAATGAGGGACACTTGCCAAACCTCTACGAGGGCCGCATGTATGAGTGTTCGATTGTTCTTGCATGGTTTGTATGGACTGTGTATGGCGTTGTTTGCTTACATAATTCAGTATGGAGCGCCTTTGTACGGTTAAGGAGGTGGGTGAATATTTTTAAGTGCTGATTAGATTTAACGTACAGAACGTTATAAGGTTTGTAATGAGTGAATGTACAAAACAGAAAGCTGAAGTTGCTATGTTACCAGTTAAAGTTTATTCAGCAGACGATGCTTTCAGTATAAAAGTAGTTGAAAAGCAGTAAAAGAGCACGCAGCGCGAAGAATTGATAGCTGAAAAGTTCTGGAAACCTAATGAACGTGGAGGGATGTCGGTGGATGCAGGCCGTCTACAACCAGACTATATAAACATCTGTGGGTGAAAGGAGGCCTAGGTCTAAAAGTAGTACGTCATCAGTAGTCATCAGACAAACTAGATTATGTAACAGCACTGGCGTACGGCCCTATCTTCATTTAACATAAACGGCCTATATACGTCACACTGCTGGGCACAGGCCTCACCTCAACTATGAGGTGGAACGAGCAATACTCTTACACGCGGACTCAGTGCGGATTTTTGGAGTGGTGTAAGGTTATTGAGCAACCTTAATGTCAGATGTTATCAAGCCGCCATAAGGCCTCTGACTATGATTAACGACTGACATCTAGCGACGTCAACCGGGACCAACTGCTTAATGTGCCTTCAGAAGCACGGAGATGCTCGAAGTACATATCGCTAAATTGCGGTCAGGTGGTCACCCATCCCATTTCCGACCCGTGCGTGCGTGTGTTGCTTGTTGTGTGTTGTATCCCTTCTATTTATACCACTAAAACACCCAGAGCGTCTTTTTTAATGCCATATTTACAAAATTCTATTATAGTTCTTCAAAAGCATTCTCTTAAAGCTTCTAATGTTGTTTCCTAAATGAAAATAAATTAAAACAATACACTATCACGGTTGTCGTCAAAAATTCAAATTGTAGTATTATGTAAATACACGCCGCTGGATATAACCGGTGTTATCTAGTTACGCCAAGGCCTGACGCTAAAAGTGATGTGCTCGGTGCAACCAAAGTTTGTTTATATCGAAACTTTTTGAAATTTACGATAATTTTATCGATAAAAGCGACAACATCCAACTTTCAACTTAGAGAGTTTGTGTGTGACCTGCAGACAGAGGCGAGCCCGGATTGGATGCGGAAGGCTAAGAACCGGAAGTGGAGATGCGAAAATGGGAGATGTGTATGTGAAATAGCGAACAACGGTAGGCTGATGATATGTGGCAACCAACTAGATTTAACCAATGGGTTTATACATATAGGGCGACTTCAGACGGGGTAATTTTGGATGGGTTTTAAAAAGATGTTCTGATGTTCAAACGCATGCAAATCATCAAAATATGATTGAAGTGCAAAGTTAAACTTAAAACAAATCAAAATTTGAGTATTATTTAGTAAATTATTCGAGTATGTGTATGTTCAGACTCTGATACCTGACATGGACTTGTTTCGACGATGTTCCAGTCATGTGTTTATTTATATTTATCGACTGTCGACAACGTTTATCAGCGCAACACTAGCGATTACCATACACGGCACAATTAAACAGGAGCGGCCGGCACGCGACGCCTGCGCAAATCAGCTCGGTACAGGCGACCGGAAAATCGGTTCACGCGCTTCAATTACTCAAACGGCACTTAAAGTTGAGAGGCCTTTGAACTGGCCTTCTTAGAAATATGGGTGTTTTCAAATAAATAAGATTATATGGTGTTCCTCATTTATGTTTTATTTTGCAGAATGCTGGAAAGTGGGCGAAGGCAGCTACAGAGGATGTATCAATATACCGTACATGAAGTACACATAGGTGTACTGTAGGTATTGTTGAAGGTACCACCAACACCCAGGCTTAGTACAAATTTCTGTTTCATTAACGATAATTTGTTCTGCTGCGTGAATTGAACCCGCATCGCTTTTTCTACAATACAATATTCGACGATCGATGCCATGGTTCAGAAGCGGGCTATTACACCAATGGCCGCGGGTTCAATCCCCGCACAGTACGTTTGTACTGCATTTGTGTGCATGGACATGTCATGTCCTATGTATCTTAAGTATGTGTTTACAAAAAAAGCTTTTATGTATGTAAATCCGTTGTCGTTGTTTAGCCGCAGGGAAATACTCATCATCTCCAAATGAATGCACGAGGAAGGCGGCCATCAGAGAGGAGTGGCAGCGTGTTGTGAAGCTTGCCACCGACGCTTGAAGTGAGGACCACGACCACTCTGTCAAGAGTGATACCGACAAAGAAGAAGAATCCGTGGTCTAGTATCCCACTGCATGCAGCATGTATTCTTTATACAAATTGTGAATAACTCTTCGGTGATGAAAAAAACACCAGAAAAGGCGGACTACCACGTTAGATTAAAAGTCGGCGAAATGTGGAATGCCACAGGCATGCCTCTGACTGCTCCAATTGGGTTGTAGTTAAGACGGTGTATTTACGTTATACGTATAATTAACAACCATTTCATATTTTTGTTGTTCTCTGTACCTGGAGTTACGATTAACTGTTGACAATTTACACACTTTTTATTCCCAGGTCTGCCTTGACACGCATCCTAACTAATAGTTAATTGAGAAAGCATACGCTGCTTACTTTTTTATTTTCATTGTTATTAATATTTATCGGAGGAAATTCCGCGATGCTCTCTTTCTAGTGATGTTTGTATATTATTTCATGTAAAAGTTTTTAATTAGAACACGGAATTCGATCGGCAAAGTGTGGGCTTTTAAGTGTTCCTTTCATGATGACGTCAACTATCAGTGTGCCTCTGACTACTTCGTCGGGGATATACACGTGAACGTACTGGGTGTATTTAATCATCCTACTTATCCCAGCTATGCCTTTCGTCCCACTGCAGGGTGAAGGCCTCCCCTCCCAGTCTCCATCCCACGCGGTCCAATCCCACTGTCCACCAATCTGTCTGGCAAATATCAAGTTCATCTCGCCTCCTTCTCCTAGGCCTCCGCATCTGTTTAGGCTCCGCTCTGTTGTCGAAAATAAGATATTACTTATGCTACTTGGTAGCTTAGGTAGCAGTGTTTTCGGAAGAGTATGACATCGAGACCTTCACGAAAAGAGCCAATTTTAACACTTACACTTATCAGAGCCTCCATTCTCGCTCATAAAAAAACTTTGGAATAAAGCGCCATGCTACAGAAAGGTTTAAGCAACATATACAGATATCGTTTTATTTCAACCAGTCTTCCAATTGTGCTCTAACATCTGACGTTGTTAGAATTAATGACATGACAACAGTCTGTCTGCAGTATACTGTTACAACACCTCCACGGCCGTACAACGCGCACGTACTTATCCCATCGAGCCTCTTACTGAACAAACGTGTGTTGCAGTCAATTTGCTAAATCAGGCGGAACGAAATTTATTGAAAAAAGGAAAATTTAATCATCAAATTCATATCTTTTATTACTAAGTGTATAAAGATATGGTAAATTATAGGAGGTGGTTACTTACTCACAATTTTCGAGTACTGCAACTTAAAGGAACTAGGTGCGTGTTCCGTCTTATTATATGATAACCATATACAATTAGAAAATAAAAAACATTTCTATGACATAAAACAAGCAATGAACGCAGTTGATTTTAGCTACAACTTATAACCACCAAGCTTCTTCAACTGTCTTAAGAACATAAAGATAAGCTGTGGCTTTCAAAACAGTTTGATAATGAAGGTTACCAAAACCAAACATTGTCGTCATTTAGTAAAGAAATCTCTAGGACATCTTAACACCAAGACCCCTAAACTGAGCAGATATTATGGTTTCCAATGTTTTATAAATACGAACGAATACTCCTAACATGAATCTTGTCCTGAGTTGGACCAGAAACTGCGATTCTTATCGTTATAGGCAGGACAATGACCCATTGCTTCTACTGGCTAGTTAAAGTATAACACGCTTTGCAAAATGGTGTAACTTCAAGGCGATATAGTAATAGTGATAATTAATACTATATAATCTTATTAGATGATACAAAAACCCTAAACATGAATCATTTTTTATTATATCTAACAAACTACCGCATTTCGTGCGTGTGGACCCAGTAGAGCGGCTTAGTAAGTCCTTACAAAAACCCCACGCATTTCCCCCAAACTTGTCTAGGCATACTACTAAATAACCGTGTTTACGACGTAACTGCGACATATATTTAACGCTTAACTGTCTATGTATGCGCCGAGTGCAACAGCTGATGCTTGTTGTTGCTATCGTGGGCTGGGTCTGCGACCTCGCCATAGAATATGACACAGATGGGACGGAGGTGTGAGGTTTTCTGCCTAGCTACCTAGCTTTTGCTGTTTTGGACACACAAGCTATTTATAACTCGTAACATATGCCCACGACTATATCCCAAACGGGGAAGTCATAGGTACGCCGACTGTTGTGTTGTATTGCCATCAAGGAAACGGATTAACACATTCCCTGTCCCATGAATCACATGTAATTCATAACAATGGAATGAATGGAATGAAAATGAAAGAAAATATATGACCGCGAGTAGAATCCGTAAAGTTGTTTTATTTCGATGTATAGCGTTCACGTAAATATTAGAAAACATCATAACAATGGATTTTCAATTGTGATATTCAATGGACAGGAAACGTGGCAAGAAGCCCAGATGAGCGTCCCGTCGTTATCCGGGACGCTTGGAGTTTTTATCGGAGCTTTTCTTCAATGGAGAGCTAGTTAGCTGACAACTGTAAATGAACTCAAAGTGAAGTGTCGTGTGCACACCTGAACCTCAAATCTCAATTCCGTTTGAAAAGAAAGGGTTAGGATTTTACAGTAAAATGGCCAAGAACTAAAGCTTAAAATTGAGGTATACTGTCAGAAGGCTCTGTGATTCGAACTTTTATAAAAAAAAAATAGCTGAAAATTTAGGTACAAAATAAATGACGGCTTAAAGCATTTCAAAGAACTTACCCTTCTGTACTTTCTTACTCCGCTCGGCTTAGCAACAACGCGAGTAGTTCGGTAGTCGGCCGGTGTATTGCGCAAGTCCGGGGTTCGATCCAGCTAAGAGCATTAAAATAAACAACTTATTGTTGTTAACGATTGAAGAGTCTTTTCTATTGATAACTGAGCTATGAAGCCGGCGCATGGGTGATCTGTTTCATGTTAGAATTTGTGTTCCTTTACTGTTTGAACAGTTTTTGGCTCAGTGACAAATGAGGTTCCGTATTCGTGCGGGTTCCCGTGTAAAGCTGTCAAGTAGTGGGATGGGTGACCGAAAGTAGACTCACATTTTGTGATGTGTTTTTTGGGCATTTTAAGGCGCACTAAGCAAATGGTTCCAACATGTTGTCAAGTGTTAAACTCCACAAAGTGGTTTGATAGTGGTTTGATAACACAGACTGATAGTTTACTTATCACTAAGCTCACGAGGACCTCATCTAAGAGGTACAAAACATAGTTTAGGTGTGGCCTGTGCCCAGCAGTGGGCCGTGTAAAAGCTAATGCTTAGTTAGCTTTACACCAAAGAATAAAAGTCAAGTGTCGCTCGAAATGTAACATATCTATTTAAAAGTAACATTAATACAATTACCAAGAAAAATGGTGACTAAAATGAACGGCGGTTAAGGGGAAGAGGATTAAATTGTAAATAACGACCGACAATTGTCAATAGAAACGTCGTTAAGAGAAGACTTTGTATTGCCAACCCATAAACAGTGTTGCCATCGTTATTTTTATCGTTATTATTGCCTATCGGCTGTTTTAATGATCCCATAACGGAAATAAAGACGGAAAAAACTTTACCCCTCGGGAGGGCTCTATGAATTTTTATTGTTTTCTTCTCAAAGAGGGCTAACGGGTTTTATGAACTTCGTTATTGGATTAGAATTGAGTCAGGTTAGGCCAAAAATGTATATACAGGGTGTTAAAAAGGAACACAAAACAACCATTATTTCATCTTTACCAAAGATCTGAAAATCAGAAAAAGACATTAGGTCTTTTCTGGTTTTTGGGTTATTTTCGGGTTTTCAGATTTTCAGTAAAGATACTGCATGGAAAATGCTAACAAATAATAATAACATAGTTAGCTTTTTCATCTTAATCGGATGTTAAATACTTCTTCCAAGTTGAAGGTAAAGAAGGTAAGGTGTGGTTGGGCAGTAAAATGTATGTTTGAAATCTGTAGTTGGATTTCTTTCTTAGTTTCTTTTTTCATCTGAACCTCTTGATTCTGTTTCTTTTTAACAACTTAAAATGTAATAATCAACAGTGGAAACTTTAAATGCCAATGTATTCACTAATTTAAGTTAAACCTATGTATTATTTAAGGCTGTTTGTTTCCCCAATAAAGAAAAATAAATAAATAAATAAACATTAATGGAATCACCCTGGCTCATAGGGTAAATATACCAGAAAGATTCGGCCGGTCTTTCAATGGTCTCGGTAGCCCAATGGTAAGAGCAGTCGCCCGGTTTGCGGAAGACGCGGGTTCGTTTCCCGCCTGAAGCCAAGACCGAATGTCTTTTTCTGATTTTCAGATCTTTAGTAAGCTCTACTATGCCAGGGTTCATCTATCTAATAAAAATACGTTCTGGCGACCAGATCGTCAAAATTTCGTCACAAAATATGTCTTTTGTACGGTCAACAGTAGGTCAACCGTACATAAGCATTTTGTAATTACATGACGACCATACGTCATAATTTAGGTCACTTGTAAGTATTAATAACTTTAGGTGATTAGTGCAATAAACGCATTCATACAGCGCGGTGTTTACTATCATACCTCCCGCCCTAACCCTATATCATTATAAGGTGTAGCCGCTTACAACCGCTACATCTTTTATGGAGACACTTGGCTGCTAAGGTTGTTTTTAAAAGCTTTTTACTAAAAATCATGTCCTTCAAGTTTTGTTGTTTTTTTCACACCCTGTATCTATTGTTAGTAACTTCAAAGGCGCCTTAACAAGCGTCTTTAGCAATTCGGCAAACCCTGCCGCCCTACCAGGCTTTATTATTCTTACCCTACGAAACCTCCGTAGTTATTACATAGACAAAGAAAGATATTTTTTATGAAGACATGAGAATTTAACATGTTTTCATGAAAAATATATTTCTTTGTCTTTGTCTAATTACAGTTGAAAGTATTTTATCGAACCAATCAAGGTAGGCTGTAAAAAATATCAAATTCTTGAGTGGAGACCGCGTCTTAGCAAGCGTGAGACGCCCTCAGACAAGATGAATGAAGATGATTTGCACAGGATGGTTGGGAGGAGCTGGATGCGAGCAGCCAAAGATCGATCGCAGTGGCGTGTAATAACCAATATGGCGTGAGTGGTCACCATTTTGGTTACATAACAAACTTTTGTATCTTTTTTATTTTATTTTTTGCTGTTAAATTCAATTCAATTCAATTCTTTATTGCGGGTCACATAGGAATAAGTTGACATTGTTCTACCTGTATTTTCTTTGTTATGTACATACCAAATAAATATTTTCTTTCTTTCTAATAGGAAAGGCCTGTGTCCAGCTGTGGACTGCTACAGGCTTATGATGATAAATCCAATATGTATCAAAGAGGCATTTGCCCAGCAGTGGGACTAACTTTAAAATAATTACAACGTCAACAAGTTCAATTCGATGAGGTAAAAGTTACGTTAGTTTCATTTCTTTTTAGACTTTAATTGCAGATTTTTCATCATTCATTGTTAAAGCCGTGAAGCCGACGCTTAAATAAGTGAGGCTTATTTAAGCGTCACCTTCAAATCAGAGTCACAAATCAAGGAACGGAACAGTCAGAAGCGTCGCGCCCATCACGGAAGCGATCGGACCCTCCTCGATAGCGTAAACCGTCCGATTTGCGCTTTTACGATGTCACAAAAGTCAGCTGATTGATAATATATCGTCTACAAACTTACATAGCCTCAAAAAAGACAGCAAACTTCCAATTTGAGCTCTATCACTCTTACTTTACAGTCAAACGCAGATTTTGTTGGGTGTATTTGATGATGTGTTAGAGTAGTGAACTAGTAGTTCCACTAGGGAAATGAGACTAGTTTAGATGAGGCATAAAAAGGGAATAAAGAGGCGATAAAAAGGTGAAAGTTATGGGAGGGACACGGCGTGATAAGAGCGCTGCGGTTGAGTCGCGTGACGCAAACACGTTAACTGCGGGTTTGGGAGTATAGGTTGACCGTTACGTAAAACTTTTGACGACAGACGTATGCTTCGAGTATGGTTCATAGACTTCGACTGTTGCCTAGCGTTTACCTAGTTGAATACAAGGATGTGAACAGGAATTCAGCCCTCAATAAGCCTTTTCAGGGCTTATATTCTGAAGTGAAACTTAATAAAATACTCACAATGTACAACATGATCACATCTAATAATTTTATGTTCGAAGTTAATCAAATTGTTTGTCTCAACTGTCTTTGTTCAACGCACAGTCAGAACTATAGAGTCTAAAAACCTTTAATTCAATACTAACCGCAAAACTCGAGCACGGCTAAACACGTGAAAATTACAATTTTAACTATGCTTCCTGGGTTCTGTACCTACCTGTCAAGCGGAAAGGGATCAATAAATAGTTGTTAGTTGTCAAATTATTTTTTTATTGACAGAACGACGTCTGTCGCGTCAGCTTGTAATAAATAATAAAATTCTTTATTTGCTTTGTCACTCTGATAAGGGCCAGCTATATGAGATTTCATTTGACAGAACATAACATACCCTTACGACCATATCACTAATGGGTCAGTCAGAGGCACACTGATTGATGCCGACATGGTGAACGAAACATTCAGAAGCCCATATTTCACCGAGGGAATTTGAACCCAACTGTCGTTATCCTGGTTGCTAGAGTTTCATATCGGTGTTCACCATCCCCGGAGACATTATTTAGTATTTTTTTATTTTTTTTATTTGACATTTGGTTTTATATGGTATGGTTTGGTTTATGTTGGTAATAACCGCAACCTTGCCTCTTGCCTTGTTATGATTTGGTCACGGAAATGTTCATTAATTCGTTTTAATTTTAACCTAATTTGATAACGCGTAATTAATTATAGAGGTAATAGGTATTGCCTAAATTAGTGTGACCTAAATCCAATATAAGCCTGGTAAAATAGTTATGTCATGGTAAATTTAGCTTTCGCATAGACCAAAGCAACCCGGATGCCGGCAGTAAGCTTTCCCCTTAATAAGTTGGGTTCGTATTCCCTCTGCAAAATGTGGGCTTCTGATTGTTCAGTTCCTGGCAACAATAAGTGTGCCTCTGACTAACCCATTGGGGATAATGGTCGTGAGGGTATGCATGTGTTCGCATAGACATTCATAATATTACTATGGTAGAGTAACTGCTGCCCGGAAAAGTCTCCTTCGAGGAAGAAATCTTCCGAAGTCAGTAAGAGTCATATCCTGTTTAAGTTTTCGACATTTATATCTCAATTGAATTCCATATTCACTTAATTTTAATATTTTCTTTTGATTGTGTAATTTGGCTTTGTATTATCATCGTTAAATTCTGTTTGAATAAGATATTTTGTTAGTACGTTTGATGATTTTTTATGAGGTCTATAATAAGATAAGACCATGACTTGTGCCCACAGCTTATAAAATAGGTTCTGTGTTAATTTGCTGATCAAACTGTAGGTGGTGGTCCACTTAGAGTCGCGCGTATTTCCGCGTTGTTATTTATACCCCACTCATGGTTTGACTCGCTGCCAGATATTGCAGTTTTGTATCATTTCCCGAACCCATCAGAATGTGTGTTAATGTTCTGAAATCATTAGGCGCGAGTAAACCGCCGTATAATTTATGTATGTTTATATCATTGATACTATCAATATGTACCACGAATGAGCTTGCAGAATCAGCTAGCTGAACCCGATGACCAATGGGGCAGACAAGACTTCGAATAGAACTCCACAAATGGCGCCTTTCACTCCATTGTATCTATGGCTTGAAGACGGTGGCAGGATTTTCCTTTGCCAAAGTTATGAGTTGTGGCACACCCGAGGCCGATATCTAACAGTAGACTACGTGCAGCAGCATCATGAAAAGACCATGATCGTTCTACGTTCCTGGGGAGTATAGGCAATATCAGATTCAACAAGATAATTGTACAGCTATCCACTAAACCATGGACCATTGTTGAGCAGTCTTTTGCCTGCAAATACGATGAACTTGTTCCAGAGCAGTGTTGTGCTGTTACGCCTTATTGCGAACAAACCTTTTAAGTACGCTTGATGTAGGGTATGCACACACGAGGTGCCAACGTGGATTAGTTAAGAGCCAATATTCTAGGCGCTTATTTAAATGATTACAAGGTCGGCGCAGTTTGCGTACCGCGCTCAAACACACATTACTCTTGTGCAAAGTCGGGTGGGACACGTTAGGATTATGTTGGGTGGGCAAATAATTACTTATGGCAATAAACAGAATTGTTTTAAGCTGGCTTCCGCGGGCAGCAGTTTTGGAAGTTAATATTATTTTTATTATGAGCCTGTAGTGTCCCACTACTGGGCAAAGGCCTCCTTACCGTTTCTCCATTCTGTGCGGTCCACAGCTGTGATGGATTAATTTTTCAAATGGGAGTCCAACTCATCCCGCCACCGCCTTCTAAGTCTTAAAGTTGTCTCCTGGAAGTTAAATGTTAATTTATAATTTTTTTTCGTTACTGTTCACAAGCACCGCCTGAGACTCAAACTTTTCAGAGGCTGTTAAAGCTGAAGTTTCGATTGTCATGAAAAATCATGGGTATTTTTTTTATGACAAACGAGCTTGATTACCGTAAGAAAGAGATCACCTCCGCCCGTAGACCACCACAACAGTACACGTATCACCGATGAATTGCTTGTCTTAGGAAAAGACATTATACCTTTAATATTATGTCTTTTCAGAACATTTCATTGCTTTTGATTTATTTAGTAAAAATATTTGTTGAGACTAATAAAAAACGTAAGGTATTCTATTCTGTTAAGCCTTATTTTTAATAATGTATGGACAAAATAATATACCGTGCCTCCCCGGGGAATTAGGCTTCCTTTTGAGGGGCATGTCGGACTATGAATAAATGGGAAACGAAGCTCTTTCCACTAGAACCTGATAGAAGGTATCGGGAATACAGAAGGATGACCGAGGACCCTCCAGCGCAATCGTCATCCTAGAAGCCAGCGTCAGGAGAACACTCAACTCCACGATAACACAGGTTCTCTACCTCTTTCTGTATGTAGCATAGACATAAGTAGGTATAGTGGTTGCATAATAAGGTATTTAGTTGTCTTTATTCGCTCCTAATCCAAACATGACCATTATTCAGATGTGATCCAAAGTACCTACAGTTGGCACTTGCGCAACGCTGACTTATGGACAAAACGCCATAAACGCAGCTTCGGCTATAAAACCCAATGAAATCCATCGATGTATGGCCGAATTATGCGCAAGCGGCCGTGGGGTGTCATTATAGCCCACACCACACTCTACGAGCTAGGGTTGACAAAGTGGACTACTTGTATAGACGAAAACTTGTAAGTAGGTAAACAAATTTAAAAGCTTAAAAAGAATTAAGTTGCAACCGGCAAAAACATCTCTTATCTTATCTCTTTGACCTTTTTTTTTAACCCCGAGGAAATGCTTCACGCATACCCATCCACCGGGGGGCGGACGGGTTATGTCGGACTCTCCACTGGGAAGGTGGCCTACCGACTAAAAACTCAGGGACTCCCTCTCATCGTCCAGGATCGTCCAGGGCTGGAAGCGACCCCCCCCCCCCCTTGCGTGGAGGGTCCAGTAGGGACAACCGAGAGCGTCGAGCCGTCCCTACCAGGCAGTGGTGGAGGCATGTGCAATGCCGGCGCGGGTACCCCCGTACAGCGCCAAATATTAGGTGACCTGACTTTATCAACATGAATTTATGGTTTTTCGGTGTTTTTACAGCTTTTCATGCACTGTCAGCTGTGTGTAGGTAATTATACTATCTGTTTTATACCATCACGTGTAGGTAGATGTTTCCCATGTAAAATTTAAATAAACCAGTCATTGCTTAGCTCTCATCTTTGATTCACGCCACCTCCTAAACAAACACTGTCTTTTGTTATTCTTCGTTTCTGTTTTTGACCTCAACAGATTATAGCTGACCAACAAATAACAAATAAAACACTTTCATGAGTGTATTATTAACGTAGTTATACTTTTTAGGAAGAACCGCTAGTTTCATCTTGCCATCAATTTTGACCAGTATTTGAATTATATTAACAAACTTTGGACTAAAATAAGCACTAAAATAATTGCTTGAAACCTTATTTCTTATTTTGAATATTCCTTGATACGATACCTAGGTATATCTCGTAGCTTATCTATCATTGATTGGAAATCAAATGTGTTTTATGACAAATTTTCAAAACTTTAAAGAATCAATATCTCTATATATAAAAATGGAGTGCTGTTCGTTAGTCTCGCTAAAACTCGGGAATGGCTGGATCGATTTGGCTTATTTTGGTTTTGAAATATTTGTAATGGTCGAGGGAAGGTATAAAAGGTGAGTAATCATGAGAAAATGCAGGGAATATAGTAAAAATCACAATTTTAGTTTCCTCTTAGTAAATGTTACTACCTGTCACGTGACACTAAATGTTTGACAACAGAACGAAGTCTGTTGGGACAGCTAGTAGATTTATAATATAGATAGCATAGCGTAATGTATCTATTAAGTAGCAACACATCTTTTTCATTAGCAAGCAGGTGCTTTTTTGAGAATATTCTCACAAGGGACAACCCTAGAAATAATGTAACCCATACTTTATGGCCGAAAAATTAAAATTTACATCCATTTAGAAAATGGTATAGCGCCATGGTGTTTTGGACTATCATATTTTAGGATTTTGGTCTTTACGACTTTTCCATAAAGTTCATTTTGTTTTGGAATTGCGTTTTAGTATGTCGTGTTTTGTTCTATTTATCGAACCTTAATTTATGCCATTGTAAAGTTTTATTGCTTAATAAGTTTCGTTATTTAAGTTATTTTGTTTACGTGTTTCGAAGTTAGTCAAGACGAAATGCATATTTTTATACTCGGCGACTTCGGGATACGAGTGCAAATAAAAATATAGCATCCCTTGTATCTCAAGAAAAGAGATGTTATCCCCCGAATTCTCAAACATCAATTGACATTGACCTATTGACAGTCAATATTTAAGTTCGTTTTGCATTAGAAAGCAGAACACAAATTAAGCTAAATGAAACAAGATCAAATAGATAGGTATACATATGATAAATCGCTCATTGAAATACAGCAAAAATAACTAAAAAAAAACCACTATGGGACTCTACCGTGCGGACTTAAATTCCATATAGAAGTATCATTATTTATTGATAGGTAGATACTTCTGATAGGTTGCGAATTCAGATACAAATCCATAGGTAAAAATTAACTTAGGCAAATACAGATTTAGTATCTGACACTTTCAGTTCGGACGTTGGTTATATCCAGAAGTATAAACATAACATAAACGGCCTATATACGTCCCACTGCTGGGCACAGGCCTCACCTCAACTATGAGGTGGAACAAGCCATACTCCAACACGCGGGCTCGGTGCGGATTGTTGGAGGGGTGTAAGGTTAGGTTATTAATAATAAAAAACATTTATTCAGTAACAAACAGTTCACATTTAAAGGGTAAAGCTGGTGCCACCTATAAGCTTATGAATGCCTGTGCCAGGAGGCACCGCTCTTCACTTAAAGGTAATTATTTAACAATTTGAACGTTTTTCACTTATCCTAAGGCAAATAGGGTATTTAAAGTCACATTTTAAACACTCATACCTACTTACTCAATATTTCCTTATATACTTGTAAGTATCCAGCAAGAAACTAGATAGTAACGCTTTCCATCATAGTTTGTTTACAATCATTGAACTTACAGAGTATACTTTAGTTAATGTGCTAGTATTAAACCCTTTCTCGAATGGTTCCTTCTGGTTAATGTCGAGTGAGATGACGCAAGCGTGGATATTAACCGGGCATTGAAGGCCGCCTGTAAAGAGTAGTGGGTTCGATCGGAGCTGGAACGGTCGCCCTTTGCTTCATCGTTAAACATTGGTGGTGCATGCAGGATGGAACAATCAGCTATGAAATTAAACATTTTAAATTTTTGTTACATTTTGCAATGTATTGATCACAATATATTCATCCTACATGCGCCGTGCCGTTGTCACGATGAGCGCACGAATTTGATAATGTCCATGTGTTGGCGAAGATGGATGTTTTGATTAAATAAATCTGACTCCATATTATACTACTATAATATTAAGAAAATAATTTATATAATAAGGTAAGGAGTGAGGAGGCTTTTGCTGTGTAGTGGGACGAATAAAAAAAACCTTATTTTGTTTAGTCAATACGAAAACGCCTATAATAGCCATTGAAACCAAATCGTAACAATGTTGAATAGTTGAATATATTTTTTTATTAACAAATGGGTTTAGATCACTTTTATCTTTGAGTATTAATTAAGAGTTAAGCTTAGTTTAGCTTTTAAAAAAAAATGTTGGCAAGTTCTCAATTTCACCAAAGGAAAGGGCGGCTAGAGTCTAAATGGTTCATTGGTATGAAGTCAACCAAATACCTACGCTTACAATTCCAAAACGAATGTCCTCTTTGCATAAAACCATCCCCATCAAAATCTTATTTCTGTATCCGTTGTGAGGCAACTGCGATGTTTACCGAATCATAAACTGAGCGGCGCGTGCGCAGCCCTAGCGCGATTGACGAATCGCGATTAGTGATGTGCAGGTGATTTAGAATGGGACTATGGAAATGGAAGTCTTGGAGTCTGAACAGATATGAGAAGAAATGAACACTTTGAAGAAATAAACTCTGTTTTATCTGGACTTTAAGCAAGCTAGTTATGTATATTGTGGAGCAACTATGCTCAGCGTATTATTTCAAGGTTTTGATACTACGTGACCTCAGAATATAGAACACACAGAAAATCAATGATATTATAATAAAAAAGAGGTAGATAGGTTATTTCAGTACTGATGCGAAGCCGAAAATTATTGTCCCCTGGCGTACGTACCTATAATTTGAACGTGTGAACAAGATATTATGATTATTAGGGCGTAAACGAGACAGAAACATGTTGCGCAGTGTTGTCTCAAACCGTCAATAAGTTGCTCAGGTGTTCGGAAGTTCTGATTTTGCGTGCCACTTTTTTGCACAAGTGACTTATCTACCTCTTTTTATTATAATATCATTGCTGAAAATGCATTTAGATCAACATTCTATGGATTTTTTCTGAATTGTGATTTGTTTTTTTTCCTTTTCAGCCACACACGGCTTATAAGGTGAAACCCTCAATAACTGATCTAGAGGGCAGTGAGCCAGTCTTTGAAACTGTCCCACTAAAGTTTCACTAGTTCCCCTCCCTATTCCCAGCTATGAGTAACTAACATGTACCATACATCGGCCGTAATAATAAGTGTTGTAAATTGCTACTCAGGGTCGAGATTATTGTATGCTGTTACTTTTACAGACACCTCGGCTGGGAACTAAACGATTGTTATGCAACATTTGATTGCTAATGTATGCTTAATATGAATCAATGATTCTATGGGAGGTAACAGCGGATCGGCAACGATCGCTATATTCCGCTACCATTGAGTGATGTATTTTTGGGCCATCTGCGTGCTTCAAAAAGCACGCTTAGTAGTTGGTACTTGCTGACGTCCCTAGAGTTCGATCGTTAAGCTTAGTTGGAGGCCTTTTCGCGGCTTGATAACAACTGACAGCTTTCCTAATAGCTTAAGACATCTCCAACATCTGCACTGAGCCTGCGTGTAAGAGTACATAGTACGTACCACCTCATACTCGTAGTTGAGGTGTGGCCTGTGCCCAGCAGTGGGAAATCCACTTACTTTCTCATGATATCCAATCTGATCAAGTTTTCTTCCCTGACATAGGTACGATCAGTTCTTAATGGATATCATCATCATTTCTGCACTATGCAGCATAGCTCTCTCTCTGCCTTTGGGTTTTGGGTGACCCTCAATAGCTGTTCCGTAGTATTAGGAATGAATAAAAAAAAAACCACATGATTAACTCGTATTTTTATCTGTCACAGTATCTCATATCAGTGCGGCAGGTGGCCTAACTACACGTAAGACAAAAAATATCATCAACGTGTCACTATTAAGAAGATTTAACACCACATAAATGCAAAACTTATGCAAATGTACGCGCAATACCTTCGTAATGAGTGATATAACGCACCCGTTTCGAATACATAATTGTTTTGTTTTACCATATCCAGACACCTCACAAAGTCAATGAACACTTCTGAATCTCATTTATAAGACCATAAAAGCTCATAACAGGAAAGAGCTTAAAAGCCGTGAAACAATTGTTTGCGAAAAAGTTCTTGGAAACTTTTTGAATTAGCCTTTTAATCCACTTTGTGAACTTGTTAACCCTTCCCCACGGACGTGAAAGAAAGACGGACGTAACCTCGTCTAATCATAAGCGAAGCATATTATCAGCTGCCAGTTCAGGTGTGTGCGTAACTAGCACGTGTCATTGGCGCTGTCACACGGGGTAAGATGGTGGTAGTTTGTCGGAACTAGTGTGTTTGTGTGAGTGTAGTAGGTCGTGTCCAACAAACGAAATTGTAGTAGCTTGCATGCTTCACATTTTTTTAGTGTGATGTTACGTCCGTATTTCTTTTACGTCCGTGCCCTTCCCGTCGTCCTTTCTCTGCGTTTAGGTCTGGGATGACCGTATATTGCAGGTTGACACGTGATCTCCAATGATTAGTTTGCCATAAAATATTGTTCATCTACTTTTCCATTTATCTGTGTTCTTATTTTAATTTTACCTTTATAAAACCATCAATTATATTACTAGCTGTTTCAGGATGGTCAGATAGCAATAGAGCGTGGTATTTCAAGTGTCAAATTCACAGACCGTATACAGGATACCGTTATACGCTCTAAACCTGGAATCATCAGTGTCTCCCAAAAGGTTATTCGATTGAGACGCGTCGGCCAAGTACTTAAGCCATATGCTGGGTAAGTAAGTATTGGTGTCCAAGATTAAAAATGGTTGATCTCAGCATGAGAAACAAAAAAGAAGCTTTTGCCAAGCAGGTGCCATTGCTGGTCTATAAACATAGACATTGCATGACACAAATAATAAAAAGGTCTATCTTGTTTGACACTCAGATTAGACTTCAATAAGATTTTGGTACACAAATACATACATAATGTGTTAAAAAGACTCCCCGATTTGCCGCGTTGGCTACAAAACCCTGGTATCAAAAGGTCACCTATTGAGGTGCAAGTCTCAGTTATCTATTTAGGTTCACTTTCCTCCCCCTAGAGAATTGAAACAATCATCTACGATCGGACCGCAAGTTTTAAATTACGTCCAACCCCCACACAAAGAGGGGGAAAACCAAATAAACAATAATAAGTCGAGGAATCTCTCCAGACGAGAGCCAGCAGACGGCATCGTCCTGCGTGGGCGGCTAACGGCTCTGTTTACTGACCACATACACTCGAAATTTGAGTCGTGGGACTTTTGGCATTCCTATGAGAGTTTAGGTAAAACATATTTTACAGCCTATCATAATAATATTAAATAAACAAGAAAATTCGAGTTCTTGATAGTGATCTAGACTTTATTTTGTAGACACGTGTAAAGTGAAGGTACAAATCTGATAGAGACTGCAGACACAGACACTAAAACTAACAAGGAAAAAAAGGAAAAAAAACAGTCCCCTGTTTTTTTTCTAGCTCTATCTCTATCTATCTCTTAGTTTTTCTGTTCTTACTATAATTACTTTCTTTAATGCATCACGGTGGCTTTGCACGCAACGTGTCCTCTACTGGTAGTGGCTGAAAATCAGTGGTTCGCTTTTCAAACGAAGATACCACTAAGCCATCACCCTTTTGCATCACTGTGTCATACATGCAGAGTCAGTCAGTTTCGTATGATTGTCTTTGTTTTTTATTTCTAAAATGATTTTTGACCTGTGTTTGTATTGTTGACGCAAACAAATGTTTTATCTATCAATCTATCTTAAAAATCGATTAAAAAAAGACCCGGCAGCTGCTGAAAAAATGCTAAATAAGTCTCCTTATAAAAGGCTAACCAAGAGCAACAAGGAGGAACGTTTTTAATAATAGAAAGCTCCAAAATGCATGGTGTTATAATAGGAATGGGCGATTAGTCAAAATTACACACATAGCCTAGCCTGAGCCGTTTGGCTCAGGCGCAGAATGTCCCTTTCTCAAAATGTCCTCTGGTCGCAAAAGGTCTCTTTCGCAGAATGTCTCTTTCGCAGAATGTCCTTTTCTCACAATGCCTCTTTCGCAAAATGTCCTTTTCGCAGAATGTCTCTTTCTCAGAATGTCCCTTTCGCACAATGTCTCCTTTTATTTCTAACTAACTTTAATCATAATTCATTTAGCAAATCGGCTCAGACACACATCATGTTTGATGTGTATAATATTTTTTTAGATATAGGTAAGCAAATAAAATAAAGATATAGTACGAACCATAATTATTTCTGTTCAACCATAATCATAACACAAAAAGCCAACCATAATCATAACTCACAATAAAACATACATTGTTATCAAGTCAAAAATTGAAAATTTTTAGTGTTCCCATTTTATTTTTTTATGACTTTTACTTGATGCCAATGTATAATATTTTTTTTGTGTTATGATTATGGCTGGCTTTTTGTGTTATGATTAAGGTTAAACAGAAACAAATTTGATTCGTACTATATCTTTATTTTATTTGCTTAACTATATCTAAAAAAATAGTATACACATCAAACATGATGTGTGTCTAAGCCGATTTGCTATATGAATTATGATTAAAGTTACTTAGAAATAAAAGGAGACATTGTGCGAAAGGGACATTCTGAGAAAGAGACATTCGGCGAAAAGGACATTTTGCGAAAGAGGCATTGTGAGAAAAGGACATTCTGCGAAAGAGATCTTTTGCGACCAGAGGACATTTTGAGAAAGAGACATTCTGCGCCTGAGCCATTACGGGCTTTACATCTAGGCTAGGCACCCCTAAGGTCAGCCAATTCTAGCTTATAATAGCTGTATTAGGCAACTTTCTCGCTTGCTAGTTATTAATGTTTCGACAGACTATGCGGAAGTAGGCACATTGCATATTAATAAGTAAAAAAAATCCTGTCACTATTACTTAAATAAGCATTCGACTGTTACAGAATGCCATATGGCATTAAGTTCGCCTATTGTAATAAATTTGTGCAATAAAGTTTAAATAAATAAATAAAATAAATAAATTCAACGCTCTCGACGTTTCGACCAGAACAAACGAATGTACAAGTGCTAATGTCAGTTTGACATATCATTTAGGGTGATTTCACCCTAGAGCATAGTCGTTGTGAGTGTGTAAGTGCAATATGGCGCCAATAGTGACATCATCAATGACGTCACGACGGCTACTGTTAGCACATTCGACTCACAGGGAATCACTTTTGGTGTATGGTGGACGGCTACGGTCACCCTACCCATTTCCGGTCAGTCCTCCTTGCTCTATCGCGAACAAATGTCATTTGGCAAGAGCGGGAGAAAAAACGGAAATGGGGTAACCTGATGTGCTGTTGACTGTACATCACATTGATTCAAGTTTTTTAACCTACCTTACACATAATTTAGACGGTGTACTTAACTCATAACACAATCCCAAGGTCCCATTGACCAATCATGCCGGCACCTGAGACCTGACCTCCAGGCCCTGCGTCCAAAAGGGCCAAAACTCTTTGTTCAAACCACTTCCGTTTCCTTGTCGAGTACACGTCAAATTCAATATATGCTTAGTAATTATCATAAATATGTTTTACTTTACCAATTATGATTTCTAAAAACGTTTTACGGTGATAGGGTTAAGGTCTTTTAAACAAACCTTTAAGGTTGAATTTTGTTTTGTATGTTTGTACTCACAAACAAGTAAAACATGCCGCAGGCTAAAAAACATAGTCAGGTATTACACATACATTACATACACAAAATTAGTAAGCAAGAACTTGTAGAAGTGGTCTCTGCCTACCCCGTGGGGAAAGTGGCGTGATGGTACGTATGAGGTAGGTAGGATGGTATGTATGAATTGTAGAGCAATGCTATCGAAAAAACTTGATCAATTTGGTTGGAACCACACCCATATCTCAAAAACTCCTGGCGGGACTTATTTAATGCTATTGTGGAGACCGGAGAATAAATGGTGCCCTTTGAAGATGACCTCACTCTGCCTGATAGGAAGCAGATATATGCCTCTTGAGGGCCCGCATAAAAAACTACGATTTAGGAAGAAGGAAACGCATGAGCTGGAAAAGCATTCTAGGTCTCGATAGTACGACACAGATATATAAATTACCGTAACTGTAAATTATTCAGACCTAACAAAGACAATATTTAAGTAACTTCTTTATACATACTTTAAATATACACACAAAAAATGTAAAGCATCATATTCCATTACTTTTAATGGTTCAGCTATTGCTTTCTTAAAAAAACATTAATAAAAGCACTCTCAAAGAAAACATTTTCATAAGAGCATTAAAGCTCCGAGTTTATTAAAATACTTTCCGCCTTTTGTAACAAACTCGTTCCCAACAGCATTAATCAAACATCTGAAGAGAATCCTTAGGACTGAGTATGTATTATGTACAGTTAAGTACACTGGTGAAATTGAGAGCCTCGTGGCCCAGTGGTTAAACACTCTGGCTCGGAACCCGATGGTCCCCAGATCAAATCTGGCCGGAACACAACTACTTTGTGTTCATTGTACAATATGCGGCTAGCTCTCCGGTGATGGAAAACACTGATATAAAGCCCAAGCAACCCGGATAACGGCGGTAGGCTCGTTGGGTTGAAGTTCCCTCAGCGAAATGTGGGCTTTCGAATGTTCCGTTCACTATGACGCCAACAATCAGTGTGCCTCTGACTAACCCATTAGGAATATGGTCGTGAGGGTATGTTACGAAATTGACGACCGATTTGGTGTAATGGTTAGAAGTTGGCTACTATCCTAAAACTCGCGGGTCTAATCCCCGCACAGTACAACCATTGGTGTACATGAAGATGTCTGTTTGTATTGGTCTGAATGTTACCTTGCTAAATGTTCATAATAATTATGAAGTACAATAAAAAGTGTCGTAGCGCTTATTTTTTGCATCTAGATTGACCTTTTTTTTTTTTTTATAGTGGTCTTCAAGATGACCTCACTCCACCTGATGGGAAGCAGTCGTGAGGTCCAGATATGGGGTTGACAAGCACAGTAATTGAAAACTACTTTGCTGGTTGCTTTGCTTTTGCTTAAAAATTTAAAAGTACCAAAAACAACAGTATTTGTGAACTTGAAAGTGATCATTCTTAAAAAGGAAACGGCCTATAGCGTTTTTGCTCGACTGTACTCTGTTTTCGCTGTAATTTCCTTGAGCCATCAAAAAATACATCTTTTCAAAACATCCTCGGGAGGATCTTATGCAAATTTGATACGCGCATTAAATAGTATTAAAACGTCAACACTCAAGGAGAGTTCTGGGCTTGTGCACACCAAAAGATATAACTTACACCGAATTACGTAACGGCTTTAATCACACGTAAAAATAACATACGCATCCCATACTCTTCAGACATGATGATTGTTGCCGGCATGGTGAACGGAATGTTTTGAAACCCACATTTTTTACACGTTTTAATCGGTGTTATCCATCATAACGGAGGCCCAAATTGTATAATGCTGTTAGAAAATAATCATAGCGCCATGACGGTGGCTTAAATTCGCAGGGCGCTATGTCTGTGACTTGAAGTCGCAAGCTCACTAACAACCAAAAGCCATTTTCCCGCACGTTTTCCGACCAAAAGTTGGCAACATTGGCCAGCAGGTCAGCAGTATCATTAGGTATATGAAAATAAAGTAAAGTAAAGTAAAGTAAGAATAGCCTTTTACTTTTTCTATACCCATACTTGTTTTATGAAATTCTGCATCACTCTACCTCTTCCTCTCATTTATTCTATTATTTCCTGAGAGCTGTTTTCTGAGGGGTTTTCTTATGAAAGCAAAATAGTAAGAAATATTTATTATTTCAATTTCTATAAAATGTCTATAGCATCGCTTGCCCCGGACGCGGAGGGTGGCTGGGGTGGCCCGTCTCAAAGGAGCGTATTTTCCGTATGTTTAATTAGTGAAATATGCTAAACAGAGACTCACTCTTAGATTTAATCTGAGCGGACGCGGACGACAGGCACGAACCCTCCGACTGAGGGCCTTTTAGGGATCCCTTGCCGATCTTAAGAATATGCGCATTGTTTTTATTTACTGCAACGTTTTAAATCAATATCTTTCCATGTCGAATGTTGCCTCTTTTTAACAGCCCATAAGGAGTATTTAGGGTGGCTCAATAGAACAGTTAGTCTTGTCAGGCCTTCCTCTGTAACTGGCTATTTCGATATTGACCAGAAGTTCATAGAATCTATTTCTATTCTTTTATTTCTATCATAAAATATCGTTGAAACCAAAAAGAACAAGTGATTATTTTAGGATAATCTGCTCAACTGTACATATTTTATGACCATACTCCGTAAATCCAGTAATTGTAAACAAACAATGTTGCAAAGAGTAACCAGCGAATTTTTTGTCGGAGTTTTCTCGATAGAATGAACGTGTTACCCCCGAATTCACAAACGTCAATCAACGCTAAGCACGCGCTCACCCGCATGCTTATGTGTAAAATGTCAATAGAACGAAAAGGGACAGCTATACTTCTGAGAGATGCTCAACGTTGATTTGCGTTTGTGAATTCGGGGGTTAGAATCACGTTATGTTACGTCTGATCTGTCTGTGTTTAAGTTATAATATTTGTAGGAAGCATACCTTGCAGTGAGTCCTGTGCCCAGTTATGGGACGTACAAGGCGAAGTTTCGTTCAGAGAGTGTTTTTAAAAATTGATTAGGTTAAAAACTTTTACGATTTTCTAAAAAGCGATGAATACTTTATAAGGAACACAAGTCTAAGTTCAAACGCGAACTTTTCACGTTTTTTCCTTCTCAGGGAATTGACGAACTTTGCCATTGTTTTGTTGCGTAGATACTGTTGTTTTGTAATGGGGGTGGGTTGGGGAGGGAGAATTAGTTCCTTGTTTAAGTTTGTTGGGTCAAGTAGTCTTTTAATTGCTTTTAGTGTTAATTTATGTAAGAAAGGGGCTGTTCCAGTTTATCGGTCGAAGTTAGATAGTTATTTAGAAATGGAATTGTCTGAAGTGCTTTGAGCTCAGTTTGGAATGAAGCACGTAACTGAAGAAATAGAAATAGTTAAATTGGTTGGAGGTGTGATCAAATGTGCAGTGAAGGAACTTTATTAAATATATTATAATAATACTTATATTATTACTAGCAGCTGCCCGCGACTTCGTCCGCGTGGACTTTTCTCTTGAAATTTTCCTGAATTTTCTTGGCTAAAAACGTCACGGAGCCCGAGACCTTTCCAACGAATGCAAAACCGTGGAAATCGGTTGGTGCGTTCTGGAGTTATAGCGTCAGGAAGGAAAACCCGACTTATTTTTATATAGTAGACTAGCAGCCGCCCGCGACTTCGTCCGCGTGGACTTAGCTGTATGTGATGAAAGATTATCCTGCTTTTCTGTTGAAATTTTCCTAAATTTTCTTTGCTATAAACCTCACGGAGCCCGAGACCTATCCAACGAATGCAAAACCGTGGAAATCGGTTCGTGCGTTCTGGAGTTATAGCGTCAGGAAGGAAAACCCGACTTATTTTTATATAGTAGATAATGAGCCTGCGCCATCCCACTGCTGGGCAAAGGCCTCCGTACCCCTCTTCCACTGACTGCGGTCTAGAGCCATGTAATAATAATACTTATTTTTGTAAATTCATACTTAATTAAGACATGTCCATGCACACAACTGTTTGTACTGTGCGGAGATCGAACGCGTGATCATTGATGTAATAGCCCATTACTGAGACATTAAACCAAATCGGTCGTCAAATATGTGTTCGTATGTAAGGCAAAATGATGTTATAAAGACACACTCGTGCACCAGTCTAACACTACTTATATTTTGAGTGGGAGTCAGAGCACACATTTTTCATGATAACCCAATTTCTGCACATTGACTAGACGATTTCAACAAGACTATCTGTATTTCAGAATATTCAGTAGTCATTTTCTATTACAAGCGTCCCTCGGCGTGCGAAAATACTCACATTGCTAATATTAAAATTCTAGGGCACGAATTCTCAGTCGTTTGTAACGATATTAGTATTTATTGTTGCAAACTGCGTTTACTTGCGAATGTAAAAGTACAGAAAAGACTAAAGGTTCTCTGCCTATTTTGACGGCTCCATCGAATAAACGTGCAAACATTCAAAACGTGTTTAAGTAGCATATTAAATTTTTATCTTTTCGGGCAAGAAATATGAAAACTATGGTTTTACCTAGTTCTTTTAAGGAACTATAAATATATCACTATGGCAATTCACTACCAGAATAATGGTTTCACACCAAGTCATTATGCCGTCCGGCTTTCTTGCCGGTTCTTCTTAGTACAGAAACAACTTTCCAACACCGGTGGTTGAGTCACATTATGTTTGTATACTGGTATTTATTTATTATTTCTATTATAGTTTTTAAGTCTATTATGAAGTGTTTTCTGATTTAGTTCGTGACGATTTGAAAGGCATTTGAATTTCATGCTTTCTTGACAAAACACGATTCACTAATAAGCGTGTTCGAATATCCTTGTAAAATTTTGTACACGGTCATCAGTAGTGCTACTAATTTGACTTCATGCTTTTATTCGGGTAAAACGCAAAAAAACGGCTTCATGTAGATTCTTGACAAACCTAAACTAACCCAGGTGTGTTTGTTCATTTCCACAAACAATATAAAACTGTGTAAACCACAAAACTGTATTTTATGCTTTTACACAAATAAACTAGCGAAGTGTTACAGCACTGACTTAACGTCTCCCTTATTCATAAAAACTTAAACAGCTCTTCAACAACAGGTTAACTTTTGTAGCGCCTCGTCTCTTTCATTCTTGTTGCTGCCGCCATTTGGTTTAATTTTACACTTTTTACAGAAATGAACATATGAAAAAACTAATGATAAAGTTAAGTAGCAAAAGTAATATTAACATAACATTAACATAAACGGCCTATATACGTCCCACTGCTGGGCACAGGCCTCACCTCAACTATGAGGTGGAACAAGCCATACTCCAACACGCGGGCTCAGTGCGGATTGTTGTAGGGGTGTAAGGTTAGTGAGCAACCTTAATGTCAGAAGTTACCAAGCCGCCCCAAGGGCCCTGACTAGGCTTAACGACTGAAATCTTTACAACAGCGATCGTCGCCGATCACTGTCACAACTGCGCCACGGGCACCTCCCTTCGGGAAAAGAAATATTAACGGTCTTCCAGCGGCGGTGTTTCCGGAAAAGTATGCGTCGGGGCCTTCAAGAAAAGAGCGTATTCCTTTTTGAAAGGCAAGCAACGCATCTCGTGACACCTATGGTGTTGCAGTTGTCCATGAGCAGAGGTGATTACTTTCCATCAGGTGACCCTCTAGCTCGTTTGCTCCCTATTACATAAAAAAAAAACTATTTATTTTTTCGAGCTGTAATTAGTTCGATAAGCTCAGAGAGTTTTGTAAAGCTATTACACACAAAATAATTTTGACAAGGAACTGAACCTATGACCTCAGGTTAACAGGAGAAAGAGTAGTTTAAACTTCACAACATGTTATAAAACGACTACATAACGGAAAATTTCGACGAACTACATTTCTTAATTAAATCGGAAGCAATCAAAATTCATGTTGCATACATTAGTACGTGATTTATAGATAATTATTGTTATAATAAAAGCCTATTAACCGTTACATTGATTGGTTAATCTAGTTTTGAAGTTGATTTTAATATTGATATCACTTTTTGATCAAGATCTCCGTTTGATATGCTATTAAAAAGTAACTTAATCAGCATGTTATTGCATTTGTTTACTCTTAGGTACAGTTTATGTAAAGATGAAAATGTATCTTTACTTACTAAAGATCTGAAAACCAGAAAAAGACATTTGGTCACGTTGGCATCAGGCAGGACTTGAACCCGCATCTTTCGCAAACCGGGCACAATAATAAAAACATAGTAATAGCTTTTTCATCTTAATCGGAAGTTAAATATTTGAAATAATATTTCTTCCGAGTGTTAGAGGTGGATGCTTATAACATTGATGAAATCACCCTGGCTCATAGGGTAAAATACACCAGAAAGATTCGGCCGGTCTGTTACTGGTCTCGGTAGCATAATTGGTAGTGCAGTCGCCCGGTTTGCAAAGATGCGGGTTCAAGTCCTGCCTGATGCCAACGTTACCAGATTTTTTTTTCTGGTTTTCAGATCTCTAGTAAGTAAAGATACTGCATGGAAAATGCTAAAACAATAATAAAAACATGAAAATGTATGTCAACGTCATATTGATATCTGATTTTAGGATAAAGATCGGTGAACGCCATTTTTTTCAAAATAATTATATTGTTGCTAGTATGTAACGTAGTTTGTCTCTGTCGCCGTTTTCCGGGTTGACAGTGTTTTATTTTTTGCTGTTTTCCATCACCGTAGAGTTAGCCGCCAATTGTACAATAAACACAAAGCAGTGAGATGTTACCGCCAGACTTGAACTCACAACCACACAGGTTCGGAGCCAGAGAGTTTAACTACTAGTTTACGACGATCTTGACAAAGTCAAATAAAAGTTTGTAATATAAAACTGCATTCAGTCAAAATTCCATTACTCTGTACCAACCAAAATCGTTCAAACGTCCCCCTCTGTGCCTAGCAGTTCATGATCTCTGCACAGATAGATCCCAGCCATCGGCGCAAATAGGTCACTCCAATCTGCGCCTACGCACACAACGATCGCGTGCGCCCCACTTGGAGCGCTACACGGGAAGCGCGCGCAATTAATGAACGCTTTTTCACTTTTTCTAAAACCTAATAATTTAGAAAAAAAAATTGGCTTGTAAAAATTTGCGACAGACAGATCAGCGCATTGACTGATTTACAAATTAAACATGGCATTTTAGTTGGGGATTTTCAATCATTCGTTCAGACGATTTTTGAATTTTCTACTGCATAAAAACAACGGGTTATATTCTGAAATAGAGATCGTCTGTATAAGCTGAAATGAAGCGCCCCTACACCTCATCTACCCGCACCAGCAAATTTCAAATATCATTGGTTGTTTAAGGGTTTTCATCTTCATACTCTAGAGCCGCCATGGTCTGAAACATTCGGTTCCTGAGATGGTTCGAACCTTCTGCCGAGATTTTTCTGTTAGGCTATAGCATGTAGATCTGTTGGCTGCGCTCTACTGCTTAAAGATTTGAGGGGCTATTGGTCATCTGGTTTCCAGCCTCACCAGGTTTTCTCTCGTCTTCAGCTACTTGGTCCATACGCCGTCCCGTTCCAACTTATTTTTTCCTCCCGCTATAAATTGTCACTTAAGTGTTAGTTATACAGCATACAGTATCAAAAGTCATATTGTTTAATTCAGGGACAAGAAAATCCTAAATAGAGCAATTCTCTGACACTCCCAAATTTTCTAATTGAAACTTACGGATTGGAGTCACGCTTTTTAATTTTATTTTTTTACATCTTTTTTACTAAGGGCATTTTATAGCAGACGTGATCACGGAATAATTAGGAAAAAAATTGAGGAAATAATAAAATACGTACTTGCATTTTAATATCCGTAAAATGGAATGGATTTTTTTGCTTAGTCATAAGAATCGAGACTATGTCACGGTAAAGTAATATAACAGTAATATGACTCGGCCCCGTCCTTGAGTTAAGTACCTACAGCCGCGCGGTTCGTCGCCACGCGATAGGGCTGCCGGCTGTAATATTTTAAAACATCCGGATACTTGTTTCTTTCTTGTTTTGAAATTGTTTTTTGTGATGGTAAATATTGTATTTCTATTTAAATAAATGAAATTAGTATGTGAATGAAAAAGGATGTGTTGATGTGAAAAAAGATCATACATACATCCTCACAAACTTTCGCATTTACAATATTAGTAGGAAGTAAGATTACCTACTTAGAGCGTAAATTTTTTGAAAGACCTCCTATCTTAATACCTACAATGAACAAAATTTTGCGGCGGACTAGCTATAAAACTATTGCGTTAGCAAATCCCTTACTTGAGAAGTAGGTATGTAGGTCCATAATTTCAATACCAATCGACACGTGTCGTGCGCGCAACGGATTTCCGACCTAAGGTTATTCACCCGGTTTGGTGAAATTAAACCGTAACCCGCAAATTTTAATGCAAGCTTACCTACTTCACGAATTACTTACTTATCCAACCTACCTATTCAATCTACCGATGAACCACCTATTTGACTTGTCTGTCACTATCCTTCACCCTGTCAACTCATTTATTCAATAATCTAGGAGAAATACCTATTTTTAAAAATATTGTAACAAATTACGTGCTATTATGTAGGTACGTAACAAAATATTTTAAACATACGTTTTGGAGTTTGTAAGTAATGTAAAGAATGATAACTCTGGGTGCGTTCTTGATGAATTTAAACAAACAAACACAGCACAATAAAAAAAAACCTTGCTCTGCCTGCCATAGTACATTTACAATATTATGTTCACAAAATGGTACAAAACACACATAACTGTCCGTCCGACACTGCACGGCGCGCGGCGCATTCGCGACTGAGAGCCGATCTATGAACGACATCGCCGCGCGGCGTAGGTATAACTTGCGTTCCGTCCGCTTGTTCGAAGTCACAATACTGTTATATTTCTTTACCGTGACTATGTTTAACAGGTGCGTACTGAAACTTAGTTTACAAATAAACATTTGACTTAGACTTTCAATTTCCCTTCGCTCCCCTCCTAATAGGTTTCCTCGATTCTAAAGAACTTGAGTTTCTTTCAACACCTGTAAATACTTTTGCTGATGTCGACTGCTTAGCCGTAGACTTACCTATGTTCAATGAAACAACTAGGTATCTTAAAACAAATAACTTCTGATATCACAATTCTTCATAATAGTCCGTTTGATCAAAACTTAGTATTTAGCTGAGAGCTCTTTACTAGTATACTTACAATATGCGCAATTTATTCATTTCATCCACACAAGAAGTCAACGTCACTCCATTCACCCTGAAATAAGTTACCTATATAGTAGACGTTGGAAAAAAACAAGCCACAGAAATGAGATCAAGTATGATAACCACGCATTTAATTATGATTTCTTATCCCAACAATCCATTTGGAATACTTAAAAATCTTCGCGAGTCGCATAAATCTATTGTGAAAAATGTTTTATTTTG
Source organism: Udea ferrugalis (assembly GCA_950022985.1). Lineage (NCBI taxonomy): Eukaryota > Metazoa > Arthropoda > Insecta > Lepidoptera > Crambidae > Udea > Udea ferrugalis. The sequence goes on along the minus strand of OX465532.1, from coordinate 720,774 downwards.
TCCTCAGAAACAAACCTAGGGAATAAGAAAATACAGAAGGACCGAGTGTTCAAAATGTTGTATGTAACAGTTTTCGCGACTGAAGAAGAAAAGCGTCATCCACTCTTAAGTTCTGAAATGCTGGCCAACATTAGGACTGGTAATTAATTTTGCGAATTTGTGAAAAAAGTATTTGAAAGCACGCCCATGGGCTACGGTAACCGCTCACCAGCTGATCTATCTGCACGTTGATTTGCTACGGTTGTTAAACATTTCATAGGGTATAGGTAGCATTCAGAATATCGATAACACCACGATTATCACTGTGGATGATGATGATAGGTCACACATGAGACCAATGTCGACAGGAGAAGAGAATACGCGTTGTGATGCCACTTCCATAAATGCCAGTTTATTACTTTTTTGAAAATTGTCGCTTTACGACACACACAAATTTAAAACCTTATTCTATTCTTGCTAAGATTGAAACTAGTTGACCTTCTGTATCATCATTGCCAGCAGATTCGTGACGGAACACAATTGTATCAACATTTCACTGGCGAAATGGACCTGTTTAATCCGAGGTGACTGTAACGGCCATTTTGTGAAATAACAGCTGTCGGTGCTTTTGAATATTCAAATAACATTTGGATTAAAATATTTAGGTCTCTCAGAATCAAGCTTCTGGTAGGAGAGGTTGATTTGACTTATTTAAAGATTTGTGTTTCCTTTTTGAATAAGGAAAATTGTTTGTCGTAGTACAAAGTTTATTAAACAAAGATCTTCGGCGTACATAGTACAATCAATTATATCTACCATCAGACTTTCGATAAGATGCAGTAAAATTGTTTCATCTATCACGTTCTTGTTTCATTTCGAATATTCTCTTAGTTTTAAGTTGCCTTGATAAGTAATCAGTAATATTTTTGGTCGCAATTTTACAGTTCTTACAGTAGCAAAACGTTTTAAAATTAAGGAGATACGCTTTAGTTGATCCTACTAATATTATAAATGTGAAAGTTTGTATGTGTGGATGAGCCGTCTTGCTCTTTCGCGTAAAAACTACCGAATGGATTTGAATGAAACTTTACAATGATGCAGCTTATACATCTGAATAGGACATAGGCTACAATTTATGAAAAAACAACACATTTTTTTCTTACTTAAGTCCACGCGGACGAAGTCGCGGGCGGCCGCTAGTACCTTATAGAAAGAGCCACATGTATGCATCTCGTAAGCTCGGAATTCTGAACAGAGTGAGACGATTCTGCACGCCTGAGCAGCTCTGTCTTTTGTATAAGACACAAGTTCGCTCGTGTTTGGAAAATTGTTCCCTTCCCTGGAACGCTTCCACCAAGTTTTGCTCAAAGCTCTCGACAGGTTGCAGCTATGCGCTGTCCGCATCAATATCATCAATATGGAGGTGCCCGTGGCGCAGTTGTGACAGTGATCGGCGACGATCGCTGTTATAAAGCAGCACACACCGGGTCGGAAATGGGATGGGTGACCACCCCGACAGAAATTAGTGATGTGTATTTCGGGCATCTCCGTGCTTCGGAAGCCACGTTAAGCAGTTGGTCCCGGTTGACGTCGCTAGATGTCAGTCGTTAAGCCTAGTCAGAGGCCTTAGGGCGGCTTGACAACATCTGACATTAAGGTTGCTCACTAACCTTACACCCCTTCAACAATCCGCACTGAGTCCGCGTGTTGGAGTATGGCTCGTTCTACCTCATAGTTGAGGTGAGCCCTGTGCCTAGCAGTGGGAATTTTAAAAACCGTTTATGCTGTCCGCATCATTGGTAACCCAGAGGCAGCTATAACCCTTGAACTTTTCGAATTGCGTAGAGTCATTGCTAGATTAAGTGTTCTTTTTACGTTTGCAATGGTGAATGCTCTGACGAGTTGTACTAAGTGATCCCATTCTCACCCTGGCACTCCGTACGCTGGTCTGCGTCGACACCCACATACGATTCAGCAACGACTGAAAGGTGTACGGTGATCTTGAAGAGCACAATTAATAAAGAAAATATTGAAATAGCTGTCGAGTTCGATTCGGAAGCTCTGCTAAATCATCACTAGTAGCAATTATAGCTTTATGAGAAGATTCCTCTTATTTTATTACTTCTTGAATGCAGGCGATCGCTTATAAACTATAATTTGTTTATTACTTTGGAGTTGCACATCCACAGAAGACGATAGCAAATATCAATACGACCATTTCAATAATGAAGCACTTTACCACTTTTGTAATAATACATCACCTATGGAGGTTGACTACAGTCGTGGTTAAAAGTGTCGAATTACATGCAACTTAACTTTTTAATAGCAGAACAAGGGTAGATAAATCTCTTGAATAAATATTCAAGACAACCAAACAGTATCTTTACTTAAAGAACAGCGACTGGACGTCGCTGTGTGAAATTATGTCCAGTTTCCAAATTTATTTATTTATTTATTTATTCATCATCTCTTACAACTATCATAACAGGAAATTGTGCCCCAATGCAATAGCGTAACTATCCTACATAACAATAAAAATAAAATATAAAAACCTAAACCTTTTAAAAAACAAACATAACAATAAAATCCTCACAAAACAACTACAATTTATAACTAATTACAAATAGTGCCGTTCTTGCGAATTCACTCAGAGGACACGAGAATATGTCCGTTATCTCAGCCACCGCGTTGATGGTGCGCATGGCGCGCGTGAGCGGCGCCCGCGCCAGCAGGTTGGTGCGCGCGCGCGGTACCGCCAGCAGCGGCGGCCGGCGCCGGCGCTCCGCGTACCGGTCTGGTACACTAAGGTGTAGGTGCCCCAGTAATTCGGCATTGTGTACTCTGCCTCTCAGCACCTTAACTATATAAGCTACAAGAGCAAAGTCCCGCCTGACCCTGAGCTCGTTGTATCCTACCATACCCAAAACAAATAATGTAGGATACATCAGTGGGTAGAAATTGAGTTAACATAGAATTCATGAAACGCTATAAGTTAAGAGCGAAGGTTTTTAGTTTGAAATTCGATCCGCTCCTCGTATGCAAACAGACATGGCCTTATTCACTTGGCGCAAATACCCTCACGGCCGATCCTCGGTTTGTCGCAGCCGTAAAGATCGGAATTCGCTTCCCGGCGCCTCGTTTTATGTTGTTTTGAGCGGTCGTCGGATGACATCTATGATGAAGAAGCTATGTTGTTATTGCTCGGATTTGCCAACAATTTTAACGGCTTTATTACTTTGCTCGGGTGTCAGGATATGTTTACATTTGCAGAACTTCCGCCTTAGTTACATTGCAATATGATAATAACTGATCTAAGTTATTTGATACAAGTCATAGCCAGTCGGCTCCTTAGAGACGATTGCTAAAATCTTCCTAATTTGAAATCGTTTTGTATTACACAAGACATAGAGACTTAGTTTTAATGAAAAGTTGTTACTGGTGCTGATAGATTTACAGAAGCTATGACTTATCCCAGATTCCTAAAACTTTCTTACAACAGACGAAAATGTTTGACTTCTGACAAAATTAAAACGTTCATCACGAGAGACAGAACGACGCTTATCGATACCAACATTGCTACAGACGACAAGTCGTTCGGAAATGGGTATGCTCGTAACTAGACAAAAATGTTGGCACCCATGCGATTGCGCACTATTGAATCATGTTTTCTAATTCGCAACACCTCTTCGTTTTTAGGGTTCTGTGTTTTGAGATGTACGCTGCAAGTTGAATTCGCTCCACCTGATAATGCAGCCATGACAGGTATGAGATTGATAAGTACAGTAATAAATTTACTACTGAGCTGGTCAAACTCCTATTGGGGGCCTGCATAAGTCCCTTTTAGGGTTCTAAAAAGTAGTTAACACAACATGTGTATCACAGAGTAAGCAATCACCATACTTCTTGGTATGCCCTGTTGGGCATACCAAGAAGTATGGTGATTGCTACTGTTGTAGCTAGATAGTGTGAGGATGACAACGCTCAACACGCGTGTTATTTCTCCCAGTCAAAAACTCAATAAGGCATCAAGCCTCCTTCAAGTCCAAGGACCAAGGGATCTTACCTCGAGCACTAAGACACGCAGGGAGCATTGTTGGAGAGATGTATGTAAGGCTGGTGATCAGGCTTACAATCAAGACGAATTTTCATAAAAATAACATGGAAACACTGTGAAATATCTTACAGGAAATATACAATGAAAGTTCATGTACGTATTAGTTTTATCCAAATTTCTGAGTAGAAAAACCAATTCCATGCGAGCAGGCAATAAACAATTCCGGTCGCTTCACAGTTACGTCGGCAATTATCAAGTATTCAAGTGGCTCTAATCGGCGTGCTGTGCACGAAAGTCCACTGTTATTAAATACTTTGATACGGACTTCCACTTTATGTCCGGTCGACACGCACTTGCCCAGTTTCGGAGTTCCACACTTTGGGAGAAATACCTGAAATCATCAGCCACGGTGTGGTGATGGCACTGATGGCAAGAATCATGGAGGCAACAACTAGCCACTATAGACGAAGCTAGGACCACTGACAGGGACTGAGCTTATCAGGACCAGGCATATGCTGCGTCCAGTCCATTTTATTTGGTAGTACATTTATTTTTAATGGACTCGGGCATGGCCTATATATACTCTTGCATGTTCTTCGTTTTTAAATAGACAGCTAAATGATACCTAACGTCTCCCTTTTGTCAAATCAGCATCAGTTTTTTCAAAAGTTATATTTATTCTCATATACGGAACCCTTTGCAATGTCAATGTCATTGTGCCTCTTCTTTGCCAAATGTTGCTAGGATTTCATTGACACGTGTACAATAGAGCACAATGACCTAATGACACAATCGAATCTTGTGACTGTACTTTAGTGTTGTGGGTAATTCCAAGTAAGGCATAGAACTATTGATCGATAATCTTTGGTGAGATTTTCCTGAAGTAAGCAACAGTAAAATTATTCGGCTACAACTATTTTTAACAACGGTCTTACATTTATTTTCCTTAGTTCTGTTCCGGTTTAAAAATACTTTTTGGCAAATTGATACCTGTTGGAACCACATTTATGTTTTATGTATTTATTTTGTAAATACTAATGATAGTAGTAGTAGTAGTAGTTGGGGCGGAAAGGTTCTCGAATGGCGACCGCGTACCGGACGACGTTCCGTGGGCAGGCCCTCCGCAAGGTAGACCGACGATCTGGTCAGAGTCGCGGGAAGCCGCTGGATGCGGACAGCGCAGGACGCGCAGTGGAGATCTTTGGGGGAGGCCTATACCCAGCAGTGGGCGTCGTTCGGCTGATATGATGATGATGATGAATCAGTATACGAAGGTAATACCCAGATCAATACAAACTGACATGTTCACGCACATGAATGATTGACTGTGGGACGATCGAACCCGCTGCTGGAGTACCTACTTCTTTCTTAACCATTACACCTCGTCGTCTATTTACATGTATTGCTAATTATATCGACATGATCACAACACTAGCCAGTGAAATTATTTTCTAATTCAAACTAACTGTCGCGTCACTAAATCTTTCTGCGCCTACGAATAGAACTAGACACTTTTGAGAAAACTCAGAGGGAACTGCGTACAACTGAAAGGTCAGTGGCCCCATTACCAGTAGTGAGTAGTAAATTCTATTAAAGAAAATAGAGGATACATACTTCATTCGCTGTCGTTTCATTACTCTACACAGCTTAAATAGACTTGCCCTAAAATTAAACAAAATTCAATAAAAGCTGACCAAGCCGCCAAACTCATGCTGTCTCGTAAAATATCTATAGAACTGAAAGTGACGGCTAGACTTTGAAGGCGAGCTCAACTTTGACTAACGTTTGTGAAGTCGATTCAGTCGGGCACCTCACCTGATCATCATCATCGGCCTGTTGCAGTCCACTGCTGAACATAGGCCTCTCCTTTTACACGCCACTGTACTCGATCTTGGGCTGCTCACCTGATGAGTACCACAATAACACAGTAGGTGATTGTTAAAAGAAAGATAGATTAGATTAGATCATTATTCCTCAAAATACATTACAGTGATTAATAAAATATCAAAAATACATGAAGTACAGTTTAAGATCGTCTAACATTACAATAAAAAATGAAATAAATCATGTCAGAGGATAATAATGCAGAAATAATGTCAAATAAAATAAAAATAAAATAGTCACAATAAACCTAACAGCTAGATAATAACAAGATAACAAGTTACCTAAAAAAGGTGGCAGTCTTAGTGACAGTTTGGAGAATTTGTTCCACGGTCCAAACCCATCAGTGTTGGTTCAAAGGCCTAGATCGGTAGTTTTTCAGACGACCACCTCATTTAAGTCATTCTCATTCGGTCTCCCTCAGGAGAACACGCTGACTTCAATCGTCTATTCGCTGCAACCTGAATTTGTACTCTCCTACATTTTTTTGACCAGCATTTGACCGCGATCTCGCCTGATGGAAAGCGACGATGCGGTCTACGATGGAGCATGCTTGTCTAGAAGAAACCGATTCACTCTTCGCTTGAAGACTCCTGAATTGAACTCTTCAGGAAACTTCGCAGAGATTTTGTATGGACATCATTTTAGAATCTCAAACGATCACATTCACGTGTGTAGTGTACTTTGAAAATGGCTACCCAGGACATAAATTGTCTGCATCGTTATGCATAGGTATATTAGTAATATAATGAGCTAGCGTAAACAAAGTAGTAAATAACGCAGTAAATATTGAAAGACACGTTAGTCTAGGATATTGACGACCTAGACAACATAAATTAAACTGAATTGCGTTGGGCTAGGTCATGTTTTATGGCGATACTAAAACGCCTATAAACCTTACAGTATTTACTGCACTAGTACGTAACTTCTGTCTGTAGGTATTCTAGAAAAAACTAAGTAAAGGTATGCGTTTTCATCGTGAACACCAGGTTTTCCATGGTTTTATTTTTATTTAAAAGTAAAATATTTAAAGCGGACAATTATACAGCTTATGGCGTTAGTAGTTATGGAGTCAGCGAACTAAAATTGGTAAGTAAATTAAGACCAAAGATTCAAGATTCCTGTGGCATGAATAGTCGTTGTAAAGCGTTACAGCATTGTGGTTGGTGAATGCTAAATTGCTGAAAAAGAAGACAATCTAAAACGTCTTACTTGAACTTACTTCAGTACAAGGATAGTCGTTGTAAAGCAACGGTGGAGTGCTAACATTATTATTCTTACTGGATAAATGTAACACATATAAAGGAATAGGTAAAAAATAGCAAGCTGACTAAGATTCGGAACGAACCCATTCTTTTAGCTGTTAGTCCAAGGTGAGACTTTCACAGTTTTACCGGGCAATGGGGTGAGCGGAAGGCTCTCAATCCCTAACATTTAAGTAACTTGCCTAAGGTTGACCCCAGGGGGGCGTCTCGGCTTAGGGCGTTACTGGGACATGGCAATCGGACGAAAAGGAACGGACCCACTTGAACTATCGACGAATTGTAGGCTTCTAACTGATCCATCCACGAAAACAATACAATAGCAGTCAGCTTGCTTAATAGTTAGCACTTCCTGGTAGCACTGCTCTTATGTTATGTTTTTATTTTGATCTTTATTTTTCGTTCTCATATTATTCATTGATTTTGTTTCATTGTTTTGTGTTAGTTCCTTTTTGTTATTTTATATTTTGTGGGTTACGGTGTCCCGAATAATAAACGTATTTTCTGACTTTTCTTTCTTTCTTTCTTTTCCGAAGAACGATTGTTGGACAAGTTCAAGATATTTTCAGAAAAGATCGGATCGAGCATGTAGGTATGAAAGGATTAATGAAAGTAAGAAAAACTCAAAATGTGTGTTAAGGTCGTTGTAAGTGGAAAAATGTAGTATCTTCCTTACTGGTGACGGAATAGGTGTGGCAGTATGTATCTATTTTATTCAGTCAGGCATAAACATCTGTACCTGTAAGTACTTGAGTAAATGCCATAAACAGCATAAATGCATTTATGGCCTATTTTAGTACCAAGAGCAACCACCACAAAGATTTATAGTCCTCTTATTGCCATAGTATATGAAATCAGAAAAACTATGTCCTTCCATTGTTATTCCAAGGTTTCAAGACGCTAAGTTTCTTAGTATAGAGGAAACACTTAAAAATCACTAACAGCGATAATCTTAACCTAATAGGCTACAAGAGCCTTTGTTACTGACCACAAGCATCTTTTGAACTACCAGACGTATGTATGTATGGCTATTCCAGGTACGTTATTATCAACTGACGGCTTTAGATAAGATTGATAAGTTTGCAACTGCAAACTTATCAAGCTGCTCTGAATCCGCTGAAAAGGCTTGACAACTGACTTATAGCGCCTTTATCTAGATTTAGTATTGCTACGCTTGATTTTAGGCCAACTGTACAGTGAGTGTCAGAACCATGACTTTTCAGGGAGACCAAACATATCTTTAGTACCTATCTAATAATAAATTCCGTATTAGTGAGTTCAATTTTGGGAAAAATCACAAGGTTCTGATGCAGGCTCTACCTATTTACAATGTTGCGTCCAAAAAAACTATTTAGAAAGATACATTAAATCGCTTATACAGCCAAAACATCGTATTTTCAAGAATTACGTCTCATAAGTAATCGTAGCTTTAGAAAAGGTACAGTCGCAGCCATAATTCCTACTTACAAAAGATTACTGTGACTCCCACTGCGTTCGACAGTCCAAGAAATAAAAAAAATACTTTCCACAGCTACCTTGTTAACTAAATCTTAAAAAAGACGAAAACATCATAAATAAGATTATAAAAAGAGGTAACTGACTACGAGTTCTATAATTGTTACAAAGCCTATCATTATCATTCAAGTTCTAATTCCATGTGAATAAGGTTCAAAATGGATTAACAGAAGTTGTTTTGGTGTTTTTGTAACTGGTTCGAGCCAGATCGCGTCGGATATTAAAGCAAATAACGGAGTTTGAAATCTATTTGTTGCGGTTATGGTAGAAGTTCGGCTGCTAATCGATTATTAATGTCGAGAATTGGGCTGATGCCACAATAACCATTATTGACTTACAATTGATGTTGTTTCTGATCAATTCAGAATTGGTGAAATGCGTTGAACTGGAATCATCGTGAAGAAATGACAGGCGTTGAAGTTGTTCTGGAGTGTAGATCATTTTATTACTAGGATAGTAAAGGATGCCCCTGAGTCAGTGGCCTTATTGCCTATTGACAACGATTATCTAGCTAGGTCAGCTACCTAACCCTGGATGTATAGGCACTACAACCAATGATATTTCAATAAAAAAGACGTAGATAGGTTAGTTTTGCTAAAAAAGTGGCACCCGAAATCAGAACTTCGAACACCTGAGCAAAAGTATTGACAGTTTGAGACTACACAGCGCAACATATATCTGTCTCGTTCACGCCCTAGTAAATAATTAATGATTAAACGAACTTACCTTAAGTGAAGTTCTATCATAATTATATGAGTCGCTGCATCCGAAGGGATTTTATCACAAGGTAGTACATTTCTTAATGTAGTGGGCATCAACACGTTTTAGAGCTGGTATCACTGAAACAGAAAAAAAAACAAATTCCCTCCCTACGGTAGGTGCGTCACTCTGACAGGTGACAAGTTCATCATTCTTTTAGAGACAGATTTCCCTAAAGTTACTCGGGTCAGTTACCAGAAGGTATGATGGTAACTATGGGTAGGGTGGGAGCTAAAATCCCTTCGGATGCAGCGACTCATATAATTATGATAGAACTTCACTTAAGGTAAGTTCGTTTAATCATTAATTATACTTCGTCGCTGCATCCTCGGGATTTTATCACAAGGTAGATGTTTAGAGTTCTAGGGAAATCAATATCAAGGATTTACTAAATTGAATATGATATCAAGGATTTACTAAATTGAATTATATTCAATAATATGATATATTATTGAATACAATTTTTGATGTGAGATAGGTAACGTTTATTATAATTTAACCTGTTTACTATAAAACCGCAATAAAATTAAGGACCAAATGACCAAAAGTCAAAAGATCATTGCAGCTTCAGTATTATGTTCCAAGATGAATATATATTAAGATAACTTCATGTTATAAATAAAAACTTAATGGTAACTGTATGAACTCTGCTGTTACCACACACAAGAACAGGTATACATATTATACCACCCAATAACAAAACCTAATTTACTCGAATATTTAATCCATAGTAAATTCGGGATCAAAGAACGACGTCTATTGAAACAGGTTAGCAGCTTGAGCTGCAACTTTTCCGTTAATATTTTCGTAATAAATGTAAAGTAAGGTGGTACGTAATTATATACAAGTACACTGGGCAGTGGTTTATTACAACAATTTAAATGCCCAGCATTGTATGTGCTCGTTGGGTGGGTGACACATAATTAGTCACCTAACTTAATTCAGCTGAAGCTATTGTTTGGAAAACCTATTCCCAAATAGAACCCAACGGCAGTAGGTACTAAAGTAAGTTAGTTAGTAACTTACTCTCCTAGTTTTTGCTAATAATATTTCTTAATGTAAGTATGTTGTCTACTGCGCAGAGTAAGCAGACTTTGAATCCGAAAGAATAATAACCTAGGCATAATAAGCTTTAGTTTTTATTATTTTTCTTAAGAGTTTCTATGACTCTCATTGATTGAAATGTCCTTCCAAGATATAAACTACACATGACCTAACCAATGCAGCTGGCCTATGTTTTTAATCTAATAACCTAACTGAGGTATTATTACTTAGGTAATTTATGCCACTCTGGTGAAAGCTGGGGCGTTTTGTAAGGATGAGACTTCTTACTATTCTTTATGACAATGTTTTCGTGAGTGGAAATCGTCTATTTTTAACTATCGCTATGCGAATAATATCCGTAACACTGTAAGTAGGTAGGTACCTACAGTTCCCTGTTGGTACAGTTAAGGTTAGAATTGCATCAAGATATTCTACTGACTTCTCTCCTTAAATCTTCTTACTGTGAATTTCTTATTAAATGTCAAATCTTGTTTGGCTTGGTACACTACTAAAGTGTAAACTAATAAAAGAGCTATTGCTTATGCGAAGGTGTTATTTTTCATTCCATTATTATTGCGATTTCAGTCCTAGTCTCACGAAAAACTTAACTTAAAACCTATTTCGGTCATTTTAAAATGAAAGACCACGATGTCTTCTACTCGTGAGTGCGTATGCAACAAATCCTTAATGGTAGGTCACCTACCTACATAATATCAAATACTAAAACTATTAAATTGTAATTTAGCATCTGATTGCAATTAATTTCTTAATCAACAAACCTTGCCAGATGTGAACAATAAAAGCTAAAACTACTTCCTATAAATTGGTAATCTGCAAATCATTACCAAACATTTTTGTCTTTAGGTAGGTATATGCTGTCAGAGTATCTGCAAATGACTAAGTACTAGTCTTACTGAAATCGAGACAAGATAAACATCTTTTTCCAATACATTTCCTGTATTCAGAAATGCGATCAATGTGAGATGGCTTTAGTTCAATTTATAACTTTTAATCCCAAGTCAAAACCAGTCATGGCTTGGATATGGTTATCAACTATACCTATTGATTGATTTTGTTATTTCAAAAAATAACCACGGCATCGAGGTACTAAATCAAGCCTACATTACAAGTTGTGCCTATTGAACTTGGCTAAAACAGCAGATATACCTTTAAAAATCATCTACTCAATCGTTAAATGACAAATTTAACGCTTGCTGAATTATGAGTAGTCACTAATGTTTGCTAAACGGCAAAAGTGTAGCATTTTCCATATAAAATAAATCCGCGTGCGTAGCACATCACTCAACAACAAGTAAATCAAGTAGATACATGTATGCATATACATTTAAAAGACGGCAGTGTTTATGTACTTACACCATTTTTAAGTGTTGTTATTCAACATGTTATTGTTAAACGCGTGGCTGCGTTAAATACTGTGTTAATTATTAGGTGCTAATTCACCTATCGTTTATCGCTTCATAAGAATAAACTATTAATAATAAAGAATTTAAGTGTCTCTTCAATTCATGTTGTTTCAAATGCCTTTGCTTATTTATTATGTTAAAATAAACTACTATATAAAATTAAGCCGGGTTTTCCTTTCTGACGCTATAACGCACAGACCGATTTCCACGGTTTTGTATTCGTTAGAAAGGTCCCGCGCTCCGTGAGGTGTATAGTAAAGAAAATTCAGCAAAATTTCAACAGAAAAGCGGGAAAATCTTTTTTCACATACAGCTAAGGCCACGCGGACGAAGTCGCGGGCGGCTGCTAGTCATAGATAATTATTTCTTGAATAATAAAGAAAATTTTGGAAAACTTACATGGGTTCTCTGCCACCAGGTAAGGTTATCAAACCATCAGCAAGGTAATTTCCAGAAAAATACTGGTAAGGCTAGGTTAAAATACATACCTGAATTTTCGCAATCACTATGAAAATACTTTTCATTTCATTTTATGTTTTATTTTATTTCATTTTATTTCATTTTATTTCATTTTATTTCATTTCATTTCATTTCATTTTATTTCATTTTATTTCATTTTATTTCATTTTATTTTATTTTATTTCATTTTATTTCATTTTATTTCATTTTATTTCATTTTATTTCATTTTATTTCATTTTATTTCATTTTATTTCATTTTATTTTATTTCATTTTATTTTATTTCATTTCATGGGCCATTCACGGATTGAATATAGGCCCTTAATTCAGATATTGCGATATCGTTACCGTCATGTTGACTCACGGCCAACTCCCAGGTTTGTTCCTTATGTACAGATCAAGCTATTAAGTCTCAAATTTGAGATCATTTTTCTATATTTATATGCCTTCGTGATGACTCGCGGCCAACCCCCAGGTTTTTACTATACCTTCGTGATGACTCTCGGCCAACCCCCAGGTTTTTACGATACCTTCGTGATGACTCTCGGCCAACCCCCAGGTTTTTTAAGAAGTAAATAAATAAAAAATATTTCACTTTTCACTTATAAGTATTTTAATTAGGCACCGGTACTCACCGGGATGGTTTTCGGCGTCGGCCTCTAATTACATAGCTAATTGAATATTTCATTCTGCTAAATCTGCATTGGATTGTCATTTTCTTATATATAAAGCATATGCTGTGAACTTCGTGGGCAGCAAGCCTACGTGAGTGGTTATCCCGTGTTAACACGGGTGTTAGCCTTCATCATATTATGAATATTGTAAACGGTAACCACGAAGTGGTATCAAATGTATTTTATATAAAATTTATAGCAACTAGAATAAGTTATGATATTAGCCATAGCTATATAGCTACAAAAGCTGTGGCGTGGCTACTCAGATGTATCTGTGTAGTAGCAAAATGAAACATTATTTTAATGTCAGGTACTACCATTACTAAGACTTATTCTTAGTCTGCAGTTTTCAATTGAAATTACAATCTAGTTCTTGAAGTTTTTAGGTACTAGTGTACATAAAAAGAAAGGTTTTTGTTATGCAAGGATAGCACAAAATAACTTACAGTTTGGTCTTCGATTTGATTTTCACCTTAAAATGCTTTCGAAACCACACTCGCGTTGTGGGCCTGGCCGTGCTCTCGTTACGGGACGTCCTCTTGGACAGGAATAAACAGGAACCTTTATTCTGCTTGGCTTATTTGTTGAAAATGCACCGACCAACTTGGTACGGGAAAAAACAGGATCTTCTTCTTCTGTTTGTCTCGATTGTTGGAAACACTCACTCAGTGTGCGTTTTATCGTAATCTCGTTACGGTGGGTCCATTTTGGACAGGCCTCAACAGGATCATAAACAGCTAAAATTAATGCCAACATTGATTATGACCACTTCACGGTCTCATCATTGACGTGTTTTGTTAAATTTAAACATTGCATCGTCATGCTATTGCTTAGCTTTGTTTACAGTCATACGAAGATTCACTTTTAATCACGAGTTCTCTTATTAAAACATTTTGAGCAAGAAAATGTGGGTAGATTTTTATTGTAGATCGTATTTAGTTATTGTTTAAAACGAAAGGTAAGTACGATCTTAACGTTGTATTTCATTTAGGATCTATCAATTTACACTACTACAACTATTGCAAACACTTCAGCACTTAAAGAAACCGTTATATAAAAAATATAACGAGAGAGGGTGTGTCGATGCCCGAACACTAGAAACGAATGATGAACTTGTCACCTGTCAGAGTGACGCACCTACCGTAGGGAGGGAATTTGTTTTTTTTTCTGTTTCAGTGATACCAGCTCTAAAACGTGTTGATGCCCACTACATTAAGAAATGTACTACCTTGTGATAAAATCCCGAGGATGCAGCGACGAAGTATAATTATACTAACTTGTACACACGGTCAAATTATAGATACGTACGCCAGGAGACAATTTTTTCTTCTCTTTTCAAAAAAAAGATAATATATGGCTTAACTGTTTTGTAACTTCAGAACCTGGTATATTCGAAACCAAAGCCATGATGGCTTACTGAAACGATTAAGCAAATCAGAAATACTAATTGCACTATTAGTTGACGTTTAAGAATCCCCAAAAATGTTACTTGGCCTTAGTTACAGAATCAGAAAGGAAGTTCAATATTGCTATCAAGATTGCTAATGATAAAAAAACAGTTATAATGTGAGTGAGTGTCCAGCAATAGTAGTATTCCGTTATTAAGTTAAATAACTCAGTAAAGTAACTGAATGGTAATGTGGTTGAGATAAAAAAGCAATTCCGCAGGACATCAGAGGTTTCCATCACAATGTATAAATAAAGTGGGGATCAGAACAGAATATACGTGCCCCTTGTGTCAGTCCGGATGGGGGCGCCACAGTCCACGAGACGGTGACAGAAAGTAACCTCGACTGGCGACCCCTCTTTTAATGAAGCTACTGAAATTTTAACTGAACCACTGAAATTGCCTGTTGTGTTAAGCTGAGAACCAGCCTTATTTTAAATATTGATGGGCTAAATATTGATTTTATCATCATGTTTTTTTTCTGCTGATTTTAGCTTTAAATCACTATCCTTAAGGCTTAAATTTCTTTCCAATGTGGAATAGGTAAAACCATTTGAGGACAACTTTCTGGTAACGCTATGGAAACCGCCTGTCGCTTGATAGCCGTTAAAAAGGCTCTGCAAGCCATGAAAAGCGTGGTGAAGGGACAGTAGCTCTCGGTCCAGGGGGTCTGATTCCATCGAGCACGTTTACGTTATGTTGCAAAGTCGGTGCAAAGCGACAAATCAGGCCAATGTAACTGAACGCGGGCGCGGTGGCGCCCTCCATCGCAGATCGCGTACGTGACCCGAGTAAACATCATTTATTTATTTATTTATTAAAATAATAATTGCATATTACACCAAAACAAAGTAAGTCATTGAACAATTTAATTGTATGCTGAAACTACACAACAGGTTATCACATTAATAAAAAATAATAATTAGTATGTGACACGAGAAACAGGATGCAGTACGCTCACAGAACGTCGGGCATAATTTGGCAATACCCTGGGGCTTGTCGGCAAACAAATCGCGGTGGTGTTGTTGCCAGAAGCTGATTTAAATCAGTGAGACCACGCACAAGAGGCGAGAATTGACGAGCTTGAGTTCTGGTTAACGGAACCGCAAGAAGGTCATAACTCTTACTGTTACGCTGATCACTCTTATCACTGCCAAATTTGATGAAACGCACCACGAGAATATGTTACTGACTCTTGTTGTACTGTGGTCACGCTTTTATGCATATTTAATAAGCGGTCAGTCCGTTTGTCCCACAGATGGAATATTATATGACCCCCATCAGGCCCCGTGTGAAGGTTTAAAAAATTTAAACCCTTCCTTGAATATAACACGAGATAGCTTTAAAGGGGCGAGTAAAATGATTTATAGAGACAACTTAGAGCATAAAAGATGAAAAGGAAAAACTGGATTTTAAACCAAATCGTCAGATTTTTCTGTGGTGGAGAGGTTCTGGGTTCGAGGGTCTGAAAATTTAAATTTCATTTTGATTATCACCAATTCATGTTATTATGTACCAAGTACGGGACTACCTGTACTATATCTGAAAATTTACTTTCAGCCAGCCTACTACTGTGCTGTGCTTTAGTTACTAAAAATGTATACGATTACTAAAATGATTATTATTTTGTCTCGAGAATACTCTGTAAAAATATCAAGTAAGCATACAGTTTGTAAACTATCTACTATAGAGTTTCTAGCCAGAGTCCTCTTGATAGATTCAACATTTGAATCGGTGGTAGAGTCACACGCATAGTTTTTTAGAAATGTATTATCATGGTATTTATTTCTATTTATTAGAAGGCAGGTTTTAGACTTACATTGAGCTTCAATAAATAAAGGATTTTATTTACTTTACATAACCAATCTTTTATTTACCTGCAGCGGTATCTCCCGCTACATTTCCCATATTATGTATTTTATAGCTTATTTTCAACATGATGGACGTTTTTATTTGCACGATAAGAACCCCATTTGCAGAATAGGGGATGTGTGACGTCACTCGTCATCTGGTAAAGTGGGTAGATTCGACGTGACGTATCATAATCAAATGGAATATGAAATTTTACATCTGATTACAGCCTCCGCTGAAAAACACAAAACCATTTTGTGCATTAAAGCAGTATACCTATAAATAGCCACAGTAGGAGACACACATTCAGAATTTGATCTTTGACGACCGTCTTGGTGTAATTGTTGAGAAGTCGGCAACTACACCAAGGATCGCGGGTTCGATCCCCGCACAGTACAAATATTAGTGTGGGTGCATGAACATGTCTGTTTGTATTGGGCTGGGTGTTTCCTATGTATATTAAGTATGTATTTACAAAAGAAAAAATATTTAAGTATTGGGGCTAGATGGCGCTGTGTGGAATAATGTCCAAGGATATTTATTATTTAACCATTAGAAAAAGCTGGGAATTAGTCTTATGGAGAGTGATTACCTCCGCCCATGGACAAATCAAAAATACAAAAGTCTATCAAAAAATCGAAGATACCCACCACAAACAACTACGTTTTATTGCGAATAATGAATGTGTTTGTTTCAAACAGTGTAACAATAGAAGAGGTGTGAAAGAACATAAACACTTAAAACCACAAAACCTTTTAACTAAACCATCCTAACTCCTAATTAACAAAACAGCTATCACAGCACACTAAACGGCTAGGGCGACCAAAAGTCTCGCTTTTCACAGGACTGTCCTGCAATTAGCCTGATGTGTTGTAGCGTGCAAACAGCCACGTGGTCGCTGTAATTTAATTAAATGTGATTGGTTGTAATTACAGGTTTGTTGTACGTCATGGGTACGGACTTGTGGGACGTAAAACTATGAGGGAAGGCAGTACCTCTTTTAAACTACGAATAGGTGCCTCTGGCTTTTTTGATCGTCAAAGATCACCGTTGTTATGCTGCACATTCAAGGTCGGGTAATAAGGTTGGCTGACAACCTGACAATCTCAAATTTGGGGCTGTGTTTTTGAGCTTCTGTGTGCTGCGGGAGGCACGCTAAGCAGTTGGTCTCGTCTAACGACGCTACATGTCAGTCGTAGACCTCGAGTGGCCTGAAATAAATAACGGTAAGGTTTATCACCTTTATTTGGTAATACCAAATAGCAACAGGACGTTAAAGACCGAAGTTTAGTTTTTAGTTTAGATTCAATACTGAACCTTATCTAATGTAACGCACACGCGAAGTTTCATAGACAAGGCTTGGGTATGTCAGAAAAAACTAATGAAAGTTTTAATGTAGAATCTGAATACATGAATTGGAGACCTAGCCGCGCATTGAAGTCACAAACCATATGTACAATTTTGAGTTCGAATCAAAAGGAAATCGGGCGCGAGTCTATAGAATACTTACCAAAACTCAAAGAGATACTTCACCTGCCACCGGCGTCAAGCCCAGTTACTCTCCAATTTTTATTTCTAAAAGGCTCCCGTGCCGCCCGAAATTGAAAATTGTATGCAAAATGTTCCAAATAATTGGACATGAATTATTACGTCCGCAACATAATCCGAAGTGTGTTCACCCTCTCTCAGCGGGAGGACATTTGCGAACATGCGCTGTAATAGCACTTCTGTGTCGTGAAATGTTTTTTCTTGTAGTTGCTTTGTACGGCGAAGGGTTACCACATGTGCTGGCTCATGTACACGTCATGCCTGATGAAGCGTTGAGCATACGGGTCATGGGAAATAGCTAATGGATAAGTTATGTGCCTTTGTCGGTATACAGGCAGTTATACATCCCTGTCAAATTTATGTCAAAGAAGATTCAAAATTGAGTTAGACACACTTTTTAATGAACAGCTTGTCTAAATTAGGATGCAAAAAAAATTCTTAAAAGATAGGTCAAGTGAAAAATAAACAATGTCTTCAATAAAAAACTCACTGAATACCTACATAGTTAGGAAGAAATCTCTCATTAGAGATAAGCTCACCTGTACTATGTTTATTCCTTTTGCTTATTGTAAAACGTATCAATTTGTGTACAAACCAATAAATAAATAAATAATAGTTGCAATGAATACAAGTGATAACAATTTTCTAAAAAAAAAAATGTGGAACGTGTTACAAATAAAACCTATTAGCTATGATTTATAATCAATAGATGGAGTTGGCAGTAGTTATGACTTCTCTCTCCACCATTTAAATAAAAGTTGTGCGTAACAATTATCCTTGGAAAATAAACAATAAGAGCGGTCTCCGTGTGTGAAGAAAATTAAAAAACCTGAAAATAGTGCGAACTAAATTGAAAAGTACCTTCACCGAACAGCTGTACAACTAGTTCTGCTGCGCGTGCGCCGCGAGATCGGCACGGGTCATCAAACCGACCCAGATCGCGCGGCGCTGTTGCTACGCGCCGTATGGATAGATCTCTATTTATAATTATGGTAGATCGTACTTTGTTGCTGTTTCGGCCAGAAGGCAACAACAGCATTGCCTTGCAAGTAACTTGTGTGGAAAAAATTAGGCGAAATCGGATGAGCAGCTACAGGGTGTACCAAGCGAACCTTGCCACGTTGTGTTTGGTTTTAGTTTGGTTAAATGTGGGCTTTTGATTTGAGATACGAGCCACCCCACTAGGACCCGCAACCCAACGTGTCGCCCTTATGGTGGGTGGTGAGTCCACCACAGTGCCACGCCCAAGTTCTCTTAGCTTCCCGTCGGTTCCACTCTTCCACCGGTACTAAGCCCCCTCGCCACGCCAAGGCGAAAACTCATTTATTTATTTATTATACAGAAATCATGAGGGTGATCCTCATTACCCTACCCCCCCCTGAAAACCAGTGTCGTGGAGCTCTTGTGCCACCGCGGCACATGCTGAGTGGGAGCCCTTTTTGACACGTTTTATATTAATTGTTTGTATGTCTATTTTACTTGTCAAATATTTTTTTTTTCTTTCTTTCTTTCTTAACCCAACACGAATGTCCGTTTCATGGTGGAATCGAACTAGTGTCGATCATATATACTACTTCAGATAAATATGCAGTACTTCAAATTAGTAAAAAGGTTGACTTTTTACCACTACTGTGTACAGTCATAATAATTCTATACTCAGTTGTATTCATTGTCATAGTTCTTAATTTTTATCACATCGTGATCTGTGCAAGCGACGTCCTAAGGAAGTGAAACTACAAACGAACTGGGTAGCAGTCTAAATAGAGCGGTTACAATGTGTGGGCTGCTCACATGTGCGGCCGAGGCGCTAACGAGACACTGACTACGAAGAGCAATGACCTAACTAACTATAGTTGATTTACTGTTTATTTAATTTTGAGAGAAATCGAAACGAAGTGTTGTCGAATCCCCCTTAAGCCATTGACTAGGTTTAAAAACTGACATCTAGTGACTTTAGAAGGGTCCAACTGATTAACGTGGCCAAGCATGAAGATGCAAAAAAACTTACTGTACTTCCCCATCCTATTCCCGAAATTTCTGACCCATCTTAAGTTATTTTACAACCACAATCGTTACCGACCCCAACTGACTTTAGTTATTCCCTGACTAGAGTCCCAACAAACTGCCTGATAAGGTTACTTCCACTTTTATTTAAATTCCCTTTTAATAGGGCTATTTCTATTTATGCTAATGTATGACTCGGATTGATTGTTGAGCTGTATTGTTTTAAACTCTCTCGTAGAAATAGAGTGACTAAATACTTACGAGAATGAATAAATATGACTGGACATTATAGCACACAGCGCCATCTAGCCCCAAACTAAGCAACTAAATTATTGTGCCATAGGGTACTAGACTGAATAAACATACTTGAATGCATTTTCTTTCATACATACTTACCACACATAGGAAACAGCCAGACTAGTACAGTACCAGTACTGTACGGGGATCTAACCCGCGACCAGTGTTGTAGCCCACTTCTAAACCATTACACCAAATCGGTCGTCGCGGCCCTATCTCACCTCAACTATGAGGTGGATTAAGCCATACTTCAACACTCGGGCTCAGTGCGGATTGTTGGAGGGGAGTAAGTTTAGTCAGCAACCTTAGATGTTATCAAACCGCCCTAAGGCCTCCGGCTAGGCTTAGCGACGTCAACCGGGACCTACTCAACGTGCCTTCCGAAGCACGGAGATGTTCGAAATACACAACAACAAATTTCGGTCGGGGTTGTCACCCATCCTATTTCCGACCCGGCGTGTGTGTGGGAGGAAACTAAAAGTCAACGGATCTAAATCACATTGAATTTCAT
Organism: Udea ferrugalis; assembly: GCA_950022985.1. Lineage (NCBI taxonomy): Eukaryota > Metazoa > Arthropoda > Insecta > Lepidoptera > Crambidae > Udea > Udea ferrugalis. The sequence goes on along the minus strand of OX465532.1, from coordinate 700,066 downwards.
CTCTAATGCCCTTGATTACCAGGGCTAAATTATGTTGCACGAAAAACATTACTATAGTATTATTCCAGAGACCAATTTATAATTTAGATCCATAAGGCCCAGACTCCACCAGAGCTGAGCGGAGATGTGCGGCGTCGAGCTGTGTTTACAACAACCAATGGAATTGCGTTATTCACACATGGAGATGTGGAGATGTGATTCTATTGGTTGTTAAAAACACAGCTCGACGCCGCACATCTCCGCTCAGCTCTGGTGGAGTCTGGGACTAACTCTCAGGTAGAATAGTACGAAAACATAATACAACCTGATGAGGGTGAGGTGGTGCCATTGATTAGGATTAATAACGTACTCCCAATGATATTAAAATAAAAAAAAGTAGATGTCACTACTGACGCGAAGTCAAAAATTGTCCCCTGGCGTACGTACCTATAATAAAATTTGACCGCGTGTACAAGATAGCATGATTATTTACTAGAGCGTAAACGAGACCGATACATGTTGCGAGGTCTCAAACTGTCAATGCTTCAAGTGGTCGAAATCCTGATTTCGAGTGCCACTTTTTTAGCACAAGTAACCTATCTACGTCTTTTTTATTATAATATCATTGCGTACTCCAGCATGTGGTGATACTGAGAGGTCATTGGTCCGACCCAGATCCGTTCCGTTGCTACGCGACATATGGATGGTGTCTATTTATGAGCTTTCATCGCAAAGTTTGAAAATCAGAGCTTTTCGTTCAACATTATAAGCTGCTTGATATTTGAAAATGTGTCAGTGTAAGAAGTGACAACATAAACGTAAACGGCCTATTGTATACGTCTCACTGCTGGGCACAGGCCTCACCTCAACAATGAGGTGTTGCGAGTCATATTCCAACAGCCACTCAGTGCGGATTGCTGGAGGGGTTTAAGGTTAGTGAGCAACCTTAATGTCAGACGTTATCAAGCCGCTCTAAGGCCTCCGACTAGGCTTAACGACTGACACCTAGCGACTTCAACTGTGTGAGTGTGTGTGAGAAGTGAGAAGGGCTAGTTAATACAGCTTTAAGTTGATTTACTGTTTATTTAATTTTCAGAGAAATCGAGATGAAATGTTATCGAGTCGCTCTGAAGCCGGTGACTAGGTTTAAAAACTGACATCTAGTGATGTTAGTTGGAACCAACTGACTAAAGTGACGAAGCGAGGAAATTCCTAAAAAATGTATCACTAAATTTCAGTAGGTGTGGTCACCCATCCTACTAGCGAATTTTCCGACACATCGTGGGTTACTTTACAACCGCGATCGTTGCTGATCCACTGGGTGGCTCAGTTAAGTTCGCCCCTCATATATGTATTTAGCATATACCATATAAACGGCCTATATACGTCCCACTGCTGGGCACAGGACTCACCTGTACTATGAAGTGGTACGAGCTATATACTCCAACACTTGGCTCAGTGCGGATTGTTGGAGGGGTGTAGGGTTAGTAATCAACCTTAATGTCAGATGTTATCAAGCCGCCCTAAGGCCCGTGACTATTCTCAACGACTCATATATTCCCACAATTACTACCAAAGAAGTCCACGTGGTCGCCTCTAGTTTATTACAACACCTTAATCAGATACTTAGTGAATATTCTAACAGCGAACAGATCTCACCTGCTCGCTGCGCCGGCGCAGAGGTCGCTGACCCCTGTGATCGGCGCCATCTGAAATAATACAGAGCCTGCGTTACATAACGCGCTTTTAGTGACACAACGTCACAGTAAACATAACAGCAGGTTAAAGATAGGAAAACCAGAAAAAGACAATCGGTCTACCTGGCATCAGGCGGGAATCGAATCCGCATCTTTCGCAAACCGGGCGACTGCACTAACCATTATGCTACCGAGACAAGGTTTAAGGTATATGCCTAAACAGTGGTGAAACAAACCTTGCTGCCAGGTAGGTATAATACACCAGAGAAATTCGGCCGGTCTGTTAATGGTCTCGGTAGCATAATAGTTTACGAAAGATGTGGGTTCGATTACCGCCTGATGCCAGGTAGACCGATTGTCTTTCTCTGGTTTGCCTATCTTAGTAAGATGATAATGCATTATCCCTAATGCTAAAAATAAAAATAACCTATAACAGTAGGTTATAAGGCCCGCAGAGTAAGCCTAGCGTGCTCAAAGACACGCGGCACAGCCCGTACATACTGCCGCCACCTTATTTCCCCATATTTTATGCTAGCGTGTGCGTGAAATCGCGTGCCGACACGGCGCGCGACGCGCACGCACACATTCAAACCGAGAGCGGTACGTTTGTATGTAGATATTTTACTGTTCTCTGTTTACTGTGACAACGTGTCACGTGGGCAATTTCATCCACTTAACACTATGGCTTTGTAATTGACTTCGGATATTGCGTTTGGAGAGTTAATTCGGTGCTGAAGCTACGGTACAGTAGGGCGTTTAGTGTTGTTGTAATATATCATTTGAAAATCACCTTGGGCATTGATATAATAGTATTAAATGTCAATGTATGTATGTATGTGACCTGTGGTGTTCTGTATGAAACACGTTAGAGGCAGCAATTGTGCTTTAACTTTTCTTACAGGGAAGGCAGTGACCACATGTTTCTCAGTGGCTACGATATCTCTGATATTGCTCTTCTTAGTCGCTTATTATTCCTACAATACACGTTCGTCAGTTAAAGCTACAATAACTTTACCTGGCCCTTTCTGAAAACCTCTTGATCTTGTACAAAAAACGTTTCCATTCCTTGCCTTATTATAAGTTATTACACTATTTCTTTAATCACCTTTTATCCATTCTTGCTATAAGTTATAAGCATGCCTATTTAAATTTTAAGAAGATTTTCATATGTTTTATTATTGTTTTAGCATTTTCCATGCAGTATCTTGAAAGATGCCTAAAACATTGATGAAATCACCCGGGCTCATTAGGTAAATATACCAGAAAGATTCGGCCATTCTGTTAATGGTCTCGGTAGCATAGTGGTTAGACTGGTAAGTGCAGTCGCCCGGTTAGCGAAAGATGCGGGTTCGATTCCCGCCTGATGCCATATGACCAAATGTCTTTTTCTTTTTTTCAGATCTTTAGTAAAGAGTTTCATAATCACATATGATTATGACAAGAACTAACTGATGATTGTGTTGTTGAAGCTGTATGTAGCTGCACCTGTGTTGTGCTGTTTTAGCTGAAGTTTTTTTTTATAGCCCAGTTAGGCGCGCATTTGACCACAATCTCACCTGATCGTAAGTGATGATGTGGTCTAAGGTGGTACATGCCGCCCAACAAAGACTGTTCACTCTCTTCTTGAAAATACCCAAGTTTTTCATGAGAAGATTTGCCTCTAGACCAATAAGTAGTTTATACTGTTTTGAACTGAGATAAAACTGCAACCTGTGCCTTAAACTATCTTGCTAAATTGGCGAATCGTGTTTCAGTTATTAAGCAATAACTCTACGAGCTTAAGGTCCAGTCGTCGGTACAAATTTATTGTTTGACGTCCTCATAAATAGTGCGACCTTTATTAAACGACGCAAGTCTGGTTTATGGGCACAACTGCGCCTGCGTTTGCGTCTAAAGCTTTCGGTTGCTAACGAGTGCTGAATTAAATTTATCCCCGGTAATTTAATTAGAGTTAGTGCAAACATCGAGGTGCCCGTGTCGCAGTTGTGACAGTGATCGGCGACGATCTCTGTTGTAAAGCAACACACGACGGGTCGGAAATGGGATGGGTGACCATCCCGACCGAAATTTAGTGATGTGTATTTCGGGCATCTCCGTGCTTTGGAAGACACGTTAAGCAGTTGGTCCCGGTTGACGTCGCTTATGTCAGTCATTAAGTCTAGTCAGAGGCCTTAGGGCGGCTTGATAACATCTGACAATAAGGTTGCTCACTAACTTTTCACCCCTCCAACAATCCGCACTGAGCCCGCGTGTTGGAGTATGGCTTGTTCCACCTCATAGTTGAGGTGAGGCCTGTGCCCAGCAGTGAGACGTATATAGGCCGTTTATGTTATTTAATTAGAGTTAGTGCAAACCTGAATTTACGTATTTCTGAAAAATGATCCTGGTGAGATCCAGGCCCCTTAGTTAAACACTCTGGCTCGAAACCCGATGGTCCATAGATTAAATCTGGGCGAAACACATCTACTTTGTGTTCATTGTACAATTCGCGGCTAACTCTCCGGTGATGGCAAACACCGATATAAAACTCAAGCAACGCGGATAACGGCAGTAGACTCGCCCCTTAGCACGTTGGGTTCAAATTCCCTCGGCGAAATGTGGGCTTCTGAATAATCCGTTCACCATGACGGCAACAATCAGTGTGCTACTGACTAACCCATTAGGGAGGGTATGTTGTTATTGTAGAAAATGTTGTAGAGAAAGACCTAAGTACTGATGATCATTTGAACCCAAAATTAAGCAGAGCTTTTCCTTTAGCAGAGCTTTTGTTTCTATTCGAACGAATAAAAAATTTGTAAACCTACTAAGCTTCCCTAAGAATAGCAGCTACTTGTTTTCTTGAACTAGCTTAGGTTACGTTGCGTTGGACTTTATGATATCAAAGGGTGTTTACAGGTCCCAAAAGAACTTCAACCTCCTGTTGAAATAGGAGATCAACCCATTTCACACTGTAAACTTTGAACGCTTTGTCTCATGACTAATAATCAGATCGGTAAAATCTAGCTATATAGATAGATATTCTTTATTGTACAAAAACAATAGGTATTATAGTTGAAGTTGGAGTTACTAGATGTTTTGCCTATTTATTATCAAACGAACTACTCATACCATTTAATTTTCAAATAGAAAATAAACTGTTATTCATCTAAGTATTGATGCTGAAATGGAAACAAAACCAAGTTTCCTTAGTCTAGTCTTTCGCAGCATGCAAGCAGCAGCCGTATGCAAATGGAGGCCTCGTTGGAGCCGCGGTTGCTACGCGCACTCGGGGCGCCCCGAATGTCACGCACATTCGATACGAAAAGTGTTTGGACAAAACAATTGGACACAATTTTTTTTTATCATTGTGGCTGTTTAATATACCAGATTTCGTGCTAAGAGACGTAAGCTACAGAGTCTAGAACATCGTTGAAAGATTCGGATTTTTATCGGTTGCATTTTGGAGAGTGTGCCCTGGAGTTGCACAACATAATTTCCCCTTTCCCCTTCCTCCATCGGACCACCAGACGTACTGGCTTGCGTCACCGCTTAACAGTGGACGTGCCACACATACGCACGAAGCGCTTTGCTTCCACCTTCATCATGCGTCCCGCTAGGGAGTGGAACGCCTTGCCGGCGTCAGTGTTTCTCGAAGAGTACAATTTAGGAGTCTTTAAGCGAAGAGTGAATAGGTTTCTTCTAGACAGGCATGCTCCATCGTAGACCGCATTGTCGCTTTCCATCAGGTGAGATCGCTGTCAAATGCTGAAATGAATTTTAAAAAAAAAGCAACTGTTCTCGTTTTAGGCCAATTTATGCGATGACGGGATGTACTGAACTCGGTCTGTAGTGGGAGACAGTGGAAGGACCTTTGCCTTACAATTTTTATGAAAAACTTACAGGTTACATTTTTCAACATGGTATTAGGTAAAGTCCTGAAAGCATAGGGAAAAGGGAGAAAAGGCTGAAAGCAGTAATGCTGAATTTGGAACTGTCTACTCAGATTTTTTAAATCAATGAAACCATACTTTTTTTGTTATTTTTTTCCAAAACTACCATTGTATTATTACCCCATTCTGTAGTGAGACGTACGAGAGTAAAATTGTTGGAGAATCGGCCCTTATAACTGAAACTCAATATATAATGTTATCTCATTGGAGTTATCAAAATATTAAAAACACCAAAAGCTTTTTTGTTCGCCTGTACCCCAGCGTCGATATTAGAAAGCGAGTTGGCGCCAGCCTGCGCGCTTCCACTTTTGACTCTAATTATACCAATCAACCGAACAACAATATAATATGAAAGTTGCCCGTGTGTCTGTTTGCATAATGTCCTAGAATGGAGCCCGGAGCTTTGTTTACGAGCAATCTGAGATGTCTTTAATTGGCTTTGGGTGTAAAGGCAGTTCTAGCAAAAGATCAAAATGTGTTGTTAGATTCTAGTTTGGTTGGAACTAGCGAGTCGCGAATATGAATGAATCACATTCGAATTGTTAGTAGTTTGTTACTAATCATCATGTATTTCAAACGCCAGATTAGTAACTTGCTCGCTGATTTCAGCGATTATTATCAATTAGGTGATACTTATCTGATCATGATTGCACAATGCAAAAGAAACATGTTTCCGAACTAACTCGACTCTACATAATTCTGCTAGATTCTGAAATTAAAATACGTCTTCATCGTACTTATATCGTAGTAATTTTAAAAAAACCTTTGAAATAGTCTGAAAAGTCAATAAAGGTTAGAGCTTATTTTCGCGCAGCATAATATCTACTACACTTGCAGTTTAACTTGTATACTTAGTTTGTAATTATGATTTCGTTAGTATTTTTCAAATTCTCACATCGCTAGCTGGGCTGGAATTCGTATATGTCGTGATGTCATGAAACTTCAATTTGCCATTGTAATCAATGTTGTTTTAGCATTATATTTTGATTAAAATAGACCTGTGACAAGGACTTTCAAATCGTCAAATTAACCAAAAGAAAAAATAGTTACTATTAGACATCATAACACCATGGTTTCCAAGTACACAAATATGTTGACTCTATTACCGGTGTCGAACTGTTGTTTCTTAACTAAGAATAACATGCTTTAGCGTTGCATTCGATTTCATGAATAAGGGGGTAACAATTAAACTAATGATAAAGTGGACTTAGGTGTAATATGTCCTTAAGACAAATTACAGTCTTTTGAATTACCTATACTATCTTAATCTAATATTTTATACTCAGCTTTACGGTGTGTTTTAAAATAAACTAACTCAGTTGTTATGGTCTCTGTGTTCATAGTTTGTATTCCGTTTCGCCCAACATGTTGTAAATATGTAATGCTCGCCTGCAATTCCGCTCTGTGCTAAACAAACAAAACACAGTTGAATGTTGTTTTTGCATATTCAGATGCCATATGAAAAGTAACGCGTTTGAGTGCAATTTGCAACTACAGAATATTTAAAAACTCCAACGAAACACGTCAGTTTTTTCGCTCTACAAATTTGGTGGTTCTATTTCAAAGGGTTTTGGGTTGAGTAATTCTTGCTTTTATCTGTAAACTATCTGCTTATTTCAACAAGTAGACCGTCATCCAGTATTTTATTATATGAAAATCAATTATTCTATTTTAATTTTCTTTTCATAATAAATGATGACTTGCTGGTGAATGTTGAATTTAAGTAATACTAATTAGTAGTAATAGTTAATTAATTTTAAGTTATGAAAACCACCAGTGTTTTAGATACTTTTGAAAATGCAAGTTTGAATGTCGATATCGATTCTGCAAGCTCGTTTGCTCTGATAAATAGCTATTATTTATTGCACAATAACATTACAGTTGTATTAAATTACAGAGACCAATGTACAATTTCGTACATGATTGATTCGTATTTACTTGTCAGAAAATTGAAAAATGAAAGCGACTGAAGCAGTCATTTTCTGACACATTTCTACATTTTCTGAAGTGTAGGCTCTTGAGTGTCACAGATGACTATACCAACCGGACATCATGAGTATGCTGTTGGCGGATGAGACTTCAGGCAAACGTCGACAAGAAGTGTCTTGTCTTCTTTAAGTATATTATACCTATGCCACAGACATCAGTTACGATACTTGAGATTTCTGCGATAGTTAACACGTGGTACATACATGTTTCTTTTTCATACGAGTAATTTCAGGTTTTTAATCAATGTATGTTACTTACTTACCTCTACCGGAAGAGATCGCTTTTAGCGATAAGGCCTTATCGCTAAAACCACTAAAATTTTTGTAAGCATTGCAATGTATATGTTTTCTTTGTGCAATAAAGTATATCTTATCTTATCTTACTTTTCATTCTTAGCTTTACCTGCTCTTCCATCTTCTTGACTGATTTAAAAATAGGCTCATTTTAATGCTTTTTTCAGGTCAACATAAAATAACATGCAAAACCAAACACAGTGTAAACCCAATAAGGTCAAACTGTGTCATTAAAACCGTCAAAAAACACAAACAACTAAAACGCCGTAGGTAAAAAATATTCAGTTATTTTTATTATTCCAAAAGCTCAGGGCAACATGTTTGGACAGCCGCGGCCTGTCAGCCCGTCCGTCAGGCGATACTTCGACACCGCTGTTTACAAGAGTTCATTTTGTTAAACAACATTCTGTTAACTGCTTATAAAAACACGGTATTTTTATCATCGAGTTGGAGGTTAGGTATATCAAGCTATAGATAGCTTCCATATGAAATCTATAGCTTGATATACCTAACCTCCAACTCAAGCTATCTATAGCTTGATATACATAACTTCTAGCTATAACTCTGAACTCTAGTTCAGAGTTGAATAACATTCTATTGATTTTGCCCAAGCCAAGATAGGGCTTAAGATTGAGCTAAGTCTTGCGAGATGAGGAGAAAATGATGTGACCAAAGAATTCTACTCCTGCATATATTTCATTTTTACAGTAAGGAGAAGTCTGCAAAATCAACATAAATGTCAGAATTTGGTTGGCTTGATTTGTTTCAGAACTATTTATCATTAAAAAGAGGTTCATTTAAAAATGATACGGCAGGATGACTTACAGTTGTTAAAAAACAAGAAAAGTAGCATGAGAATTGAGAGTAGAATCTGAACGTTCCGCTATCTAAACGCATCTACGAGTACGTTGGGCCCTACGCTGTTGATATGACAAATATCGAAAAATAAAAGTGAACCGATGTTGGACCCTTGTGGTATACCGGATGAGGCGTTCATTAACAAAATGATCCACGAGGTCAAACGCCATAAACAAAACAATATAAGCAGAGGCCGTTTGAACCTTACTACCAAAATTAATTTCAATGAACCTAGCTCTGGAACTAGAAGACCGTCCAGAGACGAAATTTGAATCAGAATTTATCTATAAAAGGATTATGTTTTTACCAAGTAAAGTCCGATTTATAACACATTGTTGAACTGGTTTACGCCTAGGGTATTTAATGAATTTAAGAATGGAAAATACACGAAAATATTCTTAATTTTTCACATAAAAATAACTTTGAGATCGACAAACTTGTTTTTATTGAACAGACATTTGACAACGATGGCTGTTGAATTAGGAATAGCTAGTTTCTAATCAATGTAATGACAAACTACGTACGTTTCACCCGTGATGTGAGAACAGTCGGCGTTAGAGCCATGGGACCTTTCAGAGTTACCAAAATAATATATTTTATATTGATTAAGTTTCTGAATGATTACTACAGTTTCAACGATACTATAGTCTTTACTGTTGATGTGTTAGCCCATTTCATAATTGAGGTAAATTAGGACCAAACAAATAAGGTCATCATACACTTACGTAAACTGCTACTGTCAATGGTCTGAATGTGGCTTAATAATGACTGGCCGCAAAGAAAAAGAAAGAAAAAAGCGGACATGCGCGATCTGTAGCACAGCTCTTTGCGATGGTCCCGTATCTGGTTTCCATACCGGAAAGTCATAGTAAGATTTGTACATTGCTGAAAGATCTTGCTAAATTATTATTCTCTCTTCAGCTGTGAGACAGTAGTGCTGTTAAGTTGAAGATTAGATAGGTTAGTCATGTAGGCTTTTTATCATAAAGTAAGATTACTACACTCTCTTTTAGTTAAGATAGTAAATACATACAGACAACGGATTAAATTAAGATGTGGTGACCACAAAATTTTAGTAGAAGTCAATCAAAGGTGAGTCGTGTTTATAATTGTTGTGCAATGATAAGAAATGCAGGAAGCGTATTCTCATTTTAGAACCTTGCACGGTGGAACCCTGAAAATGTTTTGTTATGTCACTCCCCACAACGAAAAGCGAGCGAAACAAAACGAAACAGTAGCTAAAATTACAACACTAATGTAACACTTGGAAATGCTCATATTTTTCATATTGGGGTAGGTTCCTAAGATACGGGTCGATGACTCTACTCATGGGCGGCACTAAAACTAGAAAATGCATAGAAACGTTTTGAAGATTAACCTAAAAACCTTATGCCACAACGATAGAGCTCAATTAGAATGATAACTCGCCACAGCGAATGCACTAGTAAAATTGTAGTTGCAGTAACTAAACGTGTTTTGTGGTTGTGTGCGTAACACCTCTAACAGATATAACTAGTGTTGTGAAACTATTTCGTAATGTTCCCTCGAAAATTCTAATAAGGCAGGTATCGATTCGATCAATGATTTGTTTAGAGATTGCTCGATTATTTACTAAAGGTCAGATAGTGCAATGCTATTAAATTAGATTGTTTTATGTGTTGTAAATTTTGTTTGATTGTTTAATTTCGATTCACTAAGCTAGGGAACGGTTTACGATCGGTATAAATTGATAACGACATGAAATGAATGTGTTAGAGTTAAAATGGATTTAACTTATTCGATTTTAATGTACGTTGATATTGCATTGGCAATTTCCATTAGATATTTATCTGAAACCTATGTTTTATGTTCCTAATCTAAACTTACGAAATCAGAAATTAGTCATGGTTTTTGAGTAACTGTGAGTTGCTCTATGATTTTACGATGATAATTTCGTAAAAGAATTTGCCAGCTTTTTAGAATTAAGTACTTAGGTAATCGCATTTCAATACCATACAATTTAGAAATAGATTGGACCGGACTATACCATAATGCCTGCCCGCTTTGGATTCATATCCCTGTTTGAAATACTCGTAACAAATGAGTCTGACAGACAGTCTAATTGCACATCCGCCATCAAGTTTTCTTCTTCGCCCACTGATTTACTGGTAGAGAATGTCTTCAAGCATTTAGTCTGCCAATTGGAATTTCTTATTTTTTCTTGAGAAATTTATTAAATAAAACTCTACAGATTGTTTTAGGAAATCGTATTCCAGGAAGTTGGTGTTGGATAGTCATACTCAACTTGCGCACCATCTGGCCTTCAGTGGATACTGATAAACGCAACTATACACACAACTTGCCACATCACTAGCTCGGGCAGTGCACTCACTCACACATGCTCAGCTCTCGCTTAGCAACTGAAGTGAAGGCAAAAAGATCGACTACGTAGACCGGTATCCAGACAACACTACTTTCTGCCACTTGCTCCGTGCTTTAAACTACATTGCGTTCCAACGCTTCTTTCGTTCCGTGATATTGAGTGCGGCTATAGCAAAACCAGCAATGGATTGAGCTCTATGAGAAATCTGTTTTAGATTTAGAGAGTGGAGACCTACAATGAAGGTTCATAGAATCGCATCTATTTTCTAGGTTGTTCAGCAGGACCTAGGCAACCTAGGTGTAGCGAAGTAAAAACTAGTCGGCACATGGTCTTATATTTTAAACGGCGGATGCAATAGCCATGTAGGACGTGAGTAGGTTTTCTAAAATGGTCTAGAAATTGATTAAATGGTGGACGAGTTGAAAAAATATGTTGTAACACTGATTTTTACTCGGCACTTCTTTCGAACGAGTGCTAGTTGTTAGTTATGTCTAAATAAGGATGAATTATTGTGTCTGAAGATTTATAGTATGTTTAGAGCACTGATTAGCTTTAAGTGTTGCTGTAAGAAATTGTGATTTATCATAATGAGTAAGTTTAAAAAAATATTGGATATCTGATTTTCGAAGAAGCTTCAGAATCGAGCTTTGGAAAATTCCATGAAACAGTTTGTGACATTGTGTAGAGACGGTATTAAATCCGTATTCAATAGTTTGAAAATTGCTTTAAGTCATACAAAGGCACAATGACGTAATATTTAACCAGTTATCGCTTGGTACCACCTCCAAAAATACTCAAACTTGACCTTTTTCGATTACATAACCAGCAGAGAAATAATTGTGGCTATACTGTGTCCAAACCCAAACCCAGGGTAGGTATTGACCTATACACACATATTGATGTGTTACGGATTTTCGCAACTCAGTCCGGGTAAATTAAGGGTTATTTATAAGTTTATCTTCTCTTTCTCCATGACACAATTGGCTTCATACTTAATGTTATTAAGCTGAAGACTTTTGCTTGTCAAACAAGCATTCGTTTATCTCAAAAAATACTGAGTTTTTTTTGCTAGTGAATGCAATAGGCTACTTAGGAACACGTTACGACCAATAAGACCAAAGCATTCATGGAAAATGTTGTTAAAACGTGAAAATATACATTTATTTTGAGAGCTTCTGTTGTGTGCTTTGCATAAATAGTCTAAGTTACGCTGAAACCATGCACGATGAAATAGTTCCCCTTAAAGTTCTTGAAAAATCCGCGACAGCATATAACTTTCAAGACTGACTTACGGCCCGAGCACAATCTACCAGCAAGCGACGTTCTCACGATGCCGCGTCGTAGCACGATGCGACGCGACGTCGTATCGTCCAATTTCGTAAGAGCCCTTAGGTATAATCTTGGCACCCTAGTTGGCACTTACTCTACTCTTCTTCTTCTTCTTCTCAGCATTTGTGCATCCACTGCTGGACATATGCCTCTTGCATGGCTCTCCAAAAAGATCTTGATGCGGCGAGTCTCATCCAGGTCGGTCCTGCTGTCTTTTTTATATCGTCCGACCATCTGGCAGCTGGTCTGCCAACACTTCTGCTTCCTGTACGAGGTCTCCAAAAAAGGGTTCCGTACGACCACCTGTTATCATCTCTTCGGCATACATGACCAGCCCATTGCCATTTCAGTTTTACAACTCTCGTAGCTATGTCAATGACTTGAGTGCGTCGGCGAATGGTCTCATTTCTCACTTTTTCTTTCTACTCTAGTGCCGCGTATTTCAAACGTCACCTTTTACCCCATTTCCTATTTCAGTGCTCTGCTGCTTATGTCTGTTTTACATAAAAAATGCTGACATCTTAATTAATCATAAGATGCCTGATTAAGTAGAATCGAATGAAATAATACCCCTGTGCATATCACTTATCCGAGTTATTCACCGTGACATCTGATTACATGGAATCAAATGAGAATCCCGACCTTTTTGTACAATGCTTACATGGCATGACCTGAATTGCAGTTACGGTTTCCACAATAGGTATCACAGTTCTGCTGACAAATTAAAATATGTGATTTAAATACTTTGTTTGTACAATGTGTGACGTTAACGACTAAATCGCGTGATCCTACTAATAATATAAATGAGAAAGTTTGTATGTGTGGATGTGCCGTGTTGTCCTTTTACGTAAAAACTACTGAATGAATTTAAATTAAACTTCTACAATTTATTAAAAACTGACGCCGATGCTAAGCATCAGCTTTAAGGTCTAATTTTTGGCCACAGTCCTTATCTCAAATATGAAAGGGGGAGAGGCATAGATTGATGGAGGTAGGACAAACTGCTTACTGCTACGCACGTCAAGCACGTGCTTACCGAAGCACGGAGACTTTTGAAAAACTAAGTTTTTCACTCGATTTCGGTTACGATGCTGCTGGGTTACCACGACCAGGGGTTGCTGCTCAGTCCCCAGGAAACTATCATTCAGCACCAGTTCTTGAATTTGAAGCTGGAACAACCTTGTTTTTTAAAAGTGAAGGTTAGGCCAATGATGCCAATGATGGATGACCGAACCAAAATCACAAAGATGTTGGACGAACCAAAAGTTCGATAAGTAAGTCAGACATCTTATTTGCTCTGCGTTTCAACCACCCGGCGAAACTATTTCGGCCAAAAGGTAAATGGCCGAATGTGTTTCATTAGCATTTCGAAATAGAACTAGAAATTTCTAGCAGGCAGGTAGGTATATAGACTTGAAGTCTGTTTACTCATTATCGACAAGAAAAATAGCCACACGTTATTGCGGCTGGTCATGGTTTTACTCACGTTCATAGCTATAAAGTTTATTGTTTCTACCCACATTTTCAATACAATCCACACTTTAATACCTAGACCGTAAGCTAGAACTTGGAACGGTACTATTTTCAGTAAACAATGCTTTAAAACAGTGTGTCGTCAGTTCCGATAACGCTATTGTTGTCAAGTTATGAAAATATGTTGTATAATTGATTACCTAGCCATTCGCTTCGATTTGAAGCGGTCAAGTCAAGATCATTTTTATACCTACTGGGATACAATTAACTATGATGTCCTTGAGATAATGGACAGGTTAAATAAAGTCACATTGTCGAAGGTAGTAAAAACTGTATGACGAACGACTTAACCACCGATAATATATGCTACTGACTCGAAACCTAGATACTCTTGCCGTAAAGGCTTAACCCCCTTATTCATGAAAACTTAAATAGCTCTTCAACAACACGTTAGTTTTTGTATCGCTTTGTCTCTTACATTCCTGTTGCTGCCGCACGTTGCGAGTAAGTGACATAAAACGTACTTCAAACGGCATAACTATGCTTCAGCGTTGCGTTCGTTTTTATGAATGAAGGTGTTTTTTTCTTTTTCTTTTTTTGTTTAAAATGGGTCTGCGTTTGACCCCAGTCGCGCCTGGTTAGCCATGACGAGGTCGAAGGAGTAACACGCTTACCCAGAAAATGCCTATTCACTCTTGCCTAGAAGACACCAAGGTTGTATGTATCCGGAAACACAGACGCAGGGAGGGCGATCCACTCTATAGCGGTGCGGACCAGAAAGAAAGCACCAAACCGCTTAATCAGAACCGCTGGAAAGTCGACCACATGGAGGAGTAAGCCCTCACGGCGGCTAGTGGTCCGGTGGTAGAACGTAGAGGGTGGTACCAGGTCATGAAGTTCCTGTGCACACTCTCCGAAACACAATATGTATGTGTGTATATGTTTACAATGATTTGGCAGCATTTTTTAAATCTATTGTGTTCTACTGCTAGACAAAGGTCTTCCAGTGATAACTTTCGGATCTTATCGATTCGCTTGACTCCTTAACTCTTCGTTCTATCGCCTGTACTTTGGACTTTTCACTCTCGGTTAGCGAACATGTAGCGCAGGTTGGCAATAAAATTATTTATTGCCAACAGTTTCACTATTTATCAACTTTTCATATTCAACGTCTCTAATAGCAACCAAATCAGTTTTTCATCATCCCCATACATTTTCCAGAAAGTCATAAGTTGCAACATATTTATTATGATGAATTGGTCACCCATCTAATTCGATTTAGCAATAGGCACAGTTTTTGAAGCTTGACCCAAAAGATCCGGACGGAAGCCATTTCCATCACCCTTGAAGATTTATAAGATGTTTCTAACGTGATGAACAACATATTTTAACATGTATTTAAACGTCCTAAAGTAGGTCGTTTAGATTAAATAAAGTACGTATGGAAATAGATAGCAAAGCGGAACGGAAAGCAGAAATAAATTATGGGTGATGAAGAGAGTCGTGATATGAATGACTTTAACCCTTCAGGAGGTAGACAAAACTTCACTTAAACTAGGAAACCGCGTAGGGTGAAAGAGCAATTTTATTTTATTCTTCATTACTTAGTTCGTTTCTTTTTTTAATCAAGAAGAAATGTATTTACTATGTTGTGAATATGGGTGAATAACCTGAAATAAATGCTTTTTTTTATGAGAGATAACTAATCAGCGAACGTCAAACTTTTGCAGAAATAGTGTGAAACTTCTTTTTTCTGTTTTTCTCCCTGAGTAAACGATAAAAATTAACAAAGGCCACGTTTAACGGGTGACCCTTTCAAAGTTCTTACAACTGTTTCGTCTACATATATGACGTCGTTTACTAGGTGTATTTTTTTGGTAATCAGTTTTATTTTAAAATAATGCAAGCAAAACACCATTGCGGTGTTTTAAGAGAGTGATAGATGTTCCCAGCGATGGGCGTAGAGCTACCAAGCAGTTCCATCATTTTAAAACTTAACTTAGCAACCACAAAGCAAGTATTTTCTGAAATTAAGCCCAAAGCAAGGAAATGTACAGGCGTCAGCTAGCACGGCAACAGTCAAGCAATAACAGAATAGCAAAAACAATATCTACGCCTAACGGATATTGCTCAGCTCAGATTGACCAACGCACAGACAGACTGTTTTGAAACCGTCATACTGAATAACAATCGACTGCGCCGGCACGGTAAAGAAATATAACAGTAATATGACTCGGCCCCGTCCTTGAGATAAGTGCCTAGAGCCGCGCGGTTCGTCGCTACGCGATAGGGCTGCCGCCTGTAGTATTTTAAAACATCCGGATACCTACCTGTTTCTTTCTTTTCTTTTTGAAATTGTTTTTTGTGATGGTAAATATTGTATTTCTATTTAAATAAATGTAATTAGTATGTGAATGAAAAAGGATGTGTTGATGTGAAAAAAGGATCATACATACATCCTCACAATTTTTCGCATTTACAATATTAATAGGAAGTAAAATCAATTAGAGCGTACATTTTTTGAAAGACCCTATCTAAATACCTACAATGAACCAAATTCTGCGGTGGACTAGCTATAACTAGCTATAGAACTATTGCATTAGCAAATCCCTTACTTGAAGAGTAAGTATGTAGGTCCATAATTTCACTACCAATTGACACGTCGTGCGCGCCAAGGATTTCCGACCTAAGGTCATTCACCCGGTGTGGTGAAGTTAAACCGTAAACCCGCAAATTTTAATGCAAGCGTACTTTACGAATTACTTACTTATCCAACCTACCTATTCTATCTACCGCTGAACCACCTATTTCACTTGTCTGTCACTATCCTTCACTCTGTCAACTCATTTATTCAATAATCTAGGAGTATTACTCGGAGGATAAAGCGAAATACAAGCGTCTTTAAAAATATTGTAACAAATTACGTGCTATTATGTAGGTACGTAACAAAAAAAATTAAGCTTACTCGTACGTAATGTAAAGAATGACATCTCTGGGTGCGTTACTGATGAATTTAAACAACCAAAAACAGCACAATAAAAGAAAATATCTTACCCTGCCATAGTACATTTACAATATTATGTTCACAAAATGGTACAAAACACACAAAACTGTCCGTCCGACACTGCACGGCGCGCGGCGCATTCGCGACTGACAGCCATCGTATCACCCTCGTAACCGGGGCGCGTAGGTATAACTTGCGTTCCGTCCGCTTGGTCGAAGTCACAATACTGTTATATTCCTTTACTGTGGCGCCGGGAAATTATCAACATTGCGTGTTATTTGTATAAGTCTGCCTTTCACAGGAGTTATGACGGTAATCTCTGGGCATTATGGCAGTTCAATCTTTTCACTCGTCTCGATAATCGGCACGTGCCAGGTCGCTTTTCTTCCCAAGCATATGTCAGATTGCCCTCTACAAGTAACGCCCTAGCCCGACCACAATCTCAAAAAGTGTAAGGTACAAATTCCTGCAACTAGTGACATAAGGTCGTAGCTCACTAGGTAAGCGCGGCAACAGCACGGCTCTGACCCAGCAATTATTTTGCCGTTCAGATTTGAACCTTAAGTTGTGGGGGGACGCGAGCTGCGAGTTGAGTGGTAAGGGGCGGCGAGCGCGCTGACATTTCGCCGTTAGCTCGCCGTTGGTTTTCCCATATTATTATTGCGAATTATTTAATAATCCTACTAATATTATAAAGACGAAAGTTTGTATGTGTGGATGTGCCGTGTTGCTCTTTCACGTAAAAACTACGAATGTAATTTAATAAAACTTTACAATTATGTAGCTTATCCATCTGAATCGCACATAGACTACAATTTATAAAGAATAACACTTTTTGTTTTTCAATTTAGTCCACGCTGACGAAGTCGCGGGCAGCCGCTAGTAAAATAATAATGAACCATTTAATTCAGGCAGCAAATAATGTTGTGCATTTGTTGCGTCGGAGCCGTGCAGTTGCCGTGGGGGGATAGTGTGCTACGAGCTTTACGCTGGTTTTCACTGTAGTACCTAAGAACAAACTAGTGGCTACGAGATTTTCCGCCCAAAAACCTCCGCATGTGAAAATAATATGTGTGTTAAAAGCTATGAAATTAAGGATTCTCTTAGAGGGAAAGTAAGTAGGTCAAGTACATTAATAATTTGATTATTTAAAGGCTTAGGTACTTTGTGACGTATAAGCATCCGCTAAGCAAGGATTATAAGGAATTTGGGAGGATGTTGAAAATGTTTGTTTCTGAAAATGAGAATTAGTATTAAAGCTATGTATTAATGAAGGTAGAATAAAAAATATGATTTTAAGGGTTTTTGATTCACAATTTATGGAGGGGTAACGGGGTGTTAAGATTTGGTAGCCCTTTGAATCGTAACTTTTTGTATAATTGACTGGCTGAAATGTTACCTAAGTTCTGGATTTTTGCAAAAAATTGGAAAATTACTGCCAAAAGCGTTATTTAAGTGCTTCATAATTATTACAGTGGGTTTTTATATTTTTCAAACTCTATATAAGTAACAGTTTGTGGGCAAAGACAACCACAGAGTATGCAACCAGGCCAACCAATACACAGGTGGCGCAACGAACTGGAGATTTTTTTGGAGGGATCTTTCTGAAAAGACGCAAAACAGGCACATGGAAGACGAAGAAAAGACCTTCGCCCAGCTTTGGGATCCCAATGACTGAATTAGATCAGTTTAGGCGTTACTTTCTGAACCCATTGTTTCAATTTCTCTATTTTCAAATATAAAATAAAATCTAATCAGAATCTAGGACGAAGACGTTCCGACTACCCCTAAAACTAAGCCGAGCTAAAACTAAATGGAGTAGATAGGAGCGGATCGAGTGCGTTTTACGATGTAGTTAGTTTTATTGCGGCCACGCCTTTTTGTTGTTGTTGTCTGTACGTAAAGACCGCCTTCCACTGTATTCGGCTATGCCAACTTAGTAAAAACTATTATCATTAAGAATGAAAAAAAAAAAAAAATTGATCTCTGAATTATCTTAGACTAAACATGTACATGGCATTTTAAGGCTTTTGTCTAATACTAAACATATAAGGCATTTTTAGTCTAAGCATACTTAAATATAATGAACAGGGGATCCCAAACTAGGCACAGCCTGAATCTTGGGCAACCAAAAGACGAGTTTTAACAACAGAATTACAGTATCTATAACTATGTAGGTTTATTAGATTAAAAAAAAGAAAAAGAAAAAAGTTAAAAGTTAAGATTAGAAAAAGTTAAACTAGGTATAATTATTTATTTTGAAATGATACTAGTAATTTGTAAGTTCTGGTATACTCGCAGAAGTTTTCACTGATGACTGACAACGGCACAAGCTTACAGCACGAATGTTTGAAATTTTTATTCATACGGCGTCAACAAAGATCTGTAGCCCCCTTTCAAATATTAAATAATATAATTACGTGACAGAAGACCACGTTATTCTATTCTAATCATAAAATGTTTAAAGTATCCAGACAGAACCAAAGCAAAGTTTTCTTTCCTTCGGCGTTCATCGTGGCAACGTGGTCTGCTGGAAACCTATTTTTAGTAATCATAAATAAACTCACTTGTACTTTTATTCTCCCAAAATGTTTTTAATTTACTGTCATTTTGTGTTACTAACTAATAATATAAATAAATATGTGTTCATAGTCCTGACGGAGAATTTCACCCGCTAACTTTGGGCCTTCAAACATAATCTCTTCTAACTCTCTACTAACCTTGATATTAGATTCAAGTGCTAAGTCGAAAGTCAAAATATCTTAATTTAAATAGACCTGTTACAAGCGCTTTTGAATCGTCAACAAAACAAACAAAAATGCACTTAATAATAGACTTAAATACTACCTATAATAAAGCTACTAGCCCGCCTAGATCTCCCACCTTGCTATGTTATAAGTGGACGGCAGGCCTTAGCCCGACTTTCGCTCCTAGCTCCCTATGTGCGGTTTATTGCCAGCACCACTATGCCAAATCAGTTATTGCAGTTTGGTAACATCGCGTGCTTCCACTGATATCACTTTCACTTGAGACAACTAAGTGCACTTCATAAAAACCTACTGAGAATTTTTGGGCATTCTCACAATGAGGGCCCTGGTAACATAATTATGCACAAATAAACACCCGTATACCTAACTCTGAACTGGTTGTCAGGCATTTTAGGTTTTTGGCAGAAGCTATGGAAATTCTTTGATTAATTCAGTTTGAAAGTTGAAAATTCCATTCTGTTCAGTTTCCTACCTATCGATCAAGTTTATTGTATCTTGTGTCAAAGTGCAATTCATTTCGGAGATATCAAGAGATTACTTCACTCATAAATATTTTGAAGGGGTTGAACAGTTAGAACTAAATAACAGTAATTCCGTCTTGCTGGAGGCCTCGGGGCGGCTAAATAACATCAGGCAGCAAGCTCACTATCCCCTCGAACTCTGCCAATAATCCACACTGAGCTATATTCACACCTTATAAATATAGGTGAGGCCTGTGCCAGTGTCAAAACTGAGCCTCGCCTTAAATATTCCCAAACACATATTTATTTAGTTAATAACATCCAGACCCTCTACAAAATGTACCCACGATCTGATCAAAGTCGGCGGAAGCCGCTGAATGGTCGATGCCCAGCAGTGGGCGTCGTTCGGCTGACATGATAATGAAGCTGAACACCCAGATACAAATTTTCCTCACGTCAATCTTATAATATGATTCAAACGTTCGATTAAATGTTTATAACAATCTGTTGTAATTGAATGTCCACGCACTGACTTTCTCAGTCTTCGAGCCTAACAATCATGTTAAATCCACAAAGTGTATACCTACGAGGTGTAGACAGCGAACCAAAACAGCATTAAAAATAACCACAACAATAGTCCATCTAGGATGTGTTTTGAAACTGCGCCCGCGTCTCTAGTCACGTGTCGAACGGCGGGTACGAATAGTGCTGATAATTTCGAGTCCCTTTTAGAAATTTATTGTTTTACTGTTCTGAGTTCGAAGCTGGCCTAGGAGGCCAACGATTGAAATAAAGAAGGGAAGGGAAATAAGTATGTATATCAGAACATACAGTTTTTAAAAAAAATATCATATAAGTAACAAATCCAAACAAAAAAACAATCCCAAAAAAAAGGTCAGCTAAACGTACTCGTAGATGCGACCCATATTAGGCCTTCTTTGCTGCGTGAGCTTCCGATAATCATCATTCCAAAACTACTGTGTTTTAATAGCTTAACTCACAAGTCGCAAATGATCAAGAGCGGAAGTGATGTGCGACCAAATTGTTTCAAGTGGTGACTTTGTTTTAAGTTTCGAGTTCACTTAATATTTACTACTAAAAGCCTATACAAACAGCGTCACGGCAATGTTGTCGAAAAACAACATGTTTATCCATTATTGCCTCATGATTTTAGCTTTGGAAAAAACATTTTAGACTGTTGTAAAAACTTGGCTTGACTTATTTTCATAATAAAGTTTTAGATTATAACGAACATTTGTTTTATGAAGTCCGCAAATAAAAGTATTCTGATTAATTCAATTTGTCGACAGTAAACTCGTTAATGTGGTACTGTGTTACATTCTCCAAGAACCTTAAGGTTAATGTACTTTCAGCCCAAACCCGAATATTTTTTCTGGGACTACTTCTACCTTTAATGAGAAGATGATGCACTATCTCTAGTGCTCAAAACAAGAACGACGTAACTCGATTGTTTAAAATAATTTCGCGATACTTCGAGTCCTCCGCATATCGTAAACTGACATCACTAACGTCACCTGCGCACGCGCCGTGCATAGTGAGCGCTGAATCTAGCTCGAGATAATCGCCTCGCGACTGGAATATCGATGTGCTGGCGAAACGCATTATACCAGGCAATGGTATATTTTAACGTCAATCATAATACACAAAGCAAACAGGTCGTAGTAGACATAGATCTATAGATAGCTATGTATGATTAAGTCAGATTTTTGTTTTGTATATCCCAATAGGAGCCTACAATGTCCCATTGCAGGGATTAGCCCAATTCAGATGTCTTTTTAATAGAAATGTGCGTGAAAACTGAAAATGAAGTGATACATAAATGAAGTGATTGGACGTGGAGCGATGTAGGTGTAACCCAGCTGAGGAAAGTCATGCATCTTAGCATTACTTCACTTCATCGCAAATTTCAGGATGTGAAAATCAACTCATTCACAGATTCGCTACGCATAACACAGCTGAGTTTCGTCGCACATCTTTCGAGGAAATTCAGCCTGAAACATAGAGAAAAGATGCAAGTGGGAATGCGATGCGCTTATAAAACTTAACGTGTTGTTGAAAAGCTGTTTAAGTTTTATGGATAGTCTTTTGGTTGTTTCGAGTTGGTGGAAAATGTTACGAGATTTGACAGAGAAAATATCGTTTTTTT
Organism: Udea ferrugalis; assembly: GCA_950022985.1. NCBI lineage: Eukaryota > Metazoa > Arthropoda > Insecta > Lepidoptera > Crambidae > Udea > Udea ferrugalis. The sequence continues at coordinate 677,757 of OX465532.1, read as the reverse complement.
TAATGTTTGCTAATAAGTACAGCGAAATAAAGAGGACTTGTTTCGCCGTACTCATTAGTGAATAGGGCGGAGGAGATGTTTCCCGAATATAAACCTAATATTATAAAACAGAGATTTGGAATGTACAATTACAAAACTTAAATTAGAAGATACCTATTTGCTCTTTTTTATCAAAGTTGGACTTCAACATGGCTTTTCGGATCTAGCTCATAACTAGCACAATCGAATTGCTTAGACAGTTTACCTTCAAGCACCTGTTTGTTGCTTATTTTATTCTATTTCAGGCCTATCTTTCCCTTTTATCTCAAATTTACATTCACGGGATAATATTTCCATCTCCTGCATTTTAATGGTGGGTTCACGGCAGATCGTCGTTACCTGATCAGCATGAGCATACGTTACTCAGCAAGTTCATTGGGACCTCGGCCCTATTTTTCAGGTCGTGAACTCTTGAGTCTTGTGACCTACAAGAGTTAAGTATAGATTAAAGAAACCAATTGCTGGGCAGAACACGTATTAAGTGCGAAGGTAAAGCCAGCAGTATTTTCTAGCATCTTATTAATTCACAAACAAACCAAAAAAAGCCTTAATACTTCCCACTTGCAGGCACAGGTATCAACTCCACCATTAGATGGCGCGAGCTATACTCCAATACGATGGCTCAGTGCAGATTGTAGGAGGGATGTTAGGTTAGTAAAAAGGCCTTAAGGCCCCCGCCAAGGCCTAACGACTGAATTCTAGCGACGTCAACCAGGACCAACTGCCTAAAAGTGTCTTCCCAAACACGAGAATCTTTGACTCAGCATGTTGCTTTACGACTGCTGACATTGACTAACATTAACCTTGACGGTCCACTGTTATACCTGAGCTACATGAAATTTAGAACTGGTTACAAGTTTAGGATTCTGATGAAGCTCCTGAATTCAATAACTGTTTAGTTAACCGTCTGTGTTGTGTGGGTGGAAAGTGATTGCAAAAAATATAAATGCAGAGGGCTTTTGCAGAATCTAATCAAATATTCACTAAAATAGCAGGAGACAACAAAATGGTTTCACATTAAACCTGAATTCCTTTTCAAATTAAAGAGCAGTTTGTTTCAGCCTACGCACTTAACTACTATTAACAAACAACTTGGATGATAACCAAACAATGGAATCAAAAGAATCCAATTGAAAAAGGCAAGAAAATAACTTCGAGTTCAAAGAGCGATAACAGAGCAAGGCAAAGCAGCGCCTCGGTTTATTGGAAACCGGAGCCCTACGACTGCAGACCATTCGAAAACGAATCGGGATTCTTCCGGAAATTGCGTACGAAATCAATTTCATAAGTGTTTTGGGCTTAAACGGAGCGGCGACTTGAAAGTGGGTCGGGAGGGGAGGGGGGAGGTAATGCGTTTGGCAGAGGACCGGGTGTTATGGCGAGAGGTCAATAAATAGCTCAGACCATCTAAATACTCTGGGAAATGGAATTAGGAGCCCTGAAGCAAGGAGCAACTTCGAGTCCAGTGGGATGGAAGGGCAAAAAAGCTGCATGACATCTTTTTCCTAAATAGTGGTTTATGACTCATCAAACCTTCCCCTTTTAATTCCTACTGCTGATCACAGGACTCACCTAAATGAGAAAACATACTCCAACACGATTAACAATGCATGTCAGTGGTGCTAGCTATGAGCAACACGCGAGGCTGGCAACATGTCGAAAGCTCCAAAACAGTATGGGATGTACAATTTTTTGTTAAAGTGTGGGCTTCCGAATGTTTTCTTCACCTTGACGGCAACAGTCGCACTGCCTTTGATTACCCCGTTTGGGATATAGTCATGAGCCTATGCTTTTTTGTGATACAAATTGTCAATAATTTAAACCATATTTTTTCCACTCTAAATATTCCGTATCATTCCTATTGTTGTTGCATCCACAAAGCAAAGCAAGTAATCGATCATGTATGCAGCTTGCAATAGGAACATTGTGTTTGCATCTGAACAGCATTCACAACAACTTGCTATTCTATGCACCGCCGGGGCAAGGAACCCGCACGTGACTTAGATACTGGATGGAACTGGATTGAGGCGGAATGAACCGGTTTGTTTTCAGTGGCGAAAAAGAAATTGAAAGAAAAATTAAGCTTGTAAAAGTTAAGATAAGCTAACACAGACTTTTCTGCCCTTAACGGTTACTGACTTTTAGGCGGCTTCATCGCTAAAAACAATAACTTCCAGGCAACATTTAGAGACACAGGTATGTCAACTTATTAAATTAAGTGATACGAAATGATGGAATTATGGTGAAGATCGTTGATGAAAGAGCAAAGAGATAACGATTGTAGGTATATGTATAAACTAGGAAGAAGTAGAATATAGGACTTAGATAAAGGAGCAAAATAAATAAGCGAAGAAGCACTCGAAGAGTCTAACAGATACATAATTCAACTAAAATTAAAGATAAAATTATGGTTCCCCAAAAACAGAATACTTATTAAAATACATTTAGGTATCTTGTGTTGCTAAAAATTTTTGTATCTCAATGATTTTAAATGACAAGTATTCCTGCTCATTGAATTCGTTTGAATGATTTTAATAATTTAACGTTACAATGATTTCCTTTGAAATGAAAATCCCCACTTTTTCTCATGGTCGCAAACAGGAAAAGCAATGTGTCCTTTTTCGGGAGGATTCCAGAATGAAAAATTAAATGACTAGGAAAACATCAATTTAAAGACATTAATATGTATTTTAAATTCATTTACCTAATTCATTTGTTACAATTCAGGCTAACATCTGTTTAACAGTAAATGTTTGAAAAATATTATGACCTTAGATACAAAACTGACTGTTTTTATAGTGAATGCTTGAATATTCAACTTTGATTGGCTACCTATTTCCGGTGAGTATTCCTTGCTCAATTTTTATAATTGTCATTTAAAAAGATTGACTGAAAAAACTAGAAAATGAGAAACCTAATCTGCCGTTGACTGTGCGATCCATAATCCAGTACGAGTAGCGATAGTAGTAATAGTAGATAGTGGTAATAGAGTATGTACATATTTATAATCGGATGTCATGAAACTTTCTACTTTAACGTGCTTTCTGAGGCACGAATATGCCTAAAAAACCATCACTATATTTCTGTTGGGTTGGTCACCCATCCAATCACCCGAACTGACTCGTGTAGCCTCGTCAAGAAAAACATCGGTTATTTTGGCCTACCCGCTGTCTGAGTAAAACCGCGGGCCTCGTGTCGCCATTTATTTTACCTCATCATGCGTATCAAGCATGAGAACTCCTTATAGTATCTTACTCGTGGACGGCCTAACTGCGCTCTAATACTCGACCAAATGCATTAGTTTACATCGTGATCCATCAACGACTTACTATAATTTTTGGCATCAATTCCAATAACGTAATACTGCACGCAACAGATACCAAACGCGCGCTGTCATAACTGTCAGAAAATCCAAGATGGCGGGCGCGATGGTGCGTGCCACGTGGCGGGAAATAATATTCTACGCTCGTGTAGATTAATTTAGTTTTCTATTTCAGTTTAGTTGGAGATAAAAATACTTGTTTCCCGTGTCAGCGTGGACTTTGTTGGGCATCAAATGTAAGCTTCATCAAACTGAGGTTAATACTGCGAAGAAAATTGAGAATGGAATAGAAATGAAAAAAAGGTGTATTAACTGGTCCAAAATAGTGCTTATGCTGTTAAATATAAAATTGTTATTAAAGTGCTTAAGATCATTGTGTCTTCGTATCCCAGTGGATACTTAATCACTCGTTCAACTCGCCCGTGTGGTCCCAGGTTGAATTTAATTTCCAGTGACATGTGGGCTTCTGAAAGTTCCGTTCAACATGCTGCCTTTTGACCATTCCGTTAGGTATAATGAAAATGGTGTCGATCTTCCGGGTATTATAATATTTACCTATTTATTTTAAATATGACTTGGTAACAAAATGTTTAATGACCTGAGTTTTTTCCTTCATCCCCGAACCACTTTCCGCAAATGGCTCGGCATTAAATTAAAAGAGCCATAACTCAAGTTTCCAGAAAAACGCACACGTTAACACGCGCGCCCTAAGTCATAAATTGTTAATTTGGAGAGGAGGGTCCTTCGGGAGAGGCTCCGTGTCTTATCAACTTCTTCACAGTCTACAGGTTATTGAATTAATACAACACAGTTTGGTTGCATTCTGTGATAAGCGTGATGGGGTTGCGTTTTCATGACCTCGTAAAAGAATGATGGAATTAGGAAGAAAGTGCATGAAATAACTTTTCTTTGCTGATAATACAGTCTTGACTTCTGAGGAGAGCGTCGTGCCTCAGCTAAAAAAAATACCATTTTCATAAAGACTGTTGTTTGTTCAGTAAAAGGTTTCGTAAACATGATTCTGTATCACTTTTGAATATTTGGCAGGTTTAGAAATCAACATAACATACCCTCATGATTATTTTCCCTGGTGGCTTAGTCAGAGGCACACTAATTGGTACCGTCGTGGTGAACGGGACATTCAGAAGCCCACGTTTCGCCAAGGGAATTTGAGCCCCACGTGGTAAGGGGCGAGCCTACGGCCGTTATCTTGAATTATATAACGGTGTTTTTCATCACCGAATTGTACTGTAAATTGTAGTGTTTAATGTAGTTTTTTTTCATGTTCAGAATATACAAGCTTCAATAAATGTTTTCAGCATGTTCAAGCACTTGTTTATTAGTGTTCACTTGACGTCGGGGCTGGGCTCATCCAGGACATGACGTCATGTGCGGATGTCATGAACACGGGCATGCGCGGCCATATTGCACAAAATAATAAACATGAATGACGTACGTACAACAATGACGACAAAACAGTGCACTTGAGCTTCGAAAAGCACGTCATGACCCTCATACACCTAAATTTATATGGAATGAGCTCTCCACCCGAGGCTTTGCCCGCATAGTAATATTACCTACCACCTTTTGTGACGAACGCTTTATTTAAAAGGGGGGTTTGCTTCACTTATCATACCCGTCGCCTGGGGGCGAACGGGTTTTGAGAGACTCCGCGTCTGGAAAGAGCCCTCTTGATCAAGAAGCCGCCCAAAGACCTTCACCTTCCTACGGTTCTCCCTCATCGCCATTTGTGGGGAGAGAGGATTTGGAGGAAGAGGGATGTTAGCCGAAGCCCTCTGATGCATATTCTCCCCGGCAGGGCCCACCTTTGTGGAGGGCTCGACGTGGAGGACACGTGTCCTCTTCCAGGTAATAGGTAGGCTGCAGCCATGAGAACCGAGCCTAGTAGCGATCTTCTGTTTAGTATCGTGGGGAAATCCTATGGTACCTCGCCGCTCGTGATGACCACTAGGTTATGTCTAACTTCTACCGACTAAGACTCTACGGCATGCGACCGCGGTACTTTGGCGGCGAAGCTAAATCTACCTAAATGGTTACACCACACTGCTCCACCGTAAGTGCTTACTCCAACTGACCCCCCAACAAAGGAGGAAGGCCACGTGCCCGCCTGGAGCACCCAGTGGAGACGCCGTGCATTGCGGACCAGAGCACCCCCACACTCAGGGCCGATGGCTCTTACCGTAGGCAGACTCCACTGAGGCCGCAACCACGGGCCCAATCGGCGGTTGTTTCATGCTTCACACTTATCAAGAGTTACCTTATTATTATTTACTTGAAGCTCATTTGCCACTGACGTATGAAAAAACGACTAAATACTTTGACAGTTATCATTCCTTGAAAAAACAACTTCTTGATGTCACCAACGGCGCTGGCGTCGCTCCAGGCCGCGTTGGGTGCGCGTGCGGCTATATACGAGCGCGCGTGCACAACGCTGCGCTAACAGTTCTAATGGTTCATTAATCTGGGGCTACACGACTGGGAACCGACCCCGGAACTCTCTGCGTGGTAAACAAGAAGGCACTCTGCCAACACAATCGTGTAATGTAATTTGGGTTTGTTAGTAAGACACGTTAGAAGAGGGGAGCAGGTTTCGTCCCGATAATAGATACCGGCACGTGGCAGGTCGCTTTTCTCCCCAAACGTTAATGTCAATTCCGATTGCCCTATCCAAGTAAGGGCCAAGGTCCGTGTTCCCCTCTGGGGCACCCTTAAGGATGTTAATTTGAATGTCAGGGTTGATAGCTCTTTGCGCCATCATACTACAGTCCGGTAGAGTATTCAAAGCCAGCAGCGGTGGCATGGAGAAGATCACGCGCCAGTTTTTCGCCAGTAGAGTTCTTGACAAGAGATCTCGGGAACCCCTGATAAGCGCAGACGACGGTCACCGGGGGGTTTAATCAGTGTCCCCATCCCTTCTGGAGTGGGTGAGTACGAGACACCCTCGCCCTCCCTCCGAAAGGCTTTTTGTGCGTATAAGCATTTCCTTCAACAAAAAAAGGTACCAGGTACCTATTGCAAATTGAAACCGAAAGACCCGTTATTCTGAACGTGGCCGATGCACTTTCTAGTGCATTTGAGAAAAAAAGGTCAGTCTAATTAGTAGCTAGTTTAGGTTTCTACACCAGCACAAATGTCAGTGTATCTTGGGTAAAGAAGTGCTTTAATGATTAGAACACTTTTGGGTATGTTGCCGATGTCTCCATAGTTATGGACGTTGCCTGCTGCGTAAACCTGTGGGGGAGTCTCACTAACGTATGTTCAAGGGAGGATGTCCCATGACCGAAGATAAGGGTCCTAATAAGGATATAACCGTACCTTGTTGCACAAAAAAATAAAATCACACAACAATGCTTACAGATATTTAGAATGTACAATTAAACGGCCTTTTCGCTAAGAGCAATCTCTTTTAGACAACTTTAGCTAATGAAACTGGAAAAGGAAGTAGATGTGGTGGTGCAAGATGGTCCTAAAGAATCCTAGTATATTAAAAAAACAGCAGCGCGCCAATAGCAACTCCGCGTCCAAGTTAGGGAATCATAGTAAAACAACTGCCATTTTCTCTTCCACTGCGTTTCCCGCGCACAGGCTTGGCGCGCGTCCAGCGCTCTGTTTACGCGACCTGCGCGTGCGACTATATCCGAGGTGCGCGTGCGCGTGTGTGAGACCGCTAATGGCCCATTAATCTGCGGTTAACACGAGGATAATTAACGTGTTTACACCTGAGGCGTTGTCTTGAAGTTATTATGATGTTAGAACAAGAAAAAATTGGTAATGTTATTTTTATGCTGTTTTGCTATCGACTTGCAACAGTAACTTTTTCTAATTACCTTAATATTTTTACTAAAGATCTGAAAACCAGAAAAAGACATTTGGTCATGTTGGCATCAGGCAGGACTCGAACCCGCATCCTTCGCAAACCGGGCGACTGCATTAACCAATTATGCTACCGAGACCATTAACAGACCGGCCGAATCTTTCTGGTATATTTACCCTATGAGCCAGGGTATGGGACCTTAATCTTGTTACAATAACCTTTTGACATTAGCCTCCAAACGAGACTCATCTTTCCTAAAAATGAAGAAGTCATTTTAAAACAGCATCATCATAAGCTCTATTGGTACTTGTGGTATGTTTACCGAAATAGGTACGTTGTGTATTGAGTTAGCTCTCGCCTAAAATCTCTTATCTTAAGGAAGAGCTGTTTCCTTCAAGCACTTTGCTTTACTGATGTTGTGAACCCTTAATATCGTTTTAACCAATCTGCTTGAAAATTATCTCGATGCTGAGTGTACAGTAAATATTAATCTATAAAACTTCAAAACTGTCCAAAAATAATCCATTAATTTCACAAGTCCCCATAGCAACAGGAGAAAAACATGTTTATGCGCGAGTAGCCAAGTTGTCTGCCAAGCGTCAAGCCCAACGCGTCATACTGTACAATGACGTCATACGTCAATTATGTAATTTGGCCGAAGATCAAGATTGATGGACAGTCGGACTTGGAGACACGTGTAGCTTCGATTTTTAATACACGGTAATTAAATGTGCTATTTTTAGTGAACGTTATTTATGTAACGGGGCAAGGGCCTTTGATATTGGAATATAGACAGTTATACATTAATTGAGTATCACTCCTAAATCTGTCTCAGTAATGACGCAATACAAATAAGTCAACATATTTTTTTCTTCCTTCATTTTCTTCATACAAAGCCAAATGACGTTTTAGATGGCCAGCATTTATCGAATATGTGGCTATCATCAGGCCAGACCCTCATGATCAAATCAGTTTATCCTTCCACCTTCCAGGTTCACGTTTAGTTCTACAATGTTTCTCCCTCTGAGGCCATCTGTTCTTCATGTGCTCCACCCACTGCCACTTCAACTATTAACAATGCTTGCTATCTATTCATACACTTTACAACGTATCACCAGATCTTTTTTTTTTTTATTTTTTAAATTTTCCCATACTGTCCCACTGCTGGGCAAAGGTCTCCCCCAAAGTTCTCCAAATGTCTCTGTCCTGAGCCAAAATCTGCCACTCGCCAGAATAACAGGACATGTCATCGCTCCATCGTTTCCGAGGTCTTCCTCTCCGGCAATGACCATCTGTGCGGTGCCAAAAGGTGGTGATTTGGGCCCATTTTTATTTTTATAGCTTTTATATGGATTTAATTTTTCTTACCATTATTACTTTCTTTAATGCGTCACGCTGGCTTTGCACACAACGAGCCCTCTGCTGGTAGTGGCTGAAAATTAGTGCTTCGCTTTTCAAGCAAAAATACCACAGAGCCACCTTTTTGCATCACTGTGTCACACAGGCAGAGTCAGTCAGTTTAGTATGTTTTGCTTTGTTTTTTATTTTTTTAAAGGATTTTTGATGTTGATGCAAATAAATGTTTTATTTTTTTATCTATCTATCTATTTCCATGCATAGTTAAAATCAGCTTATCTTGTAACCAAAACATATTTTTATGTTAGCTTATGTCAAAGATTCCTAAAATACCTTCTAAAAACATTTTGATTTCGTCCATGTATCACAATCATCATTAACTCCTCTTGTTTTTATTTTCCTGTCACAAATCAGTGTAAAACACACGTCTGTCACTTATCACACGAGCGTCCGTAAATAATACAGATTTACGAGTACAATAACCAACAAAAGTCTTTGCTCTTTTGAATCTTATATTTATTGTAATAAGAACGAACTATGTTAACCATTGACGTTAGTCGTACGTCTCGGTGGATGTATTTGTGTGATGCTGTATGTCTCAGGTTCGCGAAATAATATCAATGTCAAGGGGCACCAGCTGTTGACATTGATTTATTTATTTACTGATCTACAGTGGCAGATTCGGTACCAAAAACTGTATCATGACGACATAATATTTGTGCCAAATAATAGACATAACCTGAAAATTGTTGAACAAAAACAAAACCAATTTTAAGACCAATTATTTTGAGTCGCTACCTAAGTACTTAGTGCAAAATTACAGTTTCATTCCACATCGGTGACAAATACGCATGATGATAACCGCAGCTTAATAAACTCATTCAAGACAATAAATGTGCGCGTTGTTTTCGGCTCACTATGAATATTTTTGATGAGACATATTTTGGAGAAAAATATTATATTTCCCTACCTAAACCTTTATTTAAGTGATCGCTGTGTATCAATAAGATAACGAAAGTGAGCAGTTGACAGCATGAACGGCTACCGCTGATATACCCTAACGACCATATCCTTAATGGTCATCGGAACATTCAGAATGCCCACATTTTTCCGAAGAAAATTTGAACCCAACGTGGAAGAGATGCGAGCGTACCGCTGTTATCCGGGTTGCTTGGGTTTCTTAACGGTGTTTTCCATCACCATAGAGTTAGCCGCAAATTTTACACTGAATACAAAGTAGGTGTGATCCGGCAGATTGGATCTCAGGACCACTGGCTTCTGAGCCAGAGTTTTTAACCACTGGGCCTCGACGCTCTCCCATGCACTATTATGATATCCTCTTATTAATTTTAGAAGTTATTAATTTAACTAGCCAGTCAAATGGGGCAGCTGCTCAAAAAAACTGACCAATCCTAAATATGCAGATGAATGCAATTCTTGTGGCATCTGGTGATTGCTGATGTTGTTATTGTTATTGGGAGTTTAGGGCTGAAGTCCAATAAATTGACGCAAGAGGTGAAAAATCTGAGTATTTTTAGGGTGTGGGCGTTGTAAGTATACTATAAAAAGCATGCGTTTTGTTGGCATCGGGGTCGGGAGCGATGTCATCACATTCTGATATAGAAATTAATTAGCTAATGTAAATTTTCAATTACTTATAAGCTCTCACAAATGTTGGCAACTGATTTTTTTATTACATAAAAATTCTAAGAAGAGAAACGGAATTAACGAAACGGAATTTAGTACAGTGCACAGACATGTATTTATAAATGCATAACCACGAAAAATATGAATAAATGTTACCATGATATCGAAAGGTTCTAAATCTACATTTAAGCAACTACCTACGTAACAAAATAGGGGTATTGTGAGATATTATGAATATTGATAAAATAAGACATAATTTACGGAACCTTGAAGCAGTCGCGTGGAAATATCTGATAGGAACAGGTCACAAGAAATAGGGAGAGGACGGTCGCGCGCACAAGCGTTCTGTTAAAAAACTACATTAGAACTAAACTATCTATCAGTATCTTTTTTATTTATTTTTTGTAGTGGGGATAGAGATCTGTGGAGGAAATTGGGAGTGACCTTTGCTCAGCAGTGGGACAAAATAGATTGATTAAAAAAAACATTGGAGGTATCTACACCTGTTTCTTGAAAAAAAAATCTTGTATTTTTTTTATTTTTAAACAACACTTGTTTATAGCAACATTTATTTTACAACTTTACTGGTAGGTACAGCTACCATCAAAATTATGCATGCGTACAGAGTGGTCAAATATGTTTAGAAGGAATTTAAGAGAGAGCAACCCAATTACTGTAGAGTTAAAACAGTATTTCACTTAGATTAGATTTCAATGACGCTATCATCGACATACAACTCTAAGATTGTAGTATCCCATAGCTTAAGTTAAACTGTTAAATACCTTTAAACACTTTTTTGGCAAACATCATCATCATCATCACGACTGCACACAAAATTTTGCATCAACCATCAACTTTTTTTATTGCACAATAGGGCTACAATAAGCAAGTTTCCTCTTGTTGAAGGCTTACGAAACTTTTAACAATTTTCAATCTTCGCACTATGTGGCAATCAGCTGACGAAATAATAATAAGCACTAAAGTAACAGAGAATAGGCAGCCGATATGAGTTTTTTTATAAAAAATATTAACTGGCGCCCAACGTGGTGTCATGAAATTCGTGTTCATAATTTTATTCATAGCACTATTCTCACCGCAAGTACTCAAAAGCCATCACTTTCGGTCCAGTAAGAACGGACCTTTCCTATCAGCGGCAGAATTTACATTCTCCGCCTTGGACTGAAAGAAAATGAAAAATCGCGCGGTCACTTCCTTCAGCGATGGGCTCGCTGATAGGTGCGTTATAAATGAGGCCGTATTGTACGAAAAAACATTCAAAGGGGACTGAAAGGATTACAAAAAACTTTGCTGGTTTACTTGGGTTTAATGCCATCCCAAGTTTATTTTTAAGGAAGATAGTTTTTAAAAATATATTTAATAAAAAGTACTTACTACAGGTAATGTTCAAGAAGATACTTAAGCGAACATATATTATTACTTATTCAAGTCTAGAGGCCATACATTTAGGTTAAGTGTACAAATTTTAACAAAAGTGAACAAATAATACACACAGGTATGTGATTCAATAAACAAACAAAAGCCTTTATTACATCCCACTGCTGGGCACAGACCTGACTTAAGTATGGGCGCCAGCCTTAGACCAATACGTAGGCTCAGTCTGCCGACTGTTGGAGTGTCGTAAGGTTAGTGATACATCTCTCTTCCAGATGTTATTAAGCCGCCTTAAGGCCTCGGACAAGGCCTAACGACTGATTTCTAGCGGCGACAGCCGAAACCTACTACTTGACGTGGACTGCAAAAAAAAGAGATACCCGGAAAATCCGTACCCAGATATTAGTAGCAGTGGTCACCCATCCCATTCCGAACCCAGCGTGTCTTGCTTGATAACGGTGATCGTTTCCAATCCACTGTCATAACACCTAAATTGATTCATTAACACTTTTAATGGATGTCCATTCCTGGCCTTTAACACAAATTATAAAAATATTTACCAAATAAAAATTCAAGACCCAAAAACTTATTTTTTTAACTACGCAGTGCAAAAACAAACGTGTATTTAATAAATCATTGTTACAGTTATGTTTATAATTAACCGTAGAACGTAAACTACAATGTTCCGGCTTGTTTTAAATAGCATAGTTTCTGTTATGGTGACCTACTTACGAGTTCAGTTTTGTAAACAGTTTTCGTAGTGGAAAAGGTAAATTCCACTAACAAGACTTACTGACTGGAAGTGAATGTATTTGTTAGTTTTAGTGTAGTATAATAATATGTCTTAATTCGGCCCATAAACGCTAACGAAATTGTTAGCACTATGTTATCTTGTCGAAAATAACGTAATTTTAAATATTGTTCAAGACCGAGCTGCTTTTATAACCTTTATCTGGAAGGTGCTTAGTTTGTGGCTAGATGGCGCTGTGTGTAATAATTTCCAGTATCATATTTTTTTTAAACTAAAAAACCCGACTGCGATTTAGAGTAAAAACCACAACATAAAGAAATTCGGCTTACTCGATTGCACATAACGTAAGAAAAATTGTAACATTCGGGACCCATCCTTGAAAAAGAGGCTCTGTGAATTCTGAGCGCACAGGTAAGTAACTATGCGCTGTATTATTACATTGCAGATTCAGACGACTGACTTTCGGCGTTCGCAACACGCTAAGTCAACTTTTACATTATCCTGGGATTTGTCAGCAAACAAAATGACATCGGTACCATGCCCCAAAGATATGTAGTTTAGATCAGTATGTTCGCATGAGAATTTGTATTCATTCATGATGATAAAGCTATCAAAAATTTGGGTGAGCCACATAAGTCCTGGAATAGCAGCTAATTACTAGCGAACGTTACTATCCAACAAAAAGCAAAAACAGTGGGTTGTTGTTTTTTCACGTGAAAGATACAAGCCGGTCTGTGGGATCGTGTCTGATCAGATTATAAAAGTTATAACACAAAATTATTCATAGCTAATTGTAAAGTACTACTTCTAATAGTAGTACAATTTGCATTGTCTCAAATGTAATTAGCGGTCAAGGCAACCCCCTTCCCCTCCTGGGTTCAGGAGCGACCGGCAATCGAACTGCAATTACGAACGTGATGGCTAAGCAGCCGCCGTTGCATCAGGCTGCTCCGATCTGAACCAAGGTTGGGCGCCAGGGCGGGACTAAGGGTCGGTTGCTAACAGCAAAGTCATAACGCTGGGGCCCTCGATTAGTGCTTCTACATTTCACTTCATTTTGAAGTAGCAATGTTTCACAGTGTGGCAATGGTAAAATAAAGCATTATGTTGCTTATAAACATACATAGATACAGCGTACATTTCAACAAGAAGGTGCGCATTACCAAGTTTAGTTTTCTGCTTTTTAAATGACAACGGCCTAAAGTAGATTTCTTACTTTCAGCTCTATTAGATGTTTGCAAAACGTTTTTCTAAATATGCGGTTTTTTTTTCATTGTGGGGAACGAGCAATGGCAGTGAGCTAGGTGATCGGTCCACCTGTTGTGGGCCATTTCACCAATTTACCCAGGCTCTGCAAGAAGCCTTGAGAGGTCCTATCGTCACAGCGTACCGTACAATCTTCCCGAGGCTTTACAGAGTAAGGTAATTTGCTCCACGGTCAGTATTTCTAATTGTTCTATGTCTAATTTGTCCGACTATGTTAGCTCCGATTTAGTCAGCACACAAAGTTCTGCAATCAGGTGGAGACTTGTTTCTTCACACTTATCAGGACACATTCAACGAAGTAAGTAAATAAGACGTATTTCTCTCAATCCCTCCCTGCTCTTACTAGATTTGTTGCGTGAAAGACAACCAACTCCACAGAGGCTAATGCACTTTTTAATTACAATACCGTTCAAGGTGTTCCTAGGCGCTGTTGCAGCCTTCGCCGGTCTTTATATAATAAGAATACATAATAGTCGCCAATTTGGACACAGATAGCATTGTGTTGGAACTTGAATATTTATGAAGTGGTCAAATTAATGAATTACTTTTTGCAGACGAGGACATACAGAGAATAGAGAATGGCTCGTTGGATCTGCTTACTTTGGTCGAACACCCATTTTAACTTGTCAATACACACTCTAGATAAGATACTTCGTTTTTGGCAGTAAGAGTATCCTTATGTCGTAGGGCATCACAATATTCTCTGAAAACACTAGGAAAACAGGTGATCGAAACCCAGACTGAAATAAGTCAAACGAACTTGGTTATTTCAAAACTTTTGCATCGATTACTTTTTGTACCGTCATACGTCACTAGGCCACTATGCCAACATATTTATTTTTTCCATCACTCGTTTTGAACGATGCCTCCCTCTTTCTCATTCTAAATCTCCATATTCTGACTTTTTTCTCCAGGGTTATCCTGAAAAATGCCATTTATAGTCCGTTCGCGTTAAGAATGAAGTCGTTTCATCTTTGCCCGATCTAGCCTGTTGATCGATCTAGCACGCCCCCTAACCAATCAAATCGTTCCTAATTAGAAAGTAAAGTCCACAGTGACCAGTGACCAGCTGAACGCATACTTTTGAACGCAAAGGTTGTGTGTGGATCTCAGTTTTTTGTGTTAATTTTAACTTGACGCGAACGGACGTAGTGTTTGTGTCTGTTGACTGAAAGTATATTTTTTTAACCCTTCTTAATATGCATTTTCTAAATGATCAAAGTCATCTTTACTTAAGCGACTGCATCCAAGGCGAGAACAGGCCATTGCACTGTTTAATGACTCTCGAGGTGTTTCTAACTATTGTTTTCTTCAAATCGACCTTCAAGCCGATCTTTATACTCACTGGTCGTTAATCTGAGAATAGATAGTTCGATAGCATTGTTAGGTTAGCCATTAAGTGTTTATTTTTATATTATAAGAGCCTTAAAGATTCCTTGATTGAAAAATTTTGTTGTTAGTCATTAATTTTAACACTAATTGAGGGAGATTCTGACATACAGAAACATGGTAAAATCAAACATAATGGTACTTACGGTCGATTAGGGGGTCTTTGCGGTCGCTAGGGGTACACGGCGGGGGCTGTGTGTCTCCATTTCAAGTGGCTACGAGGAGAACGGCAGTGTGGTGTGGTCAAATACTAAAAAATGACAAAACACTTCACTGAATATTTTTCGACAAAACAGGACAACTTCGTAAGGAGATTGGCGTTCAAAATGCTGGATTACTGGTGAGAATGAACAGCCAAGATAAGATTCAAGCCTGAAATTGGTTTCAGCTTGATATTGAAAAGTCCGGTGAAAGTTTGGAGGGTTTTAAATCAGCAACATTAAATTCACTGCCAAACAGTTAACAGTTCTGACTCGGAAAACTTGTTTTCCCGTGTTCAGGTCTGGCTGAATGAAACACCTTTGTATACAGTATTATCATGCAACTAGCGGCTTACTCCGCGGTGATGAAAATCACCGTTAAAAAACTCAAACAACCCGAATAACGGCGGTAGGCTCGCCCCTCAGTACGTTAAGTTTAAATAGCTACGCTCTGCGAAGTGGGCAGATTTCGGCATATTCTTTAGACGGCGACAGTCAGTTCGCTCTAGAAGCATTAGCCTAGAGGATATATTATTCAAAACAGTTAATTAGGCGAATGTAATTATTCAGCTCTTTCACGGGTCACCTTCAGTGACAGCATTACTGACTTGTCGGAAAATGGCCGGGAAGTGCGCGCTGACGGCGGTAAACTCAGTTACGTGGCAGCGAGCACCTGCGCAGTAGCAATAAGGTGGCCATGGATGCGTTACCACTGTCTTGATTTTAACAATAATGTTCAATATTTGAAAGTTATTTTCAGTTAAAAACCTAAGCAACCCGGATAACGGTGGTAGGCTCGCCACTTACCACGCCGGGTTTAAAATCTCTCGGCAAAATGTGGGCGCCTTAATGTTCCATTCACCATGAAGGCAACAATCAGTGTGCTTCTGACTACCCCATTTGGGAAATGATCGTGAGGGTATGATGTGTTGTATTATTTTCAGTAATTCTGTCCATTTGGATAATTCAAACGCTCACTAACAACAATCACAGGACTTTTATTTTCATGCAAAATAGATGATCAGCTTACCTGGCGCTGATGTTGCTATGTGGTATGTATTATGGGAGACCCTAAGCTCTCCCACAGTTTTTCTAAAGATTTATTATTGTTCGTTATACAAAACTGTTTATACAAAAGTTCACTTTAGTTTAACAGAGTTAGATGTCCTTTATGCTAAACGGTAGCCGATGATACCTGGCAGATAACTAACAACTGCACCTGACGTAAAATTTACTGAACCTGACCATACATTTGGCTCATTCCAATCCGTGGCACTTCTCGATTTACATACAGAATGAAAATGTTCAAAATAGCATATTACTACTGTTGTATTAAGTCTAAGGATTCAGATTATTAAAGATTGTAAAGATATAGTGATGCATAAGAAAAAATGATTTTGATTTTGACTTTGAAATAAATAAATCCTACTAACAGCAGTATTTTGGCCACCCCAGCGCACCCTCCCAATCCAATGAGTTGCAACTCGATCACAACATACAGTGTGTTTACTGTTTAGCCTCATCCCCCATCCATCTCCTGACTTTTTAACTATTTATCAGATTTGGCCGTAACAAGATTCTGATTCTCTGAGGTCAGCCGGAAACTTCTAGAGTGCAGAGCCAAATCACGAATAAACTACTTAGGGACTTTTACGGTCGCCTGATAACTTTCGGATAGCTTATGCCGCTAATAAAATGGTGAGTTTTATAGCGATTGCAGGTTTATAGGCAGTCAGCTATCACTTTATAGGACAAAGTGGACCTTAGCGACCTGAACGTAAGTGTATGTGATGTAACTTGTAAGTTTTGAGTACTCAGCGCAATCAAGGCAGGCAGTATTCAAGCTATCATAGCTTTTATGAAAGCGTTGTATATTAACAAAAGTGACATGTTTTTGTTAAGTTGTACTTTTTTACTTTACTAACAATTTGGTAAATTAAAACAAAGAAAGAATCAGCTCGTGTAAATATTGCATTCGTTTTTTTACAGAAGCTTCAAGTGTCTTGGGTCTTGAGTCTTGGGTCGTTTTACACCACGAACGGTCTGGATTGCGGTGTGAATCGTCCTAGTGCTCTTTTGAAGGGGTCCTTTCACACCGCGAAAATCGGTCAGTAACTTATAAAAATTGTTCGATTCAAAACACTCAAAAAGAGCTTTTTGGCAATTCACCGTGATGAACTGCTAACATGTACCATAGGCCTATAAGCGCGTTGCGTTGTGCAACGCACCATTCTCAAGTATATGTATTTATATTTCTGAAAATCGGTCTAGCAGATCTCCAATTATAAGTGTTGTAACAAACTCGACTTTGTAGATGTATAGATTTTAGGGATTATTATGCTGATATCAGGCATGTTGGCGGATACACTAATTCTTTTGATGTAGTGTCAGATAACTTATGTTCCAGCTAGATGTTTGGAAATAAACTTCCGTGCTATCTGCCCACTTTAATTACAAACTCATTATGTAAAAATCATTTTCCTATGCGTGATTAAAATGGTATCGTGACCATGCATCGTTTTGCTACCAGTCAAATTATAATCCATTGTTTCTGAATGGATACTGTGAGCTCTATTCTGCAGTGGTTAAAGTTGGTTTTGGTTCGAATGTAATCAAAATAAAGGATGGCTCGGATCTGTGTTTATTAATCAAGGCTTATTTTAAAGGTTAATTTGGTTTCGGATTATGGCGTATTTTCGTATTTTATAGAAGTTGGGTAGGCGAAGGGCCGGTTGGGGAGTCGTAGGGCAATTTTCACAATGGCTAATTTTAATTACTGTTTTTAAGTAACTTTAGGATTATAGTCCATTTAATTTGGACTTGCGAGCTGTTATTATTTTAGCCTACTTTGTTAAGTTCATTTTGTAATAAATATGTAATCAGGATTAATTTAATGCAGAGATTAGGCCTTTGTACTCTCCGACGGATTCAAGGCTTTTCGGTGCTTATGATGATGAAAAAACCTTTGCAAAAAAGTCACATAATCTTCTTGAAGGGCCGAGTAAGCCAAGTTTTTTCTAACAACTGAAAAAAAATGTGGCTGTTGCCACCGCCTAGCATGCACTTTTGTAGCGTATTAAAAAAATACAACATTGGTCTCGCCTATTGGTTCTATATTATGATCACAGATGCTGTAAAGTAGTCGAAACGTCGGGTTAGAGAATGAGAGAAAATATAAGACCGCGAGTCCGTAATCCGAGTAATCCGTAAACCGAGTAATCCGTAAAGTTGTTTTATTTCTATGTATAGTGTTCGCGTAAATATTAGAAAACATTATGTTTTGATTTAAGTGGACGAGATTACCTATACACAAGTTCGATTAGAAACGTATATTTAGCGATGTATTTAGAAGCTTGTTTTTGTTTGATTCTATCATTATTAGACTCTGATTGATATTTTCTAAGTTGGTTGGTACTTAATGGTAGTTTACTTTATAATAAGGTTTTGTTCAAAATGAATTGTTACATATTAAATCAACAAATTAGACATCAACCTGTCATAAAAGTGAATATCACCCACGTATTGTAAAACTAACTTCACTTTTGTAAGGGCTTTACTACAGATTATGCAAAAACTAAAATCATGCATATCTTAATAAATAATATCTTCCTTTATTTCACGCTTTTTCCTTCTAAAATACGAAATATTAACTTAAATTAAGCATTTACCGATTATTTCAGTTGCAAATTCAAGCGCTTCAAACATAAGCTGCTTTGCAATTTCAAAGTAGGTACTTCCTCGTTAAAACAATTTCTCAAGACTGTTCTGTTAAATGTTTTTCTTAAACAGCTTCATTATTAGAAAATGGAACTAGTGGAAGGTGAGGAACGAAAATAACGTGACCAGCTTACAGCTAGAGCGGAGGTATTACCTGGAATCGCCTGTTGAAATTTTTTTGTAGCAGATGACGGGAAAATAAATAAAGTCATTGATGTTGGGGCTTCCGAAAAGATGTTAAGAGAATGATATTTATTTTTCAATTTGATTACAAGTGATTTTAATGCTCGGGAAGATTTAGGGGAAACTGGAATGGTGCACGCAACTTGTGACGCCTAAGGTGGACGGATGACCTAATAAAGTTCGTAATGTTTTAGTGGATGGACGTTTAGGCCCTTGAAGAAAGTTAGGAGTTAAATTGGTGACACTTATTACACGAGTTGGTGAGCATTACTGCAACTTTCAACATATGAAGTTAAAGTTCCTCGTGACCGGGAACGTAAAAGGGAAAAAGGCCTCGTAGTCGCAGTCCAACACACTGGTCCTACCAGATCCGCGCTGCTCTCGACTCTGCATTTCATGACGCCCTACACAACGCCGAAGACAGAAGCAAATGGAGACAGATCGTCCACGAAAAAGTGATTTAGAAAGGGGGTCACGACCCTCAGCACTGAGGAAGACGACGAAATGGGGAGATGTAGTTCTCAGAAATATGCTCAATACACCTGACAGATCTTCAGTAGACAAGTAACATTGCCTGCCTTCCATTGTAACCTGCAGACCTTCAAGAAAAGAGCGTACACTCATTTAAAAGACCGGCAACGCATTTTGTAGCTCCTCTGGTGTTGCAAATGTCCATGGGCGGCAGTATTCACTTTCCATCAGGTGATCTGTCACCACGTTTGCCCCCTATCCTACAGAAAAAAATAACGAGTGTTCGTATAGAAGATCTTACTAAAATACTCCAGTAGCCCCAAAAACATAGCGTTTCAACAAACAAGTCGTTCACAAACTCCTAAAAGGGGCCACCGACAAAATATCGTACCACCGAACCTTTGTTTTGCCGCAAAGAACACATTATAAAAGTTATTAACTGCACCCGGAAGTAGCTCCGGAATTACGCAGGTTCCGCACTCGCGTGCCACCGCGGCGTTACCGTAAACTGCGTGTGCACTGCTGGCCAGGGACAAGTACATTAAAAACTTAGGCAAAAAAGCTTTAAGCTCGGAGGAGTTTGTTAAAGCTAAAGAAAAGTTTCACTGCACACGCATACGGTACTATTACACTACGGTGTTTTGTATTGCATATATTAATATGTGCATGTTTCGCGTATGTGTTCCCGCACCAATATAATCTGGGTTTCTTCAAAAGAAAAATGAATAAGCATTTACTAGACGATCATGTACCACCGTAGATTACATCTTCACTTATCACTAGGTGAGATAGTGATCAAATGACTGCCCAGTCCCTAATAATAAAAAAAAGATATGACAGTTCGAAAATGAATAAATTCGACATCTTAGATTTACTTACACACATTTAAACAGCAAATAAAGCTAGTACTAAAATCTGACCCAGTAACATCACTTAGGAGACTCTTCCGATAGATGTTTGGTGAGCTATTTGGTCTTGATAGAGTAGGAGAACTCTCTCTTCTCTGTGTACTGTGGTAGGAGAGATTTTTTCGAAAATGACCGCTCTGTCTTGCACTAGTTGACTGAGTAGAGTTAACAACGAAAGTAGCTTATGTAGAAAATTATCGTAATAACGAATCAAACACCAACTGGCCATTTCATGCTAAGAAAAAGTTAACGGCAGGTGTTCCTTGACAAGCATTTCCACACATCTAACGTTTTCGATGCCTGAATGATAATATTTCAATTTGTGACTACTTGTGCATCGACACCTTAGTTTTTAGGGCTTACATTTGGCTACATAATACAAACAAAATAATTTCACACGTAAGTATGTTTTTAGATATTTGAAAACACCTCAAAAGTTACCATGACCAAAAAGCATCATCTTTACATTTAAGTATTTTCCTGTATTACTGCGTTCGCTCAATGTACATTATTACATTTTACTGTAGTTGTAAAGGACTGCGATTTCCGCAAGGAAGTCTTTACGCAGTCGAGGCGAAAGGTGAAGCATTAATTAAAACGTAACTCGAACTGGTTGTAAGCGTAGTTATGTATTAACCTGTATAAAAATAGCAAGTAATGTGGGTTTAAAAATAGATTTCATCATTTTCCTTAAATGAAAGTTAAAAAATGAACAATTTACAAGCGGAAATATTGAACTTGAACTCATTTTAAAGGTTTTACATCGTCATTTATTTTTGATCTTTAAACTCGTTTTTATTACATGGGATGTTGTTTCAGTTGAAAAAAGAAAGTGAAGAAACATTGTAGGGTTTGATCTTAATTCTTGATTCGAATAACAAACGGTGTCTTTCAACGAATAACAACTGTGTCTCTAGACCGGTGTCTCCAGACACAAACAAATGCAAGCTTGAATGCTTGTGACTGGGGACAACCCTCGTCAATAGAAGAGCATTTGAAAGGGTATATTACTAAGTTGGTGTTCCAGTTCCTTGCTCGCCAGTGTATCAGTTAGTTTTGTGGTAAACACGGCCAGCATTCCACGGACAGACAGGCAAATAAAAGGGAACAGCAGAGCTCCCGCGGCACAGCGCTACTTTTGTATAATTATACAGGGTAACCAATTAACATAGAATTTTCACTTACAACGCAACTTCTGCTTTTGTTTTTAGAATTCCTCGTTTTTGTTACAAACAAAACTTAGCATTTCCATTATGTTCTGTTATGAAAAGCTATTTCTGTTGTTGAAGTTTTGTTGTGTTGTTAGGTTAGTTTAACAGAGTTAATTACGTAATATTAGCATGTAAACATTGCTTCAAGGAAAAAATAGGACGGATTGAATGCAAAGCTTTTATTTAACTCGTAGTGGTTATTGTTTTAACTGCAATAAAAGTTTGTCCGCATTTTTTTATTATTGTTTGAATACATTTACCATCATTGTTAGCCATGTGACGTCCACTGCTGAATATAGCTCCCTTGCCTTAGACTTTTATCAAATCCTTCGCCAAACTTGCGAGTTAAACGCAGTTCAAAACTTTTATTTAGCTTCGAGACCTCCCGATTAACTGTATAACTGCACCAGTCAATGATGTCAACGCTTATCATCAGGTGGAGTCAGGTTAAATTGTAATGGACAATTAATCATAGACGTCTTCATTCAATCAACGGCAAGTATGTATATTATGCGTGTGAATGCATATATTCTCGGTTAACAACCACCCCCCCCCCCCATTGGGCTCTAACATGCTAAAACATGTTGGCAGTACGGACCGGCTGTGCCGCGTGTCTGTGTACACGCTAGGCTAATAACTCGGCGGGCGGCCTTAGATAGCCTACTGTATGGTTTATACTGTGACATTGTGGCAACGCGCCCGCGCAGCCCAGCAACAGCAGCTTGCGTATGCGCAGGTACTTGCATGTCAGCCGGCAGTTAGCGGCAACAATGGACGATGCAATTCGAAGGCGGCAGCGGGGAATCTGGGCAAGGTTTTATACCAAAATAGGCAGTAGCGATTATAATAACAAAATATCATATTTTAGTTATGAACAATTCTGATAAACACTGTAATATTGGTAGCAAAGATTTCAAATAAATATACAATAAATTATTACGACCGACACAGAGAAGGTGTATCTCGACTAGGCTTATCGACTGACATCTAGCGAAGTCAACCGGGACCAACTTCTTAACGTGCCTTCCAAAGCAAGGAGATGCCTAGAAAACAAATCACTTTTCGGTGGGAGTGGTCACCCATCCCATTTCCGACCCGGCGTGTGTTTCTTTACAACAGCGATCGTCGCCGATCACTGTCACATATGCGCCACGGGCACCTCTATACTTCTTTGGGTCCGCCTTAAATAAGGGAAGAGCAGAAGACACACTCGGAAGTTGGTGGGGCAAAAGACTCCGGACCAAGACCATTTCATGCCAAGACAACTGCAGCGGTGAAGAATTACCTGAAAATATCGTGGAATTTCGGTAACGCAGACCGCTCACCACCAACCATTGGGGAAACTATAATCCGAGGTGTAAATAGTCCAACTAATCTAAAAAGTTTGCGCAGCTTTAGCGGAACCCAGTCTGGTGTTATGTTTGCCTCCAGATTATCTGGCATTTTGCTGAGGTGTCCAGTCCAATTCAACTTCAAGATGGTTGCAGCTTGTCCTACATTAGCTACTTTGTTTTTGGAGCGTAGACCAGAGTTGGTATTTTCTGTAAGATTTTGTAAGACAGCAGTATCTACGCATGTTGCTAATTCCCCGCACCTCATCCACTCCTACAAATCAACCTGTTGATTACAATTTATTACTGTTTACGTGAACTTAACTAACAATTGGCGTAATTTCGCATCAATTAAACTTGCAAATGAGTTGAGAAACGAATCATTATTCATCGACCGGTATTCAAATTGATCAGCGTTTATGCGGTGGTCATTAGCCGCAATGTAATTGGTTTGAGCACGGGATAAGTGTTTCTACTTGTAGGTGAACAAGGCTGTAAATATTCCTATTAGTTCAGACCAGGGATTCAGACGAGTCCTTGAGTGGAGACCACGGATCGGCAAGCGCAGTGTAGGGCGCCCTTCAGGATCGGACTGGATGCGGAAGGCTCAGAACCGGGAGTTGTGGCGCTCTTTGGGAGAGGCCTATGTCCAGCAGTGGACTATGACAGGCTGATGATGATGATGAGGGATTGATAAGCCGCTGTTGACTAGTAAGACTAAATTTACCATCAACGGTAATTGATCATAACAGGTTGACGTGACGTGGGTTAGAAGAGAAAAACACACTTATGTACAGTTAGAATAATGAACATTTTGAATTTGCAGGTTGGTCAAGAATATAGGTAAAAAACGGATTAAAAACGTTTGATTGGGAACTAAAATACCGCCATCTTCACGGCATGTTTGTTAATACACGAATTAAATCATCATATGCCGTTTACAAGTACGAGTAGTATTCAAACTTATAATTAGGTTAAGTTTAAATTTCTGCTTATCGTTGAAGTTAGCTTAACATTTACAAATTACATAAAGTAACTGAACAAACAATTGTTAGTGGGAGCTTTTCTGTATTCCTCAAAGGCATCTAAAATCATCTTAGTAAAGGATGAATATTTATACTTAAGTTTCAATTCAAATCTCGAATTTATAGTTAAATTTAATCATTACTAATACTAAGTACTTCGCTGACTTATTTCCTTAAATAGAAAGACAGAACTTGAGAAAAAGACCTTTATGGACGACCACTTAAACAGAAGCGGAGTTTATTTCAATTATTAAACTTAATTAACAAGGGTTCAGGCCGCTGCTTTGATTAAACAAGAAATTTCATTAACTTCGGCTCGTTAAAATTATATAAATTGTGAATTGTTATTTAACTGGTTGTTTGATGAAAGTGACTTATTGATTTTTCTTTCCTTTAGGTGATTGCTGAAAATAGGCATCACTTCATCTTCAACACGCGGACTCAAAACTGTTCATGCCACATAACCATAAACGGCCTATATACGTCCCACTGCTGGGCACAGGCCTCACCTCAACTATGAGGTGGAACGAGCCATACTCCAACACGCGGGCTCAGTGCGGATTTTTGGAGTGTGTGAGCAACCTTGATGTCAGATGTTATCAAGCCGCCCTAAGGCTTCTAATTAGGCTTAACGACAGACATCTAGCGAGGTTTACCAGGACCAACTGCTTAACGTGCCTTCCGATGCATGGAGATGACCAAAACCGTATCACTACATTTCGATCGGGGAGGTCACCCATCCCATTTCCAATTCCGCCTGTGTTACTTTACAACAGCGATCGTCGCCGATCGTTTAATGCTAAAATACAGTTGTTTATTTTTCTTTCTTTCTTTCTGAACGACCAAAACTCAATAACAACTTTGATATTCGTAAATGATACTTGAGTGTTTAGTTTTTAATTTGATAGAAATTTAAATATTTAGGCGCCATTAAATAAATACTGTTCGTTTAACGACAGTTTACAGTCAACAAGCCTAACGGGTCAACAATAACAAGAAATAACGTATTTATTTGAAGTTGTTTACGTTAATAATAATCTAATTGATTTCAAAGTAGAAATAAAGAAGATTTAACTTTTCGAGTAACGCTAGATTCAAAATAACAATAGGTCCTTCATATCAAACACACTATCGAGGCTTGGCTTGGATGGATTTTCTAACAGGAAAATAAGGTCGTATGTGTTGACACAGCTCGCTAAGCTATTCCCGCAGTATTATGTCATATGGTATTGTACTTTGGGGTCAGACAGCAGATACACAAATTAATTTGTTAGTTATCCGTCCGAAATGAGCTATCAGATCTATCCATACGTCTTAAACTTCGTACATGGACCTCGACTTAATCCATTGAGAGCACAAAGGGTACAATCGCGAATAGCACAAAATCTATCCGCGAATAGCACATATTGCAATAATATATATACAATACTACAAAAACAATTTTGTAGTATAGAAAAATGTAGTTCTACGTCGATGCTACCAGTAACTACGCTCACTTCACTTGTCCATTTCCTTCACCTTGAATTAGTATTCTCACTTATTTTTATGAAATAACTTTTGCAGTCAATCGTTCAGAGCCGCCAAGTTATTGAGTTTTACAGAAGGACCAAATTAAAGTGAAAAAAAGGGTGAAGTGAAGTGTGCATTGATAATGGCACCCTAGTTCGTTAAAACCGTTCCATTAAAAAGGGTTAAAGTGGGAAGATTAATTCCAGGATATGAAGCCTGGACGAAAACACTCTGCTTAATACGGACTCTACAAAAAAGCTAACTTTAAAAAAAATATAGTGTAACTAACCGCTTTATTCAGTGTTTTGATTTAGCGATTGAAGTGTCCTGTCGCATACTTACAAATGTTGACAGCAATTAGAATGAAAGAGACACAACTTTGCAATAGTTTAAGTGGTGCTCAAACAACTGCAGGGCAGGCCAGGGCAGGTTTTATGAATAGGGTACCAAGGAGGTGTGTTTTATGTAGTCTACAGGGTAGACTAGAACTTTTTTTCTGGTTCACTATGTTGTTAAGAATGTTTTATTTGAAGTTAGTTAAAGTTAGTCCCAAGTTTACTTATCCTCCTGTTTTATTTATTTTCATGTCAAAACTGTTTGACTTGGTTGGTTTATTCATACATTCACTTTGTACTGTAAAACATTGGACGACGTCTTTTCAGTAGAAACAACCTTCCGACGCCGGTGGTAAGTCACATTATGTACATGTATAAAAAGTATTATTTATATATTGTACACTGCTCAAAAGTGTCTAGGGATATCTCAAGCATTTTCACACAAAGTATAGCTATTTGGGAGGCTGTAAAAATTAAAATATTGATACCAACGTGTACATTTTAAGAACACAGAAACTGCTATATCTGCCCTTTTAGATTGTATAAAGAAATTCATTGTAGTAGCATTATTGTACAATCGTAAGGACGTTAAAAAAAGACAGATTTTTCTTTTAAAAGGTGTCAAAATTTTAGCAAAATCAAACGCTTTTTTTGTAATATTCTTAATCTTTATCTTATGCCTCTGTCCTCGCGTTATTCTAAGATAATACTCAACTTGTAAACAAACTTAACTTAATGAAATATTTGAAAAATGATATCCCTATGATATCCCTAGACAGTTTTGATGTGTGTAGATATTATTATGTGTATGTTAATTAAGTGGTTAGAATTAAGATTCTTGACGATTCGAAAGTATTGTTTATTGGGGTACTTAAATAAAGAAATATTGAATTTGAATTTAAATTATAATGAAGAGAACATGTTAAGAGTAAGTGCTTTGTTGCGTAATTGTTTGCGGATGCTCACACTGACGATTATTTCGCGATCATGCGCAAAAAAGTGGCATCAGTGATGCGCAGGGTGAGGAGGAGCAGCAACAGCCTTTTTGAAGGTTTTTGCAGAAAGGTTGGAGGGGCCTACAGTGGATAGGTTTATCAAGCTGCATGTCAGACATGGATAATAAACTTTTTTTTTGTTTCTCGCCCCTTCCTTTTATTAGAATAACTTTTTTTTGACACCGGTGGTATACTATACCACCGCATTATGTTTATGCACTGTACATTTTGTGTATTTATAATTAAATGTCTATTCTTAAGCATATTTTTCAGTGATTCGTTTGACGATTTGGTTTGAATAAAGCTGCTTTGATTTGTAAAGCATACATGCCTCAAGGCGCATGACATATTCGTTTCCAATAACACTTAATAAGAGAACCATCATTAGTAGATCCATAAACTAAGATTAAATTAACATAATTTATTTTGCTTTTTGTCGCCACTTTACATTTGACTTCCGTTTACAATTAAAATGAAATGCAAAACACCGTTAACGGTAAAATTATATATAATTAACACAGTTCTTAATCTATGGTTAATAAACTGACGTTTATTCCGGCACAGCGGGTCACGTGGGTGAATATGCACTTTATATAAGTGCGATAGAGTGCAAATTAAAATGAATTTCATTTCATGGGTTAGTTAGTGTTGTACTATATGGATACGTATTTTTACGGTTTTTTTTTTCATTCTCTCTATTTGATAACATAGCTGACAATATCTGATATGATTTGAGAAGTTTGTAAATAAATAATTAGATTTTTAAGGACTTGACTATTTGAACCCTTATAGCAAACCATTTGAAATTATTTTAGAAAATTATAATACTATGTTGAGGAAATGTGCGGCGTGCCGTTCTAGTGATATAAGGGTTTCCTGGTGGGTAAAATAACGTCTTCTGAGAGAGACCCTATAGAGTGTACGTAAAAACAAGACTTTTTGTTCATATGAAGCTATTTTTTAAACGTTTGTCAAAAATGCACTGCGTTCCGCGTTTTCCAAAACCGTAAACTTGTGTAGCATCAACGTATGACACATATTTTTAGACTCAACAGAGTACCAGTGACATATAGACATAAATAAATATGTCTTGCCAGGACTAAAAAAGTCTAACAAGCAGTGTAATTATCGGATATTATTGTCGTGCCAAAAGAGGTCAAGTTAGTATTTTATCGGATATTTTTCTGTCAGTATCCCATGCCTACCAGTAAATAACAACGTCAAGTTGTTTTATTATAGCATGAATATGCAGGGAACATTACAATCGACTCTGACACATGACCGAGTCCCATGCGAAGGGGCGCCCCTTCCATCGGAGGTGGCACATCGGAAATGACCGATGGTTCCGATAACCGGAGCTAGGTGGACAGGTGTTAATTAAGCATATGGGTTAATCAGGAAACGGTAAATCACAACCGTTCCCCTAACAAAAGTTTTTCCGAGTAGGTCACTTGACATATGGGCTGACCAAATTTTAAATAAATATCTTAATTTGACCTCAAATAATCAAAATTGTTTACATTATTGAATTGTTTTTTCGTAATTTAACCAATGCTCAAATTTTTTCTTCGGCTTTAGATGAAATAAAAGAAGAATTACCCATAATAGCCCCAAATTTATATTAAAATGTTATCGTACATTTTTTTTATTAAAAATGTTTAAAGTTTATTTTCCACTAAAATCTAAATCAGGATCTTACTGACATTTGAAAAAGGAAAAAACAACCCGACTTATAACGAATTTTTCGCGATAGTTACTTTAAGATATACAACTATGTACAGTCAACAGCACATCAGGTTACCCCATTTCCTTTTTTTCTCTCGCTCTTGCCAAATGTCATTCCCTTGCGAGAACAAGGAGGACTGACCGGAAATGGGTAGCGTGATGTGCTGGCCACCGTACTTATCTTTTTAATTATTAAAAAAACATATTTTAGAAGATAAATAAAACCCAAGTTTCATGACTCGCATAGTCATTGCTCTAACCCTTAGATTAGCGTATAGGTAGTTTCACCACCCTTTCAATCCAACAATACGGTGACGTCACAGCAGCATAGAATGCTGACCCATTACGCAGGTGTGAGGAGGTAGAACAATAATAAGGCCCGGAGGCATATGCGACGCAGAACTGGGGTGTCACTGTGACCTTAAAGGTCAAAGTAAAGGTCAGGCTGGAAGATAGTCATTAGTCAGGCTCTGGGGTAAGGGTTCGCTATTAGTGAGGGGATACTTGTGCAGTAAATTAGATGAGGTAGCTGAGAAATTACAAATTGCATTGCTTATCTTATTAAGTTGTATGAAAGAATGAAAATATGTTTTGGTACACTTTATAAATAAAGTGACAACATGAATCTATATTTGCGAACGTCAGAGGCAACTATGGCTCTGGAGCCTCTTTAACTGCGTCAAGACATTACCAGGTTGAGTGTCCTCTACCGCCTTTACAACGGCGAATGCTCTGACGAGTTGTTCCAACTGATCCCATCCTCACCCTTCCACTCCCGCACCACACGTGCTGGTCTGCGCCAACATCCACACACGATCCAGCGACTGTCTGTCCACGCCAAAAGCTTTGGTGTTTCGTTCCTTTATCTTGCTATTTCAGCAGTTTCAGCGCATGTCTTTCCTTCTTCACACAATATACAACGGTGAACCGTAAAAACGATTATCTTTTTGACCAGAAATATCTGTTTCATCAACTAACGCTCGTACTAGTGTCCCGTCAAACCCGTTATCCTTCCGAGTCTCTGCTGGCGCTCATAAACACTGCGCTATAGCTAAAAACACCTAATACTTCGCAAATACATAATCACGAAACACAGACAAACAATTCCAAACGATTGTATTTGCTATTAATTAAACGTGGAAGAACAAACTTGCAGAACTCGCAAACAATATCGCCTAAGTTGTTCTAATGACCAACAATGGCTCAAACTTGGCCATCGTAAATCTACCAAAGTATTGTTAACAAAAACAAAGATCACCCCTCCTGCTCCCACACACCACCAACTCCTATCTCTGTCCTTGTCTAACGCTAATTGAAATAATAAATTATAGTTCAGCTGTAAGTTATGACTCCTGTAGATGATTTAATTCCCAAGTTGTTTTTTGGCTAATTCTTTGTTAAAAAGACATAAATCAGAACGTTTAAGGGGTTGGCGAAATAAAAGAATTCTAATTAAAATGTAAGGTAACTTTTGAATTATATTTCATTCTGTCTTCTTATATTAATCTTTTTTGTACGCATCCAGTTTGTTAAATTGCTAAAGGATTATTAAAAAGGAACTTTAGAATAGCCAAAATACCTGTTCGTAAAAAAATCTGTTAGATACGACTTTTCAAAGTGCACTAGAATAAATATTGGAACTTGAAAGATATTTCTACAGCATAAGTAGTATTCAAAAGTTTCGCTCAAAGCCGATGACATATCTATAAAACGCTTACAGATATCTCTTTCAGTTTCATTGAATCGAAAAATATCATCTAAAAAGCCTAACTACCCGAATCTATAAAAGGTTTTATCGATAATCCAGATTCTTTGAATTCAAGGTCCGCTTCATCCGAATTTCCAAATGGTCCATAATTGCGCGTGAGTAGCTCCAAATGCGATGGATGCTCAAAATGGCTGCCGACTCGTGCGGCAAATAATTCGAATGATTAGCATGTGGTAATGCATCGAGCGGCAAATCGAGTTTGCCAGTCCAGTTGGCCGGCACAAAGGTGGTAGCTTCGAAAGTGGCCAGCGGACTGTATCTCCGACAGGTGGTGCGGCTCCACTGGCCGACACGGTACGGTATTGTAAAAGGTGATTTTCACATATTTTTCCAACGCAACCTACGGTACGATATTTTATTTACTGTTTGTAACTGTAACCTGTACTGTAAGGATAATGATTGTAACCTGAGAAATTTTAATTGGTGATAAGTTGACTGTTTTTATTTTGCGGCCGTTGCCGCCGTTGGTTTCCCAAAAATGAATTAAATAATGGTCAGGTCTGCATCAGGTTTTAGAATTACTTAAGACCTTGTTTCCTGTATTTAATGATTCGGTTTATTTTTAGATATATTTATTTTGTCTTCCGTGCGTAACAAAAAAATAGACACAAAAGGTAATCTTAGTCAATTATAAAAATAAAAAAGGCAGCGCAACAAGGCGGCGAAAAATCAAAGATTTACAAATGATTGCGCTATGAGACACAGATCGTTATGTGGGAATGGCAAAATGTTCGTCGTGTGCATAGGCCACTAAACATCTGTCGACACGCTAGTCAGCGACGTTGTAAAGTAAAAAAACAAAACACTATCTGCTGGTGGGCAGAGAGTGTTTTGTTTCTTTAGGTGCATTGAACTCTGTATCTGTACTTAGTCGACATTATCGTCGTGAGACAATGGACACGCGCACCAGAGTTTCCTCGATGACTATCACGTAACAAATGAGCGTTCCTCCGGCGATAACGCGCCGATAACTCGCTCCTTGCCCGCCGACAAGAAAACTTCACGTTCTGCAGAAAAAGCAAACAAGACAAAATACTGAAATAACATTACATTCGTGTTTCGGCTGTCACACTCCTGTGTATTTAAAACTCAGAAAACTGAGAGTCTAACGAAACAAATTGTAAACAAATAAGTTAAAAAAGATTTTCTTGCCGGTTTTTTCTCTGTAGAATCAACATGTGGCAGTTTTTTTTTTTTTTTAATTGTAACTAGGCAGTCATTTGACCACAATCTCGCCTGATGGAAAGTGATGATGTGGTCGATGGTGGTACATGTCTACCTAGCAGGTGCCTATTCACTCTTTCCTTGAAGAGACCCAAGTTATATTTTTCCGGAAACACATGCACAGGAAGCGAGTTCCACTTCTTAGCCGTTCGCATCATAAATGTATAAGCAAAACGCTTCGTGCGAATGGCCGGAACATCGACAACGTACGGATGGAGAGCTAACGTGCGTCTAGTGGTCCGGTGGGGGAAAGGTGCTGGCGGAACCAGCTCGTGCAGTTCACTCGAACACTCCCCAAAATGCATCCTATAAAAGACCGCCAGACTAGCTACCCTTCACCGATGTCTAAGGTCTTGTAACGTAGAATCACTTTAAAAAAAAATTGTGACTTGTCTAGTACTTTTTATTAAGTTTACATGAATGAAGATTATTTTTGCTTTACTTTACTTTTAAAGTCTTTAAGCAAACAAAGAAGTTAAAAAGCAAGTCCATTAAGTTCTACATAAAGTAGCTAGTCGTACATTTTGCTGATAATGTAATTATTTACAAGCTGTTAGCGATCCTTGAATATAAGATAAATGAACAAAATGGACCTCTTGCAGCCAATGATTTACCAGGCCAACCTTCTGATAATCCTTGGCCCACAAGGTTCAAGTTAAAATCTGGCCAAAACAAGGGACGTAACGTCACACTAAAAAATGTGAAGCATGCAAGCTACTACAATTTCGTTTGTTGTACACGACCTAATAAGTTCACTACGAAGTTCAGACAAAACACGCCATTTTACTCCGTGTGACAGCGCTAATGACACGTACGTGCTAGTCACCCACACACCCTGCACTGGCAGCTGATAATATGCTTCAGTCATGATTAGACGAGGTTACGTCCGTCTCTCTTTTACGTCCGTTTTCTTTTACGTCCGTTTTCTTTTACGTCCTTGGCCGAAACATTTACTGTGCGTTCATTTCATTAATTTGCGGCTAACTAAAAACACTGTATTACCGCAATGGACTCGCCTCTTACAAACTCTCTCTTACGTACAAATTGGCTCGGCTTCTGTATTCGCCGTGCCTTAGCGAGCATCTGATAAGTTTTAAGTCTAAACAATCACACGACAAAGCATTCGTAACCAAACAAACCCACTACACGTAGATTAGAGTGTGACTTAATTCCGACAAAGTTTGTCCACTTAACTGAAGCGTAAAGCGGCTGTCACTTAACTAGCCACAAAGTACGGCACAAACAAGCAAAGCCAGAGATAAAAGGTAGTCCTAAGCAATTAACCCAATTCTCTAAGTGAAAATTAAACGAGGGGACAGCAGGACAGTCATTAGCCAGATAGCTATATGTATACTATCTAAATAGGTTAGGCTACTTGCATTAGTACAGTCGGCAACGAAAATGGTAGTAGGTACTCATTGTAAGATGCTTATATCAATAAAATGTTGTTTAAAGAAAAGTTGCACAGTGCGCAGTGTGTCAAAAACGATCGCTGTTGTAAAGCATCTCACACCGGGTCGGTAATAGGATGGGTGACCGAAATCAAGTGATGTATTTTTATCTCCGTGCTTTGAATGGCACGGTAAGCCGTTGGTCCCGGTCCGTTTCTACTTTCATCTTTTTCTATGGACCATTTTTTTTAAGAAGTATACTAACTTTTAAATATCATAATAAGATCTTTATCGGTTAATCACTGTCTTCACCATCCTATGCTGAATTTGCCTCCTCAATCTCAGAACCTTCCAGCCCCAATGGTCACAGTTCTTCGCCCCTCCTACTGCCACTTCAGCCTACTTACCTGCTGCTACATCATAGGCTATATCAGAGACTTTATAGTCCGTTCACGTTAAGAATGCAGTGATTTTGCAGTTGCACACAAAAAAACTCAGATTCACAACCTTTGCGTTCGAAAGTATGCGTTCAACTGGTCACTGTGGACTTGACTTTTTAATTAGGAACGATTTAGTGGTTTGGGGGTCGTGCTAGATCGAAGGACAAGTATAAAATTATTGCATTCCTTACGCGAACGGACTAGAGTTTCTTTACGAATTTCCTCATTTCCGACCGGTGATTTTTCTCATACATACCCGTTAATGACACACATTACTGCTACCCGAAATTTAATAAACATAACTTATTATTACGTCAGTTATCACCGTTCCTAAGCGCCAGCTCTTAATTGGTCGTATCTGGTTACGAGCAATGCCTCATCGGAACCCTGAAGATCTCCGTAAAGATAACTAACTAATAAACAGTTTAAGCACTAATAATCTACGCGCTTAACTTCGGGAATAGGGATGGGAAAGTGCTGACGAAAAATAATCGGGGACTCAGTTACATGCGAGGCGAGATAATATTGCAAGGATTCAAATTTATTTATTTATTTCGTTTTATGGCATGAATGATCCTCGACAGGCACAGCAGTGTGGAAGAGAGAGGAATAAAAATTAAGAATTATCACCAAAATATTCATTCTCAGAGTAGTAGGAAAAAAGTGATTGATTTTTGGTTCTCTTTTAAAGTTTTTTGTAGTTTATTACTGTTTCATCCATAACTGAATGTAATAGTCATCATCATCATCATCATCATATCAGCCGAACGACGCCCACTGCTGGGCATAGGCCTCCCCCAAAGATCTCCACAACGATCGGTCCTGCGCTGTCCGCATCCAGCGGCTTCCCGCGACCTTGACCAGATCGTCGGTCCACCTTGTGGAGGGCCTGCCCACGGAACGTCGTCCGGTACGTGGTCGCCATTCGAGAACCTTTCCGCCCCAACGGCCATCGGTTCTCCGCGCTCATTGTCAGGGTGACAATGTAATAGTAATTAAAGATAATAGTGCGACGTTATTCAGAAAATGCGTTAAACCGTTCGATAGCCTATTTCGATCTGTAGGTAGAAAAAAAATTGTTTCTCCGTGAGTGTGATAAATCTCCTGTAAAACAAGTACGAAATTTTGGCTGAAAATTTCTAAGAAATCATAAAAATACAGCCAGATATTAATTTATTGTAGGTACCTACCTACAGTATTCTGTGAGTGTTAAGGCATTTCTCACGCACCTACTAAATACTTTAACTGCTTTAGCTGCTGCGGTCCAGGCATTAGCTGAGGGTCCATTTAATTTTCGACATCGTGACACTGCTGCCTGGTGGAAATTATTCTTTGTTTTTCTATTGTTTGTTTCATTTTTCTTGTTTTTTCCTAACCACCTTGTTCTGAATGTTTTTATCTGTTGCGATGTTCAGAATCAATAAACGTTTTTCTTTCTTTCTTTCTTTATGTACATAGATCTATCTCAACTGCTCCTCTGCACCGATTCCCATCACTACCCGTCGTTTGATTTAACGACCGCCGCGTCGCCGTTACCCGCGCGATACCGACGATCACCGTAAAACGTTATAGGTTCCGCGAATCGGCTCCGCAGATAGTTCCCCAAGGGATTTGTTATTAAATTAATATATAATATCAAGTTTTTGTGGAAAGGATTTACTGTGTTTCACTATTTCAACTACATATTGCCTGTTTACTAATGTGCAATTTTGAAAAAACGCTATACGTCCCTTTCCCGGGACACTAACATTGGATGAATTTGGGAGGCCTATGAGCTTCATACTGTTTCTCGAATGGTGTTTCAAAAAGTTTTTACGAAAGATTTGAAAACCAGAAAAAGACATTTGGTCATGTTGGCATCAAGCAGGACTCTCTCTCTCTCTCTTTAGTAAAAGATACTGCATAGAAAATGCTAAACAATAATAAAACATAGTTTTTACGAAGTCAGCAAAGCACATGTGTCTTAGGCGCCCCGTCAAAGGGAGAATAGCTATGAGTGACATGCCCCCACGCCTTCTATTTTGTATAAAAATATTGCTTATGGAAAGCTTATCCAATGACCATCGCAACTGAATTCATACCTTATTTAAAGCAAATACAAAGTTCTGTAAAGGTTCCGTACAATCACGGTAATACTATACAATTGTCAACTGATTTAAATAGTGTAGGTACTTAAGTAGGTAAGTAATATTGAAAAAGTTGTAGTACAGTATGTACATGACTACAAGCTTGCTTAGTTTGGGGCTAGGTGGCGCCACTGCGGACCCAAGATACCCCTGGCGATACCCCTGGTGGTATCGTAGGTCTTTTAAAATCGAACGATACCCCCAACAAAAAGTGTTGCGACACTAATTAATAAGAGCTTTATCGTCTCTTGAATTTTATATTTACAAAAAAAAACGAATTCGATTTTTTTTGTAAGTATAAAATTCAAAAAAAATCGAATTCGATTTTTTTTGTAAATATAAAATCCAAAAAAAATCGAATTCGATTTTTTTTTAAATCGTGACACTGCTGCCTGGTGGAAATTATTCTTTGTTTTTCTATTGTTTGTTTCATTTTTCTTGTTTTTTCCTAACCACCTTGTTCTGAATGTTTTTATCTGTTGCGATGTTCAGAATCAATAAACGTTTTTCTTTCTTTCTTTCTTTATGTACATAGATCTATCTCAACTGCTCCTCTGCACCGATTCCCATCACTACCCGTCGTAATATTGAAAAAGTATAAAATTAAAAAAAAATCGAATTCGATTTTTTTTGTAAATATAAAATCCAAAAAAAATCGAATTCGTTTTTTTTTGTAAATATAAAATTCAAGAGACGATAAAGCTCTTATTAATTAGTGTCGCAACACTATTTGTTGGGGGTATCGTTCGATTTTAAAAGACCTACGATACCACCAGGGGTATCGCCAGGGGTATCGTGGGTCCGCAGTGGTGTTTAATGTTCAATAATATTTAAGAATTTCTTCAATCATTACAATAACAATAATTCGAATAATAACAAGAGTAAAATAACGTCACCGTTGTTAAATTAATTTAAAATTATTGTTGAATGATTATTTCATCAAATGAATTAGAACAAAGGAAACAAGATCTGAATTCGCTAAAACAGATGCAAAATATTATCTCACTCGATTCGATTTAGAGCGCTGAAGTCACGGTACAGACGCGTATAAAGTTGTCAAACCAAAAATGACCATTTATAAAATAACTAATAACTGCATTTGGCAGCCTTTTTTTTTTTTTTTTTTTCGTGGGGAAATCCTCATGGATACCTCGCTGACCGGGGGGACGACGAGGTTATGTCGGACTCCTACCGACTAAAACCCCACGGCACTCGACCGTGGCACTTTGGCGGCGAAGCTGGATCCTACCGTAAGTAATGCCGCACTGCTCCGCCGCCAGTGCTAGCCCCTAATGGGGCCCCCTTCAACCGACCCCCTAACGAAGGGGGGAGGCCACGAAAGCGCCTGGAGTACACAGGCACTTTCGCCGTCTCGGTGGACGCCGTGCAATGCAAGCCAGAGCACCCCCGCACTCCGGCCCGCTGGCACCCACTGTTCGCAGATCCTACTGGGCCCGCAACCACGAGCCACCCAAAGGGCGACTCCGCTGCCGTAACCGGCGGTACGGCCCCGCCGGGCCGCGATGCACAGGGGGGATCAGCCTCGGATTACTGGCCCCCACCAACCGGTTGTGCGCCGCGGCCCCAACCACGCGCCTCAAGGCGCCTGCAGGCCCCACTGGCCCCGCAGCCCCGCGTCGTCCTTGCGGGCCGCAGCGGGTGGGTTCCCAGTCCACCACACTGCCACGCCTGGGTTCTCTTCGCTTCCCGGTGGTTCCCCTATCACCGGTACTAGGCCCCCTCGCCACGCCGAGGCGAGAACCCATGAGGGGGACATTTGGCAGCCTGACTCAAGTGAAATCAGCATTTTTAATAAGTGTTGTTCAAAAATGTTTATTAAGTGTTTAGTACCTACCAGCATACAGGGTGCCCAAAAGTTGCCGTCCAAAAGATAATCTTTATTTTTAGCATTAGGGATAATGCATTATCATCTTACTAAAGATAGGAAAACCAGAAAACCAACGCCAACAGTTGGCGTCAGGCGGGAATCGAACCCGCATCTTTCGCAAACCGGGCGACTGCACTAACCACTGTGCTACCGAAACCATCAACAGACCGGCCGATTTTTTCTGGTGGACAAATTACCAGACATTTGGTCCCAAATTCAGAACAAATGTCTTTTTCTGGTTTTCCTATCTTTTTGCCGTCTAAAAGTTTTTAAAAAAAAAATTATACCACCATAGTTTTGAAAATAAAGATATTAATTTTAACATAATTTTCAAGAGGCGACAAAGTTAATGCCATTGTTGGGCAATCTCATTTAAGCGAACTCCCAAAACTGCAATTAAGCTACGTTACGTTCTATTGTTGGAGTTGTTTCCTCGATTGTACAGTCGTGTCCAGTTTATCATACAATTTATATGCATTTAGTTGTGCTAAATCACAACTAATTGTTCGATACGGTTTAATTTATACCAACTATTACGTCATCGGACACAAACAAGGGCTTATTTCAAGTTCATTATTAATTTGTATAACATTTATTCATCTAACTAAAAGAAAAAATAATAACTCATACATTATGATGAGAACCTAATTAGTTTTAATGTCAGTTGTGAGATTAAATTGTACATTGGTCTCTGCTATTTAATACATCAGTAATGTTTTTGTGCAACAAAGAATATTTATCTATTAATACATTTTACTTCGCGCCTCGTCCGAAAACACAAAACTTTAATATTATTTCGTTTTTTACATGTAGCATCGCTTAGCACTCGCAATAACGTTGACAGTTACAAACTTCTTTTTCTAAACAGATTTATTTTTCGTTTCGTAAATTGACACTTTCTTTAAGCTGTCTTAGCTTTGTTCAGGATTCCTATTCGTGAGTCAGTGTTTCCGAATTATTTTGGCAAAAAAAGACAAAACATAACTTTAACTTCCAAGTATGTTCGCATTATCATCAATTATGAATATCGTATACTAATCCATGCATAATTTCATATTTAGGCCAATTTAATGGTTCCACTGAACCCTCATAATGATAATGTGTTTATCCCCTACTCCATTAAGGGAGTAACCACCAGGTCTCAGCCATTTGAATACTCCTAATTGATCTCGGAGGTGCAATGATGTGGATATAGATTTATTATTATTTCTAAATACCCAAGTTGGGAACTCGACCACAACCTCGCCAGACCGTAAGTAGGGAGTAATTACCTATATTTCGTCGATAAGAAAGTCTATTCAGGTAAAGTTGTTTATCTTTAAAATTACAGAAACTAACAGTCCCGACAAACGTCGTTTTAACAAATGCAATTTGACAACCAGAAAATACCTACAAAACAATTGTATGAACATATTATTGTTTTTGGCAATTTTGAAACATTTTTTTTCAGAGACCTTCAAAATCGGTGCAGCAGTCCTCGAGGATTAAAGTGTGGTTACAAACCAGATGTTGTTTTCTTGTCTCGATTCTTTTCATTTAGGTTCAAATTGTAGACTTCATTTTATTTCCAAGTTTTTTTCGATGACCCACACATGTGTGGAACTGTCAAAACAAGAAAGTGCCTAAAAAGTAAATAAACTATCCAAACAATTAAATAGCAAATAAATAAACCAATATTTACAAATAAATAAACATTGGTTTATTTATAGCAAATATACCGAGTACTGCAGTTGATTTACCGCCGAAGGAAGCCGGCGGTTCCTCGCTTGCGCAAGGCAAAGTTCAGCGCGACCTTTCAAAATGGCGGCGGAGGCGCGGAGCTTTTTACTGCACGCCATGATCTTTGAAGGGTTAACTTAGGAGTGTTGCTGAGGTATCGATGAAGATAAACAGGGTTAGGTGTAGACATTACGGTTAGTGTTACTCTTGATAGCAAACAATACCTTATTTCGTAATAAATACAGCTACATACATTCGAACGTTTGTTTGCATAGCCATTCTACTTGTATATCTTTTTTTTACGAATTTCCAAATACTATTAGGTTGTAAAAGGTGAGAGAGATTGGCCTACATTGGACTTGAATCGTGTGGGATGGAGACTGGGGAGGTAAGCCTTTGCCCTGCAGCGGGACGGAATGGGCTGATTTAGATCAAATTAGATTAGGTGAGACTTGTGTATAGTTTTGTGCTTTCTTAGTTAGTTATTATTATTATTAGCCTAAAGTAGTGTCCCACTGCTGGGCAAAGGCCTCCCCACCACTTCTCCACTTTGTACGGTCCAGAGCTATGGTGGACCAGTTTTCCAGGAAGGTGTCTAGCTCATCCCGCCATCGCCTTCTAGGTCTGCCTGTCTGTCTGTTGTAGGTGGTAGGTAGTTAGTTATTAATTTTAATTTATTAATTAATAAACCCCGAATTCACAAAGGTCAATCAACGCCTAGCACGCGCCCACGAAGGCTTACGATCATGCTGTCCTGTAAAATGTCAATAGAACTGAAAGGGACAGCTTTACTTCTGAGGGATGCTCAACGTTGATTTGGGTTTGTGAATTTGGGCTAAAATGTTAATCCACTGGAATATTTTCAAGAAAAAATCTATTTCCTCATTCATGGAAGGGTTTTTTGGTCCTGTGCCCAACATCATGAACTGGCGGGCAATGGAATGATGTTGAGTTTCGAGTTTACCTAGATACCTACCATAAAAATGTGCAAAACCCTCAGATCATCGATACATTGCCGAGGTCACCCCGCACGAGCGCAAGCGACATGTTGCGACAGAGCGCGATGACACCGTAAATGTCGATCATAATTCGTCGGCACTCTACTTAACCTCTCGATATTGCCGTAAGGTTACCGATCCACTTTACCGTTGAAACAAAACATACTACGTGTACAGTCAGCGTCAAGATTATTGAGATCTGTTTATTGGCTAATTTGACAGCAGCTTCATCATTCCTTTAGCAGAAAGAACATAGTTAATGTGTCATAGTTCGAGAGTGCTTACAGTCATGTCTGACGCTGACAGCACCGTACCGATGTTTACTTACTTACTTTTCATTTTTATTAAAAAATAAAAGACTCGAGAAATTTTCTACAACTGAATAATCAACTATTTTTTTCTAATCATATTGTTATTTTTGGCATGTGGAGGGCCAAGCTTGTGCCTTTTTTTTATTATAAATTTTACTACGGATCATTGGAATCCTGTCCCAGGCTCAAAAGGATATGAAACCTCAATTCCCCTCTTTTCGAACAGTGCCGGAACCCTAAGAAACTCGAAACAAATACGGTACACGGTAGCAACCCCGTTCCTTACGATTCTTATGTTAGTGAACATGAAATTTCAAAGAAATAGATAAGTGCTTCACTAGCATTTCAGAAAAAACGTTTTTACATGTCTAAGAAAATTGCTATTTTCTCTATAACGGATGTTACTAGCCCAGTTGTGAAAGCAAACCAATCATATAATTAACCATAGGTATTTATTTATAAAATAGATGATACTAAGAAAACGTATTATGAAATACATGATTGCTAATCCCATTTATTATACTAACCTTGAATATGACACCACGTACAAGTCATAATAATTGTAGGTGATAGGTACTTGTTACATAATCGACGATTAGTTTAAACTGTTGCTTCATTATAAATGAATGACATGACTTCAACGACATGACATCAGTGACATTGTCGATTGTTGACAGTTTGTCTCCACATTACATCTTTAAGACCAGCCTTTTTTATAAGACTGATTGCACCGAGACACAGCAGTTTATATTTTTACCCAGGTGCCTAAATTGCATAATCATGCATTTGATCTTTAACGTTTCTACATACATATGCTCACGACTGCATTAGGCAAATCAACCATTTCATTTCATTTCTGTATCCCAGGCGGATTAGTCAAGGGTGAACCGACTGTTACCATCATGGTGAACGGAATATTTTGCCAAGCCAATTTGAAGTAAGGGTAGTCTCTACCGCTGCTATTCTCGTTAAACAGGGTTGCTTGGTATTTTATCGGTGTTTTCCTTCGTCAAAGAGTTAGTCGCCAATGAACACAAAGTAGATGTTTCGGCCAGACTTGAGCTCCACCACCACAGGTTCCAAGCCAAAGCGTTAAGCCACTGAGCTACGACTGTCTCTAGTAAGCCTTTTTGACAGTTTGACATTCGACAGGCATTTTTAGTAAAAGCTTGCTGAAAAAACTACTTGTTTTGAAAACAACTATTAAAGAATCAGAATCAGAATCAGA
The DNA here is from genome assembly GCA_950022985.1 of Udea ferrugalis. Classification (NCBI taxonomy): domain Eukaryota; kingdom Metazoa; phylum Arthropoda; class Insecta; order Lepidoptera; family Crambidae; genus Udea; species Udea ferrugalis. The sequence continues at coordinate 636,057 of OX465532.1, read as the reverse complement.
AATATCTTTATTTAAATAGACCTGTTACAAGTGCTTTCAAATCGTCAAAAACTTAATCAAACAAACAAAAATACACTTAATAATAGACTTAAATACTATAATAGAAATAATAAATAAATACACAGTATACAAACATAATGTGACTCAACTCAACTCAAAAAGACTATACCTATATCTTAAGAGTTTAACTCAGGCGGTTGGTTAAATATAGTGTAAATCATTTCAAAACAAGGAAAACTTCAATGTGGAGGGACCTTGTCAGACCCTTATAAAAGTTGTGTCACGCCAAGCTTACGCAACAAGGCTCGAGTAGGCACTTTTGACTTATTCCAAATGAAATGAAAGATATTGTATAATGCAACAAGCGTGTTCTTAAAGATCATGTCTCAGCAAGTCTGGAGCTTGGTGCTCTGCCCTCTGACAAGGGGGACGCTAACTTTGTAAGCCTGCTAGCAAAAGTAGATGAGTCAAGCTTAAAGTCACTCCATTGGGAAGGCATAATATGTTCACCGGTGGAGCGATCATATCGGTATCTTATGCGATTGATGATGAGGTTTCTTATTCACAGGCAAAATAATTCAGGGTGGGCTACCTCCTGCAAAACTTTCCTTAGAAATCTCAGCCTTTCTCCCAGTTACCAAACCCAAAATGCCTCTATCTGAACCCTTTATTAATTCAGCCAAGCCCGTAACTCATAGCGAGCAATAAAGGCAGTCCGCCATACATTACGCGCGGACAAGCGGTGGCGGCGAGAAATTTATGGAGTCACGCATCGGTGGACGTCGAATGGAGACGAACTGGAGCCCTATTCGGCACAATGGGCAGTTGGTTTCGGCCCTGTTGCACACCAAAATGGGAACAGAACCATGTAACGAGTAAGGTATTCAATTCGAATAGCCAAAATTTTATTTTGTGTTACCAGGTTTACTTACACCGTAGAATATTTTTCATATATCCTTAACGTCGAGATTTGGAATATCTCAGGGAGGTGAATTGGAAGAAAAAATCTTTTTTTTAATACAAATGAATGACGCCGGATTCGTAACGCTTTTTGCCCCACAATCAAGTTTGCTTCATTGAATTTAGGCAAGTAGATAATAAAAATGTCTATAGCTCAAAAGAACGTATAGCTTTAAAGTTTGGTAGATACAGATATTTTAACTCTAATATTTAATGATTTGCTACATATTTTATAATGTGTTGGCTTGTTTTTAACCATGACAATTCGATTTTAAACATTCAAGTATAATTTATTTAGTAAGTTGACGGGTGGAAATTGCTTCTAGGCATGAGGTTTGTATTTGCAATGAGGAATACTTACAAGCCCAATTTTCGGCCCGAGCCGATCCCGTGTCCCATCCCTACCCCATCCTCACAAAAGCCAGCCGATTTAATCCGAAAACAATAGTAACAATTGCCGCACGCGCTTTATGACCCTTGTAGTTTCGTTTTATTTAATTCTTTTGTTTATTTGTCAGCTAAATGGATTAATTTATCTATCTACGAACGGCCCTGAGTTCTTTTATCGAACATCAGCATTGTCATTCAATGTCCCGAATCGATGTGTTGTGGAATGGAAATATTCTGGATTGTGTCATTTGAGACGAGAATGCTTTTAATCAGAATAAATTCAAGCAGTTTCAAAATTAACTAGCTGTTTTGAAGCCTGCCATTGAGGCATTGAAAAGTGCTAATCGCTATTTTTGGAACTTCTATTTTAATGAAGACGATTTTGACATACGCTCAGAACTATATCGCAAATAAGGTAGATAGAGACACACTTTGTTGCTGGCAGGGTGACCGAAACATTCAGAAACCCACATTATAAGCGGCCTATATACGTCCCACTGCTGGGCATAGGCATCACCTCAACTATGAGGTGGAACGAGCCATACTCCAACACGCGGGCTCAGTGCGGATTGTTGGAGGGGTGTAATGTTAGTAAAAAACCTCAATGTCAGATGTTATCAAGCCGCTCTAAGGCCTCTGACTAGGCTAAACGACTGACAACTAAGCGACGTCAACCATGATCAACTGCTTGACGTGCCTTCCGAAGCACGGAGATGCCCGAAATACACATCACTAAATTTCGGCCGGGCTGGCTACCCCTGGCGAAATTTAGTGATGTGTATTTCACGTTCCACCTAATCCTTGAGGTGAGGCCTGTGCCCACGGTGGGACGTTTATAGGCCTTTTATGTACCCAAAGCAACTTAAACAATACAAAAACCACTTGGCGACTCATCTCACCCAGCCAAGCGACATAACTCGATACAACACCCACCTCGATTCCGCTGACAAGGGATACAATTTCCTTTTCCAACAAAACAAATTATTACGTAACTGACCTAAACGGCTTTGTTTACGAAGTTCCTTCACGTCAGGCGTATGGGCATTGCCACCGCTCACGCTATGTTGCTATAAATATAGCTATTTAGCTGTATTGCCAATTTGAAATGATGTAATATTGTCTGTATTACAAGTTGGCTGTGCCATAATGACTGTTGGTCGTGGATTATTAGTTATACACTTAAAAAGGTGAAGACTTATTTGAGGGGAAATGAATTTCGCATTTTAATGAAGGATTTCAAACTCAAAAATTCTAGAGTAAACCATTGAAAGCCAAACACGCTGAGTAAGAAACAGATCGCAGGGTTTCGTTGGATGCAGGGGCCGCTCTAGAAATCTATGGGGTAGGGCTATGTTCAGCAGTGGACGTCGTGTGGTTTAGTGATTTCATTGTCATTTAAATGTCATTATCACCATACCATCATTATCATCACACCAGACAACGGATACACCACCCAGAGCAAAATAAACAGACTGTTCATGCACACCAAAGTTTGAGCTGAGCGGGTATCGAACCAGCGACCTCTGGTGTAGTAGCTAACTGCTTAACCATTACATTAAATTCTTCGTCAATTAAGTGTTATCGATCGATCTACATAGTATAAAAAACTGAATTAATCAACTGCGAGACGGAATTAAAACAATAATCCGATTTAAATATAAATTTAAAAAACAAATCTGTCACGACCTAAACCTAATGACTGAAAACGTCCTCTAAAAGAGACAAACAAATAAAATTTAGTGTCTTGTTTTTCTACAGAACTACGACTTTACGATTCTATTATGGGTTACCTCACGTTGTACCTATAACCGTTCGCATCGTCTCATTGTAATGCTTAGGTTTGTCTGAAAATACGAAACTGCTTTTCCATCTGGGATTGGGATGGGTGACCACCCCGACTGAAATTTAGTGATGTGTATTTCGGGCATCTCCGTGCTTGGGAAGGCACGTTAAGCAGTTGGTCTCGGTTGACGTCGCTAGATGTCAGTCGTTAAGCCCAGTCAGAGGCCTTAGGGCGGCTTGATAACATCTGCATTAAGGTTGCGCACTAACCTTGCACCCCTCCAACAATCCGCACTGAGCCCGCGTGTTGGAGTATGGCTTGTTCCACTTCATAATTGAGGTGAGGCCTGTGCCCAGTAGTGGGACGTATATAGGCCGTTTATGTATGTATATCCCAACGGGGTAGTCAGAGGCACACCGATTGTTGGTCCTGGGCAGTGTGGGCACTTTGCTGAGCGCATTTCCGGCTTGGTTTGAATTTGGGACCACACGGCTTCCGGCTCCAGAGTTTTTAACCACTGAGGCACGTTAATCTCACAGTTTTTTTCCATGTCATTTAATAATTAACTAGCTCAGCATAGTCTTATTTTGAATTGGATTGAAACAAAACAAATGACATGAACAATATCTGAATAAGAAAACAAACTGAATATTTTGGAGTGTCGGTGACCAGCAAGTAAGCTCACCCGCCATAAGCGAAGCGATTACCGCAGCCGCAGCAGAGAAACATTTGTGTACTCAGTCAGCACTGAGACTGCTTGTTAGAATATGGCTCGCGACACCTCATAGTTGAGTTGCCCTGCAATGGGCAGTAAAAAGGCTGTTGTTGGATAATATTTAAAAGTCAATACAAATTATTCTACAGCTGATTAAAACTCGAAGCAGCTTAGAAGACTATACTAATCCCAGTTAATGTTTAGTAAATATTCCACGATATTTGTAGGTTAACGAGATTTCGCAATGAACGAATCCCGCTGTTTACCGCTAACGCTATAGTTACAATTTAACAATGCTGCGACTGCGCAGATAAACGGCAGACACTGTTGCGTTGTGTGTAGTGATAGTGGCTGGTCTTATCACAGCAGTAGGCATAATGAGAGACATAGCTGCGGTTTAAGACATTTATTTCTCAAAACAGAATACAATTCACTTACATTGAGAAACAATAGGTTAAGTAAAGTAGGTAAGCAGTTTACATACATTTGGAGCGTGTGGTATATCCAGGGTGTAAAACAACTGTCACAATTACACATTCACCAGGTCTCTAAGATAACACTGTTTTTACACTTGTTGTTAGTCTAGTCTTACTTTAAATCTAAGTTAGTAAATTAAATTATGCGTAAATCAAACGAATACAACACAGATCACAATTTTAGCAAATAATTCTTAATATGTAGGTAGGTGCGCGGTGCATTTTATTACATGACAACTCCATGACCATAATACGTATCGAAACGCGCTTGCTATCACAGATGGGAGTAGATTGTTATTAGTTGCCTTCAGTATTTAAGCGCGGTTTAGCATTTAGTACTATTTATCACGTGAAATTTAAGTTTCTTTTTAAACAGAGGAAAAGATTGTATTTCTTTAATATCTTTTGGCAGATTGTTGTACAGTTTAGCACCTTCGTACCGGATATTTCTAGTACCAAAGTTGGTTCTGGGTTTGTAAAGGCATAGTTTATTGGCATTTCTCAATTGACGAGTTTGAGTCTTTTTTGTGAATATGATAGTTGAATGCATATCTTTTGTCAATATTTTTCTTATAAGAATACAGGTGTGGAATTTATACATTTGTGCAATTGTCATAAATTTGGTTTTGTTAAAAATAGTTTCCGTAGGCGTTAGGTAATTAAAATGAAAAAGTAACTTGATTGCCTTATTTTGAGTGATTTGAAGAGATTTGATATTTGTTTTAGCAGCTGTACCCCATATTTCTATTAAATAGGTCAGATGAGATTTGATAAGGGAATTATAAATAATGTACCTCACGGCTTTAGGAAAGCAACGGATGGTGCCCCGCAGTATACCCATTAGTGACGTTAATTTTGAGCGTATTTTTTCCAAATGAGGTTTCCATGTAAGATGGCTATCCAAAGTTAGACCAAGATATTTTTCAGATTCCACTCTATTTAGTGGTATGCTGTCAATATGCAGTGGTTGGAAATCTGGAACCTTTTTATTTTTGGCGGTAAATATCATGTAGCAAGTGAATCCATAAGAAATGGTTATCATCTTCACATAAGTCCCATATAATGTTATGATGCAGGCTAGTGTGTACATAAATAGACACGCCTCCTCCTCTCGCATTTGTTCGGTAGTTGTAATAGTGTGTGTAGATCATAAGCGATAGACCTAGGGCTTCAGTGTCACTTTTTATCCATGTTTCAGCCAGTATTATCAAGTGCAGAGTGCTTGGAATGCTTTGGATTATGCATTTCAATTCATCTATTTTACCTTTGTTTACTAGACTGCGTACATTCGCATATAAACACTTCAAAGATTTACTATTCATTACAACATTAGCATGGGTATCAGATAGTTGATATGTGGGATTACTTGCAGGAGCATCTCTTACAGCTCCTGTCTTTATTAGTTTTTTGACGAGGTTTTCACAATCTTTGGGATTCCTTTGAAGTACTTTATGACAAGATTTTCTTCCCCATTTTCTGTCCTTTCATTTAATTCGGTACGCAGATCCGCCATTTCCTTTCTTTGAGACGGTGTTTGGTCAGAATAACATTTGATAGTTTTCATCACTTCGCTAATGTTATTTTTTTTACGCAGTATTAGCTTTGCAGCATCTGATGTAGCGAAACAAACCTTAATGGGACGAGACTTTTCACTGTTATATTTGCCTAGTCGAAAACAGTTTGTCGGTTGGTCACAATTTGGATCTGCTAATTTAATTATTTTGAGAACTTCGTTTTTATCGTGCTCAATTCTTTCGGTTGCATTTTTAGACGAAATTTCTTGTATCCCGCTAATAACAATGTTATTTTCTCTCTGTAAACGTTCTTGAATTTCTGAGATCATATCTCCATGCCTGAATCTGTTTGGTTCTGTGTTACTAGAAGTGTTAGTGGCTTTGAAGTTTGTAAAATCAGTTTTCAAGTCATCAATTTTTTTCTCTAAACTTGTTTTTGCAACCTCAATCGTAGCGAGTTCCTTCTTGACCCTATTTTGTTCTGCCGACAATTGGTCTGTAGTCGTTTTTATTTGCGCAATCTGGTTTGTTATAATTGAGACTTGATCTGAAATTTTCTCCAATTTGTCGGTTTGTGTTTGGGACATACTGCTCAACATTGCCATCATTAGAATGAAAATCTCAAATTTATCAAACTTCTCAGAGAGATCATCTTCAGGAGTTTTTCTTTTTCGGAATGTTATTTTATTATTTTCCGTGTCAGCCAGATGCCTGAGGTCCGGTTGTGATTGGGTTTCGCAGAAACCAGTCGCTATGGGGCTATTGCCATCACCACACGTAATTGATGCTTTGCTTGGAGATCGACGTACCGCCATTCCTATTGGTTGTTTTGTTATGTACACAATAATAAGTGAGTATAGTTACTTGGTTGACGAGAAAGCGAGAAGAATATTGCCACTTCGGAGTCCGTTCCTTTTACTCAGTGGTGAGGTGCGGGACGCTGGGCTTGGGCACGCTGGTTTTTGGTGTTGTACTGGTATATGTCACAGATAACTGCTAATTGATAATAGTTTTTTTTGCTAATTACTTATAGAGTCTATTTTACTTTGGATTGTTATTTATTATTTTAAGTAAAACTTTGCTACACGTCCGCTCCGTATGCTGCTGCGGCCGGTGTCATAGCTAAATGTCTGATACTTACTAACTTAGTTTGGAATATAAATACCTACATCCCCCACGGTATACAATCAAAAAGAGCGCTTTTTGATTAAATACTTTAGTTTAATTATGTATTTTATATCAGTGGAAACATCACACACACCCGGTTCGATTCCTGCCTGATGCCAAGATGACCAAATGACTTTTTCTGGTTTTCAGATCTTAAGTGTATTAATTAGCGATTATGGTGCTAGTACCATTTTAGAATTCTATTTTTGATATGCTGATAACATTTATATAGGTACAACTTTATTCACTTTGTCATCGACATCCGAACTTACGTAAACAAATTGAACTTTGTATACAATACTGAAAAGCTTTTTAATCGTGCCGGCGCAAAAAGTCGATATTGGCTCAAAGCGGAAGTTACAAAAATATTGGGCCTACAATGATGGACTTGTATATTTGTTTTTACATTGAATAAAGCCGACAAACACAGTGTTAATTAATAAAACACGATAAGCACAACTCAAATTAATACCACATGCCGACTTCCTGCAGTTTATCTAGGTCACAGTAGCGTAGTTTATAATAATGTACAATGTAATATAATTGCACTATTTGTTTCCATGGCTTTGTTTTAAAGCAAACAGTGGGTGAACTGTCATGGCGGATGCGAAGGGTAACCCAATGACACAAAATAAACAATTTACAGTTAGGAGGTTAATTATGACCTTTAAATTTGAAAAATGTAAGATTTTAGATCGGCTACGATCGCTGTTGTAAATCAACACACGCCAGGTTGGATGGGTGACCACTCCGACCGAAACTTTGGTATGTATTTCTTTGGGAGGCCCGTTAAGCAGTTGGTTTCGGTTGACATCGTCGTCAGTCGTATAGCCAAATCGGGGGCCTTAGGGCGGCTTGTTAACATCTGCCGTCAAGGTTTCTCATGAACCTTACACCCCTCTTACTATACGCACTGAGCGTGAGTATGGCTCGCGACACCTCATAGTTGAGCCGAGGCCTGTTCCCAGCTGTAGGACGTAAAGGTATAAGTAGGCAGTTTATGTTATGTTTAGCCTTATTCTACAGAAGAGGTGTCAATGGCTTAGTGGCGAATACTGATGTTAAGATAAGTCTATGTTGAATAGTGGAATGGCTGACCAACAGACATAATGTTCGTTTCGTCGTGTTGTTTTAGTGCGTTTGTTGGGTGTGTCATCACTTTCAGTAGGATCCAGCTTCGCCACCAAAGTGCCACGGTTGAGTGCCGTGGGGGATTCGTCGGTAGGAGTCTAACATAACCTCGTCATCCCCCGGTGGCGACGTATCGGTATAAAAGGCTTGGGGAAGCCTGTTTCCAGTAGAAGACTGATGGAGGATGATGACGACAACATCACAGACTATAGGTAAGTTTTAATAATTTGTAGAATTTTGTCCAATGAGGCATCAACCATTTCAAAAACATTCATAGGTCGTTTTCCCTATCAACAACCAACATACTAACATCATTGAATTATATAACTTCTTTCCAAACACTATCCATTCCTTTTGCCAGTCCTAATCTAAGTATTAGTAAATTAAATTTCGCCTATTTAATAACCGCTGCGAATCACGCCCAAGTTTTCCCAACACATCCGTTGTTATTGTTTACCAATAATCTACAAATGTTATCAGAGTTGCGAAATCGCTGCGAGTGTGCGCGCACGCACAATGTTTGCGATCGCATAAATATATGCGCGGGAGTGGGGTGGCCACGATTCAGTTCTATGCAGGGACTACAACATCAAATACCAAAATACATTCTGCTGAAAAAAAACATCATTATTATTAAAGATAGGAAAACCAAAAAAAAATATTTGGTCTACTTGGCATCAGGCGGGAATCGAACCCGCGTCTTTCGCAAACCGGGCGACTGCACTAACCATTGTGCTACCGAGACCATTAATAGACCGGCCGATTTTTTCTGGCAGCCAGGTTAGCCAGGCTTTTCTATCCTTAGTGCGATGATAATGCATTATCCCTAATGCTAAAAATATAAATAACCTATCATTTTATTGTTGTTTTTGTTAATTCTTCAAACTGCTTGTACTGTCTGCAAATGATTTTGTATTGTCATTTTTCTAACAAGGTCCGGTTGTGGAGGACCTGGTGTCCTGTAATTTAGATTATTTTTGTACTTACTTCAGGCACCAGTCTAACTCAACTCAGGCATTCTTTCTTGTTATCATTGTATTTCACAAATGACTTCGTAGCCTTATTAAGTATATTAATCTAAGTTAGTAGAGAGAAATTAAAAGATTTTATTATTATCGTTTCATGATTCCATGTTATTCTCGCGCTCAGGCAGAGAAATGTTGGCGGTGCACTGGTCTTAAAGTAGAATAACAATGGAGGTGCCCGTGGCGCAGTTGTGACAGTGATCGGCGACTATCGCTGTTGTAAAGCAACACACAGAGGGTCGGAAATGGGATGGGTGACCACCCCAACCGAAATTTAGAGATGTGTGTTTCGGGCATCTCCGTGCTTCGGAAGGCACGTTAAGCAGTTGGTCCAGGATGACGTCACTAGGTGCCAGTCTTTAAGCCTAGTCAGAGGCCTTAGGGCGGCTTGATAACATCTGACAGTGAGGTTGCTCACTAACCTTACACCCCTCCAACAATCCGCATTGAGCCTGCGTGTTGGTGTATGGCTCGTTCCACCTCATAGTTGAGGTGAGGCCTGTGCCTATCAGTCGAACATAATAAAGAGGCTGTTTTTTGTTTGTTAGTTTGGTCACCCTACAGCGAGACTATTGACCTGCCCCAACGCGTGCGCCGACGCACGTAGTGCTATCAGCTCCTCGCTGCAGGAATATTCATAATTACGTGGAAATTGATAATTGGAGTCAGAGACCGCCTCTATGGCGGTTTGATTAGCCAATCTATTGCTGCTAATAGGTCAGAGGTTATTAACCCTACCGCTAGAAATAAATAAGAAAAGAATACATAAGAAAAGTAAGTGTTTAATAGAAGAGTCACATCTGTGCATAGGAACTTTCAAGCTGGTAACAAAAAATACTCAAATTGATAACACTACAATCCAATAAGTGAGTACAAGACCCAGACTTAATGCTACTTAGTCATTAGCTAGCTACTAGACAACGTAAACATAGTCAAAGTATTGTATTATTTGAATATTGGGATACCTATTGCGCCACTGCGCATGGGCCGCACTATAAGTCTACTGCTAAACGTAGGTTTCCCTCATGTGCACCATCGCGCCTTACCCCAACTTGATGGGTCCACTTTTTGCCTGCAACCTTCAGTTAAAATCAATCCATCTTAATGTTTTCTAATATTTACGCGAACACTATTCATCGAAATAAAACAACTTTGTTTAATATAAGAGCGCGAGTTGAATCCGTAAAGTTGTTTTATTACAATCCATCTTGCTTGCAGTCAATAGTACAGCAACAAAGACGAAGTCTTCACTCAAGAACGAGCTAACCCCAATGGTTATGCGGCAAATGTTACCCATTGCTACTCAACTTTCTTAATTCGGATTGAATCGATAACATATGTTTCACTATCAAAACAGAGCCTTAGATATCCCTCACTAAACTTGTCTTAATTCATTATGATCTAACCCCAATGGTTATAGGTTCTACGGTAAATGTGACCCACTGGCACTCTTGCTTAATAACTCTGAGAGCTCTTTCGATATCCTTGGTTTCCTAAATTAAAGACCTAAAAATAACTTCGTTGAACTTTTGCCATTGTCATCGCACCATTTTACTGATACACGGAAACCTACAAGGCTAGGCTTCGTTATTAAGAACAACCCGAAACCTTTGACATACAAGAAAATACCAACGCACCGAATTTAATGAGTCTTGGGCAACTTCCAAACGCATATATTGCTGCCTACTCGTGCATTCACGGGGGAGTGTCATTGAACTATTATTATACGATTGTTTTTGAAACGTTTGTGAAAAAATTTGTACGTCATTTTGTATCGTCTTGTTGTTAGGAAAATAGTTAACAAGGTAATATTGTACTGATTGATCAACGACATATTGACAGAGTTTAAGAAATTCTTGAATACAGAGATTAAAAAAATTAACTGCATGCACTTTACCTCACTACGAAAAAACTACCTATGTAGTCCAACCAAGAAGCAATTACAGTAGGTAAACAAACTAAAAGTCTCCTCTACAGGCGGGGTTAACTCTTGAAGCATCCTGAACAGATTTCTGGAGAAATTGCTTAGGTGCCAGCTCACGCACTCTACAACTGCTTTTTGATCACTTTTTGAGTGGACTAATGGGCTAAAATAGATCCATTTTATATCCCAAACATCATTCACTATAGCCCAAACGATAGTCAGATAGAGCGAATTTAAAATCAACGTGGCAGTGAGCGAGTTTCTGCTTTGATTGTTTTTATATTTTTTCATCACCGCTTGGTAAGAGGCAGTTGTTTCCCTCTGAAGATCTCAAAGAAGCTATTCCCGAAAGATTTAAACTCGAGTCAGAGTACTTAAACCTTTTTTTAAGGTGGAGAGGAATCCTTTCAAGGACTTCCCGCCCTCCGGGGGAAGGGCGGGGGAGTGTGAGACTCATTTTCCGAGAGGCGGAAGACACTACCCACTAAACCCCACCGTGCTCCGACGATTCCTTCAGTTATACGAAGTCGTGGGTCGCCCTGGGCCACAGACACTGTCTTTTGAAGAGAGAGAAACACTCGTGTGAGGTGTATTCAATTAAATGATGTAAAACTTTTCGAGAACTTCGAACTTTATTGCTCGCTAAGTGGTTACATGGTGTCGTCGTCGTAAAGTTTGTGTGTAGATGCGAACATGATTATCTACCTCAGCTTAGGTATTCAGTATTTTGTTATTCAAGACTTTGAGAATCATTCTGCAGGTGAAAGGACAAGGAGAGTAAATTATTTGGCAAGTGAATAAGAATTCGAATAGACTTTACAAAGTCTACATAACGTGATTCAAGAGTAAGATGACCAAGACATTTATTTATCAGCCTCAAAATGAGATTGCGTTCTCCATTGCTGTGTTTGTCAACCCCATATCTGGACCTCACGGCTGCTTCCCATCAGGTGGAGTGAGGTCATCTTGAAGACTACTATAAAAAACAAAAAAAACAGCCTTCTCCTGAAACAGAACGCATGCGACTAACGCGAACCCAACGAGACTATTTCGAAACGCGTTAACTTCCAGCGCTGATCGCTGCACGATGACACAGTATAAACCGTACAGTAGAACATCTACATAAAAAACGTGCCACTCTCGGCTTGAATGTGTGCGTGCGCGTCGCGCGCCGTGTCGCGATATCACGCAAACGCAATTTTACGCACACGCTAGCATAAAATAGGGAGGCATAGGGAGGCGGCAGTGTGGACGTGCCGCGTGTCTGTGTGCACGCTAGGCTAATAACTCGGCGGGCGGCCTTAGATAGCCTACTGTATGGTTTATACTGTGACGACGACTGCTGCGCGGGCGCCGCTCCGCGCAGTCACTGACCTGCCACAAGGATGCAGAACTATACTCCTAAAACACCTCACAAACAAAATACAACCCAATTGACAAGCAAACAAAGATCATTACTACTTAACTATAAGTGTAACTTCGTATTTTAGCGCTAATGGACAGAAAACCTAATAATAAGACCATAGAGATCATTTTAGCTTGGTCAAAGATGATATTTAGTTGAATTTTGATTAGTTAGGAGTTGCGAATTGTAGGCAATTCGAAACGTAACTAAAACTATGACGGATCGTATTGGGTTAGGTTAATTTGTTGATTTTAGCGTGGTAGAGAACAAGCGAAATAAACCTATTAATATTCACAAAACAACTTGACAACAAGCCATTAAGGATAACATTTGATAAGGTACAAAGCATTGAGTAATAAACACATGAGTATACCTTACATCTTTAATTACTTTTTGAGCCTAATCAATGCCGTAAAGTGCTCTGGAAATCATTTGAAAAGTTTTTTTTCAGCTCAGTATTTCGAGAAATTGTTTGTACTGTGCGGGGATCGAACCCTCGAACTATGGTAATCAGAAACACGCTGACTGTTGCTGTCTTGGTGAACGGAACATTCAGAAGCCTACACATTTCACTCCTACTCACTACTCCTTGGTGTTTTCCATCATCTGAGAGACGAGTGATTTTTGAGTAACTGAGCTAATGATGATGTTAATAAGCTTATGTCAGTTAGGCTAAACTTCGGTATACCTAAGTAGGTAGGTAGGACAGAGTCATGTCATCTCAAAACGATCATACATAGTTCAAATGTCAAACTGTCCTGTATATGGCCAGTGTATAGGGTATGTTAGTCATTTCACCAAAATCACCCAAATTGAGGATGCTTACGCAATTCGGAGATAAGCTAAAGGAAACGTTGTAGATTAAAATAATGTTAGCAATGGATTATTCCATGTCTCTTGTCTAAATCTAAGATAAATACAGCAAACATGGTCTAAGCTACAACCTGCCTCGCTGACCCCGCTGCGGCCTTCGGCGCCATTACAATACCAAACGCTCCACCTCAAGATAAATAACACAACGCGTAGGCTGGCGTCCAGTGCAGCTGGAGATATTCACAGAGAGTAAATGAGGATAAACGAGGATTTACGTAGGAGAAAAACGGTTACGGCCTTCCGCCTCTAGAGGCGCCAGGCACCGCGAATGCCAAACAAATCCGCGTAAATTTTCTCGATGAGTGTGATTGAACAAGGGAGCTTGAAAGTAGTCGCATAGTTACGACTATCTCACCACATAGAAACTACGAGTACAATCCTGAAACACGCTATCAAAGTTTTTGGAGCGATTGCGCATAGATACAAAAACCCGACAACAACCGTCGGGCAGCAGCCCACCGGACGGAACACCCATCTGGTCAAAGGAACCTCCCTTTTTTATGGTGGAATATAACACCCTGTTCCTCATATCCATGGGGATAAGTATGTGGTCGTTTTACGTATGGACGTAAAACGACCATTTCAATTAGTTGAAATAAAACAGTATCAAAAGAGCTCGTAACACACCATATACGAGGGTACGTTCAAGTTCATTTCAGCGTTACTTCATACTTCAATTTTACTTTACTGTTCGAAGAATAAAATCTAGAGATCCTGAAATTCCTGATAAACTTACAGTAGTTTGAAATATATATCCGCGCCTTCAGTGGATGAAAATCCTTAAAATAGTGCCTGCATATTTAATGCTCAAAATGTTTTTATTAGGCAAATACGAAACAAACCAGTAAATATTGACACGGTTCACCTTCAATAGATTTCAACAATAAATTCTTGTATTACAATTCTATTGTTTATGCATTTGTGCATAGAAATCATTGTTGCCATCAAATCTGTATATTTTATAATATTAATACAAATTCAAAACTGGTTTCGGTCCATTTACCAGTTCTGCCAGTTTTGAACAAAGCAGTTGGAAAATTAACTTCTAGCAAGTACCTACCTAATATGTAAAGTTTGTAACCTTAGGCACAATACTGGCTTCGGGGGTCGTTATGGCGGAGGGCCACTGGCTAGGACCCCACAACACTCCCCCACTTAAAAGCGATGAGAAGAAGCCGTAGGCTGCTTAGTGGGTATGTCAAGAAGCCCCCCCACCCAGAAGGAGAGCCCCACATAACCCGTCTGCCCCCCGGTGGACGGGTATGCATAAGGACACAGGGTCGCCTCATAACATCTTGGATCGGTGGCATTCACCCTACGAAAAAAAAGGCAAACAAAAACGAACTCGGTCAAAAGGGGTCTAAGTATACTGTCGATATACCCAAGCCAGTTTGGGCCAGGACAGGAGTATCTTTAACTGACGAGCATGCATGAAAGAATCAACGAAAGCGCCAAATGTATGTCAACTAGCGCGCCAAATGTAGCAAGTAGAAAGAAGTGGTATCTGCCTACCCCGTGATCAAATAGGCGTGGTAGCTTGTTCTAGAAGGACCATATAACTCAGAATGGAACCCCCATTTCTTCTGTTCTTCACAGTTCTGTCATCCCATTTCCTTGAATAGTTTTTGTCTGCAAGAACTTAACGGTCACCGCTTAGGCATGGATTTTTTTACCTCCTCACTATTAATGCCCTTAGCAACTGTGCAAGCCAGTTCACTAGGCCACGTCCTATATGAGTCTGCCGACCCAACTCCCTCATCAGCATATTCCACCAGTTGTATCGAATCTGGGTGTTCACGTGTTCTCATCACGTGTTCGTTCTTCACGTTTCGCTGAGAAATGGCGTGAAAAGTTATTACTTTGGGTCGAGAGCCTAGATTTTATAGCTCTTTTATTAGATGACTAATACAAATTCTAAGTCACGCTTGCAAGAACAGTAAGCAAATTCGCACAAATTTTCTTCTGAAAACGGTAACACTCTCATAATACTAGTAATAAAATGATTACAAATTATTTTGATTTTTTAAAAGGACCGTTCAGCCTTTCCCCTGGTAAAGAGTGGAATAAGCATAAGTGGTATTTTTAAGACGACCCGTTTAGCGCAGTGGTTACGAGCACCGTTTGAAACTTCAAAGGGCCGTGGATTCGATTCCCACACCAGCCAAAACTGTAGGTGATAAACAGATATTCCTGCTGTTGGTGGGTGTTTCGTCTTCGTTGTTGCTGGTTCTCTTAACACTAGGTAAATCCTTATTTTGGGATCATAGCAATGTGTGTGATATTGTCACATAGGAATCAGTATTTTTTTCCCACTTGTGTTTTCTGTGATATTTCATCAAGTACACTCACTGTTAGGATCCATATGGAATCATCAGGATCCATAAGGCATCAGCAGGATCCTTAAGGGATCATTAGCATTTAACAGATCGCACCAGGGTTCAACTGGTTGTAAACCTTAAGAGAGTGAGCCCTCGCGGATACGTGCAGAAGATGGCTACGGCAAAGTCTTAGTCTTGCGGTATCCTCACCCTCTTAGGTGATCTCACACCCTCAGTGCTCCTCCGAGCAGCAGTGTTTGAGTAAATGAGTGTATTTATGTGCTTAGCTTCTAAATACCTTTTTTTTTTACCCGGTGAAATGCCTTTACGCACTTCCCGCTGCTTGGGGGGGCAGCGGGGGGGTGTGGGACTCGCCCACCCCTGCAAGGGGTGAGAATACCCACTAAAACACCGGGGCGGCCTTCTTCTGCGCGTGACCAGGGTTTAAAGAGGACTTTCCCAGGGAGGCACTCTACCGGTACAACCCTGGCGCGCTGTGCCGGTTCCGGCTCACCTCGAGGGGAGTACTACCTCCCCTCTTACACACCCGCCGGTGTTCGACAGTGCGTGGCCACCCCACACTGCCGTCCTCCTCGGGGTCGCTTGTGCAATAAAGGCACACAGCCCCCGCCGTGTACTCTCCTAGCGACCTCGAGGGCCCCCTTTAGTCGCCTCTTACGACAGGCGGGGGTGACCTTGGCTGTATTCTTACGCCCCAGACCACAGTGCGATAGCTTCTAAATACTATTTTAACTTGAAAGATGCTCATTTTATCACATTTAGTTTATATTTATTACAATGCACTGTTTACCGTACAATTATCTGATTAACAACGTTATATAAATAAAGCTTATTTATTTACTGGACGAAGGCTAAATTATTGTTTTCTTTTTATGTAATCCTCTTAATATATATCTTTTTTTTTTTTAATTGATTTTACTGTACACCGCTGTATGTCTGTCTCTTTCGTTTCATGAAATTTCTCCTGTCACCATGGTCTGCTGGAAGAAATCTCTCATTAGAGATAAGCTCACCTGTACTATGTTTATTCCTTTTGCTTACTGTAAAACGTATCAATTTGTGTACAAACCAATAAATAAAATAAATAAATAAATAAATTATTGTCTGCGATACAATATCTTAACGACGAGAACATACACCGTCGTACACGTGACTTCATCTTGATAACGGAGGATGTCAAAATGTTAAGTTATTGCAGTATGGCTTTTGACCCGACCTATTATGAATAAGAAAAAAAAAGGTTTGCATATATTAAAAACCGCACAAAGCTACGCAAAGCTACGCAGCGCGTACGTCTGATTGTCATCTCACAGTAACGCCCTAAGCAACGTAACATTGGTTAACGTTGCCTATTTACTGTCACCACTTAGCCATCATCATCATCATCAGCAGCCACACGACGTCCACTGCTGAACATAGGCCTCCCTCATAGATTTCCAGAGCGGCCGTTTGTAGGCGGCTTGCATCCACCGAAACACTGCGATCTTTATGCGGTCATCTATTAAAAGGAAATATATTTGAAATTAAGTGATTGGGTTCATCACCACTCTTGTCAAAAAATAGGTTAGTGCTTCGAAAAATCAGCAACACGCTGTGCCCTGTGCCCGACCTGGGACTTGAACCGAGCGCTCCACCACTCGGCAACTAAGGCTTTAATATGTAGCACAAAATCGTGAGTTCAACTAGTGTTTTAAGGTTCGCAGTAAGACCATAAATGTCGCTTAATGCACCAAACTAATAGGTACAAATACATAAGCGCCTGTCGCAACAGGTCTATGACCCGCCCCAAAGGCGAGCGCACACTGACAAGCACACACACAGACAAACAGACGTATCGCGTGATTTGAGCTGCGCGTGCGCCGCGCGAGCCTAGGGCCCAGTTTAATAAAGCTGAAAATGACAATACGACAAGTGCGATATATGTCAAAAAGCGTCAACTTAACAATTATTATCTACTAGCGGCCGCCCGCGACTTCGTCCGCGTGGAATATAGTTTTTTGCCACCGAGTACAAATTGTAGCCCAAATGTTATTTCGATGTTACACCCTTATAATTCGGAACGCACCCATAGTTACGCTAATGGCAGCAGCCGTCTCTTATCAACTGTCATGCCATACCACGTGATGCTGCGTACATTTTCATATTTTATTTGATATTTTCCACAATTTACACAATATCTTTATGAATTGTAGCCTATATGTTATTCAGATGTATAAGCAACATTACTATAAAGTTTCATTCGAATCCATTCAGTAGTTTTTACGTGAAAGAGCAACACTGCACATCCAGACATACAAACTTCCGCCTTTATCGGGTTTTCCTTCCTGACGCTATAACTAAGGGCGCCTTCCAGCGAGATGGACCGATGACCTGAGAACGGTGACGGAATCGGACTGGATGCGGAATACTCAGAACCGGGAGTTGTGGCGCACTTTGGGAGAGGCCTATGTCCAGCAGTGGACTACGACAGGCTGATGATGATGTGGTTAACGCCACTTCGACAAGGCTCTACATTTAGTGCCGTTAGCAGGCACATAACATGCTGGCCAAACCACTGAGATGCCAGAAAAATGGTCAGAGGCCCATTTACCTATTAGGTGAGTTCGAAGGTCTGGATTGTCACCGGAAACAAGTTAAAAATAAGTGCTATATGTACAAGACTGACTAGACTGTTACAACAGAAACTATAGTATCACCAGCGGCTTCGCCAGTAGACGAAAATACATTTAAGTAGATGATGCAATACTTGTTAATAAAAGCCATTCAGTAATGATAACTCATTGGCATTATTGACTGAACCTGGGTGTTAGTCAAGGTTTGCCCAGCTGGCCGGGCCTGTGCTCGAATGGGCATTGATTGCTATCAAGTGCGGCGCCTGCGCAAACAGACACACACGCCGAAAGAATGCGAGGAATGGGGTGGGATGTGGTAAATAAGTATTTGTCATTACAATATCTACCAAACGAATCTAAAGCATGGTCAAAAATCTTGCTTTTACTTGGGGGATGGAGTAAAGTTTCCCAAAATTTGGGAAAATGCAGACTTTTTAGCTTCACTCAGGTGAACTGTATCGTAAGTTATTAGCCTTATGACTTTAACATTAAGAATTAAAAGTCTGTTGTCGAAAGGGGGTTCAGGAAATATGTAAGTAGAGCGGATTTCTACGAAAAAGGGGGGTGTAAGTAAGTACCGTCAGCCTCAAAATGATGGATAATAAGGATAATCATATGTGTTTGAAATTTTAATAAAAAGCAATCTATTTGGGAGGCACGTTAAGCAGTTGGTCCTGCTTGACGTCGTTAGATGTCAGTCGTTAAGCCTAGTCAGAGGCCTTAGGGCGGCTTGATAATATCTGACATTAAGGTTGCTCACTAACCTTACACCCCTCCATCAATCCGCACTGAGCCCGCGTGTCGGTGTATGGCACGCACCACCTCATAGTTGAGGTGAGGCCTGTGCCAGGCAGCAGTGGTACGTAGGTATAGAGGCCGTTTATGCATAACCCATCCCATCTTCATGGGAGAAGATGGGATGAGATACGATACACTCGTCAGAGTAATAATTTCAGTTAATACGTGATATTCAGTCGTGTAAACCTAGAAGACAACAATCACATTTAAATGCCAAACATTAATCACACCGAGTTTAGAACAGAATCTTAGTTACCGAGGTTTTTCCCGACATTACATTTTCGGCACAATGTCGAGAGCGAAGGTTAATTACTGAAGATTAAGATTCAGATAGCGAAGCATAGATGTGCAGTTCATAAAACGTTTGTCGTGGGTAGAAAATAATTGAAGGAAACATAAAGAACGGGCTGTTTGGGCATAGGCCTTTGGTGAACTATATCAGAAATACAGAGAGTAAATCGAGAATAACTTAACGTCATCAAAATCGAAACAATCAAGTTCCTTAGAGGGTTCATCCCAAATATCTTTAGGCCTTGGCGTGGTTGATTGACGTAATCTACTTACAGCACAGTTTTGAATAGCACAAAACCTATCCGCAAATAGCACACATTAATATTCTCCAGATTCGTGCTGACACACAAAATGTTATGTGCTATTATTCACAGATAGATTTTGTGGTATTCAAGATTGTGCTATTTAAAACTGTGATCTAAGTGGATAACATCGACTTTCAGGTCCTTTAAGTAGGTAAGTATAGTTATTCCGCCGCACTCAGAGACGTTATTCAAATAACGTTATGTTAAGTTGAAGCTACGCTTTTAAGAAGGACTACAGACTGCAACCACAGGCCGCAATGCAGTCGGCCGCAGTATTGCCTGCGGTCTTTCCAAAGGCGACAACACACAGTCCCCCGTGCGATAGTGCTGCGGCCTGCAGTAACCGCTGGGGACCGCAGGCAGCAGTGCGGCCACGCTTGGAATCAATTTCAAAGGGCAAATGTGACGTATCTGCATCATATTTATATTGATTATCTTTTTCTGATTCAAATCCTTATTATTTCAAGCTCAAAGTAAACATGTTTTTAACATTCCAGTAGAATAAACAGTATAATTTTAAATAGCTACAAAAACAATGCGATGACTTCAGACTTCATACACGTGTATCATTGTATGGGATGGTACATTATATGGAAGTAACTTTCTATACTCAGGTGTAAATACAATGGAGAGATGAATATGACAATATCATTGAATTACGACTTAACTGTTTGTGTAGTTGCGGCTATAAACTATTAATTAATGGAATTACAACAGGTAATGGTGAATATTATTTGAAAGAAGAAGCAAGAATTTGCATTTTTAACTAAAAATAACTTAGGGAGGAAATGACAAGAAATTCATGGACTGCTTTGTCAATTTTGTTAAAAAAGACGTCCACTGCAGAACATAGGCCTCCCCCATAGATTTCCAGAGCGGCAGGATGACGGTGGCCTGCTTCCACCCAAATCCCGCAACCCTTGGTCCCCTGGTCATCCGTCCACCTTGCGGCGCCGCGCCGTACACTACATGCTGTCGGATCTGGAACCATCCGGCCCAAGAGCCACCAGTTTTTTACCCTGCCACTTCAACTTGCTTTCTCGCTGAGCTACGTCAGCGACTTTCGTTCTTCTACGAAAAAAAGAAAGAAATAAGGAGTTATTTCTTACATCCCATAGCACGTTGGGTGTCCTTTCATGGGGACCACGTCTCAGATCCATAAGATGTGAACGCATACCTATGTAGTCACAAGCAATACGGTGAGCTCTCATAGTGTTTACGAATGAAACGGAAGCGAACGCAATCCAAACTGACACATTTTTATGACACTATGGTTTTGCAATGAATTGAATTGAATTAAGTCTTAATACTTATGTAAAATCCACCACCATACGTTTGTCAAAATCAAGTGTGCTCCAACGCGATGGTTTGACATGAGAAGCGCATAGCGAAGTAGCTGTTTTCTTGCGCATAGTTTTCTTCTTATAATATTACTTGCACTATAGTCTGCTCGCGTTAAGAATGTAGTGATTTCATACTTGTCCTTTGACCCAGCAAACCCTCTTACCAATCGAATCGTTCCTAATTAGAAAGCCAATTCCACAGTGACCAGCGTTCAGCTGTCATCAGCTCAACCCATTGTGCGGCAGAGCTATGAAAGGGAAAATTTTAACTACCAGCTGGCCAATTTTGAAAAAGCCTTACCAGTACCTGAGTGTATTTTTCGATTATGTATAATTATTTTCATAAATAATAAATTTTGATTTTCCAAGCATAACGGAACAGAACACACTACTGTGGTTATTCATAAAATTTATGTAGAAACTTCTAATAACCACTCACTCATTGTGTCTGCATTAAAAACTTCCACTGCCCATAATAAGTCTTTTCAATTAGTATGTTTATTCACTTCCTTTGTCTAGTTAGAAAATTGTTATTAATGTAATTACTATAAATAGAAGTGTAACTCATAGCAAGAATGGATAAAACATGCTGTTATGACAATACCATATAAATATATATTTTAACTGAAGTAATTATATTCAAAGACAACATCACCTTACTTATATTATAAAGCTTCTGAAGTTCGATTTTCGAGAAAAATACGGTTTTGGATAGCCATTAGCAGAGAAGGCAATTAACAAATAACATCCAGATCTACTGAGAGATTTCTATCCAAAATCGTTAGGAAATCTGATGCATCTAAGATTTCTGTAAAAAAATTGTGCCGGCTTTTTATTCATGTCTTTTTTCTTCTCTTTTCAAAAATCTTGAAAGATGTTAACATTTAAGTATTTATTTTGGAATATGAAATCGGTACACCCGAGCTCAATAGGAATATGCACTGTTCTTTTTTATATTTTTTCATGATAGCTTATATCTTTTTATGACTGATAATAATTTGGTGATGAATAATATTCATCACCAAAAATGCATAATGTAGTATATTTATAAAGTGTTACAAATTTCAAACTTTTTCAAGCGTTTCAAACGCCGCCATTATGGCGCGCTCCGTTGTCATAGACTTGGACGTCACGCGAGTCATTGACAACACAAATGTAACCTATAAACTGTTGAATACTTCTTCTTGTCGCGCTTTGACAGTGACATACGCCTGGACTGTGACGTCACACTCTTTCAACCACTTTGAATTTCCCACATTTTTTTGCACTTTTCAATAATTCTATAAAATAAAATAATTAAGAAATAAAATTAGGAAATATTGATAGAGACTAGTAATAAAAATAGTGATAGGAATTCAAAATACTACTCAAAAAAATAAGTTTCAAGTGCATATTCCCCATTCTGGCCGAACCAACCTACAGTGTTAATTGTACAATTACAATTATTACCATTACATAGATTTAAAAATCACATTAAAGCTAAGTTGCTGAAAAAGGGATATTACAGCACTAGAGATTATATCATGGATAAGAATGCTTGGGAATAAGCTCTCTGCTCCCGACAGAGTCTAATTAACTATTGTAATATCAACAATTAATACTTACGTTTAAGACACTAACCATTTTTGTTTTATATAGCTTCTCGTCGATGTACTTACTTAGAAGTGTTATTCTTTTCTTATTTTTTGAATTATGCTATCTTGTTCAAAGTTCATATTGTAACAACGACTAACAACGATTGTAAAAAAGAGAAACAGTTGAAAAGAGTAACTGCTGAGTTTCTTGCCGGTTCTTCTCAGTACAGAAACAACTTTCCGATCCGGTGGTAGCGTCACATTTATTTAAGTACAGTATATTTATTGTATACATTTAATATTATGGTATTCATGTCTATTATTAATTGTATTTTGTTTGTCAATTAGATTTGACGATTTGAAAGTACTTGTAACAGGTCTATTTAAATAAAGTTATTATTGTTTGTTTGTTTGTTTGAATTTGCATTTCATTTTGCTTTTATTGAATTGTCAAAGTCCAATAGCGTTTGACGAAACGACATCTGTCAGCACAGCTAGTACTTACATAGACAGAGGCAGTATTTTTTGTATAAAGGGAGTAAACGAGCTAGAGGGTCACCTGATGGAGAGTAATCACCTCTGCCCATAGACAACTGCAACAGCAGAGGTGTCACGAGTTTCGGTTTTTGCCTTTCAAAAAGGAATACGCTCTTTTATTGCTGTTAATAAGGAAGCAAAAATCAATTAGATGTAATTTTTTCCCCCATCACCTTGATCACTATATCTCTGGTAACAATTGAAATCTATTTCTTATTCGCCGTTGATCAGAGTGACCTATTTACGCCGTATCACTGCGCAAATACGTGTGTTGGCGACTAGGCGATAGACATTGTCTAGCTAGAAGCCACAGTAGTCTAGAATCGGCCCTTAAAGCAAAAATAATCAAGAAAGAAAGAAAAAACGTTTATTGATCCTGGACATCGTACACATACAGATATAAACAAACAGAACAAAATGGTTACAGAAAAAAATAAATAATAAAAATAACAAAAGAAAAAAATTAAACAAAAAATTTCACCAGACAGCAGTGTCCAAAATTAAATGGACCCCACTCAGCTTATGCCTAACCCAGCAGCTAATGCGCAAAGTATTTTTTGGTTACTAGAATAAAGGTTCCTTTAAATACCCTGTGGTGTCCCATTGCTGAGACAAGATCTACCCCAAAATTCTCGAAGTGCCCCTGTTTCGATCCAATGTCTGCCAGGCGCTAGAATGATGGGATATGGGGTATGTCATCACACTATCGTTACCGAGGTTTTCATCTTTGGCGATGACCACAAACAAAGTATAGCATAGTGACCATATTTGTACACCGTAGGTAAGGACAGGCAGAATGCAAACGTCGATGAGTTTTCGCTTCAGAGGCAGATGGTCACCCTTCATGAAAGCCTTCATGTACAAAAAATCTGTCCCAGCCGTTATCTATACAGCCTTGATTTCATTTTCCTAACTGTTTTCGATAGTTTCAAAATCAGGCAAATCATAACCATGTTTCTTGACTTCTTTTCTAACCTGGAAAAAAGTACGAAGGAAATGCAAACAAACATTTCTTCTCATTTATTGATTGTATCTTCTTCTTCTTGCGCCTCCTCTACTTTCATGAGTCCTTTCATATATGCTCGTCGGTTAAACTCTACTTCTGACCTTATCCTTTTTAAGAACATCTTGCACTTGTCCAAGAAACATTCGTCTACGCCCTTTTAACAGTTCCATTCACCCTCGCCTTATAAATCCGTTTCGTTAATCGCCTTTCATCTATTCTTTCCATATGACCAAACCACCTCAGCATTCCCATCTCAATTTTTGTAACAATTTCGTCTTTCACACCACATCGCTCTCTTATTGGTAGTCCCTTTCTTCTCCGAATATCGTACGTCCGAAAATCGATATCCCGAACGCGTTTTCTATAATCATCACTATCCATAATGCTCTCGTATACGAAACTTTGTTTTACCTAATCGTCTACAACTATAATGGTTTTGTGTTATAAAATTGAGTGCTATAATAATTAGACGTCCTAATTTTACTAGCTATAAAATCACTTCGTCTAAGTATGATTTGACATAATGAATGTTTGTCCGAATGGTGGTTTATTATAACAATGTAAGTCCGAATTCGAGACGGTGAATGCCGAGGGCGGATCCGACATGGACGTGATAGGTTCGAAGGTTAAGGCGTGAGCTGCGCTTCGAGGGTTAGTTATTTTTTTTTCAAACCCTAAAATAAAATGCATGCTTCATAACTGCATGCTGCATGCTTGCCTGCGTGCTGCATGCTTGCTTGCGTGCTGCATGCTTGCCTGCATGCTGCATGCTTGCCTGCGTGCCGCATGCTTGCCTGCATGCTGCATGCTTGCCTGCATGCGGCATGCTTGCCTGCACGTTGCATGCTTGTTTACATGGTGAATGCCGAGGGCGGATCCGACATGGACGTGATAGGTTCGAAGGTTAAGGCGTGAGCGCAGCTCACGCCTTAACCTTCGAGGGTTAGTTATTTTTTTTTCAAACCCTAAAATAAAATGCATGCTTCATAACTGCATGCTGCATGCTTGCCTGCGTGCTGCATGCTTGCTTGCGTGCTGCATGCTTGCCTGCATGCTGCATGCTTGCCTGCGTGCCGCATGCTTGCCTGCATGCGGCATGCTTGCCTGCACGTTGCATGCTTGTTTACATGGTGAATGCCGAGGGCGGATCCGACATGGACGTGATAGGTTCGAAGGTTAAGGCGTGAGCGCAGCTCACGCCTTAACTTTTGAGGGTTAGTTATTTTTTTTCAAACCCTAAAATAAAATGCATGCTGCATAACTGCATGCTGCATGCTTGCCTGCATGCGGCATGCTTGCCTGCATGCGGCATGCTTGCCTGCATGTTGCATGCTTGTTTACATGGTGAATGCCGAGGGCGGATCCGACATGGACGTGATAGGTTCGAAGGTTAAGGCGTGAGCGCAGCTCACGCCTTAACCTTCGAGGGTTAGTTTTTTTTTTCAAACCCTAAAATAAAATGCATGCTGCATAACTGCATGCTGCATGCTTGCCTGCGTGCTGAATGCTTGCCTGCATGCTGCATGCTTGCCTGCATGCTGCATGCTTGCCTGCATGCTTCATGCTTGCTTGCATGCTGCATGATTGCCTGCATGTTGCTTGCTTGCATGCTGAATGAGGAAGGTGAATCCGACTTGGCCATGATAGGTACTCGTACGTAGGCTTTATCTTCGGGATATAAGTATTTTTTAGCGAAACCGTTTTATGTTAGTATAGAAAACCGATGTTTTTTGCAAATTATCGATTGCAATTTTTATAGCAAATAATATTCAGGACATTTATTAACATTTATGCAATTTCGATTTAAGTGCTCGATATATTATGAGAAGAGACGTTAGGACTAAACACTATTATGAGAAAAGATTTTAGGTGTTATTAATATTATAGATTGTGACAGTTATAGCAAAGAATTTTAGGACATATAACATTTCGGAATTATGATTTTAGGGCAAGTGATATTATGAGACAGTAAATTAGGGCTACCTATCATTCGGACAAATGATAATTATGTCAGAAAACATTATGACACGTTAAATTATGGCCAAAAATTTTATGAGACACAATAGAGAACCCTCTTATTGCATAGTTTTTTATTCTATCACTCAGTTTTACTCCTGCCATACTTCGTAATGCCCTCATTTCCACTGCATTTATTTTACTTTCGTCATTTTTCTGCCATACCCAACTAGGTTGCTAAACACAATCAATTATCATATCCTAATAGTAGATCTCTTTCTACCTAACCAAACTTTTTTCTAGATGCCTCGTAACACTCTGGTCTCGACCCCGTGTGGCCAGGGTTCAAGCCTGGCCGGAACACCGGTAGGGTCGCCCCTTGCCACGTTGGGCTCTGAGATCGGTCGGCTAGAGCGTGGACTTCTGGATGATTCGTTCACCACGACGGCTACAATCAGTGTGCCTCTGACTACCCCGTTTGTCGTCATAGTCGTTTCATGTTTTCTTAATAGCCAGTCGCATTAAATTTCGGAAAATCTTCGATTATTATGAGCCGCCATAACCACCAAACTATTTTCGTCTACACGTAATAGGTCCACTTCGTACTGAGCCGGTTTCAACTGGTTCGATCAACCTAGTTCATTATCTTCCTTTTTGCAAATCGCTCGCCACATCAAGGATTGTGTTCATTTGATTTTCAGCCATTAGTCAAAGACGCACGGTTGCAGTTCGTACAACGTTGTCCGTGTCAGTTAGGCTCGTTCGTGAGCAAGGATTAATTTATTCAAATAATATTATATTTACTCTGAGCGATAAAGTAAATTCAAAATGGAGGTCGCTAGCGTCCATGTGTTATCTCAAGTGTTTACGCCTGTTAACTGTTTATTGTTTTTTGGATGTACAGATGGATCAATTGAATGTATTTTTGTGCTAAGTAATTACCGGTGAGATAATAGTGAATGTTGAATGGGTTGAATGGATCTCGCTTACTTGATAAGACGTGGAGCACTCGAGAGATACAAAAAATATAAAACTTTTATTTCACGTTACATGAGACATACTTTAAAATAAAAATATGTGTTATCTACTAAAAAGAGAATATATACGGCCACAATAAAAACTTGCATCTGAAAGAATTACTTATAATGAACAAAACCCAAGTTTTCAAGATTTTTACGAAAACTTTGCTTGGAGAGTAACATTAAATACCTACACAAAAACAGTGATATAAAACGGCGGTATATATTAACCCTTGCTCTATCTGAGCTTAACAAAAAAATTGAGAATTCTACTGTATGGCAAAATCAATTGATCCCTCTGGATTTTTTTATGCGGTAAATTGTCTCGCAATTTACTCAACTAGCTTTTGCCTGTGACTTCGTCCGGAAACTATACTTTTATACTAAGATCTATCATTAATCGCACTTTCCCGTTAACTCTACCATCCTTTAGGAACGATAAATACTCAAGCATCTTCTTCATCATGAAAACCTGTGCAATTAATGCACTATTTAGTAACATTTCATGTACAAAAAACATCTATAAACACTCGTTTTATAAGCTTTTCACTATTTAACGAAACGTCATAAGCACCGGATTAGATCCCCGTTCAGCGGCTCTCTAAGAACTTGCGCAAACATAATAAGCGACTAAGTATAGTTTACCCACTTGAGTCAATATTGGGCACCATGCGAGGTGGAATTAAAACCATGTATCATGTTGGTTTAGCTTTGAGGACCTGTGAATCGACCACGGAAGGAAGAGGAGGGGAGGGGAGATGATATTATATGCCAGTGCTTCCCAAACATTTCTCTGCTATGGTCGGGTCATTTTGACATCCTGTCGTGATCCACCAATATATTCTAGGCTTACATTAGATTCAAAATTCAAAGGCATTTATTTCATGTAGACTTAAATAAAAGCACTTATGACAAGTCGGAAATTGATGTACTGTGAAAAAAACTGAATATGACTTTACTACAGGTTCGGAAGTTGATTCTATCGTGAAGTATTAAGTGAGATTATTTATACACATTTTTGTTAGTTTGTTGGGTATTACATTTGAAACAAGCTAGAACCCTTGATTGGGAGGGGAGGCCTTTGCCCTGCAGTGGGACGGAACGGGCTGATTTAGATTTAGATTTAGAACCCTTGTGACCCGGTATTTCAATTCCATATACCTTGGTTGCGGCCCACCAAATTCAATGTGGACACGATTGTTGTTACCAACAACCGTTTTCAATGCAAGTTCAAAATCTAGACATACATCTCACTTCCATAGTAAATTCCACACCCTACTTAATTTTCGTAATAATAATTTATCAGTTGGAAAATCGTTATGCGGGATCGAAACTAAGATAACACAAAATATTCGTTGAAATCAAAAGTTTTAAGCAAAACGGAGGCTCGCAAAAGTATATTACTGGTTTTTGCTATATTTTTCATATTGCTTTGCTCAAAATAGTTGTAGCGTATTTAATAACAGTCCGAATCAAGTTTCAACTCTGAATTTAGGTTCGTCAATCAAAGTTAGGAATGTGTTCTAATTCATGATGTCTTGCAAAGTATAATAGCGTAACCCCCGAATTCACAAATCAACGTTGAGCATCCCTCAGAAGTATAACTGTCCCTTTCAGTTCTATTGTCATTTTACGAGACACCATGAGCGTGAGCGCGTGGTAAGCGTTGATTGACGTTTGTGAATTCGGGGGTAAGTGTAATGGAACTAAGAGTAACAGTTATAGGTACTACAAAAGGGCTGCTTAAAGTTCGGAAGTTTGTGAATTGGGGGTTACTACGCCTAGTTAACTAAATAGCCTCGAAGCTCATCATTTCATCAGACATGTCGGGCAGACATAGCGTTATAGTTACATTATCGTGCGCAGGCGACGAATATGGCGCGAGTTTCTATTTGCTGAGCAAAGAAACGAATCCATAAGCGCAGCGTTATCTTTGCCTTAAAGCAGCTAAATGAGAATGGGTGGCCATGAGTTTGAATGGGAAGTACGGATATTTTAGAAATGTTCGAGATCCACTTCCCACTTCAAGTAATTTATAATTTTCAGATGCAATGGTGAAACAAAAAACAATATTCAAATTTTAAAATTATACAAATTCATCAACTTATTATTTGAAAGATGGCATACGAGACCACGGCTTTGTAATAATTTCACTGAATTGTTTCCTCTTATTCGAAGAAAGCATTGCCAGGCGATTTGTCCTAAAGTAATTGGACTGTTTACTATGTCCCCCAGCAGTGGGAGTCATTCATCAGAGAGAATCATAGTAATCGATTCCTGGATTTAACCGGATGAGGAGGCTTAGGCTGTTGCAGGTAGTCATAGAACCTTGGAGACCGTGTTTTTTGGACAATTATAAATCTATAATCGATCAAATATCACGATCTTCAGGTTCCCTTTAAAACTTCAGGTTTCGATCAGAACTCTGTAATAAAATTACCAGCAACATCTACAGTACAATAGAAGTGTCACATAGTTTAGATTGCAATGCCCATGTAAAATTTTACCCCAGGGATAACTTATGAAAGCTTGAAATTTAGGACTTTTCCTAATTATCCCAGCTTCATGGCCACTGCGTCCAGTTTCCTTCGCTCCGTGTTTAACGCCTCGTGTCGCAACTTTCTACGGAACCTGCCCAACCTGTCCTCTGATATAATAATTAGCGGCCACTCCAACAGTTTAAACTGTTCTAATGCTTTAGGCGCTGGTTTTAACACATACACATACGCTCACGACTACAACACAGATGGGGTAGTCAGAGGCTGGTCGACTCTTGCCGGAATGAAACATTCAGAAGCCCACATTTCCAATAATCAACGTTTTACTAAACATATGATACTGCAACTCGTAAGAGGTGGCCGTGGCGCAGTTGTGACAGTGATCAGCGACGATCGCTGTTGTAAAGCAACACACGCCGGGTCGGAAATGGGATGGGTGACCACCCCGACCGAAAATTAATGATGTGTCTGTCGAGCATCTCCATGCTTCGAAAGGCATGTTAAGCAGCTGGTACCGGTTGATATCGCTAGATGTCAGTCGTCAGGGTAGCTTGATAACATTAAGGTTGCTCACTAACCTTACACCCCTCCAACTTCTACTTCTGAACAGATTAGACCAGGAAATAGGAAGCCACCCGCCCAGGGCGGATGGCTGGATGACCACCACATGCGTAGACCACTAGTAGAAAGTAGAGGGTAGTATTGTAACTTATTGGTGTGTGAAAGCAACTCTCCCCTTTTTCCGCCATTCCTATCTCCCCACCTACTTACTGATATCAAAGTATCTACGCAATTCACGCTTGACCGTTTTTTTTCTCTCATTAACATAGTTGCGTGCGCAGATAACAGCAGTTTAGGAGATAGCAGGTTACGCATCGTGGCTCTATCTCCACCACAATCGCATCTGCTTTTGTTCAGCTTTAAATGGGAAACGAAATGTATGCAAATTACATAGAAATTACAATATGTTTTGTTTGAAAGAAATAACCACGAACTTTTAACGGTTCGATTCTCTGTCGGGTCATTTTAGAAATCGCTTTGTTTTGTTTGTTTATACAGTAATTATCATAATTAGATTAGTCATTCCTCAATATGACTTTAGAATCAGTATTTTACACAGAATATGTTAATGTAAATTTTAGGAATATATAATATTATCGTCATGAAAATATTCTTATTTGAATAGTCATAATCAATGACTAATTAATACCACATTTCACAAACATAAAAAAACACAGTAAAATAATAATAAATACCAAAAATCTCAGCTTTAGGTAAAAAAACTCCTAGGTAACGTAACGTAATATCTACTTAATATCCAATCGAAGCTACTTTACTAAATTAACGTTAAATAACACAAGGAACTTTTATAATAATCTATTCCCGGCATTTTAAGTTCATTACAATGTACTAGAAAATGTAACCGTGTCACTATTTGTGTCGAGCATCCAACCTCGAACCTCGACCCTCGTATTGTATGTAAAGTTACAGCCACTGAGTCATCGGTTCACATACAGTGTAGAAAAATGCAGCAGGACTAATGTAAAAATATATTTCAAAGTGTTATGATTCTACATTGTTCACCAAATGTGAGTCCAACTCGTTTTTAGGCGGCCGTGAGGTCGTTTTCTGCATTGAGGTACCCAATCGGTGTAGCTCACTTCTAATTTTTTGGTTTCGATTTAAAATAAACTATCACATCCGTAGCCAAGAAGGTATTCCCTCAAAAATAGGAAATACTTTGTAGCGGCTTTCCCAAATACTAAGGGTGCTTGATCATCTTAAAAAAAAGAATGCCTGAAAAGTACGAGAACCATTTTTATGACCTCTTTTAGGATGTTTTACCCTACCTGTCTAAGGTAAGCGTTTGGTAGTTAGTTTCACACAATACAAATTACATTCATAATTGATGTTTTTTTCCACAAAAAAATCGAACTGAGTCTTATTTTCAGATAAACTTTAACCTGTCAACTGTCCAACTGTCGAAATGGCTTATTAAATGAAGTTAATTCAACCAAGTAGTTTTTGTAATGACTGTCTGCTAGCCAAGAAAAAACAGAGATACGAACATGGTCTACTGCAAACAATTAGTCTGTGTCTCAGTCTGTCGATAAACAATTTGTTTTTCAGACGGCCTGATAAGAAGGCTGGTGATAACACAGTATTATTCTGTTTCCATGCCGGTCTAGTTCGACGTCAGCACGCCAATTATGTCAATAGTTGATAAAAATGATCTTATCTATGATAGCACAAGGTGAGGTGCCGAAAATGTTTAGAGGTTATTTCTAGGGACACTTTTTTGATGCAGTGAAAATTCGAGCTCTTTGGTTGAAGTCAATAAATCAACGTAAAAAGGTAACTAGTATATATAAACATAACATCCGCTCACAAATATATCCCAAACGGGGTAGTCAGAGACACACTGATTGTGACCGTCACGGTGAAGGGAACAGTCAGAAGCTCGCACTTTAGCAAGCTAACTAAGCTTGGTAACAACCTCACCGCAGTTATACGAGTTCCTGGAGTTTTTCTCTTTCGATATTCTCCATCACCCAAGAGTAAGCGGAGAATCGTATAATAAACACCAAGTGACATTCAGGCGGAAACAGGATTATTATACTCGACATACCTGAAAAATACTAAAGAATTTCGTGGCAAATAAAGCCACAGAGTGTGTGGTCGTCTGAGAGAAAAGAACTAAGCCAAATAACATTTCTTAATTATTTACATACAGAATAAGAGAAAATACTAATTCCAAGTGAAGCGTATTGATGGTTGAAGTAAGCGTCAAGCACCGAGATGTGAAGTCATGTCCGCCGGATTGCCACTCGTGTGGACTGACTTGAAAAGGCTCGAAGTTGACTGATATTGAAGACATTATGGGAGTCCGTTGGCCAGTAGTGGGATGGTTAGGACTAATTTAAATCAGTTCAGTTTTTATGTATAAATAGCGCGTTCTAAAACAAATTAATTTTATTCACTGAGCATCGCCGGAAATAGCATTTTTACAGCCCCTCATGCTCCCAGTGATAAATGAAGTTGTTTATCACTAGACCAATGACCTTTCTAGCACATGTAGCATACCTCCTACATCGACTATTAGGAAACCTAGCTATCGTGCGAACACAAAAATACACTTGCATACGCAAATGTTTCACCTTGGGGGGATAATACTGAAAAATAAAGGAAAATACGCCTTAAATGAAAGAAATAAAGCGGATATTGAATGAAAGTTGTTAGTTGGTTTGAAAGTTTTATAGGGCGACTATGAAAATCGACTGGGGCGAGGAGTGAACAGGACTTTTTTTTACATGGCCATAGATTTCTTTTTATAAGGTTACGTTTAGGCACATAGCCACAAAGTCGTATCACATCCTCAAAATAAATCTTGAGTCAGCATTTTGCATACTGAGCATTTTGTATATCGAAAACTTATGAGACACGTTCAAAATAATAAAACACAGCGGAATTTCGGCAATGACTGACAATTTTATTAGATGCAAAACAAAGGCACATGGTGGCGCTAGTATCTATACATGTTTACCACAGATAAATAAACAGTTAATTCAATGCTATAATCACACCACCACTCATTGAAATAAACTAAATAACAATTGCTTGAATTACTCAACAATAACAATAGTTATAATCTAACGCTTAAGTATACCTAGATCTAGTAGATATTTATAATGCTTAACACTAGGCAAACTTTTAGTGAGAATGTCAGCAGGCATATTCTGTGTACTCAGATAGACTATTTTAATTAACTTTTGCGCTACTGCTTCCCTTACAAAATGAAAACGAACATCTATATGTTTACTTCTTTTATAATGAATACAATTTTCTGTAAGTTTTTTAGCACTTTGGTTATCATTATACAGAATAACAGATCCAACATCCTCTTCAGTTAGTTCAAACATAAGATTCTTAATAAAAATAGCTTCTTTTGTGGCTTCACAAATTGCCATATATTCGGCTTCGGTGCTAGAGAGTGCCACTGTTTGTTGTTTTCTACATTCATGTGAAATTACACCTCCGGACAGTTTAAAACAAAAACCAGTAAATGATCTTCTGTCAACTGGGTTAGAGGATCAGCATCTACAAAACCTGTTAAGTTAGAATCATCCTTTTTAAAAGTTAAACAATAAGACTTGGTAACACCTAAATATCTTAAAACTCTCTTAGCATGCTGCCAATGTACTTTATTGTAACAGTTATTAAATTGGCTTAAGAAACTGACACTGTAAGAGATATCAGGCCTAGTAAGTACAGAAAGGTACATGAGACTACCAATCAACTGTTGGTAGGGGTACTTTACATCACAGTTATTATCTTCTGATTTATTTAATTTCAAATTAATTTCCATGGGAGTTATGGGTGTCTCCTTACAATTTGCCATCCCAAATTTAATTAATAAATTATCAATGAATCTTTCTTGATCTATACTCATTTCATTTTCTGAGATAACAACTCGCATGCCTAAACATTGTTTAAGGATACCTAAGTCCTTTAGCTTAAATTTATCACTTAATTTACATTTAATATTATTCACTTCACTAGGATCATTTGAAAATACAAAAAAGTCGTCCACAAACAAAGCAATAAAAGTTTTATGACCTTTAATTGTTTTAGTGAATAGACAAGGTTCATATTGAGACTTCTTATAACCTGAGTTCTGTAAACATTCATCCACCTTTTGGTACCAAGCACGGGCAGATTGCTTCAGCCCATAAATAGCTTTGTTCAATTTTAAAACTTTATCTTTAGCAGCAAAATTAAGAGGTGGTTGCATGTATACAGTCTCTTTAAGATCTCCATTGAGAAAGGCAGTTGTTACATCGAAATGGGTAATGCTCATATTTAATTTAACACTCAATGCAAATAGTAACTTTAGAACAGAGTACCTTAAGACTGGTGAAAAAGTTTCAGTGAAATCAACACCTTCCTTTTGAGTGAATCCTTTTGCCACTAATCGCGCACGGTATCTCACTTTGTTATCACTGGTGATCTTTTTCTTATACACCCACTTACACTGAACTACTGTTCCATTGTCCGGTTTGTCCACCACTTCCCATGCATTGCACTCCCTAAACGATTGTAACTCCTCCTCCATTGCATTGCTCCACTCCTCCTTCTCTGGACCATTCATCACATCTTCATAAGACAGATTTTCCTCACTACTTTCCATGCACATGCTGCTCATTCCATATCTGTCAGGCACTTTCCTTTGACGTTTTTCAGAAATAATTGTTTCTCCTGACGGATCCAGCATATCGGATTCAGTTGTACTGCTGAATTCGTCTGAACTTGAAGATTGACTTTCATCGGGTACATAACTTTCAACTGATGTGTCAAGAATTGAGTCTTCCTTCTCTTTGTCTTCCTCACATAGTTCCTGTTGAATGTTGGCTTGAGTCATGTCTGAGCTTCTTTGGAAATTTTCCATAATGATGACATCACGACTAGTGATGATTTTATTGTTCTGGGGATTATACAATCTGTAGCCCTTTACATTGCTTTCATATCCCACAAGAATGTGTTTCTCAGCTCTCTTGTCCCACTTCTTTACTTTGATTTTAGGGACATGAACCATTGCAGTGCTGCCAAATATTCTGATATGGCTGACATTGGGCTTCTTGCCTGTCCAGAGCTCATATGGTGTTTTTGTTAAGCCAGATGCTATGGTCCTGTTGCGCATATACACAGCTGTATTGACAGCTTCTGCCCAAAACTTTTTGCCTAACTTGGCATCGAACAGCATAAACCGAGCTCTTTCAACCACTGTCCTATTCAGCCTTTCGCACATGCCGTTTTGTTCTGGCGTATAGGGATTAGTTTTTTGATGCACAATCCCTGCTTTCTTCAAAAAACTAGACATTTCTGATGAGCAGAATTCCCCTCCATTATCAGTCCTCAACACTTTCAATTTATTTCCGGTCTGCTTTTCAACTAAAGCTTTGAATTCTTCAAAACATTTGAGAACTTCACTTTTTGCCTTCATGAAGTATACAAAAGCCATCCGGCTGTAATCGTCGACGAAGAGCAAAAAATAACGTGATGATCCAATTGAGACTTGCTCCATGGGCCCACAGACATCTGAGTGAACCACCTCAAGCACTTTCTCACACCTGGTACCTTTGTGAGAAAAAGGCAGTCTCGCTTGCTTTCCTTCACAACAAGTGATGCATTTGGATTTATCGATCACAGCTTTGTCTGAGCATTCTATGCCTTCGACTACACCATTCATCATGGTATTCAAGTCAGTACTGTTCAAGTGTCCTAACCTCCGGTGCCACATCTCACTAGTCACAGCTGTTGCCGCGTAAGCTAGCAACTTATCAGCAGAC
The DNA here is from genome assembly GCA_950022985.1 of Udea ferrugalis. Classification (NCBI taxonomy): domain Eukaryota; kingdom Metazoa; phylum Arthropoda; class Insecta; order Lepidoptera; family Crambidae; genus Udea; species Udea ferrugalis. The sequence continues at coordinate 600,069 of OX465532.1, read as the reverse complement.
TTGATGTTCAGGCGATACACTCCATTCACTAATTCTGCTTTTCCCACCAGTTCATTCTGTCTATTGCGTATGAAGCAAACATCTTCTTCGAAACTGACTTTATTTCCCTTTCGAATCAGCTGACTAACTGATAGCAGATTTGTAGTGAGATTAGGGATACATAACACATCATTAACAGTGATATCAAACTCTGAGTCATTTACATGCGTCCTGATTTCCGTATTTCCTGTGCATAACACTGGTATTGTCTCATTGTTAGCAACAACAATATTCTTCATTGCGTGATTGTAGGTTACATTTTTCAAACAGCTTTTGTCAACAACCATGTGTGAACTTGCGCCCGAGTCTATGTACCAATCCGTACTTTTGAAAGGATTTTCTGGACTCAAGAAAATAGCACTAAATGCATTTTCAGTCTTACTTTCATTATTCAGGGGGCATTTATTCATGTAATGTCCAAGTTGTTTGCAACGATAGCACCGGATAGTCTTTGTTGTTGTTTTTGACTTTGACAGATCCGCCATTTTTGCGTTCTTGTTGGTAGCATTGGCATCACTCTTTTTACTATTCCTGCGCTTCTGCCAACCTTTCGATAAAAACGCGCCATCGGAGCTGCCAACTTCCGTTTCCATATCGAGCAACTTAGCTTTAATGGCGTCTGTACTAATGACCATGCCAGAATGTTCTATGGCCATTATCATAGGCGCAAATTTTTCACTTAGCCCTGCCAATAACAACGAACCAATCCACTCTTCCGTGATCTGGAAACCCGTTCCTCGGAGTTTCTGAGCTGTGTTCACCATCTCAGTCACATACGCGGTCATGGATTCACTATATTCTAGCCTGATTGAAATGAGCTGACGCAATAAACTTATTCTCCGCTCGAATCCAGTATCATCAAACAGCGATTTCAAACGTTTCCATACATCTTGAGCAGTTTTTTCATTTTTGATGTGTACGTAGAGTGACGAGTCAACGGTCATAATAAGTTTCGCTTTTGACTTTTTTTCTTCTAACGAAATTTCATCTCCGGTTGACGATTTATTCAGATCTACACCATCCAAAATGAGGAAATTCTCTGCGGCGTACGCCCATTCGTCGTAATTTTCACGTCCTTTCAACTTAGGCACATTTACGATGTAACTACCGGCCATATTTGAACTTCGCAGCACGCGTACTTTCGTTTGCACAGAATAATGTTTTTTGCACTTTTTCCAATAAGATTTTTACGTCCAACTATACAATCCAACTTGATTTACACAAATAGTCACAGAAAATGAAGAATATCGATACTATACGTGATTTCTGGGGGACTGGGCCCATAACCTAATAAAACACAGCGGAATTTCGGCAATGACTGACAATTTTATTAGATGCAAAACAAAGGCACATGGTGGCGCTAGTATCTATACATGTTTACCACAGATAAATAAACAGTTAATTCAATACTATAATCACACAAAATCGATCTAGAAACACATTTGACTACCTAATCAGTTTGCCTGCCTATCAATATTCTACAAAGACCCTGTTTCGCACCTCCCATTCTTAGCTATGTCAACATTTGCTAGTACCTACTTGGCGGAAATAGTACATTATTTATTATTATTTCGAGTACATTAGCTAAATAAATAAATATCCCTGGAAATTATTCCACACAGCGCCATCTAGCCCCAAGTGAGCTAATTAAAGTCAGTTTTTATGGGATGCTAGACAACAGATAAACATACTTAAATACTTTTTCTTTTGTTATTACATACTTAATATACATAGAAAACACCCAGGCCAATGCAAACATGCAAACAGCCGTCTTCTCAACAATTACACCAAGACGGTCGCTAAAGGAATATTGAGGTAGCTGTACACAATGTAATTTGTCAAAAAAATAACTTCTAGGTAGGTATTTTCCTAAACAACATACATACTTAGGTACGCACGGTGACAATTATATCCGAAACGGGATAGTCAGGAGCATGTGTTCCACCATGACGGTAACGATCAATGTTGTTGCCGTCATGGTGAACGCAACCTTCAGAAGCCAACATTTCACTGCAACCGGGACTTGGGGTTTTCATCGTTGTTTTCTTTCTTTTCTTTACCAGAGAGCAAGTCGACTTGAACTCGGGATCAGATAGGATTCAAGCTAGAGTTTTAAACCACTCGGCCACGAAGCTATCTCTATATACAAAAATGAATTGCTGTTCGTTATTAGAATCGCTAAAACTAAAACTCGCGAACGGCTGTAAAGATTTGGCTAATTTGGGTTTTGAAATATTTATAAAGATTCAGGGAAGGTTTATAAGGTGAGTAAACATGAGAAAATGCTAGAAATATAGTGACTAACAATTTAGTTTTCCCTTAGCCACTGTTTGAACCTGTCACGCGACCCTCAATGTTTGACAACAGAACGAAGTCTGTCGGGATAGCTAGTCCTAAATAAAATAGTTGCTTCAATCATGGCCACCCTAATAGTAATGCATTGAAAACATGTTTACAGGTTTCGCTGTTCCTAGGTGCTTATATAATGTGGCTTTAGGGGTCAGCAATCAAATGAAAAGTCAATGCTAAACAACTGATATGCGGGTTTATCAATAATTACGAGAACATACTCGTACTTGCCGAAAATAAAATGCCTTTACCTAAGCACTAAAATAACACCAATTAAGAAAGACAATTTTATTTCGAGTATAAAAGTGTTCTACAAGATATTTGAAGTTTTAATTTTTAGGTCGGTTAGTGTGTGTTTCGTAATTTCAACTGAACCGATGATTATATTTCAGAAGCCATTGTCCTACAGTGTGCATGATGTATGCTATAGGCTAGTAAAAAACACTTTTGGCCTTTTTCTTTCAAGATACGACGGAAAATGAGCCACTGAAACTGTTGATGCAGGCCAGTAAATGGATGGTGTGTTAGTCCAACAGCGTGCTGCCAGGATGTGAAAGACTGAGGATATAATCAGTTGGAACAACTCGTCAGAGAATTCTTCGTTCTTCTTCTTTGCGTGTCGATGGAAACCCACACTGCTAAAACTGTCTTTGCATCTGCCTGGGACCGCAAAGGTTGTCAAGGGTTTTCAAGTCAGCTATGGCTACTTATGCTCGGGGTAACTAAATAGCAATATACTCGTAACAACAACAACTCATTCTTATCTATTACCTATTGAACTAAAGCAGAGTAATTGTAAAAGCTTACTTTTACAATTACTGCTCTAATTCTACGGTTACTTTAGTTGGATATGACAATTAACTCTTAAGAATAGTACAGAACACTCCTTCTAGTTAGTTTCCAGCCCGGCCACATTTTGTCCTTGTGATAAGATATCAATGTTTTTACATCTGTTATTTAGGGTTTCGTAACTAGAATTATCAGCGAGTTATCTTTATACTTACCTACCTATTCTGGATAGACTGTGTGGAGCCATCTATGTTACAAGAAATAGTGGTGTTTTGAAAATTCTTCTCATAATTGAAGTCTTATGAGAGTTGAAGTCCAAAGACGCAGGCCAGGGTAAGGGAGAAGATACTTTTAGTGGCAGTGGGTAGGCACACAAAAAGCTTAGCTTAGATCTGTTGGAGTCAGGTGCGGTGCACATCCAAAAATCAATGCACGAGGGTTATTAACAGGAGACATATCACACTAGACTGCCTTGAGTCAAAAAAACTAAACATTCGTATTTTTAGTACCACTGCTGGGGTCAGGTTTGTCTCACCTCAACTATAAGGTGGTGCTACCCAAGGCCTCCGATGAGGCTTAACAAAAAGTCAGCCGACCATAACCACCAACGTGCCTTCCAAAGCACGGAGATACCCGAAAAAGGGTTATTCCGGTCGAATCCCTAAGATCGGGTACATCATAGAACCCCTGCTGTCGACGCTGGCTCACTGGCAAAATACATCACTTAAACGGCCTATAAACGTCCCACTGCTGGGCACAGGCCTCACCTCAACAATGAGGGGGAACAAAAAATACTCCAACATGCGGGCTCAGTGTAGATTGTTGGAGGGGTGTAAGGTTAGTGAGCAACCTAAATGACAGATGTTTTCAAGCCGCCCTAAGGCCTCTGACTAGGCTTAACGACAGACATCTAGCGACGTCAACCGAGACCAGCTGCTTAACGTGCCATCCGAAGTACGGAGACTAATAATTTAGTGACTGGCTAATTAGCCAAAGCAATTATTTCCCAGTTTAAATACAAAACAAACTCCACTTTATCCACTAGCTACCAAACTATGAAAATACCAGTTCCAAAGAAACAAACAGGATTAAATTACATTTGGTGGGTACGCCGTGCCCACGATATGGCTTCGGTAATGGATTATAGGCTTAAAGGTAAATACCTGCTCACCGATATTTGTACACCATGGATTAGGAGCGAGGGACACGGACGTGGAAAATACACGGTTTAATAAAATAAAAGTTAGAAAGAAAGAAATAAAAGAAAGAAAGAACGTTTATTGATCCTGCAATTGTTTATTGGTTAGCAAAGTGTCTTCCGGCTCAACATAACTGGATGACTTGTAGCCCAACTAATATAAGAAATAAATTTTGAGGTGGCCGTGGCGCAGTTGTGACAGTGATCGGCGACGATCGCTGTTGTAAAGCAACATACGCCGGGTCGGTAATAGGATGGGTGACCACCCCTACGGAAATTTTGTGATGTGTATTTTGGGCATCTCGGTGCTTCGGAAGGCAACGTGCCTTCCGAAGCACCGAGATGCCAACAGTTGGTCCCGGTTGACGTCGCTAGATGTCAGTCGTTACGCCTAGTCAGAGGCCTTAGGGCGGCTTGATAACATCTGACATTAAGGTTGCTTACTAACCTTACACCCCTCCAACAATCTGCACAGAGTCCGCGTGTTGGAGTATGGCTCATTTCACCTCATAGTTCAGGTGAGGCCTGTGCCCAGCAGTGGGACGTACATAGGCCGTCTATGATTATTTTGGCAGCTGCAAATGCCATTAGTAATTACACTTCGCTTTGTCCTCGAAATTAAGAATAACAAAAATGTAGTAAAGCGTGTCGCGCTGGCCATCTACCACTAAAGTTGAAACCATAATCAAGAGAAAAAAAAAATGGTTTCAACGTCATATTCAGCTGTCACAGATTGTCAAATGTCATTAGCGTTTTAGTGCTCGCGCCATTCTGCACGATATTTTTTTCTTTCCCAAGTTTTAAACAATTTCAGGATCTTCAGGGATATTAAGCATCAAAAACACAAAGTCCAGGATTTGGGAATGCATAAGGAACGAAAGATTAGAAAAATTAAAGAAAGTTTCAAGTGGAAACTACAAGAACGATCCGAGTTTCTGGCGGATACCTGCCTACGTGAAAAACTGCATTTGCATTGAAAGTTTCTCAATATGTGTCTTCTCAATTTCCGAAGACGAATGAAGAATGAGTATAGTTCGAGTGGTTATCACCTTTCTTATCATGAGTTAAAAACTATCAAGTTCTGGTAAGTACCTACTTGAAAAACCATGCATTTGCTCTGAAAGTTTCTAAAAGTCTAGTGTTCCCCTCAATTTTGTGTTTCCGACGACAAATAAAGATTAAGTATAGCTTATGGGGCTATCACCTTTCTAATTCATCAGTTAAAAACGACCAAGTACTGATAAGTACATACTTGAAAAACAATGCATTTGCATTGAAGTTTTCTAAAAGTCTAGTGTTCTCCTCAATTGTGTGTTTCCAGAGTAGAATAAGGAATGTGTATAGCTCATAAGGTAATAACTTACCTTTTCTCATTCATTTATTTATTCATTTAAGAACAGTTAAAGACAATCAGGTTGACTGGTAGAGAATGCAATGCATTTGAATTGATAGTCCCCAAGTTTGGTGTATGCCCCAATAGGTTTTTTTCCAAGGAGGAATAAAGAATGTGTATAGCTCTGAGCGGCTATAACCTTTCTAATTACAAACCTATTACCCTATAATTTTGCTCATGCTTGTGTACAATTTGAAGTGATTGTTACCTACCAAAAGCAGTTATACATGTATTATGAGTATGTGCTTATGCATAATTTTGCTCATGCTTGTGTACAATTCAAAGTGATTGTTACCTACCAAAAGCAGTTAAACATGTATTATGAGTATGTGCTTGTGCACAATTTTGTTCATGCTTGTGTACAATTCAAAGTGATTGTTACCTACCAAACGCAGTTAAACATGTATTATGAGTATGTGCTTGTGCACAATTTTGCTCATGCTTGTGTACAATTCAAAGTGATTGTTACCTACCAAAAGCAGTTAAACATGTATTATGAGTATGTGCTTGTGCACAATTTTGTTCATGCTTGTGTACAATTCAAAGTGATTGTTACCTACCAAAAGCAGTTAAACATGTATTATGAGTATGTGCTTGTGCACAATTTTGCTCATGCTTGTGTACAATTTGAAGTGATTGTTACCTACCAAAAGCAGTTATACATGTATTATGAGTATGTGCTTATGCAAAAGTCTTCATTTAATTATTTTTTTAAATAAAGTTAATACTCTGAGTTTGTGAATGGATTACAGAGATTATTCCAAACTTCCTAACATGATAATGTATTTATATACATTACATTAAGGTATAACCTTAATGAGTGCTCAGTTAATTAAAAGTTTCATATATTAGTGATTTTCAGAAAGAAAACTTAGTGATTATCCGTCAGATAATAACAATTGTGTTACTACCCTATCTGGTCCCGGTGTGGGAAACACCCTGTCTCCGTCGAGGACAGAACAGGATTTCATCCTATTCATGACACCACATAGAATTGAAGAGCCAATAATAATACAGTCAGAACCCACTTATGTCTCATCTTACCCGGAGGAGCAGGATTTGCCTTAAGATTTGCCCAAACATATTAAGGTAAAAAGATCTAAACCATTTCCTTACACTGGGAATATACAAGGCGGAGGTCATAGACAGACACTGCATACCAGAAGATGCCAAAGAATTGGTGCCCTGTCTCCATTATGCTGAAATGGCTCTTTCTAATGTAATACTTTATAAAAATCAGGAATAGACACTGGAAAGCTCATTTATGACTGTTTTTTGTACAAACAGAAACAATGCTAAGGAGAAAATATGTGTGCTCTTTCATTAAAAAGATATCAAGGATCAATAATACACAACAAAAATACATGAAAATATAATTGGTGACACTTAGGCAGATACTTCAGGCGGCTGAGGCCATTAACAGGTCTGTGGCTGATATTAAAAACAACACAAAATATCAAGATGAGATAAAATAGCATGAGATAAACTTTATTGCACTAAGAAAACAATCACATTGCAAAGCTTACAAAGATTTAGTTCTACAATGTAGGCGGCCTTATCGCTAAAAGCGATATCTTCCAGACAACCTTTCAAGCAATTTTTTAATAAACTGAATGCTTCCACTTTCACCACCAGGCAGGTGGTGAAAGTGGCTTATAATTATTCCCGTACGGGAATAATTTTAAGGCGTCTGCCTGCCAAGGCGACACCTTTGACATTGCCGACGAGCTCTTGGTATCACCAGCGCCGTCATGCACCGCCTGCAGCGCCGCCGCAGCGCTCTCAGATTTGCAACACCGCAAATACTGGTGAGTCATTCAGACAGTCTCTCATTGATCATTGGTGGAGCCAGTTGTTCTGTCATGGATTGAGGTTTATAAATAACCTGTTTACCAAACCAATGTACCACCTTCAGCAGAATTAAGTTCCGCAGAATTATTTAAACATGAGAAGTCTGATGATGATTCATTGAAATAATCAGTTTGTATCTAAGTAGTACTTACCCAGGTGTAAAAGTAGATTTACTTAAATTGAACTTAGATAAAAAGTTTATAAAAACCAACCACTTTAAATTGATGATTTAAGAACCACTTAACAATTTGTTTCAACGGATTGTTATATTACCATAGCATCCATTGAATTAAAAGACCATTTTTATTCTTTGTTTATCTAACTCAAAATATGAATCTTTTTTTTTTTTGAGTTCACTGTGGGCCTTTTGGTTTGAGCACTGCTCCTTTGGTTTTTTACCAAACTAATCAAACCAGCAAAAAATCCAGGGTCTATGTATCTACTATTAGCTTGAATGATATTATGTTGCATTGGGACCTCATATAATCAGTGTATCAGGTTAAGAGTTAGTCATATATGACAATAAAACCCATTTAGGATTCTTAATTGTCACCAAACATTGTCATGTTGAACTCATCGACCAGAAAAGATATAACATTTTAAATGAAATCACAAAAATTACAGGACTGCAGCAATGCAAAATCAAAAACCAACTACCTAGTGGGTCTTTTACCTTGCATGCCCGCCCAGCCATTCAATTTGGCTGGTTCTCTATTGAAGTATTTGAGATGTGTAAATATCTTGTATTTCAACATACAAATGATTATGATGAAGATATGAATTTACCTGACCACCTTCAAGGAGACTTTAGTTAAGTGGAAAAATTCAGTAAAACATTTTTTGTAAGTAAAAAGGGGGGGGGGGGCTGCATACAAGGATAGACGGCAAGTGGGCAGTGGAGTTTTTGCCAAAAAAGATTTTTACATCAACTAACTAGAAATGCTTGGTGCATGTAATGCCAAAAATAGCTGTAAGTAATTTAAAATTATCATGAAAATTGACAATACAACGGAGATTATATATAAAAAAAGGTGAGGTGGCGTCAGGTTCCCTCACAACTTTCTAAATAACTAGAAAATTCTGGCAGTGGCGCAAACGTCGAATACTACACGTTTGCCTCCTGACATTGAATAGAAATTATGTGAAACTGCCTCTGATAAATTTGTCTCCCGACGTAATCTTAGCTTCATCATCAAGCAACATTGCGATACTACGTTTAAAAAATGGTTTAACTTATCATAAGAGAGTCAAATCATATTAACTTCTTGGAAGCTGAATTGATATTTATTAAATATTCTATTGAATTATGGAGCGAATTATGGTACCATTGTTATCATTGTTAGTAAGTTCAAAAATAGACTTAAGTTCGAGTACAAAAATAACTTATCAGGCGGGTTTTATAAAACCCTTCCTATGCCAAAGTATAATTAGACATGTGATCCAGCTTTACTTTTAGAACTCGCAGTAACTCTGTGTCATATAAGTTATTTAATTTTTTTTTAAAATTTAATGGAGTTAATGTAGTTATTTCAAAATATATTCATCAAAATACTAGATTAACTTGACATCTAGGTTTACTTGAACCCTGTTTTTTTAAATTTGACTTCCTTAACTAGTCGACCTCCGTCCTGCTGAGGCTTTTAAATTTTATTTGGATAAATCATGGACGATTATATAAACAACGAAAATATTGTTTTCGTCAGTTTTCAATAACTGTACAATCTCATAGGGTCTCAAACTATTAGTCGGTGGATTATAGGAATCCTAACAGGATCCTAACCGAAAGTGAGATACATACATCTTTATTCATTGTTCATTCGACCAGACATGCAAGTACCTCTGCTGTACTCCGGTGTTAATTAACTTTATAGAGTCACAACTGGTTGGAGTGAAGCTTCCTCTGTTTGCTAAATTCTATCAAAGAACAGTTTAGGAAGCTCCTAGGAATGTTATGCACATTCTTTAATGAATAAATGAGTCAACAACAACTACGGTATTACTGAAACTCATAACATAGTTGCAATATTATGTTGTAATATTTACAATAATGTTACAGTTATTTATTTGTATTAATATTTTTCTCAGAATGCTTACTTAACTACTGTAAGCAACCTACTGTTTTTTTTAGGTTTTGTTTTTTTTGTTTCATATGATACCTATGCTTCTTTACATCCCTTCATTATGCACATAATACTGTACTGCTTTCAAAGTCTACATTTTTGTTATTCTTAATTTCGAGGACAAAGCGAAGTGTAATTGATAATTAAACGAACTTACCTTAAGTGAAGTTCTATTATAATTACACGAAGGCTTTGTCCGAAGAAATTAAGACCCTCCCTACCCTAGGACCCCTACAGTATTATGTGCAGTTATCTAGCCTCTCGGAGGCTCCCTAATTTATGTTCCAGGTGAAGAAGCTCTCAACTAAATGACATTTGACAATCTGTGACAGCTGAATATGACGTTGAAACCATTTTTTTTTTTCTCTTGATTATGGTTTCAACTTTAGTGGTAGATGGCCAGCGCGACACGCTTTACTACATTTTTGTTATTCTTAATTTCTTCGGACAAAGCCTTCGTGTAATTATAATAGAACTTCACTTAAGGTAAGTTCGTTTAATTATCAATTAAACTTTATGCAATGCTAAAAGTGTTCATGGTGTTCTGTCAGACTCAAAAGTCAAACCACAGCTCATGAATCGTATTTCTATTTAATTTAAGTACAATTTCCAATGGAACTAGCAGCTGTCAAAATGTATCTCTTATATCTATCAGTGGGACTGTAGCAATGATCTGACAGAGACGTTTGACATTTAGACTCCAGCTTCAGGCAATTACAGACGAAAGGGACGAGACGACAGAAGGATTGGAAAATAGCCTGTTTTTCATTCAACTCCCATTCTTCGCCTTCCACAAGAGATCCTGCACATAGCGCGGAATGTCGTAGGTTCAATACTACCCTGGACAAATATTCATGTGGTTTACACTTGCATGTCATGATCATGTCTAAGTATTATCATAACACGGAAAGGAAATGGGTTGAGTGACACAAACGTAGTGATGTATTTTTCGGGCATTTCCGTGCTTCGGAAGCACGTTAGGCATTTGGTCCAAGCTGACGTCGCTAAATGTCAGTCGATAAGCCTAGCCGGTGGGCTTAGGACGGCTTGATGACATCTACCAGCGAGGTGTATCACTCACCTTACACCCCTTAAACAAATCGCAATTAGCCACTTGTGGGACGTATAAAAGTTCGTTAGTGTTTGTTAAGAAGTTTGTCGAGGAGTTTGATAAGATTTTGGCAGGCAACAGCAAGCGTGCAACTGCTACCTCTGAAATTATTGAATAAGGATTTTGAAGTATTTAAATTAAACCTTTGTCATAGTTTTTGAGACGAAATAAAAAATAATTATAGCATCGCATTATTTAATCGCACGAAAAACCGACCTATATCGGTGCGCACGCGCACGCATGTCATCTCTGATTTAGCCGCCATTATTAATAAGTCGTGTTATGTCAAAAGATTTACATAACGAATCTTAGGAACATGACCGCACAATAAACTTTATATACTATCCTTATGACCACGAAACAGAGTTGAAAATTGTCTGGCAATTTTTGCTAGTGTGGGTAACGTTCACTAAATCTCATTGAACGAATGTATGTCAAGGTAACATGTGAATGAACCTTCGCGCGTGTGTGCGAGCGCGCATGTGTCTGTGTGCGTGCTTGTTTGTGTTTTATAATTAATTTGTTGTACAATAACGCGTTTGTAATTGACTGCGAATTTGTTAGTAAAGTCATTCTGTTGCTAATAAGAGAACATTTAGTAGGTGTTTAATTTAACAAGAGAATTGAAAGCTTTGTGATACCTAATGAAACAACTAAAATTGTGAACCGAAAATGATTAAGTTCAGACTTTTAAAATACTAACTGTTGAAATAAGATAGATAGATAGATAGATAGATATTCTTTATTGTACAAAAACATTACATTTGAAGCAAATTACAGAGAACAATGTACAATTTAGGCGGTCTTATCGCTAGAGAGCGATCTCTTCCAGACAACCTTCAGGTAGAGGATCGTAAGTGAATTAAATAAACCAAATGTGGGTGAGCTAAAATAGTAGAGGAAAGTACTAATAAAACTACTATAAATAAAATAATTGAAATAAGGTCAGAAGATACGGACTAAACACTACAGATACATAATTAAATTACTACAAAAATATACATACATATCAATAATATTTTATAACAGACGTACATATACCATACATATATACATATATTCAATTGACAAGGATTACGCAGCATACCGAACAACCAGCACAACAAAAGGAAAAAAGAAAATGGAGTGGGCGATCACAGTGAAAGGAAATAAGCTTTGACTCGGGATTTGAAAATAGGTAAGGACTGGGCTTGCCTGATGGGCAAAGGCAAGGAATTCCACAGGCGAACGGATTGGACAGTGAATGAGTCAGTGTAGTAGGAAGAGGAGTGTGGTAATAAGGGTAATATGATTCAGATATTTTCTTTAATTGGTGCAAAAAAAAATTGATATTTTAGACGGATTTATGTTTTGTTTCAGATATTTATTTAATCATTTTAAATATGTATTCTGAAAAAATAAACGACTTTCGACAGACAGACATTTGCTTTTCATGTGAAAATTATTGAATTTCAAAATAGCTAGAATTATCTAGAAATATACTTTTCCCTCGAAATTAACGTTTATTCGAAAGCATTGAAATTCAAGTAAACTGACTTTTCAATATCCTAATGACCTCTATTTGAATATTAGATACATTTAAATTTAAATCTCATCCAGCCATTGGGATCTATCGAGTTGAGAAGATTTTAAATTTTACCTTTTGTAGCAAACGTACATAATAAATACTACATTAAACGGAGTTGTTTGATCAAAGTGGCATTGGATTTATTCAAAAGAGCCAAGGTTTTTTTTACAAAACGAGGGTTATAATATTGTTATAATGTTGTTTGTTTTGTATTAAACATTGAAAATTCTGTTTTGGTAGAATATGAAACGAACATAAGTACTGTTTCGCAACCTGTAGTCGTCCAGAATGAAAAATAAGTAAATAAATGAATATTACTCGTCGTTATTCCACACAGCGCCACCTAGCCCCAAATTAAACTAATTAGAGTTTGTGGGATGGGAATGGGATACCAAACAACAGAATGGTGATGTTTATACTGAGCGGAGATCAAACCCGCGACCTCTCGTGTGCTCTAGTGTAATACCCACTTCTGAGCCATTACAGCAAATCGGTCGTCAGAATAAGAGAGGGGTTTTTTCTTAAGTCGCTGAGCCTTCCATTCATAAGAGAAAACGCAACAGAAAGACAGAGAACAGAAATCATCATGTCAGCCGAACGACGCCCACTGCTGGGCATAGGCCTCCCCCAAAGATCTCCACAACGATCGGTCCTGCGCTGTCCGCATCCAGCGGCTTCCCGCGACCTTGACAAGATCGTCGGTCCACCTTGTGGAGGGCCTGCCCACGGAACGTCGTCCGGTACGCGGTCGCCATTCGAGAACCTTTCCGCCCCAACGGCCATCGGTTCTCCGCGCTATGTGTCCCGCCCACTGCCACTTCAACGATGCAATCCTTCGAGCGATGTCGGTTGCCTTAGTTCTCCTGCGGATCTCATCATTTCTGATTCGATCAAGCAGGGAAACACCAAGCATCGCTCTCTCCATTGCTCGCTGGGTGACTTTGAGCCTTCTTATGAGACCCATAGTGAACGACCACGTCTCACTCCCATATGTCATTACTGGCAACACACACTGGTCAAAGACTTTCGTCTTGAGACACTGAGGTACACTCAACAGAAATAGTAAATTTCAATTTACTATTTCCTTCCCCTAGCGATACCTGTGTCGTTCTATCGGCCGCCTAGACAGACGTATCCACGTACGGTCCAGTCGCCACACGTACGCTTGCTTCTGAAGTAACTTTTAATTTATTTTATAGTATTAGCCTACGTAGGTACTACGAAAGCCCCCCTGTCACTCATCTCCTGCGACTGGCTGAGTTAGGATAGGCCAATTCTCCAAATGCGCCTGTTTCCTAGCCATTTCTTTCAGTGCACCAGCTTGTTTAACTACACCGTAATATTGCAGTACCAGACAAAGCCACAGGCAGTCGCAAGCGCATCAGAAGCGTCTCCACGTGTGTGGACACAGCGCGCGTGTGTGCCGTCGTGCCCGGTGCCAAGAGCTATTTGTGCGCGCGCATCGCCCGATTATGCGATTGGATGATCGCACGTCGATCATGCGAGTGACGTACGGAGTTACCTACTTAAGTTCAATATCTTACATCCCACATTGGCTGAAGGGTTCGTAAACTACGGCCTTTGAGTTCCACTGCTGAGCACTTTCAACTATGAGATGAAGCGGGGTCAGTGGTGGTTGTTGAAGATGTGGTCGTAAAGCACTAGTTACAAAGATAACTGTGTGATATTTTCCAAACGCCCTACGGTCTCAGACTAAGTTTTTACGACTGACATTTGCGACATCAGGCAGGACTACCTGCTTAGTGTGCCTTTCGAAGGACCAAAAATCAAATATCAAAATTTCGGTCAGTGAGGTCAGAAGTTCTGGTTATGACTTGGTACACTAACCACATGATCACCGATATGGCAGCCATAAGATGTACACAGCTGAACAAAGAGACACTATTAAATGTTCGATAGCAGTAGGTAGGTGTCAGATCCACCAACCACATTTGTGGTGGGTCAACGCTGCATTTAATGGTCGCCATTTTAAACTTCTTAATAAACTTGGTCCCCTGCCACTTGCGTCAAAACGGTTACGTTACGGTTTTCGTATTTATTTCTTCGTTTGTCCTACATCACGGTGCTTAGGATTCTTTTTGCAAAAAATCATCAAAGAATCAAGAAAAGAACGCCAATGTGATGACATGATTCTAGGTCAACGGGAAACAGCCAACAGGTTTTGATACCCTCGCAAGGGCATCTAAATATGCAGCATAAAAGGCCGTATCTTTTGATTGGGTTGACATAGAAGTTAATTATTTTACTATACTTTAAGGGATAGCAAACCTGAGCATTAGATTCAAAATACAGCTTAATACGGTCAAAGACAATTTATAGTGCCTGTGCACTTTTCAACCATGGCACATAAACTTTGCTTTAGTTGTCATAGAACTTTTGAAGGAGCTGTCAGACTAGCCAGTACGACAAAATACTAAAGTTACCAGGCACTATTGGCGTCTGACTGTACCTCAACGCCGTTTCTGAGAAAAAAAGGTCAAGTTAACTGCCTGACTTGGCAACAAGTTCTCTTCTTACCAGATTTTTAGGGAACCCTCAAAATTACTACAAAGGCACGCTTCAAAGTTGCTTTAAGTCAAATGAACAGGGGAACAAGCGGTTTTAATGAACAGCTTCAAAATTGAAATATTGTCCGATTAGCAGCCATGAAAACGTAAATTGTGACTGTCTAATTATGTCGTAAAGCAAACTTGAGCCACAGTATAAACCATACAGTAGAACATTTAACTACAAACGTGCCAATCTCGGTTTGAATGTGTGCGTGAGCGTCGCGCGCCGTGTCGCGATATCACGCACACGCTGGCATAAAATAGGAAGGCATAGGCAGGCGGCAGTACGGACGGGCTGTGCCGCGTGTCTGTGTGCACGCTAGGCTAATAACTCGGCGGGCGGCCTTAGATAGCCTACTGTATGGTTTATACTGTGCTTGAGCAGCGAATACGTGCAATCGCAAGTCATTAAGTCGTAATATCATACAATAAAATTAGAGCAATTGGTCCTTATTGCGAAGGGTACTGAGGCTGAGACTCTGAATTATCTCAATTGACTTGCAGATACTGCCTTTAAGGTCGGTGTCTACTAGCTAACTTAACTTCGTATAGATAGATAGATATATTCTTTATTGCACACCAAAACAACAGAAACCAACAGCAAAGAAACACAGGTTAACGATAATGTACAATTTGGGTGGTTTTATCGCTAAAAAGCGACCTTTTTCTCTCTTGTTTCTTGGGTTGCTCGCTGTATGTAGTAAACAAATGTACAAGAATTGAATGAATGTTTTTTTCCCTAATTTCATCGTTTATTTTCTCCTACAGTACGTAGATCATACAGGCACTAATCTTATAGTCATATTGTTGTGTGTGTCATCACATCCTGACCATGTGAGAAACTGGTGCCTGATGTTTGACACCCTACAAAAGTTGAATTTGAAGAAAAGCACCTTTTAATATTCCGACAATAGATAGATAGATAAATATTCTTCATTGTACAAAAACATTACATATCCAACACAATATGCAATAAGTAAGTACCAATTAATCAGTCATCAATTATTATAGTATTGTTTATGTTAATTGTTAGTACTACCTATCCTGAAGCAACTTTATTGGGACCGATTGGTACTAGTTTGATATTTTACTATTCGATGTTAAAACAGTATGCGATTCACCTTTGATATAATAATTACGGATAATTAACGCATTAGGTATTTCAGCCGGCAGGTATGTTATCTAGACACTGCAGTTTCGCGATTTTTATAAGTATGTGAGATAATTAGCATTAGAATGTCTTCGTTATCGCAGCGTACCTAGTAGACTGGCGGCCTTACATTAGTTAATTGTAAGACATTATTTTTAGACGCGGAACTCGCTCCAATTGGATTACAACATGCGTGTGCGCATGAAACTGTGCTTACTGTGAATTTGTTATGCTATCTGTTATGTAAATATACGAGTATTATAACTTTAATTAGATTATATTTGGTTCACATCATGCAAGAAGGCTCTTTACGAAAGTAGTAGAAATGTAGGCACTATATCTTATACTTTCAATATAACAATATGTGTGTATGTGTGTGGTAATATGGGAATTTGTTTTCGAACGTTTACCAGAACACAATGCATAATATCGAAATTAAAATAAGATGACGGATTCTACTTGCGGTATGTTTTTTTATTGACTTTTAGCAGTTCGTTCCAAAAAGGCGAAACATCTACTAAAGTCCAATAAGTTAAGTAATTTTCCAATAAGCAGAATATACTACAAATTACATTGCTTGTGTGATATAACTAATTAACTAAATAGTGAATTATTTATTTACGTAATTCCATAAATTAAGATTATTAAGAATAACATAACGAATAATTGATGAAAAAAAACTTAATAAAGTAAAGTGTCAACATCCATCCCTTTATCTCAAAAATATTTTAATTTCAAACTATTGTGGTGCAAACGCAAAGTTTATTAAAAATGGCGCAACAATGAAAACAACGACAAAGGAAAATACCAAACAAAATATTCCCGATTTACATTTTATATATTAAAACGTAACCGTTCCATTGCGAAACGCTGTGGAATATAACAGAAACGGCTCCAAAAATAATCTTATTTCCATAACAGTGCGATACTAGAATTAAACCCAGCGGGATTCGGCACTGAGAACAAGTAAACACTGTAAAATTTAATGGTAACAGGCTTGGTTTAGCACCTCCAACATTGTATAAAATATACAGCGATTTTCTTACAAAAGAGAGATCCACTGACGAGTTTGCATAAACTGTTGAAGACTTTATTGATGTAGGAGCAGCAATGGATGCAGAATTCAATCCAGATGAGGCGACTACGCGTGAAGATGCAGATTTAGAAGTAGGAGTTTCAAGAGTGAATCCAGACTGCCAGTTGGCGGTGGTAAACAACACCATTAAGGACTGTAGCTCAATTGACGCTTCTAGTTTTCCAGCAGCGAGCACAGTGTTGTTCTAACTGTAGAATAATTGATGCAAGGTAACACAGTAGCGAGTTTTGTGTCCGTTTTAGGCGAGGCTGAAATGTGTGCAGAATTATTTTTAGACGTTGCTAAGCTGCTGTGTTTTTGGTTAAGAACTGGTTATAGTTGGAGAGTTGTTTGTGGTCGAGTGGTAATTGGGTTTGCTTCAGAAGTACAATTATAAGACATCATTATAGGATAATAAATAAGTATAATGTTAGTGCGATGGTTAGTATTCCTATCTCCTCCTGCAGGAGATCATAAGCGTCCAGGGTAAATATTATTCTGATATTCTACACAGTGCTGCCGGTTTTGGCTCTAAGTAAATTAGCCCTACCAAGTTTTAGTATTTTTTTCGATTCAGGAGGCAAACATCCGGTCGCTCTGAAAACTTATGGGCAGGAAATGTGCAGTGGACGTCATGACTATGATGATGATGATAGCAAATATGTTGTTTTAGTGGCTATAACAACTCAAAATACCTGATAAACCCGATCATACTTCCAATAAGAATACTAAAACCTAATATATTGCCAGTGATATTAGCAAACAACACCTAAATCCAACAAAACCAGTAGCAAAGGACGTTGAATTTCGTGTCACGAACAACGTGGCCTGACAAACAAATAAATTAACAGTCAATAATAAATTCGTTCATACAGACAACTTTATATTTGCACTCTTCAAAACATTTGCCAAACCAAATCCTACTTTGCAGCTTATTGATAAAGATGTTTATTGAGTTAGCGCACCGCGTGTAAGGACTGGTAGCTATCATAAAGGGACCTCACTTTTGATATTTTTAGCATGCGCGTGCGTTGAGAGCAGTTATATCGAGTTAGTGATCGTTGTGCCCTATATGACAATTGTACGAGTTAAAAACGTTTCTGAAAGTACAACCATCCATATCACAACTAGAGTATTAACCACCTTATACCAATGGAGTAAAGGTCATTTTACAAATGTTAGGTTTAGGTTGACTGTAAAAGGATCAGTATTTGTAACAAGAGTACTTGTCTGTTGTTGTGGTCTAGTTAAAGAACCAGGCAAAGGTCAGGCCAGTTTATAGCATCTCAGTTTATCTATTGTAAGAAACCTAAACAAACCTACATACCTACACTGTTCAGAAGTGTATGTGGTTTTCAAGACTTACAAAGCGTTTGGAGGATAGGAGCTTCTACCAAATCGATGGACGTTCGCCATCATTAGTTACATCTTATTTAGGTAATGGTTCCTAATTCTAAAAAGTTAGGGGCAGCATCTTTCTTGACCTCCAGGACAAGTTCTGCGAAGAGTCTCTGGCATCGTTCGAGCTGATGATGTTTCTAGATTGAGATGTTGGTCTGATGAGCTGTGTCTGTGTATGCTGTCCCAAATATTTCACATAGATATTAACATAAAATAAAAACTTCAAGACCGACTGACGCAAATCATTACACAATGGCTGCTGTGGAAACCATCAGCAAAGTAGATCTCTGCTCAAACCTCCTCACCATAACGGAGGTAACGATAAGCAATATTAGTTCCCTCATTGAGGGCATGAAAACCATAATGAGCCTGCGCGCGCGGCGGTTAGAATCGCATTAAAATCTAATAAGTGCAGCTATTAACACTGAACAATCGCTGCAAGTGCAGAAGATTGTAAACTGGTTTCTTGAAGCAATAATATTGATAAATGAGACGGTTTCATTGCAACAATCTTTTTTTAAATTTAACATTACCTGTTGAAGTTAAGTGATGGATTAGGACACAAACAAAACACTATTATAACCAAACAGGACGTTCAGAGGCCCACTGAGTGTAGCTGCCATGTGACGAAACCAACAACAACCCACATTTCAACAGAAGAAGAAACAACAGTTTTGGATGAAAAGAGGTATCTTATATGCCTCAAACGAAAGGTTAAGAAGAAAGGGAGTTATAAAATTAGAGCGATACGTAGTGGTGCTGATTTTAAACATGACTCGTCTACCTAATAGGGCAAAGGCCTGTATCACCGAATGTCGTAGTTCTGATGCCTGTTTTCCCTTAGTCCCAAGATTTTGTGCCCCTCCTTAAACCTCCTAACATATACTTCCCATAAATCTCTGTTATCCTGGTATTTGAGGGAAGATTAATTTCACAACCGCAAATAGTAGTAGGACTACGAGAAACAGTTTCTCTCTTGGGGCCCATCGATGGGACAATATCCGGGGGACCACAGGGACAGGGGTTTCGATTCACCCAGGAAGAACCTTATTGTGTTTGTTCTGTATCTGGGTGTTATAATCTATGTGTGTGAGTATGGTATTTAGATATATTCGAGGAGGTTCAGCAGTCTCTCATAAGTACAAGTGCTGCAGAGTTTTTTGTAAGATGTCCAAATATTGATCTAAATTAATGATGACATCTTGTGATATGTCAAAGGACGTAGTTTGAACTTTCCAAAACGACAATACTGAACTCTTATCTATAATCACGTTTTCGTTGGTCCAACTTGTTGCCAGAGTTGCCAGCATAATTAGAAAACTTCCAATTTTATTCCCGACGGAAGTTTTATTGGGCAATCCGGAGTAACTGCTTCAGATATTATTTTTATGTTTCCAAATGGGATTGGAAATTTGGCGAATTCGTTCAGTTTCTCTTTTAATTCGTGTTTGGATTGTTTCAATTAAAACTTGAATCGTGAAGCATCCATCACGGCCGTTGTGCGGAATGGAACACAAAAGTTTCTTGGAACAATGACTTTCATTATTGTTCTAACCCCTTCTGCAGAGTTGCGACCAGCTGGAAATATAAAATCTAAATAAGGTGCTGTTACTAGGTGGGCAACAAAGTTGAGGGAAGCCTTCACTTTTGGGTTTTTATTTTAAGAAAGATTTTTTATCAGATTTAAAAATACAGACAATTTACAATGTCTTTCTTCAAATTCAGGTCAATATACCCATCAACTGAAGCGATGGCTTGATTTCAAACATTTGCCCAAAACTTAGCAAGTCATTTATTTTGGATTTTTCCGAGGAATATGAAACTACTCAAGCCTTTTTTTAAGTGATATCTACGACTCGTAAGTTCTGTACGAAAAAGTTACTTGCATTTTTTTTTCGTCGAGAGTAACCAGTTTATAAGGTAAGTACTTGAACGACTTATAATTCTACAATAATCATCGAGCTTGCACTGATAGAAAAACGACGACTTTTCATGTCTCGTTCGACTAGCTCGAAAAATGCTTGAAAGTGTACCTGCCTGCTCTGAAGGACTTGGATTCGGTTCCCACGCAGAACAGACGGTGAGTCCGTTTGTTCTCATCACAGTCGATCCAAGCCATTTTCCTTCCTAACCAACCACCATACCTATTCACTGTTAAAAATACCCCAAACCAAACAGAACCAGCTGAACTGAGTAAACTGTGAGATGCCACGTGCCCAAACTCCGAGAGCAGTCACCCCCGTTATCACCAGCTGGGCTTATCACGCTTATCAGCTGATAGTGCATGCGAGAAATGCACTTTACTATTTCGTTACAACTTGAGATTAAATGTTAGGTAACTATGCGGTAAGTCAAATAAGTCAGTTCTTTGTCATAAAGGCGATTTTACAATGTTTCCTTCGCGTCGACCTGTCTCTCATTTTAATACCATGAACTGTACACGGCGGTAGGGTCGCCCCTTACCACGTTGGGTTCGAATTCCCTCGGCGAAATGTCGGCTTCTGAATGTTCCATTCAACATGAAGGCAACAATCAGTGTGCCTCTGACTACCCCATTAGGGATATAGTCGTGAGGGTATGTTATGTTACGCTGTAGATGTCTTCAAGCGCGGTGCAGCAACAATCTGGCTGTCGAGCGTTCGCAGCACCGATGCCGCACTGTTTTGTTGGTTTGCCGCTTCGTGCTTTTTGCATGAAAACAATCGACTGTCGTCGTACGACAAACGCACCGCTTCGGCAGTGCAGCGGTCCGATACGAAACGCATAAATTGAAAGCGCCCTTAATAGTTATTAAATTAAGAGATTGACACCTTTAACTACTTCCGAATTGGTTATTGGCATCAGATATGGTGCGACCAGGTTAGGACAGAAACTAGTTTCAGTGCCAAAATAATGTCTTTCAATTTCAATTTCTTTATTTGCTTACAGAGTGTAAATAGGGTTTTTCAGTTGGTGTTATCTTTTTCTAAGCAATAATTGGTAGGACAACTTAGGCTATTTGCACTGCTGTTACCAATACGGTCCGAAGGACCCTATCAAAAAAAATTGGGCGATTCGCACCGCGCGGTCCGAACTCGTAGTGTCAAATGACCAATCTACTATATAAAAATAAGTCGGGTTTTCCTTCCTGACGCTATAACTCCAGAACGCACCAACCGATTTCCACGGTTTTGCATTCGTTGGAATGGTTTCGGGTTCCGTGAGGTTTGAAGCAAAGAAAATTCAGGAAAATTTCAACAGAAAAGCGGGAAAATTCACATACAGCTAAGTCCACGCGGACGAAGTCGCGGGCGGCTGCTAGTCTCTATATATAAAAATGGATTGCTGTTCGTTAGTCTCGCTAAAACTCAGGAACGGTTTTACCGATTTGGCTAATCTTGGTTTTGAAATATTTGCAATGGTCCAGGGAAGGTTTAAAAGGTGAGTAAATATGAGAAAATGCTAGGTATATAGGGACAAACCACAATTTAGTTTTCTCTTGGCAACTGTTCCTACCTGTCACGTGACACTGAATGTTTGACAACAGTATGAGGTATGTCGGGACAGCTAGTATAAAATAAGTTTACCGTGCAGAATACAACCCTAGCATAATATAGAAAATGTACGCTGATTTTTCCTCAATATAAATAAACCACATTTACTTGTTATGCAAAATATCAACAATATTATTTCGAGAATATTCGAACGCACCATTATTGTTGCATAAACGGCCGGCCTCTGAATGGCGCTCATGTTACAAGTATTGTTTGCCGACGATTGAGTGCACAATATGCATTTGTCCTTCAGTTATTAACACTGCACTTTGTGCTTATTAATAACCTGAATTCATGTTAAATATCAGGTGTTAACCTTATTAGAGTAAGCAGGTTATCATAAAAGGCTCCGACTGAGTCGGTGGCTCGATCTCGCTTCACTTAGAAATTAGTTTTATGTAAAACACTTTTGGTGTGAAAACTAAATAAATCACACTGAAAACAGTAAAATGTGTAAATTATGATAATGTTATTTTTTTTTTATAGCTTAATTAGGCGCGCATTTGACCACAATCTCAACCTGATCGTAAGTGATGATTCCTCTCCGTTTATAATATCCGATTCCTGGAATGTAAAATTCCCGTAAAACCCGAATGTAGAATGAACTGCTTAACCTGACTCCCACAACAAGGAGATAAAACTTCAAATTTCCGTCGGGGTGGCCACCCATCCCGTGACACGGTCTAGCAATCGTAGCTGCTTGCCACTGCGGCTTTAGATTTCAATTAATGAAATGTTTTATTCCCAAAATATTCAATCTCTTATTATGGTGGATTTATTCATTAAACTTCGTAGCAACTCCAAAACAAACAAACATGCAGACATCAGAACCTCGTATGTAACAAAGAACTTGTCGTTTTCTAGTTTTGTTATTTCACTGGGTACCTACTTAGTTGTATTTTAAAATTTTGCTTTATTCGACACTGTTTGACATAAATGTCTGGAGTCAAAATTTTGAATAATAATTAACTACCATTTAGAACGGGTTCGCAAGGTATTTATTGTTAAATTTTACTTGTGTAGGTCCACCATTAAAGTTTCTGTAGGCGTGCTTGTGTGGCAGACTGGCAGTGCACTCAGCGCCATCTAGCCTCAAACTAAGCATAGCTCTTACTATGGTAACAAGACAAGCGATACAAGATACCTAAACACTGTTTTTATTGTAAACTAACTTCCCTGACAGACTTCGTTCTGTTGTCAAACATTCAGTCTCACGTGACAGGTAGAAACGAAATTGTTGTTTTTCACTAATTCTTAGCATTTTCTGATGTTTACTCACCTTTTAAACCTTTTCTGGGCCTTCACAAATATTTCAAAACGAAATTTATCCAAATCGGTCCAGTGATTCTCGAGTTTTAGAGAGACTAACAGACATATTAATTCATGCATACGAATGTTTCTTGCGGGGATCGACCCCGCAATGTTTAGTTGGTAGCACACTTCTTAACCATTACTCCAAATCGGTCGTCAACGAAATTCACTACTTTCCTGTGTGAATAAATACTTTGACTTTTTTTCTGTTCGTTCCGATCAATAAATTTCTTTATTTCCTCAATTAAGTAAACGATCTCATCAGACTTGTGACGGTTCATTGATTTCCTCTAGTAACGTGCAGCGTTCGGTTCCCAGGTTGAGCAGCGTTCCTATTGTGTTCTGATACATAATACCTATATGTTTCCAATAAGGCAATTGGTAATAGCAATTTAGTTCAAGGTATATTGGAATTATACAAGAATCTGATCCAAAAACTGAATTTCTGCTTCAGTGGCACTGTTTATAAGATTCCTTTTTCAATTTAGTATTTTTTTCCTTATTTCATAAATATGTAGTTCAAGATACTTGTTCTCATCCAGTATTTACAAATCATTCTTCCACACACGAGAACTTAAAAAATATTACACAGAACTTAATTACAGATACGTACACAAGTACGAAAACTCAAAGATAGCTAAAAATAAAATAAAATAAGTAATGCAACAACATCAATTATCGTTGTGAGATTTTATAGCCTCAGTTAGAAAAATACATAGGTACCTACGTAAATATTTCACGATGATAGGCTAAGGGTAAGTTGCACCATAGTAGAAGTTAAGGTTAAAGTTAAAGTTTTTGTCAAATTTGACAATTTGACGTCATTTTTGGGCCTAACTTTAGGGAACCCGTCACTTGTCCGAAATTTACTATTCCGAATTTCATTTGACTGAAAACTATTGACCAACATTTCATTTGCCAGATGTATTGTTTGACATATTTTCAACCCGTCGAAGTCTCTTTTGACATAAGTGTCGTTTTACCGAAGTACGTTAAACCGAATTTCACAATAAACTTTTTACTATTGCCCGAAGTCTTTGTTCAACTTTTTTCATTTACCAGATGACTTATTTGGCATATGATTACTTTGCCTAAATCTTATTTTACCGAATATTACTAGACCACAACTACTGTACGATAACGTTCAACGTCTCGTTAACGTCGATATTCAGTAATTTCAACTTCAGGGCGAATCCGACTCAGTCAACCCCGACACCACGTGGTACTTGTTTTGCCCTACCCCAAGAGTGTTATTTAAAAGCGCGTAGGCATGGAGGGGCGAGGCGGCCCGCGGGCTGAGGAGCAGGTGGCTAAGCGCGAGGCGCCGCGGCTGAGGCTGGCCGGCAAAGCCGGCCAACAAGCCGAAGCTTCGGTGCTGGGCGAAAGCCATCTGCGACGATTAGCACGCGAGGAACCGCCGGAGCCCCGTAATGCCGGAGCCGTGACAGAATTCTTGTGTTTTCCTTAAACTTGCATGCTGTTTGCTTGCGTACATGCTGTCAATTTCTTATTTTATTTAAAATCCAAAAATTCCTTGTCTGCTTAACCCGTAACTTTTTTATGATCGTTTGGTAAACTAAAAATATGGCAATCAAAACAGTGGTCTAATGATTGTTCTGTAAAACAATACTTCGGACAAGTGTCATTTCGGCCAATCATCACTTCGGTAAAACGTTCTGTGGCCTAATAAAACGTCTGGCAAACGAAAAAAAACCAGTTGATAATTGGTCAACTGATACAGTGGCAAACGTGATTTCGGGAAAATGAAAAAATGCCGAACGAAAAAAAGCGAAACGTTTTCGGGAAAATGAAATTCGGGAAAAGAAAATTCGGTCTTATGATAGGTAACCCTAACTTTAACTTTAACCGAAATTTTGATGTTTGTTATTGTTAAAGTCAGATGGTGCAACCCAACCTAAGTTTTACTTACTAGGAATATTTACAAAATCTTAAATTGTTGAGTTTGAGGGGAGGTGAGGCCTGTGTCTGTTGGACGAAAATGCTGAAAAAGTGAACCGGTATAGAAAAAACCCTGTAATTCCGCATTTTTGAAAAAAACTGTTTAGTCTTAATTTTTTTTTGTGTTCGACGGCCATTTTCATTTAATTTTAGTTTTGCACTGACTTCTCAACTGAAGATGTTATTGATGAAGGTGGTTTTAATGTATTTTATTATCGAAAAACATTTGAGAAATTAAGATAGTTAGTATTTAGGTATACACCTACCTGAGGTACCGATAGCAGGAGCGTGCAAGGCGCGTGTTCTCTTATCTAAGAACAAGATTTAGATAAATAGACAGATAAAGATAAGATTCAGTTTTTACTGGATTTCTGTCGCACCTACGTTCCGTTTTTGAAATTATCATGACACGGATTTAAAAAGAATCAGTCACTTTTACTGCTAAGATGCCCCATTCATCTTCACAATAAGTTTGAGAATCACAGAAAACGATTTATTTTTGGCTATATCTATACTGTTTAGATAAATTCTCAAAATTACGCAATACCTCAACGACATTCTTAATTGTGACTGTGTTACCCCCGAATTAACGAACGTTAGTCAAAGTTTAGGACGTCTCAAACTCCGTCCCGTTAAGTAGGTTGTACCTAAGCAAATATAGACTTTGGTTTTCTAAGTTTGAAAGCTCAACTATATAACATTAGAAAATCATGATGAGGCAGAAACTAATTTCAAAATCACACCAAAAGTTGTTTAAAGATCTTTAGTTTAGCTAGGCGTCGGCAAAGGCATGACAACCTTGCTCGCCGCAACGCCTCTAGATGGCTCCTTCCAATGTGATTAGTTACAGAAGCTACCAACAGATGGCGTCAGCAGTCTCGAATCGCCGCTTCTTGCGAAATAGTCGTGCATGGCAACAAGTAAAAGTTATTGTTTCTTTAACAAATATTAAACTTAGGTAATTAGTGAATGACAAATGCTTATTTGCAACAAAACTTGAGCAATACTGTCATAATGACTTCAATACACTATGTAAAGACGATATGACATTTTCAAGTACATACCTAATAGGTACTTACTGCTTATGTTTAGTAGGGTAACAGGGCTAAAGAGTTTAGCATTTTTTTGGTCTTAATGACATGTTTAAGGATTGCAAAAATAAAACGAGTTAGTATGAGTAAGGACTATCAGATAGACTTCCGTGTAGGTACTTTAACAAAGAAACTTACAGCAAGATGGTACCTACCTAGTTAATGCCTACCACATTAATTTGAAGCAATTAAGGCGGCCTCATCGCTAATAGAAAATTTTGTTAGACAATCTAATAATGGCGGAAAAGGTAATAAAACTGGCAAAATGAGGAGGAACGCACGAGTACCAAATACATGAAAAAAAAACTACCACCCGTTCTAGTGAACGGTTCAAAAATCAGTGTTTTTGAAGCAAACTAGGTACTGCTATTAGAAAAAAAAAAAAACAAGAACTTTTATTACTTTTATATTATAAATTTCAAATTTGTATGTGTTTCTTACCAGTTACAATTTCCCCTAAATATTTTTCCGCACGAATCATAAAACTATTTTCACCAGTGCCATAATAGTGATGTGCTACGGGCAATCAAGTATCGATTATTCTACTAACGACTTCGCTCGGCAATACTCAGCGTTATAGTCACGATCTAGGGCTGGGTTTATCGAGCAAAGATTTTTCTATAAACTTTTGGACTTATAAAATATTTATTTAGGCAGAAAATTCTAGAATGACACCTAATGGATGACAAACGCAGCATAATTTGGGATCTAAATAAAAATTGACTACATTCAAATAGACTGTTACTGAGTACTTTCAAATCGCCAAATCTAACTAACCAAGCTCCATTATAAATTCATAATGATAAATAGACCATAATACTAAAAAAACATTCAACGTTTACGTCTGTACTGTAGAACTCAGACAATCCTTTTTTTTAGCATTTTGAGCTGCAAGAAGAAAACTTTATTTAAATACGCATATGCCTAGTAAGGAAGCAAATCTCCTTACCAGAAATGCTCATATATTACTACCTTGTAGTGAAGTTTATGGTTAGCCTTGCATACTCCTGTCTAACATTACGTACTGAACCCTCGTGTTGGCGTGTGGCACCATCTAACGGTTGAGGTAAGGCCTACGCCCAGCAGTGAAACATAAACGGCCTATATACGTCCCACAGCTGGGCACAGGCCTCACCCCAACTATGAGGTGGAATGATCCATACTCCAACACGCGGGCTCAGTGCGGATTGTTGCAGGGGTTTAAGGTTAGTGAGCAACCTTAATGTCAGAAGTTATCAAGCCACCCTAAGGCCTCTGACTAGGCTTAACGACTGACATCTAGCGACGTCAGCCAGGACCAACTGCTTAACCTGCCTTCCGAAGCACGGAGATGCCCGATAAATACAGCACTAAATTTCGGTCGGGGTGGTCACCCATCCCATTGCCGACCCGGCGTGTGTTGCTTAACAACAGCAATCGTCGCCGATCACTGTCACAACTGCATTAAAGGCTCAATCAGCCAGTTTTACGTGAAGGTTTTTAGGTCCCCAATGACAAAGTCTTTGTTTTGTTTTTCATTGACATCTCTGACAGCCCTGTCATGATCATTGCAACAATCATGCCGTTTCTGCTGCGGTTAGAAAGCGAACTGTCCCGCTTAAAACATAGAATTAACTCTTGCACAAAACGTGGCGGAATACCGAAAATACAAATTTAGCATTACATAAAGGCTCGTTGGTGGTTTATGACAAACCGCTGATTTCTGCCGTTAAATGGCAAGGAAATTGATGTATGATTTTTTTATCTAAAACTCTAAAAATAAGGACTTTCATTATATAATGTTTTTCAAGCACTTATGTGTTTGGAGTCTGAACGAGATTTGTTCAGAAATTTGACAACGTCAACTGATGAAATGCCAAGTAGCGACTCTCGCATACCTAACTGATAGACATCCCATGATA
Source organism: Udea ferrugalis (assembly GCA_950022985.1). Classification (NCBI taxonomy): domain Eukaryota; kingdom Metazoa; phylum Arthropoda; class Insecta; order Lepidoptera; family Crambidae; genus Udea; species Udea ferrugalis. The sequence continues at coordinate 571,661 of OX465532.1, read as the reverse complement.
TTCCTATTAAGGTTTGCGAATAATATTTCGAACGCCATTTTTGTAGCATCTGGTCTACTGTGTCTAAGTCAACAGTAAAAACAAGTGTCTTATTCAGTTCTATGCCAATTATAAAGCGAATATTAAAAAACAACAACAACACGAAATTTTATGAGGTTTCATCGAAACATTGAAAACCTAAAGCCTTAAGGCGTCCTAAAGAATACTCATATTTGTGAGCCTAGTAGATTCTGTCTCAGAGCCACGGTTTTGTAAATTATAAATCTATCAATCTTCAAGAGATCTAGTGACGTTCAGCAGCCCCTTCCCAGCGTACATAAAACATCAAGCGAAACCAGATATGCCATGAATACTATAGCATTAGCAACGCTTAAGCTTAAGTTCGTACTTACAACGCTCCGAGATGAACAGACTATCTTTAATGGAGTACGCCCCTGATATTAATCAGCGGGAGTCGAACCCGGGGCTGAATGCTAAGCCGGCTTTCATAGTAATAATTTAGTGGGAGCATGGCACCTATAATGACTTCAATTTCCGCTGATAGAATTGGGATCCTAACTTGAAATTGTTTACGAGTTGTGTGATTTATGCGCAAGCGGCTATTTCTGAAATCTAATGCGCACTGTTGCGTAACGTTAGCACTTTTGACAAAGAGTAGATGTTAACTAAATGCTGTGTTAGCGTCGGTTCGTTAAAAGAATTAAATATAACACAAATACGTTAGAAAAACACCTTTGTTTCAAAATAGACAACTTCCTAACAGGTGTTTTAAAAACTTAAAAATATTCAGGTTGCACACAAAACGCCTACATATGCCATTTCCGACAAGCAATTTTAATTGGAAAAGTTATGTCTTTGTGAATGGTTACTTATTATGCCAGTGTTTCTAATACATTCACCACCACCTAAACGAACCGTGTACATACATTTAGTTCTACACCCTAAACAATATTATCTATCAGCTATGCTGACTCGGTAAAGCAATTTTGAAAAGAGTTGTCCGCGATACGGCAGTTGAAATTTCTGAAAGCAAAGATTCTGTACCTACTAGAATTCAATACTATTCTATAACTTTGAACTTTCAGACTAAAATCGTACAAGGTTCCCGTAGTAACAAGAGAGCTAAAAGCTTACATGGTTCTAATCAGAATGTGTAAGAATCAGTTACTATACGTTTATTTCATTTCAATCTATGCCAAGCGAAGCTAGTCCGATATGGGTAACATATAAATTAGACAATAGATATGACACTCATTTAACCATTCAATTCAAACATGGAATCAACTTGATGCCATTTTGCTTGGAGCAATAATAATAACAGTCATTTCCTTTGTAATTGTAGTTCTGGCGACGTTTTGTCTAGTTTTCGTATAATCAAGCTTCATTTGCAGTAATGAATCATTACTCATGCATTGGTTTAAAATTACTCGTCATTGTTTTTGATTACACTAGTAGGTATTGACTTAATGCTTCCTTCGCCGATTTTATTAACACGACACTCGAAAGGTACCTTTTCGTGTTCTTGTGAACGTGTGTCGACACCGAAACGTATTATATCGAAGTTTTACTAACATAAACATCGTCTATTTCGGAATCACTTTTAATGCTACAGGTTTCTGCTTTCCATCAAAAAGCAATAAAAGTTTTGACGACACTGTATATGCGAGAAATATATGAAACGTAAATAAATGAGTTCATTTCATGAATATGTAGAAGGAATAGCCCACGTTTTGATAGTTATAGAAATAAACGATGATAAGGTTGCACCTCGCCCGACCGGTTGCGAAGTGGATCCACTCGGAACTGGTTCACGGAACCGGTCTGCTCGGTATAGGCACAGTAAAAACCATACAGTAGGCTATCTAAGGCCGCCCGCCGAGTTATTAGCCTAGCGTGCACACAGACACGCGGCACAGCCCGTCCGTACTGCCGCCCGCCCTATGCCTTCCTATTTTATGCTAGCGTGTGCGTGATATCGCGACACGGCGCGCGACGCGGACGCACACATTTAAACCGAGAGTGGCACGTTTGTATGATATCTTACTGTATGATTATACTGTGGTATAGGTGCCTATCGCCTCGCCTTGCTTGCTTGTTTGTACCTCTATGCCTAGCTTGTTTATGATAATGCATGGAAACGCTCCATGTTCTCTTTGTTTTCCTAGCATAATCTATTTTTCATCTTTTTTAGGTGTTGTTGTGTTGTTTTGCTGTGTGTGCTGCATCTTAATGAGGGAAGTCGACAAGCTGTCACTTGTCGTCAAGGAAGGAAATTGGGAAAAAAAACAATGACTTTCCATTATTGAAACTATGTATTTTTTTCAATAATTTCTACACTTTTTACGGTCTATCAAATAAATATCAATTATAAACAATTGATACATTTATTATTATTGTTAGTTTTGTATATGTCGATTTCAAGTTTAGAAGTAAAATGTTTTTTGTAGCATTTTTTAATATCTTTTTTGATGAAAGTGAAATCTAGTACTATGATATTGTGCGTTTTAAAACACTGGACCCTACAAACATTTAGATTTCGTTTAAAAACGGTTAGTCTATTGATTTACATTTAATGTAATAATTAAACTGGATGAAGAAATGCATCCGACTGCAATATTTAACATCATGTCACATGTACTGTTAGTACAATATATCTCATCACCCACTGGACTCTAATAACGCAGCATTTTGCGGCGATAGAAAACAATCTTACAAAAAATTACAATCTTTTTTTTATATTAACTTAAATAACTTAATACTTTTTATAACTATAATAATATAACCTGAGATCTTTGCAGGAGAGGCACGGCGATCGTTCGCTCGCTTCATTAGCTCGCTCGCTCTCGCCGCTCCGCTCCTATTATTGCCTCCTTTCGCTCACGGCACTATGATACAGCTCTCTAACTTTATAATCTGCTCGCGTGTTCTCTCATTCATAAAGTACATTTTTCTCATTTAAATTTTATACATTACAAAAGTAGTATCACAAACAAATGTACGAACTAGTACAATTACAAAAAACGTACACATATCTCCGACCTCGGCAGAGATCGCTCTAATAAATACAATTATTACGATACATGAAATATACGAACTCTACTCAACTTCAGATAGAATTGAACTCGAAACAAAAAATAATACCTAAGACTAAACGATCAGGGTATCATTATCACTCGCGCGGCGGCGGCTGAGATCATGGGTGCGCACGCGCCGCCGCGCCACTCACTCGTCCAACCAGCGACTCGCAACCATTAAAATATGCAATAATAAAATACAAACAATCATCGTAATGATAAACGTAAGTACGGACGGCGCGGGGAGGCGGTCGCAGCGGTGGGTAGAAGGAGAAATGACAAATTTTAAGGGGGAAGGGGGGGACGAGATCGACGCTCGCCGCCGCGCGCCGTCGCACGATGTGCCGGCGGCCACGGGCGCCGTCGACCAGTGGTGGACATCGACACTTTGTCGAGACAAAGCGCTGGTCGCAACACTATCGGCGGCCTCCGCGACCGCACAGGCGCGCAACTAGACTCCGCGCTCTTGCGCGCTTACACTATAACTATACATTACATATCACGCTGTGCTTTTTTCTCTTATTAAAAATATATAATAATTAATATACATATAATATTGATATCTGTTAAAATAACGATACGTAGATATCGAGGAGGGCAGTCAGTCGGCTCGCTCGCATCACGCGGTATCACAGGCGGTTCATTCGGCCTGGCCTCGGAAGAGTTTCTTCTTTTCTATCGTGAACTGGGGGCTGATGATGATGGTGCCGCCTCGGGTTAAATTTCTACGACAAAAGAAAGTTACTGTTAGTTTACATTTTTCGAAGCACAATTTCTTTCCTGAAAAGTTTTAAGTTGACAAAAGTGAAGTTAAAGTTGATTAAGAATAAATATTTTTTTTAAAACTTAGTAATTCTGAAATGATAAAGAAACTCACTTTAAAAACTGCGGCAACAGGCTAGTCCAGTTCGTTGAATCGTGTTCTAAGTGCAGATGTATTTCATGCGTGGTGAGCGTGTTGGGGTCGATCTTGAAGGCCGCTAGCCTCCTGCCAGCGACGTCGACGATGACTGCCGCCCCCCTCGACCCACAGGGCTCCCCTTCCGCCAGTGCTAGTATTTGCCTCGATGCTCGAGCTAGCAACTCCGCTGGTACTAATACTTCCGCTGTTGCTAGCTCGCTGGCTCCCTTAGCCGCTCGGAGTTCTCTCTCGAGCCTTTGAGCCAGCGCCGCCTCCGTCGGAACCGGCATCGGCGCTTCCCGCCATGTCGGCCCGTTCCACGCTAAAACAATAGAAAAGGAAATTTAGTTTAAAATCTTCAAAAAATATATATTTTTTTATAAAAGTTGGACCACCTTCTAATTGGAATTATCGATGAAAATTGCAAAGTTATCCCATCACTAAATCAGTTAAGATTGGTAAAGAGATTATGATCGTAAGTTTTTAAGACAGAAATCAGAAAGTGAAACACCGCAACGAAGGCAAGGGCAAGGGAGCGCATCGCCGCGGAACAGCTGAGCGTCAGCTGTACGTGACGTTTGGCTCGGAAGATGGCCGTCAGCCGGCAACCACTCACTCAGATACAAAGAACACTAGAATATTATTATTGGCTGACACTAAGTTATCAGTAAAGGCAGGCTTGCGCGCGCCGCCTAGCAACATCTGACGACCGGCTTTCTAGCCACTTCCCTCACCACCGCACAAAATAGAAAGTCAACTCACCTTTTTCACTGTTGAATCCGACATTAAACTGATTGGTGACAGGCAGGATCTCCATGTTCTCCAAATTTTTACTTATATTGTACACTTTTAATACGAAAATTTAAAGCGTTCCGTTTCGGAACTTAAACGCTAGAAAAATATCACAAGTCTCTTTTGTACTGCGAATGCGCACTGAACAACCGGCTTCACGACCGGCGACTAGTATATCGTGAAGAGATCGATGGGAAATTAAATGTCCGGGGTTAACACGACTGCATCAGATCTGATCTCGTAACCTTAGGGCTTCGTCACTCGCCCTCGGCTTATGCTCGACCCACCCGACCCTGTCGCTGTGTGTGACGGACTGGCGATATCGGGAAGCGCCCGGTATTTATATAGCGGGCCGCGGGCGGGGGTGCGGGGGGCGTGGCCGCAGGCGATTGCGGGGGCCCCGCGCGCCAGTTGCGCCCGAGCGCTGTCGCGGACGGTCGTCTCCGCGCCGCTCTGTACCGGCATTTTCGTAAGCCGGCCGGCTTCTTTGTTCTAATTCCCTAAACATCCCCAGTCAACGGCCAGAGTCCTCTTATCCCTAAATTCACAAGTGGTTTTGATAGTAAAACGCGCGTGTAAACGTTTTTCGGTTTTGCGAGAACATTCTAGAACCTATTATTTGTACGTTTTCAACATTTGAAACTGTGATGTGGAAGTTCTTACAACGATATCTGTAGGTTCACTTTCAGTGTTAAATCTGGTATTTTCTAAGCGTATGTTGTAAGAACTTAAACAAAATTACTGCGATTATTGTAACGAAAATGTTATGTTGGTTTAGTTTTAGGGTAACATTACAAGGTAGGTATGATATGACGAAACAGTATTAGTTCTTAAGTGGATTATAAGTTATAAGTATTATGACACTTCTGTGTGTTGGTTGATTGTATTCGAGTAGAAAATTGGATTTGACTATTAAAACAACAAATTAGTTGTAGTAAGTCGAAAAATATCATGAAATGTCTATTTTTCGGTGAAAGAAAAATCTGTCATGTTCTTGTGTAAAATATTTTAGTTGAGTTGTACTTTTGAAAGCAAATGTAATCATTTCCAAATAACGTAGGATTTTGAAAAACAATACTCGTAAATACGTGGTAAAATGAAGAAGATCGTTGATATGTTTTTTCGAAAATTTTACTATTTTACTGTGTTTCTGAATAATAGCCACTCAATAAATTTAGTCAGTTTCCGAATTCGAATAAGTGGAAGGTATTTAGTTAATGTACTGATTAAGATTCAACCGATCCATAAAATTCGATATTAGTGTTAGTTTAACGAAAAATAAAATAAAAAAGTGTATGAAAACCACTAACAAAAGGAAACTTGACAGTGAGTATTGATTTTAAAATGAAAGATCTAAATCGTATAAAGTTAAGTCTTCAGAAATTTCATTCGAGCAAAAAGCAAAGCATGACGTTATCTCCGACACAGTTTGTAATATAATCAAAATAAATTCCTCAAACTCAATAACAACTTATGCAACGTATAAAAGTTCAGTAAACAAGTGTATTGCACTGAGTCGATAAATACCGGTAAATAACTGCGACTCAGCCAATAATCTTAAAAATTGCGTCAGCTTTATGTTCAACAATAATTTAAAAGCAAATCTTAATTTCAACTGACTTTAAGACTTTTCGAACTCTCAAACTACGGCCTTTGTTTTTTTTTAAATCAACTTCTGAAATCGAATAAACAATTTTAGTTTATCTTCAAAAACGTTATACCTAATTGTGCAAATATTTTTATGACGGCAAAGTCAATGTCATTTTCCTAACTATTTAGCATCATTAACCACCTTTGAAGCAAAACAACAGAGGTGTTTTCAAAGAAATCCTTGAATTCTAGAACCATCTAACTACACCAGTAAGTGATCCCAAACTTTCGCTCCCGAGTATATATTGAGTTAAGTTGTCAGATACCAAAAAAACGATCAGATGAATAAAGGACAAAAAAGCCACATCACAAACCTAAATCATACAATCTTCAAACCGCAAAAACAAAGACCTTAGCAACCGAATCAGTGCTTACCAAAGTAACACAGTCAGAAAAAAGGTTAGACAATGAAGAGAAAAGCAAAAAAGGCCGGTTGCTAGCCGAAGCCGGCGTTTTGGCCTTGGTGCCAGTCATGACTCACGGCGGTGGCCACGCAGGCGAGCCGGCCGTGCTGTCGTGACTCTTACACTTATCGGCTCCAACGTGATGATTTAGACGTTTACAAATCGATTGATGTTCGCAAGCAATGTTTGAAAGGCACAATCAAAATTTTGTTTTCTTATCGAAATCCGAAAATAGAATGATTTTTTAAAAACGGAAAAAAAATTTTGGCAGATGTCGAACATAGAAAATTTGTAAAATCGACTATGTTACGTACAGAAAGGCGTACAAACTTGAAATATTTCTTAGCAACCTGTATCTGGCCTTAATGGCACTAACAATCTTTTAGTTCCATTTTTGATTTGCTTAGGGTAAGTTGCACCATAGTAGAAGTTAAAGTTAAAGCTAAAGTTTTTGTCAAATTTGACAATTTGACGTCATTTTTGGGCCTAACTTTAACTTTAACTGAAATTTGGATGTTTGTTATAAAGTCAGATGGTGCAACCCAACCTTAGAGTTGTCTACTCACCCTAGTATTCTAAAATTGAATTTGCACTTAGTATATGGTTTTTCGTCTGTTAACATGAAAATAACACATGAGTCGAATTTCTCCGAGTCATTTCACTCATTCTCAAGGAAATAGATAAAACTTTATCTGAGCAGTTCTTTATCATTTACTGTACTAAAACGGGCTTATCAAAGTTGACATGTCCAAACATGACTTTGTAAGTACCTACATCCCGTTTATTTTTCTTCTTAGTGATAACATCATAGTATTAACCAACATTATCAAATTCATTGAATTTGTTCTATTTTTAAATTTTATTAAGGAAAAGTATTCTCCTTCTTAATTATACACTAACGTGTTTCCAAGTATTCTCTTAATCATAATTAATGCCATAATAAAAATTATCGGCTATTCTAAAAGTGCCTGACAAATAGGCCGTTACTTTTAAGTGTGCTGAAGACACGGCCATTAGGCTTTGTTATCTAATCTCACAATTGCACAAATAGTCGTTAGAGGAATAGCGTCATTTTAATAAAGAGGTATCGTCGTTCTGCAAGGCTTAAAGAATGACCCTGATAACCTGTCAGATGTACGGTAGTAGAATGTTTTCAAAACATTTATTCATTCATACGTAGCAACAATTATAAATCTGACATGCCTATAGAGTCCAGAATATTCCATAATTTCGTTTTTAAAAAGTAAAATTAACTCTCAGAAAAAGAAAACTCATCCAAAATTCTAAATCTCAAACAAGATTTGCTTTTACATAAACCTGATAGTGACGTATCTGACTTTTATCTTGCATCAGAAACCCCAACCTGTTTCAAAGATACAAGTCAAACACAAAGGGACCCATCTTCCCTTCGCTCCGACAACAAAAGAAAAAGTTGAACCCGGTTAGCAACAAAGTCCTATCGCACCCGCCGGTTGTGACTCGTCCCAACCTGTCCCAAGACTTGTTTGGATCTTGTTGACTTGTTACACAACCGTATTGTCGAGTTTCTTTCGAAAATCGAATTCGATTGCAATGAACAATCGAAATATCAAGACGCAAATAAATTATTAATTAATAACATAAAAACAGTGGAACAAACATCAAATAATATGAACGTTGAATTTTAATTGCTCAACTCACTCCATTATGCATTAGATGGTCTCACTCATGCTTTGTTGTTTGCTATAATATGCTATTTATAACTAGAAGAGGCAATTGTTTACTTAAACCTCTTGTTAAACTGTTAGTTCTAGATTGCTCACTTTATCTTCATTGTTGTTAGTTCAGGTAAAATTATCTGGATTTTCACTAATATGCCAATTATCGTCGTTGGCTGCTTGGAGACTTTCAGAATGATCATCTTTATCGTTTTTGTTAGCAGTGTTGGTAATATCTTTATTCGGCTGGGCATTCTCATTTGTATGGCCATGGTTCGCTGTAATCAGTATTCAAGCCAGCGCTGCGCCAAGTTTAGGTAAGACACATTAGCAATTTTAAAGCGGTTTTGTTTACGCTGAGTTTCTTCGACAGGACGACACGCGTGTGCATTATTATGTTTTTTTTGTAATTTTAACTTTAACTTAGGGATAAGATAAGGGTCGGCGGAGATAACTAATTGTTTTGAATATATAAGTTGAACATGATGATTGCCAGACTTTAGCCCACGGATTTTAGAGAAACAGTGCCGAACAGTAGGATATAATTGCTAAATGAATTATACTTTTTTGTCGATTATTTTAAGTGTTTAGTTAAGAACAACTGTATCAATAGTTTTAAGGACATTTTGTAACTGTGATATTGCAACTTTATAATGTACTCAGGCAAATACCTACTTTGTTTTAAAAATAAAAGTATTAATTGATAAACATAGTTTAATTCCAATTCTACCCCTAATGCAAAGTTAATGTATTAATAATACAACAAGACATTAATACTAAATTAAAGAAGACGTTATTAGTAATATAGGTTATCTTGCATTTAATAATTATCTTTAAAGTGTGCATGTACTGAACGAAATTATCTCAGGTCATTAAGTTATGCCATGACACAGTATTTGGCAATTTAGATAAAATTAATTATGATTATTATTATTTGAATTTAGATTACATTAATAGAGTCTGTCCCTAATTGTTTGAGGTCCTCGTGTAAAGGTAAACTCAAAGGGAGTAACTGAGAGATAAGTAAGTATGTATATGTCTAGACTCTAGAGAAATGGTTACTCACAAACTTACAAAGCCAAATGATATTATAAAACTAAATCGCGATTTGAGTTTGCAATGATATTCTAAAACGCTTACAAAATGCGATAAAGCCATTGTTCTAAAATTTGACAAAAGCGCACTCATTATCACTAAATACACTAGAAACTTAGAAGGCATTGTAGACTTTGTCCAACGAAGACCAAATGTAAACAAAGGAGTATCCGTCCATTATAAAAATTGACTTACATAAGACATGTGGCAACAAAGAACAATTGAAATGCTGTTCCAAAATAAAGTTTTAGTATAGACAATGGTAACCACGAAATGTATTCTAGTGTTATTCAAATTGGGGATAAACAATGAGCCTTAGGGCATGCGTGATGCGAACAGCCTTTGAGTTCAGAATTGAATGATGCTGGCAGAGAGCCAGGCTGTGAGACGGGTTCAGAAGAAAGACTAAAGGTTACGATAGCCAGTAGTCACGAATACGATTCAGTTTAATTTCCAGCTCCACCGAATAGCACATTTTGGGTAGATAGCTCAGACTCACGACTTGCAGGCTCGGAGCTGATTACGTGACTCGAAACCCTAAAACTATCTACCTTTGAATTGAATTGTTTTTGTGATATTGCAGATAAAGTAAAGGTTAATAGAAAGGCAAAAAATATTATGATTGGATTCTAATAGGATTTATGAAACGATGAATATTTTTATATTCATGATTTTAAAAAATATTGGAATATTTTCGTCGATTTGACATTACTAGGACGGTAGCGAAGTTATGCTTCCCAAAAGCTCAATTTAGACAAATAAGACCCTAATTTCAATGAGGATATATTTTAAGATTCTAAATTAGGTAAAAGGGTAACATTTCAGCCTGAAGAGTTGTTTTAGGGCGGCTGACGATAGCAGCCTGTTAATAAATGTAAATCAGCTGTAGTAAAAACACCAACACAAGGACGTTTAAATTTCAAGTTGCTGACTCAAATCCTTTCTGAAGACCTACCATTCCAAAAAGGCTTTCAAGACAGAAAATGTGTTAACTTTTTCTTTTAACTGACCAATGCTTGTTTGTACTACTGTAAATAGAAAACGGATAAACACTACTTAAAAACTTTTTTTTAGCATACGTATTGGAAACAGTCACACCAATACAGATCACAGACACATCATGTTCATGAACATGAAAAATAGAAGCATCTTCATCTATTTTGTAGTGTCTGCTGGGAAGTGAAAAAGGAAGTGACGTAATGAATTAAGAGGTAAAAAGATAATGAATATGCGGTGGGCTGATAAACAAGATAATAGGTAAGTAATGTGTTTTTTCGACCATAAATCTTCACTGAATTAATTTTGGAGTCAGGCCAAATTGTTGAAATTCTTCAACACTAATACAAGCAACCACGTGAAGCTTCAGTTAGGAGTTGGGAAATGATCCTTATTGCATTGATTTAAGGTTCTGCTGATTCTAATAATTGAAATACACTCTTAATATGAAACCGCCTGTACTGCTGACTGACTTGTTTCCTACAACATGTTAAATTGGTCGAAAATATTTATCGTAAGGTTAAAGACTTGAGTAAAATTCCCCATATTATACACATTTTCGGTGAGTTACAAGTACCTACTGGTACTGTCCGTAATTCATCATAATCGTCACCCTGCAGGAGGCGTCCCACCCGTCGTTTGTCATCAAATGGGAGATAGGTACTCGTAGACTGTTCTACTAGTTTTACTCTATCGACCTTCAGCCCTTTGCACCGCCACATCAACTAACTTACCCGCTAAGCTGACTTTGTTGGCACTTTATTCCCAATACCACACACGATAAGTATGCATACATCATCATCATCATCGTCATCATCATCATCAGCCTGTTGCAGTCCACTGCTGGACATAGGCCTCTCCTATTACACGCCACTGAACTCGATTTTCAGCTGCTCGCATCCAGCTCCTGCCAGCCATCTTGCGGAAATCATCACTCCACCTTGCCTGAGGGCATGCATACATCGACCAATGGGATTGTTATAGTTTTGTTTTCTTTGTTTAAGCTTCTGATCTGGTCGTTATAAATATTTTTAAATCTTTGTTACTGGAAGGTCAATTCTTTCTTAATTTTAAACTTTTCAAATCTCTTGAATGGTCGGCGAAACTATTTATGGTCTTTACTGGTTTCCAAACCAACCATGTGCTGAGACTAGGCTACACTAATGTAATTTTTGATATGGATATGAAGAATTTCATCATTATTAAACTGATAAAAAAACCGATGTTTTAAAACCGTGATGAACGAAATACTGGCAAATAAAAGAGAACTTCCTCAAACCAGTAAACCTCGTAGTTTTAATATAAAAATTAAAAAGCACAGTTATTGGGTACGAGGAAGAGCATGAATAGTTTATAAACACGTTTTTAGTCGTTAGCCTTGGGTTAGCAATTTGCATAATATTAACTTAGTGAAACAATAGCGTTAAAAATACATTTTATTTGCAGTTTAAGTTACCTATATCGAATAGCAACAGACAGTTTACAGAAATTGCTTGCGAGGAACGAAAATCTGCCATTTCCCAACATAACATAACATACGATGACTACTTTATGTCAAACGGAGTAGTCAGAGGCACACTAATTGTTGACGTCATGGCAAACGGAACACTTCGAAGTCCACATTTCTCCGAACGAATTTTGAACGGAACTTTTTTCGAATTGAAGACTTAAACAGCACATTGTATACAACCTACAATGTAAAAAAGTATTCCTACTATTTTAGTTATTTCAACTCGTTTAGGAGCAAACAGGTATTGGCAACCATTCGCAAGTCACTTCTGTAGAACCAGTTACAAAAAGTTGAATTAATAAGTAACAAACATTTTTTCAGAGTATTGTTCTCCAAGCATGTTTCTTTTATATAATTAAGTAGGTACCTACTTGTTTTGATTGCTAAGAGTAAGTATGGGTGTAGGTAGTCAAATCTGAAGGTCAAAGTCACCATTGACACATTGTATACACAGATATAGCTCGTGTAAGTGGATCCACGTGTATTGTGAATACCTACTCTTAGCTATTTACACTTATTAACACAAACAACTGCAAATAGTCCTTACTTATGTTTTATTAAAAGCTGTACTGGACTCATGCATCGACCGTTCTGTGTATAAATGACATTCAAGAACATTAATTTGAAAATAATGATGAAAAAAATATTTTTATACCAAAACCAGATTATAGGTATGATCAGATAATAATGCCGCAGTGATGATGAGTCTTTCATCATCCCTGTATGAATGCACTAGGAAGACAGCCATCAGAGAGGAGTGGCAGCGTGTTGTGAAGCTTGCCACCGACGCTTGAAGTGATGACCACGACCACTCTGTCAAGAGTGATAACAAAGAAGAAGAGATAATAATAGTAACTAAGGTATGGTAGTGGATATGAATGGAACTTATTGTCTGTAAAATTGGTCAGAAGTATTAGGTTCTGTATCTGCCGCTATTGCAATTTTCGCAAAATATCCTTAAACCTCCTTTATTGAATACCGTGACACAATTTGAAATCGCAGTAACTTATGCGTTCGCAGAGATATTTTCTTATTTCATTGATAGTAAGCTAGCTACGGCTAAACAAAAATTACTATTGAAGTATTTTGCTTGTAAAAAATAATTGATAATTAAACGAACTTACCTTAAGTGAAGTTCTATTATAATTACACGAAGGCTTTGTCCGAAGAAATTAAGATTACAAGATGTAGTAAAGCGTATCGTGCTGCCATATACCACTAAAGTTGAAGCCATGAGCGAGAGAAAAAAAAAAAAATGGTTTCAACGTCTGCTGTCACAGATTGTCAAACGTCATTTAGTTGAGAGCTTCTTCACCTGGAACCTGGAACACAAATTAGGGAGCCTCCGAGAGGCTAGATTACTGCACATAATACTGTAGGGGAATTAGGGTAGGGAGGGTCTTAATTTCTTCGGACAAAGCCTTCGTGTAATTATAATAGAACTTCACTTAAGGTAAGTTCGTTTAATTATCAATTACACTTCGCTTTGTCCTCGAAATTAAGATTACAAGATGTAGACTTTGAAAGCATTACAGTATTTTGTGCATAATGAAGGGATATAAAGAAGCACTAATGCTTCTTTCTTCTGCATGGTACCTAAGGTACCTTGTGAAAATAAAAAACTTAAAAACAGTAGGTCGCTTACAGTAGTTAAGTAAGCATTCTGCGAAAGTATTAATACAATTATATAACTGTAATATAAAATTGTAAATATATAACAACATAATATTGCAACTATGTTTTGAGTTTCAGTAATACCGTGGTTGTTGTTGACTTATTTATTCATTAAAGAATGTGCATAAAATTCCTAGGAGCTTCCAAAACTGATCTTTGATAGAATTTAGCAAACATAGAGGAAGCTTCACTCCAACCAGTTGTGACTCTGATAAAGTTAATTAACACCTATGTACAGCAGAGGTACTCGCATGTCTGGTCGAATGTATAATAAATAGAGATGTATGTATCTCACTTTCGGTTAGGATCATGTTAGGGCACCTATAATCCACCGACTAATAGGTTGAGACCCTACGAGATTGTACAGTTATTGAAAAACTGACGAAAACAATATTTTTGTTGTATAAATAATCGTCCATGATTTATCCAAATAGAATTTAAAAGCCTCTGCAGGACTGAGGCCGATTACTTAAGGAAGTCAAATTTAAAGAACAGGGTTGGAGTAAAACTAGATGTGACGTCTTAAATTAATCTAGTATTTGATTATAGTTTATAATCTTGAAATCACTACATCCTCTACTTGAAATTTTAAAATTGAGTTTTTTATTTTTTATTTTTATAGGTAATACCTCAAAATTTTAAATCACTGTTACTTAAGATACAGAGTTACTGTGGGTTCTAAAAGTAAAGCTGGATCACATGTCTCATATACTTTGACATAGGAAGGGTTTTATAAAAAAACCCCTTGATAACTTATTTTCGTACTCGAACATAAGTCTAGTTTTGAACTTACTAACAATGAAAGTGCCGAACGATGGATATTTAAAGTACCAGAATTCGCTCCATAATTCAATAGAATATTATATAAATATCAATTCAGCTTCCAAGAAGCTGTTATGATTTGACTGTCTTAAATAAGTTAAACCATTTTATAAATGCAGTATCGCATTGTTTGACGGTACTGTTTGATGATGAAGCTAACGTTACGTTGAAAGATGGTGGTGGAGTTCCTCTGCTTAATTAAGCCGTCCTGAGAGCTTGCATGCGGACTATCTTCCTCATTTCAGGATTAAGGTTCTAGAAATTACAAGAATACTTTCAAGTATGGGGTACCAGGGGCGAGTGGGCCAATCCAGGACAGTAATAATAACTTAAGCTTCATCTTTTTAATCATTGAAAATGGTGGAAAGTCATAGAAAGAGAAAAAAAAAATGTTTTCTAATCAATTGTGAAAGCATCTAGAGCGTAAACGTCTGGATCTCTTGGCTGGGAGACATATTTTTGCCATCATTGGCTTAATCTAGAAGAAAATAGATCCATCTCAGCCATGCACAAAGTATTTACAATTTTATTTAAGGCAGTTTCTTGCAAATTGCAAATATGTACCAAAGTACTTATTTGAAACGAAAATTGTTACTTTGGAAATTAAATTTAAGTATTTTTAATAATTTGCAAGCCTGATAGCAGGCCGCATACTTTGTCCAGATATTTTTAGGTCCTATTGACCCACTTGTATTCATTGCAAATAAATGTTTTGTTTGTTTGTTTCACTTAATTCCCAGTGTCAGGAAAATGTGTCAGGAACCAAATGCGTACTATTCGACTTTTGCACCACTGCCAGAATTTTCTAAAAACTACTGCCCCCTTGCAGTCATTTCCTTGTATGGAGCCCCCCCCTCTTTTTTACTTGCACAAAGTGTTTTACTGAATTTAACCACAAACTAAAGTCTCCTTGAAGGTGGCCTGGTAAATTCATATATTATTTATCATAATAGTAAAAGATATTTACATATCTCAAATTTCTCAATAGAGAGCCAGCCAAATTAAATGGCCAGGCATGCAGAAGTTAGAAGACCATTGGTATCTAATTTTTCATTGCTGCAGTTCTGTAATTTTGTGATTTAATTTTAAATTTTACATTTCTTTAGGTTGATGAGTTCAATATGACAATGCTTGGTGACAATAAGAATCCTTAGGAGGGTTATTAAGGATTCCATTGACAAACGACAAACTCTTTAAGCTGATAGTGTATATCATTATATGAGGTATCAATGCAACATAATACTATCCAAACAAATAGTAGATACATAACCCATGGATCTCAGTAAGCTAAAAAACTGGCACCAACTGATTCATATTTTGTGTTAGACAAACAAAGACATAATGCTTTTATGTCTTTTAAATCGATGGGTGCTTTAATAATATGTCAATTCTTTGAAACAAATTGTAAGTGGTTCTTAAATCATCAATTCAAAATGGTTGGTTTCTATAAACTGACTATCAAGTCTAAGTACAATTTAAGTGAATCTACTTTTCTATCTGGTTTGTAAACAAGGGAAGTACTACGAGTACTTAGCTACAAACTGATTATAACAATTAATCATCATCAAACTTCTCATGTTTAAATAATTCTGCAGAACTTAATTCTGCTGAAGGTGGTCCATCTTGTTTGGTAGCTAGGTGATTTTACGGTTAAAGATCTTTATTTCTCATAAGAATTTTCAAGCCTCAGTCCATGACAGAACTGGCTCCACCAATGATTAATGAGTGACTGCCTGAATGACTCACCAGTATTATCAGCGGTGTTGTGGCTGAATCTGTGAGCGCTGCAGCGGCGCTGCCGGCGCAGGTGCATGACGGCGCTGCTGGCGATACCAAGAGCCCGTCGCTGTCACAGGTGTCGCCCTGGCAGGCAGACGCCTCCTAAATATTGCCGTTTGCCTGCCCGGTGGTAAAAGCGGAAGCATTCAGTTTAAATATTATTTCTTGGTATTCTGGGGTTATTTTATTTCAGCCCCGGACCTTCTAATGGCCTCAGCAGCCTGAAGTATCTGCCAAATTGTTGCCAAATACATTTTTATTTATTTTTGTTGTGTATAATTGATCCATGATGAAATGAAAGAACACACATAATATTTTCTCCTTAGCAACAAAAAAACCATTTTGTTTGTTGTTAGTCAAACATAAACTTCCTAGCGTCTATTCATGATTTTATAATATGAAGCATGTCAGAAGTTTGTCTGATTGCAGTGATCAGAGCTTCCAATAGATGCTGAAATGGATGCATTTTGGATTTGTTTTTATCCAATTGTTTTTTCTTTTTATGAAGTACTTTCATCAGAAAGAACCATTTCAGAATAATGGAGACACCAATCTTTTTGGCATCTTCTGGTATGCAGTATCTGTCTATGACCTCCTAACTGTATATTGCAATAGATTAGATCTTTTTACCTTATTATGTTGAGGCAAATCTTAAGGCAAATTCTGCTCCTCCGGGTAAGACAATACATCAGTGGGTTCTGACTTTATTATTATTGGCTCTTCAATACTATTGGGTGTCATGAGTTGGATAAAATCCTCAACGGTCCCCGACGGAGACAGGGTAGTTACCCACCCGGGGACCGGGTAGGGTAGTTATACAGTTGTTATCATTTGACGGCCAATCACTAAGTTTTCTTTCTGAAAATCACTAATATATGAAAATTTCTAACTAACGGAGCACTCATTAAGGTCATTTCAATGTAATGTTCAAGTACATTGTCATGTCAGGAAGTTTAGAAAAATCATTGGAATCTATCCGCAAACTCAGAGTATTAACTTTATTTAAAAAAATATTAAATAAAGACTTAGACATAAACAGATACTCATAACACATGTATTACTGCTTTTGGTAGGTAACAATCACTTCAAATTGTACACAAGCATTAGCAAAATTAAAGGTTAGTAGTAGGTACTACTCATTAAGAGCTTATAATTAGAAAGGTTATAGCCACTTAGAGAGCTATACACAGTCTTTTTTCCTCCTTGGATACAAACAATATTACTGCTTTTGGTAGGTAACAATCACTTCAAATTGTACACAAGCATTAGCAAAATTAAAGGGTAGTAGTAGGTACTACTCATTAAAGAACTTATAATTAGAAAGGTTATAGCCACTTAAAGAGCTATACACAGTCTTTATTCCTCCTTGGATACAAACAATTGTGGTGTACTTGTAGAAACTTTCAATGCAAATGCATAGTTTTAAAATTAGGCACTTACTAGAACTTGACTTCTCATGAAAAGAAAGGTATTAGCCGCGTAGAGCTAAACACATGCTTTATTTGCCATCGGAAACACTCACTTGAAGTGAACACTAGGCATTGAGAAACTTTTGATTCAAAGTATGCTGTTTTTCAAGTAGGTACTACTTACCAGAACTTGATCGTTTTTACTCATGATAAGAAAGGTGATAACCACTATAAGAGTTATACTCATTCTTCATTCGTCTTCGGAACACTCACTTAAAGTGAACACTAGACATTGAGAAAACTTTCAATGCAAATGCAGTTTTTCACGTAGGTAGGTCTGGTGGACCAGAAACTCGATCGTTCTTGTAGTTTCCGCTTAAAACTTTCTTTAATTTTTCTAATCTTTGGATCCTTATACATTTCCAATCCTGTACTTTGTGTTTTTGATGCATAATATACCTGAAATTGTTTAAAACTTGGGAAAGAAAAAAATAACGTGCGGAACGGCGCGAGCACTAAAACGCTAATGACGTTTGACAATCTGTGACAGCAGACGTTGAAACCATTATTTTTTTTTTCTCTCGCTCATGGCTTCAACTTTAGTGGTATATGGCAGCACGATACGCTTTACTACATCTTGTAATCTTAATTTCGAGGACAAAGCGAAGTGTAACTGTGTATATGTCTTGTCTTGTCCTCTGTCTTATTTACTTTTCTACTTTATTAAAAACACTTTATACAAAACACAAGCATCGCAATTAGATATAGAACGAGTACACAAAGTTGTTTATTAAGGGCCTGACAACAGCTGAATACATCCATAAAAAATGTTTACAAACATGTTGTGGAAAAATATGTTATTGTGTATCTCGATACTTGATTTTTTCTTTCATGAAACAAAAGTTTATTTTTCAGCCGGTTGTTTAATCTATTTATGAATGTACCACGTCATCGTTCTTCAATTAGATGATAGTAAAGCCGAATCCTAGGTAAGCGTAGCTACGGGCCCGTAGTTATGTTGAGTAGTAATTAAACATAGTATATATTGGCTGGATAAACACAATAAACCAGCTTCACATGCAAAGACTATTAATCTCTATCGCCTTTGTTTAAGTATACTCGTACATTAAATCGCCTCTTACGACAGGCGGGGGTGGACCTTGGCTGCATTCTTACACCCCAGACCACAGGGCGAGCGATGAAAAACCTAAGCTACCGGAATAACGGTGGCCTGTCCCTTGTCACGTTGGGTTCAAATTCACCCGGCGAAGTGTAGGCTCTGAAGCTGTCTTCTGAATACCCCATTTGGGATATAAGCGTGACCGTATTTATGTATGTAAAAGGCATAAAAGGCGTTTGTCAGCGCCTTAAGGCGAGCTAATTCCTTCCTTCGGTAAGCGTGTGTAAATGACTAGTATTTCGAGCCATTTCGCGTGATTTACTGTCCGGTCGTTCGTTGCGTAAATCTCTTTAACTATTAGTAAGTTGCTTTGTTGATATATTTATGATATTCCATTAACACGTAAAATTGATACCTAAGACGAATGCGAAATATATGGTTGGGTGAATTATGGCTATAATTTACGACTATCGAATAGTAATAAAACGGGGATTAATTGTGAGTGAAGTAGCTAAACTTCATTAATTTTGTGAGGATCAAGTCAAGACCTGTTGATCTGATGTAATTGTATTTATTTTGAGTCTACTTCACGTCGTCCGAAAGCTCAACACCCGAAGTTGAGTAGCTTAGGTCCTAAATCCTTGAAGTAAATAATAATAATACTATCAAAGCCGATCTCGGCTACAGCGACCGCTGGACGGACTCAGCGGCAGCGACTCACTGCCCAGCGCGACCGTGTGCTCGCATATAACTGTTAAATCCAATTTTGGCTTTAAAAGTCCTACCCTTAGGGTCATAACTTCATGGACTAGGACTTAGGACCTACTCCTCTCAAAGAACTACCTACCTACCCACCTACTCACATTATGAAATTTTGGGGTATTTAGCAAAATATTTGTCCTTATTATTTTTTCTAGCGACTAAAATGTATATGGTTTTGAATGTTATACCTAGCGGTAAGTTTATTTTATCAAGCAATAAACATAATCTATTTATCTATGTATATAGTTAACTCAGTGGAAAAACCTTAGACAAACATTTATTTGATAAACGTATGTGTGTCTATACTTTGTCTGGGTGTCATTATCTATTTCAGTATGTATTTAGAAACATTTCAGTTTTTAACAGGAACGGACTGCCTTAGTACAAGCTAAGTTTAGCTTAGGGTCAGATGATCTTGATATAAGAAATACTTAAAAGTTATATACTTTTTATTTATTCCACAATATATGACAAGGTTTCGCACAAAACAAAATGGTAGTAGGTAAGTTATTTCAATAGTTTAAATTTTCTAGTCAATGACAAACACGTTCAAGGTCTGATTATTCCGAATAACACTATCTAATTGACTGAAAAACAGAATAAAATCAAGATCGTCTTCAAAAATAAATTCCCGTCTGTCACGCGAGAATTTCCGGGATGTCCCAAGGTCCGCCATGTTTCCTAGTTTCTAGAAGTTTCTGCAAGTGACGTTCGGGATACGATACTGTGACGTCATCACGATTGAGACAGATATATCCGCATACGCATGTTTCAATGTGAATTTAGATATATAATTATATTTATATATCTGTAACGGTGTTACGTAGGCTGTTACGTAAATCACCTTGTTTTGTCAATTTTAAATAGATTACGGAAATAATCTTAGGCTTATTCGGTTATCGTTCCTATTTAAAAGTACAAGGTAATCTTGTTTAGATGGCTCAGTACCTAACTCTTTATGGATGGAGGCTATTTCAGCTTTGTTTTTGGCTAAATAGTAATTGTACTGTTTCTTTGTGTAGTGACACTGTTTAATCTAACAACCATAGATGTTTAACTGCTTTGAATATTTTAGTTTTTTATCAACACAAGCCCTTGAAAAGCGCAAAAATTATAGACAGATCTCCCTACAATGTTTCGTCACTTTTATTCTTATTGCTGTCGTCATTAACTTATAACTGATTTTAGTTTTTATGACCAAGGGGGGTTAGTCAACAATCTAGTCAAAAAAAAAGTTCCAGCAAAACGGAGGAAGTTAATTTGTTGCAAGTAAATCTAGACAGAGTGAGAACGCTTGTTTAAAGTTATTGCAGCGTTTTAAAAGTGAAACGTTGGGTATTTTTTAAAGTAGTGTGACATTTAATACCTAAAAAATACAGTAGTCTGCCTGTATCTTTGCTAAAAACACAAACTGCAAACATCGGCAACCAGCAACCGGTCCGTTTATGGGTGCACCGCCAACCCAACCAAACGCGACCCGCTACGCAGTCACGCGCACGCGCAAAAAAACGCGCTATTATTACCATGGTTGCCACTGTTACTTGCAGGGTTGACGACTTTGTTTTTATTAAAAATAGAAAGTATGTCTTAACACTTAACAACACTGATTACAGAGGCAATTATAGAATTATTTTGTTATTTACTGCTGTATTTTTATTAAAGATAGGAAAACCAGAAAAGACATTCGTTTTCCTTTTTTACTTTTATCTATCTGAGCCCGAACTCAAAAGAGAGGTACGAACGCATAATAATGTATTTATAACAAGAAAAAAAAGGTTATTTTTATTTTAGCATTAA
The DNA here is from genome assembly GCA_950022985.1 of Udea ferrugalis. Classification (NCBI taxonomy): domain Eukaryota; kingdom Metazoa; phylum Arthropoda; class Insecta; order Lepidoptera; family Crambidae; genus Udea; species Udea ferrugalis. Next base: position 550,179 of record OX465532.1, on the reverse strand, counting down.
GTATTACTTAAGACAGGAAACCCAGAAAAAAACATTCGGTCTTGGGCTAAGGCGAGATTCGAACAGGCGTCTTCCACATTCCGGGCGGCTTCACTAACTACTGTGCTACCGAGACCATTACCAGACCGGTCGATTTTTTCCAGTATATTTCACCTGCCAGCCAGGTTCGCTCCACCATTGTTTAGGCATATACATTCGGTCTAGGGCTCAGGCGGGGGCTCAGACATTCATGTTTCTCTATGGGTTACATGTCAATACTAAGAAAAAATATGTGCTCTCGAGTATATACTCTACTACTTTTGTCTCAGGTCAGTCTGTCTCTAGAGAAGTAGGTTGAAGAGTGAACTTTGTAAGACAGTTAATCGCAAATAAATACCTAAAAATTGTAATTGTATTGAATTAATTTGTAGCTATTATGTTTGTACTTTTAAATTCACGGATCCATAGGGATCCGGTCCTTTGAAGCTTGCGTGGGGCCGAAGCCAACACGTAGAGGCTTTTTGGTACCATTTACTCGAATTTGCAATGTGTACATCTGCCGGGTTTTGACTCTTGATAAATTATGAAAATCTACCCAAAGACAACACCCGGAAAATGCAAGGACTATTGTGAACATAAGTAAAAAGGGCAATAAAAACCAGGCTATGAAGGGGAATATTTGGTGGACCGGTAACTGGGCTATTGCCTGAGACAACGGACGTCTGCCATGCAAAATGTCTCAATTTTCACTCTCCTGGCAGACGGTGACTAGCCGCTCACTAAATGGGCCACCCATAAGTGCTGACGCATAAGGTCAGCAAAGGCGGCAACATGGCCGTGAGCGGCTCAGGGTGTCGAGAGGTGTGCACCGCTTTCTGCTCGGTGGTTTCCCACCTCACCAACTCGCAACTTAGGCATCTTTCACTTCCACCCTGCGAGCATTCAGCTCTAACGCCCCACTCCGGACGGCCGATTAAGGCAAGCCAGAGGTGAGAGTCCTGCGGCCCCCGCTGGGGTCCACTCCAGCCGGCCAGTGAAGGCAAGCGGAGATGGAGGGCCTGACCGACTCTCGGGGGAACTCGGGTCCGTGGTGTCGCTACACACCAACAGCTCGCCACAAGCTGCCCTGCGGTAACGTCGGATTAACCCGTGGTGTCGTAACGCACCAACAGCTCTCATAAGAGCCGCCCCTGCGGGTTTATGTTTGTTATTAATATCATTCTTATTTTTAAATTGACATTCCTTTTTTATGTGTGTAATAATTACGTATGGATTTTTATCTGAAATAAATGATGATTATTATTATTAAAAATAGAATGGAAGAGGCAGCCCTAGCCGCTGTTGCTAGGCGCGAGCGCAGATCCATTGTTCGCTTTTTACCTACACGGTAATGATGGAGGGTATTTTTAACAGTGCTCTGTTGACGGGGTCGTACTGTGTAACAACAATCGGTCGAATAATGAACTAACTGTGGGCTCGTTTTAACCATTCGATTTTTCTGGTAATAACAACGCTGGTCGTGTTATTTTAGATCGATTTGTTATTGCGTAGACCTTGGAATATTGACTGGAACTTCACTAAAGCTACGTTGTGAACGAAGGCAGGCGCGGAGGCGGTAGCGACAGCGGGAATCGGGGGATAGTGTGACTTCATACAAGGACATAGTAGGCCGAAAAAGAAAAATAAATTCTCTGTTTTATTTTTCCATTTCGGCGTGACACTTATAAGGATCCAATTCTGGGAAGTAATGTGTCAAAGTTAAGGCAAGGCTAACCAAAAAAGGTAGCAAGAGTAATTTTGGACGACACTGGCCTGACACGTTTCTGTTGGGCTTCAGCCCACTCTCCCAATTGGAGGGGAGGCTTTTGCCCAGTGAAGGTACGGATCTGGCAGACTGAGATTCAGAATCAAACAATGACAAAGAACAAGATAACATATAATGACATAAATGCTTTCTTTTACGCAGGTAAAACCGTGGGCCTAGCTTGCTTGTACTTAACAAAATGGGCATAACCGCCACGTGGTGATAATTACAAAAAACTTAACACAGGAAATATGCCAGCAAAAAAACGTTTTTTTGTTGCCATGACATGCAAAAAGGTTATCAAAAACGTAGTTTAATTAACTGTTTTGAAAATAGAATGACATCATTCATTACATTCACGTAATCAAGTTATTTATGCAAAATTCAAATTCTGGTGCATTTCATCTGAATAATTTGGATACTGTCTTTGCAGTTAATTACTCTACTAACATACCTACATACGCTTACGCTCGCGATTTGCCAAAACGGGGTAGTCAGAAGCTTACATTATTCACGAAAAAAATCAAATATTAAGTGAATAACCCAACACCAATCTCTCAAAGACAAAAAAAACTAAACTGTCCCCTATAAATAATAGATCAATTTCCGCAAACAACACATATTTTTTCTCAAAAAGTGTCTATCCGTCCAACAGCGTCAGGGCGATTCTTCTCAATTCCTCGCCCCCATTGGCTCCTCAGTGACATCCCCCATAAACAACTCAATGAGAGACCAGCGCCAAAGGATAGCTAAGACAGAAGGTACAACTTAACATTGCCTTGAAACAATAACATGTGTACATCAACCGCAATTCTAGAAACTTTAACCTTAGTAAGAATGACTGTGAGGTTATCAGACAGGGTGTTCCTTGCTCACTGCCCACACTCTTGGCACTAAGTCCATTTGTTTTTTCTTGTTATAAATACATGAGAATTACAGTAAAATAAAAAAACACTGATGAAAATATGTACATGGTTATCTTCAAGACATAATAGGTACCTAAATAGGTCATCAAAAGTTGAGATTTATAAATACAAAAATATCACTTTAAAAAAAATGATGAGAACGTAGAAGAAAGCGTCAGAAGAAGTCATCCAAATCTCAACACCCATTTATTTAGAACCATTTAAAGTGATGCCCATGATGTGCGAGCAGAATCAAAAAGTGACAGCTAGCCTTGAAGTCATACAGCTACGTCTATGAGCCGCTTTACTATTTCCAGCCGATTTTTTTTAAGTTTGATGGAGTATTTTACCACGATTAACTTCTGTCATTTTTGTCTTCAGAGCTAAACCGGCGACTGGTAACGGTAATTAAGCTACAAATTCAAAATTACATGATGAAATGAAATGAAAATATTTATTCCTCAGAGAGTGGTAGTAAAAGGTTTTACATGAAAATATGTACAGCACAATCTGCCACTAGTGGCGTAGAAATATTTACATCAACTTACAGGTTATTACGAGTATAACATTAAAATTCATAGCTTACATACATTGATACAATAACATCGAGCTAGTATGAATCGCTAGAACCTTCTGCGCGTTTCTACGTTTTGCCCCCTCCGAGGGCCGGGGTGGACAGATGTCTTTTTATTTTTATTTTTAACACTCCACCACCGGATTGGTTTGCATAATTACATCGGCTTTAGGGGGTTATTTACGATTCTTTGTGGGGTTAGTAATTTGATTCTGGATTTTATGAGCAGATTTTTTTTTGGGCCATTGAATGAGTGAAAAGTGGAATTTATTTGGATTATGGGATTAAACGATTTCGTAATGTACGATACGTATGGTGTATCCGTTAAATCGTTTGAAAAACAAATTCAATTTAGGAAATTTCACAAGAAATATTTAATGACTTTGTGACGAGTTATCACTTGTGGAGTCGAAACATAGCCTCTTCCAACTTATATGACCCGGATAGCTGATGATCGAAAGAGGTGTTCATGAGAGCAGCATGAAGTAGCTGCTGAAGCCAGAAAAGATTTATAGGGGAGATCCTTTTGGAAGCCGAGTTTTCCTTCATAGATTATTGTATGTCTATGTCTAGGGTCAGACGAATATTTTTAACTCGATTTCTCCAGTACTTAGTATCATTTCGTGGAATCCTACAGTCTCATATTTCCCACGGAAATTTTGGATTTCAATTAACCTGTGTTCATTCTATACTTAACTGCTTTCTAACAAACGCTCAGACACTTTTGTACGAACAATGGTAAGACTCGATCGGAAAGTGTAGGTTACGTAGCTATTTCCCGTCTGATATTTGATTGAGCGAACATAAGATATTTTTGGAAAAAATATAACACACACCTAACCTACACCACCTGCTTTGTGTTCATTGTACAATATGCGGTTAACTCTCCGGTGATGGAAAACACCGATATAAAACCCAAGCAACCCGGATAACGGCGGTAGGCTCGCCCCTTACCACGTTGGGTTCAAATTCCCTCGGCGAAATGTGGGCTTCTGAATGTTCCGTTCACCATGACAGCAACAATTAGTGTGCCTCTGACCAACCCATTAGGGATATGGTCGTGAGGGTATGTATGTATGTGTAAAAAATATAACTTTACAGTCTCCTGGCTAACAATAACCCTAAAATAGGCTGAGGTAATTTTTTTAGGATATTTCATGTGAAATCAGATCAATTTGCTTTAGTTTAAGTAACTATACTGAGTGCAAATTAACAACAAATTATGGTTTAGATCTTCATTCATTCAACAGCGTCAATGACAAATATAACAGGTAATAGCAGCATTTTACCTGTACAAGAATAATTCATCAGTTATTTTCCGTGCTATCATTACACCACGTAACGTTTCTGTTCTGTTGCTATAGCGATCGCCAAGGACGGAGCCGCCTAGCGACAAGTAAGGGTGGCGATACCGACAGGGTTGCGTAAACCCCCCCGTTATGATTGAGGAATTGTGCAAAAGAAACACAAAAGTTACGGAATAAGCACAAATGTAAAAATAGCACTTGTTCAGGAATACCGACTTTCGCAGTTATGAGAGGCAAAAATGTTGCATCATGCAAGAAATAACGGTGAACCAATAATAAGAATAGCCATTTTTAAGGACCTCTTGCACAGTGGGCGTCTAACGAAAAGATGATTCTGATTTCAACCTTAATCTTGTGCACCGCCTCAATTTCTCTGTCTGACCATGAGGTTGACTGGTAGAGAATGCCTCTGAGGATTAAGTCAGCCATTAGTATTTAAATTCGTTATGTGCAAGAAATAATAAATAAATGATTAAGTAATACAAGAGAACGATGTGAATCAGTGAAGGAATATGATTATGTGAAGCCAAAACGATGATCAGAATCATATGTGCTTTAGGGTAAGATCCGTCTTGAGACTTAAAAAATATTTATTTATCGTGTTTTGAGTATCACCCCTCCTGGGTGGGGGTGCATCAGAATGGCAACGATTTAAAACAGCTCGCTGGCTCTGACACTGCTTAAACACGGCGCAAATGACCCTGAAGTTAAATTGAGAGTGAAAACTTCATAAATAACAAAGAAAGTGCTACGTAGCTACTATTTGGACGTTACCAAAAAAATGGCCACCCCTAACAGCAGCTGCCAGAAAATAAGTATACAAATATTCCTATAATTTCCCGTTCGTCCGTCTGTCACCGCTTATTGATGTAGGTCCAATGGAAGATTAATCGATAGGGTTGGCTTGATAAGCCGTTTTTGAAGGCGTTTTTTGAATGTCAGATGATGAATGTATATTTTAGCTCATATTTGCACATTGGCCTTTAATCTATCAACGTTTTTATAGGAACATCTATTATCTGTTCGCTTAGCATTACGCATACTTATTTCAGATCCGGGAAGGTTCTAAATGACTGCATTTATATGTTTGTCTCGTAGCAACTAAGATAAACTTAGACTCGATTTGTTGGTCGATTGTCTGCAAGTAACATCCTTCAAATCAACAGATGAGATTAAAAAACTAGTCCTATGATTCTTCTAACTAATTCTAACAGAAATAAGGAATTCCATAGTGTAACTAGAATCATCGAATTAGCCCAGTGGGTATGCAGGTTGAAGTGTCAATGAGCGGGACATATCGCGAAGTGATGGTTGTTGGTGCTAAGAAGTTTGTGAATGTAGACCATTTAAGTGCAAACGGAGCCCCAGAGTGGTACCTGACAGAGAGTACCCCCAGAGTGGTGACCTGATAAAGATCGAAGGATTTTGATGGATGCAGGTCGCTTGGAACCGGCCATTCTGGAAACCTAAGGAAGGATGAAATCTGTTGATGACAATTGAATGTGATTTCATAGAAAGTGGTTTCACAAGCACAATCCCCACAGCTGGCTAAGAAATGTTTGCAATGTCTTTGATGATGTAAACAAATCCCAAAATAGCATAGTTATTCGTTAGCAGCAGTTATCATCCAAGAGGGGAGGCGTAAAGAGGAGGCTTGTTGGGTAAACAGAATCTAGAATAAGCTCATCTAGCGTCATGATGACAGATCGTCAATAGGTTTTTCAAGTAAATAAGGTTAGAAATGACGTGTGAGAGATAAATTCTTCATTTAGATAAACAGAGTAATAACTTACCGGTTACAACCGGTTTCCTTTGTGGGTGTTGCCGTTTTATTATTGTTTTTACGAGCAAAAGCAGTCGGTGATAAGAATTGATGTCTAGTGGTCGAGAAATTTATAATATATTGCAAATGACGCAAACTTGAAAACTTGTTTATTTTTGATTGATCATAACCGTTAAAACGGTTATGATTTCAACGGTTTTTGCCCAAATCTGTTGAAATTGTGCATGTGAATTTAAAATAGGCTTAATTGTTCCTAACAGGCTTAAATATTAAATTATAAAAATTACAAATTTAAAAAAATAGCAAGTTTTGCTATTTGCAATTGCATGTGAATTTAAAATAGGCTTAATTGTTCCTAACAGGATTAATTATTAAATTAAAAAAATAGCAAATTTAAAAAAATTGCAAGTTTTGCAAATAGCAAAACTTGATTTATAGGACTAAACTTCTTAAAACCCGGATAACAGCAATAGACTCGCCCTTTACCAAGTTGGGTTTTCATCCAGATAGTGGGCTTCTGATTGGTTCGTTTGATGTGATAATGTGCCTCTGTCTATCCGTTTAGGAGCGTCATCATACAAACACCACAAGGCAAATGGCAACTCCTTATTTGTCTGAAATTTGAGACAGTTCATTATTAACTAAAAGTGACTCGTGAATATACAGTTATAGTAATAGTTTGAGCACTTAAATATTATACATTTCATAAACTAATTCATCCATAATTAGTCAAATATTTGTGACTGGCGCCAGACTAAATATAAAAGTTATCATTATTATAATTAATGACGATTGTGGTTGCATAAACCACTTTATCCTTATTTGCATATGTATAGACAGATATAATCTTATTTCTATGTATTAAAGGTTACTTTACAACTTACTTTTACAGAAGACATGTTAACTGCCACTTTGACAGTTGGTACCACTTTAAGCCAATGCAATAAAGGTTATTTTCCAATGTCAATGCTACGCTAGACGTGTCGCCCACGAAACAAAAATCTTTATATTTGAACTCTCGACTGTAATAAACTAAATCTATAAATTCATTTAGAGTAATTGTTTTAATACGGGTTTGTTAATGTTATGAGACAGTAACTGAATTAAACCGTAATAAATTTTAATACTTGTTAATGCTAGAATCCGTTAACTAATAGCTTACTGATGGGCAGGTTTCTGAACTGACAGTCCACAAGGTACTTACCTAAGTATAGATAAATCTAAATCATAAACGAACTGGTCGGCTCCATAGCTTCAAAGCTATAGTTAGCCAAAGTCAAAGACTTTCCCCTTCTGACAATATATCGCATTATTGTTTTAAGTAAAAAAAGTAAAAATGATAACTCTCCTTTATAGTCAAACTTTCCTGTAGGCAGGTATATCAACAACAAATCTCTGAAAACATATTCAAGTATTTTCTAGTACTCGTACGTAATGTTCTTACCATAGTTCAATTATAATTAAATGAAACAGGTTTAAGCCACTGGAGTAGTGATCCAGAACCCAACTACGTGGGTAATTTGAGCTTATTAAAAACAATATCAGGTGAGCAGAAATACCATTAAGACAGTGTTAACTAGAAATCTACCAACATACTGTAAAAAACGTAAGTGGTTATTATTATACTGCAATTTATGTTGAGATTTTTCCTTCGCCTAGTGGGGAAACTACTGAAGTTAATTAATGAGAAAGAAAATTACTCATAAATGTCATAGAAACCAAGAAGCCAGTCTGTCTGATGCAACAATGGCCTGACTTCTGCGATCATAACAAAAAAAATGCCAGTCAAATGAAACCTTTATCACCTACATCATAAGGACTACCAACTTAACGCAAGAGCTGTCAACAATTTGCAATTCAATTTCGCGAAATGGAACTAAACAATCCACTGTAGACTTTAAAACAGAGAGCATAAGATCTCAATTGCTTTGAATGTGAGCTTCCGTTGAGCTGCAGTTAAAGCAAAATAGGCTCTGAAATGTAGAAGACAAGGTTGACAGTTGTTTTTTGTTAATGAAATAGGGGTGTGAGTGCCAAACGTCACGTTGCGCGGACGCAGCGATTCGGAACGCGTGACGTAGCAAATACAGACTTAAAATTAACAGATGACTTACATCTTCCAACCTTTGTTTTTTAACAATGAATTTGGATAAAACTAAGTTAAGAATGACACATTTTAAGTATGTAAATGTATGTAAATACATGTTAGTCAGCGCTTCGAAATGTATTGGGAATAAGCCTAAAATTACATATTTAAGTGATTATTACACAGAATTCGCGGTTGATGAACACTAGGCTAGCTGCCTCAGTTATATGGAGATGTTTTTTTAACGAATACCTGCCTTTCAGGTGAGTCTTTTTTTTAACAGAATGTACTAAACGCGCTCTCTGTATCCATAACTACTCTATGATCTGTTGCTATACAGCCATGATGAAATTGTGAAATTGCTTTCATTAGCCACTTATTATGTCTGTGATTACTCACTTACGGATACTGAGTGGTCGTTAAACTGATCGTTAATCATTGAAGCGGCTGACACGTGTGCAGATTATCGGCGCAGTGTCATAAGGTGTCTAATGTCAAATTGATAGAAAAGATTATGACTATGCTGACCAACGCAACGTTGCCAAGTTGAAGGTTAATTGGGTAGTTGAAAATTATTGTATTATTGTGTCAGAAACTCGTGGTTTATCATAATAAAGTTGATTCTTGCGTTGGTTAAGCAATCAATAAAAAAAATGAATCAGACACTCGACTATGAGGTCGTACGAGCCATATTCCAACACGTGGTCTAAGTGCGGATTGTTGGAGGGGACAAGAGCGAAACTTTGCTATCAGATGTTATCAAGGCACCCTAAGGCCTCCGACTAGGCTCAACGACTGACAACAAGTCTGACGACGTCAGCCGGGATCAACTGCTTAACGTGCCCTCTCAAGGACGGAGATGCCCGACTCCATTTCGGTCGTAATGGTTCGCATCCTTTTCCGAATCGGCGTGCGTTGCTTAACAATGGCGATCGATGTTGCTGTTCTAGTAATCATCAAGCATTGTGGTTTAATTACCAGGCTTGCCATTTTGCAAAGCTACTTAGCCCTGGCTTATGTTAATGGTTATTGGTTTCTAATAGGTCCCAGTTCAAAATTCGTGAACGTGTTGTTATTTTTAAAAACTAAGTTCCCCTTTTTAACTTACAAGGTCGGGAACATATGAGTGATACATATAATATCTCTCAAGCTGCCTTTGTGCTTAGCATGCGGTAACCGCGTATTGGTTGGTAAAAAACTCGTAACTCATTATTTCATCTTGACTCTCAATCTCCAGTGATGGAATGGAGAGCACCGTTAAGTCCATGCGACCCAGATGGTCCAGTCCACCTAGGTTATATTGAAATATGCTTTGCTTTTGAGTGGTTCATTTCACTAAGCAAAGGTTAGTCAACCTTTCGGGGTAAAATCCTCATGTCATTTAATGGTATTTTTAGTATCTAATGGAGCAAGAAGTTAATTAACTAACAATGTCACGAAAAATCGAAAACGTGGCATTTACCGCTTCGTACAGTTTTAATGAAGAACTCTAAGTACCTATGAAAAAGATAATTCACAAATAACGAAATTACTTAGTGGAAGTACGACCGTTTACCATATTATTATCATACTTAATTTATCAATTTGCAAAGGAAATTACGACTACAATATTGAAGCACTTTCCCTGGCAACAATAATTACGAGCATAAAGTTGAAAACTTATCTATTATTAACTGTCCCGACATACGTCGGTTCTGAATTGTTACTGAACTGTGACAGTTCAATAAAAACAACATTTAACAAACAACAAGTATGTCGGATGAAAAAACATTCGTCAATAAGTTTGAGTTCCAACCATAAACATACCCTCACGACTATATCCCTAATGGGGCAGTCATAGATTGTTGCCGTCATGGTGAACGGAACATTCAGAAGACCACATTTCGCCGAGGGAATTTCAACCCAACGTGGTAACGGGCGAGCTTACCCCGTTATCCGGGTTGCTTGGGTTTCTTAAGGGTGTTTTCCATCACCGGAGAGTTGGCCGCAAATTGTACAATGAACACAAAGTAGATGTGTTCTGGCCAGATTTGATCTCGGTATCATCAGGTTCCTAGCCACAGTGTTCAACCACTTGGCCACGACGCTCTCCATACCAACCAACCAACAATACCGCCAACCATACAGTAAGGCCCAAATTTTGGTTGGTGCGAGGACTTGGCACAAATATATTTTAGGCCGTTTATGTTATGTCATCTTGTTAAGATTATTATACGGAGACACCAGAATTCATAAGTGTTGAATCAATTGCATCACTATATGACTCCCAATGACTTTCCAATGACTAGCACACTAATGATCTAGCACTCTTATCTTTTAATTGCATCTTATTAATAGGACACGCGCAGCTATAACCACTCAGATAATCTAATAAAGATTGATATTAAATGTTCTAATTATTTACGAGTATTCGGAACAGACTACCGTCTAATATACTCGGTTTTAATGGTTAGCAATTAACTATGACAGGAAATGAAGACGCTAGAGGAAATTATGTCTTATCTTCCAGACCACTTCAAACTTTCTTGAGAATCATAATTAAAAACGGCTTTATTTTGTTACGCAGTTAACTAGGTACAACGTTGAAGTGGCAGTAGATAGGGTGATTAATACTACCCCCATTGGTTTTCAAGTTTGCCTTTCAAGTTCTCATTAGTTGATGCAATCTCTGTAGCAACCAAGTGTGTAAAGAATAGTTATAGCTGCCCCAAATAACCCCTAGAATGGTCTGTCTCATTGATTATTTTTGCTCTCGACATTTGGGGGTAAGTTGTCACTTACTCCTGTATTCCGACAGGGATACTACGATCTCAAAACTAATGCTACAGCACTGATTTATCTTTTATGGATAACTTTCCACTTAAGATAGGAAAGCCAGAAAAAGACATTTCGGTCTTGGCATCAGGCGGGAATCGAACCCGCGTCTTTCGCAAACCGGGCGACTGCACTAACCATTGTGCTACCGAGACTATTAACAGACCGGACGTTTTTTTCTGGTATATTATACCTGGCAGTCTGGCAGCCAGGTTTGTTTCACCAATGTTTAGGTATATACCTTAATATCTTTTTCTGGTTTTCCTATCTTTATGCTTTAGTAAGATGATAATGCATTATCCCTAATGCTAAATAATAAAATAACTTTCTACTGGCTTATGATCCTTACGCTTTTTCAGCTACCATCAATCCTCAAACATGCTCCTGTGTTATGAGTGCTCTTGACCAGTCCCTTTCTAAGATGGTAGGTGCCAGGTCTATGCGAATACTCTCTAACAAATTGTACGTAGTTTCAGAAAAACTAATATGGCATGAAAGCATCCAGTCCGGCCCCTGCTAATTTTGACCTATTCCTATCTAATACCAAAAACTAATACCAGTGGTATTTGTTTGTAATCGTAATTAATATTCTATTCCGGACGAATACCACTCATAAACGAATCCCGAAATAGGTACGTTAAATGTAATGAGGTACAGGCAGTAATAAAAATGCTAGATGTGATTTTGAGTAGTGTTTATTTATACCGAATCAGTCTTATTTAACAAATTAAAGAGTAGTAGGAAAACCTTTGGTTCATTATTATAATAATACTTAAATATAAAGCTTTTCAACAAATCAAAGTTATTTATTTTAGTTTTCAAAATGTTGAAGAATATCTCACAGATCAACGATTAACATGAAATAAAGTATGTACCTACTTACTTACTAGAAATTATAATATACCACTATTTGATGATATGTTGAGATTTAGGATTGCATTACGATGATAATATTAAAAAGCTAAGTAAACTGTGTCTGTGACTGTACCAAAAGTTATGTTTTGGTATTCGTTGGGAACAGATTAAGTACTTCATTGAAATATTTAAAATTTGGTATTCGTTCGGAACAGAAAATGATTTACGATAGCAAACTAATACCATTGGTATTAGTATTTGGTATTAGATAGGAATAGATCCTAATTTTAGAATGCTTAAATTAAATCGTAATTGAGTCTCAATAGTCTAATTTGACATATTTTTCATAGAGAATGTGTCAAATTTGTCGATTGAGAATCAATTACGATTCAATTGAAGCGTTTAAAAATGAGCAGACTCGGGGCCCAGGTAGGTTCATCTTCCTGGCGTTCGTCAAACACTGCATTTGCCGACACGGTATTACCCATGTAGCAAGTAGCTATTTAACGAAATATCGTGTTCAAAAGTCCAGCCACAGATATTGTACAATATCAGGCACATTTATAATAAAATCGCTACCAACGCCCAGTCACGTAGCGATGCAATCGTGCCTCCTTTGTTAATGACCCCAGCTAACGATCACAATAATAATTATAATTATAAAACCTCGCTAATATCTGCTTTGTGAATTATGACTGCCATTTTTCAGTTTGAAGTTATTGCTGTTTTTTTAACGAGAAGACTATAGGTGTTTCTTTAATCAGCTGGTAGGTATTTATAAAACTGTTTTATGTGATTTATTGTTTTGAAATACAACCACAAATTTTAAAATCTTTGGAACAATTACTTTGCACAGCTCGATATTTTTAGCTGATAGTTAAGGTGACAGGGGACAAGTTGTTAGGAAGTTGCCGTTCGGTATTTCCATAGCAACAGGCGGCTCTTAGTTTTTTAATTCATTTTTTGCGATTCCATCTATAGTAACAACCAGACTCAGAACTAAACAATTTTTTTTTAATGAAATTCATTTCTTGCTCACCAGAATCTTAAATTAGGTAGTACTATAAGTAATATGTTGTCCTGGGTGGATAAACGCACGACCCGCTGTTCTCCAAACAAACCAACAAGCCTTTATATTCTGATTAATGAAGTAGGTACCTACAATTTATTAATAGAAAAAAAACAAATGTTCTAATGAACCTACATTACTTAGCTGTAATGATTACAAGTCGACATTAAAACGTTTTTATTGTTTCTTCGTTCCTGTGACCTTATTAAAAAACAGGTAATGTAATTGTAACAAAAGAAGCCATGTTCTAACAAAGAGCTTTAATAAGTGAGTAAAGTAACAAAGACGACGAGTCACCAAGTCTAGCCCGGTCCGCTGTCAGAATAGGGCTGCCACAAGGAACTTCACTGTAGTATTTGTATCTAAACAAGACGCTGGTCACACGAAAGGTTCTGGACTGGAGAACATTTGAGGCCAAACCCACACGCAAGGTGGACGACCTTACGGTCGACCTGATAAAAGTCGCGGGATCCCGGTGTATGCAGGCCGCACGCAACCGGGCTCTCTGGAGATCAATGGGGGAGGCCTATATACAGCAGTGGACTTCTTGCGGCTGCTAATGATGATGATGATGACGCTGGTCACACACAGGACTAGACAGCAAGTTACAGATCAGTCAGTGGTTCGCGCCGCGCCTTGGGTCGGGCTCTCTTCTTCCGGCCGCCAGCACGAGCGGGTAAAGCAGTGGATGTTCTATTTAATACCCGTGCACGGTATCAGGACACTACATTCACATAAATACTTAAGTACAACGATATTATAATAGAAAAGTAAGCTAGGTTGTGTCAGTACTGATGCGAATTCATAAGTTGTCCCCTGGCGTACGTTCAGACTTGTAATTTGAACGTGTGAACAAGATAGCATGATCATTTACTAGAGCGTACACGAGACAGATACACGTTGCGCAGTGCCGTATCAAACTGTCAACACAGCCAATGCTTTGCTCAGGTGTACGAATAGTTCTGTATTCGACAAGTCCTCATTTTTGACAAGTCTGTTACTAGCACGTTTTTATCACGAGATCATTTTATTTAAGAATACGAAAAAACACAAATAATTTTGCCAACCCTATTTCCTTATCAGCCCTTAAACATTTTGTACTAATAATTTGGGCATTTGTGTTTACTTTGAATGAGGTGGAAGTTTCTTCTTACAGCAAAAACTATAAACCAAGATAAGACAGCCCTATCTAGGCATCAAATGTGACCTAGATATCGATGACTAGACTGCGTGGTGATTCACGCTTCACTGGCTCGTTAAATTTATTTATTTAATCAGCACATTCACGGCATAACCTTAGATTTATTACTGTACTTTACGGCTTTGTAAGTCTTTTAATTTTAGTTTTAACTTCGGCTTCGGGTGAAATGGTATGTTATTAACATAAATACACCTTCATCTTAAAACACTAACTATTAAAAAAAACCGCATCAAAATCCGTTGCGTAGTTTTAAAGATTTAAGCATACATAGGGACAGAGAAAGCGACTTTGACAACTGACATTGCTCGAAGGATTGCATCGTTGAAGTGGCAGTGGCGGGACACATAGCGCGGAGAACCGATGGCCGTTGGGGCGGAAAGGTTATAGACTGACTGACGACCGCATATCGGACGACATTCCGTGGGCAGGCCCTCCACAAGGTGGACCGACGATCTGGTCAAGGTTGTGGACAGCGCAGAACCAGTCTTTGTTTAGAACCTTGGGGGAGGCTTTTGCCCAGCAGTGGGCGTCGTTTGGCTGATATGTTGATGATATTTAAATAATTACAGACCTGTACAATAGGGTAGATGACTATGAGTGATTTTGCATGTTTTTTTATGTTCCCCAAAAATAATAATTGATTACGTACAAATGTTATCGTAAAACCACAATCGAAATTCGTTTCAAAATGAGGCTACAATAGGCCTGCAAACTTGGGTGGGCAAGTCCATTTCATATGTGTTAAATTTTTGTAAAACAATATCACTTTTTTGTAACCCAAACTATTATGAAGGAATTATGTTAGGAGACCATTATCATAAACGCAATATTGAATATAGCTGCCGAACAAAGTTATTACGCGCTCCTTACAAAAACAGCGACAGTGACGTCACTGTCGCTGTCACTTTTGTATGGAGCGTTTTTGGGCAAGTCCAAAAATGTGCATTTCAAATTGTGATATCTCTGGTGGTATTAATCCAGATGAAGTGATTCTTTGAGGATTGTTTACATAAATGTAAGGTCTTTCGATACTAAACAAAAAAAAAAAACAGTCATCATGCCTATTGTAAAAATTTGGACGTCTTATCATATCTTTTCTAGAACAGCAGCAACTGTCAGAAAATGGTCATCGTTGATATTAATAATCATCATTATCATTATGACATTGATGACTAGCTAGGTACTGTATGATTTTAACAAAGTACTTATGTGATGATTAATAACCTTTTTATGCTGAACGTGTTTCCCAAATCCGTTGACAACGATAGTGTGATGTCAACTTATTGTGAAATGGTAAAATAGCGCAACATACTGCAAGGACCGATATCGGCATAGCAACAGGTCGGAACACGTCGGATGACGCACACCACGTGCGCATACGCATGCCACAAGCAAACTGTGAAAATTGACATTCAAGAACTTGCCCAAGATTTTTTTACAAGTATACAGAAATTTTAGGCTAACCAACTCGCAAAAGAAAATATTGTCATATTTATCTAACTTTGACTACTTATGTATAATGTAAACCACTTAATTTAAGTGTCCTAAGATTGATAAGTCTGGTCATAGCTTCGATTCTTTTATGGCAAATAGGTATTAATATCATGCAATTTGGCTCCAAAATTTAAAAAGAAGGTTTAATAGTTCAAAAATGTAGTTGGTGCAGCATATCTGGTACAGGTGGTTACACATTATGTGAACTATGCAGTTATCTTCAGGTATTATTAGGTAGTTGCTCTGCTACTTTACGACAAAAAGTATGTGAAAGTCATTTCCTGTGAGTAATACAACTAGAATTTATTTAAATAATTTATCGGGTATCTACTATGCTATCTACCCCTATTTAATAGGTACCTAACATAGTAGGTGTATGTAGAATTTCCTGTAACTAATAAATCATGTTTCGTCATTTTACTATAGGTACCTAAGTATCGTCAGAGGAGTTGAGTCACAGAATGGTAATTTGAGGGAATTTTGCGGTTTCATTGTACAACTGGCATTCAATAATGACTAAATACCTTCTCATAAAACGTCAACATAAATCTTCTAAATTAAAGTTGAACCAATTTGAACAGTTTTTGAAATAGCCACACGACGCCCACTGTTAAACATAGGCCTCCAACATAGATTTCCAGAGCGGCCGGTTGTAGGTGGCCTGCATTCACTGTAACCCTGCATACTTTATGAGGTCATCCATCCACCTTGCGACTGGGTTTATGGAATATCTTATTAAACTGTAAGTATTCGGAAATTATGAAGAATACGATCATGTGTTTCTTCTAGGTTCTAACTTGTAGTTTTAACCAACTTTTGGCAATACACAGACTGGATGATATCCGCTCGCTTTAGAAGAGCGATAACACAGTCTACTCAATTGAAATGTACTTTTTCATTACTCATACTCTGAAAGTAGGTCATTACTGACCTGAGAAGCGGGCTGAAAGTAATACTTTTCATCCCTAGGGAGAATAACTTTCAACTGACAGCTGTCATATTATTTAAAAAAAAACTGGTCCTTTTTACTTAACTATTGAACCATGTTCCAAATTTCTATACAGCCACGATGTAAAATTGAAATAACTTAAAGTTAAGTACTGCTTAGAGAATATATATTTTTTAAATAACTTTATTTTATAATTAAGTTTCAACAATTTCTTTAAAATAACGTAGCTTTGAGCAAATTATTTACCATTTTTCCAATGATGAAAATAAAAAATAATGGCTGAATAGCGGGCCGGCCACAGAAAAAAAAAACAAACAAAATAGGCGGGAAAGCGGCAATTCGATCTTCATGAATTAATTCATGTTTTAATTTTTACTTTCCTCGTATTTGTAATGAAAAGCACAGTGTTTACCTCGGGTTAAAGACTTATTTAGTCCCTCGAACTATTGGCGCCCTCACTTCGTTCCGGGCGCCAAACCCCGTCTCGGGACTAAATAAGTTACTTTCACCCCTCGGATAACAATGTACTATTTCATTACTCATACTCTGAAAGTAGGTCATTACTGACCTGAGAAGCGGGCTGAAAGTAATACTTTTCATCCCTAGGGAGAATCACTTTCAACTGACAGCTGTCAAATTATTAAAAAGTAAAACTAGTTATTTTTCACATATCTATTGAACCATGTTCCAACTTTCTATACAGCCACGATGTAAAAATGCAATAACTTAAAGTTAAGTATTGATCAGAGAATATATATTTAAAAATAACTTTACTATAATTCCGTTTCAACAATTTCTTTAAAATAACTTAGCTTTGAGCAAAATATTTACCATTTTTCCAATGATGAAAATAAAAAATATTGGCTGAATAGCGGGCCGGCTACAGAAAAAAAACAAACAAAATAGGCGGGAAGGCGGCAATTCGATCTTCATTTATTTTTCTCATTTTTTCTTTAGCTAATTCTTGTTTTTATTTTTACTTTCCTTGTATTCGTAATGAAAAGCACAGTGTTTACCTCGGGTTAAAGATTTATTTAGTCCCTCGAACTATTGGCGCCCTCACTTCGTTCCGGGCGCCAAACCCCGTCTCGGGACTAAATAAGTTACTTTCACCCCTAGGGTAACAATGTACTATTGACCCAAAAAAGGCATCAATAGAGAAATTCTAAAGACTCCTTTGCCTAACAGTGGGATCTCGTACTAACTATGTATTTTATCTCTAAGAGTAACAAAAATACTGACACTCTCAGAATTCGAGAGCAAAGCGAATTCAATCACGTCAACCCAACACTCCATAGCAACTATTAGTCGGAATCGAACCCAGTCACACGTTCAAGGCGACGTTTATCAAACATCTGCTCCGAAGGCGAAATTATCACGAAATGCTAACGTGGTTTTATCGAGAATTTTACACAACAAGTGACTAAAGTTAATAAAGGCGTTCTAATAAGCGTTTTAATGGCTGTCACATAGCAACAACGAGAATGAATGCTTTAACCTAAAAGGTAGTTTGTCTCTGGGCTACAAATGACCTCTCTCTACTCAACTGTTTTAATATAGACTTCATAAGGAAACACAAATTCACCTCCTCCCGTTAACACAAATTGATTATTTTTTCAATGAGGCTAAAATTCAATTGAAACATAGGACATTAAAATTCATTTTGCAAAACCCTAGGGGCGAATCATAGGGATTCTCTTGACTGTCCACGTACTAGTGAGCTAGTCAACCAATGAAGGCCTGCAAACAAGGAAATGGCCTTTTACGCCCTGTTTTAAGAACCCGGGAAGAAGGATATACAAGTGCTGGAAGAATGTTCAGTGTCTAAATAGTAGTAACTGGCCAGGACAACAGAAGTCCACACTTTGCCGAGAGAATCAACACGTATAGCGCACACACAAAGCTTTAGGTATTCTGCGTTCTGTCCAGGGGGCCGATCGCGCTAATTCAAAACATGTGACAACGTTTGTGTTTCAGTAACGATTCAGTTCTAATTGTGGTTCAATTTCCATTCAGCATTTTAAAATTCGCTATCGCGTTAAAGTTTCAGCTTCAACCAAAGTTGACTCGTAGCAGCGCGGTTGTGGAGACAATGTGCCGTGAGCCTGAATGCAGAAGGACCTGCTAGAACGTTCAAGGAATGGTCCAAGGTTTGTATTGTTAATCCAATTTGACTAATGCGCTTTTTAAGAAAAGTTTAGCAACATAAAAACCAATATTTATAATAGGTGTGGAACGACTTGAAGTGCCGGGTCAGGGGAAAGTTGGTGAGCATCAATGCTAGCCAACGAGCCACTGGAGGTGGACCCAGCAATGCTCCCACTTTATCACCTCTGGAGGAGAGGGTGGCCAATATCTTGGGCAGAGATGTTGGACCCCTGCCTAATGTTAGACAGGACCAGTTTGCCATAAACGATGTGAGTATGATGCCTAGTTTATACATAATTAATCATCTCAAGTATGTTTTCATTATTTCATAATAGGCTGGAATATTTTTTAGTTTTCATTTAATTAATGCTTTTTCTTTTGTAATGCACTTTATAGATTGAGGGTGAGGTGGTGGAGGAAGTTTTGATCGTGGGAGATAATGAATCTGGTAATATTTCACCGCCAATATTGTAAGTGGAGAATTACATTATTTAAAATTATTCATAATTAAAGACATGACAAAATAAATGCTGTAACATGTATAAACCAAAAAGAATTATTATTTATTAATTATTATTACTTAATTATGTAAAATTTATCAGTGGGATGTGGTAAGCATAGCTGGCTGCAGTAATTACCAGTAAAATCATTTACAAGGTACATTGGTATTTCTAACCATTGATATTTCATTACAGACTAAATATTATTGAGGCGGAAATTCAACCCCCTGCTGCAGTTTCTCCTGTCCCTAGTCTGCAGGGACAGGCGCCATCACCGCAGAGTGATCAAAGAGCTGACATAGGTATGTTATAATGAATCAACAGTGGTTTTTTAGATTTTTAGAACCACTTATTACTGACACTGACTTAAAACTTTTTAATTTTACAGACAGCAGACCTGTAAGAGAACGCCGCAGGACTGTGCGTGCTCCACGCCGAGCCAGAGCTCAGGCACCAGCACAATGTAAGTAGAGTCCTATGTAGGTAACATTATCATAGAAAATGGAGACCACTTTATACAAATAAAATTATGCACAATTTGTTAACAAAGTTGTGACCAAATGTGACATGTGTTTACAAAAAAAGGTCAATTCTGAAAAAACTTGATGCAGCATCCATAAGTGGTTTACTTTTTTTGCCACATGCTGTCACAAAAACAAGGGATTCCTCCTGTTTGGTATGTTGCATAAGTGTGTCTTTCCTAGAATAATGAATAGTGATAATAAACTTTTATTTATATTTTATTTCAGCTAGCAGAAGTCATTTAGAGGAGGCTAGGGGCGTCATCCATCGCATTGAGGAACTGAGGGCCGAGGCTGCTCTTAAGAATGCCGAAACTCAATTGTTGTTGGCTCAAAATCAGAGAACCAGTGCTCAGGCCCTCAACACAGTGGCTGACTCATTTAAGCTCATTGCTCAAAGCATAGACAGATTCATTTTAAAGGTAATTTTTCTTTAAAAATATTGTATAAATATGTTAATATACAGGGTGAATTTTTCAAGTGGACGTGGTAGGCTAAATCCTTAACTATGAGGAATAAAGAAACATGCTTTAAGGAGTCTCGAGACCGATTTTGACCAAAACTGTATCAACTGTATTATGTGTAACTGTATCTTCTTTACATAAATTGTCAAATATATCATGTTTAAATTTCATATTGTTTCAGTATTACCAGCAGCAGGAAGAAGGCCCCAGAAGCCCTCCGTCCACCTGAACCAAGGATTGTTTTTTATTGAATAGTAGAATACTAGCTGATTGTCATTTTTATGTATTACCTTGTCCTAACAATAACAAATACATAAAACAAGAATCATACAATTTGGTAGGTCGTTCGAAAATTTTAATTTTAATTTGAAAACCTCATTATTTATCACTTAGTCAGTATGTCATATTGTTATTGACTGATTCATTAGTTATATTACATCCATGTCAGTAAGTGGCAGTAAGTTTTAATTATGTATTTTTCACTTTATAAACTAATTTTAAGCGTACTTTAGATGTAAATACTTTATTAAATAAAACAATTTTTAAAGCATAAGTTTTTAATTTTCAATGGCTCTCCTATTAGCCCACAAACGTTGTATAAGTGCTTGACGGCGCGCTCGACCTAACTCCAAGTCAGTGAGGGCGAGTGTACCCCGCTGGCGCGGAGCACTCCCGCCAGCACCCACAGTCATGCTCTGCTCGCGAGCTGCCTCCTCTGCTGTCAGTGGGTTATAGGGTGTATTTGCACTGTGCGCTATATTATGCAGTACACAGCATGCATTGGTGATCCTAGCTGCAATTTCTGGCGCATAGTGCAACTTTCTATCCACCAAAAGGCACCTGTAGAAATATTATCAAACTTTTACATGATGATAGCTAGTGTAAGATGAATTAAAGAAAAACAGTTACTACAGTGGAAAAGTCTAACATGAACTAATGAAGTAAGATAAACATAATAGTACCTAAAGCGAGCTTTGAGAACTCCAATGCACCGCTCAACTACACTCCTGGCTGTCAGGAAGAGGTTTTGATAGTGTTCCTCTGGAGTGTCTGGTTCTGGGTCTGACAGGGGTATCATCATAATGGGCCTCAGTGGATATCCTGAGTCTCCTAAAATAAAGAATGTGTATTAGAAAAAAAAGTTAAGCACATAAGTAGGTACATATGTAACAATACCATAAATGAACACCAAAAGATTTACCCAATACATAAACATCCTCTCCAGAGATGGTATGAAGCCTTTGTAAATGAGCATTCAATCGATGGTTGGCCCAGACAACACTATCATGTGTGGACCCAGGGTAACTAGCATCCACACACAAGATATTTAAATTGGAATCACATAACTGAAAATAAAAATATATTTAGATACATCCAAATTTGTTTTACCAACAATAACTTTTAAAGCCATATGAATTAAGGCTAAAAATGATAATACTTACTATTAGCACATTAAGAGAATGATACCCTTTACGGTTGTAATATCTTTCCTCATGTATAGCGGGGCACACAATTGCTATATGGGTCCCATCAACACAACCGAGACAGCCAGGCAAACGCAACTGATTGTAAAACCTAAAAATTTAAGTTGTAATAGTGAAAATATATTCTTAGTCATATATTTTGTAAGTATTAGTAGTTAGGTGAGTTTTTAATTGATGTTTGTACTTACTCTCTTTTAATTTGTTCCCTCTCACATTGTCGAAATGGGAAAGCAATATATTTATTTATAACTGATGGCTTATTTAGGGCCATTGTAACTTGTCTGACTGCTTTTGAGACGCTAGCCTGGGAAACACAATGCTTCCGGCTGTCGCCTACTGTAGTTTGGTAGGACCCAGTAGCATAGAATGCCAATGCAATTAACACCTGAAACAAAATACAGATTCATATGTATTACTTTAATAAATATAAGACGCATAGAGGGAATCTCAAGGTACCCTTTTATTAAGAGTACTCTAAAACTTACTAATAAATGGCTATCATAACAAAAATATAAATAATTTATTTTGATGGTCCCTTACCTTGGTTTCCACATCCAATCCATCGGAACGTAATGTAGGTGGCACGTGAGGAATTAATTCTGTTATTAACTGACGAGTTAATTCCTTGGACAGTCTATACCTTTTGATAAACTGCCGATCGGTCATGTTGAAGGCACCACTTTTAATTCTCGCATTCAAATTTTCACGCTTGGCCTGAGACCGAGCCTCCGCAACATCTAACTCGTGAGCACTTTCAAGGAAATCGATATATGAGTGATACATTATAATTTAAAGCCCGTTTTCCTAAAAACAAACAAAATAAAAAGCCGAACGATCGTGAAAAAGTAGCGTCGCGTCAACTTTTCGTGTGACAGCGGTTACGTTTCAGCTGCGTTCCAGTTATGATCACGTAGCGTCTCAACTTGCTGTCAAATCATTAGCGCGATACGGAATGTGCAAAAAGTTGAGCTTTGGTTAACGTTCAATTACGTTTCAGTAGAAAGTTTTTAGCGCGATCGGCCCCCAGGTTTCTATAACGAGCTTAACCATTATCTTGCCATCATAAAGTACATTTGCGACTACATATTACACAGGAAATTATTACGCACTTTTAGATTACTAGCAATTGGGTTGCATAGCCCCTGCAACTATCATTAGAGTTATATAAATCATTGCGCTGACTCACTACTGACAATTGTAGCAAATAATCAGTCTGCTTCAATGATACTCGTGCGCACAGTATCTATTTACTTGGCAGAGTCAATGATTTTATAATAAAAAAGAGAGTTACCTAGGTTACTTGTGCTAAAAAAGTGGAAACCAGAATTCGGACGATTCGTAGACTTGAGCGAACTGACTGACAGTCTGAGACGACACTTCGCAACATGTATCTGTCTCATTTACGCTCTAGTAAATTATCGTACTGTCTTGTTTACACGTTATAACACGTTCAAAATTAAATTAGCTGTCGTACCCCGGGGACAATTTTTGTCTTCGCGTCGGTACTGCCATAACCTATCTACGTCTTTATCTACGTAATATCATTGGTGCACATAGTATCCATCCTCTGGCAGAGTAGATTTATACATTGATGATCGCACCTATCCAGTGTGTCCTCTTCAGACCGTAGGTCTTGTACCTGACCAAGCTGACTTCCTTAGCGGCTGTTTCGTTGGGGGTTTTATTGAAAGAGCTGCAAGATTTAGAAAATTTTGATAACCCCTTTCGAGAGTAGCGAGGTTGTAAAGTTGTAAATTACCCTAAACTAAACCCTATATATTGTTATGATTATGACTGGTAGGGAAATAAACCCATGTGTAGCCTGCTAAGCCAAAGTTTATTATTCCACTACCAACTACACCAAGCCAAAACACCTATTCCAGTTCAACCCTCACTTAAAACACTCATAAGTTATGCCTGGTGCATTAATTTGACATACGTACAGTCAACCGTAACCACGGCGTAACACAGCCAGTATAGTTTGATCTCCTAATGCTATGAACTCTCATATTATACCAAGACGTTTAAGGACTACGGCGATATGCTTGCGCTATGATAGACTGTACAGAAAGAACACTTTGTCAATTTGTATCAGCCTTAAGTCAATTCACTAACGGTGGTTTTTCAACTGCTATGCTAAACTTGACGCGTGGCTTTCTATACCTTTCAGGTACATACATCAGATACTTAAGTAGAGTAATGTCAATAAACCTATCCAGTAAACAAATAAAACCCTCTAGATTATTCAGGGTTCCATCAAAATTCATTAAACCCCTCCAAATCAGGTTCTAATTCTAACCCAGAAGGCCTGCCATAAACAGAGGCCATAAACGGAAGTTAATGAAGCGGGCCGTATGTATGACGTGTGTCATACATTTGTATGTGCCTGTATGGCGAGTCGTAAAATGTAGGCACCTGCGTGGGGGCGTAAATTCTGGAATCATTTGTGCGATTGCGAATGTAAGGGGAAGGTGGGGGAGCAGACGGGCGAGTAACACGACGAGGTTTTTAACCGTTCACACACTGGTCACATTGGCTGTACACCCTGTATAGATTGGTAGCCGCGTTCAAGAAGCAAAATAATACTTTGTTGCATCATTTGTGCAACAATATAGCAAAAAAGTTAGATTATGTTTGCCATCAGAGAGAATTCAAACATAAAAAGATGCCAAGATTTTTAGGGATTAATATTGCAAGAATTTCCTGCAAGCAGCAAGGTTGTTTGATAATTAAATAAATTGTTGACTTTACGCTCAACCAACAAATACCATTTTTTCAGTCGATTAGTACTGTTAATATTCTGTAATTAGAGCAACTATCTAATTTATTATAAATAGTACAGAATGTTTTCAAAACCAACATTTTCAAGTGACGCGACGTTCAAAATCCACTTTCCTTTTCCTATAGAAAAGGTTCACTAAGTGTTATTTTAAATCATTGTGAGAACAGTGTTGTTTAACCTTTGTTTAACGCTTGTCTTTTTCTTCCGCAACTTTCAGTGTCTAGTTGACACCAAGGAAACAGGTGACAATCTAAGCCTACAGCTCCTGGCCGCTCGTCTGCCACCTCCTCATAAGTTACGCAACGCTCATGATGCTGCGTTCAACCGGGAGGCGAGGACGACAGTTTTATGAGGGCCCCAATATCGCATGATGGAGGCCTTCTGTTTACTCCATAGAATACACGTGCGATGAGGAAATCAAAGAAGGCTTGTTCTTCTATGTTTTATAAAGTATGATGCGACACTGGTGTCGAATGTCGATGCGGCTGCCACCCCTTCAATCATGCCGCTTTTCGTTATTTTGACAAGATTGTAGCTAAATATTCGTTACGTTCATACTTCGCCAATTCGATGAGAGATGATTCGATTCGCTTCGAATCGACACATGACATTGACGTATGAAGGACGTGAACGCAAATAAGTCCCTGACATATTGGCTTGAAAGCGGGTCCATTGGTCCTGTTTTTTGTGTGACCTCATTTGGTACGCGGGTGCGTATAATCCTCTTTTTGTTTATATTAATGAAGTTATTCAGTATAACAACTTCTATACTACATGGTTTAGGAGGGTTATTTTGTATCCGTTATAGGATTACTAGAGCAAACACATTTTTATACATTTCATGCCTGGCGATTCAGGGTATTTTTTTGTTCTTCTCCTTTGTATTCTTTTCGAAACTTGGAACTCGATACATGGTTGCAATCCCGTCTTGTACTATGTTTTGTATGTCATAGAATTAATTAACTTTACTGAAAAGATGTTAACTTTTTTTACATCAATCATTTTACTTATTCATGGTCCTAACAAAGGCTAACACATCCTTTAACATCAGGATGTTGTTTTGGAAACCTGTAAATTATTCGAGGAAATTGTAAATGACGCTTACAAAACATTTACAACAGTAACATTCAAAATATCGATGTACTTATGTATTAAGTACATATAGATGAAATCTAAAACCTTTTACTGAAGGTATGAGCTCATTAAGTCTACGTTAGCAAAGCCCAAGGGAAAAGTTATTTAAACACTTAAATCCTTTTAAGACAGGCTCTCACTTCTGTTCAGGCTTTACATAATTAAATTATGCGTTTAGCATAATATTTAATATCGCCACTACGAGCTGACCCGTGTGGCCTGTGGTAGAAAGTGCGTCCTGCCTTACCAGTTTTTTTATAGCCTTGCAATCTGTCTAGCCAGAACGAAATGGAAAGTCTAGCTCGTTGCATGCAGAAGCGTACCTAAATGGAATTATTAACAACAAATAGCCACTAGAAGACTATTAACTCTTGTTAGGTTGATGTGAGCGCCTCTGTACCTACAATCCTACTAATATTATAAACGTGAGTGTTTGTATATTGTGTGGATGTGCCATGTTGCTCTTTCACGTAAAAACTACTGAATGGATTTTAATTGAAACTTTACAATAGTATAGATTATACGTCTGAATAGTACATACCTAGGCTGCAATTTATAAAAAAACATTACTTTTTTTTGTGATCGGCGACGATCGCTATTGTAAAGCAACTCACGCCGGGTCGGAAATAGGATGACCAAAATTTAGTGATGTGTATTTCGGGCATCTCCGTGCTCCAGGGCTCCGTCGTTCCACTTCATAGTTGAGGTGAGGCCTGTGCCCAGCAGTGGGACGTATATAGGCCGTTTATGTTATGTTAAGTTTTTGTCTTACTTAGGACGAAGTCGCGGGCGGCCGCTAGTTGATTAATAACAGAAAGCCTTCACGCATTATCACAGCGCCAAATTCTTACTTCCTTGAAATGATAGCACAGACTGATTACTGTTTATAATGTCATATTATGTAAATTGTACATTTCCTAAATAGGTACTTGGAGTGTGAATAACAACTGAATTTAGTCATTTCCTTAAGATTGTGTTCGGTTTAGGTATTACATAAGTCTAATTAGTTCGTTTTATTACATGTCTAATTTTACTCATGACTGCACTTTTAATTAGGAAGGTATCTTCATGTATGACTACGGTTACAATTGAAACGAAGAGAAAATTACATTTCACTCTCATCTCTGAGGAAACTTATTTAACTGTCATACTTTTAGAGTTAGGGTTTAGGGTAGGGAGATCGCTTTTAGCGATAAGGCCGCCTACATTGTGCAACTAAATCTCTGTAAGGATTGTAATGTTATTATTTTCTATGTGCAATGAAGTATATCTTACCGTATCTTATCTTATCGTTTAAGTTAAAGGGTAAAAAACTGACATTGTATGATCAGAGGATCAGACAATCGAAACTGAACGCACAAAACGACTACTCGTACTATATTTAAAAAGGTCTAAAGAAGTCAGCTGTCAATAAAATACTTCTGATCATTTATTGTATTTAGTTGCGTCATAGTTTTAATGACACATGACTAGTGTTGCTACTTGATAGTCCCCTATCGATGGACTATCGATAAATGAATATAAGCAATAGATTCTATTGATATATTGATAGTAACGATAAGCCCGATAGCGTAAATATCGATATTGCAATAACAATCGATATTATTGATAGTTTCATCCTGTCGATAGTGACCTTCGAATAATATTGCCATACTAGCGGCCGCCCGCGACTTCGTCCGCGTGGACTTAAGTTGAGAAACTAAAAGCAATATCTTAATTCTTAATTCGGAACGCACCCATAGTTACGCTAATGACAGCAGCTGTCTGTCTTTGTCATCAACTGTCATGCCATACCACGTGATGCCGTGTACATTTTCATATTTTACTTGATATTTTCAACAATTTATACAATATCTTTATAAATTGTAGCCTTTGTGTTATTTAGATGCATAAGCAACATTATAGTAAAGTTTCATTAAAATCCATCCAGTAGTTTTTACGTGAAAGAGCAACACGGCACATCCAGACATACAAACTTTCGCCTTTATAATATTAGTAGGATTTTCGAGGGCTATCGATAGCCAACAAACGATAGTTGGGCAACACTACACATGAATCATGCGGTTTACGATATCTCGGGTTGAATTTAATAAATGATTTCTATAATAAATTGTGGCTGGCTTAATAAATGTGCATTTATTAGCAATACATCTACTAAGATTTTACAGATAATTCTCGATAGGAAAATTTTAAGTACTCGTACAGACATTCTGTCTAAGCTGGAAAAATACATCGGTTATTTGCTTCGTTTTTACTGTCTCACATCGGTCTCTTGGATTGTATAAATAAATATTAAAATCATAAATACTGGTTACGTTCTATTTGTTCACACAGTTGTTAATTTTTTTTTCTTTATTGCACACCAATAATGATCATTCACAGGCAAGTATTATGATAATCAAGTTTATGTACGTACAATTAGCTTTAGCTTTAGCTAAAAGGCGTTCTCTTCCATTCAACCCAAAAGTAGGTACAAAAATGTCTGAAGGGTAATTAGTGTCCGAATAGCCTAAAAACCTAATACCGTCTTACTAATTTCAGTTTTATTTAAGGCCTGATGCTTGATGTGTTAAAGCTGTCTAGGCCATAATTGGTCATCATAAATAAATAAATGAATAATCATTCGCTAAGTAAGCAACCACTAATCATACCAGGTCACTCTTATGTGGTGTTTCCTAACAGCGAAAGTAACCACCGTTTCAAGGAAAAGTACAAAAGTAAGTGCTTACCTTAAAGATAAGAGTCATGAAAATTTAACTACTGTATGATTCATCGTCACCATGTAAGCGATAAACAATTTCCATTATTTTTCAGAAAGTGACTCATTTCTTCAGAATTTTCATTCAAAAGTTAACAAAGAGATTCTTTTGTAAGCCGTTACGTATAAACAAATAATCAATATTATTTTCTATTATACGGAACGGTTTCTAATGGACCAATGAGTTGGGAACGATTAGGAGCGAGGTGAGACCCAAGCATTTCCAGTAGGCAACATTTGTCGCGCGACATGTTGCACAACATGTAGCTCAACACGTTAATCAACGCAAAGAACTGCCCTATCGGTGCGCATATTATCAAACTACAAGTCGCGCGTCATGTTGAAAACAACGCGCGCTGTTGTGAAACGTCGCCTTACAAATGTTGCGTGTCAATTGTTGCCTAGGGGAAACGCGGCTTCAGTCTGCTCTTGTGCAACATTCAAGTATTACGGAAAAATTGTAGACTGAAACTGATAAAAAAGACGTTTTAACTTTAAATGTATTTCCGAACTGCATCAAATTCGAACAGATTACAAGCGAATTATATTATAATTCGGATATGTCAATCAGGTGGTGTCGTGCTTCAAGCGGCTTCGTTGGTCGTCCTGCACGCCTAAGGTCGAGTTGTCAGTCCAGGGTAGGCCTAAGCATGAGGTGGTGCGAGCTTAATGCGGATTGGTAAACGGGAGTAAGGCCTGTGCTGAACGACGCTGTCAGATGATGTGAATGACTAGGCTTAACTACCTCTGTACGACATCTAGCGACATGAACCGGTACCAACTGCTTAACATGCGTTCCGAAGCACGGAGATGTACAGAAGCGTTCACGTCACAACCTTTACAAAACCATGGCAAAATGGGTCTTATGTCAGCAGTATAAGGTGCAAGTGGACGCCTCTGTCCGAAAATTACTTCCATAGGAAATTTCGGAAATTAAAAAAACTACCGGGAAACCTATTTAATACGTCACTATTTGTAACAAACCTTGTGAAATTCTACAAATCGTCCACAGAACCATCTAGGTCACCTAAGTGCGCCTAATTAAACCAAAAGCGATAAAACAACACTACCTAGCTACTTAGGGCACGACTTTGTTACATTGTTAGGGCTATCTTCGGATTCTCGTACGATGTTGCCTGCCTGATAACAGCTGATAAGGGAGTAGGACACTGGGCATTAACGTTATCAGCGACCCGGTTTGAGCTAGTTCAGACTGGAAATACCACACCCTATTTAGATTTTGCTTTGGCAACAAATTTGCTAGGTACTTTAAATAATGAAGGAAAAGTCTGCAATAAATAAAAAAAAAAAACGATTACACTATAGGTAAGGTCAAGTTGGGCAACTTTGAATTTCAGTGTAACATTGAATCCACTGTTTAAGAACAGTAAAAGTACCTACATAACTGTTGTTTATGGTTTGTTTTTGAGCCAATCCCTCATAGACTCAACATCTATTGGTTGGAGCACTTGTCAAAAGTAACTGATCTAAAAGAGTGGATTCAACGTTACACTGAAATTCAAAGTTACCCAAGTCTTGACTAATCCAAATGGAGTTTATTGCAGCATGAGGTGGAATGCACATTATATTTTGAAAAAAGGGCCTAAGTTGACTAGACAAATATTGTGTTTTTAAAGAAAATTAACCAAATCAGTCAAGCATGTTGTATTATCCTAGGAGGTATTAATGTTTTACTTATTTCCTTTTCTCTCTGTTACTTTCTGTCTAAAGCGCAATATGGTGGTTTTAGCAATAAAAAAAAAGTATACTTTTAAACATGATTCAGTTTAAAACAAAAATAATGGTTTGTAATTGTTATACCTACTCTTTAGCAATATTAATTCTCTAGAATGTGAAGTAGGTCATAAAAATAATTGAATAGGTACGAACTGAAACTCTTACATCATTCAAAAGACAACTCTAGAAATTCCTTATTCCTGTGTTTTTGGTCAAAAAATAGGAATTAACTTTATTTGCATTAAAAGTGAGTTAGTTGTTCATATATCCATGTTCATGTATTGGTTTTATTTCAACATGCTGAATAAATTCTTGAAATAAACCAGAAATTTTTAACCCAGTTATTATTAGTTTGTTTTACTTCAAACCATACAGTCCGCTACAACACAAGTCCATCATGAGGTGTTATGCTTATGACAGATATAAATACAAAATATCTTCATATAGAGTTTGATATACAGTTGATCAAGTACAGCATGGGGTCACCAGAAAGCAATACTAGGCACAAATCACCAATTTTTTCCCAGGGGGAACAAATTAAGAGAAAATTGTGTGAATTGGAGGAAACCTTGCATAAACATAACTGCTGGGATTACATAATCCGCATGGAATGATAACTAAACATTAAATGAAGAATTGCTTATTTATTTTATTTATTAATAGCTTCAAATAAGATCACAAGTTGCACTGCATGCAGGTACAAAAGTCAACAGATCAACACCTTGAAAGGACGTAGGTATAACCTTACAGCGATGCATTAAAGATCATATTCAGCTGCTAAGTTACGCCTAACTTGTCCCGCACTGTACAACAACACTTGCTGAATAGGTCATTACAAAAGTTTATCTCTAGAGGTTTTATCAATAACAACGATGGTAATCAAATAAATCGATCTTTCTTGTTACTATCGTGTTATAAACGAAAGAATCTAATCTTGTTTGATTTAAATACCCGTTGATTTAGAATTGGAAAGGCCACTTACATTAATTCTGGCCGCTCCGCTCGAGCTAGCAGCTTTCAGCACTAAAATACCAATTCTATGGTTCATAAAAGTTCACATGAATACAACACAACACACACGCACAAAAACTAATGTAATCAGGTGTTCAAGGCTTACAAAACATCTTAAAATCACAAACAAATAGAGTCCGACCGAAACTGGTTTTCCGGCCGAAACCGAAACCGAAACCGAAACTCACGTGGTCAAGTATAAAATAGCTACAATTACTGAATTCTAAAGCTTCTTACCCATTATTCAGATAATGACAACAAAACAAAGTTACAGACAAAGGTCTCCCTCAATTGTTTTCATTGGCCCCTGGTCTTTTGCTAAACCGCCGGCGTAATGTACCAGGTGGTCGCACAGGCCGGATGCATTCTACAGACATTACCTGCCAACTCCTATTTTAGTTTGGCGCCTTTCTAGCCTACGTCTTGAACGCCAGTTTTGACACGGATCGTGGACTCGTGGTGACCATATTCTGTCTGTGTGTTTAATGCCTAACCCACTCCACTCCCTTGCCCTTGAAAAATTCCGAGATTTGACTTAGGGTGTACCGTGAGCAACCAGGCTTGGGCACCGTTTGTTAGGATAGGCAAAATGCAAACGTCGAGAAGTTCTCGCTTGAAATATATAGAGAGGTCTTCATAAAAGCCTTGACCAGTTAGCTCCTCCAGGTGATTCGGCGTACGATTCCCTTATCTTGCCTGTTTTTATACAACCACGGTGGCAAACAAGCATGCGGACCGCCTGATAGTGAGCGGTTACCGCAGCATACGGCATGCATAGCCACACGTACAACCCAGGCGATTACTTGGTCTTTGCCGACCCTGCAGGAACCTTTTCAAACACCTCTTGGAAAACTTCATGCTATAGCTCATCGGGAAAACCTCGACAGGTAGTTCCTTCCACAATTTAAGTGTCCTGGGAAGGAAACATCTCAGGAACCGGACTACACAAGATCATGGTGGCTTCAAAGTATGTGGATGAAAACCCTGACGATGGCGGGTGACCTGTTCTCGAACTTGAACTACTTTGTGTGCCGTTTGTCATTAGTTTCGTTTTCGTCTGGTTCATCACCAGTCCAATGCGATAGCACAGCACACTACCGTTAAGTTCTTTGACCATTGTCTGCTCTGCCACCCGGCGGGTGTGTTGGCGAAAAGCACGTTGTCGTCGGCAAAAGTTAGTAAATTTGTATTATTCGACATCGAGGTCAGCTTTTTTCTTCGCTGGTGGGAGTCTCACGCTGCGTTTGGCTTCAAATGGTATACCACCCGAGAACTTTTCGACTGCAGTAGCCATCAGTTTCTCGTTCAATGTGCCCCGCCCCCTGCCACTTGAACCTGCCAACCAGCGCAGCCCCACGTCGCGACGGCGTTTTTATCGCCCAGCCGTGTTAGATGCGGCGATTTAACTCTTTCTCGAAGGTGGACCTGCCTACTTGGATCATTTGGTCAAGACATACTCGTCGACAACTTCGAGAATCGAGCTACCAATATAACAGTCTCAACAAAAACCTACATGTACTCAGTTCCATCAAAACATTACCCCTGAAGAAGTTTTGTGTCTGGTGATAACGCATTGATCAATTTGTGTTGCTACGGGGCCATCCGAATGTCCCACGACAATTCCCGAACATTGTGGAGGCCGCCAGGCTCTGCCATAGCGTTGAAGCGAGAAACGAAGTTATACGAGCGCGGACGAAAACTTACGAAATGAGTTTCGGTTTCGGCTACAGTTTTGGCCGATTTTGGCCGAAACCGAAACTGTGGCCGAAACTTGATTTTTTGGCCGAAACTGGCCGAAACCGAAACCGAAACCGAAAGTTCGGTCGGACACTACAAACAAACAGTTTCAAAAAATAACAAGTCCACAACAAAATTTAAACTTTGACAGATAAAAATACATTGACCCCGCGCGTGTGTTATGGAAGCGTTCATTGGATATGTTTTTGAACGGCGCCACATACACATTAAAATTGTCTAAGGTTGAAGTGGTCTGACTCCTCAATATATTGATCTGAAAATACTTCTGAGATTTTAAAAATAAGTAAACTGGTTCTGAACTTCTGAAGAAAGTAAAGACAAAAAATAAAGTTAAAAAAATATTTTTTAGGCAGCGTTCGTTATTTCATAATTGTGAAAACCAAAGAACTACCAAATCGAAACATGCTTTTCATTAATGTTGATTCCCTGAGAACTCCATTTGACGTGTGGCGTAAAGTAGGTGCTTCATCTAGGTTATACCCGGGAATTATTGCATCGCGGCTGGGCAGGGTCAGGGCCAGAAGGTCAAGGCTCTTAGCAATTGTCTTCATTATGTAGCTCCCTACGTTTCTTTTCAATTCCCAGGTTTTGGCTAAGGTGTTCTGTGGCTCAGCCGAATATTTAGGTACCTAGGTAGGTAGGTATTCACTTTAAAGTGATACTGAAAATAAGTAAGCAGCCTTTCTTAAAAAATACTTACTCACTTAGATCCTACTACCGTAGTAGGCACTTTTATTTTTTTTCATTACTCATACTCTGAAAGTAGGTCATTACTGACCTGAGAAGCGGGCTGAAAGTAACACTTTTCATCCCTAGGGAGAATCACTTTCAACTGACAGGTGTCAAATTATTTTTTAAAAAACTAGTTCTTTTTCACATATCTATTGAACCATGTTCCAACTTTCTATACAGCCACGATGTAAAATTTGAAATAACTTAAAGTTAAGTATTGATCAGAGAATATATATGTTTTAAATAACTTTATTATAATTCAGTTTCAACAATTTCTTTAAAATAACATAGCTTTGAGTAAAATATTTACCATTTTTCTAATGATGAAAATAAAAAATAATGGCTGAATAGCGGGCCGGCCACAGAAAAAAAACAAACAAAATAGGCGGGAAAGCGGCAATTCGATCTTCATTTATTTTCCTCATTTTTTCTTAAGCTAATTCATGTTTTTATTTTTACTTTCCTCGTATTTGTAATGAAAAGCACAGTGTTTCCCTCGGGTGAAAGACTTATTTAGTCCCTCGAACTATTGGCGCCCTCACTTCGTTCGGGGCGCCAAACCCCGTCTCGGGACTAAATAAGTAACTTTCACCCCTAGGATAACAATGTACTATTGCA
This sequence comes from Udea ferrugalis, assembly GCA_950022985.1. NCBI lineage: Eukaryota > Metazoa > Arthropoda > Insecta > Lepidoptera > Crambidae > Udea > Udea ferrugalis. The sequence goes on along the minus strand of OX465532.1, from coordinate 515,712 downwards.
ACAAGTTAAAACTCGTCGTCATAATTTACATCCTTATCAATCGGCAAAACTGTAATTACCTGTTTACCTGCCTATTTGTCGCGATTGCACGACTTACCTACGTCCTTCACATTGGAACATTCTCGACAAACCAAGACCAAGCTTAGGCAGACACTTCGGCACCTGAATGAACCTAGATCTGAATCGTCAGCTAAAACATACCTTCTCAACATTGCAATAGTGTTCACAATCACCTACAAGCTCTATTTGTACAGTTTAATGTGTTGCTTTGCAATAAGGTTCAAACTTCGCGCTAACAACAAACGTACGTTGCAGGTTATTGCTAAACCGATAACGAACTTTATTACCTGAAGTTTAAGGTGTGTTTTTCAGAAGCGTGATAGATAAAGTTTGCGGAGATACTGAAGAGTGACGAACCTCATCATCATCACACATCACGCCACTTTGATGCAAACAACGGTTAATAATGATTAATTAATGACTGATGCCTTAACTGGAGTAGGGTATTAAGTACTTACAAATAATTATTTTTATAGATCACGACACGACACGACTCTTGAAGGTTATCTAGGTACCTACGTGGGAAGTGAAGTACCTAGGTAGATTAGTATTTCTTTAAAATAAAACCATGTTTAGGTATTCATATTTGATATTTACCAGGTACAATAAATAAAATATACTAACTTTAATTAAAATAAACAAAATTAAAGATGTTCAAACAAAAAACCATCAAAAAACCCAACCCAGGTAGTATAAGTTGATATCATTGTACTACCCACCTGTTACTTTTGCAACTATTGATCAAAAGTTGAAGAATTGTGTTTAGCTGAGTTCCAGGACCTGGACAAAACACCAAAAACCTTGTTCTATTTGTGCAAACAAGCATTGTGGAAGTAGGTGATGTTGGTAAGCGTTTAAACCACAGCCACAGATGCAGCCTCAAGACTATAAACCAACACGCATCTATCTCTTTCACTCGAAAGGCATAATTTTCGCTGTGCACATCGGAGCTGTTCGTATCTACTCGAGTCACTCGAGAGTGGTGCAGTGTGACCAGATTCAGTATTTTAATACTTTTTCAGTATATTTCATCGATTTTTCCGAACATCGGTATATTTTCAGGTATATTGCTGGAAGTCAGTATTTTTGGGTATATTTTGGACCAAAATTTTTGGTTGACGTTATGGCAACACCGTCGTGAGAGTTGCGGCAATGTTTGCGGAATTCCCCGGAACGCGAACATTGGAGACTTTTCCGGATTTATACATGTTATCTATGAGCAAAGAGTAGTAAGTTACAGATATGACAAGAAAGACGGCCGTCGCCGGCGTTGTAGTATTGTCAATATTGTCATACTACCTATACAATTATCAATCAATACATAGCAATACATAGTATAAATCAGAGTTGCAGAATGTATGTTCGCCTAAAACTTTACAACTGCTGGACCGATTTTAATGCGGTTTGCACCATTAGATAGAGCATAATTTCCAGATTGCATACATTGAAATCCGTTGTGTTTCATGAATATCAGTTTACCCGGACGAATTCGGGACGGAACGCTAGTTTATCTATAATTTTCAAAACAACGTCTAGTTTTTAAGTTTTCAGTTGGATGAATAGGTAGTAGTTGAACATATAAGATATTTTATTACTAGTATAAAATCGTCTAATACGGTTCAAGTGAAATGATTGTCTCTTCTGCACTCGACTTAATCTTTGAGGACTTTCTTTCGATAATTCGGGAATTTCCCCAAAATAGGAGATGTTTTTATCATCATATAAATAGAACGCGATTTTCGTTGTTTTTATTTACTTAGTTGCATCCATCCGGACAGCATGTCTAGTTTTCAGCAAAGTTATTTAGCGAAGTGGGAACAAATTCCGGAATTTTCTTCGTGGCTTTCACGTTATAAGGATGATGAGTTCACCGCATTTTGTAAAGCATGCAATGCGAAACTGCAAAGTAGATTAGCATCTATAAAACAGCATGCAAATACTGAAAAGCATAAATCGAACTTGATAAAATATAAAGGATAGTCAAAGGTAAGCATAACTCGCTTTACTTATCTAGTTCAAGGAGTTCGGATATATTTTATTTAATTTAAAGTTAACCATCCTAGTTTTGTTTCTCAAAACCAGTTAGGTACCAGCTATGAAATGCGGCGCTGTTATAAAAAAACTATGTAACCAAGTAATTTTTTAATTTTCAGGTTGATACATTTTTCAAAAAGGCCCCACTGAAAGACGAAGTCAAGAAAGCTGAGCTGCGTTTATGCAGTTTTCTGTCGGAACACAATATCCCATTTAGAGCTATGGACCATCTTAGTGAAGTTCTAGTGAAGTGTTTTACCGATTCCGATATTGCGAAAGAATTTTCCTGCAAGAGAACCAAAGCAGCCGCCATAACTTATAATGTTTTAGGACCCGAATTCGAAAAAGATATGATTGAAGACATACTTCGTACTGCATCTCCTTCAGGTAAACCAAAATATTCAGTTATAATCGATGAGAGTACAGATGTTGCGACAGTCAAAGTATTGGCAATAGTAATTAAATACTTCTCGGAAACTAAATGTACTGTACAAACAAAATTCCTTGATTTAGTGGATTTAAGTGGTGAGACCGCAGATGATTTATTTAATTCGTTGTCATCAAAATTATCCGAATTAGGTTTAGACATAAAAGACGTTATAGGATTCGCTGCTGATACTACGAATGTGATGTTTGGTCAACACTCTGGCATTGTTGCAAAAATTAAAGAAGTAAACCCAAAGTGCTTTTTCATAAAATGTGTTTGTCACTCTGCAGCATTAAGTGTTAGCCACGCCTGTAAAATACTGCCTAGAAATTTAGAACAGATAGTAAAAGAAGTATATGGATATTTTTCTCAAAGCAGCAAGCGTCAAAGAGAATTTGCTGAGTTCCAAAATTTCACAGACACTGAAAATCACAGAATGTTGCGTTACGACATAAGGTGGCTTTCACTTCATGCCTGTATCAGTAGAATTATTGAGCAGTGGAGGGCATTGCAATTGTTCTTTCAAGACCAATATTTAAGTGATCGCAATATGTCATCAGAATTTTTATATCATTCTTTTACCACTGATATAAACAAATTGTACTTTTACTTTTTGGACTACATTTTGCCGATTGTAAACAAATTTAACATAATTTTTCAAGGCGACTATCCGTGCATTGATAGACTGTATGATGATGCATCTAGTATGTACTTGTCGATTTTGGGTTGCTTCATGAAAACTAATTACATCAAAAGTACGGAAAATGTATTTACGTTAGACCCAAAGTCCAATATAAATTATTTGCCATTGAAAGATATGTACTTAGGTATTCAAGTAGGCCAAGAATTAATCAAACACAGAGGAAATGTAAACATGAAAGAACAGATTGCTGAGTTTTTCAGAAGGTGCCAATCATTTTTAATTGAGTTGAGCACGCAATTGAAATCACGTTTGCCTTTTGAAAATCCAGTTTTTCGAGAACTGAAATTTCTTGACCCACACACTGCCGTGCATAAAGAATTTCGCAGTTTACGAAATGTGATAGAAACTTTCCCATGCGAAGTACTGCCAGCACAAATGCAGTTAATTGACGAAGAATATAGAACCCTAAAGTTTGATCGCGAAGTAAGTGATTTGTTACAATCTTCGAGCACTGGCTCACCCATCTCATGTGAACAATTTTGGGTGGAAGTTGGGAAAATTTCTAACAGTAATGGCATGTTAAAATACAAAAATATAACTAGTTTTAGTAAATCTCTGCTATGTATACCGGTGTCGAATGCTGCATGCGAGCGCATATTTTCACAGATAAATTTAATAAAAACGGACCAAAGAAACAGATTTATAAACAAAAATGTGTCAGCAATTTTAAAAACAAAGCAAGGTGTTAATGATGAAGGAGGTTGTGTAAATTTTAATCCTTCGAAAAGAATGTTAAAATATGACTCTAACATTTATTGTCAGGATGAATAAATAAAACGTGTTAAGAAAATCAGTATTTTTATTGGTATATCTGTCCTAAGTAAGTCGGTATATTTCAGTATTTTTTTGAGGTGCCTCGGTATTTTTGTAAAATTTAATCTGGTCACACTGAGTGGTCGGCCATTCGGCGTCACGCTGTGTTGGCGAACAGTCGCCTCATAACAAAATGGTTCAACACTGCTCCGTTTTAAATTGTAACCTGAATATTTGGCACAAAAAAGAGAACAGGAAGAAATATCGTATTTCGTACCATACGTAAGTTTTTGTAGACTATTAACATAAGGTTTCCATGTTTAGAACTGACGAATGGACAGTTAATAGCGACTAACAAACGACAGAACGCGACTCGAGGGAATGGGCGTATCGAAATGGCGTAGTGTTTTGTTATCAAACGGTTAAAACGGATAAAGGACATCGGATATTTTTTTAATCAATATTATTAAGCATTATTTAAATTACGGGTAGGTATCGATAATTAACTTTCATAATATTAATGAATAAGGCATGTTTTTTACGCTTGTGTTTGCTTTATTGCTTTACAAAACATTCCAAAATGGTAATGGCAGGTTTCACTATTCAAAAAACCCTCGCTGTAATTCGTGGCTAATGCGCTGGGATAATTTGATTATTTGTTGTACTTTCATGACATTTATGAATTTGCAGTGTTTTATACATTAACATTTATTTTATTAATGGTTCGTAGGTTTCCAAAACATCAGTATTTAAGGCAAGTGTGGACTGACTTCTGCTCTCGCAGTAAAAAATGGTCGCCTGCGCGGACCAGCCTTATGTGTTCTGCCCATTTCGAAGAAAGCTGTTTTAGGACAGCTTACATCAGGCCAACTCTTGAAAAAAATGTTATTCCTACGAAGAATGGACCTTGGGATGTAAGTCTTGAAATCGTCATAATTTTCAAAATAGTTATAGATTTATTTTTATGACTCAAAGTAAAAGTAAGAACGAAACAAGTAATAAGAAATTGTATAAAGATTAAATGTTTCTTAAAGTGATTGTAGTTAAGCCTTGCCTCTTTATGGAACGATTTCGTTACCTAAATATTTTTTCAAATCGGTAAGGGCGAAAATTTATTTCTTTAAATTATTCGTAGACTTCAACTGCCGATTTAAATCCACGACCGATTTAGTATTACGGCTATGTATTTGGCAACTACACCAGAGGTCGCGGGTTCAATTCCTGCACAATACGAATATTCGTGGGCATGAACATGTCTGGTTGTATTGTTCCGGTTGTTTCCTATGTATATAATGTATATGTATAGACCCGGAGCCAATAATTGTTATTCATATTTGTTTTAGACTATTGAAATCGAAGTAAATCAAGAACAACTGGTGCAAGTGCCCACAGCATCATCGTCTCCCGGGAATGAACCAACTAGAATAGTACGTATTATTTATTATCAAATTATCATATTACTTCATTATATCATCCAGGTTGGCCGTCCCTTAACGGGACAGCTGAATTTAAGGTTTCGTTCAATGTCATGATTTGTTCATTTATTCTTTACGTTACAAGAAAAAAAAGATAGGAGAAAAAAACGATTAGTCTGTTTGTAAAAAGCACTGAATCATTTTTATAAGATGATACTAGAAAACCGAATACTTTGACCTTTGACATACACGTCACACATCCATCACTTCACTACACTAAGCATTTTAATATGTGGAAGAGACTCGTACTAATAACAAAGCGAGCTTTGAGCTCTTATTGAACTTGCAGTTAGTATAATTTTGTTATTCTCAATTATTGAGTCTGTGTTTCACAAGCACGAACGTCGAAAGAAAAATCCTATCGTACCTATTAATTTCAATCGAGCTCCTAGACTATCGTGAAACTCGTAAACGTGCACAAAATCGAATCTGTGTTAGCAGGCAGACACCCTTTCGCGCTGTCTCTCTTCATCACTATAGAGAAACAGCAGCTACGGGCGTGTCGGCTGTCTCGCTCGACGGCCGTTGTGCGCGCGTCAGTGAGGCGTGGCCACGCCATGTGAACAGACGTAGCCTCTACGCGCGCGTGAATTACAAAACAAACATGGCCGAATCCAGACGAGATAAGGCAGCCTCAATGAAATCTTCACTCTGTATGTCAGACGAGAAAGCTTTAGAGCTAGTCCAGTTGTATAAGACAGAAGAATGTCTGTATAATTCCGGTATAGATGATTATAGAAGGAAAAACAAACGAAGGGCGGCCGCGGAAAGGATCGCCCAAAAGCTGAACCTTCCCAGTTTTCTAGCGAAGCATGTTATGATTAAGTTGAAGAACCTGAGGAATTCGTACTGTCAGGAATTGAAGAAGATATCCGCGAGTGTTAGAAATGGCGACGATCCCGTGTACAAGCCTAAAGTGATATATTTTTCTTACATGGACTCATTTCTTAGGCCTCATCTACAGGCTCCCAGAAGAAAAGGAGGACTGCCTACTTTGGTTAGTGTCTTAGTAGAACGAATTTTCGGTTAAAAACAAACGGTGTTTGGCTGTGACAGGTACAGTAGAGAAGGTGAAACGTCGAGTGTGATGTAGAAGTTGGAGAATTGCCTGGCATTGGCATAAATTTGATACGAACTATTGCAAGAGTTTTATGTTTGACATGTCGTCTGCTGTGTGTACAGTCAACGGCACATCACATCAGCCTTTCCATTTCCGTTCTTTATTTTGCTCCTGCCAAATGTCATTTCTTTTGCTATAAAGTAACGATGGTGTAAGAATGTGATTTGCAAAAAATATGTCCACATCACCGAACAACATCGAGATGATGAATCAAACCCAGATTTTTCAAAGTTTACTTTCAAGATAAAAATACCATAAAAACACCTTGGCCTCGGTGTCAGAATTTTGAACCTGTGACTTTCGCACAACGAGCTTTTACTCTCGGTCACTAAATTGAAAGAGGAGACCGGGAGCAGCGTGCGGGGGGCAAGTCCCCCCATAAGAGTGTCCGCACACGACCGACTTTTTGTAGGACCGATAATCCGTCTGAATAAAAAATCGGCCGTACCTAATCCTTACTTCTTTCTGAGCGACTTCTTGTAGGACGTTTGCGTTGCATTATAGTCAGTGAATTCTATTTTTCTGATTACCAAAAATTGACACAAATTAACGGTCGTGGCATGCATTTTTGCTGCTATTTCTATCGTGAAAATACTCATGTATTTTCATGGTGGTATTTCATGGTGGGATACCTATACGTACTTTATGTCTGCATTACGTTTCACTTAAAACCAAACTGTGGGCGTCTCTCTTTATTTTGTGTTTCTTTTATTTATCCCTCAACTTACGTTCTGTTTTACCCAATGCACTAAGTTATTGTCCGTTTCCTTTGCCAGGTAATAAATGGAGGTGTAATAAAACGGGAGCCTGAAGCGGAACATGTGGAGGACTCTGACGAGATGTGGGAGCTGAACGACTCTGAAGACCCGCCTCAAGCGGATCTGAAGTTTGAAGAAGGAAGCGAGTGCGAGTTCTCTTCTTCGCATCTTGAACAGGAGGATAGCATCATTGTTGGCAGTTATTCAGGCCCAAAGAGTAAGTTTGATGCCATATATTTTTAACTTACGCTGTATTTGCTAGGCAAAGATCTCCCCTATAGCTCTCCAGCCATCTCTATCCCTATCTCTCGAGAATGGTGGACATTCGTGGTGGTATAGATATTTTCTAGATCGTCTCGCCATCTTCCTATCGTAATTATATTTTGTGTGTTGGTGACATCCTGTTGGTGTTTTGTTTGGGGGAGTGAAGATTTGTCGAGTAGTGTTATGAGAGAATAGAATTGAATTGGAAAAGCAGTAGCTTGTGGCAGACGCAGGTTCGAATTGCGCCTGTATCTTGACAGAGTCAATTTACTCGTGTTTCTATCTTTACTTACTTATTTCTTCTGCTCATGAAACAAAAGTCATATTCAAATAAGTTTTTCTTTTGTTCAGGCCCTCCCGCGAAGAGGGCGCGTAGAGAAGACTGCGAACCCCCAGCCCTGAGGCCCTCAGGCCCAGCTACATCGAAGCCACCAGACCTCCTGGACAACTTCGGCACCTATGTAGCCTCACTGCTGAGGAGCCTCCCTCCTGAGAAGTCATTTGCACTCCAGCCCAAGATTGTGGGACTGATAGCATCGTGTATGATGGAATCGAAAGATGACACAATCTAGTTATGCAGGATCTAACCATGCGCAAGTTAGAAACAACAGCCTTTGTAGAGATCGTCTAAGCTGAAATGAGGCCTCCCTTCACTGCATCTACGCATACCAGTAGGCACTCTTGGGTGCGTAGATGAGGTGGAGGGGCGCGTCATTTCAGCTTAGACGATCTCTACATACGTCCCACTGCTTCGCACAGGCCTAACCTCAACTATGAGGTGGCACGAGCCATACTTCAACACGCGGGCTCAGTGCGGATTGTTAGTGATGAAGCTCAGATGTTATTAAAGCCCAACGACATACATGTATGTTGGAGGGGTGTAAGGTTAGTGATAAACCTCACTGGCAAATGTTATCAAACGCGAGCCATACAACACATACGCTCAGTGCGGATTGTAGGTTAAGAAGGCTTGAATATTTATCAGTCTATCATAAGGCCACCCACCCTACTATAAGACTTGCCGTGCGTACCTTAACAGCGATGGCCAAAACTAAATTTCATGTCATTGTTATACATGCTCTTGGCTAGGCCTTCCGGTATTGTTGGAGTAACGCCAAAATTTCTTGGAAGCTGATTGATGACACTCGGTAAATACTTTCACTACTGGGACGACCTATGAATCTAGACTGACTTAAATTGGTTAAATTACAGTCAACATCAAATATTTTTTGGAATAACCCTGATTAAAGATATGCCATTTCAATAATTGTGATACCTAAATAAGGCTAAAATATAAGTATAAGTGTACTCACCTATTCTGAAAATCATTTGAAATATTTTGAAGTGAATGTTAATAAATGAGATTTTTATAACTCAGTCGTTTTATCTAAAATAAAAGAAGTGACCATGACCAAACCGAAATGAGCTTTAGGAACAACTGAACAAATTATTTCCTTTTCTTTCCCCTTTTAACCTAATTCTAAAAACAGCAAATAAAAAGCTTGTTTACAAGTGTTACCTGCCACTAAAAATATACCATTGCAAAACGCCTATACGTGACTCTAGTCAGACAAGGGGGGCTAAAACGGTAACATTTTAGCATTTCATATTATGAAACATCTAACTGACGTTTCATCTAGGCCGCGGTCCGTTTCGAGTCAAAAGTGAGTAATAGCGCGCTGACGTCGCTCACGTTCATACAATTTATCAATTCGGGATGCGTGTGAGCGCGCTGTTACTCACTTTTGACTCGAAACGGACCGCGGTCTAGATGAAACGTCAGTTAGATGATTCATAATATGAAATGCTAAAATGTTGCTGTTTTAGCCCCCCAGAGTGAGATGCGTGCGAGCGAGACGGCACCCGCCCGCGCGAGTCAGACAGGGACGGACTTGGGACGGAGCACGCCAGGTGAAGGACCGCGGTTGGTTATTCCGATTCGCGTTATTTGAATGCTTTTTACAGGGATGATTTTTGGAGTGACGAAAGGGTTAAATTTGGTATCTTTAGATGAATTGATTGACTGTCAATTGAAAATAGGCCCCTACCTGACTCTCAAAAAGCACTACCTACCTAGTAAAGTGTAATTCTTAATGCTGAAAATGTTAATTTGCTAACCCAGTGAAGAAATAATTGCATAAGACCAGTAGGTAGGTAGGTACACAACTGTCACCAATCTATTTTACACATTTAGGTAGGTACTTAACTACCTACTCAAACTTAGCAGATAGGTAATAGGCATTATGTAAGTACCTAAACAAATGGTTGGTTATATTTAGGAGAAGAAATACAATTAAACAGCCTGATTAACAATCAATTTAACTGATTAGTGATTATAGCTTGAATTGTTACTGTAGGAAAGCATGTTACCAAACTTACTAGTATACAGACGGTAGATTGCAGCTGGTGGACTACTGGTGTAATTTTCCATTAGGAAAAAAACTTAAAACATTAATGTAAAACGCCTGCATTAAACTCCAAACTTTCATTTAAGGCCCCATTTAACTTTGAAAAAAACATGGGAACTACACTGCACAATGCACTTAGAATCCCGAACGGAAATCTCACATTACCCCAAATTTTGGACATAAACATCGTTAGCATAACAGTGTCCATTATCCATGATGTGTTCTGGACAAAGGACCATAAAACCATAAAACGTTGTCTTTGCTCCTAAGAAGCTATTGAATTTCGCCGCAGGATTTTGGACTTTAAATGCTAAGTTTGTAGCACACTTTGCAAGCACGGCAACAGCACGGCACCGACCCAGTAATTATCTTGCCATTCAAATTTACACCTTAGGTTGTAAAGACGAGAGCTGCGAGTAGAGTGGTAGCGGCTAGCGCACTGACAGCTCTGTTGGCTGTCACATATTATTATTGCAAATTATATTGTACCACTCACAACTCAAGGTTCAAATTTGATAATAGGCATGACGAACAATTTTGAAATCTTCTTTCGTGTTATAGGTACACATGTATTGTATACTAAAAAAACTTTATTTCGGTTTCAAAGGTCAGTTTAACAAAGTTTGAGGACATTATTCTAGTATTTTATCAACAGCGCGCGAAAACGCTCGCAGGTGTCATGGCGTCCGTGTGACGTATTTGTAATGTAAATATCAAGTGTCTGTCAAACTCACTTGTATGAAATACGACAGTGACATTTGTTGATTTCCATTACAGTGACGTCATAGTGCGTGATTGACGTTTGAGTCAAAATGGCGAATTGGAGTATTTTATCCTTTTACTTTATCGAAAATCTGATTAATCTCAGATTTTAAAATCAAACTAAATGTGTCTTTTAAATCCTTTTAATATGTTTTTTCCCCTAATGTATTCAAATCGTTGATTATTTGATACTGTCGTCATGCCTATTGCTGGGTCGGAGCCGTGCAGTTACAGTGCTGGCTTGTTGAGCTAATGCCATTACAGTCCAACTGATCGAAGGAATACATTTTGACAGATGTGAGTGTCATTAGAAATTGTACTTCAATCCAGTAGAAATAAGATTCATGAGCAGTGGCTTGACTTTACAGCATGACATAACATCATCAGCCTGTTGCAGTCCACTGTTGAACATAGGCCTCTCCTTTCACACGTAACTGAACCCGTGATAGAACACTTGAATCCTTTTAGCGTTGCATAAAGTTTAATTTCCAATGACACTGGCGGCTGTCAAAATATATTTCTCAGCTTAGTTGGACTGTAGTCAGTTGGTAAAAGTAGGATGAGTGACGTCGTCTGATATGCAAAATTTGCACGTACGCCAAATGTTCAGCCTTGCGACCGGGGTTGCTCAGATAAAAGCGGTTAGGTTTGGAACGTCTTAAAAATAATTTGGTTCTGTAGGTACACCTTCTGTAAGGCTGAACATATACCTAATCAAACTTAGCGTTGAATTACTAAACCCTTCCCAATGCTTACTCTTATATCTATATTATATTATGTTATAAATGTATAAAAATGTAAAACTGAAGAGTTAGTTTGTTTGTTCGTCTGAACGCGCTGAATCTCAAGAAGTACTAGTTCGAAAATTATGAATTATTTTGGAGATTATTAGTTCCTTTACTAAGGATGGTTGTAATATAGTATGTAAAGGCTTAACAAAAACTTAAAGACCACGCGGACGAAGTAGCAGGCGGCTGCTAATATTTAGGTAGAACAAACTCGTCTCTTACAGAATCTCGGTTCAAACTTGAAATGTTGACGCTATTGATGTTATAGGCGCAGTTCGGGAAACGAACCCAAAGACAATGGCCGTGGTGGAACAGATAGAATTACTACCAAAAGGTCCTACAAGCCAGTCTTATAGCTATGTATGTCGGTAGTTAACGGACAATTTTAATAACAACAGTTAAACATTACAGGCTATGTATGTATGTGTACACATACAGCTCAACACGTAACCCCGACTAATGTTTGTGCATATGTTGTTATAACAGGTGGTAGTGTATTTCAAGTAAACAAAAGGAACAGTTAAATGAAGTCATAATTGTGGTATTTATAACTCACTTTAAAATGTATTAATAAATTCTCATGAAACATGAAACTTTTTTCTAGAATAATTAGACTAACGGTGGAATTCACAAAAGCAAATTAAATAGTTGAGCGTTTAACAAATACTTGAACAACGCTCAAACTGTTTTTTCGCATTCACAAAGGTTCATCAATTGCTCCTCCTCTCACGTGATTAAACTAAGTTGATTAAGCACTCAAACGAGAAAATCGTATTCATGAAAGACAATCAGCGTGCCACAGATAATAAAATGCCATAAAATGTGACAAATAGTATGCTCAAATATTTGAAAAGTTGAGAGCGGTCGCGACCTATCTTAAATATTTGATTTGGAAGTATTTCAGCTTTAACGCCCGTTTTAAGGACTTTGGTAGAAGAAGTACCCCTTGTTAGAAGTCTCTGTGATGTGTAATACCTAAAAACACTACAGAAATATGTCAAAACGCAATTTCAAATGCTACTAAGAAATTGCAGTTTCCGACAAAAGAAATTAGTCAGCACGTCCCCAAATTGGAAGAAAAGCAATCAAGCAACACAGCCAATATACGGAATACTCCTTGCTCTCCATCATTATGCCAAGGGCAGTTATCAAAGACCCACAATCAGAACAGGATACTACCATTTCCAAAAGACTCTTCCAGACTCCAATGTTTGCTAAACTGTAGCTTGGATGCCAATGCCAGTTATCAAAAATCCTGGGTCAAAAGAATAGTTAGTACCATTAACAAAAAAAGTCCAGTGTGCGCCTTTCTTTTCTTTCTAGAGTGTAGTGAACTTGGTGATTCAAAGTGTGGCTAGTTATGTTTCTATCTCAATTTTAAGAATAGCTGCTGGACAAACACATTATTGCTTCATTAAAGGCTCTGGACCACAATAAAGAGACTGTTTAGTATTCTCAAAAGAAGATTTTCTTGTCCTTATTTATATCAATTATTGGGAATGGTCTATGTTGGTATAGTTATAATCCCACCAACAACAGTGGAATGTGCAGTGTACTGTGGGCTCTGTTAGGAACACATGATGTTAAGTCGTTGGTGTTGTGTAGAAGGCACCTAACATGATGTAATAGTGTAGTGAACACGAACTGCATAAATAAACACCGTCAAATCAATAATTGTCTTATTTAACAACTAATTATTACATCATATTGATTAGTTCTAAAACACAAGTTATTTTCCTAATCTATCCATCCATCATGTCTCACTGCAGCGGAAAAGCCATCACTCCCAGTTTTTAAGTTATTGAAGTAAAAAAGGTGTGCACCTACTTAAGGTTGTATGTTTGTTTCCCACTATACACCTAAAATTGTGTAATGAATATTTGTGTCTATCCTGTGTTTGGGTGTTATATCTATTTACTAAAGTACCTATGTATTAAGAAACAATATTGTTTGTTCAGTCTTCATGATCTATGCTAAATTTTGGGAGCAGTGACCCCAGTGTGGATATCGAATATAAATTATGAGTTTCATGATAAGTAATTAATGAAAACACAAAATAAAAATGAATAATTTATTTAATATAATTCAAAAATAACAAATAAATAACAAATTAACTACACAGTTGATAGAACATTACAATGTGAAATCACAACAAGATAACAATTCGTTAAGATGAGGAACACTTTATTGCACACACACTAAATTATTAGCAAAATTATTGTTATGAAAGTAATACATTTTCACCATAAAATACCTACAAGTTAGGCAGTCTTATTGCTAAAAACAATCTCTTTCAGACAACCTACAGGCAGAGGATAATGATAGAAAAGGTTAGCAAGTCAAGCTAGTTTGTTGCTGAAATACCCAGAAGAACGGTAATGTCTTTTTAAAAAAAGGCTATCATTTTAAACATTATATTTATATCGTATTATATATTCAGTGTCCACTATTGATTTGATGCAAGTGGTTAAAGATTCAAACAGCTATGAAATACATATTTTGCTGTAATGCCTGCCAAATTAAAGTTTATAGTAAGTTATGTGTTTTACAAACAATACCAATACATACAATACATTAAATGCTCCTCAGTGTCAATAATCTATTGAACAAATAGAGTCCACTACCAATAAAATTGATTGTTTTGGCATAAATATAATTCTTCTTCTCTTGCACCTTCTAGGTCTCCTTCTCCATATAAAGTTAGTCACTATAGCGGTCACAGTTGGCAAATAATATGCAATATCATTGTTAATGACGAAAGATTAATGAAACTGCGATGGACTGTAAATAAAATATAATGAGATAATAAAGTAATTAAAACTAAAAACCAACCAATTATTCGTATCCACCAAAACAATAACAACTCAAATGTGACACATTCACTCTAACAAAAAAAAACATAAAAAGATAACTAGACTAAACTACAAAAGAGTCCGCAACAATCATCATATTTTATGTTCAACTTTTGTGGTAGTACTGCCTTATTAATTATTTCCTTCATTTTGGTTATCTGCTACTCCATGAAGAGCTGGAAAGTAAAATACTTGTTAATTACATTTGTTTTTCACCAAATAAAGAAAGGTAGGTGTTCAATGTGTTTAATAGATAAACACATTATAAAATATAAATAAATAGTTGCAACTAATATTTGTTATTACAACGTCAGTACCTACGATGTTCTAGATTAAAAATGAGACTTCATACAAATATTAGTTCAGTTTATGAACCAATAGATGGCGTTGGCAGTAAGTTAAATCGCGCTAACGACATGTTTTCAAATTTATGTAAGACCATTGTAGAACATGAACATAATAATTAACTTTTACAATACAGATCTATATATTTATACCATCGTCTTTCATTTGCCTTCTCATTCGCGGACTCGCAAGTTACATCTTGTTCATGGTCCTAACGAGTCGGAATTACTTGGATGAAGGCGTGTTTTGGTAGTCTTCGGTGGTGGAAGAGTACCACCCGTACACGTCAGCTAGTACTGGACAGTGGATTGCTGTTCAGAGAACCCTGCAGGGACGTCAGTGTGGTGACGTCACAGCGGTGGAGGATCCGGTCAACAGTGACTGGAAGGAGCGACGTGCGGGAGGAAAAGGCCTAGCAGAGGCAGGAAGCCGCGGAGCGTAGCCAGTGTAGGCGCGCTATACAAGAGCGTGTTCATCGGCGTGTAGTGTTCAGTGTGTGAGTGCCGTTCAAATTGTAAGTACTTTCAACCTTATTACAAAGAGGAAATAAACTTTAATAAATCAAGCAATTAAATAATTTAGTTAGGATTAAGGGACTTGTAGTTTTTATAGGTAATAAGTGTTCAGACGGGGCGTTTAGGCGCGATTGGTCCAATTCGCGATTGGTCCAATCGTCAAAAATTAGAAAATTCGCGATTAGTCCAATTCGCGATTGGTCCAATTCGCGATTGGTCCAATTCGCGATTGGTCCAATTCGCGATTCGTCCAATTCGCGATTCGTCCAATTCGCGATTGGTCCAATTCGCGATTCGTCCAATTCGCAATTGGTCCAACGTTGCCTTTTAGAACATAATGTTGAGTTCTCAAAAACTTGAATCTCAAAATGTTGAATTCTCAAAATATTGAATCTGATACTGTTGAAAAACAAATGAATGCCGTAAAAACAAATGAACATCGGAAAAACAAATGAATGCCATAAAAACAAATGAACGTCGGAAAAAGAAATGAATGCCGTAAAAAACAAATGAACATCGGAAAAACAAATGAACGACGGAAAAAGAAGTGAATGCCACAAAAACAAATGAACGTCGGAAAAAGATGTGAACGCCGTTAAAACAAATGAACGTCGGAAAAACAAGTGAATACCGTGAAAACAAATGAACGTCGAAAAAAAAAACAAGATTTTTGTATGAGAGGCCTCTTAAATATTCATGTCATTTTCTTACGAAGTCTCAGTTAAAATAAAAAAAAAGAAGGGTCGCGTTTTCACGCGCGTAAAAACGCGACCCTTCTTTTTTTTATTCGACGTTCATCTGTTTTCACGGTATTCACTTGTTTTTCCGACGTTCATTTGTTTTTCCGATGTTCATTTGTTTTTTACGGCATTCACTTCTTTTTCCGACGTTCATTTGTTTTTATGGCATTCATTTCTTTTTCTGACGTTCATTTGTTTTTCCGATGTTCATTTGTTTTTACGGCGTTCACATCTTTTTCCGACGTTCATTTGTTTTTATGGCATTCATTTCTTTTTCTGACGTTCATTTGTTTTTCCGATGTTCATTTGTTTTTACGACATTCATTTGTTTTTCAACAGTATCAGATTCAATATTTTGAGAATTCAACATTATGTTCTAAAAGGCAACGTTGGACCAATTGCGAATTGGACCTATAGCGAATTGGACCAATCGCGAATTGGACCAATCGCGAATTGGACCAATCGCGAATTGGACTTATCGCGAATTGGACTAATCGCGAATTTTCTAATTTTTGACGATTGGACCAATCGCGAATTGGACCAATCGCGCCTAAACGCAGACGGGGAACCTATGCCGGATTTCACCCAGGATTTGTTGTAAAAAACACTTAGTAAAATTGAAGATTTTTGGACTTTAGTTTGTTATTTTAATTGTACTGTGTTTTATTTGATTGCATGAGGTATAAGGTGTATTGAATTGTTGTTTACTTCTGCTATTGTTTGTACATTGTAAACAAAATGGAATCTTATATTAATATTCAAGAGTTAACACGAAATTCAATAGTAAAGTCTAGAACCAACTTTATAAATTCTCCTAAGGACAGGCTGACAGTTTCTTCGCTTGAAACCCGCCTAGAAAACCTAGAAAAGCAGTGGAATCTCTTTTTTAATACGCATGTAAAAATAATAAGTGAGGTTGAAAGAACGAAATTGTTAAATTCTGACTACCAAATGCTAAATGTTTTTGATGATGTTGAGGAGAGCTACACAGATTATAAAACGGAATTAAAAGAAAAACTGAATAACATTAAAGTGCAGTGTAGTCCTCCACAACAACAACAAAGTGTGGTGAAACTACCAGAAATTAGAATACCAACGTTTTCTGGCAAATACATAGAGTGGCAGACATTCAGCGACTTGTTTTTGGGTCTAGTACATAAAAACCGTTCTCTGGACAATGCTCAAAAACTGTATTATTTAAAAAGTCATTTAAGCGGTGAAGCCGAACAACTTTTGAGAAATGTTCATGTCACTTCCGATAATTATGAAAGTAGCTGGAAAAAACTGGAGGCTCTCTATAACAATAAAAGATATCTTGTGAATAATATATTAAAGCGGTTGTTTGGTCAGAAGCATTTGGTAGAGGAGTCAGCAAGCGAAATAAAAAAAATGATTGGAACTACTTTAGATTCTTTACATTCTCTTAAAAATTTGGGCATCGATACATCTTCATGGGATATTTTGATCATTCATATCATCAGTGCTAAACTAGATGAAGAAACTAGAAAAGCGTGGGAACTCAGCCTTTCAGCAGATAAATCGGATACATTGCCAACGTTTGATCAGTTTACTGAGTTCCTCGTCAGTCGTTTCAGGGGTTTGGAACATTTAGAAAGTAGTTCTAATCGAAGGTCTGATATTGAAAAGGCCATAAGAAACTCACAAACTTTCCACATATTTAAAGAGAAAAGAGAAGAATATTGTGTTTTTTGTCATTCTGATCACAAAATAGTTTTTTGTAAAGCATTCAGTAAGGAAAATACTGAAACTCGTCGTACATTTGCCCGAGAAAATGGGTTGTGCTTTATTTGTTTGTATGCAAATCATTCCGCTAAGGCTTGTAAACGCAAATTCAAATGTAAAATATGTAAAAGACGTCACAATACATTATTGCACCCCAGCAGTGTTGCGGAGTCTGTGAGTGGGAATCGTTCATTATATGATAGGGTCACCTATAAGACGAAGGGGTCTGCCGCCAACAGTGCGGAGGAGTTTAGGAAAAAACCAGTGGTGTCATGTGCACGTACACGTGATTGTAATGAAACATCTCTATTGCCCACTGCGTTAGTGAAAGTTAATTCGAACGACGGTTCGAGTCATTTGATTAGGGCTTTGTTAGATCAAGGCTCCCAAGGTTCTTTCATAACTGAATCAATAGTTCAGTCATTAAAGCTCAAAGAAAGATCTTCAAAGCACACCGTAACTGGTGTAGGTGAAAACAATAAATTGCTATCAAAATCTTTTGTAACTTTGAATGTTCAGTCTCTGAGGGATCCAAGTTGCTCTCAACAAATACATGCTCATGTGATTAAGACGATCACATCTCTACTTCCAACTGTGACGGCTAGTACTAATGATAAAGTTAGCATATCTCCAGATGAGTTAGCTGACCCGAAGTATCACCTACCTAGCAAAATTGATATTTTGCTAGGAGCCGAAGTTTACAGTAGAGTTCTTAAAGCGGGGATAAAGCACAGCGCAAGTAGACGTCTTCTGGCACAGGAAACCAGTTTTGGGTGGATACTGTCTGGCGTCGCCGAGACTGCATCTTCACTTAGCGCGCAGTCATTTTCTTGTATCGCTGTTACGAACACCAACATAGACACTAGCGATTGTCAACAAACAACTAGGGAGCACGATGCTAAAACTGCTGTAAGTCAAAAAATATTTCGAAAAAAATATTATCGTAAACATTGGAATAACTTGATAGTAAGAGAGAGTTTTGTATGATTTGAATGACAAAAAAGGCATATTGATAATAATTAAAATAATTATTAATACAGTCCACTATTGAATTCCTGAAAAAATTGTTGAAACGTTAAATATGTTAAATTCACTTTTACTGTAAATAGTTTTGAGTAAGATACTTCTCACTTCACAAGTTAGTATTTAAGTGGTAGCAGGAGATTTATGAATCTCAGGAACTAAAATGTTAAATAAAACTGCACTAAGTACTTACTTACTTTGTTAACGATCGTTGTAAATTATTTTGTGAAAGTATATGTTGATTTGTTTATTGTGAATCTTTGTATTGTCTGTGAAGTAGTTCTGCTATGTTAAGATATTGTAGTATAGTTGTGTAAAATTTGCACAGATTTTCTGGTGTTTGCCTCACCTTCATTGATTGTATAAGGACATTCTGCAATATGTCCTTGGCGGGCGGTATGTTCAATGTGTTTAATAGATAAACACATTATAAAATATAAATAAATAGTTGCAACTAATATTTGTTATTACAACGTCAGTACCTACGATGTTCTAGATTAAAAATGAGACTTCATACAAATATTAGTTCAGTTTATGAACCAATAGATGGCGTTGGCAGTAAGTTAAATCGCGCTAACGACATGTTTTCAAATTTATGTAAGACCATTGTAGAACATGAACATAATAATTAACTTTTACAATACAGATCTATATATTTATACCATCGTCTTTCATTTGCCTTCTCATTCGCGGACTCGCAAGTTACATCTTGTTCAGTAGGTAATGGCTAAATTTACACAGTGGAACTTTTAACATCAAACAAAAAACTGTTTTGATTTTAACTGACTGTATTGAAGATTGTAAACTCAGCTAAATAGAGTTATTTACTTACCTAATAATCCATTCCAAACTATCCATTTTCAGCTTGGCTTATTTTATTTGAGTTATTCTCTTTGCAAATACTTTATCTGCAGTCAAGATCTGATAAGATCAAGTGCGATCTTGCACACTGACTGTAACGATGATCCTCCAGAAACCCAGATAATTACTTGGAAATGTAGTTACATAAATAAACAAATTTAAAAATTAATTTAATAGGCGTAATTCTAACCTAAATTCTTAAAATGACTGATTGACACATATTTGACATTTGGTTGCGTTCCGTTTTTACATAAATATTGTTTTAAAAATGAAAAGTATTGTTTTGTTTATTCCATTTATTTTTTTTGTTCAAACATGCGTAAAATTTCGAATTAATAACCAAGCTACGTTACAGTCATCTTAAACTGAGATAGATCTGTGAAAAAACCCAAGAATTGTTCATTTCCAGCAATAATTTCGACAAACAACGAAACGAATCGAGGCACAAAACCATAGTTCCATCAAATGGTTAGCGAGAACGAATGATTATTTTTGCAATGTTGGCATTTCGGTTTGTTTGAAAGATGCTCAGCTGATCACGGTAGAAAACTGCTTAATGAACGTTTGTGAATAGCATTTAAGTTAAGCGTTCGATTAAACTAATGGCTTAATTAGCTGAGTGAGTGATCTGATTTGCCTTTGTGAATTCCACCGTAAGTTAGTTAGATTATTACATTCCTGAAGTGAGGCTTTCTCTTGTGCTAATCAAATATCTGTTTCATCAAAAAACATTTTGCATTGGTGCAGGGATCGAACCCGCGAACGCACAAGACCGCGCCGATTCTAGACTTTCAGCACTTTATATTGGACGAGAGACTATCTTGATCTTTTTGCCTCAAACAAATAAAAAAAACAAGAAAAAACATATCTTTTGTCTCTTGCCAAAGTAACTTGGCTCTTATTCCACCAGCAAAGGACAGAAGTCGCTTTGTCCTACGCTTTTCGGGACGCATACTCACCCCATGTCACGTACTACGACCACGTACCAGGATTTATGAGGATTATTCGGATGTTCTGAATCACCGAAACATTTAGTGTCACTGCGGACACGGGGTTGGAATACCGAAACTGGTGATAAATTGTTTTGAAGTGAACACTTACAAAACAGATAATAGTGGCCACTTGATGTACAGACAACAGCGCATTATGTTGGCTGTCAAATTTAGGAAAAATTTACTCGTTGAATCAAAGGTCAAAAATAGTAGAATAAATGATAGTTTATGGTAAATCTGCTGTTGTATGCTACTTTTTAAACCTGACTACCTATAATGTGTAAAGTGAGCACTAAGTGCTTTCTACCCTCTCCTAGCTGTACGAAGATTAAGCTGTCAAACTGTATCTTCGAACAAATTAATATTAAATTAGCAAAGAAATAGGATAAGTCAAGTTGAAACGAAACATAAGGAGAAAACAATTGAATCTTTAATTAGGTAAATCCTCTCTTCTTCAATGCATTGCCATTGCTCTCTACATTCGGATTAACGTATACCTTTACTTGACACTTCTTGTAGTTTAAAGTGTGATAAAGTTCAGATTATATTAAAGGATCACTGCTTTTCACTTCACTTCGTTTTGCACTTATAATCAGTTTGAGTCTATCAGGCTCAGCTGGTTGGGGCCCATTCTAACAGCTGTCTGGTAGAATTTTTGTCCAAACTTTCACTTAGGTAGTTATTATTTACATATTTCTACAATATTGCAATGTCCTCAACAAATGAAAATTTATTTTCTTCTTCTTCTTTACTATTTATTAACTGTAATCAACATTCGCCGACTTGAAGGCTTTTTCCATAAATGGTACATCTAAAATTCACTTGTCATCATCCAGAGACAATTTCAACGGATTCTCATCCAGTCCATTCACAACTAAAGTTAGTGTTGATGTCGTACTTGTGTTATATTTCTTCATTTCTTGTTCGAATAGTATATTATTAATAGCTTGCTTTATCATAGACTGCGTTCTGTCGTCGTGCCTTCTTAGAGATTCTGCTATGTATTCACCAAAGCTATCACATTCATCTTTTCTTCTTTTAGTATCGACGTTTGAGAGCAGTTTTACTGCTTCTATGAGTGTATCGTTCACTTTTTCGATAGGTTTATCATTGACTTGATGTTTTGATTTCTTGCTTATTCTGTTAGCTGCCGCTTTGTTTTTTTCTCGATTGCTTTTGATGACTTTTGTAACTTTCCGTATAAGTCCTGCTCTGTTCGGTTGGTGGGTCATCCTGGACTTATTTTTATACCTTTTGTCTACGTGCTCTATTACTAAAGGCTCTTCTTTGATGATGATTTCTTCGATGACGTCATCGAAAGCGTCCGTTTCTGAGTCGTTGTTGGATTCCTCTGATTCTTTTTCCGACGCCGACTTGGAGTTGATTTCCTGGGGACAAGGATAATATTCAATTAGATATTGGGAAATAGTCTGGTAGCGCTGATGGGACAAGAAGTGAAGGACGTGCCGTAGCTTCGAAGAATGGCCAAGTCACGCAGAATAGAGAAGAGTTGCGTCTAGTTGTGTCGGACGCTAGGATCCTTTGCCATGTGGTCTGGAGCGTAAAAATACAGCCAAGGTCACCCCCGCCTGTCGTAAGAGGCGGCTAAAGGGGGGCCACAGGGTCGCTAGGAGTGTGTTGGCGGCGGGGGCTGTGTGCCTGCATTGCACAAATGACCCTGAAAAGGACGACAGTGTGGGGTGGCCTCGCACTGTCTAACACCGGCGGGTGTGTAAGAGGGGAGGTACTTCTTCTCTCGAGGTGAACCGGAACACCGGTACAGCGCGCCAGGGTTTTACCGGTAGAGTGCCTCCTCGAGAGAGTCCTAGGTAAAAAAGTAAGAAAAGAGAACGCTAGGATCCACTTCGGGTCACTGAGCTTAAGTAAGTAAAGAAATATATATTAATTTTATAAACGCAGCAGTAATCTGTTGGTTACATCAAACAGACGCTACACCTCCCGGCAGCAAACAGGAACCCAATCAGTGCTCCGACGAGCCAGTTAAAATGGAAACTTAGCTAAATCTCATTCTCCCACTTTTAAATAATTTATTCTAAGCTCTCCCATCACAATACTCAGATGATTGAGTCTAAATTGAAAATCTGATTTTATACCACAGAATTTTTCACTGGCCTGTTAGTACGGTGGGTCTAGGTCCTATCTCGAGGGCCGGAGGTCGTGGGTGCGATGCATATCCAGGACGAACCTTCTTTTGTGTTTGTTTCTGTGTCTAGGCACTAAATGTACCAGGTATACTGTCTAACTAGGAGTGAGGGGTTGTTATTGTACGTTTTACATCTCTGAATATGTATTAATAAATTAAAATCCTTGAATATAAATCCACACAGCAGCTTATGGATAAACATAGTTTAACAGCATTTTTTCGTAAATACCTACATACGGTACCTACTTAAAAACAATAATAGCAAAGCGAACACCCAGATCAATAAAAACTGACAATGTTCATTCTCCCGTATGAAAGTTTGTACCGTACAGGAATCGAACCCACACCTCTGTTGTAGTAGCCAATTTCTTAATCATTAAACCAAACCAGTCGTCAATTACCGCCTTAATTTATAAAATTAGGTGCGCGATAATTAACTCGCGTCTAATACCTACATTTGATTGTTGTCTCGTTCACTTTAATACGAAAAGAGAAAGTCAGCGACAGTGACGTCATCATGTTTTGCTACAGTACTTACTTGAGGAGCTGGAGCCTCAGTTTCCATGGGCACATGACCGGGCAGAAACGACAGATGCTTGTACAAGAACCACGTAGACTTCCCACCGTAGCGAATCTTCGCCTTTTCCCGGCGATGAGAGGCGTAAAGCGAAAACAATTTCCGCCTTATGTCCAGTATGTCACAGTCGAACTCGCGGGCGAGCTCGTCCCAAGCTTCGTACTTCACAGTGGACACCCTGTACATTGGATGTGCACAATTCCATAACATAGGCTTCTCTTTGTACGACTCAATCAATTGTATCAACGAATCGCTTGACCATTGCAGTTCTGACATTATGAAAACACAAAACTCTTTTGTACATGCACTGTTAAAACCTTTTTGCTGCTTTCGAACGACAAAAAAAAAGAATCCGCGAGATTTTGGTTTGAATTTAGAACGCGGATCGAACGAACGTGCACTCGGTATCACTCGCGAGCGCCCGGGCGGGAACTGAGGCAGGGGGTTCGTCGCGGCTCGGATGCATTCGGTTTCGTTCGGTCGTTCGCTCGGCGTTCGGTCATCGCGGCTCCTTTCGCGCTGTGTGCTCGCTTCGGAGAATCGTGTTAACATAACGAATGAAGTTGATCTAATCCAAAATTGAACTGCAAGTTTGTTTACATTGTATTGTTGAGCTTACTTATCCACAGCATAATGCGATGCAAATATGACATGCCTGTAGACGCAGTGGTTAGGGCTTCTGCCTACAGCGCCGAAGGTCACCTGTTCGATTCCCACTCGGCACAATTTGATATCCACTGATTACACTTACCTACCAACTTGTAAGTAACTGTAACACGGAAGCAAAGTAGCCTAATTTACTTTTTTGTAAAACGCACGGAAAACGGTTAAAAATGGGTTTAAGTTGCACCGTGAAATAGTGGCAAAAAATAAACAGTTGAAAACTGCAAAGCTCAAGGTTTAAGAACTTTTTTAGGCACTGCAGCTTTACAATTCACTTGCCTAGTTTTTTTAAGGCTTAGTCACGCTAACTACCTATCTACCTAGACTTTTAACTGAAAATTGGTTTGGAAGAAGGGTGGTGACCGTGGTGCAGTTGTGACAGTGATCGGCGACGATCGCTGTTGTAAAGCAACACACGCCGGGTCGGAAATGGCATGGGTGACCACCGCGCTCGAATTTAGTGATGTGTATTTCGGGCAACTCCGTGCTTCAGAAGGCACGTTAAGCAGTTGGCTTCTGATGTCGCTACATGTCAGTCGTTAAGCCTAGTCAGAAGCCTTAGGGCGACTTGATAACATCTGAAATTAAGTTTGCTTACCAACCTTTCACCCCTTCAACAATCCGCACTGGACCCGCGTGTTGTAGTATGGCTCGTTCCAACTCATAGTAGAGGTGGGGCCTGTGTCCAGCAGTAGGACGAATATGTATAGGCCGTTTATGTTATGTTCGATACAAGCTGAATTTGAAACCAGTTGCCAATTTTCAGGGCAGTTTCCCAATCATGCTTAAAACAACTCGATTAGAGTAGTGGTTACGGACGGTTGAAATAACAAAGGGTTGCGGATTCGCTTCCCGCCCTAGCATAAATAATGTTTGTTGATGAAATGAATGTTTATGTTGGATTTGGCTGTCTGTGGTGCTTTCGTTGTTTCTGGTTTGCATGATATCAGTAGGGCGAGTGATCACTGAGATTGTAAATTATAACGGTCCTAACATACGCTCACCACTATTTAACAAATTTTTCGTCATGGTGAAAGGAACATTCAGAAGCCCACATTTCGTTCATGAAATAACGTGGTAATTTGAGCTCACCGCCGTTATTGGGGAGGCTTTGGTATCTATCGGTGTTTTCCATCAGCAAATTATACAATTAATACAAAGTAGGTGTGTACAAAGAGAGGCCTTTGCCCAGTAGTGGGATCCTCATGGCTAATTTAGATTAGATTAGGTGTTCAGTTTTGTAAAGGTTGATGTGAACGCCTCTGTTCATAGTTAGTTCAGTGACAGGTGAATTCGTGTTCGAGTTGAGTCAATTAATATCGATTTACAGAATCGTTCTTCAGGTTCTAAATTCAAATACCAACAGCACGATTCTTAACAGAAAGCGTTATCACATAACACTTTTGAATAGGTGCTAATGAACGAAGTAATACAATAACGTGTAGCCTAAGGAATTGTAATGTTATATTCTACAGACAACCCGTCGCCATCTTTAAATAGATCTTACGAAGTTTCAGTCGATCAACAAGAACGCCTCGCGTATTGAAATTTCAACTGTATTTTATGTGTAGTAGAGTTCTTTTTGGAAGAACTGGTGATGTTACATAGATAAAGGGACCTTGATGGTATCGCTATGTTATTTGTTTTTATTTTCTTTTATCAGCAGGATGTTTCTGAGCTCTGATGCTTCATAATCTGCTGTAATGTGTTTATATGTAATTTTATCTTTGTTTAGAATTTTCATTTTCCTTTTTCAGAGTAGGTGGCGCGAGCCATACTCCAGCACGGACGGACGGAGGTAGTGATAAAACTACTGTCAGATGGTCTCAAACCGCCCTAAGGCCTCCGACTAGGCTTAACGACTGATGTTGAACAAGGAACGTGGTGTGGCAAGCCGACCCCAGCAGAAATGTTTGTTACATCAACAAACGTTTGAATCTTAATCAGACCTCGTAACCACTGAGCCCAATGGGTCTCGTAATAAATAAACCAAAGTCTGAAAACCCAGTAAAATGCATCTCAAGCCAATGGTGAAAGTTTCCACAAAATCTGCAAAGTTTGTAACCTACTGCAAATCGAGTTTTGCTGAGGATCAGTTCCCAAGAGGCTTTGCGTTGGGCCTGGCACTCCTGGCGCGGTGCCAAGCGTACACAGGTACTGGGAGGCCGTACCTTCTGCTTGTAGAATCATCGTTAAAACCATGTGAGCTTTAAGACTGGCAAACAAATGACTGCCAGTGATTTTAGTTCAAAATTGGACTCCTAATACGATTTTCTTATATAGAAATATTGATTAGTACAACTATTTACGTGAGGGCTGCTTAACTTTGATTTGAATTTGGCGAGTGAAACAAGCTGTAATGTGAGCTTTACAAATTGTTTGTCTTATCTTATGACTTTTTAAGTCACCTTCTTCGACCTCAGACATTCACTGGCTTAATTAAAAGAAAATAGGTAAGTAACTAAAAGAAATAAAAAATACCTTGACATTTTCTTTTCATTCCCATTGTATTTTAAGGTTAAACATTTCGTTTGAACTATCCTTCAAAAAATGTTCAGTTCAAGAATGTTCTAACGTCCTTGTCGCAATGTCACGGTTAAGAAGTTAAAAATAAATGGAAATACCTACAAAAGATTACAATAAGACTTATACAACATGTTTTAAAACACCTAAGTCTTTTTGTCGCAGGAGTAACTGGCACAGATGCAAAAAACTTCTATAATCATCACATGAGACAGAGATCACGTACTCTTAAGATGTGGGTTGTTTTGCCTCAGTTTTCCTCATTTTTTTATAGCAATCACTCGGTATATCTAGAACAGTCTAGTTGTCTACGTGAGCCGTAGCACGGTCCCGTCTACCAGGCTTAACAGCATCGCTTCATTGCACTAACCCAACCACTTTGACAACACTTCCATTGCTCTTGTTCTTCATTACAATAAAATGATCCCATGTATCAATCCAGCGATGTATAACAAGCGGCAGAGTAAGTCTCAAGTGTTTTAATTGAATTTAATGACGGCTATTAGCAGGTTGTAATTGCATCGAATGCGTTAGCTGGTTCTTTGTATTAGTCTTCATTCATTCCTGTTTCTGTATGAGATGTTTCGATTCTGTCTACTGGGTGAGCAGTAGTGTATGTATGGTGATTGTTATTAACTTTTATGTCGTGGTAATGCGATGCTTTAGAGCAAAGTGGACTAGATCACGCCACTAGCGTCATTATGCTCGATACTATTTTTTTGCTATAATTTGTTTGCATTATACATAAGTTGCTATGCGTTTTTGTGCATCGAACGTGGTTCGCGTTTAAAGGCGTTGCGTTGAAATTAAACAAGGTGTTCCGAGATCTGAGTCATTGGTTTTTTGTTCAATTTTGGTTAAGCAATTAATTTCATGATTGAGTATGAAATGATATCGGTTTTTTTGGTTTTGGATATAGGAGGAAAATTAATGCAAGTAGACGTTTACATTGCAGAATTTACAGGTTCGATATTGTTTACTTCGAAATCGGAAATACCTTTGATACCAATCATTTCAGCTGTATTATCATCAGATAAGAGATACCATGTATTTACAATTTACATACCGCTTAAATTCTGAATGCAAAAACGACAGTCAAAGTTAAGTGTGCCTTCAAAAAGTATACATTACCTAAATAGTCAATAGAACTGATGTAAGTAACCGAAATTTTAATTACCTTAGTACTGTTCCTATGCTTACCATTTTATTTCATGTTACTTATGATGCCTTCTTTACCTTCTTCACATAATAGCTATTTCATTATTAGTTTCCAAAGGGGAGATTTTCAAAGGGTTTTCTCGTGGTTCTTGCTTCGATGAAAGCCTACCACTACTATTAACTACCATTGTAGATAAAGTCATGTGCGTGTATGTTAATATAATTAATAGTCTCTAAGCAAGGTAAATACTTAAGATGATTGCGTCAGATCAAGTCACCAGATACCCTTGTGATAGACTACAGACAAGCCGACACATTGCATCATGCACATAATTGATCTAAGATCAAGAATTCAGGGATTGTTGGAAATTTAATCACTCATTGAGTCATTGATTTTCCAATGAGCATATTTTTCCTATCATTACCTAAGTATTTTATCCTAAGAAAAACTACGAGTGAGATTTAATTTCCAATAAACCATTTTTATCGAATCGAATAAGTAATTAATTAATTAATTACTTGCAGAGGTTTTCATGGCGTTATCGAAATAAGTATTTTAGATTTATGTCAATTCCAAAAAAAACTAGAAATAAGTCAAGGA
The DNA here is from genome assembly GCA_950022985.1 of Udea ferrugalis. NCBI lineage: Eukaryota > Metazoa > Arthropoda > Insecta > Lepidoptera > Crambidae > Udea > Udea ferrugalis. The sequence goes on along the minus strand of OX465532.1, from coordinate 487,403 downwards.
CCATTGCCCGTATTTCTAACTTCTAAAAATACCGAAAATACCAATTCACGAAAATATTGCCTTCAATAACATTAGCACAGCACAGAAGATCGCGTCGTTCTAAACTGGCTACGTCCTGCAGAGAGAACCAATTCACTTAGACCTCTCCCCACACATAGATGTGCTCTACCAAGAGCTCAGTATAAATAGGCTACATTGGTTAGAGAGGACCTTTTATTGACCAAAACATCTTGACCTCTAAGCTTAAGATGCAAGACCGGAGTGGTAGTTGCCGAAGGGTCAAGTGTGATTGGTCGCTCTATTGAATGGAGGCATGAAATAAAACTTCACAGAAAGTCAACATTCAAGAATGTTTCAAACTTCAAGCTTTTTCAATCGGATGTAAATCGAAATTACCTTAAAATGTTCAAGAAATACGGATTTTATTTATGAAACATGGATAACACCCACACAATTATACACTGCTCAAAAGTGTCTAGGGATATCTCAAGCATTTTCATACAAAGTATAGCTATTTGGGAGGCTGTAAAAATTAAAATATTGATACCAACGTTAAAATTTCAACTTGTAAACAAACTTAACTTTATGAAATATTTAAAAAATGATATCCCTATGACATCTCTAGACAGTTTTGATGTGTGTATTTACATTCTCTTAGAAATGATTTGAGTAAGTTTTGTCAGCAGCCATCGCACCACTGCATCGCATCATAAGTAAATCTGATAAAAGAGACTGGAGATAGCTCCAGTCTCCACTCAAAAACTTCTTTGTCATCTGTTATCCGTACAGCAAGAGTATGTGCAGCCAGCCCACAGCTACTTTAGCTGGCTTATTCTGAGAGCTATGTGGATAACCTTAGTTCTTATTCGGATAGTTTTGGAATCTTTTTTGACATTTTGAAGGTCAATTAATCCACTTGCTCTTAGTGCCTAGTGCAAGTTTCCTTGATGAAACGCATCGGAACAGTTGACGAAGATTTATATAGCATTTGTAGTCTCTATACGTTTGATCGACTATAAGCTTGCACTGGGTACTCTGCGCCCTCCGCCCTTATTCTTTGACAAGCATATGAATGGCCGAGGGCCGAGGGCTGGGCACCCTCCTCCAATGTTGTCCAAGGGCAGGTCGGATCCCGATTCAATTAATGAAACCCTGAGAGGGATCCTCTCGGCAACTCAAGTTTAATTGTAAACGGTTGCGTTGTGTATATCATGGCAATTGCTTGGCGTTGATTAACAATGATTAATTGTAATTTATTGGCCAGTCAAACTTAGGCTAAACTTAGCCACAATGGGCTCTTTCATTGGTACAAAGACTTTTTGTTGCTTATTTTAAAAATCAAACATTAGTATCGGTAACCGATAAAGCGTAAGTATAGTATGACGAATTTAGTTATAGCTAGCAAATGAGGTCAGTTTTCAAAAGCTTAATGGTTCTAGTTATTAGTTTAAGCTTGAACAATGATCACTTAACTAGAAAGTATTTCAACCAATGAAAAAAAACTACCATCCGCCTCTAGACGTCCCACAGCCCACAGCTGGGCACAGGGCTCACCTCACTTATAAGGTGGCCCAAACAATTTATACTCCAACACACGAACTCAGTAGGGGTTCTTGAAGTTGTGTAAGGATAGTGACAAGCCCTCCGGTCAGATGTTATTAAGCCTGCAAAACGCCTACAGAGTGTTTTTTGGGCCACTACGATCTAAGTGCCTAGTGAAACGGTGAAACACGTTACAATGTGCAATATTGTCTTCCTTAGCATTGATTCACGAAACCCAAGGAACTATACGACCCTTGCCAACTAAGGAACTTGCATACAAAGTATCTAATTTAAAGTCCTCAGGGGACGCAGATCAGGGTGCCTGCATAATGCGACAGACCAAACCACTAGAACTGCCGAATTCATGCGTCATAAAGTTCGTAAAAAGCCGTCAATTTACATCAATTTACGAGCTCCTAAAGTGGCATTAGATAAGTTCGGTTTATGCGACGCGAAAGCTTTCTTTCGTGCCATTGTCCAAATGTGTCATAACTTAAAAACAATATGGCGGGGGGAAGAAAGATTATGCCAAATACGCACTAGTAGTTAGTAGGGATGACAAGCGTTTTCAGATTTGTTTTGTCGATATTTAAAAAAAATCGTCATAAAGGTGAATTTTACCATGACGATTTGAATTCAATAATTTTATTTATGATGTATGGTAATTCACCTAATTTTATTGGTGGTCCTCTCGATAAGCCTTTTCGTTTTTAAAACATAACATAATACCTATATGCTCACGAAGACACCCCAAATGAGGTAGTACACTGATTATTGCTGTCATGATAAACGGAACATACAGAATCACCCATTTTGCACAGCGAAACTGCTAAACCTTCGGTTGAGTATTACATAACAAGTAAGGCTGAACCCCTACGTAATTAACTACCTAACTAATGCAGCAAGTATTTCATTAACAAAATCCGGCTCAAAGGACCAAAACGTAAAAAATTGCAAAACATATCGATAAATCTTCGCAACACCACCCATATCAACCGTCAAGTGTGGACGCGGATATCGACAGCACTTATTGCATGGTGAGATTACTGTGCGGGGTCCGGGGTTCGAACCCTGCCTATCTGCCGGCAGCCAACAAAGGCAGCATTTGTGACGTACAATTTACGAGACACTTTTACGAGTGCAAAATAGGTGGGACCCGGTTTACGACTCACCCTGTATAATAAGGGAACCGGCGTAGTATACGCCAAACCAGCAGATGTGTGGGATTTGTCCTTGTGTAAATATTACTCAGCTGTAGAATAGCAATAAAATTATTTTATGACTTACGTAATAATAAATTGTGAAGAATTATATTACGATAATACCTACAAAAAGTTACAAAGTGAACCACATAAAAATATTTTTTCATGGGCTAGATGGGGTAGTAAGTAGACAAATTCTTTGAAAATTCAGCTAGAAGAACGAAGGTAGAACCTAAATCACCCAGCTGACCACACAGCAATTCACACCTTGCCCTGATAAGCATATTTTTATGATTTGGCAGGTATAATCCGTGCCCAGTAATGACAACGTAAAAGTAATTAAGTAGATGTTAAGAAAAGTTCAGACACATTTAGTTGTATTCCCTTTTTCATAGAAACTAACCCCCTTATTCATAAAAACGAATGCAACGCTAAAATATAGTTCAAGCAATTGACGTTTTATGTCACTTACTCGTAAATGGCGGTAGCAACATGAATGAAAGCGACAAAGCGCTACAAAAGTTAACGTGTTGTTGAAGAGCTGTTTAAGTTTTTATGAATAGTTAACTACTGAAGTGCCCTGCCAAGCACTTGCAAATGTTGACAGCTACAAGAATGAGAGTGTCAAAGTCTTTTAGTAGACCAGTAAGAAGGTAATGTTACTTAACACGTTCCCTGCCCATTAAATATCACAATTGAAAATCCATTGCTATTAATCACATGTGGCTCATGGGACAGAGAATGTGTTAAGTTGTTTTAATTTTATCTTAATTTTGCAGCTTCTGTTTCCACATATACTGTGCGGAAAAAAATGTCCGTTCCATAGTAAGTTAGGGTTCGGCAGAGCGTGGGTTCCGCAGTCATGAGGAGAATGACGACCCCTTGTTATGATGCTTGCAAATTAGATTCCTGCTGACGAAGCCCATCCAAATGAGGTTATCGCGAGATATGAAAACGGAATTAGGAGTTAGAGCCTTAGTTATTAAGGATAACGAAACTTAACAGGAATAATATTTACAAATCGTAGACATCAATTTTCTTGAGAAACCATGAACTTTTTTCGGGATATTTTAAAAATACGTAAGTCTGTCTTATTAAGAGTCTGTGGCTGTAAGGTTGGAAGAGCAACCAATAAATAGGTATGGTAAGAAAATACAAAAAAAAACAGAGTAATTCTAGAAACAGAGGCTTAGCGCATACCCATATTACACTGCAGATTTAAAACCGCTGACTTTAAAAAATAGAGTTAAAAAACTAACCGGAACACGTTAAGCCACTCATAAAAACAATATTCCATATAGCAATAAAACCGTTAATTGTGACGTTATATAAATCACTGAAATAAATAACTGTTGCACAACCGAAGTGGGAAAAACTTATATGAATTTTACGAGCAGCAAATCACATTTCTTTATTCTCGTGTCAGAAAGACTGTATTTTCATTTTTATGAGTTAAGTTTCGAACATACGGTTGTTTATGTATTGGTATTGTCTTGCAACCTGATATTTCTTTACGTAAGTATCTAGGTACTTTTTAAAGAGTATTAAATAAGGCTTCAGGTCTCAGGTTGGCCTTTTGTTAGATGTTAACATTCACAGTGTGGTCGCGACACGTCAGTCGGGCCCAACTGCTTAGCGTGTCTTCCGAAGCCCAGAACTGTTCAAATTACGTGAATAATTTTAAGTTGTGGTATTCAACCCACCGCTGAGCCCACGGGCACTTTAACAAAGCACCTAAATAATTCGAATTATTTAAATTCACGTGCTTTTGTTGTTCTTTGTACTACCTATTTCCACGTTTGAGTTAAAATTACAAGTCACAGGCTATCTGGTGCTAAGTTCAGGCTCTTATCTGCTTTGGATTCCAAAAATAAGCCGAAGGCCTACCAATCAATGATATCTCTTCAAGTACCTACTTACCTAACCTACTGACTTATGTAACGCTTTACTTTCTTCAATTGCTATTGGCTTAGTTCTTTATTCATTGCACTAATTTAAAAGTACAAATAGCGTACTAAATGCTAATATTATCCAACAGTTGAGGCCAAATAAAGAAATTAATGGTGATGCAGTCAGTTCACACCGACAAGTTGCAACGCTAAGCCAACAGCATTTATGTTTCGCACAGTGGTTAGCTTTCAATATGAACTTACTTGTGCATACATAAACGGCCTATATACGTCCCACTGCTGGGCACCGGCCTCAACCACCTCAACTATAAGGTGGATTGAGCCATACGTGTTGGACACGCGGGCTCAGTGCGGATTGTTGGAGGGGTGTAAAGTTAGTGAGCAACCTTAATGTCAGATGTTATCAAACCGCCCTATGGCCTCCGACTAGGCTTAACGACTGACATCTAACGACGTCAGCCGGGACCAACTGCATAACGTGCCTTCCGAAGCACGGAGATGCCCGAAATAGACATGACTAAATTGCGGTCGGGGTGGTCACCCATCCCATTTCCGACCCGGCGTGAGTTACTTTACAACAGCGATCGTCGCCGATCACTGTCACAACTGCGCCACGGGCACCCTTACTTGTGCATTGAAGATTAAATAGATGCCAACTAAGCCCTTACGTTGACAATTGGTTGTACCACCTTAAAGTCCAAGAATACGTTAAAGATGAGGTGTGGCCTACAATGGGTAGTTGTATGATGAAACATGGTGCTCAGAATACTCAAGAATCAAGATGAATTACAAATTGTAAACGTTTTTTAAGGATTTGAAATTTAATGATAATGATCCAAGCGACAGCTTGGACACCGCGATTTGGATTCAAATTAGAACTTTATTTCCTTCGTTGAAGTTTTAATATCCTCCACCAAATATTGTCTTGCGCTCCGCTGCGCACAGTTCGGTGCGCAGTGCTTGGTGCTTAGGAAGAGGGACAACAATGGCGCGCGTTGCGCGGGTCGCGGCGATCTGGCACATGCGCTGCGCCGGCGCATGGCAACCGGCGGCTGCGGCACAGTGCAGGAGAAGTGCACCGACTTTGATCGATTTTAAATTTCGAACGTGTACAAAATGGAATGTATAGTTGTGAGAGTGAGTTTTATTATTGGAGCTAATTTCGTCGGCGTATTTCCACCATCGGCACACCAGACATACATGAGGTTTCAACCCCTCATCATCAACTGCCTCTGCGTTTATTTCATGAAGGAACACATTGACGTTTTTGATATTCCATCCATAATGCATGAAGCATTATACCTCTTTTATTTTGCGCGAATAGATCAGGACCTCATTTCCCGCATATATTCTAAACTATTTTAAAATGTGTCTCTCAAAGGTAAGAATTAATCAGTATTTACTTAGGCAGATAATATGTGAGATCATAGACCACTTCGATACTACCACTGAGATCGTGTTCAACTATGTTAAAAAAGATTTCCAAAGAAAGAGTTGCGATAGTAAAAGGAGATAAAATATGTATTTTCAAAAATATCGCTACTTATTGAGTCACTACAGCAGTTTTGACAAGGCATGATGTCCAAAGTAAGTAAGTCTTTATGAAGTGTATTTTTTTTGGTCTATTTATTTATTTATTTATTTATTTATTTATTTAATCAGTAACAATAGTTGGCTCACAGTCTACAACCAAAACGCTAACTAAAGATAGGAAAACCAGAGAAAGGGATAATGCATTATCCCTAATTCTAAAAAATAAAATAACCTATTAAAATGCTAACTATCTTAAATAATTGGTCAAGAATACCCTTAGACTAGATACAACAGTACTTATGCTATCGTGAAAAATGTCAATATGTTGGAACTCGTATGTGAACCGATTTAGAAGTGATACGGCTCTGCTCGTAGGCGAATTAGCGGCGTGGACAGTTCGCTGGACCGAACCTGAGAACAGATGATGTCGGCGACGATTCCCAGTGCGAATGTAATTGTTTGGAACAAACAGGCCCAGGGCCGCCAAAGCTTTTGGATTATTGATCTTATTGTGAAGTATTTGGTAATAGTAAATGACCAACAATAATTTACGTCTGAGCTGCAGTGTGTCCACCCCGATCATTCCAGCTACAAATAGTGAAGGGAAAAGGTATGGGTAGTACCCATACATACGTTTGTATACATGTCTAGCGAATTTACGCTGAAGTCTCTCAATCATCAAGGTGTGATTTGCTACACTCGGATCCCATACTATAGCACCAAATTCAAGCTTACTACGGACAAAAGCGTTATATAACATAATTGCAATCCGTACGTCTGGAAATTGTGAAGCAGTTCTCATTATAAAACCTAGTAGTTTATTAGCTTCTTTGCAAACCGAAAGCATGTGTTCGCGAAAATCAAGCTTGGCATCAAGAGTGAGTCCGAGATCCCGAATAGAATTTACCCTGGCCAAAGGAGATTTGTCCAAAGAATATTGATGCGTCAAAGGCTTTCGTGACCTAGAGAAGGATACTACTTTACACTTTGCAACATTAAGGGAAAGTCTATTAGACCGACTCCATTCCGCAACTGAATCGGTATCATGCTGCAGATCCATACAGTCAGCGAGGACCTTCACTAGCCGCACTGAGTACTTCCGGAAGGTCATTGATCATAATCAAGAACAGGGTGGGGCCCAGTGTACTACCCTGACTCACACCAGATCTTGTGTAATATTCTTCAGACCTATGCATTTTTAGCTGTACATACTGCCGCCTGTCGCTTAGGTAATGTGCGAAAAGCCTTAATAGTTTTGGTGTAATCCCAAGAGTTGATAGCTTAACCAACAGAACATCATTGTCAACCAAATCAAACGCACGCCTGAAATCAAGGAACACAGCGTCAACCTGTCCTCCCGATTCCATGCTTGTGGCGACTGAGTCAACGAATGTGACAAGGTTCGTATTTGTCGAGCGAGCGACGCGGAAACCATGTTGCGAATCATGATATCTGGATTCTATCTGGCGAGTGATGTAGTAATTTATAATCGACTCGAATATTTTCGCGAAAACACATAGAACAGCTATCGGCCTATGTGAAGTTACATCGGAAGATGACGAAATTTTGGGTACGGGGACAACCCTGGACAGTTTCCACCTAGAAGGATAGGAAGACGTAGTCAGGGAGAGATTAAAAATATAAAGAAGCGGTTCCTCCAAAGCAGATGAACAGTCCTTTACCAAAAAAGTAGGTATAGCGTCTGGACCGGCCGCAGATGATGCTTTTAGGCGACGAATAGCACGGCGCACATCCGCTACCGTAATCATGTCCAACCCAACGAGCCAAGAGTCTCCAGCCCTTGCCAAAGAAGAATCCCACATGGCCGCATCCACATCCAACGAAGGAACGTTGCTGAGGAACACAGAACTGAAGTATTCAGCAAACGCTGAAGCTGCCTCCTGACCACCCACTGTCTTTCCATCAAATGTATACTCATTTGTCAAGTTCCTATGATTGCGTTTCTCTCTAACATGTTTCCAAAACAATGCAGGATCACGCCTGATGTTGGAACCGACAGATTCAATATATTGGGTATACGCATCACTTATGAGCTCTTTGATATGGGTTCTATAGTACTTGAAGACTTCATGATTGAACTGAAGGCCCAACTCCCTATATTTACAGAGGTGAAAGTATTTAACTTTTAACTTACGAATAATTTCTGGGGTGTACCATACTGGATACTGCCTACGCTGTTGGATACTATTCTTTTTCCTAACTGGCACATGACTGCACACAGCTTCATTAATTTTATTGTAGAATATATCCACTGCTGAGTCCACATTCTGCCCATCAAACATCTCACTCCAATTCAGAACAGACAAAGCAGAGTACAAAGATAAGAAATCTGCCCTACGAAAATTCCAATCAGGAGCATACGCTCTGGCATTAGCTTCTAGAGGCACTACAGGTTGACACACGGTGGGATTGCCCCGCTGCACGGACAATGTTACCTCGAGAGGTGGGTGGTACGTATCAACCGGCACTAGCGGCTCCACATCATCAGAAATGCTGACATTAACCGATTTAAAGTTGCACAACACAAGATCCAACATACTGCCATGTGAGTTGAAATAAACATTTATTTGTCGCAACTTACAAAACTCTGTAAACAAATCAAATTGAAATTTCACATTGGAACTACATGAGTGCAAGTTAAAGTCTCCAATAATTAATATATCAACAAGGGTTGAGTATTTACATACAGCACTTTCAATACAAATTAGAACATCCAAGTATTGTTTATCACTATAACTAGGGGGTAAGTATACAACAACCACTAAAATTTTTAGATATTTACCCGATATCTTAACAAAAAGTATTTCTTTATCGTCTGTTAATCCATCCACATCAGTGATCAATTTAGGCGTATAATGATCTCGCACAGCCAAAAGGACCCCGCCCCAGCCAGCATCGCCCGCACGGTCCCGGCGTAGTACCAGATACCCTGGGGGGAACAGTTCCCCACTGGACACTGAGCTATTCAAAAAAGTCTCAGTGAGAGCCAGAATGTCACAGTGGTTCGACGCGATATTATTGTAGAAGGTTGCAGTTTTACTCCTTAGGCCCCTGACGTTCTGGTAGTACAGGTGTACGCTCCTCACTCTGCTTTTGTCCGTCCTTGCTTTTGGACCGAAAGGACTGCCTCCATGGCTTGACGCAAATATTCTCAGCCCAATTGGCAGGTGACAAAATAATATCCGCCAACCTGGACGGGACGTCCAACTTGAAAGACGCGTAGTTTCCTCTAGCTTTGAGAGTTTCCACCTTGTAAGTAGTATCCTCAGTTATGGAGTTAAGATGATCGCGAACTTGATCCTCGGTGGTGCCAACCTTAACAAAGTAAAGATGCAAATACTGACGACGATTAGCAGCTTCCAACTGGGTGGTTCCAGGGGCGGCAGCGCCTCTCGTTATTCCAAGGGCGGCACTAAAGCGGCTCTTCCTGTTCACTGTGGTCCACTGAAGGCTCTCGTCTCCACTTGCGTGCGAAATAGTAGTAGGCCTGCTCGCTGATGGCTTGCTCGTTGATGGCTTGCTCGGAATTGGTGGCTGTACACAGCTTTGTTTTGGATCCATACTGGAATCTGTGCCACCCGGAGTAGGCCAAGGCTGGATGGTGAAAGGGATTTAATAATCGTCTGATCCCCTGCCTCACAGGCGCTTATTTGAGGGCCTGGGTTTTGCGAAGGCTTCAGTCGGGTCTCGAGTGCAGATACTCTGTCATTCAGTTCAGCTATTGTTTTGCGCAGCGGCAAGGTAGCTTGTGCGGTTTGTTCAGCAACGACTTTCGCAATCAAGAGTGACATCTTGTCTTCCATAATACGCTCGAACTCATCACGTATAACGGATCGCATATTATCCAGGTAGTAGCTGTGACCCGAGTGCCCCGTCGAACATTCACATTGTCTGTTTCGCTGCCACTGCCACACGACACAGGACTCAACTCACACGGGATTACTTTTGCTCGGGCCTCAGAGCCACAAGCAGGGCCCACTGGTGTATGGGTATTATTTAATTTAGGTTGTCTACATAAGCACCCAAAGCATGTCCAAGCATTTTCTTTCTCATTAAGTAGTGCAAAGCGTGCTTCGGAAACATTTGCACACTGAAGATCATATATTTGTGCGCATAATGAACAAGTTAAATAGTCTATAGATGGTCATTATAGTACCGCGGCATCCCCCGCAAATCAGTACTTTACTTGCCATTACAGGAATGCTCCAAACTCCGATTTATTCGACTGCGATAAGGTAGGTAGGTATACAGTACTATACTTGAAAACATGGTAATGGTAGTTAGTTATCCAATTCTGTATTAAATACTGTGTCGTTTTCCAAATAAAATAAAATAAATATATAAAATAGAAACCCAGCTACCACAACAGCGTAAAAGTTTCCGATTATTAAAATGCAGCTTACCGTTTCCATTTACACTGTGGCGCACACCGTGCAATCGCAAACCTATAATTACACTGTGGTAACAAAAGAGTTTCACATGGCAACAGTCACGCATTGCCTGATAAAAACGCCGTTTTTGCCGACTCTCTTTGTTCTGTTATGTTAAATTCGGACTGTGCTGGTATTGTTAAAGTATTCTAAAAAAGGTGGAAATTATCCAGTGCATTTAATGAACGCGTTTTATTTGTTACTTTAATAAAGTTGAACACCTTTGTCCTCAGTGTGACATTTAGAAGAATTGCCCCTTTTAAGCAAGACAGATTTTTGCCGTTAAAATCGTAATTTTAGGTTCTTTGTTTGTGTTCTGTGCAATGTTAGCAGACTACTTACTTACGATACACACAAACTATTTCTTGCCATTCATCATCAAAGAAATCGCTGATCGCTGATGATAGCAACACACGCCGGGTTGGAAATGGGATGGGTGACCACCCCGACCGAAATTGAGTGATATGTACTTATTTCGGGCATCTCAGTGCTTCGGCAGGCACGTTAAGCAGTTGGTCACGGTTGACGTCGCTAGACGTCAGTCGTTAAGCCTGTTAGAGGCCTTAGGGCGGCTTGATAACATCTGACATTAAGGTTGCTCACTAACCTTACACCCCTACAACACTTCGCATTGAGCCCGCGTGTTGGAGTATGACTTGTTCCACCTCATAGTTGAGGTGAGGCCTGTGCCCAGTGGGACGTAAGTATATGTATAGGTCATTTATGTTATGTTATGTACCATCAAATGCTTCGATTAGGGACGAGTAGTTAGAAAGAGGCTAACGTTATGAAGCGGTAGTTTCTAGTACTATTTTAGAAACAAACAAATGAATCAAAAAGTAGTCGTCTCAAGTTAACTTTGTAGGTTCTCTGTGACATGTACTTCTGCATCTTACTGCGTCGACAACAAAGTTGCAACGCCGCAGTTATAATCTGCAGCGAGTGCCCGATCACAAGAAGCCGTAGACTGATCGTCTGCCAGACCACAGTAAACAGAGAACAGTAAAATATCTACATACAAACGTGCCGCTCTCGGTTTGAATGAGTGCGTTCCCGTCGCGCGCCGTTTCGGCACGGCACGGCACTATACCCATATTTTAATATGGGAGAATAAGGTACAGTATAAACAATAGGTTATCTATGGCCGCCCGACGAGTTATTAGCCTAGCGTGTGCGTGACGCACACATTCAAACCGAGAGCGGCGCGTTTGTATGTAGATATTTTACTATTCTCTGTGTACTGTGAATAAGGTGGCGGCAGTACGTACGGGCTGTGCCGCATGTCTGTGAGCACGCTAGGCTCACAGACATGCGGGCGGGCGGCCGTAGTTAACCTACTGTTATGTTTACTGTGGCCAGACTGCTTACCGGTCTCACTTCTAATTGGATCTAGGTGTTATCCTGTTCGCACTGCAGTTATTACGTACTTATTCGATAAGGGTTCGTGTTGGTGTAGGGGAGACGTTGTCGCCAGGCTTTATAAGGTAGATCATACTAAAGCAGAAAGTTCTAGACAGCAAACGCCACGATTATATCCCAAAAGGGTAAGTAGTTAGAGAAAGTTATAGATTTCGGAACGTTCAAAAGCTCTCTCTTCAATGGCATGGCAATCGGCAGTCTACCAGGTTGCTTGGGTTTTTTATCGATGTTTTCTACCAGTGGAGAGGCAGCCGCTGGTTGTAAATTAACACAAAATAGGTGGTTCAGTCAGAGTTGAAGTCGTAGCCGCACGCGCTCCGAGTCACAATCACAATGCTAAACCACTCGCCACGAAGCTCTCAACAATTAAGACGAATAAACACTACCTATGTTACCTACACAGCTGTACTTACAAATAATTCCGACGTGCATAATTATCTTTCATTACTTGATTTTCTTCTTTCTTAATTATTTTCAAATTAAATATTTGATTTTTCAATAATAATTTTTATTTTTATGGCGTCATCTGAGCTTTATTTCACCAAATACAGTTGTTTTATTATTACATTCTAGCCTGGGGGGCTAAAACGGTAACATTTTAGCATTTCATATTATGAATCATCTAACTGACGTTTCATCTAGGCCGCGGTCCGTTTCGAGTCAAAAGTGAGTAATAGCGCGCTGACGTCGCTCACGTTCATACAATTTATCAATTCGGGATGCGTGTCAGCGCGCTGTTACTCACTTTTGACTCGAAACGGACCGCGGTCTAGATGAAACGTCAAATAGATGATTCATAATATGAAATGCTAAAATGTTGCTGTTTTAGCCCCCCTGGTTTGTGTTTCATCCAAGTTTTAAAGAAAGACTTTAGTTTAATGATTTCCAAGAGCCAAGTAGCAAGTCAAGATTCGCACCTACACCGCGATGTTGACCAATTCATTAGCTACTCCGTATCGGTTACGGTGCTAACGCAGTACGCAAATATTTTGCACCAAAATCGGCGCCCGCGCAACTAGGTTAGGGCTGCCATAAGCCAAAGCATTTATGGTAGCTTGATGATTACATAAGTGGTAATTGACAGGTTTTAAGACATTTGAAGCGATCGAGGACAGCGTTGTGGCCTAGTGGTTCAGAACCAGTGGCAGTGGCTTTGAACCCCTGTAGTCCCGAGTGTGGTGGCTTGAAACCCTACAGGGGTTCAGTCACGAGTTCAGGTCTGGCCGGAACACCTACTTTGTGTTCGTTGTATATTTTCGGTGAACTCTTTGGTTCATCAAAACACCTATTGGCAAAAGCTAAGCCACTCACCAGCCACCACGTCGGATTCAAAATTAGCAAGGCAAAATGTGGCTTCTGAATTACCCCGTTTTCAGATGTTATCAAGTCGCCTGAAGACCTGTGACTAGGCTTGAAAACGGACATCTGGTGACGTCAGCCGAGACAAATTTCATAACGTGCCTACCGTCCGAAGTACGCCTGAAAAACACATCACTGAATTTAGTCCGTCGTGCTCACCCATCCCATGAACCGACTTGGCTTGCGATGCTTATCAAAGTCGATCGTTACCTGTCTGCTGTTGAATATGCACCACGACACCGTGATTAGTCAAAGATTTCGAAAGATTTTAAATTGTTTTATTTAACCCTTGAAGCAATATCAAAATCCTATTATTGTCAACCCTATTACCTGCACTAAATTCACCTAGCAACAGCGGCTGCGCAAGAGTCGCTAGTCGCGGCAAGAGAGCGATTGCGAAAAAACGGCGAGTACAGTTAGTCAAATGAAATTATGTACGGTTGGTGATTAGAACGCTCTGTTGCCACGCGGGTTCAATGATACGAGATTTTAACGATTGATAGCTTTGGAATTAAACTTTAGAAGCATTGGCGTTTTATTGGCAAAAGTATTTATTAGAGTGCGTTTTTTAAATGACGTGTTAAACATAATTGTACCACTGTTTCTTTTAAAACTTATTTGACTGTGAGTACCCAAAAAACGTGCACGGATCGTTATTTATTAATGTTCAGTATCTACTTCATTGGAATTTTCCCATTCACTCTTGAAGAGTTTAAAAGTTCCATAAATCATAAAAACCCGTTCAATATTATAAACAACAGTAGGTATATTGGAAATGCTGTTACACAACGAACAACTGGAAATATTGAAAAGACTTGAAAATCCACGCCTGATTTAGTCAGCATCTCCTCGGTTGCTGATCAGCAGAATTCCTGCTCCACTGAGAGCAAGTCTGCAGATGCTGTCACGGTCACGGTCAGCAGTTTTGAATTCTGATCGTCGTCGCGTACTGCACGTGTTGGGCCTCGTGCTATGAACGTGCAAAAGAAGTGATGTGAACGTGCTGCTTGGGAAGATTTTCTTTGAATGATATTTAGATTATACTTTTGACCACTTGCCATCAGGTAACTTTCAAGAAACCCTGATTTGGATCTATTCAAAATCAGAGGTCTTTTTACTAGGTAATTGATTTTCAGCTCTCTTTAAATGGATACGTAAAACCAGGGGCAATACTCGCTAGTTGCCGATCCTGTTAGGAAAACCTCGGCAGGGAATTGAATCTCAAATTTATTTTACCTGGGAAGGAAACATTTCCGAACTGTGGAAACCCTGATGATGGCGAGCGGTGCGATAGTAGGAAGTATCTGTGAGCATCATACTCGTAAGTATCAAGTAATTCTTCAGACCAAAACCTGTTGAAAAACGGGTTTTATTAAATAAAATAATTAAAAATGTTAAATAAATTACTAGACCCAATGTATATAAGAAATCAACTTTATCAAGCTGACTTTTTTAGCACAGCAACCCGGAAAATGGAAAAGTGACAAGTTATGTAGATCAAAGACGTTCATCGTGCTTTGTCTTTCGATGAACTTTCAATACCCACACCTCCATTCTCGGCATACTGCTATATTTCGAGAATCCAACTGGTACCGAACAAAAACAATTGACAATTAAATCATAAAACACTACAATTAGTGCTTCGGAACCGCGCTTACCGAGAATGGGTAACGGAAAACCACACACAACGCGGGAACCGAGCAAAGAGTAACTAGGTAAAGTGTTATAGAAGCGTCACACATTTATTGTGTCAGCGTCATCACTTATCAACCTATTCTTAATCACGGACATAAGCTTATGTTCACCTGGAAGCTTCCAGCAGATCCCTTCACAAGTTGCCACTTCACCGAGCAGGAGGGCGCCCCATACTGGATA
Organism: Udea ferrugalis; assembly: GCA_950022985.1. Taxonomy (NCBI): domain Eukaryota; kingdom Metazoa; phylum Arthropoda; class Insecta; order Lepidoptera; family Crambidae; genus Udea; species Udea ferrugalis. Next base: position 472,112 of record OX465532.1, on the reverse strand, counting down.
CGCTTGCCAAGAACAGGTCTTAAAACAGAGCTATATTTTTATGTGTCGCCTTTGCGTTGCTTGCATGGCTTGAAAGAAGGGATACGCTTTTTTCTTGAAGGGATGTCCTGAAGGCATGTCTCTAGTGGCTTTAATAATGAACGAAGCATCCATAAGTTCACACTTCACCGAGCGAATTTAAAACAAATTTGAACTAGAGAATAGAGCCTACTGTTGTTATTTGGGTTGGCTTTGGCTTAGGCCAAAGTCAATAAGTTGGAATGAGTTGAGGCTAGAACTGTACTAGGGTCTAAACGTCATCTTTATCTTGATTTGTTTAATTTGCTTCAAAGAAATATTGAAAAATGAATTGCACACTTAATACAAATTGGCGATTCTGTTCCGCGCTGCTCATGGTTTCTATAGTTTGATTGTTAACTTCATGACTCATTTACGCTAGCTGATGGACAGTTAATGATTAGATGAAAGAAGCCGCTCATTCGCCATGCGCGGGCGCACCTAGATCTGTTTGTTAGATAACGTGGATAACGCATCTGGAACGTTTAGGTACACAAGATGCGAGAAATCATGATCTCATTACTAGCTGGTGCACACGTGGTACCTGGTACCTGTTCACTACTCAATTCAAGAGACCTCTCCGAGCAAGATGGTGGTTTGGCTGGAAGATTTACGCAGACTTGCTGTGAAGCCCTGGGCTGTGTGAATGATGGATCCTGGACACAAAGCTGAAGCCACATGCTAAACAGGCGTCACGGTGCCATATTGTAGCATCTCATGCATATCCTCAGAGAAATGGTTCATCCCTCAATGGTATGGTGGTGGTAGGATCAGAAGGGAGATGAGTGACGCCTCTCATCACTGCAGTACCACAGACGATAAGGCATAGCACACTCTGGAGGTATGCCTAGCTCTGGTAAAAGAGGTCGAAGCATTCACCGCCTTGTTCGGATAGGGATTTCACGCTAACATTAGTGGTTAAATGCAGGCAGTGAAAGCGAACTTTGGACTTTGGTGCTTAAAGCGCCAATGTCGAAGCAGGCGAGGAAGCCGGGGTAAAGGTGTCTAACAACAGTAACAACCCCTATATTAAATGTGTCGATAGGTTGCAGTGCTTACCATGAGGCGGTCCTAACGCTTGCTTTCCAAAGTCGTATAAAAAAGATAGTTATTCAATATACCTCTAAGAAGTAAAATGTTAGATTGATTTGTTTAACTGCTTGCTCATTGTGATCTAAAATACTTTTCTGTAAAACTTCTATTTTAGGATACCTAACATTTTAGTTATCAAACTATCGTTTTTCTAAGTGACTAAGGTGTTTTCGTATATTCATTATCTAACCAAAACTAGAAACAAAGTACGTTTAAATGTGTTATTCTGTGTGTGAGTCACATGGGTCATGACATTCAATTTGAATATGCAAACCAATCGAACGGTCTATTCGCAACAACAACTAGGTACCTACCTACCTACCGACACAATACTTAATGCTACCGACGAAAATATAGCAAAGACTTTATGTAAGTAGGTAGTTCTGACTTACTCCACCGGCTTAGTGACCTTGGTTTTTGTGTTGGAGTTATAGTATGAGATTGCTTCTGCGCAAAAACGTTTACCCAACGAAGATACGAGTAACGCGCAGACACGCATGCGGTTTGTCTTGGTAAGCGGTTAATCGCTGTGCTTCTGACTACCCCGTTTGGGATAAGGTCAGGATGGTTTGTATGTATGTCTAGGGCGGTGAAATAGCCGAATATGTCCCCCATTTTTCCAGAGGAATGTAGATACTTAGGGGGTTCTGATGACGATAAATTTATTCTAAAGTAGCGATAGACACTCACCAGTGGTCCTGAAATTTGTTGTTCACGAGTGTTAATATTGCGGTTTATTCCCTGTGGGACCACGGGGAAATGTGTTTTTCAATGGAACCTTCGACGGGGTGGGACTACGAGGAATTTATTGTTTGTTTATAATCCGGAAAATGTTCAAGAGCCAGTGACACACAATACGGATATTATTCTAATATTATAAAGCTGAGGAGTTTGTTTGTTGAACATCTTGATTCTTAGCGGAAACCTATCGTATTTTCAAAATAACAAAATAATGATATCGCGGATGTATTGGGTACAGACTATCTGTGCTGTGACAGATTAAATACCAAGCTGCGGGTAAATCTGCTCATATTTATTTCCAAACCGTTTAAAATCGAATTTGTGACTCAAACATAACCTTCAATGTGTAAATTTAAAACCGATCTGACGCTATATTTAGAACAAATTGGTATTGCATTTAATCTGCACATTTTTCCTTTGTTTTTGTACGTTGAATCTATTGTCGATACAAAATCACATTCTACCTTGACCTTTCAAAAATGTTTGGTCTTTCGTTGTTTCTATGTTTTAATAAAATAAAGTAGTATGAAAATTGGTAGGATTTCCTTCTCAGCAGTCAAACTAATACCAATGCCTAGCTATCTTGAGAGGATGAATCAGTGGCGCCGGCGAATTTTTTAAGCTAGCACTATTTGGGTAGTGGGATAGGCAGACCACCCTAAATTAAGTTTTAGTGTCTAAATAAAATCAAATACTATCCATAATTTATAAAATAAATACTAGAACAAAAAAATGACCAAATCTCTTTACTCTTGAAGAGTAGCTTAATAAGGGGTGTTCTCGCAAAAAAATCCAATGTTTAAAGTGCTGTTTCCTCTATTTATTTACTGGTTGTCTGGTGTTTTATAAACTGTGTCGTCGTTTGCCGCGCGGGCCGCCCGTGTGGGAGAAAATTCTCACGGTGCGCTACTAAGAAAATTGCGAATCGTATTCTTTCGAGCGATTTTAACTAACTGATATGTAATTTTCTTTTGTAAATGACCTGTCTATTGTTATTATGGAATCATTTGGCAATGCTGAGTGTTTTTATGATTGTTTGTAATCACTAACATATCAGAATTCTATATTTTATCCGTTGACGCTACTGCAATGCCACCTATAACATACATGCCATAAGGTCGTTAGGATTTTCAACACACTACGACCCTCTGCAGGTGGAGTTAAAATCACGAATTTTAGTCATTACTTATATGACTAAAACCGCTGTAGATTGACATCAAACGTTTTTGATAACTCACTCATTGTCTTTTTGTTTTTGTATTTATTGCAAACTAAATAAATTATTAATTTAAAACAACTTTATAAACGCACAATTTTATACCTGCTGTACAGATTAGGTAGAACTAGTTTTCCTTATGTATTTTTAACTACAGCTAACTCAACCAAAGACCGGATTAAGATATCGCGATAGAACAGCTGTGTTTGAATAATGAATGTTTTCATTATCATCATCGTATGATGCAACAAATCATTTGTTTTCAAGCGCACGTTTACCAGCAACATACCCTGAATTGGGCACTTCACAACAACAGATCCATCATCACCTAGTCTCTAACAAGTTTAAACAGCTACGCAAACAAATTGCGGGTACATTCGTGGAATTTTTGCCCAATTAGCTGCTTTCGGATGTCCGCTTGCCTGACCTGGGGCTGATGCACCTCCTTGTTAAAAGATACTGTATAGTCAAAAGCACATCAGGTGACCAAACTTCCGTTTTTCTCTCGCTCTTGCTAGAAGTCTGTATTTTTTTATTTATTTTCGGAAGACCTTACATTAATGTGAACAATCCTGAAAGAGTTACTTCATGAGTATTAAAAACTACCCGAAATATCACTATTGGAAATACATATTTTTGGATTTGCCCACCCCAGTTTGCATGCCTATTGTGGCCTCATTTTGAAACAAATTTTGATTGTTTTTTTTTTTTTTATATGTAATAGGGAGCAAACGAGCTAGAGGGTCACCTGAACCTGTTTCACGAAAAAAAACATGCAAAATTACTTATAGGCGTCTACCCCATAGTCAATTGAGCCTCAAAATAACCTAAAAGCCATGAGTCATCTCAGCCATGAGCCGCACACCAGCCGCGTTGCATCAGGCTCGTCTTGGCTCGCGCAGTCAGCTGGCTCGTTGCGTCAGCCGGAAGACGTGCGTCCACACCACCGCCGAGGGTCTTACGAAATCTTTCCACCATTTATCGTAATTTCACGATCTTACTCGTAGATACACTCATTACGCTATCATGAGCGCTGAACAGGTTAATTGTGATAAGACTGAGGTATACTTAGTTGACCATTATGATAACTCTTTTGAGGTTAAGTACCTGGAAGGTAACTAAATAAGAAGTTATTTAATGATATTTCTGTTACGGAATCCTCTATATTGTTAATTTAATGTTCTAACTATTGTGCTGAGTCCTTGACTTTTCACTTAGGTACCTATTTATTTATTTAAACTGAAAGATAATAACAGGTTTTCCCATTATTTAAATTTCAAGTGGGTGACATCATCTTTTATTGTTTACAGTGTAAATAAAGAAAGATACAACTTTGAAAATTTTTACATTATAAGGTTGAAAGAAAATCGGTTACAATCGACATTGCGGTATTGTACAAAACAAAATAAGAATCATTTATTCGTGTGGAAATACCAATCTGTTGTTATTGTTGTTCTATTTTCTGAAATTAGCTCGCTTGTATAACGACCTTGTTAAGCAATTTCCTAAAATGGACATTAACCATCAAAGCCTTAGGGAATTTTTGGGGGTTTTGAAGACCTGTGAGTGATTGACGCACCTCTAGTTTAGTTTAGATTTTAAGTCAACTTTGTTAATTACTTTTACTTTTAATAAGATTTTGTTATACATTTTGTTTCGTTGCTTTGTTTAGTTTATTTATTTATTTATCAAACACAATTAAACGGGCTTAACCCAGTAACATAAGTATATACCTACTAAGTTCGTTTTTATATGTTTTAATTTACAAATTAGTTATTAGTTATTTTATACGCATGTTGTGTTTACCTGTAATAAAATTGTAGAAACAGTTAGCTATAAGCAATATTGTGTTTTTGTGTTGATTTTGATTGCTGATTTCTGTGTTGGTAAACCAATAAATAAATAAATTAAATAAAAGTGATTTGTACACACCTATTCATTAGAATCCAGAAATCATAATTAAAAGCATAAGTAAAAGATTATTTTCTCGTAATTACTAATTATATTCTCAGGCCCGTATAAAATGAATAAATTAATATCACTGGGCACGGTGCGGCGCCAAATTAAGCAAACCTTGCACTTTTTCTTGTAAATACATACTTAATACACACATCAAAAGTGTCTAGGGATATCTCAAGCATTTTCATACAAAGTATAGCTATTTGAGAGGCTGTAAAAATTAAAATATTGATACCAACGTAGAAATTTTTAGAACACAGAAACTGCTATATCTGCCCTTTCAGATTGTAAAGAAATTCATTGTAGAAGCATTATTGTACAATCGTAAGGACGTTAAAAAAAGACAGATTTTTCTTTTAAAAGGTGTCAACATTTTAGCAAAATCAATTGTTTTTTTTGTAATATTCTTAACCTTTATCTTATGCCTCTGTCCTCGCGTTATTCTAAGATAATGCTAAACTTGTAAACAAACTTAACTTTATGAAATATTTGAAAAATGATATCCCTAGACAGTCTTGATGTGTGTAGATATATGTAAATCATCCAGACCACTACAAACCGTTTACACGAATGCTTGTACTGTACGGGAGCCGAACTTGCGACCTTTTCGCGCCACTTGTTTCCGTGTACAGGGGCACCTTATGCCGCTGACAAAAGGCATACCGATTTTGCAACGGTTTTGTAAAGGTGGATGTGGTGGTGGATGAAGGAGGATGTGTGCGCTTCTGTACGTCATTCATATCTCAATGTCATGTGCCAGTTTACGAATTCGTGAAGTATGAACCTTTTTTTTTTTATTTTTTGAAGTATGAACCTAACGTATCTTCCTCTTTTTCTTTGAATTAATCATTTCAATGACAATTTCAAGCTTCAACATAGTTAATGTGACAAAGTTCTAAAGTGTTATATTTATTTTTGAAGCTGACCGTAACGTGTAACAAGTTTCCACAGGAAGGTGATAAAAACCGCTACCTACCGTTTCTGTGTGATGATGAGTGATGTAATCCAGCGGTGGCGGTTCGGCGAACCGGTTCGCAGCGGTAGAACTAGTTGTATCGGTCAAAACCGCAAACCATTTGGTAATTTGTCATTTACTTGTTGGTTTGCTTTATCGATTTATCACTTAGTAGTAGTGACTGAAAAATAACTTTAACTAAGTACCTATTAAGAATTCGTCTCTAAATAATGTGTACCTACAAACTATGTAACACTCACGCCATTTTAGTGTCTTGTCTTGAATATTCTGGATTGTAATATTTTTTGGTAGAGACGCATTGCTATTTGGGACCCTTTGAAATCATTTAAACGGGCTTTACTATGAATACTTTACCGAGATTCTGCCAATGAGCCGTTGTTCGAAGAATTCAAGAGGTTTGAAAAGGTATAACTTTATAGACTATCACTAAAATCACTTTTTTCGTACAGAGTACACTTTTCACTAGTGCACCGTAGACATGGGGGGGACTGCCTAAAGACTGATTTTTTCATTATATTGCTGTCCTCATTTGGAAGTAGGTGATAAGCAAGAGGCTTCATTATTTAAGATAACGGCTGACTAAGTTTTTATATAGGGGGTAAGTTTCTGAAAAAAACTTGATTTGTACTTAGAAAAATATTTAATGTACCAAGTGATACGTAAACATAGAAAGTTAACATTAAAATCACATTTAAGCAAAATTAAAAAGGCAAGGGTTGATGAGTGAATATTGAACCCATGCATGACCCTTGGCTAAAGGACCATTAACCAACACGCTAACGGTCCAGTCAAAAATAAGTTAGAAACATTTGTTGTTAATTTCTTCACGAAAATCAGTTACCTATTCTAATGGAAAGTTAAAGAAACTTGGTATTTTAAATACCCTAATACCAAGGAGTAGTAATCAAAAATAAATACAAAGCTAGTATAACAAAATTTCCTTTTTCAATCGCGGCACAAAACAGATGTTATACTCATTGTATCTCGTATAAGTCACACAGGACAGCTATCATACTCCTTATTTATTAAATTTGCTTAAATTCAATAACTTCCTTAGCCTCTATATCAGCAAACATCTGAGCCAACTCCAATTTCAGTGCAATTTGATTCCTCTTGCTGAAACCCTTAAACGTTTCAGCATAGCTCCGGAACAGGTGGTCAGCTGCGTCCAATTGCTGGCCTTCCATTTTAGGCCTCTTGGCCAGTGGCTGGTCTTCTGAATCGGAACTGGGTCGATTAGGAGTTGATGCTGAGGACCTCTCGAAGAAGAATTCTTCTCTCAGCGAACCTTCTACGGATTCTAAAAGCGATTCACCATCGTCTACTGGTGTATTGTTCTGGGGTTTCTCTGCTTGGGCTTGTTTTTTGGGCTCTTTGGTGCTCACGACGCCGTCTAGAAAGGAAAGCTGTTCAGCCCAAGCCCATTTGTCAAATTTCTTCGATTGTACACACAGTTCCACCTCTTTCTTGTATCTGCCGTAGTTGTCTCTGAGGCTCTTCCACTTGACTTTGGCCACGTCTCCTGTGGAAGATAAATTAAATATGAATAAATATCGTGGACATATGATACTATTCTCCATTCATTACAGCATTAGACAGAACTTGACAGAAGTAAAAAAAGGTTCTTTTCAGAATACCTACACTTTGTGGTAAAAGTACAATAAATATTTATAACTTTTAAGAGAAGAAATATTTTAACTTTTTCCGTTAAACATCGATATTTTGTCAACATCGATGAACAAGAATCATCCCTGGGGTGTATTGCCAGTTTGCCACTACCTAGTTCCATTATTTTGCTCCATATTGTACCTACAAGAGTTCCATCATAGAACAAAACAATGGAACTAGTGGCAGTGCCTAGTGGTCACCTATTTATTTATTTGAGAAAAGCAATCTTGAAACTACAGTGATAGAGTCGTAGATGTGTCGTTGGTAGCGTCACTCAAATGAAAAACAAATTACCTAAATTCTATTTTACTGTAGTTCCAAATCCCAATCTCATTGATTGCTTTTCTTGCATACCTACCTACATATTAATCACTCCTGAAAACTGTACAGATACAAACGGTCACGCGTAATATAACCTTATACCAATGGAATAACAGACATATTTCAACAGCTAGGACGAGCAGCTGTCTGTACAGTTAACAACAGCGCATAGCCAGCATTAGTTGAGCTCCAATCTCTATGAGTCTGTACGACTACCTAGGTACGTGCCTGTTGTACCAATTTGTTTGTCCAAAAGCCAGTGTGTTCGTTCATACGCTCTGGAAGAACGTTCTCACACGACGCGCAAAAAACAAAGACAAAAAACGCTAAAAGTTACGGGCGTGACAGAGACAACACTATGATAATAATATCTGAACTGAACCGATCATAACGCCGCGCGCCTCACGTTGTATTTTATAACCTTCGAAGCCGGCTTTTTAAACGTAAATAACAACAAATTAACTACATTTCACGTAAATTAACTAGATAATACGTTGAAAGTTCCGATTTGTCCCATAAACGCAAGCAAATTATCTATAACTATCCTATACGAATCAAAAATAACATCAACAGTCTTATCAAATTATGACTAGACTGGCATTCAAGATAGGCCACTCAATCTTTGGCTCTACAATGACGATATGAACGTTAAATGAACACAATACACTCACCGTTTTCTTTAATTTCCTTTCCGATTTGCTCCCACAACTCGGCCTTGCGAGTTGAGTCCTTATAATGCGGATGCTTCACGTCGTACAAACAGGGGAATTCACGGACGAAATCGATTAGTTTCTGAGTTATATCATGACGCTCGGTCATCTTATTGTGGCGGCTCATGTTTGCCTTGCGTTGGAACTTTGACGCGAGGACACCGGCGTTAACGCTACGGCAGAGCGCCGCGTACTGGGCGAGCGAGCCGGTTGGATGGCCGAGCGCCGCGCCGAGCGCGCTACGAGCGCGTATGTGTGCGTGCAGTGACGTCACGATGAGCGGAATGAAAGGAGTAGGGGCAGGACCAAGGAAGCCATTTAATTCAATATTCGGGAGTTTTTATTTTTAACTAAGCTTAAAGTTAAATATCCTTGTGTCTTTTTGTAAAAATCACAAGTGTCTATAGTAATTTAGGTAAGATACTTATTAGGTTTATTAGGTAAATAGTACCTAACTGACTTTTGTACACTTTTTACTGAAAAGAAGGAAATAAAAATATTCAGGACATCGCATAAAAAGGTGAAAAAACAAAACAAAAGTAGGTAGTAGATATTAGGTCTAACCACCTACTTTCATACCTAGGTATCTTAGGTAATTCTGGGCGCTGTGAAAATTGGGGACGAGTCCTAGATTCAGCAGTGAAAGTCGTAAAACTCCAAATAATAATTCTACTTACTATCAACAGCACCCGAAGAAAACTTTCAGATGTAACAAATAATAATGACAACCTGTCACATTGATGACTTTTCCCACAGACTTTCATAAAAAAACCAAAGTCTGTAACCTCTTTTCACCGAGGAACAACACTTTAAGCTTTTTCAAGAAAGGAAAGTGAGTTTTTTTAAAAGCAGCTGAGCTATAAAGTTGTCACGTGTAAGGAACCTTCATGTTTTAATAAAAACAATATTGAATGTTAGAATAGAATCCGATCCCACGATCCTATTAATTGCGTTTGACATAACCCAGTCTGCCCAGTCAGTAGCCTAAACGGTTGAAAATCTATATAAAAAACGCAATTGTATGTCTGTCACACACAATAGTTTAAACAACCGGTCGGTAAGGACGCACTGTTATTAACATAATCTACGGACAGACAGACAAAAGACATAACAATGGTATATTGGCCAACGTTGTGAGAACAACGCTTGGCTACTGACCTCTTGTTTAGTGTAGTCTGTTCTTTTGGGGTTCAGGGGTTCGGCGTAAAAATAAGAAAACCCCTTGTCAAATGAACAATCTTTTCTTTCCTGTAGCTGAGCGCTACAGTCAGTCCGCTGTCCGGCATGAAATAAGGAAAGTTACTCTTCCCATTTCCAGTTGAAATTACCTGCAATTACCTGGGTAAAGACCGTGGTAAAGACTCATAAGTTGCTTGTATACTTTGTAAAATATAATGTTCCTATCAGCTAAAAATAGGAATACCAGAAAAAACATTCGGTATGTGTTTCAGACGGGGATCGAACCTGCGTCTTCCGCAAACCGGACGGCTGCTTTCTTTGATTAGTAGTGGAAGTCAGAGAGCTGTAGATTTTTTTTACGTCCACTTAAACGAAGTGAAGAGAGAGAGAGAGACAAGAGATAGTAATTTTCCAAAACGCTTTTACGAGCATTGTATTGTCAAACGTAGGCTTTACCATAATATGGTATTTCGTCTGTTTGAAAAAGTTTTTCATGTCTATTTTCTCATAACGTTGGAATTAACTAAAATCTTTTTAGTGTTAATTTCAGTTTAGTTTCGGATGGAACAAACCCATTTTAAAAATTCTCAGTAGCAACGGCTGCTTCGTATAGGTATTTGGACTAAACCCTTGTATTATACGCGATGGTCTCACTTCTTGGTCTCCTTTTAGGGTATTCTGGCGGAAATTTTAGATAAATACAATTAAAAACCATCCCTCAATTAAATGCGACGAAGTTTATTTAAAGGGTTTTAAAAAAACCCCTTGGGACATTGTTATTTGGCGCAAACAATATACTCGTAGGTACCTACCTACTCACATTTGAGTGGTCAATCATGTGATGTAATTATGTGCTCGACTGGCGACGGAAACAAAGTTAAGGGTTTACATTCTGTGTTTCAGTTTTATTGTAAATTAGCATTAGTATTATTAAAAGTATGTTTTATGGTAGAGAGGCGTTCTCATCAACCTTTGCAAAATGGGTCCTAAGCCAGCAGTTCGAGGTCCCATAAGTTCAAGTTGATCGCGAAGTCACGAAGAAACTGAAAAGATAACTCTCCACGACCGAAGTGAGTTTTGGCGCCAACCGGAATAGCAAGTTGTCAAGTGATAACGTCACTGATGGGTCAATAAGCCGATTATACTCATCAGTGACGGTGTTCTCCGCCTCAGGAAGTCGGCAGACTCTATTTCATACAAGAGCTCAAACATCAGGCGTCTCCTGGCTATGAGGTCGAAGCATTGAACCCATGACAGCCACTCGCTGATCACACTGATGAAAGTTGAAACTCCAAGTGGTTTTAACTCGATGCTATTATAGACTAGATTATAAGCAAGTACAAGTGTATAATTTGTGATTATAATCTAAATGCGGGTTTAATGATATACTGCTTACAGCTCACAACAAGGTAATAAAGTATTAAACGCAAGTAGGTACTTAAAAGGCTTTTTTTTAAGTACATAGCGCGATTTTGTTATATATTCATTTCTTAGGTTATCCTAAGAACATTCATTGTAGGTCTGAGAGCTTAGAGGCGGCTTTAGTTACCCAGCGGTATAAAACAATATTTGAAATTACATTTTGAAAAAATGACGATTATTTTTACTTTTTTGGAACCCCTCAGGATATTTTGACAACCTTTGAAGTTTGCAGATGAAAAAAAATAAGTCATCAGGTACTACAAATTTTGTTAAATAAAACAGTCTCCGCTTTGTGCCAAATGACCACGCTCATATACATAACGCGCTTTGCAATAGGAACAAAATATAATATTGTATTCCTAACATAGAAAAACAAGTTTTGAGCATAATTCAGGAAGTTTCAGTGGATATTTATCTATGGAAACAAGTAATATCCTTAGTTGACTTCCTAAGTATTCGCTAGGAAGTGTCTCCGGCAGTCGGTGCACGCGGAAGGGAGCTATAAACTTCTACCAGTAACTGCCGGTTAAGAGGCAGTATCTAGTTAGAGCAAATATATATTTAGTAGAAAATAAAACCTTAAGGTAATTTAAATTCGAATATATTGTATTAGTTGCTCCTCCTCCTCCTCCTCTACCGAAAAAGTAAAATCCTATACCGAAGGTTGTCTGGAAGAGATCGCTTTGTAGCGATAAGACCGCCTGAATTGTATAAAAGCACGTCTTTTTTTACCAAAACCTTGTCAAATGTATTTTTGTGCAATAAATATTATTTATCTTATCTTAATTTGATCCGACATTATATTAAGATATTAAATTTTATTTATGAAGTATTTACGCACATTTTGCCCTTTGTCTCTATTCTTCCTCCACTTGTAGGTTGCCTGGAAGTGATCTCGGAGAGCTCTGTCAGAGCTATTGTAATTAAAATTATATATCGTGGTTACTTAGATGTAAGTTTTTTTGTTCATGTGCAATAAATATTGTTATCTATATAACTATCAGTACAATAAATGAACGTTCAGGAGGAATATTGTTTTCTTTGTGCATTAAAGTATATCTTATTATTTTAGCAACTCTTTAATCTAAAAGATGAAAGTAAGGCCAGGTCTTTAAGCTTATAATATCTTAGTTATTACCGCTCGCTAGCAGCGGAATTATGGACAGTGGTCCATAAATAAAAGCTGTCGTTCAAATACTTTTCAAATATGCCTTGTTTTTAAAAACATGATTGTCGTGCTAGCGCTTTGCTAAACCACGTTTAAAACTCACATAGTTAAAACGAACTAGAGCTTCCCCTTAAGCGCACACGATAGATGCGCGGACGCATTGTCTGGTGCAATGATTGACGTCAATCGACGCCTTCGTGTCACGTATCTGTTACCAACTGTTACGTGTTACAGGTACAGCTCGGAAACCTTTGTTCGCGTCATTTTGAGCTAGTATCGGTTACATGCTTAGCTAATAGAATTATTAATGGCATTATCTTGTTCACTGCTTTTATCTATTAGTTTGGACAAAGGGCACAGGTAGAATTACTTAGTGACTTTGACGATACAGACAATGGTAGTACAGCTTCTAGTAAATAAAGGCAAAGGGTTTTTAATTTATTAGCTAACGCAATTATCTTTTATGATATAATTCTATCTTCTGTATTATTTTGTAGCATGGATGACCACCCCGACCGAAATTTAGTGATGTGCTTTTCGGGCGCGTAAGGCTGTTGAGTCCCGTCGTCAAGCCTTGTCGTAGGCCTTAGAGCGGCTTCATAACTACTGATAGCAAGGTTTATCTAGTGACCTTAGTTCAGACCGGAACCGGACCCTAACTGGAATTGTGTGATGTATTTTTCGGGCATCTCCGTGCTCCGTGATTCGGCCGCAGTTGGTTTTTCTGATGTCGCCTAGTGGAAGTCGTTAAGCCTAGTCGGAGGCCTTAGAGCGGCTTGATATTATCTGACAGCAAGTTTATCAGTTTCACTAATTTATACCATTCCAAACCGAACCGAACTAGCGTATTCATGTTTGAGGAGAGGCCTGTGATCAGAAGTGGAACAATATCTAGAGGCTGTTGTTTGTAAATGATTAAAATGAGACAAGATACTTCAGAAAAAATCTGCAAGCTTATTTGGTACCTATAGCAGTCTTGCGGAAAATGCAGGTTCCATTATCGCTTGATGCCTAGATCAGCCTTATTTCTTCCGGTTTCTATCTTTAGATTAAAATAATTGCCCGAAACAAAACGTGAGTAGTTTTCAAAACTACAATTGAGGATTTGTTGAGCAAAACGTGTTTGAATGAGGAGAGGCGATTCAAATGTCAGAGAATATCAAGGATATAGGAGATTGTACCACTTAAACATAGAGAGGGCTAAGCTGAGATCAACTCAAAACTGAATTCAGGGAGCCAGCAAACAGGTGAAGTCACGTCTGACCATACCTACCTTTGCTCAATATACAGTTCTGTATCATACACAATGATCTGAAAACAAAAAAAAAGACATATCATTTTGTCCCATGAGGTAAGAGAAAAAAAGCCCGGAAGAAATATACAATTCAGTAACTTATAAAAACGAGGTAAATTTTATAGTTAAAGTGTTTATTAGTTGAAAATGTAATTTGTAAAAATGAATGAATGAATTAAATTTAACGTTTCGAAATTCAATCTCGTTAAATACTAAAATTCATCTAATAACAGTTCAAGTGACATTTTTAAACTATCTTTGTTCATCTTCGACGTCTTCTACTGTCTAAAATTCTAAATCTATGGTATTTCTTTTTACGCGAGTATCGGAACCATTTTCCTCATCTTCAGCACAAAGCCAGCTGTCAGCGACTCCGCGAGACAAGTCCTGGACCAAATCTCTTGTTTACGGTCGCGCTGACAATGTTGTTTACAATGTGCTTGTTTTTAGGGTTCACTACTTACAAAAACAAACCTTAGATTATGTGCACCCAAGCAACCCGGATAACGGCGGCGAGCATGCCTCTTAGCACGTTGGGTTCAAAGTAGAACGGTGACGTGTGGGCTTCTGATCGTTCCGTTTACCACGATGGCAACAATCGGCTATGCCGTTTGGAATAGAGTCTTGAGCGTATGTTTTCTTAAATTCAGTTTGTATTGTGGTTGTTAGAGGCTGATGACACTATATTATTTGGAAAGAAAGAACACCCAGACATCGAACACTGAAAACTTTCATCTGTTTAGAAAGACGATTACAAACTTCTACCAAAGAATTCCAGACATAGCCACAATTAAATCTTTTTTTTATAAGATATTGGGCAAACGAGCTGACAGATCACCTGATGGAAAGTGAATACTGCCGCCCATGGACATTTGCAACGCCAGAAGAGCTACAAAGTGCGGTGCCGGCCTTTTAAATAAGAGTAGGTACGCTCTTTTCTTGAAGGTCTGCAGGTCGTATTTTATTTTCATTTAACTTATTTTAAGCCCATCTTAGATTAACTTCCAGCTACGGAACCTTTGTTCCCCGACCGTCTCGTCCCTGCCGGTCCATTCTTCCACTTTTCACATCAGATTAGCGAACCCCCGCCTGCCGAAGGATCCCTGCTTCCAGGCATCACTCCGTGCTCAATATTTTGTTTACCCCCTCTACCCCTGGGGGGAAATTGGATTTTTATCAAACACTTATCAGATATCTTGGGACTAATGAATAAATTGGTTCTCGATACGTAAACATCGACGTAAACATGTTTTCTTCTTTGTTCGGATCAATGTTAGGGAGGGATTGAGCACAAATAGGGGGTTTTATACTCAAATTAAGACACTGTTGATTTATAGGACTGAATAACTCCGATGTAAACAAGACTGAATAAAATGAAACTCTTCGAAAATTGGAGATCTGTGAATATACTCAGGTAAACTTAGCATCAGATATCTGATCATGACTAACATATTTTATTATTTTTCTGTTTCTTTACTGGAAGGTGGTCTGGAAGAGATCGCTTTTAGAAATCAAGCCGCCTACATTGTACGTCCTAAATGTCTGTAACCATCGTTGTGTAAATGTTTTCTTCGGGAAATAAAGTATGGTCTGGTAAGCCTGCTCGGAGGCTCGGAGGTGGCTTGATAACATCTGCCCGGACCAGGTAAATATTCAGCAAGTGAGTTTGAGTGTGAATGATAATAAAGATGACAGCACCATCAGGTTAGACTATATATAAATTACAAAATGTAAAAAAACTAACATCACGTGAATTTCATTCCCAGCGGTTACCTAACGTCCTTTAATGCCTCGAATATTTCCCCACAAGCAAAGTCAAATCCGTGAACCCACAATTATTCGGCCCACGCTTTCACCACCGCTCATAATGGGCCATCCTTTTGTTGAGCCAAAATTGTCTGAACGAAACTTGCGGCTATAACGTGGAAACGACTTGCGGGAAATGTATGCCGTGCAATCATACGAGACTGGGGTGACCATCCGGCTGGGTAGGTTAGGATACGCGCGGGCAATCTGTCTTACAAAGCACGAAGAACTGATGGCAGTTGGGACCGAAAGAATCGAATCTTGCTTTCGAATAGAGACCAAAGCCAAACGCCAAGTAAAATGGCCGCCTGCATCCGGCTGCTATGGAAAGGCAGAGGCTCCAGGCCTCTAGGGGAGAGAATTATGGTCAGGACGTCGTGTGGCTGTTGACGATCAGAGCTGTCATAATGGTCCCAGGTGGTCGCTCATTGAATAAAAAAAAATAGAATAAAAGTTAATGATTCACGAATCGGCACAAGGTTTACAAGAATGATGAAGTAAGAATTTTTGCGTTGTTTTAAAACTGAACTCACGTTCATTCATTCACTTCCACTGTAGTATCTATAAATACGAAAGGCCGTAGTGACAAATGTTATAAAGTCACTCTAACACTCTGACTAAGCTTCACAGACTATTTTTTTAACGTGCCTTCTAAAGCACGGAGTTACCCAAAAAGTACATCACTCCGCTTAGAGCATTAAGTGTCCGTTAAGTATTTTGCTGAATTGCTGAATACAAATCCAAAAAAGATACTACGATGAGATGGTCACCCTATTATCTGTAATAATAGGGCACGCACAATGGACGAGTAATAAAAACTGAACTTAAACACTGGCGAGGGGTTTGGTGTGGGGGGGGGGGACGCCCAAATTTGCCTTTGTGCCTTCTTTACTACTTGAGTAATTACTATATGCGAACCTTTATAAAAACATTCCTTAAAAACGCAATTTTGCGGGTACCTACATTTTTTAATATTTTATGGGGAATTAGAATTGTTTTATTAGATTTGCTCACCCAAACTGAAGAGTGTTTTTAACACCATGACCTGAAGTTCCTCATACAGCACGTTAAGATGGCAGCCCTATGATCTAAAATAATGAAGTACACAAAACAGGACTTCAGCAATAAAAACCGAACTTAAACCGTGAAGGGACTTGCCCGCCATCGTTACTACCCTCGAGTAATTACTCTTTGATGGGAAGAACAGATTGGGGTAGGACTGAAGAATTCATTTCTAGGGCTATTTACTGCTGTGGTCGGCCGAGGATCCCTCAACCTCAGGGTAGGTTGAATACCTGTAACTTAAAGTTCTGAGTGTGGATATCTTGTACGAAGTACTGACTGTTGCGATGACTTTCGGCTTCTTAATGCATTTATTTATTTATTTATTTAAGCACACCAACAGCAAGATGTATACAGGAGTTCCACAAACATACAATGAGCTTAGTTCTTATACATCAGCTAATTACAGGTATACATAACCTTACCAAAACAAATGCATTGTACAAAATGCATAAAATAATCTATTGAAGTAAAGTAAAAAGTAAAAAATTATTTATTCATGTAAGCTTATTTACAAGCACTTATGACACGTCAAGACAGAAAATCAAAATGAACAAAGTGACTCTACCACCGGAGAAGGAGAGCTCAGAAAAACACTTTAACCCATTTAAATTATAATTTATTCATAGATTAGAACTAATACTCCTTGCACAAGAATAGAGTGAGCAAGAGAATTAATAAATGTCACCACAAAAATGCCGGGGAATAATAGCACTGTAAACATCAACTAATTTTAATAGCTTTTCTGCCTTTCAAAGTTTAGCTTAAGACTCAGTTAATTAGAAGAAACGGTTGCACCGGAGTAAACAAAGATAATTTATCTTTTGTTGGACGGATTTGAAGTAAATAGAAGGCACCAAAGGAATTGTTACTGGTTTTTTTAGTAAAATAAGCTTACGTTAACCCACCACTGCTTGCAATAACGAGCTAAAATGGTCCAATTTTCCAAATACTTGTCTTTGCAAAGATATTTTCCAAATACCTACCTGTCTTAGCAAAGATCGCCGAATTCACAAAGTAAACGCCAATCAAAGTTAAGCACTCCTTCAAACTCCCGTAAATTGTCTATCGAAACTGAAAGTGACCGCTAAACTTGTAAGAGCTGCTCTGCTTTGATTTGCCTTTGGCAATTCGGCAGTAACTTGTCCCACCTTCGGTTCACCACGCGGTCTTTTCCTGCTTTTAGTTTTTTTTTGCTTTTTTTATAGTGGTCTTCAAGATGACCTCACTCCACCTGATGGGAAGCAGCCGTGAGGTCCAGAATGTTGACAAGCACAGTAATGGGAACTACTTTGCTGGTCAATCTCATTTTGAAGGCCTGCATAAATGCCTTGCCTCATTTATAGTTAGAAAACTTTTCTTTTTCAACTTGCGCCACACTACAAACAGTGAACTATGCCCCAGTTCGTGTGTAAAAATCAAAGAACGATACAGCCGAATGGTACGTATAAAGGCACAATGGCGCGCTGTTAGCACGGCGTTTCTCGTTATTCGATCGGTAAATATGTTAGCAGTTACTGTACTGCATTTAGATTACTATTCTTTGTTAACTACAGGGTACCTTTTAATGTAATGTTAACTGCTTGCTTGTACGGTATGAGAATTGAGAGTAGGTATGTGACTTTCCAGAATGGTAAAACTTCCTGAAATACGTTGACTGGTAGAGAATTCTTCTTTGATGAATGCTGACGGATTAACGAATCTAGATATGTTATGCACTGAGCGTGGATACTTTGGTGTAGTAGCTAACTCCTTAACTATTACAACAAATGGATCGCGAAATGTGTTTTCGATGTTTCGAAGTTAATAAATAAACTATATGGCTTGCTTTATTTCTATAAAAATCATGTAAGCAACTATTTTGACCTACTTTTGCCTACTTAGTAGGTATTTAAAGGCATTACCCAGTCGGCTCAGCTATCAGCAGTATCAACACCTGATCCATCGTATACTATTTTATCGGAATGATATTGTAAATTTTCCGCTAGATCATGACAAGAAATACGATGATCCGCTTGTTGTCATAAATTACTTCATAACTTTAACAAAACACTGACAAGCAACAATTATGTTTTAAATGTTAAAAAGACATTTTGTTCATGTTGGCATCAGGCAGTAATCGAACCCGCATCTTTCGCAAACCGGGCGACTGCACTAACCACTATGCTACCGAGACCATTAACAGACCGGCCGAATCTTTCTTGTATGAACCCTATGAACCAATTATGTTTTGTTATATTACAAACTATTTAAAACACACACATTTTTAACTTCATTGATGATACTCGAAGAAGTCAATTTGATTACATTTATTAATAAAAACTAAAATCGCGTATATAGGTGCTCTTATTTCAAAAACATACTCGTATGTACTGTTTGCTAAAGGAAATAAACTCGCCAATCTAAAAAAAACATACGGGCCTGTATTATAACTTATAACCCCACCCTAAGATTATCAGAAGTAATTCTAACAAAACCACTATATCTTAGAGACGTTTCCTGAGTCAATCATCAGCCTTTTCTGATTCGCTTGAACCTAACTTTAAAGTCACATGTCCACTTCAAGCCATCTCTAATCATCCTTGCATCAACAAACAAAGTATTCTCACATTACTCTAGTAGGGTCAGCAAAAAACCGGTCGAAATAAATAAAATAGTTAAAGTATTAAAGCGGGTTGCCGAAACCGGACAAAGCCGAGTAATTCTCGCTAATGGGCCTTTGTTCTGTTTCCGCGCGAGTGGCCGGGGCCCGGGGCCCGGGGCCCTTCAAAGGCTATCGAATTAGTGCATTTCACTCCAAATTGTTGGCCCACTCTTCGACTCGGAAGCGGATTTGCCGACGGTACTTTACTTTTTGGTAATGTTGGTATTTGAAGACTAAGGAATAACTAGACCTGACAATATAGCTGAGCTATGGGAGCTTACTCGATTTAGGACTTGAGGTTTTCGTGCCAGACCTTATTTGAAGTTAGATAAAAATTAAAAAAACACCATTTATCATGTAGCCCAGTGGTTAAGATGAAGTGACAGTTGTTGAGCTATGCAAACTGCCATTAAAGTGTATTATCATGCGTATTTGAGCATATTTATTGAAAGTATTTTGTGTATTTTTGTCGGGATCCACCAACAACAAGATTTTTACTACCATGGTAGACTCTTAGAGAATGCATGCATCAGAAACAAATAAATATTTACTGCTGTTAAGAGTAAGACAGAACATTTATGACCAAGAACCTTAAGTGTCTCACTGCGTGAGTCCAGCAGTGGACAATTAGCTATAGTATTAGTATAGTATTAGTTGCTATTAGTATAGTGTTTTATTGTTATGTACCAAATAAATATTTTCTTTCTTTCTTTCTTTCTTCTTTCTATGATATAACGTTGATAATCCAATTAACAATACTATACCAGGCATATGAAATACATTGCACACATTGCAGTACATTGTTTGAGTATTAATTAACCCCTTCTCGTTAAACCGAACGACTTTTGATTAAATACCATAAATATCGTTTTAAATGCTCTGCTTTTTAACCCAAAACACCCTTCCCAAAGGTCGAACTCACCACCATTAAATATGCACATATTTCTGTCCCAAAACCGTGAAATGGGAAGGACTGTCCTTTTATAGAATGAGAGTTGATTCAAATTAACTTTTGTTTTATGAGATTTCGAAAATCAGCAAAAATTATGTTAGGGGAGGGTCTGGATATTGCACCCTTAAATTAACAAGGGGAAATGCTACATTAACTTCAGCGCTTCTGCGTTGTATGTTATGTGCTTAAACAAAGGTTTCGTTCTAAATAAATGTAATTAAAAAGATAAAACATGTTGATTATACTCGTATGAAAACAAAAAAAGAATTTGCTACTCTCAAGGGAAGTTTCTTTACATCAAACCATACCATATCATACCATCCAACCCATTCCTCATATATACGTTACTTAATAAGTAAAAGGTGTTATCGTGTTATATAGTGAGATTTCATCCAGTCGCCCTTACGGCGCCGGCTCAAATATTGTTCGGCCAAAATTTACCGAAGTGTTATTAAGTGCTGGTAGGCAAGTTAGAGCAAGTGCCTTAAGACTGTGGGCGGAAGCAAATTCATAGGAAGGTCGTAAATAGTGGCAAAAACAGGCACTTACATCCTCGCTAAGAGGCTCGGCTGTTGTTTTGCACCCGCCAGACGCCGCGGGATTTACACCACGCGATCGTAGGGTATTAAAGATCGTCCTGTTCGTTTACGCCTTCTTACTGGGCATAAGCCTCGTTTCCTATGAGGTGATACAAGCCATAATTTTACACGCAGGCTAAGTGCGTATCGAATCGAATCAAGTCACCCCCAGGGCCTTCAAATCAGCGCAACGACTGACGTCTAGCGATATCAGTCGGTACTAACTGCCACTGCCTCACTTAATGCCGCTTGCCGTTGAGATGGTCACTCAATCCCCAACACGTCTTGGCTTATGTAGCATACCTCAGTGATCGTTGCCGATCCACTGTCACAACTGAGACGAGATCTTTGCTGACTTTAGTGGTTTCTGGCTTCCATTGTACAAAGGAACATCTTTTTTTGGGCACATGGGCCACATTTATTAGAGTGAGGTCAGCGACAAAAAGGTAACAAAGCTAATATCACCAGTGGCTAAAAACTGTTGCTATTGTTCTTGCCTGTACCATACGTTTCTAAAACATCTCTTACCTACGTATAGTGTAAAGACCTCTTTACGTGGGCGGGCGTCATCGCGTCGCCTGGTTGATAATACTCTGCGAAGACCACTTACAGCTGATACATTTGGGGGCTGTGAAGTATTTTGGCAAAATATTACAGTATTTTCGTTATCCAATATTTACCGACGTGACCAAACATAACACTCTGTAAAAAAATGCCCAAGGGGTAAAATCGAATAACTGAGGTTTCCTTTTTTTACATTGCGTAATGGTTATGGTTATACTCGTATCTCAGCTTAAGATTTAAGTCATTTAAGAGTGCTCGCAGAGCATCAAGAAAGTTCCTTAACTTAACTTTTTTTGTACAGAGGCGCACACATCAACCTTTACATAAGGGCACCTTGAGCGGCTGACAATTGATCCATTTTGCAATGATTTTGTAAAGGTTGATGTGTGCGCCTCTGTACGTCATCTATGTATAATAAACTCTTAAATACAAACCGCTACGACTCGAATCCAAAAGCCCTTTTAGGCCTCAATGGGTCGTTAAAAGGCTATTTCTTCACTTTTTATGTTCATGGTAATGTCATAGGGCCTAAGGACCAGTGAGCAAAAGGTGAAGGCTCCCGTCGGTTATTTTAACATTTATCCGGTATTTAAACGACACGACTTTGCGACTTATGGCCGACATGCATAATAAACAAACACTAATTACTTATAGTTTAATTTAGAATTGTTTATTGTTGCTTAATGTTCTTGATATTTGCTGAGAGGCTTTTTTAAATGTAAATTTTGTTTCTAGAATGAAGGACGAAAGAAATTTTGACAGCTTCCGTTTCAAACACGTATAGCTTGTACTATGGGTAACAGAGACTGATAAACATATACTTTTGAAAATAACATACATCATGACAACCATATCTCTATGGAGTAGACAGAGGAATACTGATCGTTGCCGTCATGGTGAACGGAACATTCAGAAGCCCACATTTCGTCGAGGTAATTTGAATTCAACGTAGTAAGGACGAGCCTACCGCCGCTATCCGGATTGCTTGGGTTTTTTATCGGTGTTTTCCATCACCGGAGAGTTAGCCACAAATTGTACAATGAACACAATGTAGGTGTGTTCAAAATACATATTGTGCTTATAGTCACACTCGAACACTGAACAAACACGAACGTTATTTACATGAATGTACGTACTAGGTGGGCATCAAACCCATTTCCTTCGACGCTGTCGCCAGCGTTAAAGCCAGCTTTTATTTAAATTCTGCTTCGGTTTTTTCTCTATGATATTTTTGGCCAAGAGGCTTTGGATTCAAATCTAAATTATATGCGGAGCTTTAGACCCTGAAAAACCTCAAACCACATACAAACTACGTTGGGTTCGAAAAATCGTTGGGTGTGCGCTTCCGAATGTTCCTTTCACCATGGACGGTAGCAATGACTATTGGCTAACCCGTTAGGAATAATATAGTCGTGAGTGTATATTATTATGTGTGAGTGTGCGTGCTGCAAAGGTACATTAAAATCTCAAAGACATTTTCATTACGAGTAATTCAAAGATACCGCGTCAAGTCTTACCCAAAACACTTAGCATTATTGTTCCTCACACACAACTCTTGAAACAGAAACTAATTCGGCTTTCAGCAGCATCAGCGCTGTGAGGAGCCGCAATGCTCTCGCCTACATTAGTTGTTCCAGAGAAATCTGTCATCCTCGCAAAATCCCCTAAGAATTGGAAATGACTGTGTTTTCCTACGTGACTAGGGGTGGGACTATCACTTTCTGCGGTTGTCGATATCGTTTTTATTAATTAATTCTTTATTAGCAGTCACGAAATAGGTATTAGTAATGTAAATCATATTATGGGGTCATAACTATGAGCAACATTCAAATATTAGTTCCTTATCTTCTGTTTTTTCATGTGTGATTAATGATAAACCCTTTTTATTATAATCAGAAACCACCACGGTTTAAATGAAAAGTTATACTATATATAGGTAAGAAGTGTGTGTTGAAAGCACACAAACACAAAAAAAGTTTTTCTGGGTAAGCGTGTTACACCTTCGACCTCGTCATCGCTTACCATCAGGCGAGACTGAGGTCAAACGCAAACCCATTTTAAATAAAAAAAAAAAAAGTACTTACTGAAGTATTACTTACTATTCTGATCTTCTTTTGGACTTCACGGGTATTTTAAATGCTCAAGAGATCTTGGTATTAACGCATACAAATTTCTGTTAAACATTGAATGACGACAGACACTCACCGCGCTATTTTCAAAAGGTGTACATGCTTCACTAATGACTTTAAAGAAATAAATCCTGAAAGTTTTGCGTTTTTTTGTTTGCACATCACAACCATGGCAACCACTCACGTCCGCGAAGCAAATTTAAATATAAATAAAATAAACGTGCGATTTCTTGACCTACAAGTGCCATATTAAGCAGTCTATTAATAATTTTATTTCTAAACCTAATATACTATGACTCATTCCTGACTCACCCAGTTACCGTTTCGTGATCCCCAACACGACATAACACTATTATTTGAACTATAACTTTCTTTAAATAGTCGTTTTATACTAGAACATTAAAATGCCTTGACGTTGTTCATGTTTTATGCATTATAATCATTCACGATTAAATTATTAGCTATTATATTGCGTTTTTATTTATTTAATAAACATAATGTCAGCTGTATAGAATTTAATTGTAATTGCTGGTTTAATTATGGGAGTGTGACGGAACAGCTGGACGGAAACATTTTTTACATTGAAATAAAACAACTAACTTTACGGATTCTCTGGGCAGTTTTTAATTAATTGACTTCATCTACTAGGGCATTTTAAATGACAATTTATTTCATTTTATCTTTCTATAGTATTTTCTACAGATTTTTTTAAAATTAACCCATAATACATTCGTTTTTTAAGAGTGCTCTGTAAGAAATAATTTATTGTATATTGTTGCCTTACTTTTCTTGGATTCAATTAACTCCACTCATTGAAATATAATTTCCAGAAATACTTTCTAGTTATTTATGTCCAGTTATAATCATTTGCAATTCAGAATGCTCTGTTGATTATTGTATTTTTTCCTAAAAAAAAATATTTGCATTTTTTTTGCAAAAACATCGACAATGTTCAAAAAACGTCGATAAATTGTGCAATCTCTACCAAAAACTACCGTTAATTACTTAGCAGCGCACGTTAGCGCGGGATGTCACCGGCCGCGACACAATCGGCTTAAGACCCGGGTTTGAGTCCCGAGGGAAGCCTCCCTTGCGAGGATTTTGTATTTATGCAAATTTTATTTCCATTGTTTCAGGCTTTGGAGAAGTACTAAGATATTTATGGCGCGTGCTAGTTAAGTTAGTTGGAGTTAATTATGATACAATGTCCCTATAATGATGTTCAAGGTCAGATATAACTTCATTAATATAGATCTCTTAATTATGCACTTATACTTGTTAGATTCTTAAGGAAATGAACTTTTCGATCCAAAATAAGTAAATAAAGGAAGTACCACAACCACCCAGTCCCAGCACAAATACTGGTGTGGGAATCGAATTCGCAACCTTTTGAGTTCCACCAAGGGTTTATAACCACTGTGCTAAACGGTGGTCGAATATGTTACTGAAAGCACTGCAAACTCAAAACAAAAAAAAAACTGAAAAAAAATATTACCTATTTAGTTCTTACTACCAGCAAGTACTTACTTGGGCCCCAGACTGACGGACAGTACTCCACAGCCTACTCCGGACAAACCAAACTTATAATTCTGTGTACCTTGAACAACATTTGCAAAATCACATTCAATTTCTACTAATTATTTCTAAAAACGTCCCTTCTCTTCAACCCCTGATTGCGTCCATAAAAACTTCCCTCTCAGGCCATACAGATTATTCACTGCAATGGCCCTCCCGAATTTACCGCCCAGGTCACCGGGGTCCTTTGCCCTGCTTTGTCCCAAAACAATAAATAAAACCCCACTGGCCGACAGGGGGCTCTCAGGTGACTTTTAAAAGGCAATATTGGGTGGCGGTTATTTATTAGGATTATAATTTTAAATAATGTAAAAATTCTGTGGAAAAAACCTATATTAAACTCATTGTTTGTGAAAGTGTACGTAGTGTATATCCGAACGCACCTAACTTTTTTTTTCTCACAGTTTGGTGATTGACACCGAAGCCGTAAAATTAATTTTAAAAAAATGGCAGTTTTTGATCTATGGTTTGAGGGTAGTTTCTCTAAGCATCAATGTTTGATTCTACCTTCGTTTTGCTCCTGTTTTCGATGTACAACTAGGACGGATCAGCGTAGCTAAATAATTAGCAAACGCTTCGTGGAGTGTGATTTTCTTTATTCTGTGTGTGTTGGTTTGAGAAATAAGTGAAAAGTTTAGTTGTCAATCAAAGTAGTGTGTGCAGTTTACCAGGTCGGTGGAGGGTTCTCCACCTCCACAGCTACCGTTCATCATCGAAGCTAAGAGTCGGAGACGGACGAGAAAGGTTTGTTGAATTTTAATGGCTACACCAGCTGTCGGGATATCACCTATTTTTGCCAATAAGTTTTGCAAAACTACCGTGTGTAGTTCGTACAAATCTTCTTCCAATATGGCTGTGATAATTTAAATCATACAACACAGAGATATTAAAAAGCCTATTGATTGCGTCATAGTTTGGTCAGGCCCATCCATATCTTTGCATCTGGTAGCATCGCTTTCACCATGTTCAGAGGTTCAGATATATGGATGGAACGGCCGCGTATCAAATATCATATGGTGCAGGTGCAGTTTTTTAGGGATCCACAAACACTTTAGGAAAACCTCGGCTTATTCATTTCTTTGGACTTGATTGCACAATTTGGGCACAATAGGCGAAATTGTAGTTATATTTCTAAAACCATTTGGAAAGAACTGGCTTTCAATTACTAGACTGAAAGAATACAGAAAATAAATTACTTCAGATCTTTCTAGATTCATATTGACACCGGCTTGACTAATTTTAGAAGCTTTGAACGTTAAGTTTAACCAGTAAGTATGTTCTGATAGGTACTTAAAAGCAGTTATATTCAGTTAAAAATATGGTCTGAATGATCTAAGCATTTGATTTTTGTTGCAGTTTCAATTTGCAGAGACAGAACGTGGTAAGTTTTTGATACAAAATATTATTTTGAAAACTCATTGGCAAAATGTTCTTGCTTTATTACTTACTTGCGTTAAACAATGACATCTTTTGTCAACATTCCGAAAAAAACTTAACCAATCTGCGGAATTCTCCGAAAAAAAGGCGAATCAGACTTGACCAATATCGTTCCTCCTTTGACCCTAAATGAAACAAGATGTCTTTCACATGTAAATGGGAGTTTTTTCCTACAAACGTTCCAATTAGCTACTTATATGGAAATGCTGACTGTTATTCGGACATTATGATAATTTTATAGATAATTATCTCTTATTATGTTACAAGTCGTTAACGATTACTACTAGAGTAAAGATGTTTATTTGTAATTAAGTTGATGAAGTATTAGACTTTCCCTTTTTAGTTTTATACGTTTTATGGTTCAATTGATCACCTATGTTAAGCTATGCTAGCATATAATTTAGCACTGATATTACTATCCGTAGTATATTATTTAGTAACTATTTCCAAAAATCTGTATCTACTTAGCAGATGCTTATTAAATTGAATGGTACTAAAAAGTATTGATTCTGCATTGAAAGTCAGGGGCAACAAACAATTTCAAAGATACTCGTCGAAATTTGACGTAACGTTATATTGTTTCTGTTTCCTTATTCTAAACAAAGATAGAGCTAAAAGCTTTTCCCACATCACTCCTCGTCTGAACAAGCTTACCACCCTTCTAGGTACCCTAGATAACACCCTCAACATGCTGCCTAAGGGCTTTGCCTGGGGTTCAACAAAACAATACACTCATCCTTCAAGCGCTTCCGCTTTTGCATCCGATTTTGAGCTTTCCTGCACGGTGTTACGGGCTAGTAACATGTGCCGATGGTATAATCAGTGCACCCCCGGACTCTTTGCTGTCATCTCGTTTGAACTCGTTCGTGAAACTTCTAGAGAGTTCGTTGCGTTTCGAGCACAGATAAAAAATATGTCTACCTTTTTTTAACTGAACGTGTGGTCTATTGAAAATTGTTTCTTTCACCTAAAGTAAAGATGCCTATTGTAGTTAGAAGAAGATACAACAATTTAAAATGAAGCAATTGAAGTTATTTAAAAAATAATTAACAATTAGAGTTACAGCAAGACTAAAGATTAAACAAAGATCAACTTTTTTGTTTTAGCAACTATTTTTCGCAAACCTGCGATGTAAATGTTACTAGAGTGGTGAATTAAAAAAAAATTGTCTGTCCATACTTACATAGATATGAACTATACTTTTGAGCTCATCCTTATCATTGATTTGTTGGGGCATTAAGTTGGCCTTTTGTACCATTATTTTAAATAAATATAAAAAAGGAATAACAGGTCGATGTCAGTTACATCGTGCTAGTGGACTTAGTTTTCTAAACATATTGCTTAAAACAAGGTACAAAGGTTCATGATGACATTATTATAGATAATATTATAATAAGTATAGATTAGCAATGCCCGTCATGCTAGTCATTGACGATAAGAATCTGGAAAGTGTAGTGTAATATCGAATGATCGATTATCGTGAATTATCAATTATCTTCCGATATTAATGTTACAGAAGGTTAGACGTGTTGTTTTTCTAGAAAAAACTAAGCTAATGTCACTTGCTCGTTTTTATGATTCAATATTCTTGATTTGTAAACATTTTATTGCTAAAATTGCAAGCGACTGTATATTTTTTTTTAAGCGATAATAGTTTAGTAAATTAGTGTTTTTATGACTAGTTTCACAGCTACCAGTTTTTATCAGTCTAACTTAAACATCCTTATAAAACTCGTGTAAAAATTATATTTTGATTAAGTTTAATCAATGGTAATTTGTTTTTCATTTTTATGTTTCTTTTAAATACTTTTTAATAGAGATCTCTAATGGGATACAGGTGAGACCAGCTGTGGGATAGTGCATTGTAGTTCCATTGATCGTGAGAGCCCTAAGCGCTCACCCAACAGTCCGGTAAAGCTGTCAAGGCCATCTGAGGCCACACAGCAGTAGTCATTTAGAAAAAAAAAAAAAAAAAAAAACCATTGATCGTACAAAATTAGTAAAAAAAGAAAACCTTCATCGAACTAAGTTAATCCTATACCTAAGGCTACTTAGGTGCTAGAAATGAGTTAAAATAGTTAGATATTAAGTTTGAACTACTTAGGTAGTGAAGGTATGTACCTAATCGAATAGAACACTCATGACAAACATACCTAAATGACGTTTAAATATATTTCTCCTGTGTTGAACCCGCGATCAGAACTTTTGTAGGCAAGGTCTCTATCAACCGAGCCGGTGAGCCAGTCGATAACAGTAATAAACGATTGGACCAAGAAAAGGGAAATAGAAAATCAATACTCGAGGTCACGGTGTAACTCACCATCTCGCGTAGCAACAGTCCCCAACCACCCTTGCATCCGACAACGACATCACCAACACAGGAAAACTCTACCTTAAACTCTCCACCCAAGACACATTTTCCCACGTCATCATTTGACATCCTGATCATATGTTCAGTTGCATCATAGCAATAAAGTCGATATTCGCTTGAAGGTTAATTCTACTGCAATTTTTATCATTGTCAATTTGTTTTAGATCAATGTGCACTGAATTTGAATGCGTTTAGAGTTGATTTTAGTGTGTTAGAAATTTCAAGTGCAATATCGTACGATAATCGTAGGTAAGCATTTGAAGGTCCGAAACGTAGGGATAGCAAAAAAAAGATTTATGTTGTTAATGTTTTTGTAGCTAAAATGGGTAAAGTGTTTATTCGTGTTGCTATTCGAACATGTGTTTTAGTTTTTTTTTCTGACTTTCTTTGTTATTAAGATTGAAACTGTTAGCTTTTAGATATTTTTTTTGTATCTTTTAATGTAATTTCTAAAGATTATTTTTTTGTTGGCAAGTGCAATATCACAGTTGACTTATTTAATTAAATAAACAATTATCATCTTAGTACAAGTGGCATACGTGACTCAACACAGATCTGCCAAATCTTGTCATAATACTGAAGATAGTGATAATTAAAACATTACGTGTTGTTTATTTACAGAGTTAACTCGTTGATAAGAAGATCCTCTTATCTTTGTTTTCGGGTGATAAGCGCAATCAGTCTAGACAAACTTAATATTCAAGGTAGGTTTTAGGAAATCTTGAAAAATACTTTGACTAAGGCATTATAATACTAGCCTGAAATAGAGTTTAGTATTTGAATTGAATTACACACTTACGCACCAAGTCCAAATTTTCCGAGAATATTACGCTTAAAAATGATTTTTGGCCATTTTAACGTTAAGGCTGCTCGCCCACGTCAGACTTTTTGTAGGACCGATAGTCGGCCAGATTAAAAATCGGCTGTATTTCTTCCTTTTTCCTGACCGTTTTTTTGTCGGACGTGTATGTTGCTCCAATGCTATTAGTACATTCTATTTTTCTCCTACAAAAAATCGGTGACCGATTATCGGACGTGGGCGAGCACCCTAACGGGGAGAAATAGTAGGAGTATTTTTTCGAAAGTTTTTAGTCCTTGAAGATGACGACCTGAAAAGTAAAAACAATTGTCTAGACCAACGCAATCGCTAGTCTTTTGTGCACCTATATACTCACTTAGATACTACTGAGCTGGGTAATCATAACTTGAAGGCCTGCATAAACGCTTATCTATTGCCCATTTCGCTAATAAATATAATCCTTGTCCCCTAAACGCAGTTTCCGCTGATGGCATGTCCCCCGGGCAACAGTCCCAAGGGTCGTCCCTTCGATTCCCTTTGATTTCGTCACTTCCTTGAGGGCCTGGGCACAGTATAAACCATACAGTAGGCTATCTAAGGCCGCCCGCCGAGTTATTAGCCTAGCGTGCACACAGACACGCGGCACAGCCCGTCCGTACTGCCGCCTCCCTATGCCTCCCTATTTTATGCTAGCGTGTGCGTGATATCGCGACACGGCGCCCGACGCGCACGCACACATTCAAACCGAGAGTGGCACGTTTGTATGTAGATGTTCTACTGTATGGTTTATACTGTGACCTGGGGTTCGGACACTTCCGCCTTACAGTCAGCTGTTATAAAGCCTTATTTGATGTTGAGTTTATTGGTAGAAAAGACTTAAGTCAAAAAGCGTGAAGTGTTTGCGTTTTGGAATGACAAAGACGTTTTTGTTGAGTTTAAAGGATATCCGCTTTTGGGTAATCTGAAGTTCATTTATTTGTGTAATTAGTTATGATTGGATTGTTTCTTTGTGAAGCCATGATGCTTATGACTCCTTTTAACTCTTGCTGTCGTTGCCTGATCTTTGCGTATTTGTCTTTTTATTCTTTCTCTTTCGTTTCAAAATCCTTTTGTAATGACGAAAAAAGGAAAGACTATAAATATACGTATCTGGTTGATTATTTTTGAACAATGAGATTAAATGAAGGCATTTGTGTATACTTTTGTTTGTAAACATATACCTGTAACAAAAATAATCGTTCTGTTTGTGGATCTGTTTCAATTGGTACGTTTTGTGACATCGCAAAATAAAGCAGAAAAAGTTTGTTTGGCAATCGTCTTAGCAATTAGATACTTGAATGTAAATATGCACGTATAGCAATTAAATTTTCCTTACAGCGATGTTTATTTTTTAAAGAAAAAAACATACAAAAATCCATTTTGGTCACCCTTCAATTTACATACTCGCCATAATCACCACCTATACCAAACCATTTCGTTTGGGCGAGCACCGAACAAAGGAGCCCTTCGGTAACTTTCCATGAAAGAGACGGACTACCTACTTCCCTCTCGCTTGCCAAAAAGGGGCTAAATTATGACGTAATCATACCCTGCACACCCTACCTTGCAGTTATGATGCAACTCAGACGATAGGCTTTGTTGTGAGGGAGATAAAGCTGAGTTTCAAATAGACAGATGGGATGACGAAATCGTAGGGTGAATCTCGTGATTGTAGTTCAAGGGCTAGGCACGAAGGTACTTGAAAATTGATTTTGTTTCTGCATTTTGATGGAAATAATAAATTGAACAATTCGTTAGTGTTTTCGAGTGTTGAAAAGCGTATTTTGTATATTGACTTACATTGTTACTTTGTTAATGAAGAGTTCTAATTTTATTTTATTATGCGTTATAAGATGTGTGTTTGCGTTAAATATAAAACGACTTACCTATTGCAATTAGTATTAATAACAGCAACTTCTGTTAACCGTTCTATTAAATAAAATTGCTTCTAAACGGTGTTAGTAGCACATAATAACAGAATTATTACATTAATCATTATTCTGTACAGAAGACTCTAGCCGTTTGCAGATAATTTTATTACACCGGAATAGATTTAAATATCATCCACGTTTGTGACGTAAATAGAACTAGTAATTATGTTAATTTAATGGCTTTAATAATTTAAACAAAGAATCTCGGATCGCCCGCGCATGTTTGTGTTTTTTAGTTCTATAAATATTTTGATTGAACACAATAATATATGTGACCGTTTTGTTTTGATATTAACATTTCAATGACATTAAAAATGATTGGACATTTGTTTTTTTCGCTGAATATTTTTTTTTGAGCATGACATGTCTTTGTTAAACTATAGAAGGTAATTACTTAAAATAAATGATTAAATACTGTGTGACGGTACCGAAAAAACTTTGAATTCGCACTTAGATTTCATTATTAAATGAGAATAAATTTTATTATAATAAGATATTAGAATCTAAGTTGTTACGTGACCATGGCGCTCGTAACAGTGTCAAAATATCTGTAACTCAAAACAATTAATGTACATACAAGAAGCATACAGTTTTGCACGATTCTTATATTATAAGAACATGGAAGTTGTAAGAAATATAAAACAGGATAGACAGTCTGATAATTTATCTTTCAAATTCTCTGTCCCATACTTACTAACCTCATGAACGCTATCCCCTTGACAAATCCGACTTATAACCCTTTACTACTGAACAGAATTAGTGGATTTATTTTATTTACGGCCGCCGTCCGCCATGGGTTGAATATACACCATAAACTTTTATGGGGCAGCTAACAGATAAGAGTTTTTACTCTTTACACCCATGGTTCTCAATGTGGGGACATAGGGCCCACTGATGGGCGATAAGGAAATCTTAAGATATTGCGGTTCTAACTCGATAAAGTAGCATCTTTGTACAAAAGGATTGTTTCTTTTGACTTTCATGTAGGAGAATTTTGTGCCGATTTAATTTTTTGTCATCAAAATTCTTCAACAAATTATGAATATGGGATAATATCACAGTCCGTCACCACAGCTGTATTATCTAATTGGAATAATTTTCTAATTTTGTCCTTGTCACATTCTTTAATGTCATTTTTAACTACTAAGTACTTTTTTTACTTCATTTTTATTTATTGAACTGAACAGAATACACACTAAATTATTTCTTAAACTGTTTATTTCAATTAACGATCTCATAATATCAGTTGAATTTGCAAGTGTAGGGAGCAAGATGAGAAGTGTCCCGACGTGGTTTTGATGGTTTCAAAGGAGGAACACACTTTTTTCTCAAGCCTCAATGTAATAATATGTTTTTAATAACATAACTTTTGTGTTGTAGTTTGAGAACCGTTGTGTTGTGCTATGCACCTCTTTCGTTAGTGGTAAACTGCGTGGGCGCAGCGGACCGGGCTATGGTAATGAGGCTAGATGGTGTTTATCTTTTTTACCTTTTTCCATGTCAACGTCAAATTTACTGCAATTGCCGCCATTGTGACTATGCCCTTAATTGTTAATGTCATTATTCACCCAAAGGCATTTCATTTTATAATGGAAATTAATAAAAAAACTGTCAGTTGATAAAGATTTAATTTACTTGCTGCTCTCTACTAGTTTAATTAAAAGATAGTTTTGGTATAGTATTTCGTAAGATAACTTATCTCGGCTGAGATTTCTTTTAAGCCTGGCTTTTAAGGAAAAAACCTCATAAGTAGACACCTGAGTAGGACTTAATAACAATTGGATCAGATGACAGAGTAACATTCAAGAATACCTCTTTAAATTTATTTTAGATTGTGTTCTCTGTTAAAAACATCAGTCATCAAAACAACAGCTGAAAATTCATTTTCACCTTCCAATCTTAACTTCAAGAAGTTTGCTGACTCTACATAAAGAAAAATGTATTCTTAGCCTTTCAGGATGACTAATAGTCATACATTTGTTTAGGATATCATTTGTACAATAGTAGGCAAAACAAATACACAACAAATAAACATTAGGCTTCCCAAAACCTGATTACCAGATATAAATCCGGAATTATCTTATGAACATTTCTCCGCATTCAAAATCGTTTTAATAAATTTCATCCAAAACATTTCAAAAAGTTTAAAAATTTGCACACGGAAGTGAGCAGACCAGAAACGGGCGTAGCGACAAAAACCGAAATCCTATAATGGAAAACCGTAGTCAGTACGTCGAACAGCTGATACGGCAAAAAATCACCGGCCACTAAACCATTACTATGGCAATAACGTAACTCGATCCGTGACGATCGACCGATGGAAAAAATCAATACGGTAGGTTCCGCTAACGGCACCAAGTTCGATCAGAGAGTGGAGAAAGATTGCTAATGCTCATTTTGGAAAAAAGTCTCAATCAACCAACCACTGATACTCAATATGTGGGACAACTTAAATGAAAATCATATGACCTCAAACTGAGCAGAGTTTGTACCTTTTTCAAACCTGGTAAACATATTCAAATCATCCTAAATGCGTAATGAATCGATAATTATATCGCGACACAGAACAAGAAATGATCGCCACAACTCACTCAAAAAATAGTACACCCTATTATATTAAAATATATTATTTTTACGCTGATTTGAATTTATTTTGCTAATTTTGTTAGTATTATCTCTAGGGAACATATTTGTTCATTCACTTAAACACATCGTTTTCAGCATAACAAACAACTCAAAAAGTAGTCAAAATGTCATAACTTACAGAAAAAGTAACCCACTAGACTATTTGTTCAATCATTCTCATTTGCAAGTGATTGTACTCTCAGGACATGACTCAATTTAGTATTATTCAAACTTTTAAACGTAGGTGTCATTTGTGGAACATATAGAATGGCTCTCCAAGGGTCCTTTTTAAATGTCAGCAGCGGAGCGCACCAAAAAAAAATGCAAGAAGGAAAACCCGTGGACCCAAGAGCGAGCCCTGAGGCACCCCCAAATTACGCCTACCTGTAGCAAACAGGTATGGTATTACAGGTTATAACGTCTTATAGGGTGCATAAATGTTTTATTAAACAACAAATATTGGATCCACGGTTTCGTACAAGGGTGTATGAAAAAAAGTTAATTCAACTTGTTTGAAAGTGAGGGTGTAGGGATGTGTGTCACCGTGACAGTTCAAAAAAAAAGCTGTTAAACTCATATTTAAATTCATGGTGGCCATTTTTTTTTCTGAAGGTAATTTAACTTTTTTTAAATTGTGCTTGCCAGTAAAGCCCGATATTAAGGGTTACTACAAAATTAGGAAAGTATACACGTTGCCCTCTAAGATATTGTCTCTTGGAAAGGAATACTTTTGTTAAAATTTGATTAATACAGCAAATAGCGAAATCGTTTCATTGAAACATTGTGAACTTTAATTGATCAATGTGTGATAAACCTTTCCAAAATGATGAAATCATTTTAAACTGGTTAGAGACATCGATTATTAGTTTCCAAAATGGCTGACATACGCCGGCAAAAGGACATGACAAAACAAACCTTGGACCCGCTATAAAAAGGTCGTAAAATTTCACCGCATTTATCTTATTATTCGCAAGATTTCGACTCGAAGTGTGCGTACGTACAGTGAAGTGGAAAATCTTAGAATAAGTTTTTTGGTTTTGTTGGTAAGTAAGTAATACTTATTGCACACTAAAACAAGAACAATTTTACATTTAAATGTAAAACTTTGGTTTATCGCTCAAAAGCGATCTCTCCCGAACAGTAGGCAAGTGCACAAGACAGTAATCAAATTAAGGATGAATGTTGCCACTCTTGTTTTTTTAGCCTAAGTTGAGTAGACAAGAGCATTTTGTTATTATTATTTTTTTATAATATTAATTCCCGCTTCCGTCTTTTTCTGGTTTTCGGAACTTTACTAGAGCATTAACTTGTACCTACCTATCAGAACAACGAGCATTCGACATTTTTGAATTTACTCCTCTCCTCGAAAACGACTCTCGATGTTTTGTTACAGCCTTTTGATGATTTCATATATAAATGCTTTGGTTAACTGGAGATTATGCCTGTATTGTAACAATCGTAATAACGTGACAAAACACATAAGTACCTACCGCTTGAGGTAATGCTCAAGTTTATAGTCACCTTTAGACTCAGCTAAGCCTTTGGTATTAGTGAAAGATCGTGGAAAAAAACCCAAATTAATTAGAGCTTTTACTAAATGTGTCAGTGACTGATGAACATATTACCATTTTTCTAGCCCAGACATTTTTTTATACAACGACTGTGGCAAAAGAAAGTGGTGATCCATTAAGAAAATAATGTAGGTATCTGACTGAATAGTGTAGATACAAAAATTCCCGACCAAGCCTGGCAATGACGCATTGAAAGAAATAAACTAAAGAATAATCACGTAACCTTTTACAAGCTCTTAAAGCAAGTTACACAACAAAAGCAATAATAGCCCATTTAGCTTTTCTACAGATCTTCTTAACACTTCTGCAGCCAACTGTACAAAATGTTTGCCAAATAAATGAAGAAATATGTCGACTAAAGGCGTCCTTAAAGTCGTCATACCCATACGTTACAGCCAATTCCCGGGTTGTTAAGGATAATAAAAAAGTTATTTTTGCCCAAACGCTCAGATATAAAAGCGTACCTCGGACAGGTATATTCGCAAGTTTATTAGGTAACAAACTTCGGGCTAAAAATAATATAGAAAGCTTTGGAAAGGTCAAAAGGCATGACCTTTATTACTGTAAAAAATATCATTGTTCATTATTTTCGACGTCTAGCCCAATACGAGGCTGAGCTTTTACTATTGGACTAGCGACCCCCCGCGACTTAGTCCGCGTGGACTCGTGACGGCCTATGGCCTTCCTCATATGGACCATTCAATACAAAAAGTTTTTTAAATTCGGACCAGTATCTAGTTCCTGAGATAAACAATCAAACTCTTCAGCATTATAATTATTATCAAGTTGTGGGATACTAGACAATGAACAAACTTTAATACGTTGTCAAGAATAAAGTAGCGTCACAGAACTGTTAGCTAAGAAAAAGGTTTTTACCCCCCAAAAGTTACAAAACGAAGGAAAGGGCGCCCTAAAAAGGGACTTAAAGCTCTGCTTAGAGCGCTACGTCTCTACACAGCAAACAGTGAAGAAACGCAAGTAGTGGGATTTGACTGAGTGCCTACTTGCTCTCTCATCTTTCCTTTTTTGTGTGGAAGAGATTGCTTTCACCAATAAGACCGCTTTAATTGTCCATCCACAATTCCACATAACGACTGTCAAACTTAAGTTTCTGTACATAATGTTGTTTTGTGTGCACTCAAGTGATTCTTAACTGATCTCAAGTCGAATTATATTCAAAATGAGTTAACGGATTCGCTCAAGTGAACAGAGCATTCTAATCTGATGTAAAAGTGCGTAACACTGCAGAATGATGTATTTATAAACATCACTGAACCCACGGCCCCTCTCCTAACGCGACGGAGCCCATTTCCGATGCACGCGGAGTGTAATGCATTCACCACACATAAGACCCCCAGCCAGTCTCAATATAAACATCCTATGGGTCTTTTTAGGAGAAAATTACTTGACGAGAACACTAAACCCACTAAATTAAGGCTTAAAGCAAGTTTTGTCAGCATTGAAACCATAATATTATGACCTTTCGTTGTGGTCAAGTATACCATAAACAAAAGAAATTCGACCTTATTCAAATGTGTGAAGAACACTTTTGTTTGTTCCGTGTCTCTTTATTCATTCATTCCTTCAAAAATGTTTAGTTAGTAAATCTACTTACACCGTAATCTATGCAAAATCTCTGTAGATATAGTAGGTATAGATACCTATACCTATAACAGGCTCTCAATTCAATTCATAGACGTCATTCAAAGTTAAGCCAGCCTTCAATCTCATACACTCCTGTTCTTTCAAGAGCTGCTCAATTTAAGTTCATGAAATCTAGGCTCTTGGTTTGTGTGATATCGAGAAGTAATCAAAATACTCGCAAGTAGGTAAGAAAAGAACAGTAGTTTTGTTGCCTAGTAACTGAACTACTTAGGTATCCGAAATAAGTATTTCCATTAAATGTAGCAGAAACGGGAATTATTCACCTGCCTTTGTCAGAAAATAGGTTGACGAAATAACATTACTACTGAAATTGCTTTAGTTTGCGAGGTTGTTCGGAAAACACCTATCGCCTTTCACAAAAATAGACCTAACTTTGTAACTAGCTTTCTACCTAGATTTGGAGCTAGAAAATAGGCTGTAACTACCTAGCCTACCTATACCTATACCTAGCTACCGGCTATGTACCTAGGTACATATTCGTAGAATCAATCGCGGCTTTCGGGCCTCTCCGCCGGCGTTCGGCTGCTTTCGGCCCAGCTGACGAGAATCTGTTGCTATGTGCAATACACAGGAGTCAAACGGACATTTTGCTTTGTACTACTTTCTCTAGCACTTAACATTTTTGTATGGAATAACAACTCTCATTTGTTTTTCTAAAACTATCCGATTGAAATTCTAACGAGTTTCAAATTCACCAATAAAAGTTTTTTGACTTCTAATAATGAAGTAAACTGCACTGTTTTGTAAAGACAAGTTCGTAAACAGCCTAAATCAGTAGAAAAACGAATAAAAATCAATGAAATAGCGATACAAAACGAGAACATACGATTCAAAAGAACAAAGAACGATCAAAACAAACCGTATTTGTCCGAAGAGCTCGCTAGCGAACTTAACCGAGCTACCCGCCGAGCCTACGTGACCGAACGATGTGCTTACACACACAAACGCGAACCCACGTTACGCAGCTCACGCACACTAACACAAGCGTGGTTAACTCGCACGCCAAACTAAAAAGGTCCTACACGCCTGCGACCTTCACAAAGAAATCTTCACATCCTTCGCTCTTAGCACCTTGAATTAAAACTCAAAATCGCAATTTGCGTCGAAAGGCTCATGGTGCAGAATGGCAGTGGACTCGGTAATAGCTCGTTGCGCTAGAGAGTGCATTTATGGCAGCGAACTTGTATCGGCAACCTTTTCCAGTTTGTTTTTTGCGAGAAATAAACCGTTCCGTTTAATGACACCCGTTTGGGGCCTAGCTCGTTTGAAATTGAACTGCACTTTTATTAGTTTGAACCGTTATTCGGATGCAGAATTTCAAACGGTTTTCGAAAGTGGTTGTTGTTGGAATTAGAGTGTCTATTTG
Source organism: Udea ferrugalis (assembly GCA_950022985.1). NCBI lineage: Eukaryota > Metazoa > Arthropoda > Insecta > Lepidoptera > Crambidae > Udea > Udea ferrugalis. The sequence goes on along the minus strand of OX465532.1, from coordinate 433,195 downwards.
ATAATATCTAACTAGACCTTACCTACAAGTATTTGCATAATACTGATAGTTTTTCAAAATGAGGTCATATAATATGTTTTGTATGCTTTTGCTGTGAATCTACGTGTCCCAATGTCAATAAAACAATTTATTTTATTTATAAACGGGGTTAAAAAATAAAAACGAGACAAATTATAACAACATCATGTTTCTTAAGCAGTGAGATGACTTAACTTGGTCTCAATATTCTTTGTCCTACCGTACACAAGCCGTCTATGTCCGCGCCATCTCCATGTTTAAAAATAACATCAATCTAATCCCGGCGCTAACAAACTCAAATGAGACAAATCCTATCTCTCCGTTACTGTAAGATTAATATTTTATGCCAACATTTGCTTAGGAACAGAATTTGAAATAGACCTAAAGGTGAAAGTCGAGTGTTCCAGTAAAAGGTTGGCGATCCCTACCGCCTGCCGCGCTTGGCAACAGGAGAATGAAAGCATGAAACGACGTACAGGGGATTTGCAACCGTACCTTCTAAAAAATAGAGTCGAATTCCGATTGAAGTGCACTTGTTATTGATCGAAACTTTGTGAAAAAACTTTTGTAGGTACTTATCGCCTACAAACGATACATGTACTATTTTATTAATTGGCTTAAACTATTACGCTATTCAATTATGCACCCTGTATTTTACGCTGTTAGGTGGCTTTTCCGCCGGCTTTAGTGGAGTTTTTTTTCAAGTTATTAAAAATGGATAAAAGATTCTTCTTCAAAGCCTAACAAAGGAGTATTAACGAATTCGTTAAAGGGAATTAATATTAGTCAAACGGAGGATTAGTTTTGTACTTAATTGAGGGTTTTGCTTGAAAACGGATACTTTGGATGCCTTTAAAGGGTTTTTTGAGCATTTTCGATAACCTTGTCTTTATAATTGTCACTTAATTGTTTTTATATACGGCTTCTAGAAAGAAACATTTAGTATGATTGTTATATCGTGTGTGTATGAATACAGTAGGAAGTGATGAGAATGACTTGTGATTTGGTTGATTGTCTCTGAAAGGTTGGGGGTTCAATCTCTACCCAAGACAAACGAATACAAGAATGTGTTTAGAAAATATTTCAGTAGCTTCTAGACAGGTGATCTTAGGGAGTGTCGTGGCCCAGTGGTTAAACACTTGCTCGTATATAATGTAGTCCCGAGTTCGAGTTTGGTGGAAAATTTGCTTTGTGTTCATTGTACAATTTGTGGTTTACTCACAGTGATGGACAATACAGATAAAAAAACCTAAGCAACCTAGACCAGCCGTTTCAACCATTGGCGGAATGTGGGCTTCTAGGTGTTCCGTTCGTAATGACAGCAACTATCATTGTGCCTTTGACTGCACCCCGTTGCTGATATTCGTCTGCGTATGTTATGTTATGTTATTGGCATTAGATGTTGAGCTTGTGCTTGTCCAACACACACTAAGGACCCCCCCCTGATTGCCCACAGCATGTTTCTCTTACTCTTTTGTATAATGTGCAACTTTAATTCCATTAAAAATCTACGCTATGGTGTAACAAAAATACCTACTTATTTATTTTTAGCTGTAAGATGCTGTTATATTTCCGCAGCAGCACGAATGTTTTGATGGAATCAATAAGCGTGCCATTTCTGGTCTTTTGTGGTACAGTCAACAGCACATAAGGCTTCCCATTTCCGTTTTTTATCTTGCTCTCGCCAAATGACATTTCTTTGTTATAGAGCAGGGAGGGATGACAGGAAATGGTCAGCCTGTCATGCCATTGACTGTACCTTATGTGTTTGATATAGATGGGAGTGTAGTTCTAATAAGTTCCTTTCATTTACTTTCTCATACATTACAATAGAGTAAATACTACTTTGTATAACTATATTTATTTCAAACCCTAACTAACTTTACCCTATTATGTTGGTGCTAGACTGAATGAAAGGTTTTCTTAAAGTTTTTTAAGATATTCATATTAAAAAGTCAAGTTCTTTTCGTAAGTAAAATAACTTAAACTTTCATAAATTGTTTATTCAAATTCTAATACTTAGTTTAAAAAAACTAACAATAGTTATTACAAAAGATTCTCGCATTGTTTTTGTTGTATATTTCGATTTCAATATTCTTGTCAGAGTTTTCTTGTTTTTGCCGTAACTATGATGGGACTTTGGAAAAAAAACATACGAACATGTTTTTTCTGAAGATTTTTTCTTCCTGTGTGCATTAACATTTAGGAAAGCTCGGTGGTGCAATTGTGACAATAGGTAACAGTTTTGGATTTTTGAATAAAAAGATAGAAACTTTCAATCCCTACAATTCATAATTTCTTATGAAGAACATAAATTGTAAATACAGCAATCTGTATAATTATTATGTAATATAAAATAATACATAAAAAGAATGTGACTCTACCTTGTTTCCATTACTTTTTATATTTAACATTCAGTATTTTCTTTAATTCGACGATTTCAAAGTTCCCCTTATAACAAATCATAACAAATCTTTTTGAATGAAGATATTTTGATTAGCATTATTTTCCTTCAACTAAACAAAATCATGAATTGATCAAATATAATCCAATTTACCTAAAAGTAACCCACTAACAAAACTAGTTCTACACAATTCAATAGAAATAAAAATGTAAACGTATAAAAAACAAATTGAATAGCCACACGTCCGGAGTGCTCAGTCGATAAACCATCCACACCGTGACAGGTTCGATTCTTTGTCCGGACAAAAAATGGATATAATGGATGTGTGGGCTTCGTAATCGGTATTATTATTCTATTGATTTTTATTTATTGTTGTTGCTTTTAAAATCAATAACTAATACGAATATCCTAGTAGTTTTAACCATTGGGTTAGACTCATATATAGTCCAGTCATTATAGTAAGTTCACCTCGGAATTCGAGATACCCAGCTGTAAGTCTGTAAATACTTGTATATTGACACCCTAAAAGTTGTCTCAAAACCTACATATGGTAGGGTGTACGCAACTATTAAATTTCAAGGTCAAATGTCACAAAAATTTATTTTTTCTAAATATCTCATTTCCTATCGTTTTTTTGCTATTTGTATGGAATATCAATTTTGTAGAATACAAAATTCTCTACAAATTTTGTTTAAAAATTTTTTTCATACGGTGAACCGTTTCCGAGATAGAGGGCGGAGAGCGCGCGGTCACAGCATCACTTCAGGTCAACCGGTGCCTCCGGTCAAAAACTTAAAAAGTGAAAAAATGTGAAAAGTCTCGATCTTCTTCGTTATCTGCATTACGTCAAGTCTACAGAACTTAATAAAGCTGTGCAGCTTTCAAATATTCCACCAACAATTGCAGCTGCTCATCAACATTGTAAAAACAACCACGTTGTCGAAAATCGTTTCGCATTGCCCAACCCCATACCTGGGGTTCCAAATCATGCCCTAACCAAGTTTGAACTTGATAATATACACGGTGTTGTTTTTACAATGTTGATGAGCAGCTGCACTTGTTGGTGGTATATTTGAAAGCTGCACAGCTTTATTAAGTTATGTAGACTTGACGTAATGCAGATAACGAAGATTATCGAGACATTTCTCATTTTTTCACTTTTTAAGTTTTTGACCGGAGTGTTCACCGTATGAAAAAAATTTTAAAACAAAATTTGTAGAGAATTTTGTATTCTACAATATTGATATTACATACAAATAGCAAAAAAACGATAGGAAATGAGATATTTAGAAAAAATAATTTTTTGTGACATTTGACCTTGAAATTTAATAGTTGCGTACACCCTACCATATGTAGGTTTTGAGACAACTTTTAGGGTGTCAATATACAAGTATTTACAGACTTACAGCTGGGTATCTCGAATTCCGAGATTCTTACCTAATTTAAGCTTAAATGACTGGACTAATAGCATAGTTTTTCATATCAACCAAGGATCAAGTTAGTAAATTTTAAATATTTGTTTTCCAATATACCTTGTAACTTTTACTCTTAACTATACCAACAGAGCCAACAAACATATTGAACAATAAAATAAGAAACATAATATTTTATAAGTGCCAAAAAATAACATTATTAATATTGCAATCAGGTAACAAGGAGGATGAAAATTAATAACATATTATGTGGTTAAAAGTCAGAATGTTTAACCACTGACCCATGACGCTCTCTGTGCTGTTGTACATAGGTACATAATGTACCTAATACAATGTCGTACTCCAACCCAAAACTAAAAATCGTGTTTTAGAAAATATCAGCAACAATATCCCACATAAAACCCTTAATCCCCATGGAAACAGTTGTATAGCGAATCAATCACGCGGCCGAACGCAGTAACTCAATGGGATTGTAATCGCGGCCGGGATCCGAACCGGCTACCCGCGGCGCCCGTCACGTGACCTCTATTCACTCTGCCTACGGTACCGTGGTTGGAGTTTAGGAAACTGTGATGAAAGTTTTAGGTAAAAAGTGTAATGTGATTATATGATTCGCTTGGTTTAACTGGGACTTCCCCCTACAGACAAAATCAATTAATTGATATCGGGGATAGCTTACACGACCCTAAATGTATATGTAATAACATAAACGGCCTATATATGTCCCACTGTTGGGCACAGGCTTAAGGCACAGGCCTTACCTGAACTATGAGGTGGAACGAGCCATACTCTAACACGCGGGCTCGGTTCGGATTGTTGGAAGGGTGTAAGGCTAGTGAACAACCTTAATGTCAGATGTTATCAAGCCGCCCGCGCCCTAAGGAATCTGACTAGGCTTAACGACTGTCACGACATCAACCGGTACCAACTGCTTAACGTGCCTTCCGAAGCACGGAGATGCCCGAAAAATACATCACTAAATTTCGGTCAGGGTCGTCACCCATCCCATTGCCGACCCGGCGTGTGTTGCTTTACAGCAGCGATCGTCGCCGATCACTGTCACAACTGCGCCACGGGCACCCTGAAAATAACATAGAAAAAGAGAATTCATGTTTTTTTTTGGGTGGGGTTCGAACCTACGACCTTCGGCAGTTGTGAGACTTTTACTTAGTTAAATGTTATTAAATAAAACATTTCTGCTAATGATACACAGATGCAAAATCTAAATTTTAAAAACCTGATTGCTATCAGAGCTATACTTATTTATTAGTGTCAGAGGCTCATAATCTTGTAGATTTTTATGACAGACAGACGGAAAGGCAGTAAAGTTTTAATTTCTATCGGTGGAAGTCGTAAACTCTGGGTGGTACTGTCCCTGTTTGAAGTAGCTGCGAGCGGAACCGCGGCGTAAACATAGTGCTGGACTTCGTTTGGCAGCTATTAAATAACAGCTGTGAATAATAGTTTTACTGTCTTAGCAGCTCTTGGCCTACTTACTAAGTTAGACGAAATCCGGCGTTACCAATGATATTATATTAAAAAAGGTAGATAGGTTACTTGTGCTAAAAAAGTGACACCCGAAATCAGAACGATTCGTCCACCTGAGCATAAGCATTGACTGTGTTGGCAGTCTGAGACGACATTTCTCAACATGTACGAGTATCTGTCTCGTTTACGCTCTGGTAAATGATCGTACTGTCTTGATCACACGTTACAACACGGTCAAATTAGCTACGTCGTACCCCGTTGACGATTTTTGACTTCGCGGCAGTACTGACATAACCTATCTACTTACGTCTTTTTTATTGTAATATCATTGGTCGGGGCCCAGTGTTTAAATAATCTGAAAGCTATTCTCTCCTTTATCTTACACTGAGCCCTTTGGTCTCTAGTTGGGTCCGAGTTAGTTAGTTCCGGGGTCAATCCTGGCCGGACCACTAACTTTGTGTTCATCCTGCAATTTGTGGCAATTTCTCTAGCACCATAACACCCCCGCCCCTGATCATGTAGGGTTCAGATTCACTCAGCGGTGATGTGGGCCTCTAAATATTCCGTTCATTATGCCGGCTGCAATCAGTGTACTTCTGACTACCCCGTTTACGATTTATTTAGTCGTAAGCGTATGTAAAATTTTCAAAACCTTTTTATAGTTTTTGTCCCATGATAGCAATTTTCAGGAGTTTATGAACATAATTTAGACACCACCACTTTTTCATAGAAGGGAGGCGTAACAAATATTTTGAAGAGACGAAGTTGTTGATTGATTTCTTCCTATATTTGTATCGCCAAAAATAACTTGACAAAACTCAATTCACAAACGTCTCTTTTGCGGCAAACTTTCTCCTACAGCAAAGGTCAGAAGGGTCCATGTCACTGTTATCAAGAACAATGCCCTACTCCTGCGGTCATGAACGATAACATCTATAACTGATTCGATAGCGGTCATTGCAGCTACCGGACTTTCCTTATTAATTGTGTTAGCTTTGTATTGATATTGATTAGGTTTTATTGGGGTTCTGTAACACAAAAGAAGGAAAACTAAGCTTTATGCTTTCAATTTGTTGTTTGTTGGTCGAAAACCCTATTTGACGGGAACGCGTGACGGTATCAAGCTGAATTTGATATCAAATACTCAAGTTTGCAATACCTTGGAGCAGTATAAAAACTAAACTTCAGAGCGTAAGGCTACGGCCGTCTATAATCATGAGTTTTACTTCGGCCTAAGTCCAAACCTAATATTATGAAGTATGGTAGTGAGAGGCAAGATGACAATCGATTCGTTGAAATGTTTACGAAGTTACTTCTACACCAGAGGTAGCGGTTTCGATCCCCGTTCAGAGTCTACGTGTGCATGAACATGTTTAACCTTTTTTATAGTACACTAGCGACCTACCCCGGCTTCGCTCTAGTGCAATGGGATGGTGTTTTATGCATATAAATAAACCTTCCTCTTCAATTACTCTATCAATTGAAAAAAAACGCATCAAAATTCATTGCGTAGTTGTAAAGATTCAAGCGAACATAGGGACAGAGAAAGCGGCTTTGTTTTCTAATTTGTACAGAGCTTAGCTATTTTTTTTATATAGGATAGGGGGCAAACGAGCTGACAGGTCACCTGATGGAAAGTGAATACTGGTTCCCATGGACATAGTTTAGAGCTAGGTGACACTGTATTGATTATTGTCCAAGGATATTTCGTAATTTATTTATTTAAGTAACGCCATGTAACAAAAGTACCTACAGAAATCACATAAAATCACAATCCTTTTTGTACGAAACCCACGTTGCCCAAGCATGTTGTACGTTTTATTTATTCATAGTAAAATGCATCCAGCATTTTTATCAATTTAATAAGAGGGGCTGTCGTACAATAGATGATAAACAAAACGTTGTTTTTTTATATGTGTGTGAAAAGAAGGGGCAAATAGCTTCTCTTTCTTGAATCCATAATTGAGCAAACCAAAACTATTTATAAACGTCCCACTGTTTGGCTTAGGGATAAACAATGAGGTGGAAAGTATTCTATAACACATAGTCCAATATTTGGGTTCAGTGCTTGTTGGAAAAGTCAGATGATACCAGGTCACCCTAAGTTCTGCGAATTGGCTAAACGACTTATCTTACGTCGTCGGCCTGGACCAAAAATGCTCAAAGTGCTTTATGCACCACGAAGACTTTTACTAAAGTGATTTATTTTCAATATTAAATTTCTTCAACGAACCACTTAAAAACCATTAATATGACAATGGGATGTTTCCCAAACAGGACTTAATAAATGGCGTTCGTATTTTAAAAATCGCCTGTCTGCGCGAGCGCAAGGCGCATGTCGATCTGTCAAAAATTCAAAATGGAGTCATTGTATTCGTCGAGCCACCCAGTGGTTGCTGGCTATTGGGTTTCTGCAATGGCGTGAAAAAATAGATAAAAACAGCTGTTTGCTAGTTGAATGATCTATAGGGTAATTTATCTTATGTGCTGCCGTTTTGACTAGGTACCTCCTAGTTTTCAGTAGTATAAAAAAAAAAAAAAACCAATTGAAAGTGAAGATATTTAAATCACGAAAGTCGGTACATTTAAAAGGTAATAATGACCAAACAAAGAAATCAGGAGCTCAATTTCATTTTGTAGTAAATTTTGATCCTAGTGTCATCGCCCAGATGTCCTTTTGTAGCCCAATTCGAGACATGTCCACTGCTGGACAATAACAGAACATAAATGTACGAACTAACTAAACTATCAAACAAGCTGCCCACTGGCTATGAACCAGGACCAGTGGTCCCCCTAACTAGCCAAAAAAGCCGTTGAAGATACAGAAACTTCATTACAACAACCCTTTTACCGTTTTTACTTTTTATCACTAAACTTTTAAACTTTAGGACCTTTTTAAAGACTGACGTCCTAGAATTTGCGACCCCGAACATCGATTCAAGTCTCACATGAGCAAAGTCACTTTTCTTTATTATCTAATAAATATGTTACAAAGAAGCTTGGTGTAACAAACACACCCCTACCTACATCTTCTCAACTGATTTCAATATTACAAGTTATTTTCGCGCCCTCTTTTTATCGCGTCGTTTATGACCTAAAGCGAGTTCCGTATGTTTACGAGCGCGGTGGGGGGCGGGGGGTAAGGCATAACGTCCATGGATACAAGAAAACTGTTGTACTTTTTTACTTAGTCCTGGTACTGTCCCAATGCTGAGGTGCCCGTGGCGTAGTTGCGACAGTGATCGGCGACGATCACTGTTGCGGTGTTGACGGTGACCAGCCCAAACGAAATTTAGTGATATTATGTATTTCGGGCATCTCCGTGCTTCGGAAGGCACGTTAAACAGTTTGTCCCGGTTGACGTCGCTAGATGTCAGCCGTTAAAAGCTTAGTCAGAGGCCTTAGGGCGCGAGCGGCTTGATCACATGTGACATTAAGGTTGCTCACTAACCTTACACCCCCCATCACTACTGAGACAATCCCTACTTAGTCCGCGTGTTGGAGTATGGCTTGTTGCACCTCATAGTTTAGGTGAGGCCTGTGCCCAGCAGTGGGACGTATAAAGGCCGTTTATGTGTATTGTCCCACTGCTGGGCGAAGGCTTCCTTTTGGATTTGGATAGGTGGCCCACTCAATCCCACTGGACATTGCTGTACTGTGATGCAAGTAACTAAAAAAATATGTGACTGGTGCGTTACCAACTCTGCGAAACATGATGTAACTAATGAGGGAAACCTTGGTATAAGTCCACTTTGAGTGTCTTAGGAAGGAAACATGTCAGAAACCAAACTATACGAAATTGTGACCCTGAAACCCCTTGACGATATCGTCGATCAAAATACTTTGTTTGAACATGTAATCTAGGTGTATCCAATTCTGGTGGGTTTTTATGTCTTAGGAAATATAAAAGTTTTTAAGAGGTTTGCTATTCTATCCAAATATGTATTTTAAAATATTTCCTTAAAAGGTTTTGAGCTGAAAACAATTAACCGATGAGAGACGTTGCCCAACTAGATTATGTCAACAGTGATTACCTATAATTGTAGTTCTTTTGTAACTTCCAAATCTCTTGACTGTTGCACCACACAGCATTTAAAAATACAATATCAATGAAACAAGCAACATGCTATCTGTGAATATAAATCCTAATTTGAAGAAAGTATTTCTCTGGGTTTTTCAAGTTCAACAAACATCGTTTGATGTCTCCTCCCCATATTGCCGGAATATGTCAACACCATATTTCTGTCAATTTATTCGCCTATTCGGCCAAATACCTAATAACCTTTTGCACACTACTAGGTATTCATCTGCGATTATTTAGGAAATAGTCAAACTGCGCTTATTAAATCATTTAGAGTTATTGGGGTTATTTAACACTAATTAAAATATGAAATATATATCTTTTAGGTGTTCAAAGTTCTGATTTTGGGTGCCACTTCTGTAACATAAGTAACCTCTTCCTGTCCTTTTTGTCTTTTTAAATAATATCATTGCAGGCAGAAAGTATTTCAATGAAATGAGTAGAACCCTATATTTCCACATCCTAGTCAGTTCTATTCAACGTTAAATGTGCACTAACATTCGCATTCATTCGCATCGCCCCCGTACACGTCTACCCCAACAACACACCAAAACACATACAATACTAGACCTTACTCCCTTACCTTAAGCTTCACCATTTCGCCAGTGTACAGTATGAAAATAATTCAACAGCTGTCAGTTATCGATGTCGTGTCAGTTTGGCACGGTTGATGAAATGGCGCCTTTTGTCGTCAGTCGCGTGGTGACGGTGGCAAGGGTGGCCACCTTTTGTCGTCGTCAGTCGCGTGGTGACGGTGGCAAGGGTGGCCATTGTGCGTTGTTGCCAGGCAGGGTGTGGGGTGGACGGTAATCCAGGTATAGAAGTTAGGGCTAGATATCTTGCAGCTTTGCTTCGTCAGAAATAAATGTACCTATCGCTGGACGTTGCTCCACACAGCGCCATCTATCTATCCCCAAATGAGGCAAAACTTGTAAGCTTGCTAACGGATAAACATACTTAAATTTATTTATATATTTATTTTTTAAATACATCCAACTAAATATTATGACATAAATGCGAAAGTTATATGTGTGGATGGACGGATGGATCGATGTGTGTTGGTCTTCCTCGTAAAAACTACTGAATGGATTTTAATGAAACTTCACAATAATACAAAGACTAATGTTTACGCGGACGAAGTCGCGGGCGGCCGCTTGCCCTTAAAATACTAAAAAAACACCCAGACCAGAAAAAACCCTCATGTTCATGCACACGGTTCGTTCTGTGCGGGGATGAAACCCGCGATCTTTGGTGTAGTAGCCAATATCTTAACCATTACACCACCAAACCGGTCGTCAATATAAAATAAATTAACTTTAGTATTATAGATTATAAAACGGTCTACGTGACGGCATCTCCTATTAGGTACCTAAATTATGACAAAGTCAAGTATACCAATTTCCTGATGGTTTCCTTATCTACGAGTAGTAACAAATATTTTCGCTAATGTACCTTTCATGTTCTAGATAACTATTGCCAACGAAATTATCTAAGTCAGTATCTAGTTGCTATACGGAAATACTTAGTAAATGAGCCGTTCTTGAGTATCTTCACGGAAATTAGGTATTGTTACTAAGATAGGGTTTTTTGTGTGTGTAGGTAACAGACAGTCGACAGCAATACTAAAATAAATCTGAACAGTTTGTATGTTTAAGTATATCGAATTCAAAAATTTATATTCCATTCATCGAGGCAGGCGCTTAGCTACAACATCACGCTACGGCCACTAGTATCGACACATCGTTGAAATTTTTTGTGAACCAACATTTTTCCATTTAGTAGCAAGTTAAATAATTAACATAAAGTAGGTATTCTAGCCAAATCTGAACTGCAGACCACATGTGTTCCAATCCAGTGCTCAACCAAAAAGCCACGACGCTCTCACAATACCTACTTAAATAGTAACCACAAATGATTTAACAGCCCAGTGTTTTCCGCCCTAACGTTAAATTCCAACCACACACTAAGTTTCCCTGCACAAAAGAACTGTTAGAAATCAGGTCACATTGAATGCATGTGGAGCGGCCATTAATATATATATGCAGTTGCATAACAAGTCAAATGTCACGGAGGGAAGCCCTCACTGTTATTAATTTGTTGCCCTCTTTTCTTTACACGAGTGTGTTGCGCAGTATAAGAGGGAAACAGTAAGTTGAGTACGTTCGAACATTCATTGACTGTTTAAGTACTACTCATGGTATGTTGAGTATATTGACTTATGCTGTAGGTATATTAACAAACATCAGAAGATTTTCCTAGATCTGTCTTGTAGCATTCCACTTTGACGCATAGAGGCCAGCCTAAGCCCCAAAGCTCAAAGAGGGAATGTGACTCTGGAGGCATTCTAACTATCAATCTAGTACCCCAATGTGATTTCGAGCTTTCGGCTTTTACAACGGGAATCATAAGATGGATACATAGAGGGACTTTAAATAAACAGTTAAAGTACAGTACTTTTATTATTTAAAGAAACCAATGTACGGTGGACGGTACACCATTTCCGGTCAGTTTTCCTTGCTCTATTGCAAAGGAACTACAGTTGGCAAGAGCGAGAGAAAAAACGGAAATGGGGTAACCTGGGGGTCTAAAACGGCAACATTTTAGGTGTTTCATATATGAATCATCTAAGTGACGTTTCATCTGGTGAATTGCTAAAAACGGTAAAACGGCGACATGAAAAGTGAAACACCTAATTGACGTTTCATATCTTAGATATGTTTTTCTTTTTTAAATTTATTTCATGGCTTGGACTCTTAGACATAGTTTGATGACGACATAACTACACCAAAAAAATAGTGTCGCGCCTAATAATTGTAAACTTAACGGTTTTCATTAAACAAATATTTTCATCATTACAACTAATAATTTAAGGCTTAAAAAGTAGCTTATTATTGAATTTGTATGATTTCTTATCTATACAAATATTATAAAAAGGAAAGGTTTGATTTTTTGTTTGTTTGTATGAATTGAATAGGCTCCGAAACTACTTGGCAGATTTGAAAAATTCTTTCACTGTTGGAAAGCTACATCATTCCTGAGTGACATAGGCTATATTTCATTTTCAAAAAAAATAGGCATCCTTACTAAAATTACGAAAAAGCGGGAAAATATTTTTTCACATACAGCTAAGTCCACGCGGACGAAGTCGCGGGCGGCTGCTAGTCACTAATAATTGTAAAATGTTTTAAATTTTCAATTTTTATGTCTGGCAATGAGGACCGTGACAGTTGGCCTAAGAACAATAATGTCACAGCTGTCAATCGAGATTGTAAATAATGTTCGTGAAAACTTGTGATAAAAATCATTTTCCGACCGGAAACGATGAATGAAGACAAGAAATTGGTGCTAGCTAGGCATGTTCTTGAGATTGAAGATATTTGCAAGGAGACATGACTCTGTACCAACAAAGCCCGAGTGATTTGCCAAACTTCTGCCTCGGCAATGGCGTACAAGACGACTTTATTTGGGAGCAGATTTTTAGTTTTAGGTTTTAATGCCGCCCTTTTTTCAAATAATACACATTATAATAAAAAAACGTTTTTTATTTACTCGATAATATTGGAATATTCATTCACCAGAAGACAGCTAGTTAACAACGTAAATGTGATGACTAAGTTCTCAGGAATTTCCACTCGTTTCCACCACAGTCTTGGAAATTGGTTCAATTTATTGTCACTATTATGTATTCTTGGTGTCATTATAATAATTCACAGTAACACATTTTACTAGGAATAATTAAATTTATCCTGAAAACGATTAAATAATGTTTACTGCTATGTGAATTTGACAGCTCAGCGCTGTCACCTAGTAGGGTAGTTTCGTCTGTTCGCGTCCATTTAGTGCAGTTGCTAAATTTGACAGTGAATCAAAAAAGGCTTCAGCACTGATTAATATGAAAATATATATAATGTATCCATTATATTCTAGTTTATTTTAGGATCAACTTAAAGTTTTTTCGAAACATTGCATTTTTTAAATATATAAATTACAGAATTAGGTGTTTTTCCAAAAATGACAATTAGCGTCCACTGTAGACCATTTCGCGGGAATAATTTATCAGCTGCTTTACTGCCAGCATTAACTCTTGGCAGGGGACCCTTGCACATCCAACTTCCGCTTTGCCAGCTAGTCTCCCTAGCGCTGATTTGCATTCCTTGACAATCGCTGATGTTGTCGCTGCTTGTTGAATGCTTGCAGTGCTACTCTTACCTTGCTGTCGCTGTAGACCGTCACTTTTGTGACATCGTTGTGACGCTTGTCTGCTATGTAAGCGCAAACCAGAATGCATAAATTTTGGTTTCAAGAACGCTGGCCTGCCTGCCCAAGCGTACTGATCTCTTTATCGCCGAGCCATCATCACATAGTGCGTCTGTGCACGCCAGCAACCAAGAGTTTGATTGATTATTTCCTGAATCCGCCTGTGTAGCATATAAGTGCACCTGTGTCTGTTCTCCAGTGGTCTGTCTATGAATGAATAAACAGTAATCAGGTCTCTTCATTTCGCATTTCATTTTACGATTTCTTCAAATGGTCTTCAGTTTATGTTCTCTCTTCATCATTATTTCTTGTCACCGAAGACCTAATTAATGTCTTGACTAATAAAAATAATGAAAGGAATTACTTATTTCATTTAAAAATATAATTATTAGCCGTAGTCTTAGTTAAAAATGTATCATAATTATGAACAATACATTTGAAATTATTTTTACAAGCAAGTTAATTTTATTGCATTCATGAAAGTAGTGGACGCAATTTGGTTTATGATTATCTCCTGTAGGTATAGTTTGCGACCATAGCGGACGCAAACGCTAAGTTCTAAATGAGATGTATTTAATTCGCGTCTACCTCATTTTATTCGTTAAAAATGTATCTTAAAATTCACATAAATCAATAAAAAACACACTGCACACTATTTGTCCTTATGTGCGTGTGTCTTTGAACTTAACTTTGAAGTATTAGCATTAGTGACGTATTTTTAATTGTTGTATTAGTTTACTTAATTTCGAGGATTTTCCGTAAAATGGACGCGAACGGGGTGGTGGACGCGAACGGGGTGGTGGACGCGAACAGGCGAACTGACCCTAAACATCTAACATTCCTCCAATTTGACGTTTAAAAGTGCACCATTTTACGAATTCCCATACAAAACTGTCAAATTGTATGAAAAACAAATATGAATCATATTATGTTCATAATATGATTCACCTAATAAGTTGCCATTTTAGGATTTCAAAAAGTGTTTCATATTATGTTTCAGATATGAAACGTCAAATGTCGCCATTTTAGCCCCACAGATGTGCTGTTGTATGTACTTCAGGTAACGAATTGAGATGACAAAAAATAAGTAAATGAGTTAGTATTAAAGAATAAGATGATGTATAAAAATAAACGAGAACACAATAGATATTATATGGTATATTTGGTCATCTATTTCTGCGCTTTTACTAACAGCATAAAGATAATCTACATTACCCCGTTCAGGTTGTAACTGATTTGTCTGTCATTGCAACTATAACTAAATAAAATAATATGAATATTACCGTTACCGTTGTACTGTGGTCACATCGCATTGCGAACCAACAGCTGATTACTATATTCCCCTCAAGACCCCTCAGTCCCCTCCTCCACTCAAAACAATGCTTTATCCCACATTGTTAAGGTTTACTTCAGTTTGTACGTTACGTGGGATTCATTGAAGTCAGCTGTTTTCCTCAGTAGCTTTTGTGAATTAATTATAACAGTAATTGGTTTATAACTTAGATGGTATTATTTCCATATTGCTTTGAAAGTGTAAGTATGTTGTTAAAAAAAAGGTATTATGGAGCAGAGTTTCAAAGATATTCGCATTGTAAAGTTTTTTTTAGCTTGCCATGAAGCTAGCATTATCATCAGCCTATATCAGTCCACCGCTAGACGTTTGCCTTTGTCAAGTATTTTTTTAATTGTATTTTTGTAGACTACGTGCTTGAGGGAGCCCGTGGGAACGTCGGACTCATCTTGAAACCCCAATAGAGAAAAACTTAACTTTTATCTAAATTTAGATTCTTTAATCGTTTGGTTTTTCGAGAGTCAGAGAAAGGAAAGTATGAAGATTTTCTCTTAACCTACTGAGCATAAAGATTCTGGACCTCAACCTTAGCTTACGATCAAACCGTCATTGTATTTTCGTATCATTTTCTTTCAATTTGAAATAATATGCAGTTAGAACAGGCACAAATCCGATCCGGCGGTAGAGTCACATCTTTGGTACAGGTTTTAAATATTTTGTAATATTGTACTATTCATGGCTACTTTTTAATTTTTTTAAGGATGGTTGGATATGACTGAATAAAATTGATTGATTTTTATTTACAAAATATTCGTCGCAAGTTTGCAATCCCCTAAGAACTTCAGCCTATATTTACCTATTGGACTAGCAACGGGCCGGCCTTAAATTCACCAGTAACTTAAGTTCGTAAGCACAGTCGCCATCAGATTTATAGAAGCACTTAATATCTCAACATTCATTACTTCAATAATACCTGAACATGACAGGTGACATATCTGTCACGTGTGTATAAAAGATGCTTAGGGATTATAATAGCGGCCGCCCGTGACTTCGTGGACTTAGGTTAAATAAAGAAGAAATATATCTTTATAAATTGTAGCCCATGTCCTGTTCCGATGCATAATCCAATCCATCCATCCAGCAGTTTTCACACACATACAAACTTTCGCATTTATGATAGGTATTAGTAGTATATTAATAAAGTGATGAATGTTCACCTATTAATGGTATTTAATTTCTTGACTGTGAAACCAATGAACAGTATTTGCTCATTTTGTTCACTTCAATATTTCTGATAGCAACTGTACCTACATTACAAAGCATCCCAACTTAAGCTAACAATACCCACCACAGCATCGAAACTTGTCATTGAGGCGCCCGCCCTAGCCGCCCGCCCTGGCCACCCGCCCTGTCATATGGCGCTTGCATATGCATCGTATGCAGATTTTGCAAATGCGCTACTTTGCATGGAGGCTGGCCGGCAAACACGCCGGTGCATATTGGGGTTTACAAAATAACCATTCTACGGTCTCAGGCGAAATTATAATGGACGGCACCATATTTTCAACTTTAAAACCAATGAAAAACCTTTTTTACATTTTAAAAAAAGTAACGGAAATATCAGACGCTAAGAAAGTATACCTAGTGTAAAACCCAGGTTTTGTCAATTAATGGCAATAGTATTATTAATTCGTACCATAGATTTAAAATGAAGGAACCTTCCTAAAAACGACCTTTGTCCAAGTTAAGTTAGTAAAAAAGGTACACAGGTAAGTATGAAAGTAAAGGTGATTAAATCTCTATTATTTTTGTGGTTTACATCACATCTTGAAGCACCTTTGGTTTTTAAGCATACCGTAATGCTAACGTGGGACTAGGAATCTTATTTTAGCAAGACAGCACAGCACAAACAAATTATGATTTTTTGTCAAACAGACAACAGACTTACTCTAGGCAATCAGTCTTGTTTAGTGCAAAAAAAGTTAAGTTTTCATCATCACTCGGATTTGGAAAGTCACACTTAGCTTGTTAGGTAAGGCCAGACTGGATATCCTTAATTCAGATCGACGCAGTATTTCGACATTTCTACAAAACCTCTGTCTCAAATATCCAATCGAATCTAAAATATTTATCATCCCAACCTGATGAGTTTCGTCTAAATTTCTTTCAAAACTTGTTATTTCTCCACCCTCTGGCACATAATCTATGCTGTTGCCCGTTGATGCGTCAGCTGACGGCCCACGGAGATAGGGAGCAACTCTCAAAGGGATACACTTCCTACAACCACACAACCTTTACCACCCTACCAAAAACCAACCCCTAAACTCAGATGACCTCAAAATAAGACCGAAATTCCAATAGCAAAAGCTCGCGGAAGTGAAAAGAGCTTTTCCCGCAATCTTACGCTCAATGTCACTCTATCGTTATAATGGAGATTGAGCGAGAAAGAGACACAAGTTCACGCTAGAGCAGGACAGGATCCTGATGAAATTCATGAAGTTAGTAACTTGTATATTTTCCATACGCCTGGGGCGGCCTTGATACGATTCATTCGTATGTATGAGTGGCGGGAGATAGCATCTTTAGTGCCAGAGATAGGTGAATGGGTTCGATACCCGGGCTAATCGGGTGTAATGGTTTGTGGGTCTGATTAGTTAGGGATTGAGGAATTTTAGAAGTGATCCACAAGTCCTATACGATGAAAACCACATAAATATACAGGTATATATGTATACGAAGCGTTTAGGTGAATTGTCACTAAATAAACATACATTAATAAGCATTCTCCTTTGCAAACTATTTAGCAGTTTTAGCATAACGTTAATAAAGCAATAAATAACTAATATACCCGAGTTGAAATTTTAATTAAGGAACCCCTGAATTTACAAACGTCAATCAAAGTTGAACACGGCTTTAACCGTCTCATGAATAAAGGGCTACAGAACTGGAAGTGACAGCTATACTTACTATAATTTGACGTTTGAGTATCAGGTAGTATCAGGTAGAAACATGTTAACAATGAATCAATTGGAAATAAAATGAATATGGGCGATGATGTTATAATAAAAAAGAGGTAGGTTATGTCAGTACTGACGCGAAGTCAAAAATTGGCTACGGGGTACGACGTAGTTAATTTGGCCGTCTTATAACGTGTGAGCAAGATAGTATGATTATTTACTACAGCGTAAACAAGACGGATACATGTTGCGCAGTGTCGTCTTGAACTGTCATCACTGTCAATGCTTTGCTCAGGAGTACGAAAAGTTTTGATTTCGGGTGCCACTTTTTAAGCTCAAGTAACCTATTTACGTCTTTTTATTTTAATATCATTGTTTTGTACTAAACTACTGCTTATTATTGGAGTTTTCAAGTGTTTTGATGACCACTATCAAACTGGGCACTGGTCTACTTGATTGCAGTGTACGACATCGAAATGGTGTAATGGTCAAGAAGTTGATTACTATACCAGACGTCATTGGTTCAGTCTACGCACAGTACGATAGACGACGACGTACAAGACGTAGATACTGGTTACTTGTGCTAAAAAAGTGGCACCCGAAATCAGTACTTCGAACACCTGAGCAAAGCATCAGTACTGACATAACATATCTACTTACCTCTTGCAAATATCATTCGTGAGCGTCGTGGTCCATTGGTTAAACACTCTGGCTTGGAACCCGATGGGGCCCGAGATCAAATCCGGCCGGAACACACCTACTTTGTGTTCATTGTACAATTTGCGGCTATCTCTCCGGTGATGGAAAACACTGATATAAAACCTAAGCTACCCGGATAACGGCGGTAGGCTCGCCCCTTACCACGTTGGGTTCAAATTCCCTCGGCGAAATGTGGGCTTCTGAATGTTTTGTTCACCATGACGGCAACAATCAGTGTGCCTCTGACTAACCCATTAGGGATATGGTCGTGAGGGTATGTTATGTAGGATAGCACTTATCTCTTACAGCAAAAGTTTTAATTATATTATAGGTAATTAGGTTAATATTGTTATTTTAGTCTCACTAGTTAGCCATTTTTTAATTTGTATAACTTTACTTGCATGCTGTGCGCGGTTGTAATTGAGGTACAAATTTATAAGTTATTAGTTATATATTTTTTGATTTATTTGTTCTTAATGGTATGTATTTTGTAACTGTGCCAAAAAATAAATAAATAAATAAATAAAATGTCATTGGTACAGAATGCTTTAACGATCATTTCTTGAGCTCCTGTATTTGGCCACTTCCTTCCTTCTCCAATCCTCAATAATGTCGGGTTTTATGAGGTATTGTCTAACAATTAGTGAAATGGGGCGTCTCAGTGGTCCGGACGTGGCTGTAACTCAAATGCCCTCCATCGCCAGTTTAGGCAATCTTCCGAAACAAACGCATTGTATGTAGGGCTGAGCACAAAGTTAAGTTTTTAAATATTTCATTAAAATTACAAAAGCCAAGAAAACCTAGCAGTTAAGTCTAAAGACCGTTCAGAAGTTGGCTAATACGAGAAAGGCCGCGGTTCAATTCCCGCACCATACAAACATTAATGTGTATGAAATGTAGGTATGTCGTGGTCGGGGTGTTACCTAATGTATATTAAGTATTATTTATTAATTTATTTACATCATAACAACTAACAGCTATACAAAGCCAACCCGCTTATATGCTAAACAATATCTAATAGGTAGTACTTAATAAATATAAACAAAAAAAAACTAAAAACACCTATCAATTTAAAATCACATTTCTGATACAAACACTGTAATAGGTACTTTGTATTAAGTATGTAGTTACAAAAAATATATATTTATGTATGTTTATCCGTTGTCTAGTATTTTATAGCACAAGCAAGTTTACAAGCTTTGCTTCATTCGGAGCTAGGTGGCGCTGTGTGGGATAATGTCCAGAATATTTATTTATTCGTAATGGTTGGTTGACAGCCCTAGTGTAGCGAATTGAGGCCATAAAGTCAGAGTTGTGAAGCGATTCCCGAGTGCAAGGGTAATGGCGTGTACGTCCGGAGGTGGGGGTTGGGGGGGCTCAAATCGTCCAGCACAATTACCTTTGACAAACAAATATTAGTAGTGCCCTTGATTTTACCAACAAAAATTGTGCATTAATAAAAAAATTCAAAGTGGCAATGAAAATATTCAAAGTCATTACTTTTTCAAATTTGAAAATTATATGACGATAAATAAAAATGTAACATTGAGAGAGTAAGGTTATTATTGTTTTTAGCATTTTCCATGCAATATCTTTACTATTTCATATCTTCAGATATTGAGAGATGTGTTTAAAAGGTTTTCTAAGCCCTGTATTGTACTTTGTTCCAAGAAACTGATTAGGATTTTTTGTGGTTATTATTACTATTTAAGTAGATACTTCAGTTTTTTAACGATTGTGTTGAAGTGACCTATTCCTTTTTGTCCCCACCCTAGTGTGTATTATCCATGGTGTTCGATACAAGTCCATTATTACACCTTAAATCTTTCGTGATCCCTCATATTTAAAACCACCTGGGATCGCTTCAGCTTGCATATTTTTCAAAATAATTACATCGTACTACAATAACCTTCAATCAAAACTCTATACAAAAGCATCTATTATACTCTCAAACACTGTGACGTCACTTCAACTACTCTAAGTTGAAATTAAAATTCAACCCTTCAGTGCCATGTGTCCCATTTGACCACCGCAGTTCCCGTGGGTCGATTGCACCCCTGGACCTCATGTGGCCCTAATTGCGAACAACAATTGAATTTAAATGCAGTACTGCAGTGTTAAATGGGGTTGAAATGGAAATAATGTAAATAGGACAAATAAAGTTAAATGTCCTTTTGGACGGGAATCAAACATTTGCCATATTTATAACTAACAGAAAAGTCATTTAATTATGATTTTTTCAAAAACAAGAATCTACGATAGCTTAATTTAGTGTATGAATGCAAAGTAATGTATTGTTCACAAGTGCCAGTTTACAGCTGTGTCTAGTGGTAGTTGTATATATACTATGTAGTAGTACTTTTGTATTGATGAATACAAAAACCTATGAAATATTAATTAATGAATATCGGTTTGCATACATCAACGTCTCTTTACTTCTATCACTCTTCCGTAATATGCACATTTCTTTCTTGCAAAATTAAACCTTCTATAAACGTGCGATATTTCCTAACCAAATAAAAAAGGAAGCACAAAACATCAACGAAAAAGCTTTGAATTCAGAAATGAACGGTTTTATTATTCGAAACACGTAGAACACATTAGGGAACGCGACGAAAAGATTTACTTTATTTCCACATTAAAATTCTTATCCGTATATGGTCCCAAATGATGTGTAACCATTAGAATACATATACTAATAGCTAAACACATTTCACAAGGATATTGTATTATCGTTAGAGAAAGGAAGCGAGATTGGAAGCTTTTGAAAATACTGGATGGTTTTGAAGAGATAGATGGAATATAGTTTTTGCCGCATTTGAAACCACTTAGCAATACACCACATGGTCAATAGCACATACACGCGAAAATAGTATGCGTATGATATGAGAAGAGAAAAAGAAGATGATATACAAATTGGAAAGAAGGGTCTGTAGAGACAATTGCGGGTCTACAGATTAAAAGCGCTATAAGAATATAATGGACATTTGCAACTAATAGCGACTAAAACACAGTAAAATACTTAATGCTCGCATAAAATGTTATGTGTGTCTTATTTTCTTTTGTTTTTAATTCAGATACCTTTTTTAATCAAAGATACGATACTAAAAAATATGTCTTTCTTTAAATTAGGCACACGTTACATACTTGCCATAATGTTTTGATGTCGATTTTCACACTTCATTTGCTAACTATCTTAGCTAGAATGAAACATAATCATTTGATCCTTCATGTCTAAGACTATATTTTTAATCTCGTACTTATGTTATTAATTAATTGCTTCTCGACGACCAATTCAATCAGTAATTAAAACCAAAAATATTCCAATGGTCTTGGAGTTGCAAGAAGTCAAGACCAATTAAAATTTCTAGACCGTGGATATTGTATTACCATCGGCTGATTGGTTACTACTAGCAACAGAAGCCTTTTATGCTTTTTATTACATTTTTTGTAACTTTAACGTATGGCAGCTAATCATCGACATAAAGGCTTTTTTGATTTACATCTCTCATTTACCTCCAAAAGATTTTATTTTATTACAAAATAATAATACACTTTTATTGCTTTTAAACATGGACCGGTCACACCACCGTCGTAAAACTCCGAAACGATCAGTTCAATTTTAAATCGGGACTTGGGACCGATCATATTTTGTTTGGGATTAAAAAAACGAAACCTGACACGTTCTCTCAGGGGAACAAAAACTCGGGTCTTTTTGTCCCCACTCACGATCTTGGCGATACGGGCGCTCTGAAATTTTTTGTGTCACCATACGGGTCTGGATGACCTTTGTGGAATAAAGTTTAAAGTTCGTGCATTGGAATATGTAAGGGTTAGTGAACGTTTTTGAGATTATTGTAAAGGTTTGGTTCGCGATTGCCGTTTTTATCTGTTCGATCAATAACCCTTTTGGTGACTACAATGTTGATGATGGTTGTGCACTACAACAAGGGTAGCTAGCGATTTGTTTAGATTTGTCCTCTGGTCCAGAAGAGCTATTATTTTAGAACTACTGAATATTCTATGAGATCCACATCATAATGTATCGTGAAACTTTATGATGATATGATGATGTTTGTCCCAATGACGAATGCGTTAAAAAAAATGACTTTGACATTGGCGCAACAAGTTTATGAGGATTCGCTGTTGAAGTGAGTTTTATCACCGAGTGAACTTGGATTTGGGTCAAGTGAACGTGGCTAAATTGACTTGATGTCAGCAACTGACACCAAGTCAATTTACTTTCACAGAATGTTTATCTCGTTACGATTACGCTTTTTTACCAAAAAAATAAGTCATAACTCAAATAGTTCTTAGGTTTATCGTATTATTTACAGTTGAAAAATTCTATTGTAAAATTTCCAAAAGTTCCCCAAATCCTTGTGTACCCTAATTTCCTCTACAACATAGTAGATAGGAATGAATATATCCTTGGACATTATTCCACACAGCGCCATCTCTAATCCCAAATGGGCTAATTATAGTCCGTTATTATAGGATTCTAGACAACGGATAAATATACTTAAATACTTTTTTTTTGTAAATACATACTTAATATACATAGGAAACACCCAGAGCAATACAAACAGACATGTTCATGCACACCAATGTTTGTACTGTGCGGGGATCGAAGGGTCGCGACCCTTGGTGTAGTAGCCGACTTCTCAACAATTACACCAAGGCGGTCGTCAACATCGACAACAATACAACATCGATAACAATGAATACTAGGTTTGTCCCTTCTTTGCATCCGCCGTCCGCCACGCTGTCTAGCGAACCAACATAAAGTACGATTTATCTATTTCTTCACAACTGTAACAAGGCATAAGTAGTTACCTTTTTTTTTTTTTTTTTTTTTTTTTTTCGGTGTCAAAAAATGCATTTACGCACTATCCCACCCCTCGGGGAAGGGGTGGGGGTGTGTGGGACTCGCCCACCTCTGAAGGAGGTGGGAATACCGCACTAAAAAATACACCGGTATACCTACACCGCTTACGGGACGGCATGGCTCTGATCGATTGCCACATCGTCCCTGCGGCGGCCCGGCCTCCACGCCGGGCCTCCTCACGCCACGGGGGGCATCCTGGTATACGAGGACACCCCCAGACGAGGACACCGTGCAATGGGGATTGGGCTCCCCAGCCCGCACCCCTGGTGTCACTTTTAGGGAGCAGGAATGACATAACGGTTAAACCGCCGCATTCCCGCCCCCCGCCGTCTACGCCGGAGAGGCGCCGCTAGAGGATCATCCTCACGGGCCCTCTCCGCGGCCTCCTTCTGTGACATAACGTCGTCACAGAAGGTGACCACCCCCCCCCATGCCTCATCGCTGCCTAACATCCTGTCGATGATCCTCGGCAGCGAGAGGTCTTGGCCCACCTTGGCCGTTAGAGCGCGGCGCTGTACCGCCCATGCAGGACACACTTGAAGTGTGTGCTGGGCGGTATCCTCTGGCGCGCCGCACTCGTGACACCGAGGTGTCGGCTCGCGTCTCGCGATCCTGTGCAGGTACTTCCCGAAACACCCATGTCCGGAAAGCACCTGCACCAGCCGATATCCCATCGGCCCTCTGTCACGCCGGACCCACGACCGGAGGACCGGGCGGATCGCGTCTATCGGCCATTGGCCGAAGGGCGGATCCGCCAAGTCCTCCTCCCAACGACGCAGGACCTCCTCATCTGCACGCCGTCTCACCGCCTCCACCTCTTCGAGGCAGGGGCGCTCACCTCTTGCTCTCGCGTCTGCTCTGTACCTGTGAACAGACGCGAGAACTTCCGCCTCCAACTCCCACGGGGGCATGCCTGCGAGAAGGCAAGCAGCCCCCGCGGATATCGTCCGATATCCACGGATCGCCCTCACCGCCATGGTCCTCTGAGGACCACGCAACAGCCGCCTGTTGCGGGCGGTGAGAGCATCCACCCAGATAGGCGCCCCGTATAGCGCCATACTCCTGATGATCCCGGCGTATAGGCGCCGGCACGTCTGGTCTGGGCCGCGTTCGTTAGGCAGAAGGCGACCCAGAGCCCCCGCAGCGCGAATAAGACGGGGCGCGAGGCGGCTGAAGTGCTCTTCAAACCGCCAGCGCCCGTCCAGGATCAGGCCCAGATATTTCATCTGGGCCATCACCTTAATCTCCGCGCCATCTATACGGACCGAGGCGCCGGGCGGTGGTCCCTGCCGAGGTCCATGAAAAAGGAGGACCTCGGTCTTACTGCGAGCCACCTTTAAGCCCAGCGCCTCGATTCGGCCGATGACAAGGCTGGCGCTTACCTCCGCCAGCCTTTTCGCCTCGGCAAAGTCCCCCCCTGTGGCTACGACTAGGGTGTCATCCGCGTAACAAATGACACGCACCCTAGGTGGGAGCGTGCCGCGGAGCACCCAGTCATAGCCGATGTTCCACAACAGGGGCCCGAGCACGGACCCCTGGGGAACCCCGCAAGTTACCGGCCGACGAACCAAGATGCCGTCGGCCCCGTCAAATAACACCTCCCGGCCGCGGAGGTAGTCCTCCAACAACCTTTGTAAGTAGAGGGGCACTCCAAAATAACGGAGTGCCTCCCTAATCACCCCGAAGGGTAGGCTGTTGAAGGCGTTGGCGATATCCAGAGATATCGCCAACGACCTCTCCCCGCGACCAGAGGCAGCAACCGTCTCTTCCTTTAGGAGGGTCAGGGCGTCGAGGGTCGAGTGACCTGCCCTGAACCCGAACTGCACCGGCGACAGATCGGGCCCCACCTCCTTCAGGTGTTGGACGAGACGGAAGGAAATTATTCGTTCGAACGATTTCCCCGTCTCATCCAACAAGACGATTGGCCGGTACGCGCCGGCTTCACCCGGAGGCCTCCCCTCCTTCGGGAGAAGACACAGACGCCCTTCCTTCCACAACTTCGGGAATCGTGCCGTCGCGAGCGCTGCGTCGTACAACTCCCGAAGCTGTCCCCCAAGATGGGCCAAGGCCAGGGCCAAGACCTTGCCCGGCACCCCGTCAGGCCCCGGGGCCTTCTTCCGTGCCTTGAGTCGGTCCACCACAGCCGCCATCTCCTCGTCGGTGACTGGTGGGACCGACTCGTCGGCCAAGGCAGGCACTGGAGGAGCCATAATCGGAGGGGTGTGCATTGGGGGCTCTGGGAAAAGCTCCTGCACAACCCGCTCCAACACCTCCGTCTGGAGGGTCTCAATCACGGGGGGACCATTATTGCGGAGCTTGTTTCGCGCCGCCTTGTATGGTCTCCCCCATGGGTCCCTATTGAGATCCTCCAGCATTTCCTCTCGTGCCCTGCTCTTCGCCTGGCTTCTTCAGTTACCTAAGTAGGTGCTTGTAACCCAAACCAAGCAAGATTGTTTGTTGTACAGCGGAGGGACGTCGGATCCGCGCCACCAGTCAAGCGTTTAACGTAATAGAACGACGTTTCGAATTAAAAACACTTGTCCAGAAATGGTCCGGTGGCCGTGACTGGTAGTGATTACATTCGGCGTAAGTAGCGCCGATTTGGTTTTAGGTTTCAACTTTTTTTTTTGCAATGTTGCTATGCCTACCAAATAGTTAATGTTAATACTTAATCACCAGTCAGCTGCTAGTTAAATAAATGATTTGATTGCATGAGCTATGCAAAGTGAATAGATAAAATGAGACTTAATCTAGGACGTCGGAATTTCAACATTCTTACTAAATAAATGCATATTCAAGAAAACATATTACTAGGATAAACACAAAATAAAATAAATTTTGAGTGAACCAATCTCATTTATTAAGTTAACGAAGATCTCAAAAAACAATAGTTAGTCCTTTTTTTTAAACATGGTACTTAATTAGTTTAAGCCAACATGATACAAAACTATGTTCCAACTGGTTTCTATAACTATAGTTTCGTTATGGCATCCATAGTGCTGACAAAAACACCTGTTCCAACTTTGGTTTAAAGTTTGTTTACAATAAAAGAGAATTAGCAAATTTAACTGTTATTAAACTACCGAAGACCGGTTCTGCCCAAAATAGGCGCTCAGATACCGTAGAATCACGTAAATAGTCCAAATTAGCCATTTGTAGGCGTAGACACGACCGTCGCTAGTCGACCATTGAAGTGAGACTATAGCAAACGAGGCCACTGGGCTTGTGGACTTTCGGAGATCCCTTGAATAACTACTGAACCGTCGAAGAACTATTAGTAAACACACTCATAAAATATTTGGCGCTTCAACGGTTGGTGCTATTATACACAGCATACATTGTCAAAGTAACTAGACAGGGCAACTTTGTAGGCTTCAGTGATCAGTAAGATAGTGTTTTGTCAGTATTAGACGACCGGTTGCTCAAAGTGTTCCGAAGCAAGGAGTTGCCAGAAGAATACGTCACTAAATGGGTATAAACCAAACACACACACACACTTTGGCCTTATTCTGAAGAGCTAGCTAACACAAATGAAACTAATTATCTACTGTAAATTATTCCAATAACATACTTTAATCCCAAGTTAACTTTTGCCAAACACATTCAGAATTACTTGCACAGAAGTGTGTTGGAGGCTGTGCAATTTCCTTCTAACCATTTATTATTATTCTAGTGGGCACTCCAAATAAGTAATCCAGGCAATTCTTAAATTTAAGTAAGATACGGAATATTAGAGCAAGTCCGACTCGCTACTGGCTACTCTACACGTGTCTTGATACTTTTGGAGCTACAAAATGGCCGCCCTTGAGCAACTGGCTCGTTTTTGTCTCACTAGATAACTCTTTGTTAGCTTTAAGGTAGAGTGCACACCGTAATCACTATTATTATTAAACAGTTCTATTGTGTAAGTGGTACTTAGTTTATGAATTATAATAATTACTGTATATGGAATGGTAGCTTATGGTGGTAACTTGATTAGTGCTTTTTTTCCTTTGTTTACTATCATTTCTTATTTAAAGCGTTCAGGATTTAGAAGATTCGGCAAAAGTTTTTGTTTCAAACCATAGTTAGACCTAAGTGGGATGTGTTTGACAACATCTGACATAATTTCGAATCCAGCTATGATTTTTTAAACAGTATGTCTCAGTCTAACGGATGTTCAGAATGCTGGCTCACCGATACTCTGCAATGGTAGGTACATTGCACGAAATTGGCCAACTGCTTTTTCATCGAAGGCAGGTTTTCAAAATTA
This sequence comes from Udea ferrugalis, assembly GCA_950022985.1. Taxonomy (NCBI): domain Eukaryota; kingdom Metazoa; phylum Arthropoda; class Insecta; order Lepidoptera; family Crambidae; genus Udea; species Udea ferrugalis. Next base: position 405,427 of record OX465532.1, on the reverse strand, counting down.
CACTCGTGTCATACGAGAAACATCATTTTGACAGGAACATTTAGTTCTAAGTGTTCTGGGAACAGACTGCGTTCCTAACTTGAATCATAATTACAACAAAAAACTCAAAACTGACTCTAATTTTAGCTTGAAACTTTTTTGAGATTGTAATCCAGTAATTTGAAAAAGATATCAAAATCTAACAGAATAATTAGATGAAAACGTGGTAATAATTCTTAGTAGAATACCTTCAACAACATCATTCAATTTGTGTATTTTTGTCGGCGAGTTCATTTTCGTGTTCCTGCCCTTAGAGTGCGTTTTTTGTGTTGATTAAATATACTTATGAGAACGTTAGGAAATTGTCTCTCAAACAAAGCAAACAGTCGCGATGACAGGCTGACAGCTGAGCAGCGATCAATTATGCCACTCGTAAATAAATAGGGAGTCTGATTTTAAAGAATCAATTAAAAATTGTATTTCAATAGCTTGTTTTGTTGCCTTAAACTGATCTTAAAAACTGAATAAAGGAACTCTTTTGAACGTGTTAGGACAGGGTAAGGGTTAAAACATATTTTTCTGACTCTAGTTACTATGATACAAGTAATGGTATGTTACAAGATCATTTCCCTTTATTTAAAAAGTAAGTCAGAGGCCTGAACTATATTTTGTAGTTGTAAACCTAATTTCATTCACATAACGTTCTGATATAAATATTTCACCGCAAACAGTACGAGTACCGGACATGAAATTGTGACATGAACACCTTTTTTCAACCACGCAACCACGTGGTTCCTATTCATCTCATAAATATATAATAAAATGCAATCGTCCGACTGCTGTGAACCGGGCGACTGCACTAACCACTGTGCTACTGAGGCCATTAACAGACCGGTCGAATCTTCCTGGTATATTTAAGCTATGAGCTAGGGTGATTTCATCAATGTTAAAGGCATCCACCTTCAACACTAAAAACCCCCTTTTACTTGAGGCAGATTATTCTACGATGACCACAAAATGAAAATGAAAACCTTGAATTTACTATAATTTACTGAGTGAAGCCAGAATTTATCGCTAGTTAAATGAATTCACTCACAAACACGTAGTACGCGTGAATTATTATCTTTGTTTTTAAAAATGTGAACTAGGTCAAAGTATTATTTGAAGGAACTAACGACTGTGTTATAAACTTATGAACATGAACAATCGTGTTTTATGAAAGAATTATTAAATTGTGTGAGGTTTTATTAGGTTTGTTATGTGTTAGTTTTTTTCAGTTATACATGACATTAGTGTGCTATAAAGTTGTGCTCGTATATTATAAATACGTTTCTTTAGACAGACTTTAAAACGGAATTCTTATAATAATATGAATCTATTAAGGTGTTGTTAATACATACACCAATGAATTTAGATTTAATATCGTTGACATACACAAAGATATCATAACACCCAGAAGAATCGAAAACACACAAAATACATAAAATTATTGATCTTTTCTTGTTTCTCTACCTAAAGGCTGTCTGGGAGGAGATTGCTTTTAGCGTTAAGGCCACTTACATTCTACCTTTCTTTGTCCGTTTCCTATCATATACTTATTACTTGATTGAGAGTTACTATGGTAAAGCATTCACTTTTCACATCTTCCTACGTAGGTCGTCTTAGGTATACGAGTAAATACAGCTGAGCCACGGTAAAAATAGAAAAAACCTTGCACTCAACAGTTTCACGGCCACACAGGCCATAGCAGGTCCGAGGTTTGATTCCCTTCGTAAAAGGGCATGTGTAGTCTAAACAAATCCCTCCACCTCTTTCTAAAACAGCATACCGAGAGAAAGAGACAACACGACACGCGTGTAGCAAAAAAAACATGGCTGACGAGTTACGCGTTGACAAACGCAGTCCTTTTTTATTTTTAGGGTCGTCATATAAATTTAAAACCACTTTTGAGATAACATTTGTTTTTTTTTCGTTTCTTGACCTTTTCTGGTTTTGTGATTGTGTAATTCCACGTTTAGAAGTTTTTTTGACAGTGTTTTTGTCTTTTTGATGTAACTTTAGCCACATTCGGATGGAATTATGTGTATTTTTTGTGAATTGAGAAGAGTAGAAGTTCTTATTTAGCATCGTGTCTTAGAAAAATATAGGTATGTTCTGTTTAGTGACCTGTCACATGACAGATCACTAAACAGAATCAGAATCAGAATAATGTGGATGTGTTCTATGAAACTACTCGTCTCCCTAATACCGTAAGCTAACTGTACCTTCAACTAATGTTCCTAAGGTTCTGACACACTTTTAGTGAACCTTTACTGTAGCCATTAGTCTTAAATTGACATGTTGACGAAACCATGTTGTTTTGTTGCAAAATAGCGTAGATAATTAGCTGTAGAGATGACTCTCAGTCTGATAATATCTAAATCAACCCTATAAGTCCCACTGCTGGGCAAAAGCCGATTCTCTTAGTAGCCAGCTCCTACCAAGCCGGTCTAAGGCGGTCCATGTGGGTCAATCTCTCTGTCAAGAATCACTGACAAAATACTACTATACTATAAAACGATGACTATGCGGGAAAAAATCACTAAACAAAACAAATGAGAAATGGGTGATTGCAAGTAATTAAAACAAAAAAAAACTTGATTAAAATTTAGAATTCCACTGTCCCAATTTCCATAATTACAGCACGCTAACAAAATGATGTCATGCAGATTAAGATCTACAAATAACAACAGTGAAATGTTAATAACATAGTACTAATTTCCTTTGTTGGCACCTGCCACCGTGACCCCCAGGATGTGCTCAGCGAGCTGGTCAGACAGGATGGAAAGTGATCCGATGATAACGAATCGTTGGTATAATTGAATTAGGGTGCTTATTTCAAGTAGGACATTATTTATTCAATGGTATAAGGTCATAGTATCCTCAATGTGATGCGTGGATGCGTTGCCAGCAGTCTTTCCTAAGTCCTCGCTCCACCTTACCAAAGCGCGCTTACTGAGACGAAGTCTCCACTCAAGAACGAGTTTACCTTATTAGTTAGAGGTTCTACGGTGAAAATGGTCGACTGCCCCTTCAGTTTATTAATTCCGACAACATTGTCTATGACTGGATCTCTGCTGAACGACGTTCACTTTTTTATTCTTATATTCTTTAAATATGGTGCAGTCTTCCAGTGTGGCGTGGTTCCTACAAGAACTGACACTAGGGCCTCTGAGACAAGTCCGTAAGTATTCTTTCTCGAAAGACGAGAAACACGATGATAACACCGGTGTTGTTGCAGTTGTACATGGCTGGAGGTGATCACTTTCCATCAGGTGACCTTTAAGCTCGTTTGCCCTCTCTCGGGTAAATAACAAGGACGAAGACCAAAATGAACCACCAGACCAGCGCTGGACAGTACCAGATAAAGATATCAGTGGCGCGGTCCGTTTTGAGTCAAAAGTGATAATAGCGCGCTCACATGCGTCCCGAATTAATAAATTGTATGAGCGTGAGCGACGAGAGCGCCCTATTATCACTTTTGTCTCAAACGGACCGCGCCCCAGGATTTCATACCAGCCGAAAGACCAAGTAGGTACTCTAGAAATCTGTAGGAGGATTGAAGTTCAGCTGTGATTTTCAGGACTACTATTTTAAAACCTACAAATTTTTGAGAGAGATTTGGAAAGTGTTTTTGATTGAGTGAAATGTTTTGTAAGCTGAATTCGAAAACAACACCTTGTACTAAGCGCGAAAAAACCATTTATTTTTAAATTCTTATATGGATTCGTGTTCTATTCGTACAAACTTTCCATAGATATCACAATTTAAATACGGTTATTATTATAATGGCTTAGAAATCTGCATACGGATGACATCAGAAAACTTGTTTGTAAAATTACACAACAAAATTACCATACGGACTTAGAGAGGCACCTACTCCGTTGAGGCGGTTGGAAGTTTTATAAATTTACGCTTTTTGTACGTTAGAAATAAAATAATAGGTGAATTATTATTCTTATGTTCAACGAGTTGATGACACACATGATAAGTGTTGTGGAGAAATTCAGAAAATATAATAATAACATCTGTGTATTCGAAAAAAGGACGAATGTTTTAAATAATTGATTTGAAACGCAACAAATTTGACGCGTGAAACGGAACGTCTTTACTTTGCGCTGATTGTCTCACATTGCATTCTAGTTTTATATTTTCTGTATGAAAAGGTGTTTCCGTTCTTTTTAACTTCAAACAACTAGGAAAAAGGCAATGAAGATGAGCAAAATCATCAATTTAATTTATCTTTTAAAACGTTAACATTTAAAAATGTAATATCCTTACTTACACAGTTGAAGGTTTTGCAAGTTTTATCACAAATTCAATTTATTGGTTCACTGATGAAAGATCAGCCTTAAAAATTCATGCCTAAAGTTCCCTATCTTTTTAGTACTCTTCTTCAGGGAAGTAAGATAGTTAATTTTATAAAAGTTCCAAATATACTAACTTTTTGGAAACAGCCTCCAAAGTCTGAAATTGCGAGATGATCTGAGTCAGCAGTCCAGGCTACGCTGACCCCTCACACCCATCGAGCCCGTTTGAATCCAGCGGATTTCTTTGACCGGGGAGGGGTCTGGTTAGGGTGGGCCCTGTCGCGTATGATTGATAAAGGATATGATTCGGGCGAACAGCTGTGAGCTTCGTGTTGTAGTGATGGGAAAAATATCGATAGTGATATCTAGCTTTCGATGAAAGCGTTTTCTAGCGAAGCTGAGTTCGTCGTTAAAGATAAGTGGGCTATGAACATTTACAGAAAAAATACATTGGAAATTCGCACATCAAACGAATATGAAGTGATATTATAGATATTTTTGCGTTTTATAAAACTCAGTACATATATACGCGAATATGTGATTCTTTGAGTGAAAAGAACTAAGGCAAATAACATTATGTTATTATTTCCATACAAATGAGGGAGAATACCAATTCAAGGTGGAGCCAAGATTGACCTTTTTTCCTAATCACGATCGAGATTAGCCAGAATACCACAGCTGCTCTTAAATTCAGCAGATCTAACACCGAAGAAGTAACAAACTAATAAGAATTAGTGCTTACAAAAACATTATAGTATTCTCCAGAGCAATCGGAACCACCCCTGGGTACTTAGTGGTGTTTTATAGGCACATCAGAAGCAATATGCTGAGTGGTTTTATCACTTAAAACAAAACCGAAATGATAAACGTTTGATGCCGAATTTTGTTTTTAAAATATTAATTTCTCAACATCGACATGCCTACTTCGAAATCTATCGATAGTCGCCAAACGTCCTTGGCCCATCCCTAGGGAGTGTAATTTGAGAGGCTTTGCGTGTGAAACGGGTATTTGGGGTGTTCATCATTGTCTTTCAAGTCATTCCGAGTGTACGAGGGTATCCACAGCTGAAATTGTTACTTGTAACGCGTCATAATATGAATAAGCAACGTACCTGCCAAATACAGGAACATGATGAGGTTTCGGCTTAAAGGAATAAGAAGCAATTGGTGTTCCTTCAAATTTGCTCGGTGAAATGTATTCTAAATGTTCCGATCACTATATGGCAGCAAACAATCGACGTGCCTCTGACTGCCCCGCTTGGGATATAGTCGTGAGCTTATGTTATGTACTCGTATTCTTACTTCTAAGTGGCGACAACGAAAAACGACCATCGATGATGAGATACCCTTGCCAGGTCGGATGGGTGACCAACCTAACGGCATTTAGTGATGTAACTTTCAGGCAGGTACGGTTTATTTCAGTTAAGACAATTTGTTCTGGGTCTGGAATTTATCTATTTAAGTACTTAAGTAATACTTAGAAATATTTAATACGTTGAAGTAATTTTGAAGCAAATTGTACTGGTCTAGCTTACACCTTAGATTTTTATAAAAATGAAGTGAGAATAGTAGCAATAATTGAATATCCCATAATAACAATTGCTATTAAAGTACTTAGTAAGTATTATCCTCTGAAGTGTTATCTGTGACCTTGCATGACTATTACTGCACATAGCAATTGCATGCTCAGTCACGTAGGTAGGTCGTAAGCCTGCGGAGTAAGGTCCAAGGTTCGGTGCTCGGCGGAACGTTGGCTATCACCCTACGCGGCTTTCAAGATAAGTGATACGTCAAAGGGAAAAAGGTTGTCGGGTGTAAGTTAGGCTGCTAATTGAATGGTCCCGTAGGGTTTTTATAATTTTCATTGTTAGTTTCCTTTTTCAATCTTATTTTTACTAATCACAGGTTTCATGTTGCCTCATGTTGCTGTCAGCCTCATTGTGTCACCCTTGCAAACCGTAGTAAGCGACCACAACGCCCAGCGGTATGAGCTTACAATACCTCAGAAGGATGCGGCGAGTGGGGAAGATTTTATTGAACGTCGACTATTTAATAATAATAATACAATTTCCGCGTTTTATTTAGACATTTCTTATTATGATTTTAATTTTATTTACAATAATGACATTGATATTAATAAAAAGTTTTCTAAATTATTTAATATATTGACATACTACATTGACATACATTTTCCAATTAAAAAGATTAAATTAAGTAATAAAAATCCTGTACCATGGATGACCGATGATCTGTCTAAGTACATCCACAACCTAAATGACTTACATGAAATTAAGCGGCAGTTCCCTAATGAGCCGATCTTGGACGACTGTATTAAACACTACTCTGGTTTGATCAAGTCGGAAACGTTGCAGGCTCGTAAAACTTATATCGAAACGAGACTAGCGGAGACAAAAAACCCAGCCAAAGAGATTTGGAAAATTGTTAATGACGAAATTGGCACAAAACCAAGAGCTCATCAGATCCACCTCGAGACCCAAAACGGGGACGTACCTTGCAGTGAAATTCCAAATAAGTTCAATTCACATTTTATAGGTATCGCTTCAAAATCTGTGATAAAAAACGATAAGTCTAAGTCAGCGCAACATCTGCTAAGGTACCTCAGCGATACCGACGTGCCCGCCTTCACTCTTCCCACAGTCACTCGCGACTGCTTGGACAGGGAGCTGCGACGCATGTTTAAAACACGTACAACATTAGATATTTATGACATTTCTCTAAATTTATTATTAATTATTTGGCCAATTATATCTGACATTTTAGTTACATTGATAAACAATATGTTTGACGTAGGTATGTATCCTGATGCATTGAAGAACACACGTGTTTGTCCTGTATTTAAGGGTAAGGGTGACAAGGGGGACGTTAACAACTATCGCCCAATTACTATTGTTCCTACAATCTCGAAAATGGTGGAGTCCATGTTGTCATCTTCCTTGATGCGTCACTTCGAAGAAAACGACCTACTGACGGACAGACAATTCGCTTATAGGCAGAATAAATCGACCACTGCAGCTGCTCATAAGGTTTTTGATTGCATCGTGACTGGCCTTGACGATAAACTCAAGATGGCAGGTATATTGTGCGACTTGTCCAAGGCTTTTGACGTTGTTAATCATGAGCTTTTACTTAGTAAATTGCAGTTGTACGGTGTCCAAAATAGCGCTTATCGATTATTCGAATCATTTCCAACCGCAAGCAGGTTGTACAGGTGTCTGTAGGCGGAAGGAAATTGTTTTCTGACACTGGCTGCATAGATTTAGGGATTCCCCAAGGATCTTCGCTTGGTAATACCTTTTTTGTCATGTTTATAAATGACCTCCCTTCTTCAATCACGGCTGGTCTTTCGGTATTGTTCGCTGATGACACAACTGTAGTGGTCGGTGCGCGCACATATGCGCAACTCAATTCCAAAATTCACGAAGCGTGTGACCAGTTACGGGGATGGTTTTCCGCAAATGGTTTGCTGTTGAACGTGACAAAGTCGAACTTAATGTTATTCTCCGGGCGTCCTATACCATTGCCCGCGTGTTTGTCAGACTGTCCTATGCCATTTTGCGATACGAGCAGATTTCTTGGTTTCACAATAGACAGTAATCTGAACTGGAAGTGCCATGTAGACAAGCTTAGTGATAGATTGAGTGGTGCTGTCTTTGCGTTGCGCAAGTTGAAACCGCTTATCTCTGCCGATGCTCTGAGGCAGGTCTACTTCGCCCACTTTCACTCCTTGATGATGTACGGAACACTCATCTGGGGTAACTCAACGGATGCCAGCAGAGTGTTCATCTTGCAAAAACGTGCATTACGTACACTTGTCGGGGTGAAACCAAGGCATTCGTGCAGGGATTTGTTTCGGGCGCAGCGCATACTGACGCACTACTCTGTCTATTTATTTGAAATTTTAACTTTTGTTAGATCCAACACGGCAGACTTCCAGGCCATGAATTGCAGCAAACGATCGCATTTGGCGGGCCGCATGAATGCCGTCCCTCGACGCATGGCACTTGCGGAGAAAAATCCCCGTATTATAGGTCCTACCTACTACAACCATCTGCCCGCTGCATTGAAAAACGAACCTTCTGACGAAGCATTCCGACGTCAGCTGAGAAACCTTTTGTTGGAACATTCTTTTTATACTGTGACGGAATATTTGAATACTCATTTTGATTGACATTTTTTATTAATTTTTGAATTGTATTTGACCTGTGAATTCATCTATTGTGCTTTGTAATTTTTATTTTTTCTTTTATTTTCAACGTTGTTTTTGACATTCTTTTTTGACATTATTATTTGACATCATATTTTATGTATTATTTCAATTGTATTAATCATTTCATATTAATTGACGATCTCAATATTAATCACTTATATAGGACATCAATGTAATGTATAATGTTATTTTAATAATGAGAAATAAATAAATCTAATCTAATCTAATCTAATCTAATCATGTTCAAATTTGAGTTAAGAGGTCCTCCTTTTTAAGGTTGTTGGAGACCAACCTGTTCGACCTACCATGTTATGGTAACGGAGTCCAGTCCAGTCCATAATGTCATCTATCCATTTTCCATTCCATGTTAATTAAATTAAGTATGGAACTAAAAAGTATCAAATGTCATGATTGCACGTGTTTTTAGGAAGATACTCGACTGCAAAATCCCGAGCGAAAGAGCATTGAAAAGAAAATAATGGATTAATGACATCAAGTAAATTTCTACAATTTCTGACAAATGTTTTTCCACACTTGAAGACTTATTGATAAACCTACGAGTCATTGAACTACAAATTTAAATCGAATGAGCTAAATTATAAAATCACCCATCCTCTAACTGAATAATACACTTCAGTTTTATCATCAAATATCACGGAACTCTAAAACATCAGGTTATCATCAAAAACAAGTACATCCATCACGTCTTATCCACAATCTTCACTATTCTAACCCATCAATCGCCCTTAAAACCATTACATTAGGGTTCAAAATCGCCGATCAGGCACTTTGACTTATCATACTGTATATTTAGTTAGAAACCGGTTTGAAGCGGTTTCGACTGCAGCGTTGGAACAATGGAGGAGTTTGTATGGAAATGTATTTAATTTCATTTGCATAAACATTTTTATACTATTTTAGACTATGATTTGGGTGTGGCATTAAGAGAGTGTTAATAGCCACACATTGTACACATTCACTAATGATTAAGTAGTTGGGTACCTACTACCTACCTACCTACTATCAGAGGTCGCAGGTTCGCTCTCCGTACAGTCCTTACAAACATTAATATAAAATGTCTGTTTGTATTAGTTTGAGGTTTTCCTTGGTATTTTATGTATTTATTTACAACTTCGTTGTCTAGTATCCCATAGTACAAGCTATGCTTAGTTTGCCAATTGCTTATGGAATTATATCTAAAAATATTTATTTCTTTGCTATAGTAAGCATCTTCAAGCAGATGAAAGAGTCATCTGCCTCCATTCCAGCCATCTGTTTTCTCCCAGTGACCCAGTGGTAGAAGATCTTCATCTCTCTTCTGTGGACATCCTCAGTTTTCACTTAACAAATACCTTCACGACTATATCCCTAACGGGTTAGTCAGAGGCACACCGATTCTTGCCTTCATGTTGAACGGAACATTCAAAAGCCCACATTTCGCCGAGAGAATTTGAACTCAGCGTGGTTAGGGGCGAGCTTACTGCCGTTATCCGGGTTCCTTGGGTTTTATATCGATGTTTTCCATCACCGGAGGGTTAGCCGCAAATTGTACAATTAACACAAAGAAGGTGTGTTCCGGCCAGATTTGATCTCGGGACCATCGGGTTCCGAGCTAGAGTGTTCCACCACTGGGTCACGACGCACTCCATTTTCGCCATTTTTCACGAAACTTTTTCCTACATCTTTCGACCCAAGAAAAAACCTACCGTTATTTACCCTCATCCACCCATTTGTATTTCCCAAAGAGCTGGCGAATGGAACGAAAACTTTTTCACATGAAGTCTTTTATTATCTGCAAGGGATCTGCCTACCTAGGCCGAACGGGCGCCATTCCGTAATTAGGTATAGTCAAAGTAAATTAGAACATTCGGGGGGTGGGGGGAGGGTTAGCTAGTTACACGCAAAAAATACTGAACGAAGGTTCTTTCACTTCGTACTTTCTGAATACGACCTTTCTTTTTAATTAATTGGGTATTTTTCAAATGAGGTTTGGTACCTAGATTCTTGTAATCTGGTGGACTACTACCTCACAACGAACTCCCCCCACTGCTGACCACATGTATTAACTAATGGTGCCAATTGTTGAAAAAGTGTACGTCAGACTTGTGACAAACTTAGCTGTGAGTTGTTACCAAGCGGCGCTCAGACTTCCATCTATGCTTAACGATCGACATCAAACGACGACGAAATAAGTTTCAATATAAATGTCACTTTTCCCAGTACTTTTCCTGCCTCTGATTGATAGTGCTTGGTTACAGATTGGTGAATTCCGCCGAATTTCTTATCACAATCAGTTCACAGAATGTACCTCCCGTTCGTTATTCATCAATTTCCTTGAATTAAAAAACTGATAAAATCTTGTCATGATTCATTTTGTAACATACATGTAACGACTGCAGTAAAAGCATACTTACCTAATATTTAATCTTTTTACTAAGCAAATGATGTACTTTTACTTATTTGAATATTTATTAGTGTGCACACAAAAAGACAATTACAATAGTCAATATTTAGGACAGTAAAAGTACAGGGGAGCCTATCTCCAAAAATAAATTTCTTCCAGCAGACCCCTTGGTCTGTAAAATGTCAATTAAAGTGTCAACTGATTACAAATTCAATTACCTTAAATTCCTATTTAAGGTAATATGTAATCAGTTGACACTCTAAGACAGTTGCATACAAAACCAAAAGCTAAATTCCTGAAACAACTTATATTATGGACACTCCAGATCCTTGAAAACAGATATAATTTAAAGTAGTCTAAAAAGAAATAAATGTAAATGTAATGTATGTACGGTTAACGGCACATTATCAGATATGGCAGAACGAAAAAACCTACAAAAAGTGGTGTGATTCTTTTGTGCAGGGCGGAACCCGCACCAGCCAGGTCTCATTACCGAACTGTTTCCCCACATTTCTTGGAGAATGATTCAGCAAATAATATTCTATCCCCGCCTGCACTCGGCCATACTTTATTATCTCCGGACTTCAAAGAGTCCGTTTGCTACAAATTAGGGCCCTGTTTCACTAGAATGACCGCAGAATATCAGCGTTTTGGCACAGTATAAACATACAGTAGGTTATCTAAGGCCGCCCGCCGAGTTATTAGCCTAGCGTGCACACAGACACGCGGCACAGCCCGTCCGTACTGCCGCTCCGTATGCCTCCCTATTTTATGCTAGCGTGTGCGTGATATCGCGACACGGCGCGCGAGGCGCACGCACACATTCAAACCGAGAGCGGCACGTTTGTATCTAGATGTTCTACTGTATGTTTATACTGTGGTTTTGGTGCGTAATCCATACTGCAACATTATGCTGAGCGGATGCTTTTTTGGTGCATAGTAGGTACCTAACCTAAAATTGTTAATCCTGAATGTACCGAAAAATAAAAAACAAAAGGTAATAATTGTCGAGTCAACACAAACTTTGGAACTTGGTGTTATCCAACACCATTATTCTATGTGTTTTACATGGCCACTCTTCCTAACTTCTTCGATATTATATCACACTATCGATTTACAATATGTTAATAAATTTTTGAATTAATCTAAGACGAATGAATGTAAATACCCAGATTTCCAATCAGTTGTTCAGGAGTATGCAAGGTGCAACGCCTTGTCTTGGCGTTTGAAATGTTTCTAAATTGAAGTAGTAATATTTAATTATGACTTTAACTCATGATTTTACTCATAAATGTTGCCAGGGACTTCCTTCTCGGATACTCCCATACAAACCTACTCTACTTGTTACCCTACAAAGTGGGAATATCCTCAAAAAAACGAAAATGTTACCAATCTTATAAAAATGTTTGGATCCCACACCTCTAGTTATTTTTGAGTGTCCCAGTAACATAATCACCGCTGTTTCAAATAATATGCACTCCATAAGGTAATATTTAATGAATTATTTCTCATTATTACCATCCATTGTTCAAGGCAGTTATATATTATTTCAATTTGTGCGTTTGCACGTTTCTTTCGAGTTCAAAAGATGTAATTCCTTTGAACTAAAAAGAAGACGTGGAAGGACTTTACAAATTGTCTATTGATTTTGCTTTCAAATGTATGTTAAGTACTTGCTCAACCTTGTTGGTTTTTATAACCAGACCACTTTGAATAAGATTAATTAGTAGTAATATTTAATGTAATGTGAAATTAAAATCAACTCATTAAAATCAAGTCAAATATCTTTAAAATCGTAGGTCTTTCAAATCGTTGTATTAATCGAAGAATAATCAGAAAGAACCGCCCAAAACCCAGCAGTTACTCTTTACATATATGAGTAAATAGTTGGTTCTTTTTCTAACATAGTAGTTCTAACATAGGTTCTCTGTAATCTGATTTAAAATAAATAATAAATTTACATTTATTTTTCTGTGTCGCTGTCTTCAGAATGCGGTATAAAATAATTGTAATAATAATAGGCTGGATCACCCCATATGATAAGACATGTCTTATCAGCACCGATAATATTATGATTGCGTTGACAATGCAGATATTTTTGCAAAAACATTTTTAAAGTTGTTTACCTTTGTACAAAACATAAGTTTATAGTATGAAGTAACAACAAACACAAACTAATCTGTCAACAGCTGTTATCAGCAGATAATGGTCAGTCACCCCGCGGATTACGCCTTATCACTTGATAAACTGATAAGGGAGGGCGTTTGTCTTGCCCAGAAGCTGAGATGACGAAATGCAAATCATTTAGCTACGTAAACAAAGTCAGTAGCTTACTTGATACTACAAGTCATTAGCCTACATACTTAATTTAACCGTATTTATTTTATTTTTTGTATATTCTAGCAAAACACATACACAAAAAAAAACTGCGGCTATGGATACGAACATGGACATTTTCGGTGGACATACCAGGCTAAAAGTCAGCTTTAAAATGTTGGCTATATAGTCAATTTTCTATTACTTACCGATTTCTTGGAGATGTAGTGCAGCAATCTGATATTCATAATTTCATTTGCAGTGTAGAGGTAAGCTTATGTCTGAAATGAGTTTCTTCTAGTAGATCATGTCAACATGAAACGATTTCAGAGATTGAGGTGTAAAAATAAATAGTAGTCAGCAGAATGATAAGCACAATACTATATTGAGTCTGTATACGTCCAATCAAAATAGGGAAATTTACTATTAATTCAATTTATTAATAATTAATTGGACTGGAGTAAATTTTCTCATATAGGTAGACTATTGATTTATGCGAAACTACTGTTTTCATTAATAAATGAGTTGTTGACTTTCGTTTCTTCCCTATGATACTAAAGAGGCGTATTTCGTCTTATGAACTGAAAAAGGCACATGTTAATATTGTTCCTTGCTTTCCTCAATAAATTACGAGCCCTTAAGCTACTTAGCCAAGAATAACAACCGTGTTGTGTCTTAACTCAATATAGCTCGGTCCTGAGCAAACGTGCCTGTTTGCTTCCCGGCCTAAGCACATAACTTACAACTTGGAGATTTCGGCCGAAAATACATTAAGCGTGTTGCCGGAGCTTCTTAGATACTTTAGTGGAGGGGAATTGAATTAATATTCGATTTTTGGGTCAAGTGTAAAGTAATTGCTTGCTAATACATGTACCAGGTTAATCGGTTGACGCTAGATGTTTTTTTTTTGCCTAGTCAGAGGCCTTAGGGAGCTTGATAACATCTGACATTAAGATTGCTCGCTAACCTCACACCCCTCCAACAATCCGCACTGAGCACGCGTGTTGGAGTAAGTCTCGTTCCACCTCATAGTTGAAGTGAGGCCTGTGCCCAGCAGTGGAACGCCCACTGCTGATGTATTATGTTTAGAGTGGTAGTAGTTTTGTTAGTTTATTTATTGAAACGCCATATGTCCTCAGAAGTAAAATGCAATCTGAAATTGTAGGTAGGTAGTCATTATTAACTTGTAGTAGAGTTGCTTCAATATCTTAATGTCGATTGTTGAAGAATGTTTATTTTTCTCTCACTCACTCTTTCCCTCGTTTTCTTGTTTAGCTCTTACGAAGGTAATAATATCGTATCTTGCAGCTGTGCGACCGGCCTACCAACAGCGAAATATTCTATCATGGTTTATGAGGAAGCGACACTTTCACATGAATTTATGGGTGAATTGGTAATACAATGGAATTTCCAAAATAATATGGCAACGCAGGAAACTTGCGGCGGTCGCCTGCGATGCTGCGGGAAGCGAACCCACTACCGCTCCGACCGCATGCGGTTTGCAACGCGTTGGATTGAGCGAACGTCCGGTCGGTGTTGTATGTACTCGCGTATGTACTTATACGAGTACACACGTCAACTCAAATGGGACACTGGTGCTTGCAGATTGCGGCTGGTTAAATGTGATTCTAATAGTCTAACCCTTCATAAAAACTTTAACAGCGCTTCAACAACACGTTAGCTTTTGCATCGCTTTGTCACTTTCATTCTTGTTGCTACCATTTGCAAGTAAGTGGCACAACACGTCAATTGCTTAAACTATGCTTTAGCGTTGCGTTCGTTTTTATGAATAAAGGGGTATTAGTGTCGAAACGTATAGATAGTGTATCTAAAACTATAAATATCAGCTTATAGTAGCAAGCAATGATATCGATAGTGTTACTGAATCAAGAGCAACACTAAAGTCCTTCATTCATTTGAGATGATTTCTATTGATGATTTTAATTCCAAAGTCTTCTGCTCCAGTAGCTATCATTTGGCCATCTCGTAGGAATGTGTCCTGCCCACTTCCTGAAACAAATGAATTTGGAATCATAGCTAATCTGTATATTGTTCAGTTCAATAATCTGCCCATAACGAGGTTGCTGTCATGTCCAAAGCCTAAGCCTGGCTTACAGGTCTATTGCAAGACTTAGTCCAAGATAAGATTAGTTCTTGTTGTTGCACCTTATCGTCGTTACAACCCGGCTTATCATAGAATACAAGCAGTAGGTTTTTTTATTTTCCTATAGTAATTAAAAACTTTAAATCTCTGCAACGAATTTCGATAAATCTTTTTAAAATAACCACACCAAACAAACACAGATGAACATAACACAATACATAATAAGGATACATTGTTGGAGCTTCTGACAAAGCACAGCATAATAATAATATATTTGGGGACTAAATTGAAATAACTGAAAATAACGTAAGAGGAGGAACAACGTTTGTAAAATATAGGAAGAAAACTAAATCCATGTTTTAAAATCGATATTTACCTACTATCGATTTGAAACATGGATTTAGTCAGGCAAGAGATAGCAGTTATTAATCCTAATAATACCAGTCGTAAACTTAGTCACTTTACTAATTGAACCAAAACAGAAATAAACTATGCGTCAGTCAGCCATCTCACAATGTAACCATATTTAAGACGCTGACACTAATATTTACGAATATTTTGATACAGAAGAAAACTAAGTTATAATGTGATTATAACTTTTAATGTGAAATATGATGACCGTATGAATGGAAAAATAAATGTTATCAATAACACTCTTGATTGGTCAATCAAACTATCTCTAACGTCATTTTAGGTAACTTTACAGTAGTCAAAAACTGCCTTAAAAAATTTGCTATTACCGACTACTTTGCCTGGCTTGATAAAAAAACAAGCATCAAGCAAGCATGATTTTTAGCATCAGGGTTAATGCATTATCATCTTACTAAAGATAGGAAAACCAGAAAAAGACATTTGGTCTATTGCGGGTTCGATTCTCGCCTAACGCCAACAGACCAAATGTCTTTTTCTGGTTTTCCTATTCACCAAACGGGGGAAAACTCTTGACTCTGTGTTATGTAATTTTGTGGCAAATTATATGCTTTTTTACATAAGATAATACGTTTTAGTAAGCTTATTTAGGTCGTGTATGCCACTTAACCGCAAAGTTACCAGAACTTCTATGTTGTAAGATACTATCGTACTGCTAAGCTGGGTTCAACTAATCTTACATCTGAATCCCATTCTATCACTATAGAAATACGGTCCAAAGTCGATCGCTAACAAGATGATTTGCATTATTAATGCTTGCACTTTAATAAGAGCAAACACTTGTTGTTTTAGGTCTATAAATAGAGAGCCAAGTTCTGCAACAACTAACTCTATGTCTAAGTGTTAAGGTTGAATTTGGTTTGTCGTTAGTAAAGAGCAATGGAGGTCCGTGCACATGTTACCGCACATTGTCGCTGAGTGACGGGTTCGATTCCGGGCCGTAATTACTGCTCAAGATGCGTTGTTCGCTCTCCAGTTGTCTTTATTGTCCTTTGAAAGTGTTTAATGTGATATTCACTTGAAATAAACATTAAAATATACAGCGAGTATAAATTAGTTGCTAACTGCACACAGTGGCCGACCGGTATAAGTTGAGCTGCCAGGGCAACGACCTCGTATTACTAAGTACTGATCTGAGTGCAATTAACCCTCTTACACTTAGGTACTACTTAGTACTTTGAGTATGAGCACGAAGTCTTCATCCAAAATAGTTGAACATAGTTATAACATTGATTTTCAGAGCGACTGGTTATATTGGTCTGTATCCACTGTAATCACGCGACCTTTATCAAAACATCCTTCGTTTTTAGAATTTCACAGGGACAATAGTCATTACTCCTAAGATACTACGCTCCATAGCACTTTGGCAAACCTGAAGTTTGGACTTTTGTGCGATTGTCAGAGACCAGGTTTGGACCTAGTAGACCAAGGCGCAGATAGCAAGCAGGCGTGCCGAGCTGAACGCCTTTGCAGGGGACTGGCCGAAAAAGGCCCAAAATAGACTCGCGTGGAGGAGGGGAAGAGAGGCCTTGGCCCAGCAGTGGGATCCTCATGACTAATTTAGATAAATAAAATCTTTATTGGTTCGTTTCTTACGGCTAGTTAGAATTGAACACATTGACAAACTAAGATGTACACATCAGGTCCCACTAAGCACTGTCCATCAGCAACCCTCCAGTCGAACTAGAAATTAACCTGTGTCTCGAGTGGAGAGGAGCCTAGTGGCAAGTGCAGGAGAAAAGTTTTCAGGTAATTAGGTAAGAAACGATGGGTAAAGTACTAAAAATTGCATGCAATAAATATTTGATTGATTGATTGATTCATAATTCCCAAACCAGACAAGTCTGTTATTTGGGAATTCGTGTAATAGCAATAGGATAGTCATTACGTGTTTTCCACTGGTACTACAACTTGCTAACCAGGCACATCGGTGACTGCAGTTCTTCTACAGATATCCTCAGTGTTTACTGCTCCGTTAGGGTTCCATAGGTGGTTTACAGTTCATATTCGGTAGCAAAACGAACAAATCAAATCAAAATCAAAAATAGCTTTATTTAAATAGACCTGTTACAGAGTACTTTTAAATCGTCAAATCTAATTAACAAACAAAACATACTTAATAATAGACATGAATACCATAATATTAAATGTAAACAATAAATATACTGTACTTAAATAAATGTGATGCTACCACCGGATCGGAAAGTTGTTTCTGTACTGAGAAGAACCGGCAAGAAACTCAGCAGTTACTCTTTTCAACTGTTTCTCTTTAAACGGTTTAGTGCTTCCTTTCTGGTCTGCACCGCTAAAGAGAGAGACGCTCTCCCTGTGTCTGTGTTTCCGGATATATACAACCTTGGTGTCTTCAAGGCAAGTGTGAATAGGCATTTTCTGGGTAAGCGTGTTACACCTTCGACCTCGTCATCGCTTACCATCAAGCAAGGCTGAAGTCAAACGCAAACCCATTTTAAATAATAAAAACAAGCTTTGCGTGATTTTATATCTGTTTCTGTTTTTACTCGAAAGGCGTCATTCTTAGAGATAATTTAAAAATAGATTCTGCACAAAAAATATTTGCTAAGTAGTTAAGATCAAAACCGAGAAATCCCATTATCCTCGTTTCTGGGAGTAACTTTCCTTTTAATATCACCCTCGATTAGTACGAGATTTTTAATAAAGGTGTCACCTTTTTAATGATGATAGATTGGTGCAAATTACTGATGATTTATAAAGCCTAGCTTTAGGAAGTGTATTTTTAAATCAAATATAAAGTAATAAGGTTTTTTTTATTACACCATCCAATATTTACGTATGTAGATCTGTTCGTGTGTACATATTGTTAGATACATAAACGCTTGTGCCTGGCAAAAAGAGTTACCCTGTATAATTATATGATAAACGAGTATTTTTTTACCGGAAGTGTGATTTTGTAAATCATAACGTAATGTTTTTTAATGAAAATAAAGTAACTGGTTATTTTACGAATAGGTGAACTCACAGTAAGTATTCACTGATTTAATTAACAGTAAGTAGATCTTTTAAGAATGTTTAATGAGAACTTAAAGAACCTATTTGCATGTTTATGATTAAACATTTTGAAAATTTATTTTTCATTGGAAATGAAAATGTCTATCTTTTATTTCTTATAAACAAACATTTTTTTGGAATTTCCTGTCAATGATCTATTTGTGGTAATAGTACAGCCTATAAAATAAATAGTTACGATTAGTTATCGTACTTATTCCTCCACATCCCTTCATAGTAACAATGTATAATGTTTGTTTTCCGTCACAACTGTCATTCTACACCTTTACGTGAACCCCAGAGTTATTATTGTTTGTACACCTATGGTCTTATCACTATTACTATTGAAAGGGCACTACAGCTGCTATTTAGGAATCAGTAGACAACTGGCATAAAAACCGTTTTATATGTGGGGACTTTTAGTATTATAGCCATTCTTCAGCCGATTAGTTTTATTCTTATTGATGTCTATTGTTCACGATTTGAACGTACGTTCGATAGATCATTCAATTCAATTTGGGTATAATTATAAATGTCGACTGAAGAAAAACAAAACAAAACATTATAAAACAAAAAAAAACATTAAACATTATGGTTTTGCAATAAATTGAATTGAATTGGGTTAAAGTAATAAATAACTTCTGCGAAAGGTACTTCTAAAAAAGATTTAACTATTAAGCAGGTATTGTTGGAGCATATAGTTATAAAGCATAGTGCTAACTGTATAGACGTTCAAATAAAAGGTAAAAAAAAAATTTTTTTTCATCTTACAATTTGGCCTGTTTTTTTGTTTAACACAAATAACGTGGAAGTTATTTCGAAATTATTAAGTACTCTCGAAGTGTTTTGGTAAAAAATGCTTTTATCATAATACAAAGGAAATAATAATTTACCAGCTAGGTGTTATTACGGAACCGTGTTCCAACGTGCCACACTGTGTCATTACGGTGCGTGCCTGAATACGCGTCTGACATTAAGTGCGCCTAAATCACGATAATTAAAGGCATTTACCGGGACAATCTCAGCTACACCCAAACACTTTCAACGCGCACATAATCCTCTGTCAAAGGCACGTATTTTACGACGAACTTGGCCCGCCTTTTACCGCCGCAAAAAATGCAATGACAAATTTTTTACAATAAATATATTCCTTATGTGAAAGATATTAGAGATGAAATTGCGATAAAAAGTTGTAAAGCGAAGTGTGAATAACTGTTGAAGTTTAACAAACCTTTTGGAACCATAAAACCGCGTGTATATCACCGACAGTTTAATAAAACCTGACAATGTCAGTCTTCGACTAAGAATATAAATACAGAAGGCACATTGGCACTGAGCGAAACATACGCTTAATACCACTGACTAAGTTGCTAGGCTATGAAGGTTTTCTAAGTTTTTTTAAGGGAACTTATTGACGGAGAAACCCGGTGCCAATACATCCTATCTTAAATTCACGGATGTCAGTCTTTGATTTTTTAGATTATACTAGAGCGCCATCCTATATGTACCATCTTGCCTTGATCTCAGCTGCACCAAATAAGCCTTTGGACTGATTTTGTATCCCTGAATGATCAAATTTGTCCATGAGTTTTAGCTTTATTTTCTTTTCGTTATCTTTTGACAACAAGCACAGAGTGGGATTTTGAACAGCCTGCACCATATTGTCGAAATCATATAAGACGTTGTCCTAATACAACGCGATCCGAACGAATAGCGATGTTCCCATCGTACTAATCATCGAACAAACATACTGATTTAGTCACAATCTAGTGGAAAGTGAGCTCGGAGTCATAATAGATCGCGTATTCGCTTTCTACAACCTTCCGACACCGATGGCAGTCACGTTATGTACATGTATTATTTTAGGTAAAGTTTTTGTATCGTTTTACTATTATGTAAGTTTAGATCATTTAAAACGGGATTGCTACCATGTACCTTTTCTGGTTTGAGTTTCCTCAAAACTCAGGCGAGTTTGAGTTTCCTCAAAACTCAAAACAAAAAAGGTACATGGTAGCAATCCCGTTTTAAATGATTTAAATGTTAGTGACCATAAAAGTTTAAAGAGATATATTATTATGTAAGTTTATTATGTGGTTATAATTTATTTTTTGAGGATCAAAAATACTATGTAATGGTCTACTTGAATAAAGAAATATTGAATTTTAATTTATTAGGACTTCCAGATTTTGCTTTAACACGATCGCCGCATCGTGTGATCGCGTTGTATTAGGACAACGCTTTATGATCTCTACAAAGAAAGTACAAACTATTAAAAATTCCCCTCTGTACAAGCACTATCTTTGGCTAAACTTTTATGTAGCATATCGTAAAGATAATAATTATGCGCATCTGTTTCTACGCGATCGTAGGGTCAGTTGTTCTCACGTCTTGTCGTTGCTCTTTATAGTTGCCGTAAAACTGAAAGGCGAAATTAATGGACGACTTTATGGATCTGATAAGCCTGGTTCAGTTTGATGTTGCTTTGAACTCGATTTTATATAGGTAAAGGCAATAAATTTAATTTAAAATCATGAAAAAAGTCTTTTGGTGATCCCAAACGGTAGAATATCATATTTATAGATAGGTACGTATATTTTCGCACGAATACGGTAGAGACATACATCTTGCGCTTGATGAATTATCTGCTTAATACAAAAAAATAATAAACCCCTTTTCTCAAACATACATACCGAAGCAGAAATAAAAAAGAACTGCTCAATAATCTTTCACTTTTATTCAGTACATTAAAAAGCCATTCTGTCAAGAAACATTTTCACACAAATTATCTTCAGCCGCATGACAAACGTTTCCCACCCCTTTCTTGAGAATAGTGTTGTACGAGTAACCAATTAACTTTGTCGACTGTATCGATAACTGTCTTTCCTTGAAGCAGTTCATCGATCAGTTGTAAATACACTATGAAAAACCTTGAAAATTGTGTTTCCCATTGCTTTAAAATAAGCAAGATTTAATAGGTATATTCAAAGAAAGCAACAAATACCTACGTATGTCAGAAAAACAAAGTCAGCATGTAAATTAAGTTGAATGTGTATTTCCTAAGCTTTCTAACTTTGTTTGAAACTGTTGTTAGATTTAATTTACTGATTTACTCTTTACTGAATATTCACAAAAAAGGAGCGTTGTTAATGCCAAGTGACATTTTCTACCAGTCAAACACACTTGTCTCAGAGATGTTGGTAGTGTGTTTATAAAGATCTGACTAAATATTTTTTTGCGTTTGTTGTCTCAATCATTATTGTTATCTGATAATAAAATAAACGGCAAATCAATCGATACCCAGAAGTCGACATATGCCCAACACTAGCGAAAAAAGTGAAGTTAAATAATATCAGCCACTCGAAGTATCGAAAGGGCTTTTTCCGCGATTTTCTCGTTACTCCCCTCTTCCCCCCACCCATTCATCCATCAATCAGCCGTCACCGAAAAGGCAGTAGTGTGTTTTTACCGTCTGTCAGGAACATTATTTATATGAACCAGACTTATTTTTACCTTTTATTTATCGGAGCTTTTTGTGAGGTATGGAATGAGGTAAAAGACGGAAAGGAATGACGGAAATATTTGGAGATATGACATTTTTGTTCTTAACTAGGTAGGTATAATATTGAAGAGGAAATCTACTGGTGTTTGAAAAACCTGATCATCATACGCTCACGGCTATAGGGGATACCTATTTAACGGTTTAACGGTTTAACTGCCGTACTCAGAGACGTCAATTAACGTTAATGGTTCATTAGAGTCAAAATTCGACATTATGAAAAGTTCTTTATTCAAGTTGTTATAAAGTCTCTTTTCAAAAATAGGATTTTGACGCTAATCAACAATGGTTGATGAAAGACACTTTAATGAAAGTTAATTGACGTCTCTGAGTGCGGCGGTAATTAATGTATTGCTTTGATTAGAGAGCGTCGTGGCCCAGTGGTTTAAAACACTCTGGCTCGGTGTTCATTGTCCAATTTGCGGCTAACTCTACGCTGATGGAAAACACTGATATAAAACCAAAGCAACCCCGATAACGGCGGTAGGCTCGCCCCTTACCACGTTGGGTTCAAATTACCTTGGCAGAATGTGGGCTTCTGAATGTTCCGTTCACCATGACGGCAACAATCGGTGTGCCTCTGACTAACCCATTAGGGATATGGTCGTGAGGGTATGTTATGTTGCTTTGATTAAACCGTTTGCCGAACGGAACATTCAGAAGGTCACACATCGCCAAGAGAATTAGAGTCCATCTCGTTGAGGTGCGAGTCTACCACCTTAGCCCTGGTTAAGAGTAAACGAGGTAGAAGGAAACAACAAAGTTCACAAGTCACTTTTTCTGTAGTGATAAAAAAGTTGAATTTAATAATAATATTTCTTCAGAGTGTTGAAGGTGCCTCTAACATTGACGAAATCACCCTGGCTCATAGGGTAAATAAATATACTAGAAAGATTCGGCCAGTATGTTGATGGTCTCGGTAGCACAGTGGTTAGTGCAGTCACCCGGTTTGCAAAAGATGCGGGTTCGATTCCCGCCTGATGCCAAAAATGCCCAAATGTATTTTTCTGGTTTTCAGATCTTTAGAAAAGATACACGATATGATTAGAAAGATACGGGCAGGTACAGTCCAATGACCTTACGTCGCGCGTGTGTCTGTCGGTGCCACATAGATATCCAAGACATCGGGTTTCCAAATTGTTCGCGATACCATTTGCCAGAACCAACCTTGGTCTTCAGTCTCCCTTAGCACGTATTTGTGGCGAGTATAACGCTCTTGCTAGCAAAGTTCCAGGTTTGGATGTGTTTGGTGACAGTTTGCCTAGTTTTAAATTAAAGGTTTTAACCCAACCTAATATGTAATAGCCTATCTCTCTTTTTTTTCTTTATTGATATTATTGTTTGTCTTATTGTACTATATATTTTGAATGTTATTTACGCCGTTGTTGTGGTACATATCAGAACTTTTATATGTCAATGTTTTCTATTTCACTGTATTAATATGTACCATGTGGCAGTAATTATAATAAATAAATAAATAAATAAAAGATACTGCATGGAAAATGCTAAAATCAACAATAACAATATCTACTATATTTTTCCTCAGTGAACACCAAACACTTTAGCTGCTCACTAGAAAGCGTTAGACTGCCTTCTAAACTCAAGTGGCTCAACATAGGCGTTTGCATACAAAACACCTTTACTTCAAACAAAGTGTAATTAAGTTATTAACGCCCAGCGCGTTGCTCATCCGTCTTAAATATTACCCGCCATGAAGAATTATATTAAAATTAAGAAATTAATCATCGCTCCCAGCATTCGGCCTTTCTTCGTAACAGGCCAGTGCTTAATTAGGGAAT
Source organism: Udea ferrugalis (assembly GCA_950022985.1). Taxonomy (NCBI): domain Eukaryota; kingdom Metazoa; phylum Arthropoda; class Insecta; order Lepidoptera; family Crambidae; genus Udea; species Udea ferrugalis. The sequence goes on along the minus strand of OX465532.1, from coordinate 381,239 downwards.
AAAAATGCAAATACAATGGCTATTAACAAGCAACGCCGGGGGCGGAGCGGAGTTTGTCAAAACTGTGTGTTGGTTGCAGTAGTGTTGTGCTTTCGGCTTTGGGCTTTGCACGAGGCATTCACAAACGTTAATCAAAATTAAATACGTCTTACGAAATGACAGCTATTTTTAGCTTTGCTAAGCGTTTGTGAATACGGGGCATGCCTTCTTAATTTTGGATTTCAGATCATTGTTTGATAAAATCTCTTCCCCTGACGTGATTTTTTATATCCTAATCAGTGGACTTTGGTAAGTTCGTCAAACTTACTTAAATGTCACCCATCGCCTGCAAACGTAATTATGTCGATGGGAACCCAATGTAACACAGTCTTGAGTTTTAAATTAGTAAATGGCCTCGTTGGGTCAGTTAGTGCTTTTGCCTCCAAATCAGTGGCATGTGGGCTCGATCCCCTTCCAGCATAAATTCCTGTACCTTACGAGAATTTATTAACGTTTTTACATGACATAAATAGATAACAATCATCCGCTCTGGAACTTATATAAAAAAAAACATTCACAAGTTCTAATTAGTTCAAAGCCAGATGATCTTGGTTTAAGATAGCGTAACGATTTGGTTATCAAATAATATACCTTTTCAATAAAAATATTGAAATTCTTTCTAAAATTACGTTACCCCAAGATTAATCAGCCTCTATTCTCTCACCCTAAAAGAATTACATTACCTAAATGCCGAAAATTCTCACTTTGTAAATTAAATTTGACCATCACTAGTAATATTTCGGCCCTCTCTAATAAATGGTGCGAGGTATTTGAAAATCAAATGGGATTTCGATGGAACCCGTCTCCAGTGTGGGGGGAAAAGGGAGGGGAGAAGAAAATTGAATTCTTTATGGTTGTCGGGTTTTTGTTAACGCGAATGATGTTGATTTTTAAAGGGAAATGGGAAAATGTAACTTTTTGGGGAGAAAATTAATTTCGGATCGGCTCTTTTGGAGGTGTGAAACTGTTATAAGTGTTTAGGGAAAAAATCTCTTTAAACGTTAACTTTAAGATCATCTGAGATTAAAACGATTAATTATTTGCGGAAGCGGTAATGCTTCCGTAATGAATGTTTGTGATGTAATGATCACATTACAAAAACTGCGCTTTTAAAAGTTTAAGCAACTGTTAAAATTATCAATTAATAAAAAAAGTCAGTACCTACAAGCAAGGCCCTCGTGGGCCCTCGAACTACGGGGGCCCACGAGGGAGGACATTCGGAGTGATTTAGTAGGTATTCGAAGATCCTAATCGAAGAAAAAAAAGACCTACGGGTGCTAATGATGAAGCAGCTTTGCAACTTCAAAGTAGGATCATGCGCCCCGAGCGCTTGGTTTGGTACTCTAGCTACTCCACTGCCTACAAATCAATGAATTATTAATAACCTTTTATTTAAGGTTCTTGTCTAATACATGAATCAATAAAAGATATACACAGCGTTGATAGTACACTTCATCTTCGAGAAGCCGAATCTTCAGCTGAACAGCGGCCGAGAAGCTGTGGGACACTTTCTCGTTCAGCTTACATGATCTTGCAACTTGCAACCATAGGCGCCATATGGAGATCAAGTTCGCTATGCTGTGACTACTACTTATCTACGTGATCCTATCAAATGTAAGGTAACTTGTATAGAAATACTGATGGACGTTGGGGCAGAGGCGTATTGGAACCCCCTCATGAGTTCTCGCCTTGGCGTGGCGAGGGGGCTTAGTACCGGTGGTAGCGTCCAACCGCCGGGAAGCGAAGAGGACTCACTCAGGCGTGGCAGTGTGGTGGACTAGCCACCCACCCGCTGCAGCCCGCAAGGGCAACACGTGGGATTGCGGGGCCAGTGGGGCCTGCAAGCGCCCTGAGGCGCGTGGTGGAGGCCGCGGCGCACAATCGGTTGGTGGGGGCCAGTGATCCGAGGCTGATCCCCCCTGTGCGTTGCGGCCCGGCGGGGCCGTACCGCTGGTTGCGGCAGCGGAGCCGCCCTTTGGGTGGCTCGTGGTTGCGGGCCCAGTAGGGCCTGCGTACAGTGGGTGCCAGCGGGCCGGAGTGCGGGGGTGCTCTGGCTTGCATTGCACGGCGTCCACCGAGACGGCGAAAGTGTCTGCGTACTCCAGGTGCTTTCGTGACCACCCCCCTTCGTTGGGGGGTCGGTTGGAGGGGGCTCCATTAGGGGCTAGCACTGGCGGCGGAGCAGTGCGGTATTACTTAAGGTAGGATCCAGCTTCGCCGCCAAAGTGCCACGGTCGAGTGCCGTGGGGTTTTAGTCGGTAGGAGTCCGACATAAGCACGCCGTCCCCCCGGACGGCGAGCCATGGTATCCATGAGGATTTCCCCACGAAAAAAAAAAAAAAAAAAAAAGAGGCGTATTGGAATGGATACAGCAGGGCTTGGTGGAGATGTCCTGATGAAAGTTAGAGGATCTCATTCGAACCGTATGTTCCGAAAATACATAGAGAAGGCTTATGTTACGTTTTAGAAGGTTAGGCGTTGTCCGGTAATGCTCTAAAAGCCACAACTTTAGCTAACAGCTAGTCTAAAAATATAGTTCATGATGATGTATCAGAACAGAAGGTATCGGATAAATATTTATCACGATAACACTCAGGTAGTCTCGAAGAATCTTGAAGATATAATTTCTAGAAAAGTAAAATTCCTAAAAAAACATTTTCGATTGTTATCAATGGGAAACTTTTGTCATTCAGTATTATTATGTTTAATACCGATAAGAACAGTAAACTTGTATCACGGCGGAAATGCCGCGTGACAGTGACGTGTTGTGACAGGCGTTATGGATCGTCTGATCACGTGTGACGTGTTGTGTTGTGACTGAGCAATCTGTGGCGACAACTAGTCTGCAAGGATTTTGAATTACTTTGAACTGCATTATTTTGCAAACTCATTTCTACCTATTGAAAGATTCCTGGAGCACAACACTTCACGAACGTACTCCTGCAAAACTTAGAATTTTTACCTAAGTAACTATTGAAGAAACTAAAACCAGACGATACGCATAATGTTTACGCGTTAATTGTTTGTATAATGCGACATTTTGCAAACTACTTCTTAATAAAAAATAATTATTAAAATGAACAAAATATAGTCTGATTCAGTAAACTACTTTCAATTTAAGTTTAATTTTATGGGTGGTGGCTGTATTATAGATACTAGAGGCCATTGGCTTGTATAAGAAATTAGCGACCCGCCCCGGCTTCACACTGGTGCTAGGGTTATTACTATACATAATATAAACCGAGGGAGGTTAAGTCAATCACTCTATCTATTTATAAAAACCGCGTCAAAATTTGTTTCGTTGTTTTAAAGATTTAGGCGTACGTAGTGACAGAGAAAGCGACTTTGTTTTATATTATGTAGTGATTAGCCGGTCGATTAAAAGTTGAATAGTTGCCTTGAATTGGTAGGTTCAGAGTAGTTAAAGACAAACCAGAAATCAAACCAGAAGTCTTTTCGGTATTTCAGCAGGCGGGAATCGAATCCACGTCTTTCGCAAACCGGGTAGTAGGGTAGTTGTTTAAGGGATTAAACAACGCCCAGACAATCACTGATTACGCTGCAGGTTTTATATCTTATCTAAACATTAGTTTTTAACTGCATTAACGTACTTACAGCAAATCTAATCAGATCAATTTCACTGTGTTCGCTACAGTGTACTTATTATTTAATCGGCGAATCCGTGCGTCATTTGATAAACTAATTAGGCGGTTAAAATTAATATATTAAAGACATAATTTATCCTTCTGGTATATTTACCCTATGAGCCAGGGTGATTCCGTCAATGTTAAAGGCAGATACACCTTCAACAATCACCCTGGCTAATAGGTAAATATACCAGAAAGATTCGGCCGGTCTGTTAATGGTCTCGGTAGCATAGTTTTTTTTTATGATTAAGTAGGCGCGCATTTGACCACAATCTCACCTGATCTTAAGTGATGATGCGGTCTATGTTGGTACATGCCGGCCTAAAAAATGGCTGTTCACTCTTTTCTTGAAGAGGCCCAAGTTATACTGCAGTGGAAACACCTCAGCAGGAAGCTCATTCCACTCCTTTGCCGTTCGCATTATGAAGGAATTACCGAAACGGTTGGTGCGGATTGCCGGAATATCAACAATATAGGGGTGGAAGGCCAGTCTGTGCCTAGTGGTCCGATGCAGAAAGGGAGGAAGGGATGCAGGGAGGGAGGGGATAGTGGAGAATGCAGTCGCCCGGTATGAGAAAGACGCGGGTTCGATTCCCGCCTGAAGCCAAGACCGAATGAATAGCGTCTGATAGCAAGATTTAAACACAAAACCACCAAAAAAGCATGGTGTTTTTTTAAGGATTCCCAAAAAAATAATATTGTTTGTTTTGATGATGTTTTATGGGGCGAATCGAGGTAAAACAGGCACGCCAAATCGATTGTTTTGCACTGCCCACCTTAGAGCGTGAATAATACAATAAATATTTACGTAAACACATAATCAGAGTATAATAGGGTTGCCTATGCCACTATTTTCACAACATAACATACATACGCTCACGACTATATCCCGAACGTGGTATGGTAATCGTTGACGGAACATTCAGAAACCCACACTTCATCCATTTAACCCATCATGTTATCTAGCTAGCTATAATAATTTAATAATTTTAAATATGCGGTGATTCTGTGTTACATAGTGAATCTATGTCATAAATGCGGAAGTTTGTTTTAGTGGTTGAATGTATGTGCCGTAAGAGTAGGAGTAAGAGCAACCTCTTTCACTTAAAAACTGCTGAATGGAATTTAATCGAACTTTGCAATAATATAGCTTATACTTCGGAATAAGCCACAGGCTACATGAAAAAAGAAGTAAAAAGTCATTTATGAAAAATGTGACTTTTTCTAAGCCAAAGTTCACGCGGACTAAGTCGCGGGCAGCCACAATTACTTATAAAATATCTGAAAACAATCATACTTCAAAAAAACATCTACTTAATCGAGTACCTAGTTCCCGGCGAGCGGAAGTTGGGCATTAGAAACAGAAATATTAGACACTAGTGCTACTTCAGCTAATCTCAGTGTAAGTTTCCAGATATAATTTATAACTCATAATACCTACTTATCATTGACCTTGCCCGTCCAGACATTACAACACAATCAATTCAGTGTTCGCTTCAAATAGCCACTTGAGACATGCGGTAACCGCTAACAAGCCGTCATTGTGTTCTATCAGTACACTGTAACTGAAGTGCTGCGACAACCTTACGAGCACGTGGAAGCCAGCACGCGCAGACGGCGTGGCGCGCAGTGCACGCCGCGTGCTCCGGTTGTGCACGACGCGCAGGGAATAAGGCACTTGTCCCACTGCAGCGAAAATGGCAGAAATATTGATTAAACATGCATTTATTTTGGAATTAATGATCTGAGTTTAAAAATGCTTTGAAATTGACAGATTAAGGAACCAAACAAAAAAAACAGTACGAAGATAAGTACGAATGATACCAAAATTCCAAAAAGGGGAAGATAGGCGTATTAGGACGTCCTCAGACAAGGTGGAGTGATGATTTGCACAGGATGGCTGGCAGGAGCTCGAGTTCAGTGGCGTGTAATAGGAGAGGCCTATGTCCAGCAGTGGACTGCAACAGGCTGATGATGATGATGAGAAGATAGGCTCTAGTTTTCTTCCTAACCAAGTGATTATCTAAAAGTTGTTATCTGAACATCAACTGACTCTCCGGAGTTGGAAAATAACAATACCGATTACCTGGTATGAATTGTGCTCAATTTGAGAAACATTTAACAAGAAAGTTTAAAAAACTAATCTAATTCGTTTTGCCTCTGTTTGCTGGACTGAAAACGCCTACCACGAGTGTATCAAAATACTGTTTTTCAAACATCTTGATATCCTGTAAAGTACATTACCTTATTTGTTCTTAATTGCTCAAAATTAAGAAAAAAGGTTAGTACTGGCGGACGCAATGCCTTACTCGTCGCGGTGAGAGAAGTGCCTAATAGGTTGTCGATGCGTTGTACACTTAGGGACTCATTGTCTGCTTGAGTATTGTGTATAAATGAATGCATCTAATCACCTCTTGTACACTTGATTTAACTGCGACATAGTAACTGTAACTATTTCCTAAGTTGATAAGATCAGGCCACCTGCTGTATTACATTTTGTATAACTAAATTGATGTATCTTATACTCGTCCTACGCAGAAGATCTAAATCTAAATCTAAATCAGCCCGTTCCGTCCCACTGCAGGCCTTTGCTTCCCCTGATCCTCCCAATCTCCATCCTATACGAAGAAGATGTTGGTGAAAATAAAATATCTAGTAAAAATCTATGAGTTTTCATCATTCATGAGATCGTCGTGGCCCAGTGGTTAAACACTCTGGCTTTGAACCCGATGGTCTCGAGATCAAATTTGGCCGGAACACACCTACTTTGTGTTCATTGTACAATATGGGGCTAACATACAACCAAAGGAACTTGGATAACGGCGGTAGGCTCGTCTTTTAACACGTTGAGTTCAAATTGTGGCGTTATGTTATAACATTCATAGCCCAACCTTCATACCTACTTCCTTACAAAAATCGGGTTAACAATGACAAAACGTGAGATGAAACGTCCATAACTGGTCATAGGCAAAAAATTACCTGATCAGCTCGTTGAAATAGGAATAAAAATGTTTCAAAATTAACTTCACTCGTGGATTATTGGAAGGCGATTCATTAGTGTTGTTACTAGTAAATTTAAATCAAAAATATTTTACAGAAACTTCAAATATATTTGATTTTAGACTCGAATGTTCCATATCTGTTTGCCTTAGGGCGAGGCTGCACCGTTTGCACAGACGTGGTTATGTAACGATGAGTCCTTGGCTTTATCTGTTGAGCTAACACTAACATAGTAATCATAGTATTTGCACTTCCCATTGGCGGTGCAGCTGAGTTTACGCGGCTGGCTGTTTGTTTTGTAGCAATGTGAGTATGTAGCCTGGGCAGATCACTGAACACGCCGGCGTTTCATGATGTGTCCAATATACAATTGGGAAAATCATGAACCATCTCTCCTGGGACACTGGAAAGAAAGAAATGGTGTCATTTGCAAAAGACCACATGGAATCGAACTCAAAACGTCGTGCATTATTTACGTAGTTGTAAATGACTGAAAAAAGTGACTGATAAGCCCATTGATATAGACCAAAAGAGGTTTTGGTTTAAAAAAGTAAAGAGATACGTTACGTTCATACTTCGCGAATTCGAAGACTGATTGATTGATACATTGACGTATCGCTGACACTTTTTCTTGGAAACAAGTCCGTTGGACCTGTTATTGTGTGGCCACTTTTGGCACTCCGATGCCGTATCTTTCTCTTTTTATTTACATCAATGGATAAATCTTGTAAAAACTTTCTTTAATAGTTAAATGTACAGGATGACTTACAAGTTGGCGTGGTAGGACAAATCCTAAACTTTGAGGAATATAGAGTCTCGAGATCGATTTTGGCAAAAACCAAAAATGTGTGAATAAAAGTTTTTTTGCTCTAGCCAGAAATCCATCCCATTGATTTAAAAAAAACACTTGACCTACATAACATATTCCTGGGTCTTCTCGTAGTGGCGCTTATTAAAGTCAAATTCTGGAAAGTAAAATGTGGCCAACCAAAACAAAGCTCCCACTTGTAATTAAAAATGAAAAAACTTACATTCACCATAACCAAACAATCAAATAGTTCTATCCTTTAACCATTTTTCATAGGTTAAAATTTATCATGCCAACCCCACTTGAAAAAATCACCTTTTTATTTCAAAATGCTCCATTTTTATGTATGTTTGGCCGGGGTTAAAATCAAAACCGCGTCTACAGTTTTTTGCCCACATTATCGCCGACATTGTTTCTAACCTAACATTGTTACACTTAGGTATATCACACTAATCTATTAACACATCTACCTCAGCTATATTTGCGATTCAATTGACAATGCTATCTTAATTGCCATCTTAAACGTGGAGTACCTCTCAATCTTGAGTGGAGTCGTGTTGCGCTTACATAAACGAGGTTTTAAATAGAAATGATCTAGGGTCTACTAAAAGCGAGCTTGTCTCGAGAGGCTATCGAGTTGGACTTATAGAGTAGTGGGTTCGGCACTTTGTAATAAAATTTTCCTCGAGATACTTATTACACCAGAGGTCGTGGGTTTGATGCACAGTACGAGCATTTGTGTGCATGAACAATGACATGTTTGTTTGTACTGGTCTGGGTGTTTTCTATGTTTATTTTGTTCATCTAAGTATTTCCGAAAAAAAGTTTAAAAAAAGTTTCTAATATCCTATAATACAAACTTTGCTTTGTTTGTTTGTAACCATCTATTAAACCTACATCAATGCCATACAAAATACCATTACATCTCCTTACCATTAAATTAACCGATTTTAAAAAAATCTTCAACTCATCATGGTCATTATAATTATGACAGAAACAGATCGTAAAATTTACTTTCTTTTATAGTAAAATCTAGGAACTACTTACGTTTGTTAAAACGAATTCTGTGGACTGACTCAGTTGTAACGGTTTTGCGAAAGCCTTTCTCTGAAAATCATAATAAGTAGCAGTAACTATCTATACATCAATTTCTACCAAAACTCAAAAACATATTTCAATCCCCACTACTAAAGTGGGTCACAGCTGGCGATAACGCATAACACATTGTCAAATAATGTATGTACTTTGTATCTACCTCGTTGCTTGCTCATCGGCTGTGTACAATCAGCCACATACAATTCAACTAAATATAATTTAACCACAAACTTAGCATGGGAACTAGACAACGGGTAAACACACTTTTTCATTGTAAATACTTTCATAATCATAACATACGCAGGAAGCGCCCAGACCAGTACGAAGAGACATTTTCATGCAGAACTAATGTTTGTAGGGTGTGAGGATAGAACTCGCTACCTTTAGAAGCCTAACTCTCGAATTCACAAACACAAATCAACGTTGAGCATCTCTCAGAAGAATAGATGTTTCTTTCAGTTCCATTGACATTTTATGAGACAACATGAGCGTGAGCGCGTGCTTAGCGTTGATTGACGTTTCTGAATTCGAGGGTAAGTAATTTACTAGGAAAGTGCGATCATTGCAAGTTCACCTCTGGGTTAAATTATAATATAACGCAGACGTAGTCGCGGACTAAGTTATAGCTTATAATCAAAATGTTATTTCACGGCTAAAGGTCCTGAAAATATAAAAAACTTCCTTTGAAGAGTACTTTAAAATATTCTGCCTCGTGTTCTCGTTAATCTCGTCGGAAAAGTTCAACGAAATTTCGTAGTAACGAGATTTCACGAGAATTTGCGTTAGCAAAACTATCTCACTCTATGTACTGAACATTATTATTCAAAAACAAAGGCGGTATATAGTCATCGTATTAAATATTTCCGTTGAAATTAATATTTCAATGATACTAAGGCTTGTTGAGTGCTGTGGTTTGAAAAGTGGAGACGTGAAGATCCGTAGTTCGACGACCAAACAAAATACCTGGGTCTGGGTGTTTTCAGCATTGAACACTGAGGGTTAACATACTCTTACTTTTGTTTTATTTTTAACAATTGCAACTTAAATCAACTTGTTCCAAGTTTTGCTCTTGCATTAATCTTCCAATCAACAACAGCCACATGACATCCACTGCTGATGATAGGCCTTCCCAATAGATTTCCAGAGCGGCCGGTTGTAAGCGGTCTGCATCCACCGAAACCTTGCTACCTTTATGATGTCATCCGTCCACCTTGAGAGTGGGATTGCAAATATAATAAGACTTGTGACCTGTGACCGTAAATAATAGAACAGTCAGACTAGAAACTAGACCAGAGAAAAGAGCTATCTGTAGATGTCATTAAGACCACAGAGCATTGTACTACCACTTTGTATTATTTATTTACCTTTACTATATCGCCACACATAACAGATAGTATACTCGACGCTGACTGTACAAATATGGTGAGTAAACACACCCGTAATATGTGCAGAATTTATCGGTCTACTATCAATACAAATACAAATTCAAGGTTAGGACTAATAGGGAAGTTTGACATCTGCCTGACATATTTGAGTTAAGTTATAGCTTAACTTGTGCTGATTAAACATACTTAAAAAGGTAAATAATGATTTGCCGACTTCTTTTTGTATGTAGCTCAACAAATCTAACACATTACCTTTTGACGTTTCCATTACCCAGGGCCGGGGTTTGAGGTGAACCTTGAGAAAGGCCTAGGTCCAGCTGTGGGCTACAACGGACTGATTATGAAGAGAAAAAGAAGCACTCACTGGAGGCTTGAAAATGCGCTTTTACGCCTCGGTTCAGAATTTCGGGGCTCAAGGGAGTAACCCCCAAATTCACAAACGTCAATCAAAGCTAAGCACGCGCTCACGCTCATGCTGTCCCGTAAAATGTCAATAGAACTGAAAGGAACAGCATGAAAGTGAGCGCGTGCTTAGCGTTGATTGACGTTTGTGAATTCGGGGGTAAGAAACACAATATAGAATTTAAATTTTAGTTTGAGACAATGAGCCTGATTTTACTGGTTTATGTTTTTATTCTATAGCTAAGTTTCTCTATCGCCTGCTCTATAGTTAAGTATAACCTTATCACGCTATACGAGTATGTAATAGCCATGAGTCAGTCACATGGCGAAACATAATTGTTCTATACAAAAAAGGTAAGTGTTAGACCCAAATAAATTACATTAGGAGCTATTATGGAAGCAAAACACGTTTTTTTTATATTGTTTAACAAACACTACGTAGTAGTTATCGAGTTACTGATGGAAAATATAAATTACATGTCTTATTTATAAAGCAATAAACTTTTTTATTTGTTTTAGTTGTTGCCTGTGGAACTGTTTACTCAGTAAGTACCTCAATCAATATTTATCTCATTTACAAGCCATAGAAACCGATCTGCTATATTTGGATACGCGTGAAGTGTTTCTCGTAATGTTGCCAAATGATTCTTACAGTGTTCGAGTTGAGTGTTCATGGAAATATTTTTTTTTTGTCTCACTAGTTAGCCATTTTTTTATTTGTATATAACTGCAAGTAGTGCATGCTGTGCGCGGTTGTAATTGAGGTACAAATTTATATTTTATTCGTTACATATTTTTTGATTTATATGTTCTAAATGGTTTGTATCTTGTAACTGTGCCAAAAAAAAAATAAAAAAATAGACGGATTTAAAAAGTTATTCTTTCCAAAACTGTTAAAAAAATTAAGATTGGATTGGATAAAATTATTAATTTAATACGATGCAGGGAAGTGCACTCGCATTTAGTTTTTAATCAGGTGTTGTCTACATGTGGGTTATTTTGCAACGATAGCTAAAATGGTAAATCGACATTTAATGACCTTAATGTAGTTGTTTATGGTGCAAAAAGGAATATCTGTCTCGCTCCTTTAACTCCTTTCGTTCTACAGTTTATTATTAGCTTATATTTTAGGGTTCCGCCACACGTTTTCACAGACCGTATCAATCATAAGAACCTGTTAAATTGCTGTAAGTGTCACTTGTAATCAATGGTTGAATAGTAGGCAAATACCAAAGACGATCACTGTATTTACTTTGATAAGGTTGGTATTACCTTTTCCTTTTTTTCAAACTGATTTGCTTGACTTTTCGACCACTTCAAGAAAAAATAATTTAATTTGCTTTGAGAATGATAATACTCTTTTTTCTTTTTACGGGATAGCATGAGCTTGTGAATTATGGGGTACGTGGGATTTTTTTAAATTTATCTTTCAGGTGGGCTGAAATCGCTTAAAATTCACTGTTCTGACATAAGTTCTGTCACATGTTCCTTCACATTATGATCTGTTACGTCCAGACGGGTTTATAGGTATCAATCTTTACAAAACCATTGCGAATTGGGTCCTATGTTAGAAGCATAAGATGGGCTATGTAAAGATTGATGTTATCGCGTCTGCACATTCGTCCTATTTTATGTCGCTCATATGTCACTCATCGGTCGCTCATATGTCGCTATGTCGTTCATTGTCATGTGGACACCGGCGTCCACGTTGTCGCTTGTGATCATCATTGAAAAACTTGTCACGTTTGTACGGAACCATTAAAGGTTCTTTTAATTCTTTCTTGTCCGTCTGTTTTTTCATGCAAACAGCCCTGACCTTGCTGATAAGACTTGTTTTCAATACACTATTTGTACAGAAATCGATGAAGGTCGCGATAACGATAATGTTTGTGTAAATTTGCATAATCTACATAAATACTATGTTGGAAGATTTAATTTTGAAAACGTTTGAAGTAAACACCTTTTATTTGGGTTGTCACGTGGTGGGTGATTGTTGAACGTAGGCTCACAAATTTTAAACTTTATGATTTAAAATAACTTTCTTAAATAACTTTCTTTACTTTAAACCTTAGAGCTTTAAACAAACAACATCATGCAGTCACGGTGCACATTTTAAGCTCGCATGGCGGCAGTCAGTGTGCCTCTGACTATCCCGTTTAGGAATATGTAAAATTGGTATGAAGTTTAAAAACATCAACATTTTACTTCTAGAGCCATTGAAGACAGTGATATTACTAACACCTATTTGGTTGGTGTGACTAGAAATACATCCAATGCATACTATGATTGAGTCAAGTCAATGACGAAAAATATTTTGTATTTTTCACGGAAAAATACATTAACATAGTAGGTAATATTATGGGAAAATATTCTTATCAAATCGATGACTAAGAGGCCTATAAAAAGTTATGTTATTCAAATGTTTTTATTACATAATGTATTGTTTTTTATCAAATCGTGAAATACCTGGCGGTGTGACTCACCTGTTTACAAATTCATCTTATACCTATGTACCGTTGAAAGTATTTTAGATATGTAATTTGATATTGGTATAAATTGGTATACTTCATAATATTTTGTACCACCATATTATAACATATTCTCCAGATAACTTAAATGCAAAAATAGATATTGCCGTTTGTAATTCTAATTAATTAAGTTCCTTTACATTATTAACAGTTTGTACAAATCTTAAAGAAATCAAAATCAACCTTTAAGATCCCTCAGAAACCACTTGCATTAAATGCGAATAACTATTTTTAAAAACTACAACACTTACTACTTCAAAATTATTATTTAAAGAACGGAAGGAAGAAAAAACATTCATTTACTTAGGACATCGCAACATAAAAACAAACAAGACAAAATGGTTACACAGAACAAATAACAATAGAATAATTCTCACTAGTCTTTTGAAGCTGAAATTCTGAAAAAAATATGAATAATGCATGAAATTGGCTTCTTGTCACCTTTGTTACTAAGCCAGTACAAACACCTATCTTTCATGCATACAATCCTTGTGATGTTAGGTCCCGGCGAATCATTTTTTACACTAAGTACATTAGACAAGATCATACAATGTAAATACTTCAATTGTATGTTATGTTTTCGGTATACGAAAATATCATAAAAAGTAAGTAAGTACTTACTATCAATACCTCTCAAGGCCTTGTTAAATACAATTAGACAATTTTGTATAGCACAAAAACTATATTACCATACACGCGACTCGGTTGTGGTTTGTTTTTATAACAACGGGTTTAATGATACAAATTACTTTAATATGGTCTAAGCACTTCTAACAGACGTTAGTAAACAGTAAAAAGGCTAGCAGTGTTATTCTAAGTCCACTTTCTGCCAGCAACTTCTCTTCCTCTGAACTTCTAAGCTTTGAAACCTCGTGGTTCAGTGGTTGAACAATATTGCTCAGAACCCGGGTACCGAGTTCAAGTCGGAATGCCTACTTTGTAGAATTTGCGTTTTTACTCTCCGATTGAAAAACAACGGTAAAAACCTAAGCAATCCGGATAACGTCGGGGAGCAAGCCCACTTTGGGTTCAAAGTTTGGCGAAATGTGGGCTTTTGAACGTTACGTTCACCATGCTGGCCATTAATACGCCTCTGGCTGGATAGTCAAATAGGTTTGCTTAAGTGTTTAGGAACGTAGTCTCCACCGAGATCACCTGATCTTTCCGGTGCAAATTCAGCGGCGCTTTATGCCATTATTATTGTGACTCACCTAGCAACAAAACATCATGTCGCATTTAGTACAATAGCTAACAATATTAAATTGGGTTCTCGAATAACAAGATATGGAATTCACTAACAGTTTTTTTTTTCAGAGATAATTTCGTTCCTGTTCAAAGGTCGCCCGCCTGAAATTCGCGACCCCGCGTTAGGTACCCAGCGAAAACCTACACCCCTGTATCGAGATCATCTAAATAGAACGTATTTTCCGCCTACTCGTTTTTTCCGTAATTCCCTTTATTCCAGTTCCCGTAGTAATGAAATCATACGAGAAGCCTAAAACAAGAGAGCGTTTGTATTTCCGTGGCCTAGTTCCTGGGGTCGGTCGACGCCCCCCAAGGTGGAAGCTGACGAAGGACGTATAACGGGAACGAGGACTGTTGCCGGGGACTTTTAGTACTTACGCATTGAAAAAGCTATGATGTTGGAAATAGAAGTGAAAACTTCGCCGAATATAAAAGAACTTTATATAATTCTTATAGAGGTAGATAGAGCTTTCTCTATACATTTTTGGGCTGCGAATATAAAAAATGTGGATACTTACGAGTATTCCATGAGACTTATTCCATGACCAAGAGGAAATGATTTTTTGTGTTAGGAATAGGTACTCGTAATTACAAAGATTCTAGTTCAAACACATATTTGATTTATTAAGGTTGAGAGCTCTCTGCGCTCACAATACAGTCCGGTAAAGCTGTTAAGGCCACCTGAGACCACACAGCAGTCATTTAGAAAATAAAATTATTAGATAGGCATGTGGAGCTATTGGCCAAATGTTCCAATGATTCCGGTCTTGAGTCAAGCTCTGCTTATCATCGGATAAGTTATTTTGCGTCATAAGGAATCAACACCGAGAATGACCAACTGCAAGATTGCGCTCTGCTTACGCACCCAACTATCCGTTAAATCGACAGCAAACGCAATTACAGTGAACTTTAGTAAGTAGGACCTTGAACAATGCCAGAAAGTATCTTGTATATCGGTGTTCTTCACGATGCTTTTAAAGAAGACCTGATCCCACCAGCACATCATCTTTATTGGACTACTGAAAGCCTACTAGCTTTTCGCCTATATGGTTAATAATCTAGAAATCTGCACCTACAGTTTGAGGGTCCCTCATCTGCCACTGTTACCTCACTGGTTCTGAAAGTTTTACCTTCGTTAGCTTCTATAACTGAACCGAACCTTCCAAGGCAAAAAAGCTTCTAAAACTGGAGCTTTCAAAGGTCACCTGGTACAAACGGGACGAGGCCTGTTGCTGGGGAAGGCACTATATTGATCCCAGCGTAATCCGCCCGAGGGGAAGGTGTCGAGATGGGAAATGGAAACGAAGTGAAACTCGAGCATTGCTTCACGTAATCATTCGGCGAAACGTTGCTACGTGAATTTGGAGAAATTTAATGGAATTTACAGGTTTGAATTACTTTGATTTATTTCTTTGAACAGTGTTGAAGGGGAAGTGTTTCGGGGTAGGTCTTAAGGGATTGGGGCTAAGATTCGATGTTTAGGTCCTAAATGAAACATGAGCAACTTTTAATGTCAGTATTGAGGTACAGAATGGGTATAGTGTAGGTAGGATAAATTATGAATTTACTGTACAAGTTTAAAGTTGAAGCAGTAAAAGACAAGGAGGGTAGCGAGACCAACCTGATGTCTTCGCAAATAATTTTCCTGAAAAGTTTTTGGTCATCGGACGGAATTGATGGTTGTATAAGGTTGCGTGAGACTGTCGTAGTGTCTGGGTACTGTCTGGGTAGGAGGGTTGGCCCCGAGTCCAAATCTGACCAAAATACCTACTTTGTGTGCATTATATGATTTGATGCGAAAAACCGATAGTAAAAGAACCCAGAAAAATCCTCGCCGTTCTGGCTCACTCTCACGTTGGCAAAGTATTGGTTTTTTAGTGTTTCATTCACAACTGCATAACCAAACGTATGCTCTGAATTACGCTATGAGACCTACTCAGAAATCAGGAGATTGGAATCGCTCACGTAAACTAGCGGGTAAGCAGGTAAAAGTGGTAGAACTGACGGCGATTGTAGCCAAAATGTTCTGGATTGGAGACCATTTGAAGGTACCCGAAGGATGCATTGTGGGGCCCACCAACAACGTGGAAGGATGAACTAATAAACGTACTGCTTTCCACTTTGTAAATCTATAGAAGAGGGATATGTTCAGCAGTGGACGTCATCGGATGATAATGATGATGATGACCAAATGTTAACCTGCATTCGATTACTGATACGTTGTTAATGTATTTATGTAGAAACATGACTTACTCCAGAGAAGCTTTTCTTTGCTTGCATCTGTTAAAAAGTGTTCCTTTTTCAATTGGGCCAATTCTGATAAGCACACTTGTATTTCTTTGATACAACAAAATCCTTTAAAGAAAATACAACTCAGCACTCAACCATTGTGTTACAACAACATATCCGTCCAACCCTAAAATTCCATAATCCGTACTTATGATTCTTTTCAACCTATTCAAGTGGGGATACCCATGTATGATCAAACACAATATCCGCGGGTTCGGTAACTGGGACATTCGTGGCCCCGTGAAGACACTCACTCACTCACTCACTCACTCACTCACTCACTCGGCGATAGCAAATAGAATGGGACCGAGATCGCTTGTCACAGTCCACAGAGCAAACAAGGACCAACATATCCCGAGAGGTCTCACAGATGGACATAGAGTAAAAGAATTCAATGTCATTTTTTGTTGTAGTGCATTAGTGCATATAATATGAAACTTTATTGTGATTAAAGCTCTGCCACAGTAATGCGACTCTCCTTATACAGGCAGGTACTATTCTTTAATATCTATTAGAATATACCAGGTTGGCTGATGAGTAAGTATTTAGGTACTATAAATAAGTACTCGTTATACTAGTTCGATAAATAAACTTCCAAATTGGTAGAGCAGTCACACGGCTTCTGTGAGATCTCAGTCTCTCGATCTTGTCTTTCTGACCCCTACATCAAATTGGTTTTATCTTTAGATATTTTTTATTTATTTTTAGATGAAATATTTCATTGTGATCCTATTCTCGAAAAATAAAACAAAAAGTACTGTTTGTATGTAGAAGACCTGCTGTCATATCTCAGCCTGTGGTCAAGGCTTATTGTAGTGCGGGTAGTGGTAGCAAGCACTCATCCCGGCCGCAGCGGAGCGTGAACCAGGAGGCAAATACAGCCACAGGCTTTATTTACCTCCTTTGTCGTGCACCTTGGAGGCAGGCTCGGCATTTGGGACGGCCATCACCTTTAAGGGCACTTGCCAAGATATTATGTTTGGCTGAAAATCCTAAGGCTTTTGTTTCTAGCTCGAAAATTAGCAGCTGTACTCGCAAGGTCTATAGTATACACAGAATACTATAAATTAGGAAATTCAATCCAAATACGTTAGTTCCGGCCAGGCCCATAATAGTAGGTAACAATTTTCTTAAGTAATGTTAGTGAATACAATTTGATACTGATCAATCATTGAGAAACCGATCAACTCGCACAAAAGCTGTACATGATATGTTTTCCAACCTGTCATTGTAAAGTTTTTAGAGCTTCGCGCTTGAAGAACATTTTACTCATTGTATTGATAAATTGTTTATTTATGTTAATTAAGGGTTTTAGTAGGAGTTACTAACAGAATACTGTTCCATTCGTTGTATAATTTAGTTATAATTTAAAAAATATATTTAAGTATGGTTATCCCTTGTCTTATAGTAAGGCTAAACGGCGTTGTCTCGAATAATATCAACGTATATTGATTTATTTATGAGTAGACTTTTTAGAGCATTGTATTCCCTTCTTTCCAATCTCTGCAACAGGAACACAATCCACGTCCCACGCGCAGGACCCCCGCAGGGCCGAAAGGGAAAAAACTAAAACAATAAATAAAGGATTGTAAAAAGTCCCGTCGCCAACTTAACTAGTTTAACTTGTCCCAACTTGTATGGGACTTGTTCGCTCTAGAGCCCGGGGGCTGTGTTATGCAAGGGACGTCGACAGAGCACAACGAGACCAGAAATAGACATACAAATACCATACATACAGGTCAGGCAAAGACACCGTCTTTCCACTTGGAACGATCTTGACATTAATCCTACTCTCATTCATCATCATTAAAAGCCACATGAAGTTCAATGGTGGACATAAGCCTCCCCATGAATTTCCAGAGCGGGAGGTTGCAGGTAGCCTGCATCCACTTGAATTATGCGACCTTTATTAGAGGATCTGTCCACCTTGCAGCCCTTATGTGTTTGCCCTCAAATGGTTACTAATCCAAAAAAAACGACCACAACGGCCATCAATTCGCACTATGTGCCTCGCTCACTGCCACTTCAACTTGCTTACCCGCTGGGCCCTGTAGGCGATTGCAGTTCTGTTCCGAAACTCCTGTATCTTCTACTCTTATTTACCCATTCGTGCACGTCAGTTGAAGGTGCTCTTGACCTGACTCTTTCTGAGCACCACTTAGACTTGATATTTTGTGACCTTATGTTATACAATTAACAAGATAGACACTACTTTAATTAATGTCGCACCACAGACACCAAAGCACTGGGATATCGACAGGTGCACCACCACAACACCGTACCCAATTTTAGAAATTATCTTATTTTCTCTTATCTCGCATACGGAGGATTTCTGTCGTAGTCTTAACTTAATCATGTACTGTCTGTACGGTGGCCGGCACATCACGCTACCCATTTCCGGTCTGTCCTCCTTGCTCTATCGCGAACAAATTTCATTTGGCAAGAGCGAGAGAAAAACGGAAATGGGGTAACCTGATGTGCTGTTGACTGTGCATGTGCGAGTATTGGTCTTCACTCTTAAGTTTAAACTTGATTGTTTTTTGTGTTACTTCGAAAGTATTATGTATACATTGTGTTAGTTCTATTAATGATTAAGACATTGTAGTTTTCTGATCCCTGCCAACAAGGAAAATCTTTTCAAAACGTTTCCCAAATCCCCCTCAAAACCAAATACGGTTGAGTGCCACTTTAACCGCGAAGGGACGGGTCAGAAGCTTTCGTCCACAACAAGTCCATCGTGATCATCTACCACATCAATCAAACATCATGCAACAACGATGATATCTATAAATCTATAAATATCACTGACTTGCTACTTTAAACTTACAATCAGTAACCAGTTACAAGCTGTGTCATTATTTATTTTTAGCCTTCGCCTTATATTATTATGAGAGGAAGCAATTTTGATCTTTCTTTTTGTTTGTTTGTTAAAGGCGATGTTAAACGAGGCGGCTGCCGTACATAATATTGATTTATAAACTGTCTTATAGTAGTCAAATAAAACGAAATAGGCATTTTCTTTTATATTTTAGCTACTGAGAATCCACTGTGTTGAATTTTCTATCTGAATGAAAGATGGAAAAAAACTATTTGGGCTCGGTATCAGGCAGGATTTGAACCTGCAATCTCAGCAAAACTTTTTTGTTCAACCTTCTGCTTTCTTAAATCTAAGTAAGTTGAGCTGGCTAGTTTGTGGGCACATTGCGTAAAGAGCTAAGGGCCGCTTGAAGTCTAGTTTAGTGAATTCCTTACAGCAAAAAAATGTAAGTATTAAGTAGTAAATCTTCCAAATCTTATTCCAAAATATTTTTTCAGTATAGGTCACATTCACAGCAAAATAACAGCTTCTGTTGACCTAAAAAAAGATTAATTTCCAGAAATCTGAAGACGAATGGAGGCTATATTTTAAGCCAACTCTCAATTATGGCGGAATAGTGAATACAAACCAGTTCCTCGAAGCTGCGAGTGGGACTAAATCGCCGTGACTAAAACTTAAAACTGCCAAAACACTACCGCCGCGGGCAACAAAAACGTGTAGTTAGTTAACTATAGAAACACATCAGATATTATGTTGCAGTCAATACGCCAGATCTGGAAAAGCCGGAAAATATAAGTAGGCAAAAAAGTGCCTGTTTTGCAGTGTTAATCACCTATATAAAACTATGTATACCATCGTGTAGCATGATATATTTTTCATGTATCTCCGTGCTTCGGAAGGCAAATTACGTTGGTCCCATCAAACCTAGTTTGAAACCTTAGGACGGCTTGAAAACGTTTGGCAATAAGGTTTATCACTAGCCTTACCATCATTCAGTCATTTACATACAGTTCATCAGAGTCATTTACCATTTCAATATTGTTGATATTTGGGACAATTCAAACCATTAACACACAAACATTGGTAACGAAGCGATAACTGGTGAGTGACTTGCCTTCTCTCAAAAAAACCTTAAGTATTTAATTAAAAATTGGAATACGGTTGCCTGTTATATTTAAGACGTCTAATGCTATACTCATTACAATGCAAAACAAAAGCAGAAAGAATTAATAATCTTCCGATAGCTTTTCCGATATTTAGACTTTTTCTAAAAAGCTAACTTTCCGCCACGACTGCGACGTACAGTACGTGTATGCGCTATACATATTCAAAACGAGTCGCAGCCCATTGCCATATACAGAACGAGCGTAAGTTGGTAGCAAAACAAGATTAGGGTTGCCAAGTTGACACCAAAAATTAAATGAATAAATGTCAGTGACAACTTTATACCAATATCAGCTTACACCTAAACTGAGCAGAATTTCTAATTCAATACTGTTACTCAAAGTTAAGAAGCCCTCACACCTATAACTGCCGCTCTCAGATCTATTGAAGCCTTATTGGTGACAGCATGAGCTTGAACAGGTTCTTAACTTTGATTTTTACTTAGATTGACGTTGGTAGTTTTGCAAGACTGACATACTCAAAAACAATGTAAAGGTACAATGTAGATACTAAGTTTAAATAGGGTTCACTCAGCTAGCCCCTTATTCACAAAAACTTAAACCAGTCTTCAACAACACGTTAACCTTTGTATCGCTTTGTCTCTTCCATTCTTGTTGCTGCCGCCATTTGCGAGTAAATGGCATAACACTTCAATAATGAATAATTATGAGTAAGGGGGTTAGCCGTTCTCATCACTCTAGTTTCATAATACTCCTAAGAATCTAGATGGTAATTTCACCTAAGTACATAGTAATTATTAATACAGGATAAAATGAAGAGCTAAGGCACAATGTAATTAAGTTTTTAATTAAAATATAAACTTTTAATCAGTGTGCTTTCAACCATTACGTAACATAAATCTCCTCAATTACATAGGTACTACACTTCGCCACACCTCATAACTCATCCAAATATACGTATTTAATTATTTTAATTAACTTTGAGCTGCTGCTGACCAATTTGCGCCTTAAATTACAACATATCGAGGAAGTACTAGATAATCGATTTAATGAGCAAAAAATTGGCAAATCTCGATATTAATATCGAGTAGTTGATGACCCTGCGGAACCGGAGTCAAGCCTCCTTACAAACAGGTTTTTCGGGTTCCAAACGATCATTCGATATATCCAAACACATATCTCCTCAAATCATCACTAATCGAAACTCGACTTGAGGTTTCAAAGAACAAAGTTGACTTTTGTTTAGCGCAACCCGCGTCTAGTGACGTATGAAAATACACCATCACAAATATGCCTGTCTTTGTTGCACACAGGGTAGAGAGATAAGTCTGTCTCTGTCCGGACAGCTGTCCGGACAGAGACAGACTTATCTCTATGACAGCTGTCATAGCCTGTTTTCACAAACATTGATACTTGAAAACGGGATACTTGGTACTTGTCTTGAACGGGGTTCGATTGATTTCCTTTGAGGTTGGATATATCTTTGTTCCTAAATGATGGTCGGCAGTCGCTTTGTCTATGCTGAGGAAGCCAGTTGATTAAATTTGGAGAGCTGGAACCCTGTAATCAATTTGAACGACATTATTGTAAAGATTTGATCGAGAGTGGTAGAATATCTGCGTAAATCATGCTTGTTTGAAGGTACTCTCACTCTGATTGATTTCATAATTACATTTAGATAGGACTAGCGGCCGCCCGCGACTTCGTCATTAAAATGCATTCTGTAGTTTTTACGTGAAAGAACAAGACGGCACATCCAGACATACGAACTTTCGCATTTATAATATTAGTAGGATTTAAAAAATAGTCAAAACCAGAAAAAGACATTTGGTCTTGGCTTTGGACAGGCGCCTTTTGCAAAGGCGACAGCTCTTACCATTAAGCTGCTGAGGCCATTAACAGACCGGCCGAATCTTTCTGGTACCTACCTATATTTAGGTACCCTATGAGCCAGGGTGATTTCATCAATGTTATAGGCAGGAATACCTTCGACATAGACATTCACATGTCCCACGGCTGGGAAACAAATCACAATGATATCTCATGTATGATATGAGGTTGTACGAGCTATACCATATTCCTACACGAGGGAGAAAACCGAATTCAGTGTGATTCGGACATCGCTGCATTGTTGGAAATTATTCCACTCAGCACCGTCTAAAATAAGCGAAGCTTGTACTATGGGTACCTACTAAACAACGGATAAACATACTAATATAATTTTTTTTTGTAAATGGTATCATAATATACACACAACAGACCAATACAAACGGACATGTTAATCCTCATTAATGTTTGCACTGTACGGTGATCGAACCCGCGACTTTTTGTGTAGTAGCCACCATTACACCAAATCTTTAGTCTATGATCATAGAAATGCATTTTCTATGAGAAGAAAAAAATATTTGAGCTGTGGTACAAAATACAAAAAATATGGTCTTTCTTGTTGATAACTCTAATTGCCTAAGTATTGTTGACAACCGGATGATAAGAAATTGAAAATTATGCCGTCCCATGTAAAAAAGTTAACCACCTCTAGCAGGATCAAAATTTAACTCCAAAGAGACTTAAACGTCCACCATTAAAACCCCAAGCAAAACAAGCAAGCACTTCCCTTAAAAAAGGAACAAGTTTCCCGACATAACCTTATCAGACGTCACTATAAACATTATGCAGCGAGGAGTTGTTCCTGGGCTAGAG
Source organism: Udea ferrugalis (assembly GCA_950022985.1). Classification (NCBI taxonomy): domain Eukaryota; kingdom Metazoa; phylum Arthropoda; class Insecta; order Lepidoptera; family Crambidae; genus Udea; species Udea ferrugalis. The sequence continues at coordinate 358,159 of OX465532.1, read as the reverse complement.
GACCGCTCCCTCTTCCTGTCCCTCACACACACGCACCAAGAGACAAGGCCAGAGCATACCGGTCCGGACCAGTCGACCAGCCATGCTTTAGGGGCCCGTAAGTCTTTTTGAGATATTGTCTAATGAATTTTTATGCTGTGTGGGTGTTTTCGGGGTAAGTTATGGTGCTTACTTCGTTTCTAGATTGTTTAATATGTAATGATGTGATAACGCATCCCTTTATGGTACGAGAATGGTTGTGATTATGGTGGTGTTACGAGATTACCCTGTTATTGGAAAAGGGACATGGGGGCTGGGTGATTGGTCCGCTTCTTATAAGTATCAAAATTCTGCTGTTAAACTATTACACTCTGTACTCAATTCATCCTGCTTAGTTACACTGGAGATGATGAGCATATGATCGAGTTTTTAACCATGCGATGAACATAACAGTATTGTTATATCCTAGGTTGCCAAAATACAAATTCAGCTTTTTTGGGATCGGAAAGTTAAAACCATTTTATTCAACCTCTTTTCTTCTCTGATACAAAACATCGTTTTCCTTTTCGATCTTCCTACTCAGTTACCAATTGTATCTATCCTTAGAATCGTAGAAATCATAAATAGACAACTCTCAGCCACTTAGGCCGTTCTTTACGATGGAGCCAACTACGCCGTTCAATAAATTAGTAATTTTATACGGAACCCTCTCTCTTCCAAAGGCCTTTTCGTGGCTGTCTCCGTTGTTTACGATTATTGCGGCAGATGAGATACTGTTATTGTGGTCGCAGTTATTTATTCTGCTCAAAACATACATGTATAGGTACGTTGTTAAATATAAAATCGGAAAAAGTGGTCTTCCAGTATAAAATTTGAGTTTTTTGTCACGCTATAAACGATAAGGTATATTTTTGCTTGATAATGAGCATAATATTGCTGTACAAAAAGTAACTTTTTTGAAAAGGTCTTTCTAACTTGGTTTAGTTATTATCATTCAGGGAGGAAACAGAGGTAACAGGGGATTTAGTCTCATTGATTGACACTGAAAGATCTGTGTTCAAAATAGGCAAATTTCTTTAGTGACAAATGTTTTTCTATAAAAAAAATCTAATATGCCACACCACGACACCCAAAATTGTTGGGATTACAATTTTTGCAGCAACTTTTTAGGTCAATAGGATTTTGTCAAGTATAATGTTTCCGTTTGTCAAAAACCCCGGATTCCGTAGGGATATAAAGTTTTTATTTGGCACAAACTCTTCAAAGTTGCGAATGAAAGTGTAACTTTTTTGTTACTTCCTTTTTCAGCAAACAACGGATTTTACTAAACATCGGATGAGAATAGCTATAAATAGAGAAGTCAACTGGGGGCATAAGTAGCACGAGCTATGTCAAATGAAGGTAACTAAAGTGTTTGGAGAATTATTACATTTATTACAAGTACCTAAGTAAGTATTCATTCCTAAACCTACCTAATCAAAACAAAGCCAAGGCTGAAAGTTGAAGGTTCCACAAAACTATATTCATTTCGCTAAACAGTTTACATATGCTATCCTGTAACGTAAGAGTGGAGGTTATTTTAAACCTTTATTGAACTTGCTCATCTTCAATAAAACCCGAAAAGTGGACGCTTACAAGCAATAAATATATTTTATTACGGCCATATAGGCTGCAGATATTAAAAAGCATACTTATTTACGAGGGAGCCGTGTAGCCTCTTTAGAGGTTGATATATTATACTTAATTTATGAATTGATAACAGATTTTAAAGGCTTCGTATTTTTCCGGATTTTATTAAGGAGGCTGATAAATGCCAGAGAAGTGCCATGTAGGATTAAAATGGAATTCTGGTGAGAATCGATGGTATTCTTTTTATACCGGCTTAAAGCCTTCGTCCTGAGTTCAAATCTGAACGGAGGACCTTCTTTGTTTCGTGTGACTACACCCAGCTAACTCTTCGTTGATGGCAAAACATCAATATGAAGCCTAAGAAACTTAGTTATCAGAAATTATGTTATGGTTACCATGATAGCAACAATTCTCCTTACGACTAGGCACGTTTTCTGATTTCTAATGCTAAATGCGATAAATGCCAAAAACCTTTTTGATTACAGAAAATGCATATTTTATCTTTCGTCGATTAAAAGTTCGAAATTAAAGGAGACACGGTGGTTTTATTTTTCGTGAAACATATTGTGAACACCGGCCGCTTTGATTTGTATTACGATGGCTCAAATCGAATAATTGTATTCAATACATATTGGTCGATGTTAGATCGCCATGATGTTACAAATTTTGCAAAAAAAATACAGCGGTAAACGACGCAAAAAAATGTTTTAAAATTCCCTGAAAAACTCAGTGTTTTCCAAAATGGACCACAAGAGTGCAAAAAGGCTCCACGCCTCAACCCATCAGCCGACCGGGCAGGCTGCGCCTGCGCAGCGTCGTCCGGTAGCCGACCGGTTTCTACGCTTTTTACTTTTCCGCTTTTTGCCTTTCGTTTTTTTGTTTCGTCGGTCGCGGAATTGATAGCCCCGGCTTTATCATTTATCTCGCTGAGGTTAGGACGCGGTCGATGTAGCTTTTGAATAATGTGGCTTTATTTCACAAGGTTTCGTGCAAACTTTTGTTTATCTTGGATTTTGCAAAGATGGAAGGAGTTGGTCATTGGGACCAAAAGGTTTTAGAGTTAAGATCATTTGATGGCACAGGCAGGCTGGGATGCTAGGTGGAACAATTACTGGCCACATGATTTCGAAATACTATCCAGTGAATACATACTTCCAGACATCACTAAGAGTATGGTTGTCATTATTTAGCGCTACCTCATCATCATCAGCCATACGATGTCCATCTGAACATAAGGCTTCCAATAGATTTCCAGAGCTGCCGGTTTCAGGTTTCAGGCCTTTTATTACTTAAGTAACACATTACCAGCCCAGCAACAGGTGGTCATAGCTTCTACAAATATGTAGTAAGTATGGGGTGTTTTTTTAAACTATCAAAAAGCCTTCACCACCTTTGGCACCTTGGTTGGCAGATTTGAGATTTTCGGTATTATTATCATTGTGTATGCACCTCAAGGTGTCTCATGTTTATTTCGCTCCTGCCTCCATCAATTCAATTCGAAAGCTTGTTTGTCTGTCTGTGCGTATGTCTGCGTGACTGCGAACCGCTAAATTATGTGTCATCGGTAATTTACTTAGCCAGCTTCCTCGCGAACAGGCTCCAGAACGGGTTGAGCCTCGCCTCGTGGAAGTAACCGTTTAAAGATAATACTTATTAAAAGGACATGAGAAAGATGAATTAAACCGCTTAACGAGTCCGCAGACCATGTTTTAATTTCGAACTGGTGGAGTGTCATTTGAAGAATTGCTTGACATTATGTTTACGACCATAATATTTTCTGAGAGCAGTCAGAAATTATTGGATTATATTCGTTCGGGGTGTGATACTGATGTTGCCTATAATTTGAAAATTATTGCTAGTTTCTGACAATACTGTGACTACTTTATCTGTTTTGAAATTGATTTTGAATCAATTGAGACGACATATTCTTTCGCTCTATGTGCCACTGGTTAAGAACAGGTCAGAACCAGAGGCATATTATATCAGCTATTTTAGACCTTGCTGTCAAATTTTATATTGGGATAGTTTCCTCGCATACCTTATTTGAACGAATTTGAAATTTGATTGAATTTGCTGGCCACAACAAGGCCTTTGAATAGACTCAATGAGGGACATTGTAACAACTCAAAAGTGTTTTTACTTTTACTGCTGAGTTAGTAAGTCACCTTATTATACGTCAATGACCAAAACATGTATTTTTCGCTCTTATAATGGCTATAACTTGAAGCTTCAGATTTCAAATCACTTCTCAGTAACGAAATATATTGTCCTGATGAATGACGGTAATCAATATCTGCTCAAACAGCTCGTTAGCTCGTCTCTGGTTCGATTCCCAGTCAAGGTTATAAGGATTTTGATCCGTTTAACTGACGAGTGGCTAATTTACTAATTAATAATTGTTTAAAGAAGTGGTTTTTAGGGAGAAAAAAAAATGGATTCTGGCATCTGCATTTAGGGTTTTTTCGTAAATTGGACTCAATATGAGTTAACTTCAAGTATAATTAATTAGTGTAGTAAGTAAAGTTAGTCAGATAAGAATGATGAAAAGTAGCTAACCTTGACATGCTTCAACCGCCAGTGGTACGAAAAAGAAGGTTTCCCATCTTCCCAGCAAATAGCAACATAGCTCATCCTTACATATCTGGACAATTTCAGGGTAGACTTTCGCTCAGAAGTGGGGACATAACAAATATTAGTGTGGGCCGTAATAAAAAACAGACTAAGTATCTAATATTAAAAAGTAGAGTTAAGTGTAAGCACATGTCTTTGTTACTGTGAAATGGAAACTTATAAAAATTTTAACAAGTTTGTGTTAATAATCCATTTCTTTTAGCTCTTTTACTTACCAGTCAGCTTTCCTCATTACTTACACCACCTCCATAACCTAATTCCTCAAACTACTTACTAAGAAACCTCATTCAGACCACCTGAAGCAGAGTGTAATCAACTCCCTCTCGTTCCTTCCCTACGAGAGCGACAAGGACAGAAGCCGGTGCAATTTGCCTAAGTCCGGGTTGGTTCCGGATAATTCCGGTTAATTCCGGTTACTACCGGATCAGTCCTTTATCTAGTGAACGCAGGCGAGTTTATTCTTTTGTTTCGCTTCTGTGGGTTCAACGGTTTTTGTGGGAAATTGTTTGAATGCGTAAAAATGGGGGGAGAGGAACATTTGTTTGTATACTTGGCTTATCTATTCTAAGCAGTGTAAGATTGTGGTGGGTAAGGACTTGCTGATGCTACTTTGTGACTTTTAAATTAATCACCATTTGTTAGGTAAACTGTTTTTTGAGGATAAAATGCAAGTGTGCTATGCGGGTAGCCATCTTAGTGGTCTACTCTGTAACAACTTTGAGAAGCTATGGTAAAGCCGAAAGATTAGATTCGATACATTCCTTATACAATTTATTATGTTATTAGATTATTAGACAAAAACATTACATAACATAATCGGCCTATATACGTCGCACTGCTGGGCACAGGCCTCACCTCAACTATGAGGTGGAACAAGCCATACTCCAACACGCGGGCTCAGTGCGGGTTGTTGGAGGGGTGTAAGGTTAGTGAGCAACCTTATTGTCAGATGTTATCAAGCCGCCCTCAGGCCTCTGACTAGGCTTAACGACTGACATCTAGCGACGTCAACCGGGACCAACTGCTTAACGTGCCTTCCGAAGCACGGAAATGCCCGAAATACACATCACTAAATTTCGGTCGGATGGTCACCCACCCCTTTTCCGACCCGGCGTGTGTTGCTTTACAACAACGATCGTCGCCGATCACTGTCACAACTGCGCCACGGGCACCTCCATTGGGCAAAAACATTACATTATTGAAGATAGGAAAACCAGAAGAAAACAATATGGCGTACCAGGTATCGGGCGGAACTCGAACCCGCGTCTGCCGTTTGCCCCGCACCAAGAAAAAATAAATGACCGAGATCTTTTTTCTGGTTTTCCTATCTATCTTTATTAAAGTTATATTTCATTCCCTAAAAATTAAAGGAAGTAAATAATTTATTGTTCCTCTGATATTCTTTCCTAGCAAAAGTCATTGAGTAACCATTCCAAGTTCCAACCCGTTCGCGTCTCCCCAAACAGTGTTGTCGGTCGGGCCGCTCAGAGGAGGCACAGGTGGGGCAAACACCGTTCGCAAACAGTCAACCCTTCTTAGTTTTATCTTGGCACAGACGTGCTGTTGGTTTTGTGGCTGTACATTCTACGTTACAAAGATTATGGTGGTTTTGAACCTGAAGACAATAATCGGTAATTTCTTTGTTTCTAGTTACTATGATTGACTGGTAGAATATTGAGTCTGAGTCTACCAGGTCTAGGCATTAGCTAAGTGGGGTCCATTTAGTTTTGGACATCGTGACACAGCTGTCTGGGGAAAATTGTTGTTTATTTTAGTATTTTTAATAAGTGTTTTGTTGTTTTTATCTGTACGTGGCGATGTCTGAAATCAGTAAAGGTTTTTCTTTCTTTATTTTCATTATTCAATGGTTTTGTAACGCGGCTGTACCAAACAAATAACAGCCTTTATACGTACATCTCAGTGCTTGCATCTTAACCTTAAAAAAAAAAAATTGTAGCTTGTCTCTTTCAGATTATAAGCTGTATTATTGAAAAGTTACATAATCTTCATTCAGTACTTTTTACGTGAAAGAGCAAAACATCATCCTCGTTTCCGTAGGATGCAGCAGTGGGAGTTTATGAAAACTTATTGTTGCCCTAGTCTGTACACGCATCGAATCTGTAAAAAAACCTTATCTGAAGCGGCTCTTTGTATCCTGCTGATAAGCTGCGTACACGCGTCTGTGTCCACACGAAGGCTTTCCATCCGGCACCAGGCTTGGCTGGCCCTTGGCGCAGTGGTTCACTCGTGATCATGAAAGAGGAGGTTTGGCCGAAAGGTGTTGCCTATCGACAGTTTCGCGGCCGGAAACGAGGGTTTATTCCACACTCATCCGGCTGAGTATTAATAAATATTACAATTTTCCTGATTCAGCCGAAGAGTAAATGGTAGGTAGGTATTCCCGATTCATCCGCGTGTTGTAAAAACGTAATTATTGCAAATGGTTGGAGGGTCAGCAGATGTTGTTTTGTTGTTGTAAATCTATAGACAATTTAATGGGGAATCATTTAGTAATAATCCGGTTTTCGGATGAATCAGGAATATATTTACGGCTGAATCAGGAAGTAAGAAGTTTGACTGCGGGATCAGCAAGTTAACTTACTTTACTTCTTATCTCGACAATTTGAAAAATAGAAGTAAATTCTAACTCACTCAATTACTGCGAAAAAGCATCACTAACAATCCTTAATGTATTTTAAGAGGTTTTCTCTTCTTTTTTCACCAATATTATGTACAAACTTACGCAGAATTGATTCAGAATTCAGAAGAGTTTTTTAATCACAGGGTTTTCACTGGTGGTAAAAAGCTTGAGAAAGCTCCTTACATGGTACTTCGTCTACTGCCTTTTGCACCATTCTAGAACTTTTTCTACATAATTTTGAATAATTAGTTTACACATAACTTGTAACATATTAATGAGATTATGATTGGTTTTTTTTTATGAAACATAGTTTGTAGTTGTACAAAATTTGCCTATAAGAGAGGTTTTTGTTTATAAATACTGTGCATAACAATCCTCCTTTTTGCATATAAAAATTAAAATCTCGAACTTTAGTCACAAAGTGTAAACTTGTAAAATACCGATCCTCTGAATATCACTGAAAGAAATGCTATCCCAAAATAGTTGTAACTCATTACGTGAATCACTTTTTCTTTGTTACAAAAGCCGGTTTAAATCATAAAGAAATACTTCAAATCACAAAGTTAACTTTACTTAGTACGTTATCTTCATTGTGTGACTCATAAAGAGAATCTACAGGCAACATACACGTGTATTTCCACACGAACACGCGATTTATTTTTGTCTTTGAAATGATTGCACAAGCCTTAACACGCTTCTTTGTCGTCGAATGTAAATTAATTTGACAAAGGGACCGGCCGATTAACCAACTACAAACGGAAAGATACTTGAAGAAAATCGAAAGAAGGAAAAATAGGTACTTTATTTAGCAACGCTTAAACAAAAAACCCTGAGTTTCCCGGTTGGAGGTGCCCGTGGCGCAGTTGTAACAGTGATCGGCGACGATCCCTGTTGTAAAGCAACACACGCCGGGTCGGAAATGGGATGGGTGACCACCCCGACCGAAATTTAGTGATGTGTATTTCGGGCATCTCCGTGCTTCGGAAGGCACGTTAAGCAGTTGGTCCCGGCTGACGTCGTAGATGTCAGTCGTTAAGCCTAGTCGGAGGCCTTAGGGCGGCTTGATAACATCTGGCATTAAGGTTGCTCACTAACCTTACACCCCTCCAACAATCCGCACTGAGCCCGCGTGTTGGAGTATGGCTCAATCCACCTCATAGTTGAGGTGAGGCCTGTGCCCAGCAGTGGGACGTAAGACCGTTTATGTTTATGTTCCCTGGTAAAACTCAGGCTCAGACTCTGATTTTCAGTGGGACTAAGCGATGTTAATTAACAAAAAAAATAGTAAAAAGATATTCAAGTAGCAAATAGCTGAATTACTGTAACCAGTCAATCTTAACATCCCAACCTCCAAATTCGCTGTTACTCCACTCCATAAAGTTCAGTTCAGAAGTGCACCCCCCTTAACCCTTCGATGCACGTGTCCCCTCTCCAGCCCAAGAGCTCTGGTCTCGAGGGCGGCATTGTTCCAACGTTTTGTGTTCCAATACGGCACGTGAATGTTGGAGAGATTTCAGGTATTTTCTTGGAACATTTTTGCGATATTTGCATGGTAGTTGACGATGTTGTGATTTCTGAAAATTTGCATTGTCTAGTTTGTCTAGTATGGTTTTCAGTTTATGTGATGACGGTGTTGGATTTTCGTTCACTGATTTTGTATCATAATTTCGACGGTTTCTATAATTTCTAACTTGTGAAGATGACAATGCCATTGTCGCTTTATCGAGTAGGTGATATTGCAGTCAAATGCTAGTATATCATAATTTAAGGACAAATCGATTTAAAGACTTAGAGTAAAAGAGTAAGAGAGCGTCTTGGGCCGGTGGTTAAACACTCTGGGTAAGAAAACAGGTGGACTAAGATCAAGATGCGCGAGAACACCTACTTTGCGTTAATTATACAATTTACCGATGATGGAAACCACCGATAAAAAACCCAAGCAAACCGGGTGAAGAGCTCCGCTCGGCAAATGTGCGCTTCTGAATGTTCCGTCAACCCTGAAGGCAACAATAATTGAGAGTATTTAAGTTAATACTAAAACTACATAAATAATTATTAAAGTGGGTAATCGATGTTCTACAACACTAGCACACAGTCTAACAAAGGGGCGACAGTGTGTCTAAGGAAGCCAAGCACAAGGCCGATGGCTGGTGGGTGACCACAACCTCATGAAGACATAATATTAATGCAGTCGTACTTAGAAATTACGTCCTTAACAACTTTAACAACATATCGCTTCGTAAGAAGATTTTACTGAAGTTAAGGGATAAATCTGAATTTATGTTGTGATTAAGTGTGTGGATTTTGCTAATAAACTCCGGTAGGTGTTATGGTTAAATGTAAGTGTACAGACAGCAGCCTAGGGTACCCATTTCTTCTCAATCTATCCTGCTCTATTGCAAAAAACGCCATTTGGCTAGAGCTCGATGAAAAACGAAAATGGGTAGCCTGATGCGGCGTTGACAGTACGTTATTAAGACCGGAGGTAAGAGATTATGATAAGGCCCCTGGTAACACTACACTGCGGTAGTAGGCACGTGTACTAACACTTAAGTAGGTTGTGTTACTTAGTACTTAGTATGTAATCCACATTACACGAGCCGACTTGACAATGTCGCTTTGCACTCGTATCTCCAAGATGTTATCTTAGTGCGAATGAACCGAATGATAGGCGGTGTTTCTGCACGACTGGAAAATCTAATTTTATTTTAGAATTAAGCCAGTATTTTCCTTCCTTCACCGGCTTCTGGTCACTGTCCAGGGTACTGGTTCTGAAACCAGCTTTTTAAATGGACAACGACACGTTGAAAACATTTACTAGATATTTTGGGGAACTTTGTTTTACTGCGTTTTTGGTTTGTTAGATTCGACTTCAATAAGAAAATATAACTGAGGTCTGAGAAATAACTTACAAAGATCTGGCTGAAAAATCCCTTAGGCGGTTGACTCCTCACAAGGAGAACGAAACGATCTTTGAAATACAAATACAGAATAATCACTAACAAGTACCACTGCATTAAATTTCATTTTCTAATCACTATGTTACCCCACTACCTATACACAATGACTTTTCGTCAGGTTCAATGTTTTGCTTCTCCATGCTTATTCGCTAGGTCCTTCAATTTCTTCACATTATTCAAATGGCATATTAGAAAGTCATTTAAGTAACCAATCATTCAGACCACCTAAATGATAAGAGTTGAAACCAAAGTGGCATTTTTAGCAGTGACATCACCGAGTGGCGGCCTTGTTTGAATATATTACATCACAATGGAAAAAAGCGATCTTAGATAGCTGGCTTCGAGACTGCCATAATGATGGTGTTCGGTCATCAATAGAAACAGTCTTCAGAAACGTATGGGCTCACACGTGGTCGGAATAATACTGAAGAGATATGCGGTCATTTACAGAACTAATATTGCGATGAGGCTCTGAATTAAATGCTAAAATCTGAATTTTAGTGTTAATTTCTATGTGCAGCACAAATTGGACATCAGTGTTTATTATTCCTCATACGCCTGTCAATACCTATGTTTACATAAGTCTGTCTAGTCAATACTATCATTGAGCAATCGGTAAGGATGCCGCTTGATATCTAACGGAAGTAGTCAAAGCTGTTTGGGAAGTGGAATCCGATATAAGACTCATTAGACTGATGCGTTTACAGACTCCTCTCATCTGTTTTCTTACCTAACCACCATCGACCTTACAGCCACTAGACGCCTGATGTTGGATTTTTTGAGCGAAATTAGGTCTGTCAACTACCTACCTTTTTTTTTTTTTTTCCTCGATGTAAAAAATGCATTTACGCACTATCCCACCCCTCGGGGAAGGGGTGGGGGTGTGTGGGACTCGCCCACCTCTGAAGGAGGTGGGAATACCGCACTAAAAAATACACCGGTATACCTTCACCGCTTACGGGACGGCATGGCTCTGATCGATTGCCACATCGTCCCTGCGGCGGCCCGGCCTCCACGCCGGGCCTCCTCACGCCACGGGGGGCATCCTGATATACGAGGACACCCCCAGACGAGGACACCGTGCAATGGGGATTGGACTCCCCAGCCCGCACCCCTGGTGTCACTTTTAGGGAGCAGGAATGACACAACGGTTAAACCGCCGCATTCCCGCCCCCCGCCGTCTACGTCGGAGAGGCGCCGCTAGAGGATCATCCTCACGGGCCCTCTCCGCGGCCTCCTTCTGTGACATAGCGTCGTCACAGAAGGCGACCATCCCCCCCCATGCCTCATCGCTGCCTAACATACTATCGATGATCCTCGGCAGCGAGAGGTCTGGGCCCACCTTGGCCATTAAGGCGCGGCGCTGTACCGCCCATGCAGGACACACCTGAAGTGTGTGCTGGGCGGTATCCTCAAGCGCGCCGCACTCGTGACACCGAGGTGTCGGCTCGCGTCTCGCGACCCTGTGCAGATACTTTCCGAAGCACCCATGGCCGGAAAGTACCTGCACCAGCCGATATCTCATCGGCCCTCCGTCGCGCCGGACCCACGACCGGAGGACCGGACGGATCGCGTCTATCGGCCATTGGCCGAAGAGCGGATCCGCCAGGTCCTCCTCCCAAAGACGCAGGACCTCCTCTTGCGCCCGCTGCCTAACCGCCTCTACTTCTTCGAGGCAGGGGCGCTCACCTCTTGCTCTCGCGGCTGCCCGATACCTGTAAACAGACTTTATTACCTGGGCTTCCAACTCCCACGGGGGCATGCCTGCCAGAAGGCAAGCAGCCCCCGCAGAAATTGTCCGGTACCCTCGAATCACCCTCACCGCCATGGTCCGCTGAGGACCACGCAACAGCCTTCTGTTGCGAGCGGTGAGAGCATCCACCCAGATAGGCGCACCGTAAAGCGCCATGCTTCGGAGGATGCCGGCGTAAAGGCGCCGGCACGTCTGGTCTGGGCCGCGTTCATTAGGCAGAAGGCGACCCAGAGCCCCCGCAGTGCGAATGAGACGGGGCGCGAGGCGGTTGAAGTGCTCTTCAAACCGCCACCGCCCGTCCAGAATCAGGCCCAGATATTTCATCTGGGCCGACACCTTCAACTCCGCGTCATTAATTCGAACCGAGGCGCCGGGCGGTGGTCCCTGCCGATTTCCATGAAAAAGGAGGACCTCGGTCTTACTGAGAGCCACTTTTAAGCTCAGCGCCTCGATTCGGCCGATGACAAGGCTGGCGCTCACCTCCGCCAGCCTTTTTGCCTCGGCAAAAACCCCCCCCGTGGCTACGACTAGGGTGTCATCCGCGTAGCAAATGACACGCACCCTAGGTGGGAGCGTGCCGCGGAGCACCCAGTCGTAGCCAATGTTCCACAACAGGGGCCCGAGAACGGACCCCTGGGGAACCCCACAAGTCACCGGCCGACGGACCAAGACGCCGTCGGCCCCCTCAAACAACACCTCTCGGCCGCGGAGGTAGTCCTCCAACAGCCTTTGGAGGTAGAGAGGCACTCCGAAATAAAGGAGTGCCTCTCTAATCACCCCGAAGGGCAGGCTGTTGAAGGCGTTGGCGATATCTAGAGATATCGCCAACGACCTCTCCCCACGACCGGAGGCTGCAGTCGTCTCCTCCTTCAGGAGGGACAGGGCGTCAAGGGTCGAGTGACCTGCCCTGAACCCGACCTGCACGTTGGCGATATCTAGAGATATCGCCAACGACCTCTCCCCACGACCGGAGGCTGCAGTCGTCTCCTCCTTCAGGAGGGACAGGGCGTCAAGGGTCGAGTGACCTGCCCTGAACCCGACCTGCACGTTGGCGATATCTAGAGATATCGCCAACGACCTCTCCCCACGACCGGAGGCTGCAGTCGTCTCCTCCTTCAGGAGGGACAGGGCGTCAAGGGTCGAGTGACCTGCCCTGAACCCGAACTGCACCGGCGACAGATCGGGCCCCACCTCCTTCAGGTGTTGGATGAGACGGAAGGAAATAATTCGTTCAAACGATTTCCCTGTCTCACCCAACAAGACGATTGGCCGGTACGCGCCGGCTTCACCCGGAGGCCTCCCCTCCTTCGGGAGAAGACACAGACGCCCCTCCTTCCACAGCTTCGGGAATCGTGCCGTCGCGAGCGCTGCGTCGTACAATTCCCGAAGCTGTCCCCCCAGATGGGCCAAGGCCAGGGCCAAGACCTTGCCCGGCACCCCATCAGGCCCCGGGGCCTTCTTCCTCGCCTTGAGCCGATCCACCACCACCGCCATCTCCTCGTCGGTGACTGGTGGGATCGACTCGTCGGCCAAGGCAGGCACGGGAGGAGCCATAGTCGGAGGGGTGTCCGACTCGTGCCCGCACGAGTCAACTACCTACCTGAGGTGAGGGTTAACGTCACTGATTGGTCAATACACTTAGTGTGGGTTGCACCATCTGACTTTAACAATAACAAACATCAAAATTTCAGTTAAAGTACCGGTTAGGCCCAAAAATGACGTCAAATTGTCAAATTTGACAAAAACTTTAACTTTAACTATAACTTCTACTATGGTGCAACTTACCCTTAAAGTCCAAAAGTAACGTTGTCGCATGTAGCTCACGGAAATGGCAGAAACTCGTTGAGTGGTTTATTACGATGATAGACGAATTTATTTATTTATTTAATTTTTAACTTTGAGACCATGCCTCTCGCCACATCTCGCCGGTTATTAGGGATCTAAGAGTATACACCTATACACGTATACATCTATGAGGTCGATGGTAGGACCGTTTCATTTGAAAACTTTATTCTTTCTTGACAACATGATCGTCGTCCTTCTGTCTCAGTGACATATTTTGGAAAAGGTTTCCATTAGTTGGAATAATATTTTTCTTACAGATTATAATCCGTAATCGTTAGTTTTAGAATATGTTTAAGAAGTTTTTGTGTGTTTTATTCGTTATCGTAACCTTACATGTGGCTAATGGCACTTTACTATCGCGGTTCAGGAACCCTAACACATATGTGCCCAGAGACGACGAAGTGTTTATACCCGAAGATTTAAATTTGGATGATGAAACATACCAGTACCTCTTGCAAAATGTGCCCCATATTGACAAATATTTGAGGCCTGGAAAAACTTCGCATTTCCAAGCTCAGGAAGACTATGACCTTGAAGATGAAGGTGATTTTGATGGAAAGATACATGAAGGACCTAGACATAAGTCTGACTTTATACAACAGCTGCATGAGACGGTAAATGAAACAGGTCTATCAACCACAAGAATGCCTTTTAGCACTCACTGGCCCCAACCAAAATCTGGAAACGACTCACAATCGCGTAAATGGCTTTTTTACAATCCATTTGTAGGGAGAAGAGTGGCTAGATGCTATTGGTGTGGACTAAATGAAACACGAATACCAATCAGTCCAATCTGCCATGACGTTTTCGACTCGAAATACGGTCCTGCTAATGTCGCGAAAAGATTCTTTCGAGCGCATTGTCACCATAATTATAAATTTGCACAAGCGAATAGGAAGAAAGAGTGGTGGTATGGTAGCACTCAATACTTATATGACAGAGGATTGATAACTCAGTACTATGGAAGGTTTTCCGGAGGCTGTTTTAAGCGGTTCCTGGATGTAGGGAAGGTTTATACTCAGAGGGGCTGCCGGCATAACCGTCCGCTTATGGACTGGCACATCAGGATGGGAGGGTGGACGAGGTATCAGACAAGACGGACTTTCGCAGGGCACAGGTTCAAGTATTTGGAACGTTTGCTGATGAAATTTAAGGATAAGTGCATAATGAGCCCTCATGCGTCATTGACTCCCTTCGCTCGCGGCATCTCCCTCTACACCCGCTATCACGTGTGCGTGTGCAGCAAAAAGTATTGCAATAACGCTTATATTTTCTCTCCGTATTATGTGCATGTTTTATTATTAATATATATTTTAGTTCTGTAAGCCATGTTTTATTTTTCTAATGATATACTCGTTTAAATCACAAACAACAGCCTTTGTACGTCCCCTTGCTGGGCACAGGCCACACCTCAACTCGGACTGTAAGAGCCATACTGTAACACGCGGGTTCATTGCGGATTGTTGTAAGTAAGTAAATATTCTGTATTGCACACTAAATAACAATAATGGTTACAGGTAAGAACAAGTAAATGTACAATTTGGGCGGTTTTATCGCTAAAACGCGATCTCTTCCAAACAACCCACAGGTAGAGGAAAGTTGATAAGAAGACTGGGGAAATTATTTCATGAACTTCCCGCCCTCCGAGGGCAGGGCAGGGGAGTGTGGGCTCACCCACGCCACAGGGTGTGGGAATACCACACTATAACCCCGGGATGGCCACCTTCCACGCGTGTTCAGGGTTCTCTGAGGACTTCGGTTGAAAACACTACCTGTAGAACCCTGACCGAAAACCAGGGCTTGCGGAGACCGAATCACCGAATTTCAGGGAAGGTGGTCACCTCACCATCTGAACTGGCGAGTGTTGCCTTAGAACGCCGAACTGGTTGCCACTGAGCCACAGGCACTTCGGCCAATAATGTCGGATTTCATGGTTCATTACACCTCTCGAACAAAGGCAGGGTAATGATAGTGCCGGCAAAGAAACACGGACAATACTGCTCGATCATTGGCCCAAAGGTTCTGTTTGTTTATTTCCTAATTATTTTTATTATATTTCTGTTGCTTAACTAATTTGCTATCTGCAAATGCTTGTTGACTAGTGTTGCCGCTCGATAGACCACTATCGATAGACTATCAATATTTGAATGAAAGCAATAGGATCTATTGGTCTATCGGTAGTGTCAATACTATGGATCGTATCGACATAGTAATAAATACTAGTATTGTAGTACAGAGGAGTTCACGTCAACCTTGACAGAACCATTGCAAAATGTCAACAGCATAAGGTATCCCTATGTCAAGGTTGAAGTGAACCTCTGTACTACATTGATGCCAATGTACCAAACTGAGCTATATCGGTACTATAGATCGACTATTCGATCGCTAAACCTATCTGTATTATAGATGATTTCGAGGTCATCTACTGATTGTCAAACTACCGATAGTTTGGCAATACTAGGATTGGCAAATCAGAACTTTTTATTAGATGCCAAATTAAAACTATTAATAGAGATAGGTAGTATTTTCTATAGATTTCCCCAATCAGATTCTTCACAGGCTTTGGCAAAACGGAACCTAATTAGTGCTTGACGAAATCAGAATAAAAATGGATGTAAAAAGCAGCTTGACGAATCGAAACTGCGACTATAGGTAAATGAATGATTTAGGGTAAATCATTTATAATATGTGATAGGAACAAGAATGTACTTTTATAATGTCGTTCACGCTGAACGCCACGCGGCTACCAAACAATAGGAATTTAATTATTATAGTGACTGACAGCGGTGAAAGTTTTCAAAAAGGCCTCAACAACTGAAGTATCAAATGTAATTTTCAGTACGTGGAAATAGAAAACAGAAAACCGAAATTACAGAAAATATCAAAATCCACTCAAAGCCGAGGTGGGACGCAAATACATTATGAACTCATAAAAAGGGTCATCAATTTATTCTTGCATTGGATCCTAAAACTCTAATGCCAGCTCCAATTAAACGGGTTGTCAGTCACAATACTTCACAATGAGCCGACGGTACTTCAGCTGGCCTTGAACGACATGTCAAGTTCCCAGGTTCATTCCCCGACCAGCCATCGAGACCTCTCTCCACCAACCACACCACAAACAATCAAGGTTTTGGGAGAGTTACCAGTAGTCACAAGAGGTCTGATGAAACTGGATATGTGGTCTTCAGAAATGCGATACACCAATCTGTCTTGAAATGCCCTTTTACTCTTAATGAAGGCATGAAATGTAGCTAGAAGGATTTCAAAGGAGTATCCAAGGGTCGCAGTAAAATGGTCAGGTTTGAGTCAATTAGGTGTTCTGTGAAACGGTCGCTTATGTCATGTAATGGTCGGACGAGCAGGAGTGTTGGTTATTTTCCGTGTGTAATGATGTATTCTGATGATGGGTGGGTCGGCGGCTAATGTCGCTTCCATTGTTGTAATAGTATCAGTGTTTTAATAGGCCTCGATTCTATCAGAGCTAAAGTATCTATTATGGAAATAATTGCTACAATTATGCATTTATCAACTTTACTGAAAAAAGTAAACAAGTTTTTGTTAAAAGTTCGCAAGTCCCTTTTTTCTTAGTAAGGAATAACAATAAGTTCGAAAGTTGAGTAGTTACCAGAGTAGCACCCATTTCACCCTAGTACTATTGGCGCTCTCACGTTGGAAATGTCTCTCACCTACTAATTAATACCTACATATTAATTATTATAACATTACTTGATGTCCGATTTGGTATAATATTTGGAAGTAGGTTGCTACACCAAACGTCTCGTGTTCGATCCCCGCACAGTACAAACATTTGTGTGCATGAACATGTCCGTTTGAATTGGTCTAAGGTGTTTTTTTTGTATATTAGGTAATGTATTTACAAAACTAAAAAAAAATTTAGGTGTGTTTATCTGTTGTCTAGTATCCCTTAACACGAGCTTTAGTTAGCTCACTTTAGGGCTAGATGACACTGTTTGGAATCATCATCATCATCAGCCTGTTGCAGTCCACTGCTGAACATAGGCCTCTCCTTTTGCACGCCACTGTACTCGATCTTCGGCTGCTCGCATCCAGCTCCTGCCAGCCATCCTGCGCAGATCATCACTCCACCTTGCCTGAGGACGTCCTACACTACGCTTGCCGAGACGCGGTCTCCACTCAAGAACACGTTTACTCCAACGGTTGTCGGTTCTACGGCTAACATGGCCAGCCCACTGCCACTTCAGCTTGCTAATCCGGTGGGCTATGTCGATAACCTTGGTTCTCTGCCGTATCACCTCATTTCTGATTTGATCTCGCAGAGAAACGCCGAGCATAGCCCTCTCCATAGCCCGCTGAGTGACTTTAAATTTGTGGACCAGCCGTGCCGTTAGTGTCCACGTTTCGGCTCCGTATGTCATGACGGGTAGGACGCACTGATTAAAGACTTTTGTCTTTAGGCACTGTGGGATCGACGATGTGAAGACCCGACGTAGCTTCCCAAACGCTGCCCAACCCAACTGAATTCTTCTATTCACCTCGTCCTCGAAGTTGTTTCTACCCAACTGCAATGTCTGCCCGAGGTACACATATTTTTGAACAACTTCGAGAACGGCGCCGTGTATCGCAATCGGTTCCGGTAGTACATGTTCATTGAACATGACCTTGGTTTTGTCCAAGTCAGTTGTGGTTTCCACGGCAGCAAATCGGTTCTCCAGATTTGACTGGAACGCTTCAGATCCCATGATAGTTTGAAGCAGAGTTGGTCGGAGCCTGGCCTTCATCAAGCGGACTCGTTCAGCTCTGAAGTCGATATTCAGAGAGCCTCGGACGAGTCGGTGATCGCTACCGGTATTAAACCTGTTGATCACGGAGACGTCTCTGAATATGTGCTTTTTGTCCGCCATGATGAAGTCGATCTCATTCTTTGTCATAGTGTCGGGGCTTTGCCACGTCCACTTCCTTTGGGGTTGCTTCTTGAAGAATGAATTCATCCAGAAGAGCCCCTCCCGTTCGAGGGAATTGACGAGCATTTGCCCCCTATGATTTCTGCTTCCATATCCATGGGATCCTACTACCGATTCACTGCAATTTTGTACTCCCACTTTAGCGTTAAAGTCCCCCATAACAACGGTGAAATGGGTCTTGGTAGTGGAGTGGAGGGCTCTCGATATGTCATCGAACATATCCTCCACCTCATCGTCCGAGTGTGACGAGGTCGGTGCGTACACTTGCACCACCTTGAGGCTATACCTCTCGGTGAGCTTGATGATGAGGTACGCCACCCTGTTCGACACACTGGACATTTCCACAACGTTGTTAGCTAGGGACTTATTAACCAGAAACCCAACGCCACCTTGGGATTTTTGGTCTCCCTCTCGGAAGTACATCAGGTGGCCTGAATTGAGAGTTATGGTGTCCTCTCCCTCTCTTCGGACTTCACATAACCCAAGTATGTGCCACTTGATGTTCCCA
The DNA here is from genome assembly GCA_950022985.1 of Udea ferrugalis. Lineage (NCBI taxonomy): Eukaryota > Metazoa > Arthropoda > Insecta > Lepidoptera > Crambidae > Udea > Udea ferrugalis. The sequence goes on along the minus strand of OX465532.1, from coordinate 339,267 downwards.
AGTTCCACCTCGAGTTGCGCCAGATGCGAGTCAAGCCGCAGCGTGCGTCCGTTGTACGTCGCCAGGATCAGTCGGTTGTGATGGCCTCCCGTAGCCCGGAGATTCTTTGCATCCCTTGCCCCACCGTTACCATGGTCGCCACCATAACCAGGAATAGTGGGGCTGCCGGGAACTGGGGGCCGTGGCCTTTGTCGTGCTTTCATTGGAGGTTATGCCCATAATCGCCACGCTGGGCAGGCGGGTTGGCGATCGCAGGGCGAAGCTTCTCGCACCGGTGACGCTGCTGCCCGTCACCGGCCTGTGGTATTTAGCTCGCCTATTCAGGACGGATATACCGCCGTCGGTCGGTCGCCAGAGCCTCGTTCGTTACTCAGCAGGATGCACCGCGTGCAGGTGAGGTTGACTTGGGGCGATAGATGGAGGTTCGCCCCCTTACATCCCACTGTTTGGACTGTTTGGAATAATGTTCAGTTTTTTTTATTTTTGAAATTTTGACACATTGAACTTTGCCGTGAAATCTTACACGCCTGATCATTCTACTATTATTAGAATGCACAGTGCAATCATAATGTCGTTGATGTACCTCAGTGAATCAGTGAAGGTCACAGTCAGAATGCAACACATTACACCTATACTACAATATCGGATGACCAACAGTTTCCACACAGTAGACTATACGACGCTTCTGCTGACTACATTTGAATTTAAACCTTCCATCTTTATCATTAGGTTTCATTTCGACTTCAGTATCAAAGGATAGATTATCCAGCTGTAAGATAGTGGCGTGAATCTGAACTTATGTGCTCTGGAATAAAGTGTAAATTAGATTGAATGTATGATCGATGATTAAGTAGATAATTGTAGCAATGGGTAGACCTTGATCGCGGGTTGCTAACTGCATGTAACTGACGTTTTATGCACTCGTATCTATGCAGTTAATTATTAATAGATGTAAGTATATGTAAGTATAAAAGAAGGCAATTTGTGAACTAAATTACTTCTGCTATGTAAGAAATCAACAACTAATATTTTTAAATAACTGTCCCGATAGACTTCGTTTTGTTAAACATTCAGTGTCACGTGACAGGTGAAACGGTTGCTAAGAGAAATTTAAATTGTGGTTTTTACTATATTCCTAAAATTTTTTCATGTTGAATCACCTTTTTAACCTCCCCTGAACTTGCACAAACATTTCAAAACCAAAATTAGCAAAATCGGTCCAGCCTTTCCCGAGTTTTAGCGAGACTAACGAACAGCAATCCATTTTCCTATATTTTCTTATTCACTTAAACGATATAAATTTAATACTCATTATTTCTATTGTTTTTGGTGTGCCATGAAGAATGAAACTACATATCTATCTTTTAAATATTTTTCGAAATTTGTAATCTTGTCATGGGTAATTCACCTGGAAAGGACGTCATGTTTGTACTCCAATTGCCTTCTCATAGAAGGTATAATAATACAGGTTGTTAGCATCTGAGTTGAGATTCGCCTCTGATCGGGGCCCGTCCGACTCACCCTGTAGTTACGCCATCATACAAGGATAGCAACTTAAGACTTTTAAATTGGGTTTCTAATTAGCTTAGCGAATAACATGTAACAATTAGTCTACGTGGCTCTGACTACCGTTTCTAGGAAAAAGTTTAGTGCCAGTTAAATTCTAACTATTTCATTATTAATACTGCCCGATGATGATGATCGAAAGGTAACCAAAACCATCAGTTGGTAAACCAAATAATAGTTTTCCCTACTTCTTTCTTCATACTCGTAGGTGGGATGTTGGATTACCACTGAAGGTAATTGGAATCAAATTTTTGTAACTCAAATTCAATATTTCTTTATTCAAGTTGACCAATTTTTTACTCTGCCGTTGCCGGTCCCAAGCCCGGATGAGAAAAGAGGAGGGTTTGCCGAGAACGACGTAACCCCCTAATTCTATCATAGGGTGATGTCAGCAGTAAAATACGTCAACGCCGAGCCATGGGCGGCGGTCAATTAACCCACTAAATCGCTTTCGAAAGCCAGGAGTGACTAAATACCCTCTAAAAGTTCGAGGGCAGATGCTTGGGAAACGCCTGCTTCTATTTTCCCAACCCCCCCCCCTCTTATGAAAATGGTTAACGATGAATGTGATATGTCGTGCGACCCGGCTAACCCCCGGCGCCATGAGGTTCCCGGGCCCCATGGTGTGAAATATGTCACCGAAGACTGCGCAAATGTGGGCAACCAGGCATCTGTGTCAGTAAATACTACTGGAAAAAAGAAACTAGTTCAACAAGCGTTCCATCCTAGCATGTTTAACAGGCCAACAAGCGCCTCTACCACAAGTAAAAACAACACCAACCAACCAATGGCCTTTGAACCTACGAGCAACACAGACCATTCAGAATCTCAACAGGAAAGCGAGTCCTACTCAAATGTGCCCCTAATGCAAAACTGGGAAGCCGAAGACTCTCCAACCCAATGGACGGAAGTAGCCTCGAAGAAGAGACAAAGAGAAAGCCCAGATGCGGGCAGAAACCAAAAGCAGAGCAAATCTAACGACTACTGGCTTAGCCAACCAATACCTACCAACAACAGCTTTTCGGAGCTAGTAGTCGATGATGTTCAGAGCAATGCAACAGAAGAAAAGCCGGTTAAACCTCCCCCAATATTTGTGGACAAGGTGAGCAACATCCAACCACTGTTAAGCCTTCTCGACGAAATAACTAAGGGTGACTATGACCTGAAAATCTTGCGAAACGAACAAGTACGAATCCAGCCGAAAACTTCCAATATTTACTCACTCATAGTAAAGGGTTTACAGCAGAGAAGCACTGAATTCTACACCTACAAACCTAAACAGGAAAGAAGTTTCAAAGTAGTGTTAAAAAACATACACCCATCCTCCAATCTAGATGACATTAAACAGGAAATCAAAGAACTCGGTCATGTGGTAACTAATATATGGAATGTCAAACAGCGGACCACCAAAAAACCTTTACCCATTTTCTTCATCGAAATCGAATCAGGGCAAAACAACAAGGACATCTATAATATAAAAACCATTCAGCACTGTAGAGTCGTGTTTGAACCCCCAAGACCAAAACGTGAAATACCCCAATGTGCCAACTGCCAACAGTATGGACATACTAAAAAATACTGCCACAGAAGGCCAAAATGTATTAAATGTGCTGGAGAACATCATTCATCGACCTGTGAGAGGAAGGGAAGATCAGACCTTGTCAAATGCGTCCTGTGCGAGGGTAACCACCCCGCTAACTACAAAGGATGTGTGGTGTATAAAGATCTGCAAAAAACAAAATATCCGTCACTCCGCCCGCCACTAAAACTGAAACACGCCGTACCAGACCCTACAAAAACAGTCGACGCCCCTGAAAAGCCAGTGATTATGGCCCAGCCGAAACCTGACCAGAGAAGGAGCTTCAAGGAGGTCCTCCAATCTAAACGCGAAAAACGAGATATGTCGGAAAAAAGTAATCAACCTGAATTAACACATGAAACCGTTTCCGAAAACAAGCAAATCTTGAATCTGCTAAACCAACTTGTACAACAAATTTCTGCAATGAACGCCCTACTAGTACAACTCATGTCAAATTTGCAAAATTCAGTTCGTTGAATCTAGCAATTTGGAATGCCAATGGGCTGCCACAACATATTTTGGAACTCAAAATATTTCTTAAAACACATAACATTGATATACTTATGATAGCTGAAACTCACTTTACTGCGAAGAGCTTTTTCAAAATACCAAAATACAAGTTGTATCGTACTGACCATCCTGACGGCACCGCACACGGTGGTTCCGCTATCCTTATAAAAGACAACATCAGGCACTATGAAACCACGCACTTCCGCGACGAGCATATTCAAGCTACTAACCTAATCATTGAGGACAAAAGAGGACCAGTTACCATTTGCGCTCTGTACACTCCTCCCAAACACTCAATCAAAAGTGATTCCTATATAGCCTTCTTCAAGTCTCTTGGCTCAAGATTTCTGGCAGGGGGAGATTACAACGCCAAACACACAGATTGGGGCTCGCGAACCACCAACCCAAAGGGCAGACAGCTATTGCTTGCAGTACAAAAGCTCCAGCTAAATGTGGCATCTACCAAGGAACCCACCTACTGGCCTACAAGTGTAAAGAAAACACCTGACCTGACCGACTTCTGTGTGGTCAGAGGCCTACCAATATCGCATATCTCCTGCAAGTCTTGCTACGAGTTGTCCTCTGACCACACGCCGGTTCTCGTTGAGCTGGAATGCAGAATTGCTGAAAAATCTATGCCCTGCAAGCTGCATAGCACAAAAACGGACTGGATCTACTTTCGGGAACTCATTGAGAAGAGTCTGATACACAATGTCCCGCTCAAGACCAACGAGGACATAGATCGAGCTGTTGAGGTATTCAATTCTGCGGTGCAAATGTCAGCATGGGAAGCTACTCCAGTCCCATGCAAGCCAATCCTCAACACATCCTCAAAGTCGGTCCGAGATATGGTTCGACTTAAAAGACAGGCCAGGAAGAAATGGCAGACAACTCGATACCCAAGGGACAAAACGGTTTATAACCAGCTAGCATCGGAGCTTAAAAACCTCTTGAAGTTCGAGAAAAACCAAAGCGTCAGGCATTACCTGGAAAACCTAGACGCTACTGCTTCGACCAACTATTCCTTATGGAAAGCAACTAAAAAGCTCAAAAGTCCTGCTATCCACCAACCTCCCATAAGACGTGAAGACAGTACATGGGCAAAGAGCGACTTGGAAAAAGCGGTAGAGTTTGCTAACCATCTTGAAAATGTGTTTGTGCCCAACCCCGATAAGGGCTCTTCCAAGGTTCAGTCTGTCATGGGATTACTAAGCAGTATAAACCAACTCGAACCACCAATAAAAAGACTGAGGAGAAGTGAAGTCGAAGCTGCCATCAAGAAACTTGACCTAAACAAGGCCCCTGGCTACGACCTCATTACTGGCAAAATTATGAAAGAGCTCCCTAGTGCTGGCATTACTTTCCTGACTCATTTGTACAACGCGATTCTCTGGAGAGGATATATGCCTCCCCAGTGGAAAGTAGCAGAAATACTAATGATCGCTAAACCTGGCAAAAAACCTGAAGACGTGAAATCATACCGACCTATAAGCTTGCTACCTATTCCATCAAAGGTCCTTGAGCAGCTTTTCCTAAAAAGGCTCATGCCAGCTGTGATCAAGGAAAACCTCTTACCTGATCATCAGTTTGGGTTTCGTCGTGGTCACGGAACGATAGAGCAGGTTCATCGACTTGTGGAAAAAATCAACTCCACATTTGAAAAGAAAAGGTACTGCTCCGCAGCGTTCCTGGACATATCCCAGGCGTTTGACCGTGTTTGGCACGAAGGACTCCTCTTTAAAATAAAAAGTACTCTTTCCATCAATTTCTACGAGTTCCTTAAGTCGTACTTAGGTGACAGAAGGTTCTACGTCAAGCACGGAGAACATAGATCAAGCGCAAAAAAAATTAAAGCGGGCGTTCCACAGGGTAGCGTCCTAGGCCCAGTCCTGTACCTCTTGTATACGCACGATTTGCCTTCGTCGCAAAATGTGCTAGTAGGAACTTTTGCCGATGATACCGCTGTGTTAGCAGAACACGAGCACCCAGCCGTGGCATCCTCGATGCTTCAAGGGTACCTAAATGAAATATCAACGTGGCTGACGGACTGGCGAATTAAGGCAAACGAAACGAAGTCCGTGCACGTTACTTTTACCCTGAGAAGAGATACATGCCCAAGTGTAATGTTAAATGGTGTACAAATACCACAACAGGATCATGTTCGCTACCTGGGAATGCACCTGGACCGACGTCTGACATGGCAGAAGCACATATTTACCAAACGTAAGGCCATGGGGCTGCAGCTGAGGCAGATGTATTGGCTAATGAACAGAAGGTCAAACTTGTCGCTCGAAAACAAATTGAGAGTCTACAAATGCATCATCAAACCAGTCTGGGCATATGGCATACAGCTGTGGGGAACAGCGTCCAACTCTAATCTGGAAATCTTACAACGCTTCCAATCTAAGATCCTTCGCATAGTTGTTGATGCACCATGGTATGTGACAAATGACCAACTGCACCACGACCTCAAAATTCCAACAATCAAACAGGAAATCAGCAAAACTATTTCACAATATGCTAAAAGACTGGTGAAACATCCAAATATGCTAGCGTCTGGGCTGATGCGGGCCAAAAAATGTTTTGTGAGATTGAAGAGGAGGGCTCCCCAAGACTTGTCCAGTTGATGCTGGACGTCGCAACCTGGAATGGATAGATCAATGGAGCTATACCATGCAAGACGATATCATCTACCATCACAACACAGCGCTAAATGTCTCAAGACAGATTGCCGGAAAAGAGAGTTAAAAAAAAAAAAAAAAAAAAAAGTTGACCAATAAACAGTACTTTCGAATCGTCAAGAATCTTAATTTCAACCACTTAATAAACATACACAAAATAATACAATATATAAACAATACTTAAAATACATGTACATAATGTGACTCTACCACCGGCGTCAGAAGGTTGTTTCTACTGAGAAGACCCGGCAAGAAACTCAGCAGTTACTCTTCTTAAATCGTCCAACGTTTTACAGCACAAAGTGAATGTTTGAATAAACCAACCAAGTCATACAGTGTAGTTTTGACATGAAAATAAATAAAACAGGAAGTTAAAAGCAAACTTGGGTAAACTAAGTAAACTTGAGCAGACCAGTTCCCGAAGGTCACCTGTTCACAAGTTGACGTGTGAGCCAGCCATCATCCCACTCAACCATATTTTAGGGAATGAAATGACCGACCGATGAATGTAAAGGCAATCATTCCCCGATCCAACCGAATGTCCTTATCTGGTTTTCGGATCTTTACTAAATATACTGCATAGAATTGCTGAAAATAATAATAACATAGTCATAGCTTTTCCATCATAATCGGAAGTTAAATATTTGAAATAATATTTCTTCCTAGTGTTGAAGTTGTATCTGCCTTTAACATTAATGGAATCACCCTATTCGGCCGGTCTGTTAATGGTCTCGGTAGCACGGTGGTTAGTGCAGTCGCCCGGTTTGCGATAGACGCGGGTTCGATGTCCGCCTGAAGCCAAGATGGATTTTTTTTCTGGTTTTCGGATCTTTAGTAAAGATACTGCATTGAAAATGCTAAAAATAATAATAAGGCAATAATTGTTCAATCATTTTTACTGCTATCATCGGCGTGCTTCATTAAGCTATTGCATTTGTGTCGTGGATTGTGGAATACATGAATTAAAACTTTGTAAAACACAAAATATGCTGCCAACTATTATCCCCTTAAAAAGGTTAACCCTGTATTTAGCTTTCAACTTTTAAACTGATTACAGAAAGATTTAAGCAGAAGCAATTGAAGTTTTTATCTTTCTTTTCATGCCATTGCTTTTTTGTTTCTTAAAATGTTACCTAATTGGCTACAAGCGTGCACGTTGCATATCCCCGGTGCATCCTGGAAACGCATCATTACACTGCAATGTTGCTGAACTTTGAACTTCGCTTTTATAACTATTCCAACAGAGTTCACATTCGTTCTCATGTCATTAAAAGAACAGACGTGTGTTGAGTGTTGACGTTTGAATGTGGATTTTGCAGAGTTTAGATAAAGTTGAAATTCGAAAGGTAACGGCTAAATTGACACGTTTCGTTCCATCTGTTTGTTGAATGTTTTAGAGCGAGTTATTCCGTATTTAATGAATGTTGATTTAGATCTTGGGGGCTAAAACGGTAACATTTTAGCATTTCATATTATGAAACATCTAACTGACGTTTCATCTAGGCCGCGGTCCGTTTCGAATCAAAAGTGAGTAATAGCGCGCTGACGTCGCTCGCGTTCATACAATTTATCAATTCGGGATGCGTGTCAGCGCGCTGTTACTCACTTTTGACTCGAAACGGACCGCGGTCTAGATGAAACGTCAAATAGATGATTCATAATATGAAATGCTAAAATGTTGCTGTTTTAGCCCCCCTTGTTTCAAGAGTTATATTTGAAGAGTTCTTGAATCTTTCTATACACGTGTTTCATTTTGGTTAGGCCGTGGCTAATGAAAGAAGACGTTGGCTTTGAAATATTTTTTTATTTTATGGACGAGAAAAAGCTTTAAAATTAACGACCAAATTAACGTATGCGGACTAAACATACAAAAAAAGAAGAGATATGTGGGTAACTGTAAAATAGTAGTCTCAAGGAACATTATTGAGAAATCCCGAAATAACTTTCATATCTCTGACTAAGTAGGTGTATGTATCTGACTACTACGCGATAAATAGATACTAATGTGTTTCATGAATACTAGCTATGTTGTTATTATTGATTTTTCTATCGCGATGGAATCACTGTCTCTCACAATGCTGAGATATCTTAGTGATTAAATATTTACCTTGGTCTGGTTCCAAATTATTGAATTAGAATGGGAATTATTAAAAACTCCTCTTCAGAAGTGTCAGAAGCCTTCAAAAATCATTTCAAATGACACCATCATGAGATATGGCAAAAATTAAAGGGGGGATAAGTCTATAGCCTGTGATTTCTGTAATATCTATGCCGACTAAGAACATTTTGTTTGGAAGAGATGTTTAGTGATATAGCCGCCCAAGTTGTAGACATTAAAGAGGTCATTTATAGATATCTGTTGTTAACTATTTGTTTTTGGTTTAGTGTGCAATGAAGAGTATTTCCTTAGTGCTTACTTATCAAGTAGACCACCATGATATAAAAAGGTTTGCCTGCTGCTTATTGTATGAACAGTCAAATCACAGAAGACATGTCTTTGACATAAGTGCAAAAATAAACTGTTGCTCTTTGCTGAACAAATCCACTTGTAGATTCAATCATGATAATGACGTACCTGAACAGCCGTCTCGCTCTAGCACGGCCCCGATCTACACTCACCGGTTGCCATGGCTACATTTTTTGCTGGCCAGTGATTCGGCAAATCTCGACTTTGCGTTTTTTGCCGCATTATGTCATACTCCAGGCGACTACTCTTCAATACGCGAATACTGCTATCTACCATCTCAAAACCATCAACTTCAGACCCCTCATCATCACCAATTTATACCTTATCCTCTTCTGAATACAGTTTATTAGTTTATTTACTTCGGCATTCGCGGTTGGATCTTTTTTGTTGGTCTTGAAAAAGTTAGCGAATGTTTTTCTCCGCGAGTAGGTAGATGAAGTAATGACTGAACATTTCATTTGATAATCATAAACGTGTTTTTACTGTTGCCTATAATTTCGAATGTGTGTGCGCATCCTGTTTTGATGTTAGACCAATCTACATCGTGTATCGCGAAATTGTTCTTGTCAAAAATAATGAGTTGGAGCCACGTAAAAATAAATAAATTTGGTCTGTAGTATAAGAACTAGTCTCCAGTATCAATCTAAAGGCTTTTTGAATGGCTTCGATAAAAAAAAATATTTCAAAATATTTTTCGCGAACATATTTAACTAAATGATACTCCAGGAGTCATCAGAATTATAAATAATAAAAAGCTTGATAGTGGACGATAGCAGTATTACTAGCCAGCAGTAGAGTAGAGCAGTTTTTTTCCTAGTTCCTAATAGTAAGAAATAATGTCCGCAACAGCTCCTCTCTATAGAAAAAAATATAATATACCAACAACATGCATGCAGTTTTATTTCAAGTGGTTTGTAGTAGTGTGCGCGTGTGTTGAGGTTTCTTTATATTACAGATGATTCGCTAAAGAGTATGTTCACTAAAGGTGAGTCAGAAAAAAAACTACATCTGTATCAGATGAAATTTCATATGGTATGGTTCGAAATTAATTCATTGAAAGAAACTCTCAAGCACATACACGCGAGACCAACCGATCCCACTTTAAACATAGCCTATGTTCAGCGATGGACCACAACGAACGATTGGTAAGTAGGTAAATCCATTGTTCCCCTCCGAACTTAAAACAAACAACCACAATCTGCATTTAATATGCCCTTGTGTACGCTAATAGTTATCTTTAGCCGAGATTCTCGACGAAGCAAAACAAAATCAAACGCTTCCAGAACCTTTAACAATCCACTGGTGAGATTGCGATGCTGAGGGTTGCCAGCCCTTGGATCTGTGGCACAGTATAAACCATACAGTAAGCTATCTAAGGTCGCCCGCCGAGCTATTAGCCTAGCGTGCACACAGACACGCGGCACAGCCCGTCCGTACTGCCGCCTCCCTATGCCTCCCTATTTTGTGCTAGCGTGTGCGTGAAATCGCGTGTGCGTGATATCGCGACACGGCGCGCGACGCGCACGCACACATTCAAACCGAGAGTGGCACGTTTGTATGTAGATAGCTTACTGTAAGATTATACTGTGTCTGTGGTAGTTATTGACAAACTGCCAATGAAAGGCGTTGAAACTGGTCGTATAAGGCTATAAAATATGGTTGAGTCAAGTTGAGAACAGGTGATGTCGGACTGGTGTACTCCGGCGATCGAAGCGTCTCTCTGAAGTAACTTAAACTGCTATTATTGAAAATGAATATGGCTCGGTAGAATCTGCATAGGAATTGTAATTACAAAAAGAATAGTCTGAAAAAATAGTAAGAAGTAGGTAGTAGTAGTAAGAGGAATAGTAGTTGCACAACCCAAACTACCTAAACTCTCTGTTGAGCCTTGCGGTTGACTGGTAGAGAATGCCCCTTGGCATTAAGTCTGCCAATTATACTTTTTATTGTAATTTTTTGCAATGAAGAATAAATAAATAAATAGTCATAATAATAAAAAAATACCGAGATGATATTTCTGGCCGATTTTTCAAAAAAATTGCGCTTGTATTTGTGTGTTAAGACACCTATGATTCTGGTTTACTTATTCGTAAACTTGAACTCGTTATGGTTGCCTTTTCTGGCTAGTTCGTTGCATGAGCGAATATGAAGTCTGCCAGAATGTCAGAAACCAATGAGTACAGGCTAAGTTACCCTTTCAGCAACTTAAAACCCACTGCCAAACTTCTTTATTGCGTTGGAACAGCCCTGGAGAGCACAAACAAACAGGCAAATGTTCGGGATAGTGGGACCGTCTGTTTGTTGTTCCACGACTCCAGCCAGAGGCGGGATTAGCGATCGTGCAGGGAATTAATTAAAGCGTATTTTTGTAGGTTCCATTGGGGAAATACTCGTAGATGCTTTAAATAGGGCTCTTAGGATCACAGCGGAAAAACTACTGGTCGTTGGGACTAAACGTTCTGTAATTACTATTTGCTGCCAAATACAGCTTAAAACTCCCTTTGGTGGATCCTTAAAATTTGACGTCGAAAGTGAAAATTCATAATCGTAACTCTCCAGAATGTCAACAGCTTCAGCAACAGTTCGCAAAATGAAAGTTTAAAATCTCGTGTTACATTATACTGAACGTAGGCAAGAAGAATCTTTCTGTTTCCCTTGTTAATAAGTATAAGTATAGTATAAGATTCTACTTCGGATAATTTACTGTCTGAATCTTAACTGTCTTTCTTGCCTTACGGGTCTGACTATATCCGCTATCGATGCCCTAAGATTAGTGATGATCGTCCTTGCCTATATGTCCTTGTAGAAATATGTCTTATAGATATTTTATCTCCGATAATAATAACTGAATGACAACCTTTTGAATGCGACATACAATACAACGTCCTATACCCTATATACGTCCCACTGTCGGGCACCTCACCTCAACTCCAACATGCGAGCTTAGTGCGGATTGTTGGAGAGGCGTGTAAGATTAGTGAGCAACCTTAATGTCAGATGTTATTAAGCCGCCTTGAGGCCTCTCACTAGGCTAAACGACGGACATCTAGCCACTTCAACCGGGACCAACTGCTTAACGTGCTTGTCGACGGAGATGCCCGAAAAATAAATCACTAAATTTCGGTCAGGGTGGTCAGCCGGGTCGCAAATGGTATGGGTATACCATTTGCGACCCGGCTTGTGTTGCTTTACAACAGCGATCGTCGCCGATCACTGTCGCGACTGCGCCACGGGCACCTCTGAATGCAACAGCAAGCTTTCATTCTTTTCAATACTCACTCACTTCATGAAAATATATTAGCATTGCCAGCGAAAACTTTGACCTTTACTGCCAATGTTCGCTCAGCCTCACTCTTGCGCAGCCTTTGTGCGACGCTGACACAGCCAGACTCCATTGAAGACGCTATCAGCCCGATCTGATGGCAATCTGACAGCACAATGCGCGAGTCTGTTGCTAGGCAACCATTTACTGCGCCCGCGTCGGTGAGTTTAGTCAAATTGAAAACTTGGAGTTAGATGGAGTATTACGCTTTTGTGGAGAAGAAATAATGCAGCTTGCTTTTTTCGCGATAAAGCGTAATTGCTGGAAAAGCATTCTTTGATAAAAAAGTTAAAACTAGGTTGGGGAAAAAGTTTTTTCGCATGTGATAGTACCTATGTATGAACTTGAAATAAAATCTCTTTGGCTATACAATTTTTATCATTAGAAGTTTTCAGTATAAATAAATAAATATCACTGGACATTAAAGCATACCTAGCTTTTGTTATTTATAATGTGTGTGTTATTTCAGTTCATGTTTTAATTTCAACTAAAAAACTGAGAACAATACATGTAGACAGGAGTTGAGTGGGAGTTTATTTCTCGTTACAAAAACATCTGTCGTGGAAGAGTCATATGATTAAAGTTTATTCATGTGTACATTTAGTATAGTAATAGGTACCTATGTTATTATTATTTTAGCATTTTGTACCTATTTACTGTCAATGAATTCTGAAGTACATTCTTTCTTTCTTAGCCAGAACAGGTTGATTTTAATAAAATTATTTTGAATTTGGATTGTTCGAGGTTTACCTACCGCTCCAGCTACCGCTCCAGCACAAAATGTCTGGGTGTTTGTTGTTCAGAATACAAAAGTGATCGATCATGGATCAGTCGTGGTCCGTGCGCGTAACATACGAGTAACCAAACCTTCCTATTAGGTACTTTGGGCCTAAAACATACATGTATGTTCACACTACTCTACGAAATGTTAAAAACGATTTTGAACTGAACCTTCCGGGTGCACGGACACAATAAATGAGTTGTATTGTTGCTGACGGTACCTTGTGCCTCGTTTTTTGTGTTGTCATTGTTTTTTTGCCTTCGCCATGTTATTTAATACAATTGTCTATCAATCAAGCAATACACAATTACGATGTTCTGACTTCAGGCTACAATCAATGAAGGCAAAATTTTAATCATCTAATGATGAAGATTAAGTAGGTCCAATTTAATAAGGTATAAGTTAGGTTTATTTCATTGTCTTCACTTACGATTAGGTATATAGCAATTTCCTTGTAAGAAGGAAATTAAACGTTTTTTAAATCTATGGTTTTTCTAAAAGTGAGTGAATGCTAATTACGTTACATGCTTTGTGATGTTATTGGATTTGCAATAATCTTACCATTTATCTGCCTACGTTCTAGTCACCGCAAACTTGTATGTACAAATTCACATTTTGGGGCAAAGAGGTCAAAAGCGTAGAAGCCGTTTGGAATTAGTAGGAATCCTCGGTAGCAAAGGTAGAAACTGAAAATGCTTAACCCATGTTTTCTAAAATGTCTAATCACTGCACTGAGCCACTATTAACCAAAAGTCTAGAAGTTAAGTAGTCTGATTGAGCAATTCTGATTTTAATAAAATTATAATTGGGTAACTTGTATTTATATTGACTTAACCTTCTGAAGCAAAATTGCGACCTCTTTTAGAACATTTAAATATCACAGCTCTCAACGAGCTCTCAACTCGAGCCATGCCTATAATACTGCCATCGACTTCCTTTGTTGCTTGCCTTCAACTGAATTTTGTGAAAGACAGAAGCAATGCTGAATGACTTTGTAAAATGGGCAAGTCACATTTTTTTTTTACATAATTAGCCTATTTAATCGTTACTTAGAAGTATACTTCCCGAGTAAACCTTTGCTATACCAGGGATACTCGGGAAGTATACTAAATAGAATTGCTTCTATGCCTTCATGGTTCCCTGCCTGTAACCTAAGGTTTGCGCATTACGGAAGCTTTTACCCTAAATTGAACTCAGTCCTTAAAGCCCCCAAGAGGTACACCCGATATTCATAACGACCGACCCAAGACGCCTAGAGTGTACGGTTGCTATTAGCGAGTAAGCGAGTCCCGGGTTCGACTCCGCTCCGGTTACATCGCTCTGTAATGATGTTTGATTTTAATTTAATGAACCGACTCGGAATAAATTGATCTCACATGCTGAATGTGTGTTGATACTGTAATCTTAGACGATGACTTTGTATTTTGTCGGAGTAATAATTATACAGATGGGTATGGGTAAATAATGTTCAATATGTCAATTCTGGCATCATTTTGTCTGTATCAGGAAAAGGGTTTTTAATTAAACCTTAAGAAAATCAATCAAAATCTCCTGTTTTTCTTGTTTAAAATTCCCTAAATTGCTATAGATTATTGACCCTAAAGAAAAATACCTTCCACAAGGTAGACTGACTATCTTTCCAAGGTCGCGGGTAGCCCCTAGATGCGGACAGCACAGTGGACCGATCGTTGTGGAGATCCTTGGGGGAGCCCAAGCAAGGGGCGTCGTTCGGCTGACATGATGAATGAAAAATACAGCTTAGTGAAAGTTGAATAAGACGTGCTTACTTTTCGGACACGAGGTGATCAACACGAATATCATATTCTTGGTCTGCGCCGGATGCTAACTAACGGTCTCCAGATTGACTGTACAAACTAAGTAGTTGGCCTTTTTTTTCGAGCGTCCTGGCCCAGCGGTTAAACACTCTGACTTGGAATTCGGTGGTATTAAAGTTCGAGACTGGCTCCTACCGCCGTTATTCGGGTTGCTTTGGTTTTTTTCGGTGTTTTCCATCACTTGAGGCTTAGCCGTTCTAGCCTAGAACAGTACTTTGTGTAGATCAGAAATTTTGCGGCTAAGCCTCAAGTGATAGAAAACACCGAAAAAAATCAAAGGAACCCGAACAACCGCGGTAGGCTCGTTCCTTACCACGTTGGGTTTAGATTCCCTCGGCGAAATGTGGGCTTCGGAATGTTCGGAACGAAACAGTCAGTGTGCCTCTGAACAACCCGTTTGGGATATGGCAGTGAGTGTACGTTATGTAATGTAGTTTTTTTTCTACGAATGCTCTATCACCTTTTGAAAAAAATTCTTTCATATTAATTCACTACCAATATGTATTTCTTATTTCTTTACTGATATTGTAGTGTATTTAAATCAATAAAACAAAATACTTTAACTTCGTCTACGCATAATCATGAGTCCAAAACGAAAAGAAATCTTAATTTGGTTACGATCAGCAATTCGATTATGATAAGTCATCGAATGCCGATCTTTCGATAACAGACAATGGTTCGTTTAGTACCTTGTCTATCGTACAATAGTTCATCTGCTGAGGATCTCTGTGAGACGCCATCTTTGCTCCACAGAATAGGCGTTTAAAAATTTAATTGCAGACGCTTTTGTGTCTTTGAATTTGCAGGTTAGACGTGGAACTGGTATTTTAATTACACCTTTTAGATTTTCCAGATCACTACATAGTATAAAACAAAAGTCGCTTTCTCTGTCCCTATGTCCCTTTGTATGCTTAAATCTTTGAAACTACGCAACGGATTTTGATGCGTTTTTTTTAATAGATAGAGTGATTCGAGAGATTTAACATCCTATTGCACCCGTGCGAAGCGGGGGCGGGTCGCTAGTAAATTATATAAGTGTTATGTAACTGGATTAACCCCAGAACTTGAAACCGTCACTCAAAGTTTAGCGGTCACAACTAGCAGCCACTTAATTTATTTTGACATGTTGTGGGATAATTAAATCACTTTGAAGGTTTGAGATGTACTTAATTCCGAAGTTACCTACATTGCTGAATTGTTTACATGTAGAGATGAATGTCATTTTTATAAACTAACTCATTTTAACTTAACACTACAAATTGTCACTACAAACCGACCGAAAAGGTCTAAGCCATGATCTTGCTGAAAGATGAAATCCGTGAAATTATGAGTGACTGATATACCTAGTTCAGAAGTATAGCAAAAAGAAGTGGCAGTGGGCCACATTTGTCTAAAAACCGATGGCCAGTGGAGCAAACTGGTTCTCGAATGGAGTCCTTGGATTGGCACACGTAATGTTGACTTCCACATCGACCGGTGGGTGACTCGAGGATACTTCAGGGCTGGAGCGGGTCTGGTGCGTCCAGCAGTGGACGTATAGGCTGATGATCATCATGGTGATAAAATACAAATAATAAACTGTACAGTACAGTGACTAGTAAACTTCGACAGCTAATAAAGTCATTCGTTCGTCTTAAATTCCTGATTTAATATTATCAGCTTGAAGAATTGCTATGAAGGTGATCGCTTACAGCCGATCGTTATGTCACCGCACAAGGCTAAGGTGAAGTTTAAACATGGTTTAATTAGTGTATTACTAGGCACATACTGTTTGTACAGTCTACCTAGGATAAAGGCAGCAAAGGGCTAAAGTACTCTAGTGTGTGAGAGTGGTCCATTTGGACATCGTGACTTTGCTGTCTGATGGGTTTTTTTGTTCATTTTCCTTTTTTTTCTTGTTGTTTTTTTCCTGACTTGGTATTTTGGTTTTTTATTTGTTTTTAATCTGTGAGTTACGATGTCACTAATCAAAAACCCGTTTTCTCTTCCCTGTGAGTATCGTCTCTATTTAAGACGATACTCAGTGCCTACTGGAAGATCTTGATATTGGAATCATATTTAAAAGCCTATAGGAACTAGCATCTGCTTAATTCTGCAATTCCAGAGGCTGCTAGAAATTGCCAGATTGAGTTTTTGTATCGCCATTACCATGTTGCGTGGCATGTCTGGTCATGGTTTGCGGACGATATGAAGTCCAAAGCACTATTTCCGGAAAGATACGACATTAGGGCTTTTAAGAAAAGCGGCGACACCAGCAGTGTTGCGGTTGTCCATGGGATGAGGTGATCACTTCCTTGACGTGACCTTACGCTTCCTCTACCATAAAAAATAGCTTGAGTTTGAGTGTACTTTTCAAGAGCGTAGGTCATGGTGAACGATTACCTATAAATAGAAGGTAGGAATGTCAAGATAACGCATGAGTTGAGAAAACGTGCTTGAACATTTCTATCACGTTTTGCTAATTGTAAATTACTGTTACGATGTCAACATTAGGCTTTAGAGCATATATATATATAAATATATTTCCACTAAGTACCTGTGGTCAGGAGGTTGGTGTGAGGAAAATGAGCTAGTCAGAACAACTATCTTTGTTTTACGACCCTCAGCTGGGCATAGAGCCTTTCATCAATTAAAATACTGTTAATCAATTTAATCATCATCAAAATTAAATCCTCTATACAAATGGAGAGCAGCACTCACCAAGCATGCTTCAAAATTCGAAATACAATAATTTAACTAACCTATCAAATTAAGCAAGAGCTCCCAGTTTTCAGTCAGCGCTCTTATTACCACTGAATGGGTGCCATTTAGAGTGTTTTTTTCATTCATAATTAATCCTGAATCGGTAGCAATTATGTCATTTGCGATAACATCTGGTTACATTGACTTCGCCAGCTCCAATGGATTCCATTTATCTTTGAGAAGCAAGTTTGCTCTCACGGCCAGGACTTTACCAAGTCGCGGCTGTGTCAAGCAAATAAGCAGCTTAGTGGAGCGAGATAAGTCTCCAACTAGGTTGGCAACTGTATAGATGCCTTTACTTAGCAACCTGAAGGCTAGGTCCATTCAGAGGCAAAACTTTTCCTAGATATGAGGTTCCATGAACTCCACAGCTACCTATGCTAGAGTACGTCACTGAAGTTTTGTCTTAGAAATGGTTCATGCCAGGCAGACGCACAACAAAGCGATCATGATATGAGAGTTCCGTTTATTTTTCCGGAAAAAAACGGAGCCCTAAAAATAATCAATTTTCCATTAATTGCTGCTATTTATTTGAAACAATAAAAAAAATTGAAAGCGGTCCTGCCGAGAAGTCCTAAAGCGCTAAGGTACCAAGGAGTTTTAGAGAACAGGGGTCTAAAATGCGCCAAAAAGCACAAAAAGGGTAAATTCATACAATACCCAAACTAACGTAGGTAGGTATATAGTTAACATCGGTGGTCATTCTGGTGACACCACTGAGCAACGGGCACCTTTATTAATCATAGTTTTTTAATACCTATCTTACATGAAGGTCAAATAAAAACATCATTAGCGATGACTCATGCAGGTGCAATTAAATAAAAACAGCTCCATTTTCGCAATCATAGCTGCATTACGCGATGATGATATTGCAATTTAATGGTATTAGGTCGGGAGCACAACGAATGAAGGTCATTTTTTAGTTAGTGAGCTGACTCAGGGGACGTTGAGCAGGACATTTGGGTGGGCTTTACACCGTGCGATTTTATGTTTTAAAATATCGTACCGTTAAAGACTTACCCCCTTATTCATAAAAACTTAAACAGCTCCTTAACAACACGATAACTTTTGTATCGCTTTGTTACTTTCATTCTTGTTGCTGCCGCCATTTGCGGGTAAGTGACATAGCACGTCAATTGCTTAAACAATGTTTTAGCGTTGTGTTCGTTTTTATGAATAAGGGGGTTACTTTGTGGCGCGCTGTTGTTGCATTGGAGTTAAAGATGAGTCAAAACTACGAGTAAAGCTTCTAATTGGACTGTATTTTACAATAATATTTTTTTTAAAATTATTCAGCGGTGTTTATTGGAGGGGACTAAGAGATCGAATAAAAAAATAAGTCGCCATCGTAGCCCAGTTTAGCTGGTTGAAGTAAAATTGGGCATTTTGGGATAAATGAGCGTGCATAATAATGCTTTCTTTAGCATTATTATGCTTTTACGGGAATTGAACCCGCCCTTTGAGTAGGTACCAACCGGCCCTCTCGTGCTACTGAGCTGCACAGGGCGACGCGCCTTGGTTGAATTATAATATCTGCACATGAAGTATGTTTTCCTGTCTTTTATAATTGCTACCTAACAATTATCTTTTATTCAAAATTTTGATTTAAAAAAATTGGTTGTTTGTAAAGTAGGTTTACGATCGAGATGTTTACGTGATAACGTCTTATTGGTGATTTGTTTCACTGTTAAACATTCAACGAAAACTTAACCGCACGAGAAAATCTCCATTCGTTTGTATGCCGCTAGAGTGAGAGAGACGGAAGATCGATCCACTCACTCGAACGCTATGCCTGCCTCCGCTCGTGAGGATTCCGCGTGACAAGTTTCACGGAATGACTGGCAGCGCTCGAGATGAGACGGGAGATCGGTCCGTCTCTCTCTTGTTATACCTGCGATCGCGCTCGTGAGGTTTTGGTGTGACACAAGTTTCTGAACATGTCACCCGACTAAAACGATTTTAAAGACGTTATCACATCAAAAATAAAAACCACCAACTGTTCAGTAGATAAAGTTAAAAAATTGCATTCCTTTTTTGATTATTAGAACGAGGCCTTTGACCAACAACAAAGAACTAATAAACTAATGGTTAAGTGACGTGTGTCAGCTTTTTAATTACATGTGAGATATGTACTTGTACTCTAAAACCGTGTGATTACAAACTTCCATTGTATGCAAATAGAGCAGTACCTACCTAGAGTACAATTGAAATCATTAAGCGTAAATGATCCAAAGCGTGCATGTTAATGATCAAGGGGCAGTGAACGTCAAAAGTTTAGAAGCAAACCGTACGAAACAGTTCTAATTTTAGGTAGGTACCTATGTGAAACCAATTCTTTGCCAGTTTGAAACTAAAAAAACACGATCACTTTGACGATTACGCCAAATCTCACTTCGGTCGTGGTGAGTTATTTTTAAAAAATGGATTATTTGCGACTGTCGTCGTTTGAGAGAAAAGAACTTAGCTAAATAACATTTTTAGTTATTTATATACAAAATAGAGAAAATACTTATTCCAAGCGTATTGATGATTGAAGTAAGCGTGAAGCACCGAGATTGAAGTGATGTTAGCCGGAAGGCACATCTCTAAATAAGGTAGGTGAGTAGTGGGTTAACCAATGTTTCTTCCTAACTTATTAAGTTTGCATTCAAGTTCAAATTTATTCATGCAGCAAGCATCCACAAAAACTACTAATTAAAAGAATATAAAATAAATAGGAATTTATTTTAGCAAACCAACGTATGTTTTGGTTATTATTCTTAATGTTAACTTATTAGCGATAGAAAGGCGCTTAGTTACGGCTTTAATTTCAAGGACAATATTTAATAACGATTTATTATTATAATAAATTCAAAAGAGGCACGACCGCTCACGCAATAATTTATTCGTATTCAATCCCAACAAAAACTTATTTACATAAACCAGAAGTGGTGTCAAATGAGCTTGGTCGACAAAAAACCGCAGTTAGCAACAAAAAAGGCGACAAAAAATGGTAAAATCTATGAAATGTAAACGATTGTGCGAACCTGGCTTTATTTTTAAGTCACGGTTGGTTGAGCTCTCGCCGGCGACAGTCTGTCTAGCAACGCCGAAGAGCGGGACAGCGATACCACAAACTCACACTACTGACAGAGACAGACAACCGACACTCCAGATGCAAAAGGGCGTAAGTGAACCCTGTCTCGCTCTGATTAATACTATTAAAACAAGGCTGAAAAGAGATAGAAGTAGCAACCGTTGTTGTTAAGCAGTACTTGCCTATTTGAAAAAAGTGTAATTAACACAGAGAATGCGTACATAATAGAAAATAACACAAAGATTAGGTCATCATCCGAAGTGTTCATTAGAATAATAGCTACATTAGTGCCCGCTGTGGTAATTATCGTCAAAGAAAAATTATACACCTGCACATTAGCGAACATGCTATTAGAATTCGAAGTACAATGGTTGCTCATTATTTATTTATGGCTGGTAAAAAGAAGTTTGTTAGGCTTAGAAAAAGTCATTTTTTTGTATTGACACGAAAATAGACATAATGAATTATTGAGAAAATTCGGCGGAGTTTATTACCGACGTACTGCCAAAGGAAATTCAAATTGTACCTGCAACTTATCTATTTTCTGTCTTTATGCTATCTGCTGTCGTCTGATTTGATCAACTTTGTTGACTCTTATTTTATTGCTATTAAACCCGCATCCTAATCTCCTAGCAGAAATAAAAGCTGGACAAGCTAGCTTCAGCCGCAACTACTCACGAGTACCATTGCAGCGATCAACGTTAAAAATATGAGTTCGCTAATAAGATATACCTTCGTATCATTTAATTAATTGCCCGGACGGCAGACTTAAATACAATAACCACTAGCTACCAATAAGGCGACACAAAGAAAAACTTGTCTTTTATGGAAGACACAGTGGGCGTAACAGAATACTTTATTTCAAAAGATAAATATAAATAAGCCATACACACCTGCTGCTTTATAGGCTTTTGTATGGCGATTTTATAATACTCTAAATATGGAAAAGGCTGATAAAAGCAGGTTGCCCTAACACTTATGTGTCCATAAAAAAATAAACCGATTTTGCAGGTAGCTCCTTTTCTTGCGGGGTCCTAATTTTTATCGAGTTGTTTTGCTAATATCTACCTTAGTTTCATAAGTTTACAGTAAGTTTTAGATTGGGAGGTGGTGAGTTAAAGTGATATAACGTTATTTAAAAGGGAACAAAAGGTTTTTTTGGCGGACCCGTTGCCGATATTCACGATCACGCATGATTAGTTCGATCAGCAAAAAGTATTTTTTGCGCTGTTGCTACGCGAGGTGGCCTTGGGACTTGGCTTTTAGGCTTTTAAACACATTCGTTACGCTTTTTTGGTACTTTTTTGCGATAATAATATTATTTTTTCATCGTTAGTTAAGCCTTTTTGACGTGTGATCATGCGAAGATTTTGTGACGCATGATGATGTCATGATGGCACCTACCTACTAGTCCTTGTTTTTGTCTAGGTAGGTATATCAAGGACAGATTACAAAATAACAGGCTTAAAAGCTTAAAAACAATAATACCTATAAGCTGACTCTTAAAGCCACTGTTTGCAGTGACACCTATCCTTTAGATATTTGTATTAGATCTGATTTTATTTCAATAATTAATCATCATCTCTCAGCCTGTTACAATCCACTGCTGGACATTGGGTCACAGAGAACGATCTTCGGCAGCTCGCCTCCAGCTCCTGCCAAATTTCAAATTATTTTGGAAAAAATAGTTTACAGAAAACAAATAACATAAATCAGGAAATGAACTTGCATTTAATCACATCATAGCTTAAGATTGTTGAAATGATGGGTTTTGGCTTAACACTGTCATTTGACAATGCTATGTTTGACTTCGACTTTGAACTATAAATTAATGTGTGCCGAGTACTCTCACCACTTAGCCATTGAGTTTTATTAGCTTCAGTATAGACAGTGGACCTAATTTCTGCAAACCGCAAGGGTATTGCTTTGTTGCATTTAGACTTAGTAACCATAACCATAACCATAACCATAGAATGGTCTCCGTGAAAACTATATGTATAGAATATTGTATATCCATTTGAGATCGCTACGTTGGACGTTGTCACGTTATTTTTCTGAATCGTATCAAAATATCTTGAAAATACGCGAATCGCACCACTCGGCAACACTTTACAGTAATGTTTGCTATAAGTGGGATTCAAACCCACACCTTCTGTTCTATAGGCAGGAATCTGCTCATTGCGCCAAATGGGCTGATTTTGTTCTTGCCCTTAACAGTCTGTTGCAATACCTAATTGCCAATTTTTGCGCAAATTAATAAACAAATGAAGTGAACAAGTTCTCAGTTTCACAACCCATTAACACCCAAACTTTTCACAAGTCAGCACGATAAATAAATATTTTATTATCACAAGTGCTTTCTGTGCGAGCGAGAAAGATAGCTTGTATTGCGCTGAGTGCGAACGAGAGAGGGGAACAGATGAAGGGCAGCATGCGCGGGCGCTGTGCGTGTTTTTTTGGGTCACAAGTTCAGTGCTCGCGAAATGCGTTGGGTTAGGGCTGGCCCTGGACTATTCGAATGGTAACATATACACAAATTCAGTTTGAACTGAGGTGTGGGCTTCTGAATGTTCCGATAATCTAGTGGTAACAGTTAGTGAATCTAATTTACCCCCTTAGTTATTTAATTTGAAAATTATTTTGAGCACCAGTCATAGCACCAGAATTAGATATTGTATGGAATGTGTTCCACATATTTAAGTCTGAAAAACGAAAAGGCTATCGATTTTTCTGGAGTTTATGTAATCATAGAGCTACCAATAATATCAATTGTCACCTGTATCACAACAGTATTTAATAGTCAGTTAACTTATCGTAAACACAGTAAATTCACTCTACTAAGTATCGTCTACTAAGTTAAACCAAATTGAAATGTAACTACGAGTAGTCACGACAGTGTTGATAAAAATCCTAAAAGTTAACTCATCATATCAGCCGAACGACGCCCACTGCTGGGCATAGGCCTCCCCCAAAGATCTCCACAACGATCGGTCCTGCGCTGTCCGCATCCAGCGGCTTCCCGCGACCTTGACAAGATCGTCGGTCCACCTTGTGGAGGGCCTGCCCACGGAACGGCGTCGTCCGGTACGTGGTCGCCATTCGAGAACCTTTCCGCCCCAACGGCCATCGGTTCTCCGCGCTATGTGTCCCGCCCACTGCCACTTCAGCGATGCAATCCTTCGAGCGATGTCGGTTGTCTTAGTTCTCCTGCGGATCTCATCATTTCTGATTCGATCAAGCAGGGAAACACCAAGCATCGCTCTCTCCATTGCTCGCTGGGTGACTTTGAGCCTTCTTATGAGACCCATAGTAAACGACCACGTCTCACTCCCATATGTCATTACTGGCAACACACACTGGTCAAAGACTTTCGTCTTGAGACACTGAGGAATTTCGGACGCGAATATATGCCGGAGCTTCCCGAACGCTGCCCATCCGAGCTGGATTCGACGAGAGATCTCTTTCTCGAAGTTGGACTTACCTAACTGGACTGCCTGTCCCAGGTAAACATAGTGGTCAACAACTTCGAGTGTAATGTTCCCAACGTTAACTGGAGCGGGTGCAACATGGGCATTGAACATGATTTTCGTCTTGTCCATGTTCATCCCAAGACCCACTCTTTGAGAAGCATTACCGAGATCTTCGAGCATTATGTTCAGGTCTTCCAAGGTCTCAGCCATAAGAACTACATCATCGGCGAATCGTAGGTGTGTTAGGTACTCGCCATTGATGTTGATGCCGCGTCCTTTCCAGTCCAGAAGCTTGAAAATATCCTCCAACGCAGCTGTGAACAATTTCGGAGAAATAACGTCTCCTTGTCTCACGCCTCGCTGTAGTTGGATCGGATTAGAGTTCTGGTTCTGTAATCGGACTGACATGGTGGCGTTCTGGTATAGGTACCTTAGCACCTCGATGTACCTGTAGTCTATTTGGCACCTTTGGAGAGACTGCAACACTGCCCAGGTCTCGATCGAATCAAAGGCCTTCTCATAGTCCACGAACGCTAGGCAAAGTGGCAAGTTATACTCTTCGGTCTTCTGTATAACTTGCCGCAGCGTATGAATGTGGTCTATGGTACTATAGCCTTTTCGGAACCCGGCTTGTTCGGGAGGTTGGAAGTCGTCGAACCTGCGAGCGAGACGATTCGTAATGACTCTCGAAAACAACTTATAGATATGGCTCAGAAGCGATATGGGTCTGTAGTTCTTCAAGAGAGTTTTGTCACCCTTCTTGAAAAACAGCATCACATCGCTCCTGCCCCATGCCTTTGGCGTTCTGCCCTCGAGGATGACAGAACTGAAGAGCGTCTGGAGGACCTTGAGTATCGGCCGACCGCCCGCTCTCAGAAGCTCTGTTGTGATTCCGTCATCACCCGCCGCCTTGTTGTTTTTCAGCTGCTTGAAAGCCATCCTAATCTCGTACAGGCTGACGTCCGGGATATCTTCGGTATAGTGTCGGGTAAGCTTGGCTCTAGGGTCTTTAGCCTTGCTTTCAACAGGTGTTTGAGTGGAATACAGCTGTCCATAGAAACTCTCAATCTCCCTCAGGATTTCAGGTGCTGACGTAATGATGCTACCTGCCTCAGTTTTCAGCCTCGTCAGTTGGCTTTGCCCAATAGACAGATCTCTGGCGAACACTTTGGAGCCTTTGTTCCGTTCAATGGCCTCTTTAATACACTGGGTATTAAATTGGCGAAGGTCGCTCGTCAAAGACTTAGATATCTGTCTATTGAGTTGCCGATAACGATGGGCATCCGCTGAGTTCTGTAGCCGCATTGCGTTTCTCTGATCCATGAGTAGGAGAGTCTGGCTGGAGAGTTTCTTTGACTTCGGACGGCGGGTTTTAAAGTACTTGGACCCTACCGTACGGACAGTATCCACCACCATGTTGTATCGATCGTCCACATCGATGCTGTTCTCAAGGATTAGTGAAATATTTCTCATAGGTACGAATCAATAATGCAAATTGTAGAATGAATAACCTAATTATTCAATGTTTCTGCCTTAAAATAATATAATGTGAAACCTGGGCTTCATTTCCCGGTGGCACCCCTGAGCACATGTGTCGACGGGAGCAGCTACTGTGCTGGTTAGACTCGACATGTGCGTGTACGCAGCTCTCTGTATCTACAAGCTAGCTATCAGGGTAGACAGACGTTGACCTGCTTCGGGCTGAGAATCGTAAGAAACTTGTGGATTTGTAAAAATGAGCTAAATGATGATAAAGGTTTTTCAATGGCTTCAAAAATTTAAATCAGTACCTTTATACATCTTTTTTACTTCTTGGGTAGTTTTACCTCAACTTTGACGACCGATTTGGTGTCATGGTTAAGAAAGAAGTTGGGTACTACACCAGAGGTCGCCTGTGCGATCGAAGCAAAGTGATCTACAAACACAAAGTAGGGTTTTAGCTAGTCTTGAACATACGTTCCGATCTCTGGATCGGAGTGTTTAACCACGGGACAACGAAGCTCTCTAACTTCTTCTACACTTATTAAAGCAGAACCTCTAAGACTTTCGTTTAAAAACTACAAATCTGTTCGTCTACGTATTCCAGAACACAATCATACCACGAAATACAAATGGCCGCTGCTCCAGTCGTGTAATCGGCTTTATCTTGTCGGCGTTCGGCGCAGGAGTCGAACAATGGCGCATCAGGAGTTACGACACGCTCCACACGCGGACACAGGCTTCGAGACTCGAGTGGACAATGTGCTGTAAGTATAACTGACTGTTCAGATAATGCACTCCTAGAACCACAAAGGCGTAACTCAAAAACACCAACTATGTGAGTTACGCCTTTGTTGTTCTAGGTGTACTTGAAGGAACAGATACGCTGTTGCTATGGCAAAGCAAATCGTTTAATATTTCGTGACAGTAAAACGTTGTATTTAACGCATTTAATGCAGGTGGTCGATTTTAGTCAATTCAACTTATATATTGTAACACATACCTACCCTCGCCATATCCCAAGTCAGTCAGAGGCACACTGATTGCCATGGTGAACATTTAGGATTTATGTTTACTTTGTTGGTTTGGGTTTTAGGAGGTGCCAGTGGCTTAGTAGATTGGCAAGGTATTGTAATCGGATTGTGACTGGTGACTGAAATTTAGCGACGTATTTTCCATCTATCTCCGTGCTTCGGTAGGCACGTTAAGCAGTCGGTCCCCCTCCCATTTTTCAAGCTCATCAATTCCCGGAGATCACTCCAATCTTTTTCAGAGTAAAAAAGGCGTAAAAAGCGAATAGAAAAGCCAATGCCATCTCAGGAAGCCATTACCGGCCTGATGAGGAAGGTAACCAACTGACAGCGAGGAGTCCGTCTAATCCATCATCATTATACATTTTATACGCTAAGGTTATGTTAAATTAATAAGTTGGTGTAACTAGTTGTGTCAGTTTTATCGTAATGTTAGTTAGCGGCTTTGATTACGGGGTTAAGCAAGAATATAGTTCAGCCTGATTAATGGTAAGATATACCCACTTTATTTTACAAGAAAACAATTCATTTGTAGATAAAAACACTATAGATTTAGAGAGTTAAAGCCCTCAGTTCATTTCGTTAAATTACGCTAATATAGATATCTATAAAAAAAACTTCTAAAAACTGATGGGCGCCCTGAAGAAGTCATGGTATAAAGCTATAGCTATCTAAGTAGGTACGTGAGGTTATTTTCTTATACATTATCTGCGTCATTAATTTCATTGTTATTTGCTAAAGAGTATTCTCAAGATAACCAAATTAACTCTGTCCTAATCAAATGAGCCAGAAAAAGACAAAGGTGTTTCATTTAAATTGCTCATAATTAAATTGTTCTCCTTCAAAAGTGCCCGGCTAGGCAAATCGTTTTTAAATTGAATTTTTAAGTCATTATCTCAACGCCAACAATGAAAGCCATCCTTGGGCCTGCGAGATTCTAAACTCAATATCGTCACCGTCGTGTCAAAATTAAATAACTGACACCTTTACCGAAATTCACTTTTTAACATTTTTGAATATTGGAAAGTGTGATCTACATTTTAGTCTTTAGCCCGTTGCGATATGTATAATACTCGCTTAGATATCTTCGTTTTAGTAAATCTATTGACCATATATTACAACAAAGTTTGTACTAGAATTTCCGTGGAACAATTGAATAACTGTTAAATAAATTAAATAACTACATAATAAGGGCCACTACAATAAAAACAAAGTCAACAAGATACTTTGTTGAAATCTGCCACAACTCACTCCAAAACATTGTCACAAAATTTAGTTGTGGCAAAATTAAATAAATGCGCTTGTTTAATTTTAAACCTAATTTTGAGATTGATAAGTGTGCTTAGTCAGTTTTTCCTGTTCAAAGCCGTGAATAAAAATCAAGCTGATATCAAGCAAACTAAATAGGTAATCCAAAAACAATGAGATTGTAACATGTATCTGAATTCCATCTCTGACAATCAACTTCAGATTACACTCACAACAAATATTAAAATAAATCAAGATAACTATTCCGATTCAACATCTAGCTCATAGACGTCAAGTTGAGCTGATGATGCAGGCAAACTTTTTAACGATGAATGTAGTTCACGATTTTGAAGGCTATATTCAGTAACTGCAGCAGCAGGTGTACTTCTTGTTTGTCGACTAGGCTTGTTTACCGTATCTATGGATAAATTTGGACCCTTGTAACCATATCTAAATTCAATAATGTCTAAATTCAATAATGCCTGGAAATTGTTTTTCAAAACGTTAACA
The DNA here is from genome assembly GCA_950022985.1 of Udea ferrugalis. Classification (NCBI taxonomy): domain Eukaryota; kingdom Metazoa; phylum Arthropoda; class Insecta; order Lepidoptera; family Crambidae; genus Udea; species Udea ferrugalis. The sequence continues at coordinate 310,970 of OX465532.1, read as the reverse complement.
TTTTCTTAATCAATCGTGGCGATTCCTGGCTACGGCAGCAGTTATGGTAACCTCGGGGCAGGGGGTGCTAAGCCTAGGAATCCCCGGGTAAGATCCGGCTGCCATCATCGACGCCTCGACCTTGCAACATTTGACTCGCACACACTGAGGCTCGACGCGAACGAGTTGGAAGAATTGGTAAGTTACATTGGGATATTATTGGGTTATCTGAAGTCCAAAGAGAAGGGGAGGACTCGATAACCCTGCAATCCGGTAAGTTACTATACCACGGTGAGGGTGACCAACAGTCCATAGGTGGTCCACAAGTCGCCTGTCAACAACGTGATCACTATCGGAAGTGTTTCGAGCATGGTAGCGTACCTGATACTCAGAAAATCGAAACGATATTAGCTGAATGTCATTCACGTCTACGCTCCGAACTACATCGTCCGAAACACGACGATGTCGAGGTGGAGGCTATGTATGAGAAGATTTCTAATGCATGCATAGCCATAAAGCCCACAGTTGTGAGGGGGGATTTCAATGCGAAGTTGGGGTAACGCTGCGGTGATGAGCTGAGAGTAGGGTAATTTGGATTTGGGCAACGGAACAATAGGGACCAGATTATTGCTGGCCGACTTCATGGAGAAGGAGAACCTCTTTATGATAAAATTTTTCTTCAAGAAGCCCGTAAACCGCAAATGGACCTGGATCGGTCCGGACGGTAAGATCAAAAACTAGATAAATTTTATCACGACGAAGAAACATATATTCAATGATGTCGCTGTGATCAACGCTGTTAAGATTTGAAGCGATCACCGCATGGTCAGAGGCACACTGAATATCGACGTTTAAGAGAGCGCTACTGATGATATCCACGCTCCGACCTATGCCGGCTCAGATTCGCAAACCCGAGTGCTTTTAGCTTCAAACCCGCTTCAAAGCCCTTGAGAACAGCACCGATGTGGACGTATACAAAAACGCCACCATGTCCGTCCGATTACAGTACCAGAAATCTAATCCAATCCAACTACAGCGAGGCGTGAGACAAGCAGACGCTATTTCTCCGAAATTGTTTACAGCTGAGGATTTTTTCATGCTTCTGGACTGGGAAAGATGCAGCATTAACATCAATGGCGAGTACCTAACACACTTGCGATTTGCCGATGATGTAGTTCTTATGGCTGAGACCTTGGAAAATCTGAACATAATGCTCGAAGATCTCGGTAATGCTCTCCGAGCATGTTGGGACACCTGGGACAGGCAGTCCAGTTAGGTTAGTCCAACTTCGTCAAATCCAGCTCGGATGGGCAGCGTTCGGGAAGTTCCGGCATATATTCGTATCCGAAATACCTAAATGTCTCAAGACGAAAGTCTCTGACCAGTGTGTATTGCCAGTAATGACATTATGGGAGTGAGACGTAGTCATTCACTATGGGTCTCATAAGAAGGCTCAAAGTAACCCAGTGAGCAATGGAGAGAGCGATGCTGGGAATTTTCCTGCTTAATCAAATCAGAAATGATGAGATCCGCAGGAGAACTTAGGCAACCGACATTGCTCGAAGGATTGCATCTCTGAAGTGGGCGGGACACATAGCGCGGAGAACCGATGGCCGTTGGGGCGGAAAGGTTCTGGAATGGCGACCGTGTACCGGACGACGTTCCGTCGGCAGGCCCTCCACAAGGTGGACCTACGATCTGGTCAAGGTCGCGGGAAGCCACTGGATGCGGACAGCGCAGGACTGCTCGTTGTGGAGATCCTTGGGGGAGGCCAAGGCCGAAGCCGACTGACATGATTACAGATTTTTTCACCAAAATTACATAAATAAATGGAATAAAATAAAACGAATATATCAAAATTTGGGTCAGTAAAAGTGAAGCAAAATTAAATAAGCCCTCTTATTCACTGGAAATATTCGTATTAGTTACTTCTTGGGTGTGGCAAAACTTGCTAAGTGACATACAAAAACTTGATAACTGCAACTTAGTTGTAAAAAATGTGTGTGGCAAAACTAAATAATAACTTTATTATTTTTCTATTTAAAACAGTAAAAAGTAACAACATGGCAGACTACTCAAATTATGAGAGTAAATCTGTTGTATAACATATCGAAAGATCGACAGTAAATTTTCTTCACCTTAAAAAGTTATTGCCATTTTTATGAAAAAAAAACACAAAAACGTGAATATCTCAGAGTTTTGGTTTTGTCGGTTATTTAATTTTGACACAACGGTGACGATATAAGTACAGTCGAACAAAGATTATGTATACGCCCAGCATAACTTGACCTCTTAGTTCTTCAAACTGTCATACTATATGCAGACGCTTCAAAGACCGGTTGTTATGCTTAGGGTGAACTGTGCCTGCCCTAGTTATATCTTCCGTACAAGAAAACAATTATAATTAAATTGTATTTTGTTTCTTAGGTTTGTTTCTCAACGTACATTATGAATTCTGTGGAAGGAACCAAAGAAATAAATAGAGTATAAATGCATCAGTTATTGAATTGTTTTGTGGTTAGAGGCATACATAAGAAGCATTACAGTGCATCAGCAAGTTTTTTTTATTTTACATAATATATTGCACAAAAAATACCTATATTGGCGAACTTCGTACTTACCAAAAGGCAATCTCAACCAGTCAACCGCAAGGTATCATCATCATCATCATCATCATAGCCGAACGACGCCCACTGCTGGGCATAGGCCTCCCCCAAAGATCTCCACAACGATCGGTCCTGCGCTGTCCGTATCCAGCGGCTTCCCGCTACCTTGACCAGATCGTCGGTCCACCTTGTGGAGGGCCTGTCCACGGAACGTCGTCCGGTACGCGGTCGCCATTCGAGAACCTTTCCGCCCCAACGGCCATCGGTTCTCCGCGCTATGTGTCCCGCCCACTGCCACTTCAGCGATGCAATCCTTCGAGCGATGTCGGTCGCAAGGTATAAAATGTGGAAAACAGTGAATTAAAAATCTAGGTACCTACTTGGTAGGAAGATAGTCCCTAAGCACAGTTCACTACCGTGCCCTTAGTTATTGGGCTTTATCGATTCCCATTTCTGGGCATAGGCGTATCGGGGTATGAAGATACCTAGTTCACCGATTAGTTTTAAGTCACCCCCATAACTGAGGAGTTTCTACAGTACAATACTGCTGGCTCCCCTAAGTTGTCACTTTTCCAATTCAATTTAGGCAAAGAGTTCATTGCAAAGGGCAAAATTTAGTACAAAATAAATTAGGTACCTTCGTCAAAATGTTATACAGATAGATAACCCCAAAGTTTTATCACGAAGCTAACGAAATTCGCGAATTGAGCTCATTTATCATATTGCTGAAAATAGTGATAATTTTATGCACAACAACTTCGCCTGTTTAATTTAAAGTTAAAATAACATCATAAATAACGAACAAAGCCCAGTGGACAATTAATTTTATTAGTTTGAAACCTCATAATTATAATCTTCTTTAAAAATAACTCGTTAAAAACGGTAATGTTCATTGTACGGCCTCTTGCGACAACATGGCGGACTCGCGTACTCTTAATGACGAAAACATTTGGCCAATGTTGGTCAGTTTATTGACTTTAAATGTTGGTCCAATTCGGCCCGGTGGGGGCAATCTTCTTGATTTAAATAAAACGTTGAGCGGCTTGATGGCTGGCTCACATGTCAAACAGCAAACAGCTATGATGCTATCCCGGATAAATCCAAATCTCATCTCGATCATCGTTAGGATAAAACTCCAACTCCTTGAATTCGTATTTGTATGGAAATAATTTAAAAATTTTATTTGGCTTAATTCTTTTCACTCAAATGATCACAATCGCTTAATTAATGAGTTTTACAAAACGCCAAAATACAATCTCACTATTCAAACTTTCGATGTACAAATGCAGAGTGCCACTAGGTTACGTATTGTTAAAACAGTTAACTAAAAAAAGACTCATTTAAAAACTTCAACTTTCAAAAACCATAAAAAGCAAATTTCTTTCACAGAGATACCCAATGTTTATAAATGCTGCCAAGTTTTTTACTGCCAAACATTGGCTGCGATTTCGTCCAATGTGTTTCCAAGCGTCGTGCCCTAACCTTCTTCTAGTTGACCTAGACGACTGGGCGGGTCTGTAAACAGGCTAGCTAGAGTGTTTCTGCCTAACTCAACATTGCTCGTGGAATATTTACTAATAGTGTGTGTTTCGGGTGGAGATATTTTCGGCAGTTTGTTTGCACATGTAACGGATGTTGGAGTTAACAATAGAAATGTTTGTGTTAATTTTTATTTTAGGCAACTTTGGCTTGAACAGGAACTTCAATCCTTGTTATTTTTATAGATAGTAAATAATACTGAAATTATTAAATTATTGACGAAAAGGTGCCTAAAAAGATGTTTAGAATTTTATTGATTCCCAGTAAAATATATTTTATAGACACAAATAGTTATTCAGTTATTTCTTAGTTTAAACAGAAAGTCAGAAACACTTTAAGTTTATTTTGATATCTCGTTTCAGTCACTATAACATGTCCCCCCCGCATTGATTTCCAGAGCGCCCTGCCTGCACCCTGTCTGATAATGACTAAAGTTAACTAATGAAAATTTTGAAAATATACTTATTTTTTTTACAGTTGACTCTAACTTAAGCCTTACTTCTTTCTTGGCAATAGGAGGTCAGGTTATATCGGATTTATCACTCCCTTGCTGAGCTTGGCTGTACCTTATTGGTAGGACGTTTACTAGCCTATTGCCGTAATGGTTGATTGCCACTTCTGGCACTAGGGATTGTAGGTTCGACTCCCACACTTGATGAAAAGTTTGTTTTTTTGGGTATGGGATATGCCTGTCTGTGACATCATAGCACTCAAACTAATAAACCAATTTGGTTTGGTTGTTTAAAGTTAACTCAAAAAAAAACCTGAGTATTATTATTATCTAATAATCAAATTATTTCATGAATTTTTAATTTAAGTTTACCTTATGTTTACTAGATATATCATAGGCATCCAATCTTCCAGAAAAGGAATTGACGTAACAGCAAGAGATGTAACCATGGTTATCTACTTGCAGTACTATCTCGCCAATACGGTTACACGAACAAAAAGCTATGCCAATAGAAATACCATTTTACCTAAGTTTACCCAACGGAGTGCGGAATCTGTACCATATTACCTTGACCCGTCAAACAAGGAAACTTCAACCGTTTCTTCAGGCAATAAGATTCAAGAAAGCGCTCCAAAGATGTCACTCAATGCAGGTCCCTTTTTGAATCTTCAAGACTTCAGCGCGATTGATTATGAGTCTTTATTCTTTCTGAATAAGGTTGAAATTATTAATTGTAAGGTGAAAGTGTACGTTTTCAGTTATCCCCTAATTTCCGTCCTCGGGGAGAAGGAACAAATCGACCTCCTTGGAGTTTGCTCTTCGTATTTATAGAAGTTAATTTCGACCTTGCGTTAATAAAAGTTAAATTGATGGTTTTTGAAACTAAATTGTTTAGAGCTTGGATAATAGGTAAGTAAGTACCTACCTAACTTGCCGTCATCGATGACCCGTTTAGCTCAGTGGCAAAAGGGCTGATCTGATTGAGACTCCCGAATTCACAAACGCGCTCAAGCTCATGCTTTCCCGTAAAATGTCGATAGAACTGAAAGGGACTATACTTCTGAGGGATGCTCAACCTAGATTTGCGTTTGGGAATTCGGGGGAAAGTGTCACGGGTCATAGTGACTCCATCACCAGCACAGTAATAAACCTCCAGGGTCTTGGGTCGTTTCATATCACGAGCGGTTTGGATAGAGGACCTTTCGGACTACTGTGGTGCAGCGGTGTGAATGGCCCAAGTTGTCTTTTGAATTGTCGATTCGGACCATGGTTCATAAACGACCAAATGCGCAATGTTCTTTTATTTTGTTTTTGTTGACCCGTCCAAAAAGAAAGGTAGGTAACTTACCTATCTAGGTAGGTACGAGGTACTTAACTTACTATTTAGCTCCACACTGCGGTTCGAATCAAGTTCAACCAATTTTGTTAAGTAGGTATACCTACCTAGGTAGCTATACCTACCTAGGTAGGTATAGCATCGGCGTCGGTAGACACCGCCCTTGTCATAGCAGGTCCATAATAGGTTGTTACTTAGCTACCTATCTACCTTGTGATTTGCGATAGTCAAAATATCGTGATAAGCCGAGGTAGGAAGGTACCTAGGTAGGTACTTAGACCGTTTACAAACATGCACTCAAGTGAAATTATCTACCAACAAATTATCAATGATTGTTTTTTAAAATACCTAGGTTATAGACAACACAAAATTAAATCACTAACACTTTATTCAATTGCGTTTATTGAAGTGAAGTGTAGTGTCCCCAGTCAGCTGTTTGTTGATCGACTCGCCGGCCGGCGCGAGTTGGCAACGCCGCGCTGCACGAAGCCGGCCGGCGAGTTGGCAACAAGAGGTTCATAGATCAGGGAGCTCAGAAGAGACAGCTGCAGTTTTTACGTATTATGCCTAGTTTGCTCAGTCACTGAGATGCAGTTGGAAACAACTTTTTTTTACGTAACGAGCTCATTATCACATTGATAACCGCAATAATTTGTTTTTTTCTCCTCCCTTCTTGCGTCGTCCTCCTCAATGCTGAGGGTCGTGACCCCCCTTCGGTATCACTTTTTCGTGGACTATCTGTCTCCATCTGCTTCTGTCCTCGGCAGTGTGTAGGGCGTCATGAAACGCAGAGTCGAGAGCAGAGCGGATCTGGTCAGACCAGCGTGTTGGGCTGCGACCCCGAGGCCTTTTTCCGTCTACTTTCCCGGTCACGAGGAGCTTCTCGAGGTTGCCACCATCTTTCCTGGCAATGTGGCCGAAGTACTTCAGGACTCTGCGAAGACACTCGGATGACAGCCGTGAAGAGAAGAGTGTTTTTTCCAATAAAGCTTAAAAGTATTGTCGTTGTGAAAACGTTTAAAATGGTTTGATACATTTTCTGTCTCAAATCCCCAAAACATCATCCTTGGAAACGCTTGCTGGAAGCTCCATTAGACAAATCTGATAGAAGTTCTTGAACATGTGGCCTGCCACTTCTAGGGATTCTTCGATGTTATATATGAAAGCAAACCGAAAGTATGACAGTACCTTATCATTAATGTTGAAGCTGGGGGGCAACGCAGCACCTTACAAGTTTAATGGACAAAATCAACGGATTTCTCGCAGGTTATGACAGTTGCTGTTTGTTAATCCGACTGGCTCGGGTGAAAATTTCAGAATAAGTAAACATAAAACTAAACATAAGACCGCCTAAATTGTACATTGGCTTTTGAATGTTTTCTTCTTTGTTGATTTCTCTGTTGTGTTTGTGTGCAATAAAGTGTTTCTTATCTTATCTTAAAACTCAACAGGAAAGGATCAAAAGGCTGAGCTCGAGAATAGTGAAAGGCTAAAGAAAGAAAAAGCCTTTTAATAGGTCGAATCAAGATGCGGTAGTGAAAGAAATATAAGGATATCAATAAATTTATCAAAGAATTGTAACTTCAGTTCACCAATCCCAAAGATTTTTGAACATTTTTCGTCCATGCCCCAGCTCAATGGTTTTTTTTGCTGTAAAAAAAGTTTGCTCAAAATGACATGTTTTATTTTTATTATTGAAAGGACAATGTAAACTGGTACAACATGTAGGTATTATGCCTACATGGCCTATTTTTATGTATATATTCACATTGATCTATGTTAAACCACCTCGCCCACCGCGCGCGTTGAGCGAAGCGACCCGAAGCGGAGCGGCAACGTCGCAATCGCTTCTTCTCGCTTCAGTATCGCTTAGGCGTCGCTTGGGAAGGCCGTGTTTCGCCCCAAAATGACTAAATTGAACAGTAGACATTATAGAGAAAAGTTAATAGACGAAGTGAAGAAGTATCCAGTGTTGTATGATACTAGACACGAAAACCATAGAGATATTGACGTAAGAGACCGCTGTTGGTTGGAGATTTCGGAGCGACTCGGCGGCGCTAACAGTGAGTTACAAGACTTAATACAGTTGCCAACGTAGAGCTCTTGCGTATATGGTAGTAAAGTTCAAAATGGAGTGAGAGTTTTTTATCAGTTCGTGTCAGAGTGAGCTTTTGGGCAATAAATTTAAAGACTTGTGTTAGTAAATAATAATACCTACTAGTGTCCGACCGAACTTTCGGTTTCGGCCAGTTTCGGCCAAAAAATTGAGTTTCGGCCACAGTTTCGGTTTCGGCCAAAATCGGCCGAAACTTTAGCCGAAACCGAAACTCATTTCGGGAGTTTTCGTGCGCGCTCGTATAACTTTCGTTTTTCGAGGCAACGCTATAGCAGAGCCTGGCGGCCTCCACAATGTTCGGGAATTGTCGTGGGACATTCGGATGGCTCCGTTCAACACAACTTGATCAATGCGTTATCACCAGACGCAAAACTTCCTCAGGGGTAATGTTTTGAGGGATCTGATGAAAACCTACATGTATGTAGGTTTTCGTTGAGACTGTTTTATTGAGTATGTCTTGGCCAAATGATCCAAGTAGGCAGGTCCACCTTTGAGAAAGAGGTAAATCGCCGCATCTAACACGGCTGGGCACTAAAAACGCCGCGACATGGGGCTGCGCTGGTTGGCAGGTTGAAGTGGCAGTGTGCGGGGCACATTGCACAAGAAACTGATGGCTGCTGCAGTCGAAAAGTTCTAGAATGGGATACCATTAGAAGCCAAACCCAGCGTGGGACTCCCACCAGCGAAGAAAAAGGCTGACCTGATTCAGATCGCAGGGTTTCGCTGTAGTGGGCCGCTCATAACCGGCCGCTGTGGAAATCTATGGGGGAGGCCTGATGTTCAGCAGTGGACGTTGTGTGGTTGTTGATGCTGACGATGAAGTTTTCGTTTCGTTTCGAATAATGTAAATAGTCCAATATTGGATCACTCAGATTATTTACTATCGTATTGGAGGCATGTCGTAAGTCTAATAAAGGAATCGATGTCGAATTATAAAAATTTACCAACTTTTGCCGACGACAACTTGCTTTTCACCAACACACCCGCCCAGTGGCAGAGCAAACAATGCTCAAAGAACTAACGGTAGTGTGCTTTCGCATTGTACTGGTGATGAACCAGAAGAAAACGAGACTGATGACAAACGGCACACAAAGTAGTTCGAGTACGAGAACAGGCCATCGTCAGGGTTTTCATCCACATACTTTGGAGCGGCCATGATCTCGTGCAGTCTGGTCCCTGAGATGTTTCCTTCCCAGGACACTTAAATTGTGGAATGAGCTCCCTGTCGAGGTTTTTCCGATGAGATATAGCATGGAGTTTTTCAAGAGGTGTTTGAAAAGGTGCAAGTAATCACCGAGAGTTACACGTGTGCATAGGCTGCGGTAACCGCTCACCATCAGGCGGTCCGCATGCTTGTTTGCCAACGTCGTTGTTTAAAAACAGGCAAGATAAGGAAATCATACGCCGAATTACCTGGGAGAGCTAACTGGTCAAGGCTTTTATGAAGTGCGACCTTTCTATATCTTTCAAGCGAAAACTTCTCGACGTTTGCATTTTACCCTAAGTCAAAGCTCGCAATTTTTCAAGGGCAAAGGAGTGGAGTGACACACAGATAGAATATACAATCCGGGCTAAAACTGGAGTTCAAGATGTAGGCTAGAAAGTTGCCAAACTGAAATGGGAGTTGGCAGGTCATGTCTGTAGAATGTATCCAGCCCGAATCACAACCCAATGTCTCCTCGAAGACTGAATCATTAAAGGGCGAGGCCTAAAAAACGGTGGTGCGACCACCTGGTACATCACTCCTGCAAATGGTGGACTTTAGCAAAAGACAATTGAGAGAGACCTTTGCCCAGCGGTGGGATCTTGTGAAAAGAATATATCTGTAAATTTGTTTTGTTGTCATTATCAGAATAATGGGTAAGAAGCTTTAGAATTCAGTAATTGACCACGTGAGTTTCGGTTTCGGTTTCGGTTTCGGCCGAAACTGAAGCCCAGGCCGAACATTCGGTTTCGGTTTCGGTTTCGGCCGGAAAACCAGTTTCGGTCGGACTCTAATACCTACCTGCAATACAAACTTTGGTTATTGATTTTTGAATTTGTAAGTTTCAAGTTCAAAGTCACGTAGGAGTGTCGCGAGCCTGCCCACTCACATCGCAACATTCGCAACACAATAAGGCAAACCAGTTTCACTTATCAACATGGGTGTATAGCAGGTTCGATTTCCTGCGTCAGGCAGGATGGAGTTGAGATTTATCTTCACTAATTCCTGAATTATTGGTACGTTCAGCAACGAAAGGTTACCTACCTAGGTAGGTACATTGTAACGTTATCTCTAGAAATAATCGGTCGTGTTATAGGTAGGTATAGCTACTTATTAGATTAGGGTTCGTATGTACAGAGGCGCACACATCAACCTTTACAAAACCATTGCAAAATGGGTTTAATGTCAGCCGCATAAGGTGCACCTATGTAAAGGTTGATGTGTGCGCCACTGTACCTATATTTAATCACGCAATTTTTTTTTGGCACCTTTGAAATATTTTCTCCGATAATTTCTGTGAAAAGTTGTTAAAATGTAAAACTATCGATCTTTTTTCGTGGTAGAATCGATAGTTTTATTAAGTTGGAAAGGACGTGCATGAACGACCCATTCGGCGAAGTAGTGTAGGACATTAGGTTCAATTCCCGCACACATAATCGGTGACTGTTACTTAATATTTTTAGGAAACAGCGCTCACGTCCGACAAAAGGTCGGTCAGGAATAAAAGGAAAAAATCGGTCACCGATTATCGGTCATTACAAAAAGTTTACTTTTGTCATCGGACACCTACCTCCTCCTAGGTACCTACTTTGGTTTGCGAGACAAGTAAATATCGCCGAATTTCGAACCGCAACTTAAAGTTGAACAGATCTCACAAGCAATGTCACTTTCAGTTCAGTTAAGTTTCAGTTTGAAGGCGTACTCGCCCTTGATTGATGTTTGTGAATTCGGGGTTTACCTCCGCGGGTTTTGTTTCTCCTCTCATCCATTAAGCAAGTCAATGTTACCAGGTGAAGTCCTGAAGCGAGAATGGAAGATCCTCCGCGACTCCATGCGGCAGGCGCTGAAGAGGACCAAACAGGGAGCCACCACGAAGGCCGGCACTCCTTGCAAGAAGTGGCGTTTTGAAAGCAAGATGGCGTTCGTGCTGCCTTACATGACTATGAGAAGGTAAGGTCCCACCAACGTGGCATAGCATCTAGCAGGGACACGATACGGATAATACATAGGTAGTACCTAATTCGGATACTGATATGAAATGATTTTGGATTTTCCGTTAGCTTTGGATAGCATCAGTTTTTTGTAAATGGCGTTCGACCCCAGTCTCACCTGATGGTAAGCGACGACGAGGTCAAAGGTCGAACACGGTGACCCAGTAATTGCCTATTCACTCTTGCCTAGAAGACTCCAACGTTGTATGTTGCCGGAAACAGACGCAGGGAGATTATAAATACCTAGATACATAGGTATAGCGTTTTTTAAGAAAATCCTTTTCAGTTTAGGTTGCCCACACCACACACAACCTATAATCTGTGATTGATTCTTTTTAGGTGAAATAGAACGTTCCGATTGCCATAGTGCAACGCACACGTCAGACAAAGAGTCGGTCGTGTTGCTTAACGAACTAAAATTCGTGAATGTAAAATGGCTGACCACTCGTCGTTATGTAGATATGACTGAAAAACAGAAGAAACGAACAATGCAAAGGACTCCACGCGGCTTGTGGCTCGGCCCTGTTCAAAATTATCCAAGACTTAGGTACCTACATGTCGAATAGATTTTAAATGAGATATCCGTTAGTTTCGGTTTCGGATACGGAGCTCCTGAACATGCCTGGCTAAGACTGGCGCTTGGTGGTTAGTGACGTGTGGTTGGTTAGCAAATAATCTTTAATCGCACCTTTTTGCTTACATATTTATGTCACTGGGCTTTGCCTGTTAGTGTTAATTAGGTATATAAATATGTAGTAAGTGGGATGGGATGGGATGGGATATCCTTACATTTTTGGTTTCGCAGTAATTAAAGTACAATGTTTTATTTATTCTTCTTCTTTGCGTGTCGATGGTAACGCGGTTATATTTGATGGGATTGCCAGTATTCCGCCACTTTTACAGCGTTTTCATTGGCGCTCATCAAGTCATCCCGTGTGCAGCTGGTCGGGCACATCGGGCATGATAGCAGGTGGCTCATGGTTTGGGGGGAGGTACCACATTTGTTTTTTTTTTACCATTCATTGATTTAATATCTCAATATGCAGATTACAGTAATTGAAATTATATTATATCACATAGGAAATTATATCAGTTAGCTAAAACAATTAAATATCATCATGAATTATTGTTGCAGATTAAAAAGAATTAAAATTACCAATAGATTTAAATTCGTGGAATAGAGAAATTTAACGCCTCAGATTCTCTATACAAGCGATTGTTGTAATTGATGGTCAGACTAAGTCTCAATCTGATAAACAAGTTTTGCAAGAACTCTACGGGGAAACACGGGCAGGGTGCGTAAGAGTTCAAAAAAAGATCTTTTTCAAACTCTTGGAATATCGAATGTACTATTTTTTTGCTGACTATCGTGGTGGCAAAGGCTTCGCGAAACTTGTCTTCCATTGCCGATACATAGGCAAATAGATCCTCAGTCGTAATCGGTGCAAGTTGCGACATTCCACTATCATCAGCTCCTAGCTCGAGGATGGTCTCGTATGAGTCTACCAAATATTTGAATATTTCGCAATCCCTGTGGTGTTCCAAGCTCTTTCTAAGAAGAATACCGCAAAAGCGAAAGTTATCGATTCCTTCAGCAAACTTCGCCATTTCCTGCACATCTTTAAGAGGCAGCTGACTCAGTCTATCGGGCGCATTAGCGTTGTCGCTATCTCCTTGACAGTGATCATCACCGAGGTGTTCACTCAATTCATGTAGCTTCGAAATAAGTTTGGTGAAATCCTTAATACCTGTATTTTTAGTTCCCTTCAAGAAATGTCCCAGAAATGTCTTGCGGTACATAAGTGCGAATCGCTGACAAGTAGGTTTAACAGTCAATTTACCCTTTGCTTTGAGTCTCCTGAACAAATTTTCTGACACGGTCAGATTAAGACTTTTTAGCGATAAATATTTGAATGATTCTTGTTTCAACTCTTCAAGCAGCAAAAGAACAGACGTAATAGTGATTTGTAGTTCCTTGATGAACATCACTTTATTCGTGCTGTCTTTGCCAGTTTTTTTACTGATTATTTGCAGAGTCCGGAAAAATGACAGGACATTTCCTAGTACTTCGATTTCAGGTTTATTATCATTATATGTTATGTCACTGAATACGAGTAATGAGTTAAACATTTCGTAGAGATTGCTCATCATATTTAAGAAATAAACGGTATCTCTTGCAAATTCATGCATAACTTTAAAATTTACATACGTTTCCATGCCCATGGCCACTCTGCTGCTCAGCAGTTCTGCAGCATACTTTGTGTCCCTTTTTTCTTTAGCAGATGGATTCAGATGATGATCTCTTAGTTTATTGGCAATTGGCAGCTTCTTCATTTTATCAGATTCATAAAACTCTTTTACGTCGGAGATTTTGGCTATCCGCTTATTTTCGCCTTCGCCGTAATGAAAGTCATGTGTTAGGAAAAAGTTGCGGACTTGTCTAAACATGTACGGAAAGTCATACACGTAATATATTTTCACACCGTTAACCAAAAAGAATGGCTGAACGACTGATAGTGACCTTATCTTAGATTCATTTACCAGCTTTGATTTAGACGTGCACACAAAAGTTCTCACCTTAAGCCCTATTTCGATCAATTTGGATAAAACTTTACTGATCCATTTCAACATATCTTCATGGTTTCTTTGCTCCGCTAACAAAGCGTATCCTATTGGTTGAGTCCACTTGCTGAATATGCCTTTCAACACTAATACTATGGCGTGGCGTGCTGGTAATGGTTTCTGCACCCCGTCTATTTCATGGAATCCTATGATTTTGTCTTGTTTGGCACTGTAGAAAAGCTTGCTTTTAATTTTCATAACATCTACTGCAATGGAAGAGTATTTCTCGGTCTCCGTCATGTTACTCACCTTAATTTTAAACGCGTCCATAATAGTTTCGTTAAAAGCTGAAGACATAGGAATGTCGATTTGACGTAGCCTGCCGATGCTTGGAAGATTAAAATCTTCGCTTATCAGAGAGTATCCTCGCGGGCTGACGTGGTAAAGATTCAAGCAGAATACTTTATAATTGAGAGTGAGTTTCTTGCCTTCAACGTTGACCCGTGCTTTAACAAGTTCAGAAAGAGGCTTTGACAGATACAAGTCGCAGTTTCTGAAGAACATCTCTGCGTATGCCTCCTCGGATCCGGATTCATATTCTTTAAGTCGTTGTCTGCAGTTTTCGTATTCGTCTAAAAATATCCTTCGTCGCCTTAGTTCTGATATCAAACATAGGCCTACTTGGACTCCAGTTTGCTTGCGGTTTGCATAGTATTTTTGAGAATTGGTTGTGGTTTCTGTTTGTGTAGAGCTGTGGAACAGCCACGGCTGCGCTTGGACGAACCTGTCTTCTGTCTTGTTGGCGGGCAGGTTCAGGGACGGTGCAACGTCTTTCTTCAGAAAGTTGCGAGTTGGCGTCGATATGATCTCGTGGTCGTAAAAATGACGACAGCAGACCCAGACCTGCTGGTCTAGCCCGATTAGATCCTGCCGTCTCATCAGTTTCAACCATTGCGCTGATCTGAAAACGGGAAAATTGTATTAACTTTTATATGAAATGTGGATGAATCACATGGACTTGGAACATAACGAATACATGGAGCAGAATGGACCTGTTTGATTACTAGCTTGGGCCAGTGGTAATGCGGGTTTAACTCCCTCAGCAGTACAGACATATTTTGAAGTAATGAGTCTGGGTGTTTGTGGTACCGGTGTTGTTTCTGGTTACTATAACGCAAGGAAATACTCAATGTAGATACCAAATTTAAGTTATGAATCGTCTCAATCATTTATATATATTGTTTTTTCATAGTGAACTGAATAATCTTTTCTTCACCATTTGCGTAGAACTTCGTAAACGGAGCTGCGAATATTTATTTATTTATTTATTAAACACAGTTAAACGGGCTTAACCCACAAAAAATAATAATAATAAAAAAATGTTTTGAAAAAATAATAACATTAATTGTAGGTAAATCTATTTTAGGTCAGTGAGTTCTTAAGAAAATAAAACATTATTTATTTATTTTTCTAGCCATTTATTTATACAGGGTGTCCCGAAACGTGACGTCAAGCGGGCACGGGATGATAGGCTAGGTCATACCGGCTCTGGGAAAAATAAGAAAAAAAATATATGTCACTTGGTTTAGAAATAATAATAATATTTTTGAAATTTTTGGAAATCGACACCCTTGACTGAGTTTTCATGTACTGTACTTAGAATTGACCAAATTTCGCATCGTTTTATTTTTTTATTTTATCCTAGAAAACTATGCTTTCGATTATAGTCACTTTTATGATGATAAATTTTGGACATTTAGTAAAAAAAAATAAAGTTCGACTGAGTCATGGTTAAGAATTTTTATGTCAGCTAACTTCATCACTCATTTTCTTTAAAAAATATTACTATAGCATCCTTGGCAAGTTGTCTAGAAAAATAGCCCATTTCATCAAGATTTCAAAAAGGTAAAATACTTACCATTTCCTTGTCTCATCTTTCCATGAAAAATATTATGAAGCAAAATGGGTCGTTCAAAACTTAAACTGGGTGAAGTCTATTAGTATGCCTTCCTTGGATGATAAAAGAAAAAATGACCGTAAGTAGGTTAGTGGCAGCGGCAAAAATGAATCGTCTGCTGTGGCTAAGCATTCCATGATTGGTCGGTTAATGTGATGGGAACCAGTCCGATTTTTTTTCATAGTATCTCCGTACACATGACATTAAGCAGTTGTCCCCAGCTGAAGGTGCTAGCAGAAATCAGCCGCGAAACTTATTCAGAGGGCTAAGGGCGCCTTAATATCATCTAACTACATGGCTTAATAGTAGCTCTGGTATCTTACTTTTACGGTAAATGCCACATCACCCTTACCATTTTTGTTCAGTCCTCTTTACATACATACATAAACGGCCTATATCGACGGATAGGTGAGGCATGTGCCCAGCTGTGGGACGCCACAGCTGGGCACATGCCTCACCTCAACTATAAAGGTGGGCGTTAGCCATACTCTAACACGCGGGCTCAGTGCAGATTGCTGCAGGAGTGTAAATTCAGTGATATAAAAAAAACTCAGATGTCATCAAGCCGCCCTAAGGCCTTCGACTAAGCATTATGACTAACATCTAACGATGCCAACCGGGACAAACTGCTTAACGTGCCTTCCGAAGCAGGGAGATATCGGAAAAATGCACTACTAGTCTTCCTTGCTCTATTGCAAAGAAATGTCATTCAGCAAGAGCGAGATAAAAAACGGAAATAGGTAGCCTGAGATGCCGGTGACTGTACCACAATCCACACTTAGCTCACTGTGCAGACGTGTTAGAGTATGACATTGTAGCAATACAGGATAGTTTCGTCGAGCGTAAGCGTGAACGTTGAGCATAAGTCTGACCTCAACTGGTGACACTCATGCTCAACACTGGGCACACGCAACGTCTTTCGGGACCAACCGCTTAACGTGCCTTCAAAGGACGGAAAAGCTATAAAATCTTTTTTTTTTTTGGAGTGGTCACCCATCACATGAACCGATAATCATGGAATGCTTAGCAACAGCAAACGATTCATTTTTGCCGCTGCCGCTAACCTACAATCACTTTTTCTTTATCTTGGATGATAAGCAAGGCATACTGTAGACATCACCTAGTTCAAGTTTTGAACGACCCATTATGGTTCATAATATTTTTCATGGAAAGATGAGACAAGGAAATGGTAAGTATTTTACCTTTTTGAAATCTTGATGAAATGGGCTATTTTTCTAGACAACTTGCCAAGGATGCTATAGTAATATTTTTTAAAGAAAATGAGTGATGAAGTTAGCTGACATAAAAATTCTTCACCATGACTCAGTCGAACTTTATTTTTTTTTACTAAATGTCCAAAATTTATCATCATAAAAGTGACTATAATCGAAAGCATAGTTTTCTAGGATAAAATAAAAAAATAAAACGATGCGAAATTTGGTCAATTCTAAGTACAGTACATGAAAACTTAGTCAAGGGTGTCGATTTCCAAAAATTTCAAAAATATTATTATTATTACTAAACCAAATGACATAGATTTTTTTCCATATTTTTCCCAGAGCCGGTATGATCTAGCCTATCATCCCGTGCCCGCTTGACGTCACGTTTCGGGACACCCTGTATAAGGCACAGCTTCAACCCCAAACTTCAAGCTAAGCAGAGTTTGTACCATTATTGGGGTCAGAGCCAGGCGATAAACATATCAGGCGATAAACATACTTAAATATGTATGTCTAAATACATAACAATAACACCTAGAAACAGAACGAACTCAAATGTTTTCTTCTGGGCGAGGATCGAACCCGCGACCCCTTTGGCGCTATAGGCAGGCACACGACCCATTACGTCATTCGGGCCAATGATACGTTTTTGTTTCTGCGCTTTTGTTTGTAGCGCTCGATAAAAAGGCTATGGAGAACATCTAAGGTTTTGAAATTCACCCAACGTCGAGAAAGCAGAGGTGTAACTGTTATTAAATTACTTAAAAATATTATTTTTAACTGAAATACCAAAATAACCTATCTTTTTCTGTTCACTGTTCGAGATAATCTAAAATAATAAACAAAATAGATTAACATCATCAGTATCATCACTATTCATCACATCTACTGTTCGCAAGGGTAGTAAAAGAACTGTGCAAAGATCGAACCCGCGGCCTAAAAAAACCCGTCAACTTCATAGCCGGCCTCTCGCCAATTGCTTATGCGCTGGAACCTTGTCAAACTAAAATCCACGTGACCTCGAAAACTACAGTTCGCAAAAAACGATTGACAAAGATTTATGTAATCTATAAATAATTTTGATGAAAGATTTCAAGCTGTCAAATCATGCGTTTCTTCATGGTTCTTAGTAATTATACAGGGTGAGTTTCTCAAGGGCAAATCCTAAACTAAGAGAAATATTGGAAAATGCTAATGAAAGAAGTCTCAAGGCCGATTTTGACAAAAACTAAAACTGCATACCTACCTACTCAGTTTTAGAAGAAACTTTTTACCTTGCCGGGAATCGAACCTGGTGGTTTTGAAAAAAAAGATCATCCTGTATTATTTATTATGCCATCTCGTAATGTCGCTTATAGGGATAAATTTCTGGGAAGTAGCATTATATGGAAAATTAATAAAGGAAAGGTAGGTATCATTTTTAATAAAATATGTCTATTTTCCTTACGTTTCACAAAATTTACAATAAAAAATTGTTCGAAGTGCACTGAAGGACACCTGTATAAAAGTGTAAGTAAACAAATTGGAATATTAGGATAAAGCGAAAAGTACCTATAATGTTTAAAAGATAAAATAATGATTACTACAACAACAAAACTTAACAACTTAGTATCAAATAGAACAAGATAACGAAAAACAATAACAATGAAAAATGCGTGGTCACAATTCGATTTTGCGTACTTGACAGCTTTATTTGCAAACGGTACCTACTGACCGTTAAAATCTCAAAACATACGTCACAAAATGGCGGCAGGTTCTTGTAGTGCAGTGTAGCTTTTGCCAAGCGCGTTAATATTAGGGCTCATTCTTTCGATAGTCAGACAAAAAATCAAATTCAAATTGTTTATTGCATTCATGAATGTAAAACAAAACTTAAACTTAAATTGAATGTCGAACTGACTTTTTATAATAAGAAACTATGACATTAGATTAACGCTAGTTGGTTACAAATAAACTGACTTACCTGGTTGGATCTGTTGGCACAGCAAAGAACGAAGCTGATGGGTCATTCCTACTAGAGACTTTGCACCCATCCACGCCACAACCAGTATTTTGGCTGCTCGTGCCAGGCGCCGACTTCATTTTGTTTCAAGTGACGTCACGCGTGAGTTGTCAAGAGCAGACGTACGGCCGACGGGGGGCGCGGGGAAGCGCGGACTGGCCGGGCAGCCGATACGCGGGAGGGTGGGAGTGGGTACACTGAGTGCGGAGAGCGAGAACGACACACACACACGCGCAGCTGGGCCGTCCTAGCCACAGTATACAAAATAGGCCAGCACTGTGAAGTAATTTATCGCTTCGTGCGTAAGTAGGAATAATGTTTTAATGCATGATTTTTTGTGTTTTAATAGAACGGTTCTTGTAGTACTTGTTGGGTTCTATACATTATCTTACTATTTGATAAATCTCTAAGTCAACTACTGGGCAAAGCATGCAAAGAAAATTATTGTATTTATTTATAAACTAAGTTAGTAGTCATGTAGCTTTCAATCAATTGAGCGTAAAACTATGTATTTCAATACTAATTCAATACTATAACCACTTGAAAAAAAAACGAAGCAACATATTTCCTGTTAACCCTCTAAAAGGCTAAAAACGTGGCTTCTAGTGATTACGGTTAGTCTTTCAAATAGGGGAACATTAGGTGGTCATTTGTCAAATCAGTTTAAATAAAACATTTGGAAATATTTATAAAGTTCGTTTATTTACGCAGCTGCTATACTATAATCAAAATAACCAATAATTTTAATCAGGAATTAGTAGTGCAGAGGCTCTTCTGACTTGTAGCTGCCATTCTATTGAAACGTGTTCTGTACTGTGACTGTACATTGTCACTCTATATCTTAGTGATTTCTGGAATCCCAAAACTGCTCCCTCTGTGCCTGTTTTTACGATAAATGGAGTTATTGTATTGTACCGTCATGAATATCCTCAATCTAATGAATATTTTTTGAAAATGCTTAACTGGGAAGCAAGGGCATGGCGGTAAGAATTCTAATGACATAATCTTTTCATACACAGGCACTGCAAAATTTGAATTCTGTTTGATCGTTTCAAATGCCTTTCGAAATTCCTCTTCCATTAAAAAAATATATTCAACAAAATTCTTCAAGGAGAGCTCAGCATTTATATCACCACTTTGGAACAACGAAAAAAAGTTTTGTAAAACTTCACAGTTTTTGTGTTTAGATATACATATTTTTAGTAAAAAAATACCAATTTCTTTGATACTAATTTTGTCTGATTGTTTGAGTTCGTTGAATTTTGTTGTTGTTATTTCATGCCAGATATATTCGCCACAGCTGTTGCTGGGGGAGGGTTCATTACGTTCTTGGCATTGTCCAGTGGGCTCGCTAAGCTGAATGAGCAGTTGTGTTAATTCTTTAGAGCTTGAGCCACCCCCTTTTAAAGGTTTTAAAATATTCGAATAGTATAATCTCCGAAAGCACATTATAAAATGCTGACTAATCGGAACTACAGTCATGTCACTTTTAGCCCGGATTGCTTTGAAAAAATCGTTAATTATATTCAAATTTAAGCGACCCGTAAACAAACTATTGCATCCTTCTAGTTTCATATCTTCAAAGAGATTAACGATCGCAGATATTGTGACCTGAAAGCCCTCTATGAATTCCGCAACATACGAAGCTGCTATTCCAGTTTTTGCATGAATTAGTTTAAGAGATAGAAAAAAATCCATGCCTATTTCTAAAATTTCTTTTTGGATATCACTTCCGTTATAAGCCGTTTTGTACGGTTCATCTGTGAATTTTGTAGAATTAAGTACATCGAAAAGTTTATTCATCAATAATAATATCAGTACTGTATCTCGGGCCTTCGGATCAATCACATTGAATTCGATGTAGGTTTCTAGCGCCGTCGCAACTGTGTTGCTGAACATCTGAGTCGCATACCGAAGTGAATTTCTTTCTAGACCGTGAGGTTGGAAATGATCCTCAGTTAGTTTTGGTGCCATTCGTAGGGTTTTTGTCTTATCTTGCTCATAAAATTCTTTCACGAAGTCCAGCATTCCCACACTGCTGTCTTTTTCTAATACAAAGTTATATGCTAAAAAGCTGTTACGCAGTTGTTTCATCATTTCAGGGACGCTGAAAATATAGTAGATTTTCGTATCGTTTATATAAAAGTGGGGCTTGTTTACTGATATCTGTCTTACATTTGCTTCATCCAACAAATTTGATTTAGACGATGGTATGTAAGCTTTTATTTTAAGTCCAACTTGAAGGAGTTTCATTAATATTTTATCGATCCATTTCGAGATTTCTCGCCATGGTTTTTCAGTCTCTGATACAAATGAAAATGCAACGGGT
The DNA here is from genome assembly GCA_950022985.1 of Udea ferrugalis. Taxonomy (NCBI): domain Eukaryota; kingdom Metazoa; phylum Arthropoda; class Insecta; order Lepidoptera; family Crambidae; genus Udea; species Udea ferrugalis. Next base: position 289,678 of record OX465532.1, on the reverse strand, counting down.
TGCATCCAGTCGTCGTTTATACCCCTCACGAGAACTACTACAGCATACATGGCTGGAGTAACAATTTTAGTTCCCCCAATGTCGTGGAATCCAACAATTGTGTCGTTTTGGGCGTCATAATACAAATTAGCCTTCAGTTTCATCGTGTCTACTACAACAGCACAACATTTTTCGGCTTCAGACATGTTGCAAACCTTAAGTTTAAGCGCTCTTACCATCTTAATACAAAATCCTGGAGATATCGGCACGTACATTTTCCTTAGTATAGTCGAGCTAGCGAGACTAAAGTCTTTCTCTAACATTTTATGCACTTTAGGGCTAAGCAAAAACAAGTTTATACTGAAAATTTTGTGAGGGAGAGCGTATCTGTTGCCTCTTTTGTTTACTTGCAGATCTGATTGGCATTTGACGAGCTCGGCAAGCTGGTCCGATAGAAAACGGTCACAGCCTTGACGAAATTTTTGCTTTTTAATGCTTTGTGGTCCTTGTTCGAATACCATCAGACGCTTTTTATTTCGTAAGTGTTCCAGGTTAAGTCTCTTCTTCAAGTCTGGGAATGTTTCACAGGCGACTTGCACGGAAGCATCCTTCTTTTCGATGGGCTCGGTGGTTTGAACACAGGTGTCGCACATTATTGGCTGGGCCTGTATGCCCTTATCTTCAAAGCTTACGTTGGGCAAGAACAGAGAGGGAATCGCATCTTTCTTCAACTTTTTGCAATTTGATTCAAATGTAAAATCCGTACTCTTGAAATGTTCTTCGCAAACAAAAAATCGTAACTTCATTTCGTTCAAATCTTCACGCCCCAGTCGTTTCAGCCATAACGACCGCCTGAGAACAATGAAAAAATATTTTTTACCAAATTATTTATGTTATGCTGCTGAACGTCTGCCATGAGTTTTACTTAGAGCCTGTTCATACAAGCGATTTCACGGCGAGGCGATCTCGCCGCGAAGCCCGCATGGAATTTGACTGACGGATGAGGCGTTTACCGGCCGCGATACCGCCCGCGAGTTCGCAGCGTGACCGCGGCGTTTATTTTATCGAGAAACCATCGTTGTGAAATCGCGGCGTCCACGCTGCGAGCACGACGACTGTAAACAGGCTCTTAGTCGCTGACGTCTGGTATTTGTTTTTTGTTTATGAAATTACCGTTTGTTATCCCACACAAGTAGCTGCTAGCGGCTGCGTAAATAAATACGCATGTGAGACCCTCGGAATTAAACTAAGTGCTGTAAGACGTGCCTAACTTTTATTGCTCTATTATTATTCAAATCAGCCTGCGCTATCCCACTTGTGGGAAAAGGCCAACTGCCAAAGTTAAAATGACAAGTCATTCAAAAGACACAGGTTTGACTTGTTATTTGGTTGTCTTGCGAGGGCTAAACTATGCGACTTGACAGATTTTTTAAAGTGTAACTTGAGAGTATTGTTATTGTAAAGCCATAATACTGCTTTACTCTGGTAAAATTGAGAATAGGTATTTTCTTCAACCCATTAAGATCGTGTCATGAATTACAGAAGTGACTTCATAAAAATGAGATTAAAAGAGATAATTAAGAATTGCAATTTGCCAACTTTCTTTCATCGCCGCTAGCTAATATTATTTAAGTTATAGTTCGATAAAGAATAAAATAGTGAGCTCAGCTAAATAAGATCTTTGTAATTCAGAACATGAAACATAACGAACAAAGGAAAAACAACAAAAAACATTATAGCATTGCTAAGAAATGGAGTAAACATACTGTTAGTTATTTGCACTGTGGTGGCATTACGAGTAGACTTCGCGGCTTCAGTTTGTCATTGTAAAATACCTTGGTACCTATCTACCTATTAAGCGTGTAGTGGATGCAGTCGCTTGGCGTAGTTGGTATAAGTATTGTATATTCTTCGTATAAAGTTAGTTATCCCCATGAATAAAATTATTTAACAAACCTCCATTGGTCGTCAGGCAACTCGAACAAGGTGCCCTCAGGGTTGTCCAGGTGGGCGATGCACCCGTAGACGTTGCAGTACTTGTAGCTTGTCTTTTCCATCGCTTCCGCCACCAAGTCAAAGGTCTCCTCAATAACGATGTCATCATCAGGTTCTTCCTTTATCATCTTTTTCTCGAAAAGATCGTGGATTGACAAGCAAGCACGGCTGTTGCGGGGCGCGGGGCGGTACCGACTGGGGCGTCATTCGCGCGTTGGTGAATGTGATCTGTGCGTGTGTGAGTCGCGTCACGCACACACGCGGGGAGTCTCGGTGAGCGCTCGTTCGGTCGGAGTAGATCCGAGCTCTTGCTTCGACTTTGTTCGTCGCTCGGGTTTTCTATTGTATTGACGCACCACACGGCCGTCTGAACGAGTGCGCGAACTGTTGGTTCACTCGGTAGTTAATGTATGTGTGTGGATAAGCGGCAACGTTTTATTCTATTTTCGTCCGTTTTATACCTACTTCGCGCGCTAGGACCGTGTTACGGGCGTGTTGTGATTTGATAAAACGATTGGGTACCTATACTGTGCCTATACACACTACACACTATTCTAGTCGTAATAGTAAACAATGTTGATGTTTTACTACGTTTTAAAATTACAACCTGGGTATTTTTTACAAAGTTTGGTACACCTTAAACACTCGAAAGAAACATTATTGCAAATATTTGACTTTCTAATAAGTAAAGATGAAACTAGGTTTTTAATAGTTTACTTATTTTATTTTAGCATTAGGTTAAGTTACCTAGCCTAATTAGGTTTAAGGTGTATGCCTAAATATTGGTGAGGCAAACCTGGCTGCCAGGTAAAATACCTACCTATACTAGAAAAAATCGGCCGGTCTGTTCATGGTCTCGGCACAGTGGTTAGTGCCGTCGCCATGTTTGCGAAAGACGCGGTTTCGATTCCCGCCTGAAACAAGACCGAATGTTTTTTTCTGGTTTTCCTATCTTTAGCAACATGAAAATGCATTATCCCCAATGCTAAAATAAAATAACGTGACCTATCTTCTTCTTTTTTTATATCAATGGTTTTAACATTGTTTTGTAGCATTTTTTTTGCTTTTATAAAACGTGAATGTATTTCACAGGAACGAGCGTAAAATCAAAGACGACGTGAAGATGGACGAAATGGAGACACTGGAGGAGGCGCCCCCCTCGGACCAGGAGTCTGAGCTGCTGGACTCGGCGCTGGGAGACCACGACCACTTGGAGCTGTTCTTCGCCAGCGTCTGCCAGAGCGCCAAGAGGTTCCCGAGGAGACTCCAGAACAACCTCAAAAGACAGGTCTTGGACTCCTTGTTGAGGATTGAAGAAGAATTCGGAGAATAGGTATCATAATAGTAATACATAATTTTGGGACACCTCACCAAGCTCAGACTAACTAAGTAGATTTGTATTATGGATGTCAGACTGATAAACATACATAAATACAATGATTACTCACTCCAATAACACCCAGACAACGAACAAATACAAGAATGTTTGTCCTAAGTGGGGATCGAACCCGCCACTCTTGAAACTTAACCACTGCGCTCAACGTGTCGTCTCAAGTCCACTTTGTCAGCTGTGGTCTGTTATCGATAAACTCAATATCGTAGGTACTATCGCGATAAATAAGAGCCTTCAGACAATAACAACACCCTGTATAGCTTGTGTGGTAGGGGCCGGCACGTTAAGCGTTACGTAGCAGTACGAAATATGTACTTGGCTGGCAATTTAGTAGTTTAAAACAGATAGTGTACAATCTGTTTTTGAATGATAAGGCTGAAAATAATTGAAATTACAGATTTGTATTAGCACAAAGAAAATAACTTCCCACTGTAAATATTATTTACGTATAAATTAAATCTAAGTGGATAACTTGTGTAGTGTGTAGTGACAGTTTAGTGTCTAGCAGGCCTAACATGTACACCTCGCCAACATTACGAGTACCTATGTCGGCTTTATCTCGCGCATACGAATCGCTCGAGAAAACGAGAAAACGCGTGACAATTTGTCGCGGTGCGCATCTCACTCCGGCTAGTATAGGATATAAAAATGAAGTGAGTTGCACAATCTAACTGCAACAAATATTTTATCGAAAGATACCAGGAAAAGTCTCTAGGTATTAGACGTGGCTGAAACCTGCCACCTCTCGCTATCCAGGCTACAGAGTGGGCCCCTCCCAAGCAGTTCCGACGACCTGGCAGACCAAGGCGCAGATGGCGTGACGAGCTGGACGCCTTTGCAGGGGACTGGCCTAAAAAGACCCGAAATATAGACTCGCGTGGAGGAGGGGAAGGGAGGCCTTTGCCCAGCAGTGGGATCCTCATGGCTGATTTAGATTAGATTAGATTAGTGTTACCAGAGACAAAATGGAGTTTCTATTTTTTTTCTGTAATATGGCAGCACTGTCGAGAAGCACTGTTCGCTCTCTCGAGCGAAAGAGGGGGAGACTGCTATTTTGTCGATGTTGCGCATGCTAGGCCCGCAGGCGACAGTTCTTCCAATCTAATCCTACACTGCAACCTGCCAAAATATTTCTAATGTACTTTTCTGTCAATTTATTTGATACTGGGTTGTTATTACATCACGACCACATCTACTGGTAGTACTAGCATAACTCATAATAAAGAATATGGTCCAGGAGACATGAGCAGAAGGCCAGTTGCGTTCACTAGCTGTTCACATAATATTTAAGGCGTAGAAACGCTTCGGAGGCAGAGATCGTACTATAAACAATTTTAAATACATACATTTTGTTAATAACTGTTAATGCTACCCGAATCACGCACTGCCATTCTTATTAGCAGTTATTTAAGGTATTGTTGAAAATTACATGCTACTTAAGTCTTGTAATTTTATTTTTTAGAAGAATTTTAGTGTAATAAGTGAATGATTTGGTAAGTTTTATTTTGAAATCTTTTATGTATATTTTGGTTGAGGCAACTTTATTGCTATTGTTTAATTTTACTTAGGTATTAATTATAATTTTATTTTGCTGGGCAAAGGTGTCGCCCAAGCCTTTCCATTATTAGGTATAAACTGTAATAAATATAAATATTATGTATAATTTTATTTGTTTACAATAAAGTTAAAATAATGGTGCTCATGAAACCTATCGCAAAATAGTACTTAAGAGTTAATTTTATTCCATTGTGGTGTCTCCGTCGATGTCTTGGTCAGGATATTGCGGAACAGTCCAAAAACATTACATACAGAAAGAAAACTATCATCCTTTTGCTCATTTAACATTAGCGCAAATAAAAGGTTAAGGATTCATTTATTGCGAAAGAAACTTAAAGTAAAGTAAAAAAATCATTTATTCATGTAAGCTTATTCACAAGCACTTATGACACGTCAAGACAGAAAATCAAAATGAACAAACTGACTCTACCACCGGTTCGGAAGTTGCTTCTATCGAGAAGATTCTTACTTACTTAACTTAACTTACTTTATTAGTACGCCAAATTTTGACACTAAGGATCTACTATTTTTGCTAGACGACTCTTGAGTGCGTTCGTTAGTTTTATGTAAATCTGTCAAGCCAACTCGAAAATCTAGTTTAGGTATTTTTGATTTGTTTGACGTATGAAACCTACCTACTACTGTAAATAAATAGTGTACTGCAAGACGTTGAAGCTTTTTTTATTATACTTATCCTTCTTTCTTACCCCAATTCTCTGCACTGCTAAAGAAGAAATAAAATATAATTGGATAGTAAAATGCTATTTCATTTTCAAATAAATTAACATTTCACAGGTAAGAAGAAATAAAACATATTTGGTAGTTAATTTTTATTTCCTGCAAAAAAATTCAAAATAATGTTTTTTCGTTGAACGTGGCCTCAGTATTATTTTTGCGATATATGAAATACACAAGGGGTTCTCCAATCAAAGCGGAAGTGTCCTCCGAGGGACCGTTTTATGGTCACCCTGATTTATGGTGTGTAATATTCTCAAAATTTGGTTATTGCATAAAGTTTGTGCATTTATTTTGTACATTATAAAGTTGGTCGCAGAAGGCCATTATTAAAGATTAAAATCAATGTTATGCTGATTATTTTGTATCCACTTCATAATGACGTCGGAGCCTTTAATAGGCTTTGTTTTTGTTTAAGTAAGTAGGTACTGTATAATCCAATAACAGGTTCGGACGCGGCGAACCGCGCTACATCAACTGTCAAACTGTCAAAGCCTGCCCCGGGCGGGAATCGAACCCGGCTGAAGTGCGGGTCAGGTCGAGACCTCGTGGGCCGCTGTCACACTCCTGTCATAATTACGGACGCATTAGAGGAAGGGTAAGAAGATAAAATGTTTATCGATGGTTTTACCACTTTTGATTTCTGTTAAATTACATACAATTTTCATACGATCATATTTTTTTATCTCACATTTACAAAGAAACTCAGATACATCTAAGTACCTTAGACCAATTAAGGCGGCCTTATTGTTAATAGCGACCGTTTCCAAGCAAAAAGGAAAAAATTGGCGAAATACATTGGAGATTTATTTGGTGAATGGAAATCCTACATTTGGTTGGCAAAACGCATTGTGAGTTTGGGTAGGAAGACGCACAGTGCCTGGTCTGGACTTTGAACCTAGGACGCCTGGATTTATAGCCGCCTACGCTTACCACTCTAAAAACATTTAAGTACTTCGGGTATTGTCCATATACTGTTAATAACAAAGGACTTATAATCTATTAGTAAACTAATACGAATTGACACTACAAAAATATGAAATTTTTGTGTCTTTAGTTAGTGGTTAGGTGCTCGCGCGTCCAGTGCTGCATAGTAGCACTGTCCTCATCCAGCCTATCCTCGACACTCTGTAGGAGGCTATTGGAGCTGCCCCGTACACGGTGGATCAAGGACGCTATACGTTTTCTCAAGATAGTCGCAAAGCTATCGACTCCAGCTTCCGCAAGCATTCCTGAAGCACTGCAGTGTCGTCGCAGCCCCATCAGCATCCTAATTTGCGTCATTATATTGAGTGCGCAGGGCCCTGTATGCTCTTTGGGTGTAACTTGTCCACAGGCTGCACGTGTACAGAGAGTTACAAGTCTTTAAAAGCATAATCTTCACCTGTTTAGTACAGCGTGCAAACATAATATTAGCCCTTACACACAACGCCCTGCGCTAACGCTCCAAGTCCAGGTCATCCCTGAGCAACTCGGTGACCTAATAATATCGATAGAACTGTGATATGATTCTGAGTAATGTTTTTTAATAATAACGCGAATACTATACCTACATCAAAATAAGCATCTATACGGATTCAATCGCGGTCTTATATTTTCATTCATAAGATTTTAAGTTTGATTTAAAGTTTTATTTAATTAATTCCCATCCCAATTCTAGGAGGTGTATTCGTGAGGCACAATCATGGGGTCGGAGTGTCCGTCGTTCACACGCAGGCATGTCATAATAACTCGGAGGGGGGCACAATTACCCATTGTTTGCTATGGACGAGTGGAGTAACGGAGATTGACAGATTTCATTTATATAAAAAAATCCTCCCCGTCGATTCCGACTACAGTGGCTAATCTCAACGAGATTAACCAGGTACGCAGAAGATTTTATAGTTCACAAGTGCGTGCGCAGTACCCAGGTGCAATCACCTTTCTACGACCCGATGGGACGACAGATCGACACGATAGTCCAGTCATTTAAGCCTAAATTAGGTAAGAATCTCGGAATTCGAGATACCCAGCTGTAAGTCTGTAAATACTTGTATATTGACACCCTAAAAGTTGTGTCAAAACCTACATATGGTAGGGTGTACGCAACTATTAAATTTCAAGGTCAAATGTCACAAAAATGGATTTTTTGTAAATATCTCATTTCCTATGGTTTTTTTGCTATTTGTATGTATCATCAATATTGTAGAATACAAAATTCTCTACAAATTTCGTTTCAAAATTTTTGAAACGAAACCATATGTAGGTTTTGAGACAACTTTTAGGGTGTCAATATACAAGTATTTACAGACTTACAGCTGGGTATCTCGAATTCCGAGGTGAACTTACTATAATGACTGGACTACGACCGGGGAAAGGTGAGTGGCAGAACAGTACTCTTTACATGCCCATCCGACATCAAGGATCATCTTACTTTTCGGACACGGCGTGATCAGCCTCCACTGTCACATTATAAACCATCCAGTAGAACATCTACATACAAACGCGCCACTCTCGGTTTGAATGTGTGCGTGCGCGTCGCGCGCCGCGTCGCGATATCACGCACACGCGATTTAACGCACACGCTAGCAAAAAATAGGGAGGCGGCAGTACGGACGGGCTGTGCCGCGTGTTTGTGTCCACGCTAGGCTAATAACTCGGCGGGCGGCCTTAGATAGCCTACTGATTGTTTTTTACTGTGCCACTGTCCTAGTCGACTCGAACCACGACACAAATATGAACGTAATTAAAAGTAATTTAAAATATCATCATTATCATCATTTCAGCTGAACGACGCTCACTGCTGGGCATAGGATCTCCACAACGATCGGTCCTGCGCTGTCCGCATCAGCGGTTTCCCGCGACCAGATCGTCTGAAGAATCGTCGTCGATCGATAAGAGAATAAAAAACTTTTTTTTTTTATAATTCAGCGTTTAATAGTGCAGTGGTGGTAATGAAGACTTAGTTTGTTGAGTTAGTGGCCTTGTTGGTTGTGTTAGTGGCAATAGTGGCAAGCCTGGTTGAAGCGTAAATTCCAACCAAGTATTCCGAAATGTAAGTGTAGTCTAGGTTCTTCTTCAGGAAATAATTGTAGTAGATCAGATGGGTGTAGACACGGTTTTTGGGCGACTTGTGCTTGTCTTCTAAGGTTCTGTTAATCCGCGAGAGCATGATCACCATATCGCTATGGACCGTGGTGAGGGAGCTGTATATGTACCCCACCCGGTAACTAAAGGAAACAGAAATAACGTAGGGTTATACTAGAGCAAAACTTGCCGTTACTTTATTCATCACTCCACCTGAAACACTTCAAAATTTGTGATTTGTCAAATAAATAAAAAAAAATACTCAAGTTTAGAGCTATAACTCAACAATACTACCATCAGTACCATCCTTGGTTCAATTATTATGGTCATGGTTCAGCCAGATTGACCGAATTATCTTATCTTTTTGACCTACCTATTATAGTAGTTTGAAACCATTTTTTGGCATCATGGCAAATTGTCAGTTTTTGAAAGAGGTTTGAGCGAAAAAGGTAACTTTTATTTCTTATTCGTCTTCAAAAATGTAATGTTCAGTTTGTATTTCTAAAACTAAAGCTTTATTTTTGTTTCGACAAGGTTTTAGGGAGGTATTTAGCCATTATGAAAAAAATAAGATTTAAGTATCTCAACAACTCATGTTTCTGTCAGCAATATTGTCTAGTGAGTCAAAAAAGTTAGTCAAAGAAAAAAAACACGAAAACTACGAAAAATCGCGAAGCATACATCGGTGTGATTCAGGTACCCCTGGTGATGCACTACCTCTTAGTTTCGGCTTGACACTACTTTTTGGGACACTGTATAAAAAGGCAGGCAAATGGATTCTTACATAAAATTTTTATTATCCCACCACTAACCATGAAAGTAAAAAAAACACTAGTGTTGAGTGTAAACTCATTTCATAAAAGAATTCACCTGACGTCATTAGCATATTTGCTGAGGGCATTTTCCATCTGTTCTATCCGGACCTGCGAGTCATATATCATTTGCTGCATCAGGTCTATGGTCCTCTGCTTCATCTCCTTGTCTGGAGGCACCTTCGGGAAGTGGCTCTTCCTGCGGGTCTCCATTCTAAGAGCGTCGATTAATTCTAACTGTTCAAAATGGGGGTAGAAGAGAAAATAATTAACGAAATGCCTAGCGAGTTTAATAGATCAAACGCATTGAATCCATACATTTCGATTATTGGTTTCTACCTATTACTAAGAAATGTACCTATTACTATTGGCTCCACAAAAAATCGCTTATGTTTAACTATGTTAAACTGATCACCTGATTGAGAAAAATAGCACAGGCAAAAATATTAAATGATATTTGGTCATAATATTCATTAGACATGAAGTATCAACTAATCAACGATTTATTTTTTTATTTGAATATTTTAGGGGTCACCGTCGTTGTCATACAAGTGAGTTTGACAGACAAGTGATGTTTACTAAGTAGTGACGTCACAGCGGACGCTATGGGACCGAGCTTTATTCGCGCGCTGTTGATAAATACTAGAATAATGTTCTCAAAATTTGTTAAACCGACCTTTGAAACTGAAATCAGCTTTTTCCGTATACAATACATGTGAGCCTTTATCAAAATGTCGTCCACTTTTCCAACAGTACTGAGACGTTTTAAGCTATCGATAATAATAAGTCATTTTTCAAGGGAATAACTCAATAGTTTGGCAACACCAGTTCAGAGTCCCAAAACAGTACCTGGTCTATGGTGTGCATGAAGGTGTCTGCGTAGTTAGGGTCTGAAGTCAGTGGTGGCAAACGCACGTCCTGAATCCTATGGCGCAAGATCTCCGTGACCCTCTTGTCCTCGCCCAAGAACTCCTTATCTTTAAGCTGGATGAAGGACTCACCCGAGGCTACACTGAAACCTTGCATGTGAAACTTATTTCTTAGTTTTTTTTATTCAAATGAGTTTGCGTTGGATATCAGTCTCGCCAGGTGGTAAGCGATGACGAGGCCGATAGCGGAACACGCTTACCCGGAAAATAACTATTCACCTTTGGCTTGCGACACCCAAGGTAGCAATAACTATAAACGCAGACGCAGGGAGAGCGATCCAACTCCCCAGCGATACGGCCCAGAAAGGAAGTAGCAAACCGTTCAGTACGGACCGCTGGAAAGTCGACCAGATGAGGGTGTAAAAGGCCTTCCAAGCGTCTAGCTCTAATCATTGTCGTGTTAATTTTGATGAGTCAATTAAAAAATATAGTTTATTATGATTTTGTATGGTTTACTCACACAGCGCAACTAACCACGCCATGATGTTTCAGCTAACTATAATGCAACATTTTCATCAAACTGTTAATCGATATGCTGTTTATAGTATTTGTACAGTTGTTAATAATTCATTATTTTTTATTATTCAGCATTATCACAAATACCTTTAATTACAGTTTGTAGGTAGGATAAAGGTAATATTCAAATGTTGTAGATTCCTATTTTAAGAAAATACCTTAGAAAATGAGGCTTACAGCTGTATTTCTACTACTGCGAAATGGAAAATATGGTCCTAATATACACTCTCCTCAAGTTGAAAATTCAACTTTGAGCAAAGAAGTTTAGGTTTTCACATATCTTGATAGATAAGGATGGAATCGTGGGTAGGAATGGCATCAAAACGCAAAAAAAATGCTAAAATTACTGCATCATTGTACGTAGTAGTGAAGTATTATTGTAGTTTCAGTAAAATCTATTTATCAGTTTTTACGTGAAAACGCAACACATTCGTCTATCCACATACAAAACACACATACAAAACTTTGATCGAACAAAATCGAAATAATAGCCTGAATAAATTCAGAATTTAGTTATATTTCTAGTTTGCAATACAGTACAAAAGTGATTAAGTCACACAGCACTTCTATACCTATTATGATTGTTTACAATAGAGCTTCATGCCTTCAATAGTGGCAGCCCGTGACATCGAAGAAGTTCTCATCTTCTAGATTATTCTAATTTTATGAATTTAAATTGCAAATCTTGGTCTGAGGCGTAATTTTTGAAGGATCTGTTAGACTCTTTAAGAATTTCCGAAAGACGTAATCTGTAGAAAAGTTTTATCAAATAAGTAGTAGGAAAACATTTGCAGGGTTGTTCAAAGGCGCTTATAAGGTGCTCAGCGTTGGCTGACAAAGTCTCAAGAAGGGGCTGTTTGTTCACTAAGCCTTCAGCAAACTGCAATCTTATGTTATTCTCTAAGAGCTGGATGAAATGTATTAAACTATTGCTCGGTATAGTTATTCGTGGATATTTTGCATTTAAATCTGCATCTATTTCAAACACAGCACTAGACAGTGAAAATAATTCTTCATGAAAAATCGGTTTCACTTGCGGAATGCTGCAAATCGCATGCTTCTTCCAACATTTTTCCATAAGATATTTGGATACGAAAATTAACTGGTGCTCGGCCGGTAGCTTGAAGTCCTCATACTCAGATTTTTTGACGAACAAATTTAATTCTGCTACTTGGAACTTTCCTCCCGACAACCGCTCATAAGCTGCACTTGAAACGAGTTTTTTTTTAAAGTATTCTTCAAACATATCGCTCACTGCCTGTGGACATTTTTTTTGCTTGCCGGTTTTCATTACATTCCGATACAACATTTTGCGATGCGCTGCTATTAGTCTCCATGCTGTTATATCACGCATTTTGCTTCTTTCCCGAATCCTTTGTAAGAACTTCTCTAGAATGTCGAGCCTTATATTCTTTGTACACAAATTAGGTAAATCTTCCATCAATAAATCTTCGTACAGCAAAACTTCTGCTCTTATGGCTATTTGGATTTCTTTGAAAATATTCACGTTTTGAGTTATATCTACGCCGTTCCTAAACAGTTTTACCCCTCGGAAGAAACTCAGGGCATCTATCACGAATTTACTTTGAAAGTCACTACCGCATAGCGGTTTCTGGTACTCGCAATTATTTTTGGCTTTTGAAGAGTTCATGAACTTGTACAGTCGACTCATCATAGTTAAAAACTTAACTGTACCCTTCGCTGATTCATCCATTTGCCCAAAATCGATGTGTGCAGATATTCCGGCCGCAACGCGTGCACTCAGCATGTCTTTAGCCAAACCAGCGTCAATTTTACCGCCTTTGGGCTTAACATGTTTTTTAGTTAATTCAGGCGCAAGTCTTAGTTGTTTCTTACTGTCACTTTTGTAAAAATTTACTATGTCCTGCCATTTGGCAACAGAGCTTTCGAACCGAATTTCATGATCCACTAAATAGTTGAGAACCTGTATTACCAAATATGTTGGATCGTAAACATGGTATATAGACCGCGCCTCGGAATAAAACGGTTTCTCTACACACAAAGTGTGCTGATCAGCTATCAATTCGTTGGAGCTCATGTTTGAAACGCAAGCTCGGATTTTGAGTCCAGCGTAAATGAGTTTCTCTAGGACCGACGCGACCCATTTGGAAATTATGGTATTGTCCTTTCTGTGGAAAAGTCCATAGTCAATAGGGAGTACCCATTGCTCGTAAAGTCCGCGAGCCATCACGACAACAGCACGACGCGCTATCTGCGGGTCTCCATCTCCTTTTCTGTTGCTAAATCCATAGATTTTGTCTTCGCCCACGTTATAGTATAGATGTGGCTTCAACTCGACTTCGCTGACTAACACTGAACAGTTTTTCTCTAAATCAGTCATACCTTCGATCTTAGGATAGAGTGCCGCAAATAAAGGCCTCCGGTCTTGTGCAGCCGACGATAAACAATTCTGCAGAAGCCCCTTCACGTTTGGAAGGTTGTAATATTTTTGTAACGCCAAGTAGTTTTCTGGGTTTTTGTGGTAAAACTTCAAACAAAAGAACTTGAATTCATTTGAGTACTTATCCTTTCGGAATTGGGTCTTAAACGCTGCCTGAAGTTTCACGAGGTCGGACAAGTCTTTTTGAAGGAATGTGTCACAAAGCTTTTCAAATTCCTCCAATCTTTCGATGCGTTGCTGTCGCATCGTGGCCTTCTTCTCATTAACTTCCTCGCTGAAATAATACGGTACAGTGTGAGTAGGGGGGAATGTGAACGAGAGTGTAAAAGCAAATTTAGCTACTACTCTCTTCATGTCATGCAGATTTTTTTTCAAGCTTTAAAATGACTACACAGCAAACTTTCCAAAGTCAATCAAAGAAGCTGTCCTGTCATACAGGTGCGCTCGCAATATATCTGTTAGTACTGTACTGTTCAGTACACTTTTCTATGCTTTAAGATCAGTCATCTATACTCGCAAGGACTTAACTCTGAGTGACGTTTGATAATTGGTAATAAGCACCTGGGCTTCTCGCCATACGAAACAAAACGCCGCCAATCGCATAATTCCTGCAGTTCACATACATTTTACATGGACTCGCTGCACACCGTGACACCGGTGGCTGCCACACTCTACAAGCTATAGGAATATGCCAGCGGCGGCGTTTTGTAGCCCTTGTGCGAGGACGCTAAAAAAATACTTGTGTTTAGTTCATTCCATCACTTTTATGACATAAATTAATTACCCAGGTATGGACCACGGTGTTACATATTGAGTGCCCTTGTTGGCCGTCAGGTTCGATGAGGTCCGGAAGACAGGCAATTCTATGATTTGAGAGGGCTGCAGCAGGTTCCTAGGCGCAGGCAGTTTCAGACAGGGCAGCACGTTCGTTTTGCTGATCACCTCGCCGTTAATGTCTTGAGGGTTGAAGTGTGATTCGCAGACGTACATCTTGCGCTTTCTTTGGGACGTGCGTTCGTGGTGTCCGATGAGATTCAGCCATTCCCTGCATCTGTTGACAGTAAATGAAATTAAATGGTAACATTATAATAATAAACAACCTTGTTGCATTTTCCATTAAAATGATCCTGGATATGATGAGGAGATTTTTGCCGGACATACATCTCAGTAAACTCTATAAGAAGAAACACAACGCTAAATGTCGGCGCTGATACAAGCTAGGCCTAATTAGTACATTCATTGAATTCCAATTTATTATTAATTTCTGGCAACAAGGCTTATACAATAAGGTGGGTAGGATATATCTATTGCATCAACGAACGTTTGCGCTGGTGTGGAAATCGAACCCGTGTTAGTTTGCGTCACGCTCGACCGGCCCTCGTCGTGACCACTGAGCTAAACTGCCCAACAGCAGAGGTAGGCGTTTAGTAAATTTGAAGATTTTCTTTTTTGGGCAAGTCTGTAAAAATGAAGTTGGGTTCGTAATAAATTCCAACATAACATTTTGTAAACAACATAGTTATAATGTATGTTATAATCCTACCCAATTGCTAATGCCCTGGAAGCTTGTCAAACTAAAAACCATGTGTTCTCAAAACTTAACAGTTCGCAAAAAAACGAACGATACCTAGGTATTTAAATTATTTAGGTAATTTTTGGAATTATTTTGATGGAAGATTTTAAGCTGTCAAATTATGTGTTTCTTCATGGTTCTTAACAAATATTTATAACTGTAAGTGAACAATTTGGAACATAAGGTTAAAATGAAAATTCTATCGTTTCAGAAGATTTAAAAAAGTTAAAGCATGACTACTACAATAACGAATGACAACAAAACTTATAAACTTAGTAACAAATAAAAAAAAATTACGAAATACAATACCTAATAATAAAAAAGTGCTTGGTCACAATTCGACTTTGCGTTTTTGACAGCTTATGTTGCAAACGGTACTGAGCGTTTAAATGTCAAAACATACGTCACAAAAATAGCGGCCAGGCGCATTAGCAAGTGGCGTGGATTATATCGCGAAACAGTTTGAAAACCAATATGATACAGTAACATGATAAAGAAATACGGAACCCTAAAAACGCGCATCTCTGTCTGTCGGTAGGTGACGTCACAAACAAAAAACACATAAACAGTGCAAGTGCGAGAGAGAACAGGATGTGCGCTGTCTCATTTGCACGTTTTATTGCACTGCCTGCCGCTAGTCTTTGGTTTTGTATAGACTACTGCGACCATCCTTTAATAATAAGGTCAGAATAACAAAATATTAAACTACAAAATATGATAAAAGTTGTAAGTAGGTATGAACATTAGAAAAACGGGTTGTTTGAACAGTTTCAAATAGCTATTTATGATCAAAATTAAAACCCCCTTTCATGAAAAACTTATACAGCTCTTTAACAACAGTTTGACTTTTGTATCGCTTTGTCTCTTTCATTCTTGTTGCTGCCGCCATTTGCTAGTGAGTGACACAACACGTCAATTGCATAAACTATGCCTTAGCGTTGCGTTCGTTTTTATGAATAAGGGGGAAAGACGATAATCGGCACTCGCCGTGTAGTGTGGCCGTTCAAAATCAGGTCCAATGAACCTGTTTTACAAGCCAAAAGGACAGCTATCCGTTTACGTGCACGTCATTGTCATGTTCCAGTTACCGAATTCGCGAAGTAATAATGTAACGTATTTTTTTCTTTTAGTTTATCCAAATATTTTCGTATTTAAAACGACAAAATTTAATAAGATTAACTTACAATTCCGGTTCACTTGGTACTTCGATAAACTTCAGATTTGGGTTAGAGCTAGACGTCTTCCGACAGGACATTACTGCGCAAATTAATCGCATCTTGTTAGTGTTATTCTTCAAATTATTCTTTCGCTGAGAATTGGCGTGCAGTCTCCTTAGTAAATACAAACGCGACCTCCCCGCGCGCCGGCCGCGCGCTCACTGTCCGACGTCTGTGTGTGTCTGTCTGTCTCCCTTCCCCCCGCGCACCCGGCCCTCGTGCGAGACCTCACCGTTAGTCCGACAAGTTACTGTGCGACCCTAGTGCGGGGAAATCATTGATGTAAACAAAAAGAGGAAGATTCGGCACCCGCGTACCTGAAGTGGTCACACAAAAGAAGCTCAAATGGACCTACTTCCAAGCCAATATGACAGCGACTTGTTTACGAACACGACATTCATACGTCAACAGCCTGTCATGCTATGTGCTAGTTTTGTAATTCGCAAGTATCTTTGAACGTAACGTATCTTCCTCTTTTTGTGTTTATCAATGGGGAGATCCGCATACGAGAGTACAAATCCACCTAGGTATTACTTCGGTGTAGATAACACGGTGTTTCTAGAAACTTACAAGCTAAAAACGACGAGAGTACTAGGCCTCTAGTAAAAAGTATAAATAATTTTACGTCTGTTCTCTTGATTTAATTAAAAAAATAAAACAACGTAAAGGGCTTATCCCAATCTTAATTTTCAGATTGTAATTTAGATCACAGAGATCACACTGTATTATAGAATTAACTGCCAAAATCTTCTTTCAGGTAGTATCTTCAAATCTATTTACACCCGAAAATACTTCCTGTGTTGAAGAGTATTACGTCTTATCTTAGTAATGTTGTTATCCGTAGTCCATCCTTATCTGTTTGTAGGTACACATTTTTTATTTTGTTTTTTAGTTTCAGTGAAAGTACATTTAGTTATCAATTATCACCTTTAGTAATTTAGCTTGCTGATAACCTACATCATCAGTGGTCGGAATGTTTCGAGTAAAACCGCGTTATTGAACGATTTTGTAAGTTCCTTTATTTTCGAGTTTGTAGGTGTACTAAGATATTGCTCGTTCAGCGAGTATTTATGAACTCAAGTAAGTATATAAATCAACAAAATAATACTTTTACAGACACCATCCACCTTGATAAATCAAAATAAAATAAACTTAAGCAAAAGACTGTAAAATAACATTAAATTCTCTGACTTACCCCCTTATTCATAAAAACTTAAACAGCTCTTATAGAACACGATAACTTTTGTATCGCTTTGTCACTGTCATTCTTGTTGCTGCCGCCATTTGCGAGTAAGTGACAGAACACGTCAGTAGCCTAAACAATGCGTTAGCGTTGCGTTCGTTTTTATGAATAAGGGGGTTAAATCTTTAGATACCTTCCGCTATTAAGCAGTAGGTTGACGGTTAAAAAGGTTGACGTCGCTAGATGTCAGTCGTTACGAAAGAAAGAAAAGAAAGAAAGAAAATTTATTCGACTGTAAGTAATACATACAAATTCACAAATTACGCCTAGTCGGAAGCCTTACAGCGGCTTGATCATGGCTGACCAACCATTGGCACTGAGCCCGCGTGTTGGAGTATGGCTCGCGCCACCTTATAGACTGAGGTGAGGCCTGTGCTCGGCGGTGGGACATCTGCTAGGCCTAATAGGTTTAAGGTTTATGTATGCCTTCCTAGCCTGCCTAGAACTTAAATTAAGGCTCGGTTTTGTACCGCAACTTCAACGTTTCTACTACCTATAACTTTTAAAAAGCCCACATTTCACTTAACAATTTATGTCGTCAGTTCAGTATTCTTCATGTCGGTGTATTCTTCATTAAAAATTCAAACCCCCCGTGGAATAGTAAGAAAATTGCTAGTTAGTTAGCTTCGCAACACCTTATTTTGCAGCTTACTTTTTAGTGAAGGTAAACACAAACAAATGTGGACCTCTGAACGTTCCGTTCCCTGGGAAACTAATCTGAGAAATTCATTTTGACACCTGCCAGTGTCATTGGAGATTGTACTTCAATCCAAAAGAAATACTATTTCATGAGCTGTGGCTTGATTTGAGCCTGACAGAACACTTGAGCCCTTTAAGCATTGCATAAAGTTGAATTCCTAATCACACTGTCTGTATCTGTCAAAATTTATTTCGTAGATCAGTTGGATAGTCATGGGCTTTTGTTTGTTCAACATCCTTCAAAGAAGTATCGCAGAAACTGCCAGATACCTATTAGAAGATGAGAGCACGAAGCGCTTTGCTTCTACCTTCATCATGCGTACCGCTAAGGAGAGGAAAGCCTTCAGTGTTTCCCGAAGAGTACAATTTAGGAGTCTTCAAGCGAAGAGTGAATAGGTTTTTTCTAGACAAGCATGCTCCATCGTAGACTGCATCGTCGCTTTCCCTCAGGTGAGATTGCGGTCAAATGCTGGTCTATCCAAATGAAAAAAAAGAGCAGTACATTCACGAACCCCTGACTATGGCTACACTAATACCAGCTTGTGCTTGAAGTGTAACTGCCGCACTCAGAGACATCAATTAACGTTAATGACGTCTCTGAGTGCGGCAGTAAGACTAAGTAGTGTTGCATCTCGGAGCAAAAACTCGTTGGTAGTTCCATTAATTCTTGAAGCCTAGTATCAAACTACTAGGCTACTACTACCAACGAGGTTTTGCCCTGTTTTTGCACGAAGTACTCGTATCCAAAAATGTCTTCCAACGAATAAATCCCTGTTCCTTGGTATCGATCAGCTCCGACCTTGGCAGTGAGCGAGGACGGCTATTTATACCGAGGGGTGTGCGGGGCTGAAGGGGTGCAGGGCGGAGGGGACTGACAGGGTTGCCAGTTGCTACGATACCAATTTAAAACTAATCTAGGCTTAGGAGATTATCTTTGTATTTAATTTCAGTGGTTGACATTGCTTTTTCACACACTGATGGCCTCATGTGGAAGCTGAAGACATGTATGACAAATCGAATGAGAAATAAGGAGATCCGTAGGAGAACTTTGGTCGCGTATATAGCGTAGCCCAGTCGACATGTAGCACGAAGAACTGATGCCCGTTTTGTCTGAAAAGGTCTCAAACTCGAGACCATGCGCAAGGTAGAAGGGTGACCTGAAAAAGATCGCAGGGTTTCGGTGAATGCAAGTCGACTCTAGAAATCAAAAAGGGACTGATGAAGGGAAATCGATGATGATAATAACATAATTGAATAAAGTTTATGTTCAAACTTCCCACAGACTTCAGCAACCCTATCTAAACCGAGGGGTTGAAAGAGTGTGAGAGCCACCCCCTCCTCCCATTCACATCACCAGTTGCTAACTGGTACTGTATAAGTGTGCCTAGGACCTGCTGTATCTGTCATAGATCGCTGTTTTTTCGATTTTCCTGTATCTATTTTAAGATAAGATAAATATCCTTACTTTGCACAAAAATACTTACGACAACGCAAGCCTTCTAGATGAGATTGACCAGCTCAGTATTTACTGTATTACTGTAATTGTCAATCCCAAATCTGGACATCACGGCTGCTTCCTATCAATAACAAGACAAAATTTCTAAAATTTTGGGGATCTCATCGCCACAAAGCGATCTCTTCCAGGCGAGTTTTTACGTTAGGGGTTATTTGACATGTCACCCAAAGGCCTAAATTATTTTTCTGATAGTGTGGTTAACTGGTAGATAATGGTTTTTAGCACAAACGCCTCCATCTATACTTTTGATAACATACTCGTAACATAACTAACTCACGACCATATTCTGAACGGGGTTGTCAGAAGCAGACTGATTGCTGTCCTCATGGTGAAAGGAAAATTCAGAAGCCCACATTATACTTACACGCTTACTTATATAATTGTTTGTGAAGTACCTACAAACATAACTACAGTACTAATCAGAGATCAAGGCTCATTCTACAAACATTTATGCAAGATGCAAAACGCATACAATTAATTTGGGCGGCGATTCAATTTCGTTGGTATAATTGCAATGCCAAAAAGACGCTAACTTTCTAAATTTAAAGCCATTATGGTAATGTTAAAATACATTTGTAAATCATACTTATAGGAAGAGGGCAACTAGGTAATAAAGGATTTCATAGCAAAAAGAGATGTCGTAAAGTAAATACGCCGAGTCGGAAATGGGATGGGTGACCACCACGACCGAAATTTGAAGAGGCACGTTAAGCAGTTGGTCCTGGTTGACATCGCTAGATGTCAGTCGTTAAGCCTAGTCAGAAGCCTTAGGGCGGCTTGATAACATCTGATATTAAGGTTGCTCACTAATTTTACACCCCTCCAACAATCCGCACAGAGCCCGCGTGTTGGAGAGTATAGCACGTTCTACCTCATAGTTGAGGTGAGGCTTGTGGCCAGCAGTGGGACGTATATAGGCTGTTTATGTTATGTAGGTATGTAAGAGATTCCGGTCAACTTGTGGACTAAATGGTCTCCACCGAACCAATACTGACGTCCCCCACGACGTAATGGTTGACCAGATGCCTCTGAACCAGATTTTCCTATGAAGGCCCAAAATATACGTGCTTGGAAGAGGAAGGCCTTCGTCCAGTAGTGGGATCCCAACGGCTAATTAAGATAAGTTAAGAAGCTAAGCTTCTTAACCAATTGTTTATCTCGTTTCCCGAGTCGTCTCGACTCGACTATACTTACCGTACCTACTGCATTTGTATTTTGTTATCATCATACAATTTACAAACTACTAAGACTAAAAAACCCAGAAACACAGCGGTAGGCTCATCCCTTAACTCATTGGGTTCAAATTCGCTTGGTGAAGTTTTGACCTCTGAATGTCCCGTCATTCACAACGACAACAGATAGCCTCCCTCAAAACTAACTTATTTGGGATGTATTCATAAGATACCTATGTTATTTCTGTACTCCTAATTAAATGAACCAGGTTGCGATCGATAGGAGCCACAGAAACAGCTGATTGGTTGCTATCCAGACCAGTCGCTCGACGGATCGCCCGATCGGTCGCACTTTTGTCGGCAACTATTGCGCATGTCCCTGTATCGACTCCCCGCGAGAAACCATCCGCCAGACAAGATTCAGCCATAACTTCAACAGGCATAGTGTGTTTTTCTTCGCAGATGCTTCGTAATCCTTCTTTACAGGGTAAATGTACTAAAAGTACTAACTTTCAGAGCGATTATGAGCTTTACAGTAACCGAATAGAGTCGTAAGGTGTACTGAGCTAAGTGCGAGGTGCCTTGGGTAATTAATATCATCGCTGTTACGAACATAATCCCGCTTTAGTTATCGCGGGGCTGATGATAAACCGCGTCTAAATTCGGATGACAGGACTCATTATGAAACTCTGACGAAATCCGAACTAAACTACTTTTCCAACTTTGGGAAACTAATCTGAAAGTTATCATTGGGAGCATGTGTAATCCTGGCGATGGAAAACGCCTGGGAAAGTACAAAACCTCAACTAAGTTGTATTAAAACAGAATTTGTTTAGTTAGACAGTTCAAATAACCAACAACCAATTACCTACACAAACATTGCGTTTTTTTGAAAATGTATTGGAAATGTTAGGGCCAGTGTGATGATCATGGATCATTTAATTATTGCAGTTTTTTCATCTTGAAGCATAAGAAAGAAAATCCTAAGATAAGACAAGGCGAAGATATTCACGAGATAAGGATAAGGCGAGAATACTTGAAATTACATTTTTTGAATATTTGCCACGGCCTAAGCTTCTCAAGTATAGGCTTTATTCTAAACTAGCGACTATGTTAATAAACATTCCATCCTTTCTCTTCAATCACTCTATCTATAAAAAAACCGCATCAAAATCCTTTGCATAGTTTTAAAGATTTAAGCATACATAGGAACAAGAAATCGATTTTCTTTTAAACCATGTAGTGAAGCGTCTATTGAGAAACAAAAAATAACAAGAAGTAATAAGTATTCGAATGTTCATAAAGAGTGAACGTGTAATTATAAACAGACACGACATTGTCGCTCGACAACTGGTCAGCGGACAGTTTGACAGGCGCTGACAGATGACAGATGACAGCCGGCCGGCGCGCGCGCAGCATTGAAAGCTGAAACTGATGCTCAGTAATTGCATGACGCGGGTATAGTATCAGTTTCAATGGGAATCTGTTGCTAGCTAAGAATATTAATAACCAGCGCTATTAAAACATAGAATTTGGTATTAGACAAACAAAATTAAAATAGGACTTTTCATCTTAAGTATAGTTCTCTTTACCCTTGGGTTGTGAAAAGGTATCACAATCACCTATAGACATTTCTATCTGTTTCTGAACAAACTGATTACAACATATTAACAGCTTACTATTAATAGTTACACATGGTTTTCACCATATATGGTTCAAACGATTCACAAAAAGAATATAAAAAAATCTATTTGTTACCCTACACATACAAAAATTGTTACCCTACACAGTACGCTTTATTAAACATATAATCTGTAGTTTTACCAAAAAGGTCCCCCACTCGCCGTTGACAACAAACATGATATGCAAAAACAACAGCTGTTCATAAATTAATTAAACAGTCCGAATCTACGTATGTGCAGATACGAAAACAGATGATGCAATCTCAGCCCTTAACTATAACAACACTATAACTCACAGCAGAGATTTATAAGATGCATGGCCGGGGAATGCCAAATGGATACAACGCGCACTAGCCGGGCGATGTGGGTATTACCCGGAAGAGGAATATTTTTGACCATGCAAAATGACATTGTGGAAACAAATGCTCGTTTCTTTATGGCCCTAAAACTGTTTGTTGGATTAAAATGAATGGCCCGGTATACTGTCTATTGGAGCCTAAAACACCTTGAGTGAAAAATTATGATGAAAAGTAGCTGACACAAGGATAGTGCGGGGGTACCGGGTAGTTGTTATATGGTGGAAAGTGAATAACTAGCCGCAAAAGGGCATCATTTAAGAAATTACTACCTGACAGCCAAAAAGTCCTAAGGACCATTTTTGTCATACGAATGATGTAGTTAAACTATGTAGCCTGTAAGTAATATGCGTAGAACACTTTCTGCCTATCCAATTACTAATGCAATTAATTCATGAAAAGTGAAAATGTTTTCTGTATTTCCTATCTTATTGAAAATGACATTAATGAATAAATCATTACTTACTTACAATCTTCCTGCAAACCTAACCTACCTTTGTTGTTGTAGAGTAAATAATGGCTTACTCAAATTAGTAAGTCTTCCGAATACCTCCCTCATCCATTCCTGAACCTGCACACTTCGCATGCTAATCCGGCTTCAGCACTGCTAAACGCACTTCTCCGGGCAAAACCCGAACTAACCGACGGATTCACCCGGTGGCTGCGCGCGGTGATAAATTACGATTTAAATTAATTTAGCTACTGCGGTCCGGACTTCCGGTAGCTAGTGTGGCCAGGTGTCCCAATTTGCACGGGATGTCCCGATTTCTGGGGATCTGAAACTAGTTTAATTTTGTATGAGAGCAAAACGCCAGACGTTTTGAATTTTTGGTAACTGCTAATAATGAAAAACACTTTCTGACCAATAAAAGTGTGATAATTGTCAAACACATGACTTCTTGCTTTACCTAATTTAGAAAACAGATTCCTTACATTTCTTTTAAATATATTAACACAAAATAAGATGATAATAATACTGCTAAAGAGAGGAAGGAGATAGAAAGCTAAAACAAATGTGTTATTTATAAAAAAGAGTACTAAAGAGCCAAAATTGTGGCTACTCACAATATTAATAACGCATGGATATTGGATTTATCTGCATAGCGCCGATTTCAGTGGGACCATGTACCGTACACAGTAGTTATTATATATTTACTTCATTGCAAGCCGACCCGAGACACATTGACCCTGGCAGACCTACGAAGTATACAGTTTTTACAATAAAAATAAAACGAAATGCATATTAAACTCCAATTTGTTGCAAGACTTAAATAACTTTACTGCTGACGAGCTAAAATAAAGCTAAAGAATTTTCACAGATCGTTTGAAACTTGGAACCCGAAATGTACATTTCTCAGAAGATGTTAGTTACACACCAATTTGTGGCTCACAAATAATGCCGTAGTTCCCGAAATAACTCAAAGCTTCGTTATAATTATCGCATACGTGAATACCTATGGTTTTCTACCTTCCCCTGAACGTGTCATTTAGGTTATTATGGTAATAATATACTAAAAGTAGCTATTATGTTCCAAGTACCAAGTTGAAAGAGGGCTTACTGGATGTCGCTGGTTCAATATCTGTTATTATACAAAAATCCCTGATCGGATTCTAAGTGTTTATTAAATACTTTCTAATCGTTTATCATAGGACTCAGAGGTAGCTTCGTAGTTCCTTTTGTATCAAACCTTGCCAATTATTTAACTTTATTCATTTGACATTCTCGATCACGATATTTCAGAAGATCATGCAAAGTAATATGGGGTATTGCAGGCTATCAGGTCTAAGTATCTATCCATTGGCGTTGGCTGGCAACTCGTACACCCAAAACTCTTGACACCGACTTGTTTATGACCTCTGAAGAGTCTTCGGCTTTGAATGTGAGCCAAGAGCGCTGAACCTGATTCTTGAACTTGTTCAACCAGAATTTCCTTTAATAATGTCTTTTGTTTACTGGGTTCCTCGTAAAGAACTCTTTCATATCTGTATAATAAATAAATATGATGATCATAATACTACAAGCTTGTCATCACACTACTCGCCATCAACAAGAGGAACCCTGAACCTACTTTAATTGTGTACAAATTGTCACGTTTCCTTCTTTGATGAACTTTTGCGGAAAACAAGTAGGAATGTGACACCTTATCCCAATAAGGTATCAGTTTTATTCACAAATAGCTCATGAGAGTCGACATTAATTACTGTACCATAAATTATCCCAAATTCACAACTTTTGGTCATTATCGGAACTACATCAGTTTGACAGCTTACTCACAAATTGACGTGTGTGAATTCGGGGGTTGAAATGATAAGTAAAATGTAACTTTTAGTGAGCATTGCAATAACGTCAACTGGACAGTCTATAAATAATAATTCTCCATCACCCAAAAACGCAAGCTGATTTGAAACAAAGCTTCGTATAAATGCAGTAATATGGTAATTGGCGGAGTGCCAGCGCAGTGACGCGCGCGCAGATGGAGCCGGCATTGTTGGAGGATCCGGACCTGTCAGAGGTGCATTACTGACGTCGCAGGCGCAGAGCATGCTTTATTTGTTGCTTCAACAGAGAGGAGAGATTCAGTCGACCTGTTTAGCGTTAGTTGATATGTAGATGATAGACGAAATATTTATTTGTCTACATGCAGAGCAAAATTTTTTTTTGGCCTTTTTGTGCAGTGCGTCTGTTGAGACTTGAAGGGTCGTGGGTACGATTAATGTACGACGAAGCGCAAAAGATTGGATATTTATGCTAGGTCTGGGTAGGTGTGGTGCCTTCGTTGTATCTGGTTTTCAAAAAACTAGGGAGAAGGTAATTTTTGGACTACAGCAATGTATGTGGCGTTTTCTCCTTTTTAAATTTAATGTACATGAATATTGGATATAATACTTATGATCAAAAGAATCTTCTTGAATGTGCGTATGAAGTGACGGATCACACATAAGAGTCGACTTGAGGCAATTAGTTGAGTATGGTCCATTTATTTTTGACATCATGTCGTGACGTCTGCTTTTTTCTTAATGCAGTTTGCTTTGTTCTGTTTATTTATTTATAACCCAAAACCATTTTCTTCTTAGCCATCAGCCATAGTTTATGTTGCGCCGATGACCCAAGTGATATTTTCTCTTTCTTGTCTAATTTCTTAATTATTTATAAACCACTTCTAGTAGTTCTTGATGATTAGTTGTCCCATTACCATCATTCGCGGATCATTAACGTCTTCCGGACATGTTACAGCTAGTCAAATTTCGGGTTATTACACCTTATTCCTATGAGTGAAAGAGTAGAAATTTACCGTTATTTGTGTGCTACTGTACAGGAAAATTACTAAACAACACATTGAGTATGGACAAGACAAGTTGGCAACAGTATGAAAGTTTTTATTAATAGTGGTACCAAGAAATGGGCGTGACGTGGTCGGGCAGGTGGCGAGTCCCAGGTTCAGGGCCGAGGAATGTCATGGCGATGGACATTTACGTCATTGGGTGTGCTAGCTTTTTTAATTTTCTGTTTAGTTGAAAATTAACATTTTAAGTGATGATGATGCAAAGCGTGTAAGACAAAGATCTATTAATTTTCGACGAAAAAAAGGAAGCTGGTTGCCAATTAACTCATAAGTATTTTCACAACATTTAAAACTGTTTGAGTTTAAAGTAAAGTGATTTCGGACAAAATCTTCTGAATCCAGAGAAAGAAAAACTTGTGCTTGAGAGATAAAGTCACACCCAAACACAGAATAAACGTAAATAGTTAGTATGCATATAAATGTTTACTACTGGGTACCAAATCTATGAATCGGCGTCCAGGCAAGACCCAACGGTGCCATCTTCCATTATTATGAAAACTATTTCATGAATATCTATCATTTTTTGTAGCAGTATAAAATCACCATAGTCACAAGAACAATAAAAACTAGACAGCATCGTAATCCACTGAAACAAAGAAACGGACCAAAAAGGTCAAAGCAAAATGACTAACCATTCAGATCGCACAGGAGATATGAGGATTTAAAGACGAACAGCGTAATCTGCAATATCGGCGACCCTTCCCTCCTCCGTCCTCCGGCGTCACGTGCCTAAATAAAACCTCCCAGACCTCGGATGTCAAATATTGCCCCATATTACTCTCCCTTTATAAATAAACCTCCTCAAATTGAGAGCGAATCTATTCCACAATCAGTTTTTCTTGCTGTTGATTTTATACTCGACTGATGTAATGGAATACCAACCTTCAGCGGTAATGACGGACGAAATTTAGTTCTCAGTTGTGATGGAATTGCTGAAGTTACTAAAGAAGAGGGTCTTCGGCACAATTATGCAAATTCAGCCCTTAATTTCATGCTCTCGCTCCGTCGACTGCCTCACACAGGATATACTCGCCTCTAAATTAGGATAAAGAGATTAGATAACGTTATCCAGCTATAAAGCCAAATTAACTACGGCATTCATTCACAATTTAATCGAGCCTCCGAAAGTTGTGGATAATAAAACCGCCGGTAAACATTATGGCTTAGAATTTCGGTCGGGAACCCTTCCTGGGCGTAATTCAGCGGTGTCGTGCAAGGGAGCATATTTTGGTCGAAATATTTTAAACTTCAAAAGAGTTTCTACGAAGGAGCCTTGACAGCGAAGATATAACTGGACGCGGTATTCTCGTCGCCATCGGGAGATGGGCGGCGCTGAATAAAAAACATCGTTTGTGGTGGAAGGTGCGTGAAGCCAGATGTAAAACCGCCTCATCCGGGATATTTTTATGATGCTTTCATCTTATATATCTTAGTACAGAATATGGGAAACAAAGTCGGGTTTGTTACAACACTTTTAACGACTCGAGAACTGCTCGACCGAAACGGAATGGTTTCTGACATATTGATGGTTAGTTGAGTTGTCAATGATGAGGCTATTAAAATTTTTTTTAACCTTAATAATATCACCTAGACATGAATGTATCCAAGAATCGTAAACAGGTCCATCTAATTCCATTTTAAAACTTTTTTTTTCTCATAAGACGACTTTTGAAGATTGCAGTTTGAGGGTTAGGTAATGGATAATTTTGTGATTGAAATATTTAATAAAATCTTGATATCTTAAACATGGTATGACTGGCTTGTTGGCTGCCTGCCAAGCAGTGGTTGAACTCCAGTCTGAATTTATGAGGACGAATATTTATGTGGGGCTGGGTGTTCACGTACCTTTTTGCTTAAAATTACTTAACCAAGCTTTTGTGACTGGCCACAATATCCGTAATACATGCTAAGTTTGGATCGAGTGACCATTTCAGGACAACCGATATGTTTTTTCAATCTATGATCTTACCTCTTAATTAAAACACCGTTATGTTGTGAGAATCTTATAAAATCTTTTTAGTAGGCCCAACAAACTAGCACTGACAAACTTAATGCTATGTTTGTTGACTAAATTATGTAAAAAATAATATCATTGTACATTAATTCAACGCAGGACCGTCTAGACTTAAACTGAGAAAAGCTTAATGGCTTACTATGCACTACAGTTAGCCGACGGATAAACATACTTATTTACTTTTTTGTAAATACAGACATGCATAGGAACACCCGGAGCAATACAAAAACAGATATTTTCATGCATACAAATATTAGGGGATTGTAGTCACAACCTCTGGTGTAGTAGCTACTCGACCATTACACCAAATAAAAAAGTTGGTACCGTTTTAAGACAAATAAAGAGCAAAAAGTGACACTGGAATGGTATCAGCTCAGCTTAAATCTATGCGTCATAATGACACCGCAGCGCTTTCAAATTATCGATCATCATCGAAATAATAGATACAGTGCCATACCTATAAGACAATGAAAAAGTTGAATATCGATTGAATGAATAATGATCATGAATCAACGGTCAAGCTGTATTGGCAATTGTTTCAGAGAGCTGGCACTGGTCGCTGTTGACTGTTGAGCAATGGCGTGAGCGTCGCCAGCGCCGCCCAGTCTGCCAGCCGCGACACCCACGGGTGTCCACGTTGCGCGCGCGCAGGCTGCAGCGTGGGTAATATTGCAATTCAACTGGATGGAGATAGTTTGTGTTTTGTTGGATGGCTATTGTTGGATATTCCTGTAGGTACAGTAACAGTAGCTATTGGCAATATTTTTGATACATTTACATGGTCATTTGAAAAATTGAAATTACTTGTAATATTGATAAAATGTGGTGCTTTGGCATAGATTCAGATTGCTCTTTATGAGATGTCGTAAGTGCTGCAACGATCTAATCTATCTTGTGTAGTCTTCTTGCCAACGTCTGAATCGGTGGTAGAATCACGTCTTTTATATCTACTGATAGAGGTTCAGCTGAAATATGTGTCATATAAATTTGAGCTTGAATCTTGAACTATGACTAATTGTGATACCTAATTACTCACTTTTTGTCCAACTATCTACATGTTCTACTGAGCATGAAGAATATTGACTCAGAAATCTCGGTTTCAGAATGCGAGGTTTTATATTTCTCGAGATGTCGCGATTTACTATTATCAATCAATATTTTAAGCAGAATTATTTGAAATAAAACATGCGCGTCGAATTGATAATCCCCTCTTTAAAGTCAGTTAATTAATAGACACAAATGGTAATGGCTAACAAGCAAAGCAGTGTTTAATACTGTGTGCTCGAAGTCAACAGTCTTCAGCACAATACATTTGCAAGTACCATTTTATTACCCTGCCTTGTGTTGGAAATGAAACAAAAATAAACTACAAACTAATTGCTCTCGCTCATCACACAAAACAAGACAAATGCGCAGGCCAAATAAAACATAAGCCTGACCAAGTCTCAACAGACTTACTCACAAACGTACTTCTTCAATCACAACCTTAAATCACTACATTCAAAGCACAAAGTTCTTCGGAAAGGTTTTAAAGACATGACGAAGATGCGACTGTTGCAATAATGACTTTACTTTTTGTGTACTATGGTACAAATTTGGCTGAGAAGATGAGAGATATGATGCAAGCGCCGATTATACTCGTGTCACAGAAGACGAGTCCTGACCTGACAGAGATCGTGCCAAAGCGCACGTGTGTCAGATCACCAAAATACTAAGAAACCCACCTGGAAACAATTTTCATACATCTCAGAGTTCCAACTGTCGTGGACACGAAGACATACATTTTAAATATATCCAATTAGAAACGACGAGAACATTTGTAATGCAGTTGACAACTGTAATCTTGGTAACAGGAAAGTTTTTATTAACACATCTCCACCATTATGTTCCGAGTCATCTGATATAACGTTCCTCCATATGTCTTTGGCTATACAAATCTAATAGGAGTATTCATAAATACACTGTATGTTACCACACACAAAATTATAGACAATACTGACGGAAATTCCTTATAAGATTGCGAATTTTCTTAACGAAAAATGTGATCAGTGGGCTATGAAATTGTAATCACACAATACGAGACCGACCGTAAGATTTGGACAGGTAACAAAAACAATTAAGTGCATTAATAAACTCGTCAAGGTACTATTCAAAACAAAAACATATCAGGAATTAGGACTGAATTTTGAATTGTTTTTAAAACCTACCAAGGATCTGTTAACAGTTGGTATCCTTTTTTTGGTTAAAACATAGGTAACGTTTATTAGACACTTCCATCGTAAAATCCTGTTACAAATATAGAACAGAGGCAGGTTTTAAATTAACTAGTTTTACTTTTATTACATTTTTACCCCTTGTCGTTCACATTACCACTGTAGTTTATGCGATCTATATTGTGTTTCCTTTTAGCAACGGCGTTACTCCCAATTTTATGGTTTTATTACAGACTTTGACG
This sequence comes from Udea ferrugalis, assembly GCA_950022985.1. Classification (NCBI taxonomy): domain Eukaryota; kingdom Metazoa; phylum Arthropoda; class Insecta; order Lepidoptera; family Crambidae; genus Udea; species Udea ferrugalis. The sequence continues at coordinate 259,003 of OX465532.1, read as the reverse complement.
AGTTTCTCCTAATTTATGACCAATAAACGGCTGCTCAATAAATTTCTTCAGCCATCAAAATGCTTTTTAAAAGCACGTTTGAAGTCATCACGCGAATGCATTGGTGCAGGCAATGATAACGAAGGTCGACCAATGTGATATTGTAAAAGGGGTAGGTACACTCAGCCAACGTTTATTCATACTTTAATACTAAGTGTCTGTCTAAAACTTTCTATGGATGTAACATCGCAAACGGTTTTAAGAGACGTTATTTTCATCCAAAAAACCTTTTAAAAGTTGAGTTGGTATGGCGTGAATTCTCTTTAGTCTATGAAAATTTAAAACGTAAAACCTGGCAAAGTATAACTGAAAACTCGAGACAATATCACGTTAGTAACTTCAAAAGTCGTCAAAACAAATTGTGCCCCTTTCGGATATTCATATCAATCTGCTATTTCTGAACATCAATACTGCAGCTATAATTCTCTCGCCCCCTAATTTAGAACCCCTGAAAGTTTACGTCAAAAAACATTAGTTTATATTAGTCGAGCAGGAGACATATCGTTGTCGAATGGGGAAGTGACGACATGCTGGATAGAAACTTTCTCAAATTGCTGTTTTATTTTGAGTAACTAATCTAAAGTATCTTTAGTAGCTGATGAGGTAGGCAATATAGTCATATTAGCTTGTCCCAAGTGTCCCAAGCGAATGAGGAAACAAATGAAGAAGAAGTGAAAGAAACATAAAAAGATCATCTCAAGTAGAAGTAGCAACCTTGTTACCTTTGAGGACAAAGGTTGGTGTTAATGGTATTGTGACATTAAAAAAGTACTTTATGCAGGTTTTATTCAAGTGTAAAATACCAGTTTCTTAAAGCACTTTTGACGTTTTGAAGATAAAACTACATTTCTAAAATCATTGCACCATTAAATAGGGGTCTGGTCAATCCTTCCGCAACCATAAGTCTATAGTGCACATGTTGTTTGCCAAACAAAGGAAGCACAAAAATATGAATTTACGGGCATCTCCCACAATCAAACAGCTTTGATTCCGATCCCCGGCGATTAGGACACCACGATAACTAATCGCTATTGCTCAGGCGACCGTGGCTCTCCTGACATGTTAATGTAGCGGCAAAAACAGATATTTCGAACCAAACGCGAAGCCAAACTCGAAGATTTAATGTTGTGTGAAGTTACGAGTAAACTAAGCTTAATCCTGAGACGCCTGCCAAGAGATCACTATCCGCTTGGCTCCGTCCATGAAATATAACTCTTGGCTTCGCTTCTTGGGAATTAGTGTCATTTCCAGATTATGAAATTGGGAGACTTCGATAACACCAAACAGAATAATAAAGAATTTGAACAAACAAACCGCGTGCCAAATGAACGCAATGGAAAATATTTTTTCCAGGGTTTTTTACCGAAGACTTATTTATTTATTTAAGATCACCAACAATTTGCTGAAGTTAAACATTTGAAATTGTAAACATGCTAAGTATGAACTTCATAATAGGTGACAACAGTATGCACTGATGACAACTGCATGCAATGATGACAACAGCAATACTTAAAAACATAAAGTTTGAAAAAAAAGACGTTAGTAAACTACAATCATTCTAACAAGAAAAAAATAAAAGCCTCGATATCAATAAAAATACATTGCGCCTAAGCTTGCCCAACCATGCTACCATTATTTTATACAACATTCGTGTCAAATAAGCAATTACATGAACCTGAAATGGATCGCTTGACAGAAAGTTCATATCGCTGACTCTTTCAAACCAGAGTTATCACCAACACATCAAAAGTTCGAACTCTTCAAGTCCTTCTGAATGCCACCGGCGACTACAGCATGCGCGAATCTGTGTTGTTCGTCTTTTGTTACATTTGTAAACATTTTCCTCTTGAAATAGTTAAGTGTGATTTAAAAGCACAATATACGCATGCAGGGCAAAGAAAAAGTGTTTATTGTCAAAAGCAAACAGTCATAAATAGTTCAACTGAAAAATATTTCCATATTTTGGCACAGTTTTAGATGATAGTTCTGCTGGTGTATTACTTACTGTCTAAATACTCGTTTGACTTATTGACTAATTCAGTAGGTAGGTTTCTTCTACACATTTTCTTAGATTAATAAAGTGTTAGCAATTGCGCTATTTGTTTATGAGTAGTTTTTATGGATACATCTGTGCTCACTGCTTTTTTGGTTCGTAATTACTGTCATTAATTCTATTTACAGGGGATTTTCAGTCTTATGTCGCGTCGTTCAAAGTGAATAGTTGCGTTGTCAAGATAGATGAGTGTAATTGTAGACCATTTTAAGAGGTGCCTCTGAGTGGACCGCTACTTCTCAATTTGTTTCGCATATTGTGTTCATTAGTGGTTATTTCGGTTCTATATGTTGTTATAATTTTATTATTTTACCACGTGACTTAAATAGCGGGGTAATTATTTTCTTTAGCTAATACTAATCATAATCTGCAGTCTTTTTATTTTGGTTTTCTTTGACGTAAGCAATCAATCAAGCGTTTATTTTTATCACCTTATTTATGCATTAGGTAGTAGATAGTATAAGTACAGATTGCCTGATTAATGAATGAGTCACAAACCTACTTTTTAAATATACACTATCCCATTGCCAGAAAATGCATGAGTACACCACCACCTGCACCATCGTGTTTTAAATGTAATGTTCGTGTAATCGTGTTTTAAATACCAAACATTGACATTATTCCGACATGACATTCCGTTGAAATTACCAACAGTTAATTATAAAAAAAAACTTTAAAATTTTTTAAGCAATTATCAGGGATACAAAAAATATTTATTCTCAATATCCTAATTCCTTACGTGTTAATAATTGTCTGAAATATCCTCCTCATGGAACATCAAGCTCTCCCCTAATTTATTCCTCTAAATTACCTCACAGCATTAGCATTCGTTTCTCAACATGTATGTCACTGTCAGGTTCACGGCGGGTAGCGGGTTCTATTCCCGTCTTGTGCGCATTCACTGTCACTTTGTATAACTTCACAATGTAGATCTGTTAGTTCGTGTCGCTGCCAACATTATTTGTGTTCATTAGGTAGCTAAATCATTTATACACATGTGCATGTATATTTCAGTTATAATAAATTTGAGAATCTGAAATTTTGCTTTTTGGAAGTTTTTTTGCTTTAAGAAAAACATACTGAAAATTATTTCAACTTTGGATCAAATTGAGAGAAGGCATGTGTGTAAGCACACAAAAAATGTGTGGTTCAAATTGCGACATGGGCATTGTACGCTTGATATATAGGTAGTGCCTGTTGCAAGTTTCGTCAATCAAATGCATCAAGAAAGTCAAAGTGGATTTTCCGCCACCAGAGACACGATCCTGATGCACAAATTAGCGTGAAAATTCTTGATGCATTTGATCAAAGAATCTCGGTTTCTTCTAGTTGCCTCGTACAGGAGTATAGGATCCACCTAGCAATTGGAGAGGTGCCTTTTACGTCAGCCAGCCCTCGCGCCGCAACGTCTGCACGCGTCTTGGCCCCGGTTCAACAGACACTGCCAAGCCACGCAAGTCACGACTTTATTAACGGCAAGAAAGGTCTCAAATGCTGTGGGGGAGGTCCTGTCACACCGTATTATAAATAAAGTGTGACGCGAGCGCCGGTGAAGATTAAAATCTTGACAGAGGGCACGGTCTGTACAATCCATCCAATTTTAATTTCATTGTAATTGGATGAAATCCAAATCAAATTAAAATTTGAAAATGTTACTTTGAAGAATGAATCAATCTATGTATCTACATAGATTGATTTATAATTCACATGTCACATTTTATAAAGAACCAACAGACAGCTATTTTTGCCCAAGACGATGACATAAGTAAACTTTTCAGTCATTCTGAACTCTAGAATTAATTATTACCAGCTAGCGATTCCCAATGGCCAGCTATTCATATACTTGGAAAACATATTTGGCTTAGAAATATCAAGTTAAGCAACATTATTTTATGTATACAGCCCTTTGATGTAGGTATAAGAAGAGAGAGGAATGTTTACTCAATAAGTTTTTCAAGAAAACCAAAACTAAATGCTACCAACATCACAGAAAAAAGCTAAGCAATAACCAGGGTCGTGTGCCTGAGGGTCGTGTGCCTGAACGATATGATCTTTTCTTTTAGCCAGTCTACATGACTTACGTAGGTATGTTATGTCATTGTTAGTGGCAAGCGCACCTTCTGCAGTCCGCTGATCTTCAGTTTGCGGCTGTCACAGTATTTCAATATTGGCCCAACATAACCGCGTCCGCAATTTGTCTAAAAGCCGCGCATTGAAAGCACGGATCGCCTGATTTGTGTCAAGCTATCGGTTGCCAATTGGCAATTTCAGACGTGATTCTTGGTATTTCGTGTACGATTTTACATTGTTTTATCGTCCGGTAACATGGGTACCTGATTTTGTTGCTAGTTTCTAATGAGGGATAATGAAATGAGATAATGTCACTAAAAAGGTTTGGCACTACGTAATCTTAGGCCTCCTAGCCCCTGCTAGGGTAGTTTAAAAAACAGTCTAAACTAACAAAAATTCAATCCGTAAGAAGGGTCTTTTGTCGGATGTTTTCATTACTAGCCTGGACTGTTGCTGGTTTGAGTAATCATCATAACATTTTTGTACGCCTCATAATTTGATTATGGCAGCTAAAAGATTTATGAGATTGAAGGTTTCTAAATACTCATCAGGAAGTTAAGATTCTGGTAAAAAGTTCCAATTCACTTCTTGCGTGATGTGGTATTTATGCATTGAGCCACAAAAAACTTACAGAGCCACCAAATCCACTACCGTTCTTAAGGGTAGTTGTTATAGCTTCTGCTCAATTAAGTCCTTCTCTTTGCCTCACGCAATTCGGAAAGTCGAGAATTCGAGAAAATTGCTTTCAGCTTCGTCCTAGTTATTTCCGCCGCCGAACGCTCGCGAACCCGTTTGCATCACAATATTGTTTTAAGCCTGTGATTTGTTGCTGCGAACGAAATTGCCTCCTCATTTCCCTTTATTTCGACGATTTCCTACGCACGTGTACCGATGTAATGTAATGGTTCTTCCATAGCTTCATTGGCACCCAATATTGTAATGGCCTTGAATGAAAAAAAGAAATTTCCGGGTGTGCAGGTGGTTCAAATGTTTATGTAGCAGGTTCGCTACGTGGCTCTTCACGTTAGGGTAAATTAGGTATATATTCGGTCGAGGAAATCCCCCTAAGAAAACCATAATAGCAAAACATATTTCAGTAGCACTTTTGTACAAACCGGTAGAGCGTGAAAATTGCTGTAGAGTGAAATAGTGTCCTCGAAGGCACACCTAAAACGTGTAATTGGAATATGAGTAACTTAGTAGTGAAGGACACTTTTGAATGGACATCTCGTCTCTGTAAGTTATTTCCGGTGGGTATAGGTAGGCTCGACTAATCAGGTTGTTGATACATGGTTGTGGCTGGAATTACTTGTTGATTGAAGTTACATGATTCTTGATGATAGAACTTCTTTTAAACCTGACTTGAAGCATAAAAAAATATTATAATGTGAAAAATCAAACTAAAAAAAGTTACTTAAAAAATTATTAACGAAGTGAAGAAACTAGAAGCAAGCACTTCCGCATAAGGAGCACTTTAGCATTTGAACTCCTTGGATGGAGGCTAACGACTGCTGCGGCGCGGTATATCACGGTTCCCTCCCCGGAGAGGGCACGAGGATCTATGGCCTGAGGAGAAAACGGAAAGGAAAACTGAGTATGGAAACATATATCAAACTAGTTTCCACAGCAGAATGCGATGCGGTAATGGTAAGTAGTTTTTTCTTGGTAATAAACTTGTTATCTAGGACATTTTAGGATGCTCCCACGTATTTTTTTTGAGCATGATGTTATAGTAGTTAGGTAGCCTAACCAGCCTTTTTCGATGAATGGACTAACAGGACATAGTTACTGAGATAAGCGCATTCAACCCAACAAAATTTTCCTCTGTAGGTGACCCTGACACATGCTGAGTGGACACCCTTATATAACTACTGTATCACATGCTTTATGTGGTGTATGTGTATATAAATGATTTCTTCTTCTCATATTTCAGCTTTGGAATATAACAGTATATTATAGATTGCTTTGTGTCATCTGTGTGAACAGAAACATAAAATTCGAGACCATTAAGCTTTGCCCGCGTCAAGATTGTCACGGCAAATCAGCCACGAAGATGAAAAACGCATCAAAAGCGTCCAACGTGACGTTAAGGATCGAACTGCAAATTGGACGCGACAGGGAAGTGGAAGAAGTGAAGGGAAGGGAGGGGGGGGGGGCTCATCGAAACTGACAACGATGACGTGCGCAGGGCGCGGTGACAGCCGCGCAGATGATGGAGCAGATACTTGACTATTATTAAACGTGGTAGCGGCGCATTTTGTTTTTTGTATCTTCCTGGTAAAGGGCGACAGAAGTCTGCTTACGTGTTTATGTTATTTTGATCAAAAGTGAATATCCGCAGACATAACTTATTGGGTTCTGTATCAAAAAACAACTTCTTGCGTTGTCAGGCAATGTCATCGTTCATTTCAAACTCTAATTTACATTATTTTCATAATTCGACAAAACCTTCATCATCAACATGACAGCAGCCCCAATTTGCAATCGGCCTGCATCCATTGAAAACCTGCAAGCCGTTGATACGGCAAAGAAGAAAGATGACCTGATGGTCATCCTTCTTCTTTGTGGAGGGCCGTATCAACTTGCGTTTGCCTTCAAATGGCAAAATTTATAGAACTTTCCGACCATGACTTCTTGGTGCTAAGTATTCAACAAAATGCGGTACCAAAAACACGCTATTAAAATTTGTAGACTTCTTGGATCTGTCATAGTGAAATGATAAAAATAATTTAATTTGAAACATAATCTGTTTCCTATTCATTAAAACTTTGAAACTTCAAATGGAACATCTTTCAAAGTAGGTCTCGTTTTCTCTTCAGAATATTATATCCTAAGTTCTTCCTCCCAGTATCAAAAGGTTTTCCTTTTACTTCAAAGCTGTTGGGCACAATACCAAACTTTGATAAAATATCAGTCGGCAATAGAATTGAGTTCATCCCTCAGCCAATTAGTCAGTGAGGTAAATTTAGCATTGTTGAATTTTAATTAATAAGTATAATGAATAATACAGCCGTTGAGTTGTAGGCCCAGGAGAAGTCCGTTGTGCATTGAAGTCTTAATCAGCGGGATGTTTTATTCAAATATGCTGGGCTATAGGGGTTTTACTGCACAAGGGTGTTGTAAGACATTATATGTACCTCTGTAATATATTAATACTACGCACCCTTTTACACTTATGCCTGCGTTTGAGCTACAAAGCTAACTACAGCTACAAAGAGCTTCAAATTGTAGTCAGAATCAAATGATTCAATTAATAAAAACTGTAATTTCTTACTGCTCCTGTTTCCTGGAAAAGGAATAAAGAAATGCCAGATTAGACAGGAAGAAATATCCTGTCTGCCATGATTCATTGCATCCCAGTGAGGCACAGTCCCAAAGAGGTAATCCCTCCCAGACGCCATCTTCTTCCAACGATTCTCTGTAAGCCAGTTAATAAGGGTAGCTATAATTATAATAAATTATAGTACTGCGCAATTCCGCGCGCCTATATTTACCTAAACTAATTTATTTACTGGAAGTTAAATGGGCAGCTGATATTTCAGAAGCGGTGAATTATTACTACATCGTTCCAAATATGCTTGAAATTGTAGCATGTAATTTGGTTGCATTTTCGGAGTCCTATTTCGTGTATGAAAATTTGCTGTCTTGGAAAGAAGAAAGCTAAAATAAACTGAATGAAATTAAGCAGATTGGTAAAGACCTTTGCAGTAAGACATGTTATGTTATAATCATCAGCGTCAGGACGTCAGGGTACGTCTTCATCCAGTCATTCCTAGATACCGACAAAAAAAAGGCACTGCCATTTCACTTTGCCATATTTCTGAACTCTCTTGGTTATTGACGCAGTAGGAGTGAAATATACACTTACATGTAACCGAATCTATACTCCATGGAAAACATGCGCAGCCTTCAGGCGTTTGCAATAGAACGGATTTCGCCGATATGTGTTTCAAACGATACGATCTTGATAGTTTACCTCCCACCACATAATTACTAGAACATCCAAGGGACGAGGAGGAAAACTCCGGTAAAAACGTCCCGGCAATAGAAGCGTAATCCCGGATTACGGCCGATCAAGAGGACCGGATACTGCCCCAGGTGGACACAGGCCGACTTCCCCGGGGATTAGGAGGGTCCAATTTGTTATTATTCACCCGTTAGAGAGTGCCGGATTGTGAGCGATGGAGGGAGACTTTTGAATCGAGGTAAATCTTCTTTTTGATTAACTTGGATTGTTCGATACATCCTGATACTTAGTTCAGCTTACAGTTGGGGCAAAATCGTTCAAGTTTACAGTAAACTCGGAAGACAAAGATAACTATTCTTCCATGGCATCCGAGTGAACATTCGCTTGGTGTCCGTACACCTGTATCTGACGTGTGACATAATATATGTCAAAAAGAAACCTCCTATATTGCAGAAAACCCGGTTTTTAGTGTTTATATATCCTACATAGGTGTTTACTTTACTCAAGAGATTATCAGCCTCATTTTGATAATTTTGGAAATATCCTTAAAAGCATGCTTGATCATTTTTCAAGCTAATAACAATAAATTGTGAGATGAAAGTGAATGACAAACATCATAAAAATTTCATCCAACTGGAAAGATTTATTGAACACGAAATCATGTTTTTTACTCATCTTCTCAACTTAAGCGTAGCCGAGAGATAGGTGTTTTGATAAAACTAAAGATTTATTTTTATTAAAATAATTCCCTCCCGTGAAATATCGTGCGCAGTTGCTACGCCATCAATTATTCCGATTGCGCAAGAACTAGAGCCCTTTTCTAATTCGAGATAGCGCGAAATAATTCATCATTTATAATTCATTTGAAGCGATTCTCCGAATGGCTCTTTTGATCTTTATAACGTAGATGTTAAGGTTGATATAAACTTAGCAGAGTCCAATCCTGTTGAGCTGTCAAAAGCTTCAAAAGAGACAGTCGCCGAAATAATTTAAAAGTTGGCGATGATTTAGCGAGACCTTGATCTTGGTGTTTTGGCACACTAGCCCGGTGCTGATGATTAGAAAAGCTGGTTTGGGCAGGAAAAGATGATTTTTAATAACGAGGGCTTCTTTTGACAGCTCGAATTTGCGTAGACGGAAGAGATGTTATTTAAAACAAAATTGTAATATTGCAAATAGAAACAGAGAGCTGTAGGTTTAGATAGAAAAACATTGGAAATACTGAATACCTATTGTATGTTTTGGGTTGTTAAACCCAAAAAATGGTGGCAACACCGACCTTAGCTCCGGGCGGTGACTGGGTGAGCAATCAGACAGGGTTAAAACCATCATCTATTTTATTCATTTTCTGCTGTCACAAGTTTAAAATAATATCAACAGGACACGGACACGTCTCACCTGGTAGTGTCATATCTTCATGTCATGCCGTTTCGCTCTATTTGTCCTGTTTTGATTTGTAATCGATCACGTTTTCTTTTAGTTCTAGAACAGGTACTTTTACTTTCAGCTTAAAGTCTTCTTTGTCCTTTTTACTGTGTATTTCTAACAGCCCTGCTGGTTCAACAATTTCCAAAATTGTTTTTGTTGCGTTTAGGCAAATAAAAAAATTTTTAGCACCGTCCGCGTCATTTCAAATGTCTTCACATGTTAGAGATCGATTCACCTATAGCCATTACTGTTTTGAGACAACAAAGATTTTTACTTTTTCCTCGAGCAGCAAGGATAATAATCCCAAAAAACGGGTCAGCAAAATATTAGCAAATGGCAAGCGTGTAAGTGTTGGAGTCCATAACACGGACGTGTCCCGATGGTATTATGGCGCGAGCTGGCTCCGAGCCAGGCGTTGTGACCGCTGGCACCTCGGCTCGCGTGTTGCTACATTTGTCACCTTTCCGGGACGGGAGCGCGGGAGTGGGCCTGTCAAGATCGGAAACACTGGTGGACATTTCTAGGAAAGTTTAAGATTACCAGAAAATTGGTTGCTAGAATCATTAATTTAGTTCTAACAAGCTGTTGATGAGGTGCAACAATGGCCGTTGTTGAGCAATACACGCCTGGTCGGGTGTTATAATAACAAGATAGTGTGTTTTTTCGGGCATCTTTGTGATTCTTCTTCTTATTGTCTTCCGGAGTCGCTACATGTCAGTCATTAAGGTTAGTCGAAGGCCTGAAGGCGGCTCGATAACATCTTATATTCTTTCAAAATCCTCATTGATACAGCGTTATCTATAATTGAACATAATATTCTTAACGCCTCATAATTAAAAACCGTACTGTTAAAATGTATTTAATGGCAGTTTTTGAAATAAAACTCTGTACAGTAAACTTGCCCTTATTTTTACCCCTTATTACAGTAAGATCTTAATTTATCGCCTATTTGCTATTGATCCCCAACCCAGTGCTATTTCAAAGGATTTTCTAAAACACAGAAAGGCCTAGATAGACTGGTGTTGTTTAATAAACTTCTCCCAATCTTGTTTACGCTGGATGTGGGTTAATTCGTAGGCGTCATATTAGAGGTGTTGGGAATTAATCAAAGTGCTTCCTGTAGCAGAAAATAACGATTCCTCTGTCCTTTTCGTACTTAAGACCAGCGATAGGGAAGGATGACTACATGGTGCTTTGATTCAACAAGTAATAAAGCGTAGAGAGAAAACCATTCAGAAATGTGATTTTCGCATTTGATATGAGTGAAGGAGATGATTGACAAATTAGTTTTTTAATTACTTTGCTTCTCGCAATTAGATTCAACGAAAGCAGCAACAAATCAAAGTTTTAACTTTAAAAGGAAAGGTTTGAAGGTAGTGCACAACTTAAAAGATAGTGCTGGCTTGCAGTACAAAATAAAATTCGGCAGTTACATTAAGAACTTGGTATTTTAACTTATTGTTGATCTGGCGACTTCTAATGTCATCCTATACATTTTTGGCCCTTTCTAACATGTTGCTGGGGGCTTGTGGCTCTTGGCCACCCCCCCTGGCTCTGTTACCTTAATTGCACCCGTTAGCTGAAGATTCTGCTGAGTACCTAGGTATATCCTAGTATTTCCGTCTCAAGAAATTCTCATCGACGAATGTTGAAAGTAGCTTCTACAGACGTAGCCGTTAGCCTACAGATTAACTGACACATTTCAGCCCAGCTTCAGACTGAATCTCAACGTTAAGTGCCGTTTGAAAAATCGAAGGTAACTTTAACAGTAGTCTTCACTCGCTCGTGAATCTAAGTCCTAACGTAACGTAGAACTTTAAGTAAGTAATACTTACCTACGTTTAACTGCCGAAGTTAGTCTCAGGAGCGTCGATGAAACGCAACCTCGCAAACAAGAGCTGTGCGGAATACTAATGCAGGGTTTACAGCGCGATTACCGCACTCGTCTTCGGATGCCGGTTTTGTACGCCAGACAATGTTTAGCGATCATATTGTAAAGGGTTGTATTAATTTGTAAGCAGTTCCTTTAAAAACTGTTTTGAAATGTTCTATTGATCAACTCATAATCATAAGGATGTTCAAATCCTTGAAACTTCATTAGACATTGTTTTATTTTCCACATAAAAAATAACTTCGTGGGCATAGCCAGTTATAACATTTGAAAAGCTCACGTTACACCCACCCGTGGAATACTTCCTTCAGCTTTGTAACGGCTCCGCTGAATATCAACAGCTAGCCACACTGCACTCTATCTAACGCAGAGCTATGAAGCTCATCTTGGACAGTGGGCTTCTGTGTCCGAGACACACAGCTTGGCTCATCGTCTCAAGGTTGCCTGAATGTCAGTTTTCTTCATGTTCTTTACACAAGGGCTATTGGAAACATCACCAGTACGTAGTCGACATCCCTGTTAATCGGACCGTCGGACGAACCGTTTCTCTCCCAGCATAATGTGCTCAGTGAAGTAGCGAAATAGTCTGCCCTCATCTGGGTTTCTTATTACAACCTTAAGGTTTTTGAGAAGACTGATCAGGCGAACGGGGCGAACTCGACCTTAGACCATATCAGTTTATTCTCAAGAAAGACAAGTACATGTCACTTATTTGAGAAGTAGTTTGAGAAGTACCACATCTCTTTTCTTTGTTTGTGGTTCCCTAGTTTGTGGTTGAGTTTAGTTCTATAGAGACCCATAGAACTAGAAAACACAACAAGCAAATCGTTCATCATGACTTTGTTGAGCAATAAATAGTTTCCTTTTTCACCTCATCTCCAGAAAATAGCCGGTAATTCCCGTCCCCGAAAACGAAATAATTTGATTCATGTTGTTGTTTGTTCCGGTCCCACATTAGGCGTCCCTCTCACACGCTCCTGAGTAAATACCATTAGGGTGCTGTCCACACAATTTTAGACCGAACAAACCGTCTATATCATAATTGATTGAATCTATTTAGACTCGTTATTGACTGAGTCAATAGGTTGAATGGTTGTGATTAACTATTAGTTACCACTTGCTCGTGTCGCCTTTCCGATAAAAACACTATTTTATGAGTATTACTCCGAGCTTAATTTGTGAATTAAAAAAAACAGACCTCACGGAATAGAAGGCGTAGCCTAAGACTGGTAGGTTCTTCAATTCGGATGTTATGGGCAGCCTGTGTTAGGTGCATCAGTGCACAGTGCCGTATGAAGCAGTCTACACTTCCTCATAGCCACGGTGTTTACATAACATACTATTACATTAATTCACGACCATATCCCAAGCGGTGTATTCAGAGGCACACTGATTGTTGCCATCATGGTGAACGGAATATTCAGAAGCGCACATTTCGCAGACCGAATTTGAACCCAACGTGGTAAGAGGAGACCCTACTGCCGTTATCCGGGTTTCTTGGGATTTTTAACATAGTTTTCCATCAGCGAAGAGTCCAAGAGTAGGAAGTTGTACAATGAACAGAGAATAGGTGCTCCGGCTAGTCTTGAGCTAAGGGTCACCGGATCCCAAGCTAGAAAGTTTTACAACTGGGCCACGACGCTCTTCATGATGTTAACATAGCATCGGCTATGGTCATGTACCGACACATTCAGTCAAAGACAGTGAGCTCATTAAAAGCTCTTTCTTCCAACTCTTCAGCCTGTGCAGGCAGCCTTATTGCAAATATCCATTTAAGCTCCCTAGGCCGTCGCAAAACAACTTTGTTTTATTTTCCCCATTTTCTCGCTTGATTGCAGAATTCGCCCGTTCGCGCCGATGAGAAAACATTTTTACTCACTAATGCACCCATTTTGAAATACATTTACGGCATTAGCAATGCCATCTGAAGTTGGGCTTTAAATTTATTAAGTTTATTGAGCTGAGATTCTTCTCGGAAAAGTTTGCTGTTTTATTGCTTGACTTTACTGAATAATTTTATTAATTTGAAATGTTCTGTCATGATTTCGTTTAATAGGTTCTTTATTATCTTTAATGGCAGTTAATTGTTATGAAAACCTAAAAATCTTAATGACTTCATGGTAAGTAATTTCTACGCAGAACACAATAACAAAACAAATATTTATTATTGTTTTTTATCCTAAGAACTATTTTAACTCCCCCTCTCTCCCTGTTGATAATTTGGATGTTGATGGGGGCTATTTCATAGGTACCCATACCTGACATCTTCTGAAAGACTTCTAAAAACCTAACACTGAACGTTAAACATCTTTTCTCGAAGAGTTACTTCTGATGATAAGACACCCCTTGTGTAATGGCTAATTTCTTAACTATTGTGCACATGTGTGTGCTTTTTTTTACAGTCTGATAGTTCTGTGAGTGAGAGAATTTTTAATTTAAATAGACTTGTAAGTCCGTTATAGAGATCAAAATATAGGAATACGAGTAAGACAATTTAACACACAATTTTCGAATCCCCTAAATAATAACCCGAAATTGCAAGAACCGAAAATGTTAGACGCGCCTAGGTTTGCAAACAGAGCCGATTAAAAGCTCGAACGTATCGTTAAAGTCTAAACCGGTATCGGAAGTACATAAACAAGAGTAAATATCTAAATATCAGCGCTAAAGCCGGTGTTATGTCGGTTGAAGTGATTAGCGCCAACGTGGCTACACCAGCCCTAATGGTCCCGGAGCCTGGCTTCAGGCGGATTACAGCTTAATTTGTTTTCAGAGGAACTGCGGCGAAGAATCTTAAATATGTAAAATGTCTATGCATTGAGTGAAACTTTTAAAAAACGAATTTTTAGGATTCAGATTTTTCAGTAAAAAACAAAGCTGTGTCTATCTCACCATTTAATAAATTTCTAAGTAAACTAGCTTCGAATCACAGACTGAAACCTTTTGTTAGCGACTAAATTCAATTGCCCTCTACAGTGGTATTGTTGAATAATATAACGACGAACTATATAAACCCCTATTAAAATAAAGAGAGCTTTCGAAAATTCCTTGGATTCAGTAGATGCTTTGAGGAGTGAAAATGAAAAGCTTCTCACTAAATCCCTTTTTTACGTTTAATCCACTCTCTGAATCTTTTTCTTAAAGTTTGATACTGAAATGGCCACATTCTCTTGTGTTTACAATTGTCTGTATTTCATTTTAACATAAATCGGTTTGAGAAGAAAATGATGCAGGTAAATCATTACTAGATCTGATGTACAGTAGATTAAAGATTTAAGACCATTATACCTGTTCTTTTGTATAGCGTATAATATCTACTTTGTTATAGATTTCGAATAACAATTCAATTTGTTGTAATGTCTGATATATTGCATAATTCAACATCTAATCACAAAAATATCCCATGTATTTTTTATCAATCTATATAATTATATAAACTGTGGTATTTTATTCAGTATAATTGTTAATAATGAGGGATAAACACATCGCGCAGTTTCAAATGACATCATTCGTCATCAACAATGAAAAATACACATTTTCCTCTTTCAGGTGCTGATTTTCCTCTTTCAGTTGATGTAAACTAACTAATTTCCGAGTACTTTGTAATGTAGCCTTTATGTAAGTGCCGGACAATAAGTCATTAAAGTGATTAAATGTTAACAATACGTTTAACCAACAGTTAGCGAGTTAACCACAGTTAATTGCGAAGCCTTTGTGTGATAATCTGAAGTTTACTAAGGCAGTGTTCACATTTCTAAGCGTTTGTTTAATTTTAGTGCTTTGAGACTGCTGCAATATATTATTGCTACAAACTTATAAAATAAAGTTTTAGCGGATATTTTAGGAGCGACACCTATTCAGTTAATGTAAGAGTAAATGTTTTTTTTTGTTCACACAGTTAACAGTAGGTATTTGCGGATATATGTACTCTAGTTTGCGGATGACCTCTTTGCATAAACCCTCCAAGGAAATAAGTTTTTTGTTTTTTGAAGAAATTGGCACACGTGTAATTTAAGTAGGTAAGGGTCTGCTCCTGCATCCTCTTGTTATACCAACACCCTGCATTCACGGGTACCTGTATCTTCTGAATATCTTTTTGTTTAATACTCGTATAGTTCGTAGCGCCCTCTAGCCAGGTGGACAGAAGAAAGGGCTGTGGCACACTGCAGAAGAGGCGTTTATTATTACCAGACTCTTGACTGGGTATTCAAAATCTCAAGTATGAAAAATCATGCTCATTATTTAGAATTAAAAAAAAAACTGTTTTAGGGACATATTCCAAAAAATCCTAAATGTGAACCTAACTTTACAGTATCCCCAGTTAAAAACGCAATCGCGTTACCTCTTCATCGCCTTCGGTTGCGGCTCATAAACGTTTACGATCGGTTTTAACGATCATTTTTCCACGTTTTCCCTCAATTAGAGAGAAAAAGGAATAGAAACACATGAATTAGTACGTTTCTAATGTTTCCTATGATTACAGCCCATTTTTTCCGAGCGAGTAGCTATGGCCGTTCCTTTCTATAGACATGTAATTTCCTTTATGGGGTTTTGCGAATTTGCGTAAATGCCATCATCATTTTGCACGCTGGTGATTATCACAGATTGTAATTTCCAACGCCATAAAAAGATGATTATATGGAGCGTGCTCATTTTATATCAATATCGTGAGTAATGTTTGTTGGCTACCAAAAACAATTTTACTTTAGCACGTAATGTGCGGATTTCTAATCTGCTAATTGTTACTTTTATAATCTGTATCTGTTTATGTAGGTGTGACCGCAGTGATCAAATAACGGTATGTTTTAATAATGTACAATTTTTTTGTGTAATTGTTGGAGAGGTGAATGCAAGACTAGTAATAAACCTTACTAGCCGATGTTATCAATCCGATGAGGATGATTTTTTTGGATCTAAATAGTGTGTAAAGGTTTTAAGGCCTTCAATTAGGCTGAGCATCTAAAACACAGAGACGCTCCAAATATACAGCACTATTTTTTTTTGGGGTGGTAATCGATCCCGCTACTCAATATGGTGGACGCACGAGCTCTACATAGTTTTGGATCAGCCTGTCGTAGTCCACTGCTGGACATAGGCCTCTCCCAAAGTGCGCCACAACTCCCAGCTCTGAGCCTTCCGCATCCAGTCCGATCCCGCCTCCGTTCTCAGGTCATCGGTCCATCTCGCTGGAGCCTTACCCTGCGCTTGCCGATCCGCGGGATATGCAATATTTGAGTTATTTAATAATAATTTTTAATTTGAATCAATCTTTCTAAAATGTATATCAAAAAGTCATTTTATAAATACGGACGGACGGAATGGTATAAGCCGCATCCCCCTTCCAACAAATGTCAGTTATGACAAAGTTTTCAATAAATGCTGAATTATCACAGACTAGTGTTTACTTTAGCGTCGATAATGGCCCGATTGTCCTAGATATTATTACACTAACTACCCATTTAAGCTGGTAATTGGTATTTGTTATTCATACTTATAAGCACACCGTATTAGGTATAACTCAAGCAAACAGACATAATAGCACATCCTTTGTGCATATTAGATGTACGACCGACGAGATACGGACAGACACGCGATCCAACGTTTTCCATATATAATTCATCGGTCAGTTGTTCTGACATTTCATGAGCCATGTTTGTCTATAATCTATCAAGGAATTGTAATGGTAACTAATCGCTTAGATGTGGATAGGCACTCGTTTCGTTACTGTTTTTTCTTTCAATTTAGATTCGGATCTTTCATACGAGTTTTTCGAACTGAATTCAGCAAGTTTCTTCTTTCTTACTTACGTGGGTTTTTTTTAAATGTGCGTGTTTATTCCAAGAAAGTTATATTTAATTTCTAAATAAGTTAAGCATTACCTGCACACAATAAAAACAACTAACACATTAAACTTCAAATAACAGATAGTATACTGGTAAAAAGTATAATATCTCTGGCTCGCTTGTTTGCTCTGAACATTCAAGCTTTTCTTGATATTTTATTTAACTTCAACAACTTTAATTAAATCTAGGGTTGCTTATGTAATTTTGAATTACTATTCCAGAATTTTAGTAAAAGGAAACTATTTAATTCAATTCGATTTATTTACGTATTTTATTCACACGATTTCTGTGTGGGTATGGGTAAGCTAGGTATGTAATACGAAAATCGATCCCATGAACAATGCCTCGAATTTTCCCATCAAAAGAAAAGTAGGTATTTTTATTTGATTTGTCACTCGGTTTGGTTGCGCCGCCGCAGCATTTCTGTGAGTTATGGCCTAATATCGTCCATGATGGATGCGAGAGGAAATTGGGCGAGCTTCGGAAATGGACGCAATCGGCTCGGCGCCGACCGCGGTAATTCATTTCTGTTCCATTCGCCTCCTGTCGCCCCTCGCCGGGCGTGCTGTCTCCGACACTGTCGCGAGACGCGCTGTTGTATTGTTGGTGAGTCCTGCTACGATGTTGCGGAAGTACGGCGTTACAGCTTGGAGGGGATTTCAGCGAACAGAGGGCTTATAGCGAGTTTTGGCGATCTAGTGCTTAGGAAAAAGGGTAACAGCTGCCAGCACACGAAGCGCCAGCAGAAATGCTATACTCTGTCAACTTTCTCTATGCATCTGATTTATGGTACTCAGATTAGACATTAGGTAGCGTGCATCACAAAACGGACCTACGGCAATTTTAAAAAGGAATATGGAGAACTTTTTTCATGATTTTTATGACTTCGAAAAAGGAGGAGGTTATCAATTGGATTGTGTGTTTTTGAACAAACAGCCTGGTTGGAATCTGCTAATCTGCTCTGTTTGAGTGCTAAGGTGCACTTACTGTCTTACAATGTATTTGAAAATTATGGTCATGCCTGACATTGTGGTATTGTAAATAATGTAAGCACTCACAAAATCAGGAAGATAATAGCAAAGAAATTTGAAAAATCTGTCTTTTTATCCAAATGCTAGGAATTCAATTCTACTACAAACGAGAACTGCCCTATTCAATTCAATTCAATTCTTTAAATTCTATTGGTCGAGTGTCATTAGTGAAATATCGAAATAAAAGCATGTTTTTTGGTCTGTGTAAAAATTAAAACCAAAACATTTAAAAAGCCTCTAATAAGAACAACAATGGAAAGAAAGGGCAGTTAATATTCCTAAAATAGCGAACGTTAACGAGACTTAGCTCATTTGCTAATGTTTACGTGTACTTGGGGGCTAACCGAGCTGAACTTACGACCGATGGGGGGGAGGGGGGTTCCACCGAATTCAACATCGCTGCGGAACTTCGCAGTTCAAACATTGACTTTGCAAAACGGTTTTGGGCTCTGGGAAGTTAAACTTAACCGCTGGCAAGTTAACTAAAGTGGGCAGCGATAACTCAAGTGTTCTGTCTGGTGGGAAGTCGCAGATCAAAGACAAACAACACACACTGCCGGCTATAATAGGTAGGTATACCAAATTAGACTTCGCCGAGCAAATTCAAACCCAACTACCTGCTAGCGTTAAAAAGGTTGATTAAGGAAGGAGGCGTTAAGCAGATGACCAGAATTCCAGGCTCAGGATGATGATGATGATGATGTACCCTTTAACTGAGAGAACCGACGAAAAAAGGGAGAAATGTCAGCTAGAGCATGTGAACGACACCATACAGTGTAATGCTAGAGCTATAGTTACACCAATAATACCTATTTAAAAGAGGCAAATACGTTATGTTAGTACTGATGCGAAGTCGAAAATTGTCCCCTGGCGTACGTACCTATAATTTGACCGTGTGTACAAGACAGTGTGATTATCTACTAGTGCGTAAACAAGTCAGATACATGTCGCACAGTGTCGTCTCAAACTGTCTATGCTTTGCTCAGGTTTACCAAGTTCTGATTTCGGGTGCCACTTTTTTAGCACAAGTAGGTAACCTATCTACGTCTTTATTATTATAATATCATTGAGTTGAACAGAAGAACTGCCACCAGTGGTACCACGGAGCATCAATAAGGAGAAGAAACAGAACAAAGGGAGGAGTGACATAATCGCAGGCAGGCATTAAGTGTAAATGTTTCGCGAACGGAGAAATCCGTCATTAGGTCGCGCCATTACTCCGATGTGGCACTGGTCAGGGCTGCCACAAGCAGATTTTTCACTTCTCAGATTTTATTTTTTTCATTTTACAAGGCTGTAAAACTTAAATATGCACGTTACTGCGGATTCCATTCAAAAACATGAATCGTGGCGAAAACCTTCGTATTTTTACCAAGCTTTTTATAAAAACCACTCGTTTGTTCAAAAACTCTCTTTCAGTATGGAAAGTTGCTTATAGTTTTGGTTCCAGAGTCTTCACAGGTGAGTCCTTAGTAACACGAATTCATCAGCAGACAAAATGCTTTTTGTTTTTGCACTTATATGAAACTGTTACTTGTAACAGATATATCAGGTATGGTGATGTAATCTCCCCCATGAGCACTCGCCTTGCAGTGGTAGGGGGCTTAGCACCGGTGGCAGGGTGAACCGCCACATCCTTTCTTGGGGGGCTCGGTTGGAGGGAGGGCTCGTTGGGGGCTAGCAACTCACTGGCGGCGGAGCAGTCGGTAATACTATAGGTAGGATCCAGCTCTGCCGCCAAAGTGCCATGATTGAGTTCCGTGGAGTATCAGTCGATAGCAGTCCGACATAACTTCGTCGTCTCCCCGAGTATTCCCCGTATTCGTGAGGATTTCCCCACGAAAAAGAAAAGGAATGGTGATGTATATTGATAACGAAGAAAATAACCTCAAAAGCTTGTACCAACCCTATCTAAAAGAATTTTTCGCAACCCCCGCCTAAACTAGACGATATTGAATTGTTTCTGCTCGATTAATTCCCAAATTTATGTGTACTTTGGCAAATTAAACACGCAATGGGGCCACCATGGTTTACTGAAATACTCTTAGTACTTAGAAATAAAATTACCATACTAAACTGTTAGCCGACTTCAAAAAAAAGGAGGTGGTTTTCAATTCGTCTTGGACTCAAACCAAATCCCTTAATATTGTCAGTATCACAAATAGAAATAAAGTGAAATCAAACTTTATTCAAGTTGCCCAGGTTTGACAGTAGAGTTTAATTTTGACCACAGTTTAGATATACCTACCTACTAGTATTACAATAGATACACACCTGATATAAAAATGTTACTTATTACCGGCGTAGGAAGGTTGTTTCTACTGACAAGACCCAGCAGTGACATTTTCCTTTTAAAAAAAATGTGCATACTACAAGTTACAGACCTACCAACTTATCTGTGAACTGAAAGAGGACGACACCGTCGATTCAGTGTTGCCAATTAATAAAAGGTGCCTAAAATTGAGTGAGTTTTACAAGTAGGTAATTTTTCATATAAAATAAGTATTAAATAAAAATAATAAAATTAGGTATTGTAATTATTTATAAATTAAAAATAAAATATACATATTAATTTGTAGTTAAGTAGGTACGCTAAACAGTTGTCCTTCAGGATTATTAAATGGCTTTATTTAGAAAGTGATCCAGTAAATTGGAAATCCTGCAGATATTAAGGTTTGATATCTAAAACAGTTACTAGAGAGATAAACTAGAATCTGGAAAACTTAACAATCATACTAAATGTTTCACACTTAAAACTTTCATTCAATGTGATTCATGTACCCTCCCTGCATCAGGTACCAGGTACTATTTGCAGCATTTAGTTAAGACCGTACCTTACCCCTAACAACGAAATACTAATAATAATTCGCAGCGGTAAGTACCTAATGGATGTAATAAAAAAACAATTTGCTTTACAATTATTTATTAAAAACCACATTTACAGTCATTATGATCTTTAGATGAGCCTGCACTACCGACATCATCATCGCTGTCCTGTGTAATTTATTTCTGTCTTTAAGACCTCTAGAAGGTTTTTAACAGTAGGCACCTCGTTTTTGGCAGAATCAAATTCATGTACTCTCCTCCGTATAACTCCCATGTCAAATCATCAACGTGTATGATTCCACTTTTGCGTTTTCTATCCTTGCCTTGTGTCCGAATTTTAGTAACAGTTTCTTCTGCTGCAAGCCCTTCTTTATCTATTTTTGAAATGAGTCCTTGACTCACACCTGAAACATAGGATTTTATTTTTCATCGAAATTTAAAAACCGGCAGGTTAGTTGGCTCACCCATTTAACAGGTGACCTCTTAGATGTGCGTTACCGTTACGTTAACCTACAGTAAGAATATATACAAATGTTCCGTGAACTTAAATATTCGGTTAAGTTTAAAGGTATTTATAAAAATAAAGCTGACAACACTAACCTGTTTCAGCCGAAATTCGTTTGTATATTTTGGTAAATGGAATAATCGGAGATCTCGCCCGAGCTTCTTCTTTAAAAATGGTTTCAACCTTGAGAATAATGTTTTGAGCATCACTTTTAATGGCTTTCGGCATATTCAACTTCATAAATTCCGAAATATCACAATAAAACAACCATAGTACTCAAAAATTGTTGACACGGACAATCGAATGACATTTCAACATGACGGTCGTAGTTCCAATTTTCGCCATTTCACAGATAAGTTGGTAGGACTGTACTTTTATACTACGCACGCTGAATGATGATCCCTATGACAGTTCGTTGGCGCTTAACATTGTACAGACGTCCTGTCACAATAAATCCTTTAGAGGTCCATTAAAAAATCGAAAAAATCATAATTGTGTACCTTTGGTAATTATAAAGATGAATATAAAGAAAATATTACTTAATGTTCGTAAATAATGGAAAAAAGCTCAATGCAAAAGTACATGGTACGTGCTGCAAAAGTTACGTCGTCCAGCTGTTATCGACTAAGAAGGGACACATCGATAAACAAAATATCGATAATTTGTTGGAAAAATTTAACAAATGCTTTGAGTTTATATATTATTTATATCAATCTAAATCTGATACAGGCTCAAGCGGATCTTCAAAATCTCAGTCTGAACTGCAGCTATCCGTGACAAGAAGTGACAGACTGAATTTAAAAAAAAAACGGTTGGACTGTGGCCTCCTTTTGGATATTTTTCCATGAAGCTGGCAATTATGAATTCTTTAAAATTCAAATCAAAAAGAATTCTCAACTCTTCAAATTATGCAATTTGAAAAAAAATTAAACTATAGCGAAATAAAATATAATAAGGCTGTTACTTTTGTCCATCAATGCGCGTAATTTTTTTTCCAAATAAATAAATATTGCTTATTATGTTGAATGACCTGGCTGGATGACTTGACATGTGCCTAAAAAAAGTATTTTATCGAAATTGTTTGAAATTGTTGCGCATCACTATTACAACTGTCACTTGAAACGTCATAGGGATCATCATTCGCCGTGCGAACTATAGATAGGTAATCCATAGAGTCAGTTTTAACAAGACTTGAAATGTCAAGGTAACGAAAAAAATGTTGCAGACCAGTCTCTGATGGTGGCACCTGATGAAGTGTAAGCCGACCTTCATCCCATCCAGCTATATGTGGTTGATGGTACAGGGCCGTCAACTTTTACATAGGGGCACCTCATAGTGCTGCTATAAGACACATTTTGCAATCGTTTTGTAAAGCTTGTGTGAACGCCTTTGTCCCTCATAGCTGGTAACAGCCCCTAGAGGCGCTCGTCATGCCACCGCTCCCCGCGCCCGCAACCACCGCACAAAGTTCTCTACTTTGTTCACCTCCTTGGAAACTTGGCTACACACACAATGCAGATTTTATGAAATTATAATACGCAATTTTTCACGTCCTCCTTAGCCTATGCTTCCTTCTGTGTTTGTGAAGGAAATAGTTAGTTTTAATTCAGTTTTGAGCTCTCAGCGTCGCGCCTATATGTAAAGCGGATACCATTTTGGTACCTACCACGAGTATAACAATTGTTTTACGTCAGTTAAGTTTTGTTTGATTCCATCCTTTTCAATTGTGTATTCAATGCTTTGAGCCAAAATGTATGGCTTGCCCTTTAGAAATCAGATACAAACAGTTGACTTTCCCTTATTTTTTAAACAGGCCCTTGTGCCAATACTGAAGACCCTTTGCATCACATCCGTTAATCATTAGGCGGAAAGTAAATTTTAAGTAAACACGATATACCTATTTCCCTCTTCTGAAATCGTAGAAATCGCGAGTTTGTGGCGGGCCTAACACGTCCTTCTATTCATTGTTTAAGTTGTAAACTCTTCCTATTATGAATTTAAAAGTAAATTATGAAATTTCGTAAATTACATCACTTATAACTTTGTTCCTGGAACTTATTTACAAAATGTTTCGGCTTTATCAACTTTCCCTTTGTCTTGGCTTGTATTTATAGTTATACCTTTCTATTTGCTAAGCAGTTGAAAGGCCTTGTTGTTTTTAAATCAAATCGGTTCAGAAAGGGTCAGGTGAAGAGTATGCCTTTAGCCTCTTGTTTATTTATTTAAATTTACATGCAAGTTTACAAGATTTTTTGGTAATACGTACGAAACTTCAAACAACAAATTTTATTGCCAACTAAATGTTTACTTGGTGCTGTTTAGTTAAGTATATTATAACACTTATGACTTAGTTACTTATGTTGTACACATACCAATAAACTTAATGTCTATACAATTAAATTTAAAACAACTAGGTAGGCACATGATTCACATGTTTATGCAAACGGAGTAGTTTGTTTTACTCTAAACCTCTAATTTTTATTTTTATTTAACTTAGTACCTATTTAACATTAATTTTTCAGTCAGGTTCAAGTATATGAAACATGTATGAAAGGTACAATTAATGTCAGAGTTTAAAATGTGTAAAGATTGTAAATTGTAGATTGTGGTGATCTCTGTTCACTTCGTGAAGAAGAGGCGTTGATGGTTTTGTGCGACTACGTATTGATAAAAGTTAATCAGGGATACTTCAGTGTCAAAAAAAGTAATTAACCAAATTATTAGACAACGTGGTTCTGAATCACCCTGCAGATGTCACCGGCGCAACCTATGCAGCTGACAAGTACATACGTACTGAATAAAAAAAGAGATGTAGACGAGCCTGCCATTGACAACCCCCCCGGGGTAGGGCCCCCTAGGCGATGAAACGGAACAATATCAGCTTAGTATTTTATCCTTGTTTCCATGCGACCTATTTATTTACATAACCTTCCGTTCCGTAACGTTAGTTAATGTAATCATAGTTATATAAGAGAGGGGTTTTCAAATAAGAACACTGATTTAAAAACCTAGGTCTTCTAACTACAGTAGTTATAGCAGTAACTTTAAGTATTAATGGCTACCTACTATTGACAGCTCCAATTTTATTAGCTTATTTTATTGTTATTGACGTAGGTAACATAATTTTACAATTTGAAAAAAAAAGCCTTACTCTTGTTGCTGTTCAATTGTTCTTGAAACCAAATAGTACAAACTTATTTAAATAAAGGTGAGTCGTTTTTGTTGAAACTTTACTAGGCAAATGGTAATAGGCAAATATTTGATTCTGCACCTTCTCTTAAAGTAGGTAAACAAAATTGTCAAATTTTTCAGTTGTTATTGCAAATTATTAAACCCTTTTATTCAATTGGATGTTTCTTGCTTGGATACAATTAAAGACATAAAAAGGCAAATGGTATTAATTTTGATTCTGCTCCTCTTTTTAAAATTGCCTAACTCCTCAGTTTTTAATACTATTTTAAATCCCTTTTTTCAATTGTATGTTTGTTGTCGGTACAGAGTTCCGACCGACATCGACGTATGGCATCAGAGGTCAATGCCCTCTTTGCCAATTACACCCACACAAATCATACACAGCAATGGTACTCGCGAATGATAACTAGTATGACCAAATAGCTATTTCAGTAACATGATTTCATAAATTTCACTCGATAGAGAAATAAAACAAAGTTTACCCTTTTTCTGATGTTTTTTCTATATCGTCCAAACTATCGACTTTTTTGCATTGTTTTTTTTACTTAATTATAGCGGTTGTTATATTAACACAATCGCAGAGTTTGACTTGATAAATTGTTGCCTCACTTCCTACGATAAAAAACTACAAAATGCGCGAGTGCAGCGTCTCGTCCTGCTACTTTTTAATATGGAGATTATTTTAAGGCATAGGTATGTACAGAGGCGCACACATCAACCTTTACAAAAACATTGCAAAATGGGTCCTAAGCATAAGGTGCCCCTATGTAAAGGTTAATGTGAGCGCCTCTGTACCTGGCCGTAAGTGGTGGTGAGCTAATAGTAGACTATCCTACAAACATCAAACAGTTGGCCACCTCAGCCAGCACGGAGAGAAACTAACTGGCTATCACGAAGCACCAGCTCCGGCTCATTAGATCAAAACAAGCTTTGTTTCGGTAACGCGAGACGACGCGAAAAAAGAAGCCCACGGCCTTAGCAACAGCCTCATCAAACCAACATAGACTTTATCACTCAACGTACAAGTTCATTATTCATTCAGCAGCTACGTTGTTTGTGACACGAGCGAAATTCAAAACAGATTTGTCGATTTGGCGAAGGTATAATTTCAATTTAGATGTTTTCAGCACAAATTGGATGTTGTACGGCAGACGGTTTGTTGCCTGTTTACTGTATTGATTTCCATCGATGTGCTGTCTCTTTCTTTCTTCTAGTGCTGCTGTAGTTTGGTGTAGAATTTAAATAATATGCACCATTGCATTTGCTACGTTATGTGTTTATTTCAGCGAGGCACCCGTGGTCAGTGACTAAGTATAGCTAACCGGCAACAATTAGATATATATTTTGCGCTAACAAGTTGAAACGCTACCCTTATCAGTAGAGAACTATTGTAGAGTTCTCAAAAAAATCAATACCTTTAGTTGAAGATCTAACAAATGCATAACTATTCGTATTAGTTACACAACTTACGAACTAGCGTAGATGAAAATAAGTTTCTTTAACGCTGTAAATTGTATGAAGACGATTTTCAGACTATTAGCCTCTAGCATCGAGACTGCTAACTTCTCTACTCACTTCTCTTCTAATCACGAATCCTTAAACAATAATTGTAGTTCTCGAGGATTCTTTAAGATTGATAATCTTTTAAAACAAGTCTTGATATAGAGTACCAACTCAGGCATTTTTACATGCATTTAGGCATTTTTAAACCCGCTACTATCTGTGCTCACATCAACCATAAGGCGGTAGTGCAACCGAGCTGCCTCCAAAGCACCGGAGCCATTAAATGGCTCATTCTGTTCCTAAGTAGAATTGAGCCTGAGCCAAACGGGAATCCGAACACTTCCAGTTTACGCGGCCGTTACCCACTGCGCCTAAACGGTTATTAGGTCTTTGCACTAACTTCGCGGCTAACTACGAGGTAGTCCATGTGATTTCTAACTATTACGAGTGTGGAAACGAGCATGCGGGCTGCCTGATTGTGAGCGGTTACCGTAGCAAGGACGTTGCACCACCTGAGATATACCTCGCTTGTTCTTACACATTTTTTAATTCGTTTGGTGTCATACAGAGGTCGAATTTGTCTGGAACACACCTACTTTGTGTTCATTGTACTACTTGCGGCTTACTCTCCGGTGATGGATAACACCGATATATACAGTGTGTTTGGGAACCGGTGTCCGACCCGTTAAGGTGAAGTAATATGATCTATTTTATGAATAAATCCACCATAATTAAGCACTTTGCCCCAGTTGTTTTAAAATGGCCGCCATTTTAATTTTTTTTTCTCGGGAGTACGGGTGGGTTATTTTAGTTTGCAATATCTGCCGATTTAGAGGTCCTACAGTCACAAAAGTGGTATCGTTGGACAGCTACAAAAGTAGGCAATAAGCTGACAAAAAAGCATTTTTTCATAACTCCCTTAAAATACCTCAAAAAAATGTTTGAACTTGTAAATTGTGATAGAATTTGTTAGTTTTTTTTACTTTTTTTTTTTCAGAAAAACTAAACTGTCAACATACATTTATTTTTAACTTTTTGGATACCCAAAGACATCACCTAAACACTGAAGCAAAAATCAAAGTTCCAAGTAAAATAGTTGAGAAGTTGTGACAAATTGAATATCACCCTGTCATCAGAGACCCTTTGAAACGCAGGTAAAATTTGGCTTGCGAACAGGTAAAAAAAAATTTGAAACAACTGGGGCAAAGTGCTTAATTATGGTGGATTTATTCATAAAATAGATCATATTACTTCACCTCAACGGGTCGGACACCGGTTCCCAAACACACTGTATATAAAACACAAGCAACTCGGATACCAGCGGTAAGTAGGCCCTTACCACGTTGGGTTCAAATTCCCTCGGTGAAATGTGGGCTTCTGGATGTACCGTTCACCATGACGGCAAGTGTGCCTCTGACTTACCCATTATATGTTTGGTATGTATGTCAGAATCAGAATCAGAAACAGAATAATTTATTTGCATGAAAGTGGTACATATTAGGTATTACATTAGTTGAACAGGATCACACATTTCACCAGAGTATGGCATGCAGAATAAGACATGAAATAAACACTAAAATTAAGTCACACAGAGGTGACGTCCTCGTAGCTCAGTTCTTGAATATTTTCTTAGTATATTCTATTCTAAATACATTCGCGCGTTTAAAAATATTACCTTAGATAATTTTAGAGCTGTCAGAAGCTCATAATTCATCCAAGTATCAGAATCGCATTACGGGTCGCGACCTCTGAACCGGTGCCAATAGCGGTATCAGCTGTCGCCTGGTGCAGGTCATAGCAGCCATTAGCAGTCACTTGAGCTCATTTAGGCTGTGCTGTTAATAACTAAAAATGCTTATTTTGGAGTGCTCGCTCGATATTAGCAACTATATTGTTGCCTGAGTTCGATAAGTCCCTAAGAGCTTACCGCCGCACTCAGAGACGTCAATTAACGTTAATGGTTGATCAAAATTCCATTTTTGAAAAGAGACTCTATAACAAATTGAATAAAGAACTTTTCAGATTGTCAAATTTTGACTCTAATGAACCATTAACGTTAATTGACGTCTCTGAGTACGGCAGTTAGTGCGTCATCTTTCAAACGCAACAAGCGCGAAAACGCAAGCATTCGTTGTAGCGCCTCTGGTGGCGGGTGGACGTAAACTATTTTTGTCCACCGGAAAGTGTGGGCGAGTAACCTCGCACTTGTTCCAATCTAAGCTTCATTATCAATTAATACCTACATTGGGGAATTAAAGGGTGAAAATAGGATTAGAATTAAATTGTCTCCAATTAAGTTCGAGCTCTAAGACTGCTCGGTGTAAGTACAGTTTACAATTAAGCCGGTGTTATGTTAGCTGAGTGCTCAAGCGCCAAATTGCAGCCATTGCGCCGCCTAAACTGTTGTTTGCTTCCGAGTGCAGAGGGCGCTGCACCAGTGTATGTCGTCTAATGATGAAGTTGTGATGTTCTGATAAAGAGGATACACTGACTACTTACACCAAGATCATTTGACCCAAAACTAAGCTAAAGAGCTGTAACCCAAAGGCTGTTAAACAAACCTCAATATTTTTTTTATTAGATACTCAACCAGCTAATAACTTTTAAAAACAGATCGAACAAAACCGAATGTTTGTCCTAGGAGTTGGTCGGCGACACGACCCGTAGCTATTCGATTTTTCTACCATCTACCTTTTATCTATAAGGAACTAATAGTGCAATATTGTGAATGCTAAGTAAATCAGAAAAAATAGGTAGGTATTGGCTTTTTTTGTATTTCCGTAGCTAAAAAACTTTGCAACAGGTAGCTCTGCTCCAGTCAGTACTCGTCACGCCATCTATCGTGTTCGTTAGTGAAGCTACAAATACAAACATGTTTATTTTACACGCTTGGTAATTAAATAGGTACCTATGTTGTGAACAAAGAAATTTTAATTACATTGCTTTTGAAATATTTGTTGTCGATTAGTAAAAATATAGCTCTGTCATTCAATCTCCTATACACGTTAACTGCCATGTCAGTCACCGAGGACTGACAGGTACACCATCTGTTCGAGCCATGTCCATCACTGGTGCCTGACATCGTAGAGTCAACTTTGACTGAAGGCAGTGAGCCGTAGGGCACGTTTTTGGACTTATTTACTATTAGAAATGACTGACGCGGCCCCGAGCAAAGCGCGTTCGGAGTGGCCCGTGACTTACAATTTTAGAAATGGTTTTTTTTCACATTTTTCTGAAAAACACAATAAAACACAATGTTTTTAACATAATCAATTACAAAATAAATTAAAAAATGTATAGCAGACCACTTTTATGTTTTATTTTTCATTATGAAAATTATTTATGTTCGATATTAAAACATTGTATGCAAAAAATGTGGTTGGTTTGAACATTGGCGGCAGTACATAACTATTTGTTCTGTTTTCTTTCTAGCAAATACTCTATCTACTTTTTCTATGTTTATTCTATAACATCTTGAACAATATGTTCGTGTTTTCTTTACTGTTCTTTCTTTCTTAGCTAATTCATGCTTCTGCCTTTTGTTTTGAGTGAATAACGGTTAGTGGTGACGTGACTGACGTGGCCCTGTGAAATAAATTTCATGTTTTTTATCCCGTTTGGGCCTCGTCAGGCACTGGTGACTGACATATATATTTTTTATGTAATTTATCAAAATAAATATGAAAAAAATACCTAGTGATCAATTTTTATGCATTATGGACCCTTTTGCACCATAATTTGAAATTTTGAATTTTTCGGACTTGCCAAATTTACCTTGGCATTTAACGTGTTAAGCTCAATAAAAGCTTTGAAAACCATTCCAAACCATCTGGTCAAAATTTGTACATATTGTTGAAGTTAAGTTGTGCAAAGTGTCACTGAAAATGACCGACTTCTGTAGTACCTTCTTTAAACAATTTTTTTTTGTTGAAAGTCATTCTGAAGTAGAGTCAAACAAACTCTCTCAAACCACTACTGCACTGCAATAAACGCCTTTATCCAATATTCGGTAGCTAGATGTGTGGCCACCTATACAATTAACACAAAAACATGGGCTCGGCCATTTGTCACTGTATCCCATACATCTGTACAGAAGTGGAGAATATTGTAGTTTCCTGCGTTCAAACGTATTATTAAACAAATGACAAATTGTGTTTACACAATTTTTGTCATAAAATAATTTATTTCTCTCTATAATTTATGATTCCCGTGCCAAAACCCCACATTACGCACGGAAACAGGCGTAATTCATAATTCTAGCCAACACATAATTTTCGTCGTAAAATAAATAATGAGAAAATTAGCTTGGGGTGCGGAGGGCAGTGGAGGGTCGAGGGAGGGGGGGTAGTCATCAAATTATCGAGCAAATCATCCGGTGAATGTGATGAGGCTGGAACTGGCGCGCAACTAATAGCTGGCTAGGGATGGGCTTCGACATCAAAACAAATAGTCGATATCGATAAAGTTTCAAACTTTGTTCAAACCAAAATAACATTTTGTTTTGTTCCGGACCACTAGACGCATGGAAAGCTTCGACCCCCATGTAGTCAACCATACCTTCCTGGGGAGTGCAACGCTCTCCCTGCGCCTGTTTTCCGCATACATACAACCGTGTAGTTAAGGCATTTTCTGGGTAAGTGCGTTCCACCATAGCTGCAGGCCTCGTCATCGCTTACCACCATATGGGACTGAGGTCAAACGGTCAAACCGTTTGACCTCAATTTGATTAAAATATTTAAATCTAGTTTAGTAAAAATTGACCACAAGCCAAATAATTTTAAATAAAAGTAAGCATTTTTCATGTCTGCCGTTAGTCAACTTTTATATGAATACCTACTGAATGCCTGTACCAATAAATCACGTTAATGCTTTGTTGATGAAGTTCATGACGTCAGAAATTCCTGCTGAATATTACTAAACGTGTTTTTAACAAACATGTTTAACAGTCTTTTGTGTTCTCAGTTGCCCCGAAAATGGCAAACGTCGGTCTCCATGCACGCGAAGCACCAATTACTTCAACGGCCGCCGCAGGGCACAGAAGCCGAGAACGGCCCCGCAGGTCACACCTGAGCTGACGAACGAGATTGTCTGCCGACGTGTGGGTGTAAATTGAATCGGTTG
Organism: Udea ferrugalis; assembly: GCA_950022985.1. Classification (NCBI taxonomy): domain Eukaryota; kingdom Metazoa; phylum Arthropoda; class Insecta; order Lepidoptera; family Crambidae; genus Udea; species Udea ferrugalis. The sequence continues at coordinate 227,534 of OX465532.1, read as the reverse complement.
GCAGCTAGGGAGGGGCCTTCGACAAGAATCGTACGATTATTTTGAGTTTGAACTTTTTGTTCTAAATATAAGTGAAGAAGAATTTTTGTGTCTCTCAACCGTAATGTTGTATGATTGCTTGATAATCGTTTTCGTCGTTTAAATAATTGTATTTTGAATAATTTATTCAACTAGAGATTTCTATGATTCACACTGTACAGTTTTACTAAGTTAAACATTGACAACATGAAAATTAACTCTACCTTTATTATATTTACTAAATAAGATTACATTTTACATTGCGTCTTTACTTTTTGATTGGCAGAGCAAAGCACTTTCGAAGACTAAAGTACTTGTTTGTTGACCCAAATAATTTTCATCTGTCATCAGGGCCCTATTCAATAAAGCTGACAATCCGACAATTATGTCAAAAAGTGACATAATTGTAGAATTGTCGCGCTTAGGCTGTTCAATAAAATTGACAAATATGTCGAAAACCGACAGGTGAAATCCTGACAAATTTGTCAGGAAAATAGCGTTCAATAAAACTCGACATATGTCAAAAACCCACAGTAATTATTTTCTACAATTGTCGGTGACAATGGTCAGTGACAATTGTCGGATTGTCGTGACAAATATGTCGACTTTTAAACTGTTTGCAAACAGGTAATTTTGATTAATTAATTTTAAAAATAAAAAAAATTGTTGAAGCTAATTAGGGACAAGTAGTAATTCAGTTTTGCCACAACGAGTCTCTAGTGCAAATCATATGTAAAATAGAAATGAACAAAAAATACCTATTTTGGGACTAATTTACCAAATAAAAATATACTATTTGGTAAGTTTAATAAGGTTTAGTTTTTTTAACTAGTTTATCTATCAGTCATGAATTCTTATTTTATTCATTTAGACAGACAGATACATAACTAACTTCAATCAAAGGAATTATCATTTAGATTGTTGGTACACTGACTTGGTATCAGTACTAACTAAATATTATAATATTAAGAAAAAAAACACTTATTTACACCTTACAACTTCAAAAAAGATTTCGCGACAGAGGGTCAAGGCACCTGTCAGAATTATCTGACAATTCTACAAATATGTCGGATTGTCGCGACAATTTTGTGTTTAATAAAGCAGATTTGACAAGTTTTTCACGACAAATTGTCACCTGTCACCTGTCGCTTAAAAAGTTTTATTGAACGCAAATATGTCAAATTGTCGCGACAATCCGACATATTTGTCAATTTTCCACCATGACAATTATGTCGCCTGACGGTTTTATTGAACAGAAAAATTGTAGAATTGTCACTTCTCGACATATGTCGAATTGTCGGATTGTCAGCTTTATTGAATAGGGGCCTGGTGGTCACTGAATTGGATCTCTTAAATATTAATAAAAAGGTTCTCCTTTCGTAGGTTTGCTTCCTAAAATGTCATTAAAATCGCGTAATGTCCCTCCACAGATAAAACAACCGAGATTATCCTTAACAGGATATCCTTATAGAAGCATTTTTGATACATAATGCTGTGTTATTGTTTGTAAACCATTACTTACCAAAACCATAATCCGAGACCGCTCTTCATTTGACGAATGAACGCGCAAATCATATTGATTGTGCCCTGGAGGGGCCTGACTAATATTAATAACGTTTATGTCAGGAGTTGCGTTTTCGGGTCAATATTTGCGATGTAACCGAACTGGTGTTGCTGCTGAGCTGACTCCTCGTTGGGAGTTCTGATGAGGAAACAATCATTTGCTGAAGTTTGTTTGTTTACTGGGTAGATGGGGGGGAGAGGGGGGTTGGTTTGCTTAGTTTGCAAATGGAACTAATCGTTGGATGATCGTGTTTTTGGTAACAAGGTGGGAAAAATTTGGCTACTTATAATAAAATAGTTACTTTGGATCGTAAAGTAACAAGATTTTGATTTTAAAGTAAATTTGAAACCTGAGAAACACAAAATCTGTGAATTTTCTATTTTTTATATCTATCTTCTCATTTGAAGCTGAGACAAACAAAAAACTGTTCCAGCAGTTTCTCTTGTTGTGTGTGTTTGTGATAAATAATTAAGCTTTAAAAAAACATTGAAACCTTTTCCTCAAACAAAAACGTTTTTCCCAAAGAAAAGCTTCCACAAAAGAAATTCTTTCCATCTTTAATCAAGTTAAATTGAATCTGAATCTAAATAATTCAGCAAACGTTAATGTGTACGCAATGCGTAAGACTGATTTACGTTTATACATACATTCGCCGAAATAACTTGTGTTCGCTTGTCAAATGAATCTGAATCTATTTGATCGCTTCACGAAACAATACTGCGGGGAACTCTCGCCGGTTCTTTGTCTCCCCTCCCCTTCGGAAACCGACCTTGCTGGTACAATTTAGGGTATAAAATGGGATGAGGGGAAAGTTAATTGAAGAGAAACCAGGCTTTAATGGAATAGGTTCAAAAATGTAAAGTAGGTAGAGTTTCGTTGGTGCAACAAAGTGTTCTTTGTGTGGGCGCGGCCGAGCCGGCGCTGGGAGTTAGGGATTGTTTTGTGTTGATTAAATAATGGAAAGTTCACCAGTGCTATCACAGGAGAGGATCTGAGAAAAAGATTTGATAGGAAAGTCGGTACACGTACTTCGGACGGTTTCGGAAAAGGAATGGGTTAAATTGAAACCGTTTTACGTCCTCTTGTTAATCCATACTATTAATATGAATGAGCAAGTAACTCTATGCTTCATGCACATATAGAGTAAACCTTGGGTGAAGACAAAGGTAAGTTTTTATTTCAAAATATAGACTTTTCAACGGGTGGAAATAAATTCGCTACAAAGAGCAATAAAAACTGAGAAGCAAGACTCAGTATTTTATAATTATTGCTAACGACTGTCTGGGTTACAATTAGGCTGAGTATATACCGAAAATTCTCATAATAATAGAGAGTTGGACTTTGTCCATATTTTGCTGACTTTTATAAAATTGCGAACAGGTGATAAGTAGAATTTGCGTATGTCTGAGACTCTGGGTGTCTTTGAGTCAAGAGTGAATATAGGCATTTACTGAATAGGACTCATTAGGTAATGACAGATACCACATCGTTGCTGAACCATTACCATGCACAAATATTTTTTAAAAATGATTGCCTGGTCTCTAACAAAAACAAACATTTGATTAAATCGAGATCAGTTGAAAAATATTTCAGGAAAACATTTTTGGAACATCCCGGCGAGCGGGTCATTTAAAACAAGCTATGGGCCCAAAACTGTCACAAATATTATCGAGCACGATTTATATGATATTAAGATAAATAATGCATCGTTTCGCAAATTGGGGTGAGCCCCCAGGGGCCGTGGGCGTTAGAAGGGGTTCAGAACCATTTCATATTTTTGCAAAACGATGTGCCGAAATATCCTTCCGTTCTAAATTGGGGTGCCTACCCGGCCTTTACATTCACAGATTGATTGTGATGGGCTTTTAATTGCGCTTAAGAATGCTAATAAACAAATTCCTATCATCAATAAATTCTAAACGGTAGTTAAAATAGCTTTTCGCAGAATTTTGTCTGGCTCCTTATTTGTACACCAATCGTCAGAACAGTGCTCTAAAAATCTCACAATATTTTTAAAACTACTTTAAACGCTAATACTGAGAAACAATATCCCTTTCTTAGTCTAACATAATGGATTGTAAAATGTTTTATCGTGTGTGTTTTTCAGACGAAAAAAAAACGCACTAGTTACAAACATGCTTCGATGAAATTGGATCATTTCAGTAATGTCTGTATGCTAACGCTTTGCGTCATTACCTGTACAAACGATGGCTTTGAATGACGGAATCATTCCATTCCACTTCACGTGTAACAGACCCAAGAAATGATGATGACATTATATAGCATTAGATGTGCCTAGACTTACCCACGACCACTTTATATTCCTAAACGGGCAGGCAATTGACCATGATTATACTTAGTTCTTTGAGATTGTATACTTTAGTCACAAATTTACATTATATCAGAATTGAAAGTTGTAAATTAAAAAAGAATGCCTGAAACATTCATCGCTAAGGTAAAAACATCCCAAAATTGTTATAATGCAAAAAACGATTAAAATTTCGTGCACTTAAAATCTGACTCATATCTTTCTCTTCTTGTTAAAAAATTGGCACAGCTAAATTCGAAGCCACTCAAACTGATAAATCTGATCTGGGTACCTTAAATGGGTAACGAAAATGATTCTAGGGTGTTTTGTACAAGAGACAACCATTTTACTCGAGACGAGAAGAAATAAACACTTAACTACAAAGCAGAACATGAAGCAAGAAAGAGTAAAGATCGCGGCTCCAAAATCACAGTTAAACGTGAATTTACTGCTTCAAAGAATCTGTGCAGGGTCTAAGGGCGTGCTTAGTCCCACTGCCGTACATGTGGCAGCACCCACGGCTACCGTTAAACGTGATGCGATCGGTCGAGACGGCGTTATGGTCTCCTTAAATGTTACGACTTCATTCCGCCTCCAATCGCACTTAACAATTGTTGTTTACGATATTGCGAGTTTTGTAGGCCGGACAAACGAAAAAAAGCTCCCACAACAAGCTCTCGTGATTCCTGAAAATTGAATTGAAGGACTAGAAAAGGTACGAGTAATATGAAAAAGGATTTCCATTCCTTCATTTTGTTTCAACGGTCGTAAAATGTTTGCCCCTGTCGTCGCGCTTATTTTTTTCGCACAACTATTGTTCATTTACTTGCTTAATTATTTTATTGTACTTTTCTTTTATCACAAAAAAGAGAAAATATCAACTACCCAAAATACTTCCTGTAAGGTTCGTGATGATCAATGACGCGAACATATAACTAGAAGCACACCTCCCTCTACGCTCATGCGTGCATTGTTTATTTTTCTCCATGATCCGAAACAATAATGACCAGGATTAACGGGAGCCGTTATGGGGGGTAGTGGGGAACAAGGAGTATTAATCAGTGATAAATGGCGTCGATCCGGAAAGTCGTTAGCGGACGATAGCGTTCGGAAGGCACGTGAATACGCTTCTTATTCGGATCGGCATCCGCTGTTGCCAACGAAGCGATCTGGGATATTAATTGGACTGTTACACAATAGTTTTATACACGGAGCATTATTTACGTTAGCTAGGTAGGATAAATACAGATTTCTATTGGACGTCTACGGTTATTTGTTTGATTGAGGAAGTAAATCATTAGTGGGGCCATTACAATACTGCTTGTTAAACAATGTTAACAAAGGTTTCTAAAGCACGACTAGGGTTGAAGTAGCTGAATGAGTATGTGTGGAAGCTTAGGATCAATGTTTGGTTTAACTCAAAACTGAAAAGGCTCACATTCCAAAATATTTACTTTAATAATAATAATAATAAACCCGCAGGGGCGGCTCTTATAAGAGCTGTTGGTGCGTTACGACACCACGGGTTAACCCGACGTTACCGCAGGGCAGCTTGTGGCGAGCTGTTGGTGTGTAGCGACACCACGGACCCGAGTTCCCCCGAGAGTCGGTCAGGCCCTCCATCTCCGCTTGCCTTCACTGGCCGGCTGGAGTGGACCCCAGCGGGGGCCGCAGGACTCTCACCTCTGGCTTGCCTTAACCGGCCGTCCAGAGTGGGGCGTTAGAGCTGAATGCTCGCAGGGTGGAAGTGAAAGATGCCTAAGTCGCGAGTTGGTGAGGTGGGAAACCACCTCGCAGAAAGCGGTGCACACCTCTCGACACCCTGAGCCGCTCACGGCCATGTTGCCGCCTTTGCTGACCTTATGCGTCAGCACGTATGGGTGGCCCATTTAGTGAGCGGCTAGTCACCGTCTGCCAGGAGAGTAAAGATTGAGACAATTTGCATGGCAGACGTCCGTTGTCTCAGGCAATAGCCCAGTTAACCGGTCCACCAAAAATTCCCCTCCATAACCTGGTCTTTTTTTGCCTTTTTTACTATCTCTACAATAGTCCTTGCATTTTCCGGGTGTTGTCTTTGGGTAGATATTCAATATTTATCAAGAGACAAAACCCGGCAGGTGCACACATTTCAAATTAGAGTAAATGGTACCAAAAAGCCTCTACGTGTTGGCTTCGGCCCCACGCAAGCTTCAAAGGACCGGGTCCCTATGGACCCGTGAATTTCCATGTACCTACATAATAATAATAATAATTCATTTATTTCAACCCAAAGGATCATATTATTACACTTAAACACATACAAAATATTAAAATTACAAAATACAAAGGAAATCAAAATACAACATCACTACAGCACTAAAATGATGTTACAATTCATATTATAACTCCGAGACTCGGCTGTCCTAACCTGAAAACTGCACATGAATCATAGCTGCGTGATTCAAGTACAGACAGTCAAATCTCTCTGATAATATGCCCTGAGGACACTGTTCGGGCTGGCGCGAACCTGCGCGCTAGGGATGTGCTTTAAGTTGATCGCAAAAATGCGTCGTAAAACCATATTAAAAGCGGATACTGCTATAGCTTCTCAAAAGAGGTTTGGAATCTGTATTTCATTATCATTCTACATCTCAGTTTGAATATCATTAATACCATAATATATCGTCCAAGCACCACACACATAGATAACAATTACAAAACAGTATTTGACCAGTCCGAAGCTTCCCATAAGCGTAATTTTTTATAACTTAAAATGGAGTGTTCGGTTGTAGTATCTCCTATATACGGACAGAATGTTAGATCGGAATAGTAAATGTTATTTTTATATTCATTCCAATTTCTAAGCCAGTCGTTATCGTCTACTATATTTGGAGTTATAGCAGTTGTGAAGTACTACTTAGCACTTACAAGGTTTGTTTTAGAGTTTATGTAAGGCAGACATTGGAAAGTTTTTGGTTGTTATTACTGAGAAGGACAATTCGGAATTGAATAATCTATCTTAGAGCGAGGTTAATAAAAGCCCAAAATATGTTTTGAAAACTTAATTGGATACATAAGTAGATTAACACAACACAGTACAGGATTCACAAAAACGGTCGAAAACATTCAGTAGTCATCATCAACATCAACTAGTTCCAAAGTGGAATACATTCTTATACAGCCTTGACATCTTTCCTAATTTATGTTTCTAAGATTAAGTATCCCGTTCAGCAAAAACCATATTCTGTTGTTTAATTAGCCGAAAAATTATCGAGATTAATGACATGAAAAATGACAAAGTGAGTTTTTTAGATGAACAATCTGCCAATAAGTTTTCTGCCTCGCCCGATGGTTGACTGGTAGAGAATGCCTTTAGGCATTAAGTCCGCCCATTGTCATTTGTCTTTGAATGTCATTGTGCAATAAAGAATAAATAAATAAACAAATATAATTTCACAGGATAGAATCAAGATTTCATATGTTATTTAATTATTAATTAATTATTAATGCGAACGGGTTGAAGTGGAATAAGCTTCCTCCACAATGAAAACTTCACCTCTTTAAGAAGAGACTGAATATTGGATGTACAAACATTGGAACCTCTTTGCAAATGAGGTTGTTGTGGCCTCACGTCACGTCCCAAGTTCCAGCAATATTTGTGCCATATTGGGAGGTAGTCTAGAGTTTCGTAATCTACATAGTTCTGTATTAGCATCGACACTTGGCAGGTCGGCTTTCCCCCTGCCACGGGGTGGGGGGCCATCCTCGGCGGTGAAACCTAGAGCCGCTTTGATTATGTGCAGTGGTTTTAAAAGTTGAAGTAAACGTATATACAATGTAATTATCATGATGTTAGTTATTAAAATACCTTGTCAATATTCATAGTGTGCGTTGAAATGTAAGCGTCGCTAGAACGGAAACAAGTGAAATAGGTAATATTGTAAAAATGTAAGTAAGTCAATGAATAAATATTTTTCAAGTAAGTCAATTATCTATACTGCACGCTAAAACAACAACAAAAGTTTAAAGGCAAGTATAAATTAACAAGTAAATGTAAAACTTGAATGGTTTTATCGCTCGAGAGCTATCTCTTCCAAACGAAGAGTATGAAGTGTAGTGCTCTACGTAAAAGACTTTAGACATATTCTTATTGCGAAAGCGCATAATTATTATATTGATACTGATAAAAAGTTTCTTTACTAAATGTCATAGTAGTAATACCAAACAATTTTCATACAGTATGATTACCGGCATTACTTTCTAAGTATTACCAACCATTACTAGTGGGACCCACCTCTCCGTATGAATAGTCACCGTTCGTTAGCGCGACTAACCAACCGTTGGCGCTCATCAATGGAGTTAATTATTTGTTCCTACCTAGCCTGCAGAGCCCTCCCCATAATCAGGTGTACAAAAAATCCTTTGTAAGTGAAATTGAATGAAATTGGCCAGCAATTCCCTTTGTTGCGATTTAATTCGGAGAAGTTAAGTCGTGTAATGATGTAGGACACGCACCGATCGTGTCCACGGGCCGTGTAATCACTCAGGAGCAGGAGGGAGCAGAGACTGTACAGACGGTCAAGCTGTCTGTACATTGAAGATTCATACCTACTGAGCATTCTACCGTTGCCTGTCTCGGAGCCGAGTTGGAATTTTGGATTTCTTTAGTCACATTGGCTCTGGGCCCAGGATTTTAAGTGGATCGGCAACGATAACCGATGTTAAGTGCACCACAGATACAAATCGGGTAGTGATATGAGTGATGTCAGCAGAAAAGTTACGTATTTTCAGGTGAGGTTTGTAGGTGCCAGTCAGAGGCCCTAGGGTGGCTTAATAACATGGTCACTCACTCACCTTAACTCACAGTTGAGGTAAAGCTTGTGCCCTACTGAGCACTGGTAGGTTAATGTCTGTTGTGGAAAAGAAAGCAATTGTAGGTTACGTACTTCTTTCTCCGTGTTCTAACTAGCTAGTTCAAGAATAAGCTTCCGAGAGGCCGTTGTCCACTAAAATAGCTCGTAGGTAGGCTACTTTGTAGCTATTCCTTCTGTGTTTTACTATTCCATGCCAGCACCTCTTGATTGATGGGGTTCGATGGCCGCCACGCAACGTTCAGAGCCGCAAATCGCAAATTTGGACCCTATTCTTCACACTCAAAGGTTGGAGACCAGACCAGCGGCTGATGAATGGCTACATTTGTTGACACAGCCGAACTAGCCGCGGCCTCGAGCGCAGATAATCCGTAATGTAACGTTCGGTTGCTACGGACCTCCACAGAGCAATTTGATGAGATTACGCGATAAAGTTGTTAACTTAATAATAAGGCGGTACTTTTATCGTAATTTATAAATGTTGGAGATTTAGCTTTTAGTAACATTGTTTTCAGGTTGCCTTTGTGAAAAAGTTTTTGCAAGTTCGCTCGAGTGAGCAACATTACAAAGGCTAGGATCCCACTTTAGCACTCCGATTACGAGTTAAAACAATAATAGACTTAGTTAAATAAGTAATAGAATTAGTTTCGGGAAGCTATTAGTTGTTGCACGAAATATTCATGTTCATATCGTTGATTTGCACCAATACATTACACTTACACCTGGCTCGGTTAGCTATTCTAGCTTAAAACATGAGATACCCCAGATCATATTGTTCTAAGATGCAAAGGTTTATTCGATTGGAAAGGACGACAATTAATAGATGCAACAAAATCAGTGTGAATAAGGGAAGTACTCACCTGGTAGACCGATGTTTTTACAGTCGACGCTGATTGTTCACATTACATCAATGCTTTTTAGGAAGCATTCACATCACACACAATTGGCACAATAACTTCTATTTTTTAAAACAATTCACACTCAATAACGAAAATCACCGAAAAGCACGATCTGCTTTTGTTTAGCGTGGCGATGTCGTTGCGACTCGATACTCGCCTTACATACCTCGGAAGCTGGCTGACACCTGACACATAATCTACCCTCACTGATATAGAATATTAACAAACTATAAAGTACCCTCCGCAAAACTGTCGCTAAATCTAAAAATAATAAGGTTCATCTAATGCTTGCTTAATTGATACTTCTGTGAGGTAGTAACCTTACAGAATTCCAACAACTCCCACACAACTGTCATCGTTGAGGTGACCAGGTCATACATGATATAGTCTGGAGAAAAGTATGATGATCACAAATTATAAGCGTTTTATCAATATTTTACCAGATTCAGAGATTTATGAGTGAATCATCACTACATACCTACATTTTTAATTAGTAAGGCCAGAACTTCGAAGCTTAACGCCGCTTCGCTTATCATCAGTTCCAACAAAAGACTCCATTCTATAAACACAATATCCCGTCCAGTTCAACACGCTGGTGAAACTCCCGATTCCCAGAGCCAGGATAATCCTCGCACAACAGAACATTGCTCCGGTAAAGAGGCCCCAACGAGCTCGCCGGAGGACAATGGGGGAGGGTCGCGTGTCCTCGGCGTGGCATTACAGCCTCATGAATTATTGAGGAAGACTCTGTAAGGAGCTTAAAGGAAACGACTGAGCCGTGGTGTCTATTAACAATGACAGCAATTTAGGCGTTTCTTAAGGAAAAGCTCCTCAGTGTGACTGAGACACACTTAGGCCTGGTAATGTGAGTTTGTTCCTGTTTTGGAGTGTTTGCTTGTTCTGACAACGAAAAAACTTAAAACTAAAGAAAGGCATTTCTTTCATGTCGATTTTAAGGTGCTTTGATAAGTTAGTGAATAATCTGTCGAAAATAAGGAAACACGTTGTTTCTATCGAGAAGAGGAGCAGATTATCAGGAGTTTTTTGCGGGTATGTAGGTACCTCCTCAAGCATGGTTGATCTTTTTTTTAAGTTAATAATAAGTGGTTTTGGTTAATACATTAGGTATCTGTGTATTCAGCTAACTTAAAAAGTAACATACCAAGATCATGTTTTTGAAATAAATTATTTTTTGAAAGAAAGCTAGCCGAGAAATGTCTTTTTGTATGTCTTCGATTTAGAATAAACAGTTGTCAAGTAGATTGGCTTGCTTATCAAACTAACCACTAGCTAGACAACTTTGAAAACTGTTTGCCACAGAATCACTCCATCCCCAACTGACAGCAAATTTCATAAGCGAAGTTCGCCTAAATAAAATATCCTCCCAAACCTTCCATGAACATTACTTAATAATTCAGCGACAAGCGAATTGTTACCTTCAACCTTGCATATAAGGATCACAATGTCTAAGACACATCGACTGGAGAAGAACGGTGTTAATACAAAACAAACTCTGATTCCAGAAATACAGGGTTGCGAATTGTAAATTGAGTGAAAGTAAAGTCTTGGCCGGAAATAGCTGATATGACAAAGGGTCTATTTCGGGATTGTGAATTTTTAACGCAATCTTCAAAGGGAGCATTGGAAATAATTTCCAATATTATCCCAAGACGTCTGCGGAAATTCAACCTAATAACGAGTCTAATTGCCTCGGAATTATTCTTGTGTATTAATTTAAGCGAATCTGTCGAATATTTGTTTTGCTTTATTAAGTTAATTGGCCTGTCACCGCGGAATGGAAGGGGTCTGGCTTTGGCGACGATGGCCGTGCGTTCTGGAGCTCTGAGATGGCCGTTAAATAGGTCAGAAAATGTTGATGAAAGTGGTTCTCATCTCAAAACCCGACCTGGCGTGCGTAGTTTACCATCAGTGATCGTGGATCAGAAGCATACGATAACCACGTTTCCTATCTCCCTCGAGTGGCAGAAAATGCGAATCTATGAAAATCTTATGTACGAGTAATAAAAGATAAATAAGTAAATAGATTACTTACCACCATAATAATGATTTACCACCAGCTTGGGATCCTGTTATACGCTTGATCAATCCCAGAGGGCAGCACAATGCTGTGAAGTTTCAAGATACGGTTAGTTCGTACTGCGTGGAAAGGAACATTTCCAATAATGTTAGTGAAAATGACGGTAGTTAAGTGAGGGTTGCTAAAAAGTTGTACTGTTTTGTGACATAGAACATCTTTGTCATCCCGTGATCACGGCTGCTATAAAGTAGTCGAAACGTCGGGTTAGAAAATGTAAGAAAATGTGACCGCGAGTAGAATCCGTAAAGTTGTTTTATTTCGATGTAGGATAGTGTTCGCGTAAATATTAGAAAACATTAGATTACTCGTACTTACCCATTGAAACGCATAACGTTTTTTAACATAAGCTGGCAAAACATTGTGGTCAGTAATGCCACAGTATAACCATACAGTAGGCTATCTAAGGCCGCCCGCCGAGTTATTAGCCTAGCGTGCACACAGACACGCGGCACAGCCCGTCCGTACTGCTAGCGCCTTATCGCGCCCTATTTTATGCTAGCGTGTGCGTGAAATTGCGTGTGCGTGATATCGCGACACGGCGCGCGACGCGCACGCACACATTCAAACCGAGAGTGGCACGTTTGTATGTAGATAGCTTACTGTAAGATTATACTGTGGTAATGCTCTTTGTAAAAGTACACATAGCGTGGTACGGAACAAATATTTTTACTTTGACAGTTGGGGGGTAGTTTCTAACTTAATCTACCTTCGTTTTAGTTCCTATATTCGATGAGCACCGACCGCGATCAGTGCAGCCTAATTATCGTAATTATTGGCAATCGCGTTATCCTTTAAGTGATATTATTCTGTGTCTGAGTTATTTTGTATTAGTTCAATTGTCTATGTGAAATAAATCGTTACGTCAAGAAGAAAGTGCGCATTGCAACCACATCAGTGGAGAGTCCAGCGTCAGACTTCCGAAGATCCAGTTCATCAATGATGCTAGGAGTGGGAAAGAGACGTGAAAGGTTAGTGGAGTTGACATTTATGGAAAGGCTATAATAACAACTATTTGTATCATTAATTGCGGTCTAACATGCAAGATGTAGTCCGCTTGTTCGGATTCGCATACATCCTGTCGATTTATGCATTCCTTATTTGCCCCCTTTCGCAAACACATGCGTATGATCTGAGAGAGATGAGAGGGTAGGAGAGGGCTCAACCCTCAGCACTTACTTTAGTAAGAAAGTGCGCCATCGACACTGCGGACGATAGTGGCAGAAACTTAGCGGATATGATAGGGTTACCAAAAATATGAATACGAATCCAAGATTACACAACTAGTACGTTTACACGAGTACTCAAATTCTTATTTTTTTAAACAGCAACGAATTTGAGGTTAAATATTTTAACGAAACTGTTTTTTTTCGTTGCTCGACTCAGAAATTATTCACCAAGTCGGTTCGTCATTCGTTTAGTCATATTGAAAGGGGAAGTAATCGGGCTTCACAAGTGGGTACTCCGTACAAGTACGCTCATAATCTCTACTCCCTGCTCCTTATGAAAAGCACAAAAATGCCAATGACTTCTCATTGTGACCAGCCCTACCTCAACGGGACCACTGTTCTGACTTCGCGAGTTACGTTGCGTTGCAAATGTTGCGACCCGCATCCCTTTCCTGGCACTTACGCACTGGCACAGTATTAACCATACAGTAGGCTATCTAAGGCCGCCCGCCGAGTTATTAGCCTAGCGTGCACACAGACACGCGGCACAGCCCTTCCGTACTGGCGCCTCCCTATGCCCCCCTATTTTATGCTAGCGTGTGCGTGAAATCGCGTGTGCGTGATATCGCGACACGGCGCGCGACACGGCGCGCGACGCGCACGCACACATTCAAACCGAGAGTGGCACGTTTGTATGTAGATGTTCTACTGTATGGTTTATACTGTGGCACTGGTCTCTTATCTCGCGATGGCGCCGAGAGCCTACCGACCGTTGTGCGTCGGGGGTGCGATACTAGGGGTCGTTACAGGCACAGAATTACAGGCGTGAGATTACGCGTTACCCTAATTAACCCGTTGTTTATGCTGATGACGTCCTAAGAAACATTACCCGCCTATTTTGCGTCTTAAGAGATGTTATGCTCTGTAGGTAAACAAGGATTTTGCAAAGGAAACTTCTCATAATCATAAGGGTTGATGTCGAAAGATTGTTTATAAAACTTGTTCGAGGAATCAAACTCTATTATTTAAGCATTTATGGAGCTGTATTTCTGTCTAAAATAAAATGTAATACCTAAATGAAAAGTTAGTTTCATGTAATATTATTCAAAAAGTGATGAGGTATCTACTTAAAAAAACCGGTGAGTTATGGTCCTTATGTTACTTTATTTGAACTCTCCACTTAAAAAACTTTAGAGTACTTTTCGTTAAGTCTACAATCTACATAATTAAATAAATGCTTTGGAATTTGATTTTCGCCTGGGTAAGTGCGATTGCCGAAAATATATTATCGCGTATGAAAATGCCTTTAGAAACCTCTTCTGGCTAGATACAACCTTGGCTTCCACCTCCACCCACGCAGTTGGAGTAGAATTTTCCACGAGCACCAGCTACCATTGTAGTACTCTTCAACTACCCACGCGTGTGAACATGACGCTTTTGTTTACCTGTTCTGATACAACACACTGCCCACACTTTGTTGCTATATGCAGTTTAAGAAGCTATGATATAATCGTATAGGGTTTCTTCATTTAGGTTTTCCAAACATCAAATTTATAACACTTTTAGTTTTGAACTTTTAATATTACTGCAACTTTCAGAAACAAAGACGGTAGTATGCACTATGCTTGCCAGTGGGTAGGCAAATCTATTATTTTGTGTAACAAAGATGTTTTCTTCAATTCATAAACAGTATCTAAGTAGGTATATAAACTACATAATTATGTTACTGGGTTCATTAAGCCAGTTTAATTGTGTTAAATAAATAAATATTTATTTAGCAACAGGGGTGGATTTCACTTTGAATTCGACCTTCGGTAAAAAAAACCAAAAATTTCACGACGATAATCGTTTGATTCGAAGCGAATAGATGATTAAAGTGCGATCAGAAATGATGTTAGTAAGAATTGCTAGGCAGATGCCGCTAAGACTATAGTCTGTCCGCATTAAGAATGCAGTGGTTTTTAAATTTAGTTCTGTAAAAAAGCTCAGATTCACAACCTTTGCGATGGAAAGAATGCGTTCAGCTGGTCACTGTTGACTTGGCTTTCTAATTAGGAACGATTTGATGGGTAAGGGGGTGTGCTAGGTCAAAGGACAAGTATGAAATCACTGCGTTCTTAACGCGAACGGACTATATGTTGTTGAGTGATGTAGGTAGAGGCGTAAGTTGTCACATAAACTTTTTGGTTTATTCAGTCACTACTAAGGGTTTCATACCCCTCGTACCCTTGTAATACAATCATCTAAGTCATACAGCTTCGTTTCATTACCAACCCATTCCCAGGCCCTTTCTGGTTGAATCTTTCAAAGACGTCGTCGGAATTGCTTCAATCCGGGTCAGTTTCGTACAAAACGGGGACATTTTGTACGGTGAATACTAGTGTTGCCACAAGATAGTTCACTATCGATACCAATCACAATATAATTATTTTGCTTATTATTCGATAGTATTGTTAACTTTTTAAATTAATTGGTCATATTTATTTTGTCCGAAGTATTTAGATTTATTCATTTATGTTATGTAATTATGCACATTTACCCCTTCTTTATTTATTTTTTCCTCTACCCGTAGGTTGCCTGGAAGAGATCGCTATTAGCGATAAGGCCGCCTAAATTGTGCATTACTTTCAATGTATTTCTAAACTAAGTTTTTAATGTTAATGTGCAATAAAGAATATTATCTATCTAATCTACCTTTCCGTAGCCACACTGATTTCATATTCTTCACTGTTGCTCGCACTCGCTCGACTAGAAAAATAACCTAGTAACGTACTAGTAATTCATGATTCAAAACTATGTAAAAATGTATCCAACTAAATTCAAGAGCTATGCTATAGTTAATATAGGTGCCAAATTAGTTTTCAGGGATCAATACTACCTATCGCTGTTCAAAAATCGATACAATGGGCAGATCGATAATTTCCGACACTATACCTTAATATTTCTATCAACATTTTAACTGAATTTAAAAATCAACTTCCTAAACTATCGACTGCCAAACTATCGACTGATCAGCAACACTAGTGAGTACACAGCGCAACTGTAACCCGGTTTGGGGACGATATTAACACAAACTGGGCAAAGGAAGCCACTAAATCAAAGTTAAGTCGTGATTAATAGGCATTTGGGGCAGAACCATGACAAACAGCGGCATAACTGCTGTATAATGCACAACTGATTAAATTAGAGCACTGCTTATAACCATGAAGCTGTACTCAGATAATTCAATTGTACGATACATTTGCTATCTAATTAAATTGGAAGTAAGAGGGATTAAATTTAATTAGAAATTAATCTAAAATCGTACCTGTTAAATGATTATCCAGAGAATAGCTCCTTAATTGAATAGTATCATGTTTTCATGTTGAACAAACTCTCAAATGTTTACTGGTATTTATATACTTCTGCTTTGTTGCTTATAAATAAACAATTATGAAATCATATTTCAGACATTGGGTCTCGAAGTAGGGCTTTCATCTTATGGAAACCAGACTCAATAGAAAAGAAACATCAAGACCCAGAACAGACATACTTTTTTCAACATAAGTTTGAGCTGATGCAGGAGTGCCAGGATAGCCCTTTGCTCTGAAACCAGCACTCGTTTCTGGAACTTCGAAGAGTTAGCAATAAATGTGACAAATAAACTCATGTTATATTAAACATAAAATTTATTTACGTGACCGTCAAAAGTTTCTATTGTTATATTTTATGGTTTTATGCATCACAAGATATAAGCAAGAACACCTACTTCGTGTTCATAGTTCCAATTTGCTTACTCTCCGGTGATGGAAAACACACACAAGGAACCCAAACGTCCCGGATAACGGCGCCTCCAATCGCTTTGGGTTCAACTAGACTCGGCGAAAAATGTCCTTCTGAATATTCCGTTAGCCATGACAGCACAATCAGTGTGCCTCTGACTGCTTCAGGATAAAACCGTAGCCGTATGTATGGTAAAGAAATCCGTATCGGATATGATCTGTTGGCGAGTTCAGCCTTAGGGCTGGTTTAAACCTGTTTACATTATTATATCGACTTAAGATTCCTCTTTTATGTCAATATCGACTAACGAATGCACACTATCTGTAAGCGACGTAATCGACTCAATGTCCCACCTAGATGTCGTTGCTGGGCTCTCCTCGACTTCTCTCGGCGGTCGTGGTGCACTGTTGGCTGGTGGACCCTTATTTCTATGCCCACCATCCACAGGGTCAAACTTCCCGGTCTCAGCGTGGTACAGGATCCTATTGATATGGAACTGGGCCGTATTCTTCGCGTGCTGGCTGTGGATATTCCTCAGCTTGTTGGCTACATACTCCCCGAAGACCACGAACTCGTCTCGTGCAAGCCTCTCCTGGCAGAGCATCTTCAGCATGACGTCGGCGCTGCAGGACTGCGGTTTGGATTCGGTCTTCTGTCTCTTGGGCAGCGTAAGTTTCTGCACAGGAGCTAAGAAGATTCTGTCTTGCGAATAGTCTTCATCGTCGTATACTGGAGTTGTGCTTTTGTCTTCTTCTGCATCGTTATTCTGAAATGAATTATTGATCTGATTCACTAATCTATATCTGGATATAACTGATACGAATAAATAGGGAATTAATAATTTAAAGGAATAGCGCAGAACATTAAGCAAATAATTCCCTAACTAACCCTTAGGGCGGGCGAGTTGATAAAAACTATCCTACTTTATGTCCTTTCCTAAGGTCCGCTCTATCTGAAATTTCATTACAATAGTTCAGTAGTTTAGGCGCGGAATCGATATAGAGACACATGCAGATGGAGTAACCTTCGCAGCTATTACACTTACCTGTGAGACTGAAAAGTTTCCAGCATAAGAGTGGCTCATACTCGAGCATCCATTCGTGCCTACAGGCTTCAGGAAGCTGAGCCTCTTGTACGCGAACCACTTGCTGACCTCCCCGGCCGCTACCTTGGCCTGCTCGCGCCTGTACTGCCCGACCAGCATGCGCATCTTCTTCTCCACCGCGGTCTTCTCCAAGCTGAAGTGGTTGGCGATATCTTGCCAGCATAAGTGTTTCTTGTTCCTATCCTTTGAACAAATTACATTGGTCATTTTTCCACATGCCCCATCCAGCCTTAAACTAAGTGAAATTTGTACCGTGAGAACTAAACGACGGATAAACATACCTACTTAAAATATTACTTTGTTAATACATCATGGTATTATGAACATAGAAAACACCTAGACCCATATGATGGACATGTTATGCACACGAATGTTTGTAATGTGCCTGGAACGAACCCGCGAACTCTGGTGTAGTAGCCATTTTTGGACATTGCACGAAATTGGTTTTGGGTAGAAAGTTGCTGTTAATCAAATAACATTCTAACTGTAAGACACGTATTTCCTAATATCCTCCCTCGCCATCGCATACTGAGATAAAATACATTTCGCTCACTTTCACTGTGGCACTAAGCGGGGACCGCAAACGAGTTGACTTCAAATAATAAAACAAGTATCTTTAGAGTTGAATTTCCTAAGTAATTTTTAACATCATGTCGATAGGCCATTAAAAGAAGAAGAAAATGATTCTGTCTCACCTTATTGTCGAAGTCTGTCGGGTCCCACAAGAGCGGCCGCTCGCGGTACATATCGATTAACTCAAACAAAAGATCGTTGGTCCACATGAAATAGCCATCACCAGTCGCCATCTTGACGGAACCACCCACGTGATGAAAACTTTTGTCTCAATACTGGTCCATTTTCATCCTCGGTTAAGATTAATTTGTTTTACAACAATGCGTCAAGTGTGGCAACAATGTTGGAGTTTGTTTACAAAAGTGGCGTGCGCTCTACGCGGGTTCTTCGCTCGACTGCTGTGCGCAGATGTTTATGGATGTGGTGAACAGTTATGTAACGTTAATGAACATGCCGCCGCCATCTTGTCCCGTTGCCGACTCTCGCGAGGCAACATGACGTATGCGTGCTTTTGAAATAAATGTTTTACTTTGCAACTTATTATTGCTTAAAACATGTTATCTTTCATCTTTTTCAAAATGTTACGCTCTGGTTTATAGTCAAACTCGGAAAGAAAAATAAGCTGTTTAGTTTTCCTCAATTATATATTGAGGATCACACACAGCTGCATAAGTTACAGCATTTGATTAATTCCTTCTGAATTTACTGTTCCAAGGGGGGTTTATAGCATAGCGGTTCGTGTGAAATCTATTATCCTATAACTGACAATGGGACAGTTGTGAATCCAACCAAGTTTAGTGTTATACTTGTTTAAAACAAAGTGCAACAGTCATGTGTGCATAAGTTAGAGGAACCAAGAAACATTTGGGCGCGCGCCAAACAGAGCCAAGTTTCTGGTGTCGGAATCCCCTCTTTATGTACCCCTGCTTGCCAACCGAGGAAATATTAAGCCCCATATTCTTACAGAAGTTTTTGCTTTTACTAAATATTTGACTTACTTGGGCTTATTTAGGATGCTTATTTTTTTATCAGAAATTATGGTGGTGCGCCATGCACGAACTTCCTAAAAAAGGGGTGCCTTCTTAGCTGGTTATGAAAATTTTCAATCACGTAGATAGATATGCATGCACCCTTATCGTTTTTTATGTTCAAATCTCATTTCTCTCAATTTTCAAATAGCTATTCGCGATTCGATTGTAGAGCTATTACCAATGAAGCCGTCGTAAATAGGGCATGTGCCCGAGAGCGGCGCGGGCGCTCCATCTGCGATCAAATATGACATTAACATACGAGCGGCTAGGGCTGACAACACGCCTACTGCAAATGAGTAAATGTATGTCCATCATAAAAAAATACAAAGTTGAATGATATACCTAATTGGCAGGTAAGCATACGAATCAGTATGTCAGCATGGTTACAGAAATCTTAAGAGGTTGTGAGCCTTCGCTCACCTCATTATCAGGTAATAAAGCTGAGAAAGTGACACGTTGGAATAACACCTAATAAATTTGAAAAAAAATGTCCTTCAATATTATATTGAAGCCGGTAAGGGATTAAAGCTTTGTATTCTAAAACAATATTCAATTACATTCAGATTCCTAGATTTCTCTTCTAGAGATATCACAAATCGCTATTACCTTACTTCAGAGCTGATTTGGGGGTCGATTCAGAGCTATAATATGTAAAAAATTGAACGCTTTCTCTAAAGTTCACTTAGATTAGAGAAAGATATTAAATAGTTAGGTAGTTACCTATTCGGTATTTTTTCTCTAATCTAACTAGCTTGGTTCTGAATTCGGGTGGGATTGAAATACCGGGCCGCTATTTCTGAGATGTTTGTCGTGTGAATGAGACTTAAATAATCGTTATTTCTATGTTTATTTTAGATTTCTCTTATGATGATGTAGCCCTAGTTACAGTAGGGGGAGCAAATTGCCTAGTTATCTGTCAGCAACGCGCCCCCCAGCGAATTTACATGCGACAGCCCTTGATACCAGTCGTTCAGTATTCATCATTTGACCGATCAGCAAATTCAATATTAATCTGTTTATTTATTACTTTAGCCATGCGATTGGACAATAATTGAACCTATCTACATACAATTAAGTTTAAATACAAATTTTAGTATATGGAAATTAATTAGAAGTTTTTGTTTTATATTTTTAATAGAATCAACTTTCATTTCCAGTCTCGTCTTTACAAACTTTACTTTGTAAAGCCTACATAGTAAATATAAAGTGAAGGCGGATTCAAAAGGTTTCAAACCTTTGAATCCGACTAACTTTATATTTATTTGATCAGACTGATCCAGCCAGATTGAGCTAGATTTGATCACCGGACCAACGGGCGCCGAGCCAGAGTATTTAACCACTGGGCCACGACGCTCTCTCCGTTCCGTTTCCGGCTACCCATTTCCGTCTCTTATCTTGCTCTTGCAAAATGTCAATTCTTTGCAATAGAGCCAAACTAATAACTAATAAAGAGATAATAGTGTCAGGGTTGAAATGTCCAATGAGCATTTACTTCATTGAACAGATTATATGTATGATATCTACCTATTGAAGTAATATAAGCTCATTTTATAAATAGATACTGGCTCCGTTTATCTACGACACGTCATTAACCTATCACTGCACTCAGTTTCTATTATGTCAATTGCAAAAATCGCTGTTGCTGTCCACTGTTCACCATATCCGTCCTTCAGTTGGAGCAGCCCTTAGCTTCCTACAAATACAGGTCATACTCGCTCGACTTGTCGGGATGTTTACTTGGTTTTGGTATACGGTAAGCCACATTCTATGTTCTGACTTAGCCTGCTGGGAATAAGAGTGGTATTAGTTGAGTGTTGGTGTTCAGGGTTGACGTCAGCGAGGGCGATGCACCGCGCGAGGTCGCTGGTTCAGTTTGAATAGGGTTGTCAACTGTTAGGCTAAACTCTTTCTGTAGGTACATACCTAATTTTTACGAAATTGTCGTAAAGTCCTAGGCCATCGTAGGACCAAATTACAGGAAGGTAGATAATAGGTTCGGGCCATAAGAATTACGCATGCAATTATGATTGTTCCGTGTTTTAAAACACACAATGAACGTAATTTATTTAAGTGTATACTTAGAAAACAGTCCTTAGTAAAATAAGCGTTTTCTGCTACGTAAAAACAATGTTTATTTTTTTATGGTTCATGATAATCATATGTATTGACAATATTCCCATAGCTAAACACATCCCTGCCTTCGTTCTACGGGAGCCGGATAAAAGACTGGCTATAATAATTATAATGCAGAAAATTACCCCATTAGAGTCGAGTTATATGGTTGACGGGACAGCACTGACCAAAGTTAGCGAAATCGCGGACCTTGGTGTCATCATGGACAGTGGAATGCGATCTGTGGAGCATGTGGACATGATCGTCAGCAAAGCCGCTAGGATGCTCGGATTTCTAAAGCGAAACACTGGCCAGTTTAGTCCACGCACTAAAGTTCTCCTATATAATTCCCTGGTGAGGAGCCATCTGGAATACGCTTGCATTGTCTGGAGCCCAATGTATAGTATACATTCCCAAAGAGTAGAAAGCATTCAGCGGGCTTTCACTAGGCACTTGGCTTATATATCTAGTGGTATTTCTCATCGCTGCACATATAACCAGCGTCTGGAGTTTTTTGAAATCCAGTCGTTGTATAGTCGCCGCAAATTACACGATTTAGTTTTCCTGCACAAGGTGCTAAACCATGGCATCAGATGTCCTGACATTCTCGAGCAAGTAACAATTAATATACCTTACAAATTGCCACGTCATGCTATAGCGAAATTATTTTCAACACCGTTTGCGAAAACGAATCTTGGTTGTAATGCTCCCTTATATAGAATGTGCAACGAGTTTAACAAGCTTAACGGAAGGGTGGATGATCTGGATATATTCCACGATTCTTTACCCTCTTTTAAAAAAAAGGTGCTGGAACTAGTTGCAGGTTAGGTTTTATCTAATTAAAATTTTAAATTTAATTTATTAGTTTTTAGTGTTGTCAAATTGGTGAATGTTGTACGTACCTGTAATAGGTGTACATATCAGACCGTGTATATGTAGTTAGTTAATTATGGTATAGTTTTAATATGTACACTGTTGGTATGTCTTTAAATAAATAAATAAATAAATAGAAAATAACCTCTTTGAACTAAATGATTGCATATGTCAGCCATCTCAAGTGAACCTGCACAGCTGGGCTGGTTCGGACAATGCCTTCGTCCAACTAGGTAACGATCTAGCGATACAGGATCTTGCCGATTCAGTAGTCTTCTTTTAATTTTAGTAGTGTTTCTTTTAGCTGGAACGTTTTCCAAATTCTTTTGACCTGCAGACTCATTATTAGCTTTCAATATAAAACTCTTTTTAAATCTTGTACCAGGGTCTCACGCTCTTGAGACGAATTTTCGATTGCTTGCTTCTGAATAATTTTCGACTGTGCACAAGTTAATTTAATTTATTAATTAGGGAAAACTTTCTCATTATTTCTCGACGCAGCAGCCCTGCATCTCTGTAAAGTTTGTTGGGTGTGTTGGTCCGCGGGTAATGTTTTTCGCTCGCTTTGTTTCATTCTATTATGAGGTATTATGACCAAAACTTCATTCGTACAGTTTACATAACACACGAATGGTGCACAAACAACCAGAGGCAGCACAAATACCTGTTTCATCAACAAACATTTATGCGTGTCGCGTACACAGTAGCACAGTTGGTGCTGGACTTATCCGAAAATTGGCCAAGTTGTGGATAGTTTACTCTGCATGGTAAATATTTGTATTTAAATATCTGGTTAGTGCTGCAGGAAGCTTTTACAGTATTAGCAGATTTTAAAGTTAACGGAAAAAGAACTTCGGATTACACTGAAAGAAGTAACGCGAGTGAAATAAATCTTGATGTTACCCTCTACTAACGTTCTGATGGACTCCTGCCACAATGGCAGCGAATTCTCTCCGGTTTCCGGGCTGAGGTAAATACTCCGAGTAAAAGACAGAAGTCTGTCTCTTCGTGGCAGGAACTAGTTATGATGTATGAATAATAAACAGCAATCAGCGCTGTGGAAGGCGCTAAGTGCCATTTGTCGAACAATGGGGTGTCTGATGGGAGCAGGCAATTAGCGCAATTGACAGCACGCGCTAGAGGAGTGCGCGGTTAGATTCTAATACCTATATTTATAGTAGTTACGACCTTACAGCCATTAGGGAAAAAGGCAGTCGAGAAGCGTAAACTAAGATCCATTGGCCTTTTAGACGCCTTGGTCTCATAAGAAAGACAAAAGATTTCGTTCTCTCCGCGTTATGCCCTTCTTATCGCTCTAACAGCCAAAAAGTTCTAAGCGCTATTCAACAAACTGCAAGAGACAGGTTTTAAGATCGAATAAAACAAAAAATAGAACAGTTTGTTTTTGTAAAATTAAATAAATATTATTAAGTGTATTATTAAGTGTATTATTAAGTGTATTTTGTTTGTTAATTAGATTTGACGATTTGAAAGTACTTGTTACAAGTAAGTATCTATTTAAATAAAGTTATTATTGTTTGTTTGTTTGTTTGAAATGTAATAAGAGTATTTCGGGCTGAAACACGGGGTGTGTTTACATACTCCCATACCAATAGTCATAAATCAGCCTCGTTCGTAGCGGCCGATGGCTAATGAATAATTATTGCTATAGATCATGCCCATGTCAGAATAATGTAGGTGAATCTCGCGTGTACAGGCGACCGCAGCTCAGGCGAGGCGGCGTGGACTTGGCAGCGTTCGTGCGTGCGTGGTGTGTGTAGAGCTGCATGGGGTTGTGTGGTAACGATACCCGATGTAAAGCTACTCAGAACTGTCGGTTAAAAGGATGGGTGACCGCCCCGATCGAAATTATATGATGTATCTTATAGCGATCCGGAAGGCACGATGGGCAATTAAGGATAAATTTCCAAAAAAACGCAAAGAGCCAGTGTTTAGAGGTGCGGCTCGCTCATCTTAATTAATTCTAGTATAGCAGTGTGTTTAATTGCACACACAAAGCAACTGCGAGAGTGTAAACCATAAAAGCCATTGATGAATATCTTTCTCCGTTTTTTTTCAATTTTTGTAGTATCAAATCAATGCTTTATCTTTATTAAAGATCCAACGAGCGTCTTCTGCGTACCGGCGGCTGCTCTAACCTTTAAGCTATCATACCCTTTACAACACCAAGACCCGATTGATGATCTTTCAAGCCTCAAGATTGTGTTGTTCTTTGACATTCGACCTTCAACTCCATGAAACAAAGCAGGATCAATCAGTCAAACATGACGGGTGCAATAATAGTGTCTTTTCTTTCGAAAGACATCCAACGGCAATAGGGTCACTTGGTGCAATGTTAGAGGTCGATAGGTTTCTCGTCTGGTGCTGCCCTGGGTGAACGAACACAGTGAATTTCTTCAATTTAATTCATACATAAACGTGAGACATAATTAAGAATGGGTAGAGAATGCCTCACCTTAGGCATTAACCCCTCCAATTGCACTTTTTATTCTATGCAATCTACAATTAAACCACGCGTGTACATGACAGCATATCTTGAGAACGACTAACACCAAAGTAGTTTAATACTTTTTGGTGGTGTTTGTTATTCTGAGGACGAGGTTTGTTTAAAATATATTGGGGTAGATATAAATTTTGTGTAAAGAAAGGGAAGATATTGACACTAGAGTACACACTGATTGTTGCCGTCAAGGTGAACGGAACATTCAGAAGCCCACATTTCGCCGAGGGAATTTGAACCTAACGTGGTAAGGGGCAAGCCTACTGAAGTTATCCTTGCTTCTTCGGTTTTATTCGGTTTTTTCCATCATCGGAGAGTTAGCCGCAAATTCTACAATGCACACAAAGTAGTGTGTTCCGGTCAGATTTGCTTTCGGAACCATCGGGATCCGAGCCAGAATGCTTAACCACTGGGCCACGACGCTCTCTCGACTTTTTTATTCCAAATCAATTAAAAATTGATTATACACCGTAAATTAATTAATTTAGTACCATGGTCGTGCAGGGTAGCATCTGCCACTGTATTCGAGTAGGAGGCAAGGTACCTAGTGTAATGTGTATTCGAAATATGAATCACGGCGGATTTAATAACGCACCCAACTGACAAATGCGCCGCTGGGAATATGCCTCCGAGCCTCGTTTGGACCAGGCGCCATGCGAGTGCACTGGCCTGTTCTCTCGAAGGGCTACCATGAGCTTCCGTTCACGCAGTTGCCAGCGCCATCCAGTGTCAACTGTTTGCATGGCGTGCCGGTGGTTACTATTCGCTAGAGATGCCGTACCTACGAAAACCTAGCGACTGCGTATAGGAAAACGCGCGGTAGCTTTTCAGAGATGATTTTATTTTAGTTTAAATAACAAAAGGTACGGCTTTTTGGAATAAGGAAGGGAAGTACAGATTTTTTTATCTTGCAGCCGGTCTGTCAAGCCGGGATGGGACCCTCTTTGGCTGGTAGCCTCGGCCATTCGGCGCGCGTACGTAATACAGCTAGCTATTTCGAACGAGTAGATTTATTAAAAAAATATATATTAAATAAGTACAGTAGTTTCGTAAAATCATTTCCGGCCTTCCGTTTCAACAAAACAAACATTCCAGTAAGCCTTAGCGTTCAAACGCGCCTCCAGTCACAAAAAGAACAAAACGCGCGCCTCGCCTGAAAATGAAAATGAAACAACGTCATAAATAACATCCCCCCCTCCCCCCTCCCGCGGGGGCTTCCAAGTTCCTCAGCATCTCATTACTCCACGAGAACTTCTCCGTTGTTGTTCGAGACAGCTTCGAAGCTTCCGGACACAAAAGTTCTTTCGGGGCTCATGATGAATGGACAAAGCTCGCTAAATGATATTGTTTCATTTAATTTCTGTCATCTCCCGGCGTCATTTGTTTTCGATCTTAAATTATGTTTTCGAAATGTTTTGCCACAAAGGGGTATTGTCATCTTACTTAACCGTAGTTCACGTATTATTATTTTTAGTATCCTAAAAATACACATCCACCATTTGAAAAAGAGATCCAAATAAACATCATCATCATGTAGCCGAACGACGCCCAATGCTGGACGTAGACTTCTCACAAGGATCTCAACAGCAATCGGTCCTGCGCTGTCCGCATCCAGCGGCTTCCCGCGACCTTGGCCAGATCGTCGGTCCACCTTGTGGAGGGCCTGCCCACGGAACGTCGTCCAGTACGCGGTCGCCTTCTAGAAGGCGAAGGCTTCTTCTCCTTTCCGCCCCAACCGCAGGACTAAGACAACTGACATCACTCAAAGGATTGCATCGTTGAAGTGGCAGTGGGCACTTAGCGCGGACACTTAGCGCGGAGAGCCGATTTAAAACAAACATAACTGGTTGTAATTATTCAGTCACGCGGCACTCACCACTTACGACTCAACTCAGCAGGACTTCGTTTCAAACGCAAACTCATGGGCATTGCTCAAACTTTGTCCATAATTAACGCAAAAACTTCAAAACTCTAGAATACCTAGTTAGTCAGTTTTGATTCTAAAACTGACGACATCAAAATTAGCACGTGTGCATATAAGCCTACAAAGTGAGCCTCGCAGAATCAGACCAGACGCGTGTAGATGTAGTGACGTTAATGCCTTTGCAGTAGACTGGCAGAAAAGATTCAGAACAGACGTGTTTGGAGGAGAGGAAGGAATCATAAAAAACAAGTAAAAAAAGACAACAATTTATTTTTGTAAGTAACTTAACTCCTCGCAAATACTGCCTGTTTCACTTTGGCGGAAGAATCTTCAGTGAAGGAAAGCCCACAGCCGACGAGATGGCAATTCCAATTCCAGGCTCTTCGTCCTGGAACTCCTGCGCGTGCGCCGTCTCGTCGGTGAGCGCGTGCAGCTCGTACTTGTGCGCAGCCGCAAAGATGTCCGCCTTGGCCAGGGCCTGGTAGTACGGCGGCAAGGACTTCAGGGTTGTGCCGATACACGATAGGAACATGTCGATTGGATGCACCTGTAAAAGTAACTGTATTATAATACACATCGCTGTTTGTTTAAATTTGGCTATATTTCGTCGTCATCCGAATTTATGGGCTTCGTCATCGTCCACAGGTTTTTACATCGAATAGTCATATTTTCAGAACGTTTTTGTTCAAACAAAGCTGTGATGATTTTCATGTTTGTTAGATTAAATTAAATAATACGTATTTTGCAAAAGTGATGCTTTTAAAAAATTATAAAGGAAAAGTGCCTCTTTTTTTTGAAATTTCAATATGTTTTTTATCTTGTTGTCCTAATAGAACTCTTTGTCCTTGCGCTTATGAGAACAATCGACCAAAAGATAGAAATCAGAACACGGTCCAAAGTAATTTAGTTTTGTCAAAATAAGTATAAAACTGAACAACTGTAGAAACATGTTTGTAGCTGTTCGAAACATACCTTTCGCTGCGGCGAATCCTGCGCCAGCGCATCTTCCATCGACGCTTCGTTTTTAACATGGTTGTTTTCCGAATCCTGGCACTCTATGAACATATCTGGAGTATCATCACAAGTTTCAGTCTTAACCTTTCTCTTTTTCCTCGCGGGGATGTCACACACCGCCTTGTCGCCTTGTCTAGACTCGGCATCACTTGCCCCAGCATCAGATTCATTGGCAGTACTTGAACTAGCATCAGATTCACAATTATCTGTATCTTCTTCGGAATATTCAGTCTCATCATCAGAGTTCACGTCACTGCTCGGTTTGCTCAGTACGACGTACTTTCTCAAAAACTTTAATTTATTACAATATCTGTAGGGATTCGGCTTCAGTCCCTTTTTTTCTCTGAGCTTGTTTCTTTTGAGAGATCTTCTGTAGCCATCTCTCAAACTGCTCCATCTTGTCTTGCATTGCGCAACTGCAATAAATTGTAAAAACAACAATTACAAATTAAAAAATATATTTGTGAATTTCCCTATTACTGTAAAATAAATGAAGAATAAAGATCAAAAATACTACAGCAACGTTAATAAACTATTTAGTGTAACATTGTTTCTGTGGTGTACTCACCGCTACAGCGCATTTCCTTTCCGATCTCATCCCAGATCTCCCGCTTCATCTCTTTGTCCATGTAATCCGGGTGTTTCTTGTCGTACAGCACAGGGTACACGCTAAGATGCGATATCAGACGACTTGAGCTCATTTTAGTCATTGTGCGCAACATGTTTCAAGTTATATCAGTCTGATAGAATCACTGTCTCTATATCGTTTGATCACAGTTTCGCTGCGTCACTGATGTTAAGCACAATAATAAGACGTGATAAATGACTAGGTAATATAAGTTACGGTCGCGACGAACGACACACGCTCCGTGCAGGTGGCGAGCTGACTGACGGACGACGGCGTCGGCGGGGCGCGGGGCGCGGGACGGTTGTTGTTCCCGCTCCCACCCGTCGCCGTCGCCGACGCCCGACCCCGCCGACTCGCGACTGCCGTGCTGTGAATGTGACTGGGACCGGTAGGCGGGAAAACCGCTCGACGTACGACGCGTCGTGTCGGATGACAACACAAAATGACGTCATTTGCTAGAATAGGATAGCAAGATACAAACTTTGGTTATAGTTTTAAACTTAAACTTAAACTTTTGATGATCATTTACTATTTTTGCCTGTGATATTTTACTAAATCAGGTGACCAGTTAAATATAAGCCAGATAAAACGCGTATTGACACAAATTGCGTTTTAAATAGAATAAATGAAGAACTTAAAACAGAAATTAAACTAAATTTTACAGTTTAATGCGCGCCACCTTAGAGAATTAATTAGACAAAACGTTAGCAAATTATATTTATCTGCTCAAGTTGCATCGCCTAAATGTGTTGGTAAGTGTTTGTGTTTGGTATAAAACCCCACAAAGTTGTAACTATTATTGAGTACTTATACCTTATACCACTTATACTCATATGAGTTAGATGATAAAAGCACGCTCAAGTCGGAACTTGTTAATCTTATCGGTCACTTTATGTAAACAATTCGCACGTGTCATTTTATTTTATTGACGTAATCTACTTAGAACCGGGTTTCGAATAGCACAATCTCGAATAGCACATATAAATATTTTTGGCATAGCATACCTATGCCGAAAAAACCCATGCTATAAATTCGTGCTATTCGCGGGCTATTCAAAACTGTGCTCTAAGTGGATTACATCCGTCGAATCCCCGTCAATCGCACATTGACTGCTAACCAACAATCACATAAAAGAGCCCATCACCTCAGTTGCAGGGCTGTATATAATATCAAAAGCTTGAAAACCAACAGAGACGACCCCTTCAGCGCAGTAGTTCAAGCGCCGAGTGAGACTCAAACACACAAAATGTCTGTTCATGAAACTGATATTGGACTGAGTGATTGTTTGTACCACCTTAGTTGTTTCTGACTTCCATAACACAAGGGATAACCTTACATAGGGACCAGGACAATGCAAGTGATGTCGACTTATATTTAAATGAAAGTTGGTCGGCTCTGACGTTGCAGGTAGACATAGAGACCTCAATCACAACTGCCAGAACTCTAGCTAAAACCTGATTGCTATCGCTATGTGTTTGTATTTCAATCTAGACAACGCAGTAAGTAGGGAGAAGGTATATATTTACTTATGTGCTAATGTTAGTATAGCTAAGTTACTCCAAAGATGCGATGAAAGATGAATTACAATGTTCCTACGGGATACTTCATATATTTTTTACATTAATAAAATGGTTTTCGGTCTCTGCATTTGTAAAGGAATGTATGCAAATTGTCTCATACAGACTTATTTAACTGTGGTAATGAAATTGTCCAGAACCTTTCCTTCTGGGTTCTGGACTGGAGACCATTCGAGGCCAAACGCAGAGTGGGGCGCCCACCCGCAAGGTGGACCGACGACTTGATAAAAGTCGCGGGATCCCGGTGGATGCAGGGCGCTCTGGAAATCAATGGGGGGGGCCTATGTTCAGCAGTGGACTTCTTGCGGCTGATAATGATGAATGAAATTGTAGCTGACGCTTGCGTATTTTTCACAGAAACATTATCTCCTTAATGGTCACCTATTTCAATGATCATGAACAACGCTACGTAACTAGCAAGTGTAACATCAACGCTATCCGCCGGTCAGCAATCTCGTTTGATTGAACTTGTCAACGAGATGGCGACCCCGACCCGGCTCTTGGTCCACAAACGTCCATCGCGGCCTAATTGAGGTGATCCTCGCAGAGCTGAGCCAGAACTAAATATAGGTACTGCATGCGATGTAACAGATGTTTATTCAATTATGTAGAAAACTAAAGGGTATAGGTACCCACCTTTTATCGCATGGCGTATTAAGCATGGCAACAGTCGGCATGAACTTCATTTGGCATGCGCTCATTCATCAAAATTCATCATTTCGTTATTCCGAAACAACTTAAAGCATAATTTTTATATCCTTAGCGACTGAAAATTTTAAGTATCATAAAAGTTTCATGGCAGAATAGTTTTCTGGCGTAAGCATTCCTTAAGCATTCATAACAAAGTTGAATTGATCAACATTTTAAACCTAAAGATAGATAGCAAGCTTATCTTGTTCTGTAGATATGCTAACTACTTAAATAAATTGTACAGAGCATGCAAAAAGCAGGAACTCGAAGGGGCAGTGATTAATTTATCGTAAATAGGAGGACTCAAACTTAATAGACTTTGCAGAAAAAGAAAAGTAAAGCTTGCTATTTTAAGCTTTTGGTACAACCTACTTCCCAAAATGTGTATCGACATACAAATTCAGTTATACTTCGTCGCTGCATCCTCGGGATTTTATCACAAGGTAGTACATTTCTTAATGTAGTGGGCATCAACACGTTTTAGAGCTGGTATCACTGAAACAGAAAAAAAAAACAAATTCCCTCCCTACGGTAGGTGCGTCACTCTGACAGGTGACAAGTTCATCATTCGTTTCTAGTGTTCGGGCATCGACACACCCTCTCTCGTTATATTTTTTATATAACGGTTTCTTTAAGTGATGAAGTGTTTGAAATAGTTGTAGTAGTGTAAATTGATAGATCCTAAATGAAATACAACGTTAAGATCGTACTTACCTTTCGTTTTAAACAATAACTAAATACGATCTACAATAAAAATCTACCCACATTTTCTTGCTCAAAATGTTTTAATAAGAGAACTCGTGATTAAAAGTGAATCTTCGTATGACTGTAAACAAAGCTAAGCAATAGCATGACGATGCAATGTTTAAATTTAACAAAACACGTCAATGATGAGACCGTGAAGTGGTCATAATCAATGTTGGCATTAATTTTAGCTGTTTATGATCCTGTTGAGGCCTGTCCAAAATGGACCCACCGTAACGAGATTACGATAAAACGCACACTGAGTGAGTGTTTCATACAATCGAGACAAACAGAAGAAGAAGATCCTGTTTTTTCCCGTACCAAGTTGGTCGGTGCATTTTCAACAAATAAGCCAAGCAGAATAAAGGTTCCTGTTTATTCCTGTCCAAGAGGACGTCCCGTAACGAGAGCACGGCCAGGCCCACAACGCGAGTGTGGTTTCGAAAGCATTTTAAGGTGAAAATCAAATCGAAGACCAAACTGTAAGTTATTTTGTGCTATCCTTGCATAACAAAAACCTTTCTTTTTATGTACACTAGTACCTAAAAACTTCAAGAACTAGATTGTAATTTCAATTGAAAACTGCAGACTAAGAATAAGTCTTAGTAATGGTAGTACCTGACATTAAAATAATGTTTCATTTTGCTACTACACAGATACATCTGAGTAGCCACGCCACAGCTTTTGTAGCTATATAGCTATGGCTAATATCATAACTTATTCTAGTTGCTATAAATTTTATATTTAAATACATTTGATACCACTTCGTGGTTACCGTTTACAATATTCATAATATGATGAAGGCTAACACCCGTGTTAACACGGGATAACCACTCACGTAGGCTTGCTGCCCACGAAGTTCACAGCATATGCTTTATATATAAGAAAATGACAATCCAATGCGGATTTAGCAGAATGAAATATTCAATTAGCTATGTAATTAGAGGCCGACGCCAAAAACCATCCCGGTGAGTACCGGTGCCTAATTAAAATACTTATAAGTGAAAAGTGAAATATTTTTTATTTATTTACTTCTTAAAAAACCTGGGGGTTGGCCGAGAGTCATCACGAAGGTATCGTAAAAACCTGGGGGTTGGCCGAGAGTCATCACGAAGGTATAGTAAAAACCTGGGGGTTGGCCGCGAGTCATCACGAAGGCATATAAATATAGAAAAATGATCTCAAATTTGAGACTTAATAGCTTGATCTGTACATAAGGAACAAACCTGGGAGTTGGCCGTGAGTCAACATGACGGTAACGATATCGCAATATCTGAATTAAGGGCCTATATTCAATCCGTGAATGGCCCATGAAATGAAATAAAATAAAATGAAATAAAATAAAATAAAATAAAATAAAATGAAATAAAATGAAATAAAATGAAATAAAATGAAATAAAATGAAATAAAATGAAATAAAATGAAATAAAATGAAATAAAATGAAATAAAATGAAATAAAATGAAATAAAATGAAATGAAATGAAATGAAATAAAATGAAATAAAATGAAATAAAATGAAATGAAATAAAATGAAATAAAATGAACTGAAATGAAATGAAATAAAATGAAATAAAATGAAATAAAATGAAATAAAACGAAATAAAACGAAATAAAATGAATAAAAATGAAATAAAATGAAGTAAAATAAAATAAAACATAAAATGAAATGAAAAGTATTTTCATAGTGATTGCGAAAAGTCAGGTATGTATTTTAACCTAGCCTTACCAGTATTTTTCTGGAAATTACCTTGCTGATGGTTTGATAACCTTACCTGGTGGCAGAGAACCCATGTAAGTTTTCCAAAATTTTCTTTATTATTCAAGAAATAATTATCTATGACTAGCAGCCGCCCGCGACTTCGTCCGCGTGGCCTTAGCTGTATGTGAAAAAAGATTTTCCCGCTTTTCGGTTGAAATTTTGCTGAATTTTCTTTACTATACACCTCACGGAGCGCGGGACCTTTCTAACGAATACAAAACCGTGGAAATCGGTCTGTGCGTTATAGCGTCAGAAAGGAAAACCTGGCTTAATTTTATATAGTAGTTTATTTTAACATAATAAATAAGCAAAGGCATTTGAAACAACATGAATTGAAGAGACACTTAAATTCTTTATTATTAATAGTTTATTCTTATGAAGCGATAAACGATAGGTGAATTAGCACCTAATAATTAACACAGTATTTAACGCAGCCACGCGTTTAACAATAACATGTTGAATAACAACACTTAAAAATGGTGTAAGTACATAAACACTGCCGTCTTTTAAATGTATATGCATACATGTATCTACTTGATTTACTTGTTGTTGAGTGGTGTGCTACGCACGCGGATTTATTTTATATGCAAAATGCTACACTTTTGCCGTTTAGCAAACATTAGTGACTACTCATAATTCAGCAAGCGTTAAATTTGTCATTTAACGATTGAGTAGATGATTTTTAAAGGTATATCTGCTGTTTTAGCCAAGTTCAAATAGGCACAACTTGTAATGTAGGCTTGATTTAGTACCTCGATGCCGTGGTTATTTTTTGAAATAACAAAATCAATCAATAGGTATAGTTGATAACCATATCCAAGCCATGACTGGTTTTGACTTGGGATTAAAAGTTATAAATTGAACTAAAGCCATCTCACATTGATCGCATTTCTGAATACAGGAAATATATTGGAAAAAGATGTTTATCTTGTCTCGATTTCAGTAAGACTAGTACTTAGTCATTTGCAGATACTCTGACAGCATATACCTACCTAAAGACAAAAATGTTTGGTAATGATTTGCAGATTACCAATTTATAGGAAGTAGTTTTAGCTTTTATTGTTCACATCTGGCAAGGTTTGTTGATTAAGAAATTAATTGCAATCAGATGCTAAATTACAATTTAATAGTTTTAGTATTTGATATTATGTAGGTAGGTGACCTACCATTAAGGATTTGTTGCATACGCACTCACGAGTAGAAGACATCGTGGTCTTTCATTTTAAAATGACCGAAATATGTTATAAGTTAAGTTTTTCGTGGGACTAGGACTGAAATCGCAATAATAATGGAATGAAAAATAACACCTTCGCATAAGCAACAGCTCTTTTATTAGTTTACACTTTAGTAGTGTACCAAGCCAAACAAGATTTGACATTTAATAAGAAATTCACAGTAAGAAGATTTAAGGAGAGAAGTCAGTAGAATATCTTGATGCAATTCTAACCTTAACTGTACCAACAGGGAACTGTAGGTACCTACCTACTTACAGTGTTACGGATATTATTCGCATAGCGATAGTTAAAAATAGACGATTTCCACTCACGAAAACATTGTCATAAAGAATAGTAAGAAGTCTCATCCTTACAAAACGCCCCAGCTTTCACCAGAGTGGCATAAATTACCTAAGTAATAATACCTCAGTTAGGTTATTAGATTAAAAACATAGGCCAGCTGCATTGGTTAGGTCATGTGTAGTTTCTATCTTGGAAGGACATTTCAATCAATGAGAGTCATAGAAACTCTTAAGAAAAATAATAAAAACTAAAGCTTATTATGCCTAGGTTATTATTCTTTCGGATTCAAAGTCTGCTTACTCTGCGCAGTAGACAACATACTTACATTAAGAAATATTATTAGCAAAAACTAGGAGAGTAAGTTACTAACTAACTTACTTTAGTACCTACTGCCGTTGGGTTCCATTTGGGAATAGGTTTTCCAAACAATAGCTTTAGCTGAATTAAGTTAGGTGACTAATCATGTGTCACCCACCTAACGAGCACATACAATGCTGGGCATTTAAATTGTTGTAATAAACCACTGCCCAGTGTACTTGTATATAATTACGTACCACCTTACTTTACATTTATTTCGAAAATATTAACGGAAAAGTTGCAGCTCAAGCTGCTAACCTGTTTCAATAGACGTCGTTCTTTGATCCCGAATTTACTATGGATTAAATATTCGAGTAAATTAGGTTTTGTTATTGGGTGGTATATGTATACCTGTTCTTGTGTGTGGTAACAGCAGAGTTCATACAGTTACCATTAAGTTTTTATTTATAACATGAAGTTATCTTAATATATATTCATCTTGGAACATAATACTGAAGCTGCAATGATCTTTTGACTTTTGGTCATTGGTCCTTAATTTTATTGCGGTTTTATAGTAAACAGGTTAAATTATAATAAACGTTACCTATCTCACATCAAAAATTGTATTCAATAATATATCATATTATTGAATATAATTCAATTTAGTAAATCCTTGATATCATATTCAATTTAGTAAATCCTTGATATTGATTTCCCTAGAACTCTAAACATCTACCTTGTGATAAAATCCCGAGGATGCAGCGACGAAGTATAATTGATGATTAAACGAACTTACCTTAAGTGAAGTTCTATCATAATTATATGAGTCGCTGCATCCGAAGGGATTTTAGCTCCCACCCTACCCATAGTTACCATCATACCTTCTGGTAACTGACCCGAGTAACTTTAGGGAAATCTGTCTCTAAAAGAATGATGAACTTGTCACCTGTCAGAGTGACGCACCTACCGTAGGGAGGGAATTTGTTTTTTTTTTCTGTTTCAGTGATACCAGCTCTAAAACGTGTTGATGCCCACTACATTAAGAAATGTACTACCTTGTGATAAAATCCCTTCGGATGCAGCGACTCATATAATTATGATAGAACTTCACTTAAGGTAAGTTCGTTTAATCATCAATAAAAATGCTAAAACGTTGGGAACGTAGGTTCCTTCTTCCTTCTTCGTCTAAAGAAAGTCTTCGAAAGCTGGTGGTATGTAAAATTTCATTATTTTCATTTCTTCAGTCTGTTTTAATAACTTTAAGTTTTAATAACTTTATAGTTACCGGGTTCCTATTGACCCATGGCTTTGCCAAAAATATCGAATACAGTTTTTCTAATAAGTAATACTATCCTATGAAGAGAAGACCCAGGCAGTCCCAGGCAGAGTGAACTTGATCTAGTGCATGGTTGCGCCGGCGCGCATGCGTGTGTGCGCGTGCGCCGGTGACGCGCCGCCGCGGCAGACCCGGCGGCGGCGGCGAGGTCGCCTCTGTGCACTTGCGCATCTCTAGACTTGGACACTTTGCTGTTACGTACTTACATTCGTAATATAAGTAATCTGTTCTGATTGGTAAATAATTTAGAAAACGCTATTCCGCCTCCAATCGCTCAAAAAGTAATGGGTCTAGGTAGAGCGCCATTTTCAAATTCAAATTCCAAGGTAGAAATCGGAAAGTTTTCAATCTTGATCAATTTGTTCAAAAAAAAACAGCAAATGAAATTTATTTTTCTGACATTTGATATAAATACATAATTACTGCTACATAGGTGTGTATTTAAATTTACTGGATACTGGCTTGTAATTGCTATAACATCAATCCTCGATAGAGCAGCTAACGTCCCATTAGAACCCTATTGGAACCTACAAGCGATACAAAGCATAGGCTCACTCATCGTCACCCATCTGGCCAACGCCTTAAGCGGAAATTCCTTAGATTTGTGGAATATCCAAAAACATTAATCTCAATAACAATAACCTGTATAACCTATATTCTGTGCAAATAAAATTTGTTCTATTCTATTATTTTCAAGTTGTGTAACATGCTCACCAAAAATGTGTTTTATACAGTGTGTCTGGTCACCGGTGTCGGACCCGTTAGGGTTCTGTAATATAATCAATTTTATCGACAAATCCACTGTTATTTTTGGTTTTTTTTTCTACAATAGGGCGGCCATTTATTTTTTGCCGAACCACGGTCTGTTCCTTTATATTGAAATATCTACCGATGTGCTGGACCTCCAAGCATGAAAAAGGGTTCGTTTAGCAGCTGAAAGAGTAGACAAAAAGTTGACATAAAAGAAGGACAAAAGTTCCCATTAAAGCCTTTGAAAAACACTTGAAAGGTAAAATTCGGTTCGGCGTAATAAAAAACAAATGGCCGCCATTTTGTAATAGAAGAGAAAAAAAACAGTGGATTTGTCGATAAAATTGATTATATTACAGAACCCTAGCGGGTCCGACACCGGTGACCAGACACACTGTATACTCGACGGAATTCAAAGACTTACCTTTCTATGGGAGAAAAGAAATACCTACACTACATCTTCAAATAGTAAATCGAACAATTTTTTTGTAAAAAATACTAATGTTAAAATAAGAAACCCTCATGATTGAAAATCATTCTTGCTCTGTGACCATCATCGAATAAAACAACAAAAAAACGGCTGTCTCATTTTTTGTTGCACCATAATTGCGATGTTGTGCCAAACAGCTGTTTTCTTCACCCAAAGATGCCGAAACACGCCCCACCAGCGTTTACGGCCCGCATCCTTCCAAAGAAACTGCACCAGGTGCCGCCATTCAGCCCGAACGGTCGCAGTACCATAAATTAATAATAAAACACGTTAAATTGACCCGCATTCCATAAAACACTAATTTCGTGAAGCGATTGAATGAATGTTTTTATTTGAGCGTCAATAAGATCACTTCCTATAAATATTTTAACTGTTTAACTGTTCAAAATTGCCACTGCCATTGTTTTTTTTAAACACTCGTAGACTATCTTCTAGAACTTTGTGTTAGTGTATAATTCAGATTTTGTTTTGGCGTACAGATAAAATACAGTTGAAACTATACTTTCAGTCAATTTATTCTAAAATATTTTCTTCTCAAGACCTTTATTTAGTGAGATAATGGTATTATGTAATTGAATTGTATAATCTTTACTATAATAACAGAGAGCATGCACCTAGTTTAGGTTGCAGTACTCGAAAAGAGTAACTAATTTGTAAGCACCTGATGCATGTAATTTACCATACCCATTTACACTTAGTTAGCAATAAACAATTTGAATTTGAAAAAACTGCTGACTGAAACATTTTCATTTTTGCAAATCATAAAATTTAAATATTCACAATACTTATTTTCGTGTGTATATATTTTTCTTATTCCAAAGAGCAGTTATGAACGACAAACAAAATGAAACTTTTAGCACCAGCCATTACAACCTTTTAGTTTATGTCCCGAGTTTCCTAAATCATAACGTTTAACTGAACTGAACTGGAAATAGACAGGGGATTGAATTAGTCCCGCTCGTGTCTGCGAGTTGGTAGGTCTGCGGTCGCGGTCGGCCGGCCGGTGTCACCTTGCGCGGTTGCCAGCCCTCCCCCTCCCGCGCCCCCCCATGCACGCCTCCCGCGGTCGTCAGGTGCACGTACTCACACCAATTTGCACTGGGTGAAAAGTGGAAATTACCTACATTATACAATTTACACCAATGACTTTACTCACCACACATAGCCTGACATTTTTATTTCTCCCGCTTATGGTGTAAATATCGTTACTATTGCAAAGAATGGTCATTTGGCAAAGCAAGATTAATAATAATAAAAGCAGATAAAGGAAGCCTAAAGACATTAATAAAATTAGATTGATGCCAATTTAGGAAAGTCTCAATCTGTCGAAAGTAACAAAAACACCTAGGTATGAACTTTATTTTTGTTGGGATATAGAAATGATGAACAAAATACAATTCAATTCAATAATTTATTGCAAAACCATAATGTTATAAAGGTGTTACATTTTAGGTGAGACCAGTATTATGGGCCCTGTCGGGCACACAACATAAGAGCTAGGAGAGAGGATACTTAGCTAGATTTCATCTTATTTATAAAGTACCTACCCAGTCAAAAGCGTGAAAGTAAGGCTCATGCACTAAATATTCAATATATACACAATGAAACTTGATCAAACTCAAACATACATACACACCCACGACTACATCCCAGAAGGGGCAGTCAGAGGCACACTGATTATTTGCTGTCCTGGTGAACGGAACATTCAGAAGAAGAAGATGAGTTGTGAGCCGGGTTACCCGGGTGGCTTAAGAGTTTTTGTCGGTGTTTTCAATCATTGGAGAGCTAGCCTTAAACTGTATAATTAACAGAAGTAGGTATTCCGGCGAGATTTGAAATCGGAACCATGCCGGTTACCAGCCAGAATATTTAACCACTGGGCCACGACGCTCCCTCTTAACATCGAAAGTACCAATACAAAGTATGAAAATATATTTTGCATGCTGTACACGCACACACCCGCAGCGCGATGTTGCACGCCTCCACACACGCGCAGCGCGCAGGGAGATGCGCGTTCGTGCACACACACACACGCGCGCGCTATGCATGAACCAGCTGATGGGCTGGGGGCTGTGGGCCGGTGCGTCGGCTTTGTCCGCGGTATCGGTTGCGGTCGGGATCGTGTTTGCGTTCCGTTTCTACTTATTACGTTTCCGTTACTATGTTGCTTTGATGCAGTTTCATTTATATGCTACTGCACTGCAGTAATGCTATGCTAAAGTGGATTTGGAAAGTGTTTCAGATACCAAACACTCGTGTGTTGGTTTCAAATGATGCTAGGTAGTATTTGATTTGATGACGTTAAGTTTCCGTTTTCTGAAAGTTTCTGACAATTGACCAAATCAAAACAAAATTCTCCGGATAAATGAGTAGTTAGGCTACATACAGAAACTATGCCTACAGATAAATATCCTTGGACATTATTCCACACAGCGCCATCAAATCCCAAGTGGGCTAATTATAGTCCGTTATTATGAATACTAGATAACGGATAAACATACTTAAATACTTTTTCTTTTGTAAATACATACTTAATATACATAGAAAACACCCAGACCAATACAAACAGATATGTTCATGCACACAAATATTTGTACTGTGCGGGGATCGAAGCCGCGACCCTTTGTGTAGTAGCCGACTTCTCAACAATTACACCAAGACGGTCGTCTAAGATGAGAAGGTAGTCTATTTTAAGATGGAAGTTTCCACGTATTAAAGTCTTTTGAGGTTTAGGAATACATAAGTATTCTAATAACATCCAGTTAACCTATTAAAATGTTTTTTGAAAACTTAAAAATCATATGTAAACTTTCGCGCACTTGAGTATTTCGTTACTGCTAGCGCCATCTATCGTCGGGGAATAGTAAACCAGTGCAGTATGTTAAACGATTACAAGCAACAACAATATTTTGCATTATGTGTTATCTACTTAGGTACCTATTCCTTAACTCCTTCCTATAACTTCAACATAAATAATTGATATCATATTTTCTTTACTGATTTTAGTAAAAAAGGTTTGAAAGGTAATCTTCTAACCTTTTCTTCTAACCTTTTTAGTGTATGTGAGTAATCCTGGATAAGTATTTTGTTTTGTGCTGTGGAATTAGCCCGCTAATTAAGTTTAGACCTTAAGGCAAAAGGCGAAAAGCGGCGATTAGCACCTAAATGGAGCTCTTGTTCGGCCGTAAGGGGCCGTGGCGTTGAGCAGCTCTTACACGCCTCTCAGATCAAAGGCCTTGTTAGAAGCGCGCTCAATTGCCGCAGTTAAGGACTGCTGTAACGAGAGGTCAAGGTACCGATGTTGTTTTAACGCTGAGTTATAAATAACATCAACTCCTGGTTGGAAATCTAAACGCTCTTAAACTCGCTAGACTTACGTAAAAATTACATTAGATCAGATTAAATTGTATGCCTAAATCTAGAAATTTAAATTAGCCTTTGTTCCACATCAGCTACTTTGGTTTTGGAAATAAATTTTACTTCTGACATGCTACGTTTCAAACCCCTCTGAAAAGCTTGAGTTTGGACCAGTACCTATATGCCGCATGACCTCCACTGCTGAACATAGGCCTCTCCGTAGATTTCCATCCGTCCATTGTCATCGTCCCACACTGAGTTTGGCCTCAAAATGGTCTCCATCCGAGAACTTTTCGGCCATAACAGCCATTAGTTCGCGCTGCTATGCGCCTCGTCTACTGCCCCTTCCACCTACGGACCCCCTGGGCTTCGTCGACGATGACATCAATTAGATATATCTTTTTGTAAAACGAGAATATTTTCACAAATGAGTAATTATTCTTACGCAACGGGCACGCATGACGCGTGAGTAGCGCGCACGCAGCGCGACGCGTGCGCATCACGCGATAGCAAGCAGGCACGATCGTCTCGAGTTGGCTCTGTCGGTGCCGCCGTTGTTGCTGGGGCAGATCGGAAATTGATATGATGATGCTATGTGTGAAGTATGTTTAAAAAATACACTTAGCTACTCATAGGTACGCGTTTTATGTTCTCTAGATAGCACAAAGGGCTTTCACTGAGAAATCATTGGATTTTTCAGCGATTCGCATGTCAAATGGGGAAATCGGTAAAACAAAACGTATTAAATGAGCCAAGTTAAAGGCAGAAACGTTCAAATTACTACTCGCGTAGGTACTTACACACAGGAATCATGTGTGAAACATTGAGATTTGTATCTCCGTATGTAAAGCAATAGAAAAAGTTTTATCTTTACGGCCAAGACAATAATCTGTATAGCGCACTCGTGACGTTAAGTAGAGACACGTATCTAAATGACCTAATAACTATTTTTTTAAATCACAAACGTGTTCTCTCTATCTCTCTTTTACCTAAGCATGTAACGCTTTAAATAGATATCTGCTTAAAACGTCAGGTAGATATACACTTTGTTTCAATTCATTATCGCAAGCATTCTACTCTCTTGCCTTGTGAAAGCCGTTCAAAACAAATTGAGCCAGCGCCTAATTTATTTTCGTTTGTAAATTACCAATAACAAAACCCCCAGACAAGATAATGCCACATGTATTTCAGTGTTATGGCGCGCCAGAATTTTCGACATTATGAAATTTCAGTTATTTACAATACACCCTGCTGTGTTCGAATTATTGCGTCATGGAAACGGTGAAACAAAGGTAAAAACAAGAAAAGCGTTTCTGGCGTCGTCGTTATTGGTCGTAAATCAGTGTAGCTGACTGTACCGGGCGGCAACAATGTTATATTACATGGCTAACTGTACACTACACCGGAGCGCTTATATTCCCGGTATTTCCAGAGCCTTGCAGAATCAATACTCGTGAAATTTTCATTGAGCTGAAAAATTGCGTTCCGTCACACGTAAATCTTAAGACTAGTCTGTAACATTTGATGTTCAGTGCTGTAATGCCTTATTTTGGTCCTTATTTCAGTTTCATTGAGCGCAGATTCGTTTTATGGCACTAACACATTTCGCTGGGTCTTAATTATCTCGCTTTTGACTCTTACAAAATCTTCATCGGCACTTACATACATATTTACAGGTTATTAAAATGAAACAGTTCTGGAATATATCCATTTCATAGCAAATACAGTTTCAGGGATGTTTTTTCGGGCATCTAAATGCTTCGGAATTCAGGTTAAGTAGTAGGTCCCGGCAGAAATGGAAGGCCTTAGAGCGGCTTGATCGCATCTGCTATAGTTCGCACGGCGAATGATGATCCCTATG
The DNA here is from genome assembly GCA_950022985.1 of Udea ferrugalis. NCBI lineage: Eukaryota > Metazoa > Arthropoda > Insecta > Lepidoptera > Crambidae > Udea > Udea ferrugalis. The sequence goes on along the minus strand of OX465532.1, from coordinate 184,709 downwards.
ACGTTTCAACTGACAGTTGTAATAGTGATGCGAAACAATTTCAAACAATTTCGATAAAATACTTTTTTTAGGCACATGTCAAGTCATCCAGGCAGGTCATTCAAGATAATAAGCAATATTTATTTATTTGGAAGAAAGATTACGCGCATTGATGGACAAAAGTAACAGCCTTATTATATTTTATTTTGCTATAGTTTAATTTTTATTCAAATTGCATGATTTAAAGAGTTTAGAATTCTTTTGATTTTAAAGAATTCATAATTGCCAGCTTCATGGAAAAATATTCAAAAGGAGACCACAGACCAACCGTTTTTTTTTATTTCAGTCTGTCACGTCTTGTCACGGATAACTGCAGTTCAGACTCAGTTTTTTAAGATCCGCTTGAGCCTGTATCAGATTTAGATTGATATAAATAATATACAAACTCAAAGCATTTGTTAAATTTTTCCAACAAATTATCGATATTTTGTTTATCGATATGTTCCTTCTTAGTCGATAACAGCTGGACGACGTAACTTTCGCAGCACATACCATGTACATTTGCATTGAGCTTTTTTCCATTATTTACGAACATCAAGTAATATTTTCTTAATATTCATCTTTATAATTTACAAATGTACACAATTATGATTTTTTCGATTTTTTAATGGACCTCTAAAGGATTTGTTGCGACAGGACGTCTGTACAATGTTAAGCGCCACCGAACAACACTAACCTTACACCCCTCCAAAAATCCGCTCTTAGCCCGCTTGTTGGAATATGGTTCACGTCATCTTATAGTTGAGATAAGGCCCGTGTCCAGCTGTGGGACGTAGACATGATGTCCAGTATCAGCTGTCAGATGCCACCTAGGCGAAGTGATATTAGAGATGGACGGCTTCAGTAGCCGTCTATCTCGTGAAGTGAAGTGACGAATCAGGGTGTGTCGCGTGATGACGTCACCGTCGCCCGGCAACATGCAAAACCCTCTCATTTAGGCGCACTATTGGAAAGGCTTCTATTTGATTTATCGGCTCCCCCCCCCCCTCCCTCCCACTCCGCGCCTCTCCATTATTATCCTTTTAACATATTTCCCAAGGTGACACATAAGAAAGTTTACCTTCCAGTCAGCTACGTAAGGATCAAAATCATTTGACTGGATATTCACCAATCTGGATAGGGCTGTCAAAAAGAGTGAGAGTATGATACGTAGTTTAATGCCCTTGGACAAGGGCAAGGGGTTCTGTAGTACCTAATCGAGCGATTACTACAATCAAATTGATTACGTGCACTTAGGTATACTAAACAATTCTTGAGTTTATAATGTTACGACTTACCTGCTTCAAATAATTAAGAAACTTCTAATGTGTTAAATTACTTACCTAATGATGACTGTTCCTTCATTTTTTGCTGTTTTGTGCATGCATTTGAGCATGATTACACTTCGCTTTGTCCTCGAAATTAAGAATAACAAAAATGTAGTAAAGCGTGTCGCGCTGGCCATCTACCACTAAAGTTGAAACCATAATCAAGATAAAAAAAAAAATGGTTTCAACGTCATATTCAGCTGTCACAGATTGTCAAATGTCATTAGCGTTTTAGTGCTCGCGCCATTCTGCACGATATTTTTTTCTTTCCCAAGTTTTAAACAATTTCAGGATCTTCAGGGATATTAAGCATCAAAAACACAAAGTCCAGGATTTGGGAATGCATAAGGAACGAAAGATTAGAAAAATTAAAGAAAGTTTCAAGTGGAAACTACAAGAACGATCGAGTTTCTGGCGGATACCTGCCTACGTGAAAAACTGCATTTGCATTGAAAGTTTCTCAATATGTGTCTTCTCAATTTCCGAAGACGAATGAAGAATGAGTATAGTTCGAGTGGTTATCACCTTTCTTATCATGAGTTAAAAACTATCAAGTTCTGGTAAGTACCTACTTGAAAAACCATGCATTTGCTCTGAAAGTTTCTAAAAGTCTAGTGTTCCCCTCAATTTTGTGTTTCCGACGACAAATAAAGATTAAGTATAGCTTATGGGGCTATCACCTTTCTAATTCATCAGTTAAAAACGACCAAGTACTGATAAGTACATACTTGAAAAACAATGCATTTGCATTGAAGTTTTCTAAAAGTCTAGTGTTCTCCTCAATTGTGTGTTTCCAGAGTAGAATAAGGAATGTGTATAGCTCATAAGGTAATAACTTACCTTTTCTCATTCATTTATTTATTCATTTAAGAACAGTTAAAGACAATCAGGTTGACTGGTAGAGAATGCAATGCATTTGAATTGATAGTCCCCAAGTTTGGTGTATGCCCCAATAGGTTTTTTTCCAAGGAGGAATAAAGAATGTGTATAGCTCTGAGCGGCTATAACCTTTCTAATTACAAACCTATTACCCTATAATTTTGCTCATGCTTGTGTACAATTTGAAGTGATTGTTACCTACCAAAAGCAGTTATACATGTATTATGAGTATGTGCTTATGCATAATTTTGCTCATGCTTGTGTACAATTCAAAGTGATTGTTACCTACCAAAAGCAGTTAAACATGTATTATGAGTATGTGCTTGTGCACAATTTTGTTCATGCTTGTGTACAATTCAAAGTGATTGTTACCTACCAAAAGCAGTTAAACATGTATTATGAGTATGTGCTTGTGCACAATTTTGCTCATGCATGTGTACAATTCAAAGTGATTGTTACCTACCAAAAGCAGTTAAACATGTATTATGAGTATGTGCTTGTGCACAATTTTGTTCATGCTTGTGTACAATTCAAAGTGATTGTTACCTACCAAAAGCAGTTAAACATGTATTATGAGTATGTGCTTGTGCACAATTTTGCTCATGCTTGTGTACAATTTGAAGTGATTGTTACCTACCAAAAGCAGTTATACATGTATTATGAGTATGTGCTTATGCAAAAGTCTTCATTTAATTATTTTTTTAAATAAAGTTAATACTCTGAGTTTGTGAATGGATTACAGAGATTATTCCAAACTTCCTAACATGATAATGTATTTATATACATTACATTAAGGTATAACCTTAATGAGTGCTCAGTTAATTAAAAGTTTCATATATTAGTGATTTTCAGAAAGAAAACTTAGTGATTATCCGTCAGATAATAACAATTGTGTTACTACCCTATCTGGTCCCGGTGTGGGAAACACCCTGTCTCCGTCGAGGACAGAACAGGATTTCATCCTATTCATGACACCACATAGAATTGAAGAGCCAATAATAATACAGTCAGAACCCACTTATGTCTCATCTTACCCGGAGGAGCAGGATTTGCCTTAAGATTTGCCCAAACATATTAAGGTAAAAAGATCTAAACCATTTCCTTACACTGGGAATATACAAGGCGGAGGTCATAGACAGACACTGCATACCAGAAGATGCCAAAGAATTGGTGCCCTGTCTCCATTATGCTGAAATGGCTCTTTCTAATGTAATACTTTATAAAAATCAGGAATAGACACTGGAAAGCTCATTTATGACTGTTTTTTGTACAAACAGAAACAATGCTAAGGAGAAAATATGTGTGCTCTTTCATTAAAAAGATATCAAGGATCAATAATACACAACAAAAATACATGAAAATATAATTGGTGACACTTAGGCAGATACTTCAGGCGGCTGAGGCCATTAACAGGTCTGTGGCTGATATTAAAAACAACACAAAATATCAAGATGAGATAAAATAGCATGAGATAAACTTTATTGCACTAAGAAAACAATCACATTGCAAAGCTTACAAAGATTTAGTTCTACAATGTAGGCGGCCTTATCGCTAAAAGCGATATCTTCCAGACAACCTTTCAAGCAATTTTTTAATAAACTGAATGCTTCCACTTTCACCACCAGGCAGGTGGTGAAAGTGGCTTATAAATTATTCCCGTACGGGAATAATTTTAAGGCGTCTGCCTGCCAAGGCGACACCTTTGACATTGCCGACGAGCTCTTGGTATCACCAGCGCCGTCATGCACCGCCTGCAGCGCCGCCGCAGCGCTCTCAGATTTGCAACACCGCAAATAATAATACTGGTGAGTCATTCAGACAGTCTCTCATTGATCATTGGTGGAGCCAGTTGTTCTGTCATGGATTGAGGTTTATAAATAACCTGTTTACCAAACCAATGTACATACCACCTTCAGCAGAATTAAGTTCCGCAGAATTATTTAAACATGAGAAGTCTGATGATGATTCATTGAAATAATCAGTTTGTATCTAAGTAGTACTTACCCAGGTGGAAAAGTAGATTTACTTAAATTGAACTTAGATAAAAAGTTTATAAAAACCAACCACTTTAAATTGATGATTTAAGAACCACTTAACAATTTGTTTCAACGGATTGTTATATTACCATAGCATCCATTGAATTAAAAGACCATTTTTATTCTTTGTTTATCTAACTCAAAATATGAATCTTTTTTTTTTTGAGTTCATTGTGGGCCCTTTGGTTTGAGCACTGCTCCTTTGGTTTTTTACCAAACTAATCAAACCAGCAACAAATCCATGGTCTATGTATCTACTATTAGCTTGAATGATATTATGTTGCATTGGGACCTCATATAATCAGTGTATCAGGTTAAGAGTTAGTCATATATGACAATAAAACCCATTTAGGATTCTTAATTGTCACCAAACATTGTCATGTTGAACTCATCGACCAGAAAAGATATAACATTTTAAATGAAATCACAAAAATTACAGGACTGCAGCAATGCAAAATCAAAAACCAACTACCTAGTGGGTCTTTTACCTTGCATGCCCGCCCAGCCATTCAATTTGGCTGGTTCTCTATTGAAGTATTTGAGATGTGTAAATATCTTGTATTTCAACATACAAATGATTATGATGAAGATATGAATTTACCTGACCACCTTCAAGGAGACTTTAGTTAAGTGGAAAAATTCAGTAAAACATTTTTTGTAAGTAAAAAGGGGGGGGGGGCTGCATACAAGGATAGACGGCAAGTGGGCAGTGGAGTTTTTTCCAAAAAAGATTTTTACATCAACTAACTAGAAATGCTTGGTGCATGTAATGCCAAAAATAGCTGTAAGTAATTTAAAATTATCATGAAAATTGACAATACAACGGAGATTATATATAAAAAAAGGTGAGGTGGCGTCAGGTTCCCTCACAACTTTCTAAATAACTAGAAAATTCTGGCAGTGGCGCAAACGTCGAATACTACACGTTTGCCTCCTGACATTGAATAGAAATTATGTGAAACTGCCTCTGATAAATTTGTCTCCCGACGTAATCTTAGCTTCATCATCAAGCAACATTGCGATACTACGTTTAAAAAATGGTTTAACTTATCATAAGAGAGTCAAATCATATTAACTTCTTGGAAGCTGAATTGATATTTATTAAATATTCTATTGAATTATGGAGCGAATTATGGTACCATTGTTATCATTGTTAGTAAGTTCAAAAATAGACTTAAGTTCGAGTACAAAAATAACTTATCAGGCGGGTTTTATAAAACCCTTCCTATGCCAAAGTATAATTAGACATGTGATCCAGCTTTACTTTTAGAACTCGCAGTAACTCTGTATCATAAAAGTGATTTAATTTTTTTTTTAAATTTAATGGAGTTAATGTAGTTATTTCAAAATATATTCATCAAAATACTAGATTAACTTGACATCTAGGTTTACTTGAACCCTGTTTTTTTAAATTTGACTTCCTTAACTAGTCGACCTCCGTCCTGCTGAGGCTTTTAAATTTTATTTGGATAAATCATGGACGATTATATAAACAACGAAAATATTGTTTTCGTCAGTTTTCAATAACTGTACAATCTCATAGGGTCTCAAACTATTAGTCGGTGGATTATAGGAATCCTAACAGGATCCTAACCGAAAGTGAGATACATACATCTTTATTCATTGTTCATTCGACCAGACATGGAAGTACCTCTGCTGTACTCCGGTGTTAATTAACTTTATAGAGTCACAACTGGTTGGAGTGAAGCTTCCTCTGTTTGCTAAATTCTATCAAAGAACAGTTTAGGAAGCTCCTAGGAATGTTATGCACATTCTTTAATGAATAAATGAGTCAACAACAACTACGGTATTACTGAAACTCATAACATAGTTGCAATATTATGTTGTAATATTTACAATAATGTTACAGTTATTTATTTGTATTAATATTTTTCTCAGAATGCTTACTTAACTACTGTAAGCAACCTACTGTTTTTTTTTAGGTTTTGTTTTTTTTGTTTCATATGATACCTATGCTTCTTTACATCCCTTCATTATGCACATAATACTGTACTGCTTTCAAAGTCTACATTTTTGTTATTCTTAATTTCGAGGACAAAGCGAAGTGTAATTGATAATTAAACGAACTTACCTTAAGTGAAGTTCTATTATAATTACACGAAGGCTTTGTCCGAAGAAATTAAGACCCTCCCTACCCTAGGACCCCTACAGTATTATGTGCAGTTATCTAGCCTCTCGGAGGCTCCCTAATTTATGTTCCAGGTGAAGAAGCTCTCAACTAAATGACATTTGACAATCTGTGACAGCTGAATATGACGTTGAAACCATTTTTTTTTTTATCTTGATTATGGTTTCAACTTTAGTGGTAGATGGCCAGCGCGACACGCTTTACTACATTTTTGTTATTCTTAATTTCTTCGGACAAAGCCTTCGTGTAATTATAATAGAACTTCACTTAAGGTAAGTTCGTTTAATTATCAATAAATCTATATGCTAACTGATTAATGAAGTAGTACATTCCTGAACTTACGATATCATGTAATTTGCTAAAAAATTAAGCCAGTCTATTGCCATGTCTTATGCGTAATATATGTACCAAACGAAATACAATACAAATAAGTAGTAAGTATGTCTACCTAGTTAGTTTGCTTATAAAAAGTTTGCTGTATATTAGTATTATATCTGTAAACAATAGCTGATACGTTACCATTCCTAATTAAAATAAACATAAGCATTCAAAAGTTATAGTTTTCAGTTGATGCAATTCCCATTAAAATACCTACAATAATTTTCGCGCTAGACATTTGCCCTCATTCAGTTTAGTATCTGACGTGTCAACCCTAATTTGGGCACGGTGAGCGAGTAGGCATTTCGGCGAAATAAGTGAGTTTCCGTCCCTCGGGACATAAAGGTCCACGGACAATAGATTCCTTAAACATCGCGACGTCACGTTTCAATCTGCGCGCTTGTGCGACGCCGGCGCCGCTGCCCCGCTCAATGGCGGCTTGTGTGCGATCCGCGCCTAACATCTCACGGAGTCTTAGGGCGTCCTCTTTTAGGTTATTGTCAAAGAAATTCCAGCTGAAATTCTTCGCCTATTGCATCAAAAGACAGGGCCCTGTCAACTGTCTGCGTGTAAATGAAATTCGACGCGATTTAGAAGCAAAATCTCTTTGCAATATCTAACATTTTCATATTAGTCTGACATACACACAGCACCTGACTTTTTTGGGGTCTGACAGCTAAGTGCTCTGTGCAAACATATCACAGAAAAATTTGGGTTATTCATCAGTAATAGCTACCTACTAACAATCAAGTGGAATCCAATTTATCAAAAAAGCAGTTAAAAAACATCATATTTTCGTGCCAGAGCGCAGACAAAATTCATCAAGATTAGTCTAGTTCATTGGGTTTCACATTCATAAATCTTTAGACATTAGCACCTTGTGAAAACCAGCATACAAAATTATTGATTCTTGAGATATGAAACCCTTTTAATAAACGATGAAATTAGCAGTTGATAGGCATGGGCATTTTTGTTTCGTTCCTTGGTAAGTGTTTTTTCTAAATGTCTGATCATTTGTTAATGTCTGGTGGTGGCATGCGCGTGCGATCATCTGCCGGCAGTTATTACCTCTCGACCTTCACCAGACCTTTCTCACCTTTCTCGACAGCTGGCGCGAGAAGTACCGCAACCTATGGCCACTTTGGTCTCAAGTATATCTTACCTAGAGCAAGAGGCTGTCGCTAAAACAACCCAACGCCTAACAGACTGATTTTTTGAGATTTTTTGTGTTTAACAGACACAAAAAATGTGTCCTTCTGTCTAAAAATATTGCCTTATATTTACTTGCTCGATGAACATAAAATTATCTTAATTATTTTTTTACGCCGACTCTGTACTAACTTTATTATTGGCTTTATTTATATTACCGAGTATTTGAAGCTTTGTTGCAGATCATCATCACTTAAACTTATACAGCAAAGTTAAACTAAACAATATTCAAACGATAGGCCGCGAAGGCCATAATTTATAGTAACGAACTTACATGTCTCCTTTTTATGCAACCATCTGCAGAAACTAAAGAAATTTAACATTTTATTAAACCGCCAATGACGTCCCTATTATATTACTTCAGCATGTTCGAATAAGAACAAATTATGCCCCAGACAAATTTTACAAGCATTCCTTAGCCTAATTTGCGGCATTCGGTCTCAATAATCATCAGGTGTTTTTTTAACTTTTACGAGCTGACCTTCACCCTCACTCAGTTCTCGAGGCAGGTGAAGTCTGCTACGTCCACACACCCTCCTCCCTACCCTCTCACTTCACACCTTCCTTGCACTTGACGGGGTGACTCATCCGCGTGTAATCATAATTATCATGATATACCTTCGAGTAATTTACCATAACATTAACGTTCCCGATATTTAATGTACAGTATGTAGGTACCTAAAGAAGCTTTTAAAAGCATTTATAACATGCCACATTACTCGTAGACTCGAGTGTTCCTCTTTTCCAGATGCTCTGATTACAATAATTGAAATTAAAAATTATAGTCACAATATCACTCCATGTGCAAAGGAGCAAACTACAGATGATAATATGCAATACGCAGGCTGCTTTCCTATCTAATGATTACAAAATGCTGACTATCCCAGTACATTTGCAAAACGCATCAGGCCAAGACTAGCGTAAGAAGCTAATTCCTTAAGTGAACTCTGCCATAAGCCTGGTAATATCGTTTCCTAGCGGGCTAGCATAGTGGTCCAAACGAGACTCCGTCGCATTTCCAGCTTCGAGGCGATCTAATCAAGTCAGCCATCTTGTATCTTATCTACTGTAAATGTTGCCACATTTACTTTAAAATTCAAGTATAACATTTCTCTTGAAATATTTGTACGACCTTCCTCCACTAAAGCACAACTTCATAATTACTTCACCTAAGGGAAATAACTGGCCAAGATAATAATAGCATATATAATGTAGCAGTCGAATTGGAAAGCTTCTGACTTTTTGCAGTATTTGGGAGACCCATTGTACGGTCAGCATCAAAATGATTTGTTATTGTAACATTACAATTGCTTTTGTCAAACCGTCAATACCATTTTGACCATTCTGTTGGCATACCTCATTTTGATGTTGCTGTACCTAAGTGAGTTCACACTGCACTTCCCTTTTCAGTATAGACCACATTGCAAAATATAGCGGCAGAACATAATGCTGTGTACCAACCACTAGGGTCAATAACTCCTCAACTTTGACGAGTTGTTAACATTGAGTAACCGTTCCCACAACAGCGCACAATGCACGCGTTGCACCCGACGTGTTTGCACTCATCCCTCCTCTTGCGGTGAGGAGTCCCGAGGGAGAGGACTCGTCGAGAGGTAGTGCTCGGTACTTGTGTAATATGGGAACTCATCCAACCATTCGTTTTCACGGTGGTGGGTTCTTGAGTGGAGAGATTAAGACTTGCAAGCATTATTCAAACAAGAAATATTTAACTCACACATTTATATTAAGTAATAATATAAGTATCATTTTTTGGTTGCGTTATTTCTTAAATGAATAAGGTAGGTGCTATTCACATCAGAATGAGTGAATTATAGTTTTTAAGTAATTGGTTCAAGGGGTGAATCAGGGGTGAAGTAGAGACACTGTTCGCCTTTCGGTTCGTTGACTTTTGGATAAAACGTCTTCAAAACTTAAGGACGAGTACTTACTAAAGCAGTTTCAGTGAACCCTTATAGATAATCAGTGGCTCTATCATGTTTTGTGAGTAGTTATTTACTTCGATAAATCTTCGTATAATCTTTCTTTCGGTTGTTTTATTTCGATAGTTATTTACTGTCTGATAACTCGGCTACCGGGATACAGACTTCTCAAAGCCACCAGTTATTTTTTTTATTAGAATTTATTGAGTGTAAAGGTGCTCAACAAGCGACAATTGCCAAACGATGTTTGTCTTCCGCTTAAAAAATAAGCCACTTTTAGAAGTCATGTAGGTACCTATGTGCAGTGCGTTGCAGGGAACTCTAAAGGTTCTATATTTCAGCTTAGAGGTTGTCGCTGTGGGCTCGCACCTTAACCCATAATATGCAGGCGTATACGTAGCTAGTGGCTACAGAGCATGACAACAGTCAGCTGTGCGCTGGCCTTGCCGTGTCAATGTCAGGGCCGCGCGGGCGCAGGCGGCAGGCGTTATGCAACACGCGACAGCTACCAATACCCACAATAGGAGTCGATCGCTATCGATAATCCAATTTTCCAGATCACTTGCTTTATAAATTATGCCTTGTTGCGGCATTTTACCGAATGCAATAATAATACATTGGCTGCTATGAGTGGTCCGTGACATTAATTTATACGTATCAAAGAGCATTTTTATAGACTAATCTAAATCATGGTTATAAATCCCTAGTCTTAGTGGTCATACGCCCGGATAGTGGAAGTTGTGTGCAAAAAAATGTTTCCTACCTGCGAGACGGAGTGAGCCGTCCAATATAGGCCAAGGTCTTCCTATAATGCAAGGTTTCATAATCGAAGCGTAAAAAATCACGTATTATTGTCATTTATTGCTATTTTGACCATACATAGGTACCTATATGGGAAAATTAACGGTCTACTCACTCGAGTAATCCTGCTAATGTTATAAATGCGAAAGTTTGTATGTGTGGATGTGCCGTGTTGCTCTTTCACGTAAAAACTACTGAACGGATTACAATTAAACTTTACAATAATATAGCTTATACATCTCACAACTGGCTACAATTTATGAAAAAAAAATTTTTTTTCAAAAAAGTCGACACGGACAAAGTGCCGGGCGGCCACTAGTTACTTATATTTGTGAATTAGCTGTGGTCGTCGTGTGTGCAATGGTAATTCAAATTAATAATAAAAAGGAAATCACGATAATGAAATAGCTGGTTCTTTATGGTGGCAGTGGGCCTCGTCACGGTCACGCCCGCGCCCGTGACCGCCTCGGAGTCGCATGCTCTTGATGCTGACGAAGGGCTGGTAGAGTTAGATGTTTTCATTAAGGCCCATAGATACCTTAAATGGCGACCTCTCCGAATAGGTATGCTAATACTAGCGACTGCCCGCGACTTCGTCCGCGTGGACTTAGGATAAAAAAAGTAATAATTATATCTTTATTAGTTGTAACCTATGTGCTATTCAGATGCATAAGCTATGTATTGTAAAGTTTCATTAAAATACATGCAGTACTTTTTGCGTGAAAGCGCAACACGCCACATCCACACATACAAACTTTCGCATTTATAATCGCATTAATAATATATCGTTGGATTAATAGGAAGTATGTTACAGTTTGTTACAAACAAAATATAAAGTACAGTTGTTACAGGACTCAATTTGTTTGTATTCGGCGTAATAACTCAATAAAATCCCATTTTAGGACCTTTCGACTAACGTGAAAATGAAGAGTTAAAATATTTTTTTTGAGTTAGTTGAAATTATGTTGCATCGTTTGTCTTTTAACAATTTATAATGCGAAATGCGGTATTCACCATTACTGTATTGAACTGGCCAATCTTAAATCTAAAAATGGATTGCTGTTCGTTAGTCTCGCTGAAACTCGATATCCACTGGACTGATTTGGCTAATTTTGATCTTTAAATAATCGTAGAAGTTCAGGAAAGGTTGGAGTGAGGTTGGTAAAAAAGGAAAAAGGGAATATAATAAAAAACTACAATTTCGTTTTCTTCTGGCAACCATTTTTAAATGTTTGACAACAGACAATGTCTGTCGGGACAGCTAGTAATAAATAAATAGCACTGGACATCATTCCACACAGCGCCCTCTAGCCCCAAATTAAGCAAGTAAAAGCTAGTACAAGCTTGTGCTATGGGATACTTAACAACGGATAAACATATTTTTTGTTTTTTTTTTTGTAAATACATACTTAATCTGCACACGCATGTTTGTACTGTGTGGGAATCGAACCCGCGACCTTCGGTGTAGTAGCAAACTTAACCATCACATCAAACCGGTCGTCCTTTAGTTATTAAGTGAATTCAAGAGTACCACTCAGGCAACAAGGGCACTTAACTACTTACCCTGATACTGTCCCGGACCTCCTGATCCCTCCCTGAATACGAATGAGGCAAGTTTTATATTTGACGAAGAATTTTCAATTACGCCTCTTGCACTCCCATTCTGCCCTTATAAGAAAACTTTGCTCCCGAGGGAAGGAAATGTACTTACCAAATATTATTTTGACGGCATATTTTGTATTAATTTTTGTACGCACTTTAATCTCTTTTGTTTATACGTGTAACAATATTAAAAAAAACAAATGTGGTTACTGATTATTAGCCAGGCATTGTTACTTAAAATAATACTCACTTCGTGGTTGGGATATGAAATTTTATTTCCTTATCCATACATCTATGTTTGTGTATGTGAATGTAAGGTTTTCACTGCAATTTTGGGACATGAAGGATAGGTTATATTATCCTTAATATCCAATAAGTTTGAAAGGGTTGAAATAAGTTCGCTTCGAAGGGCGATAATAACCGAAAGCTAGTTTTTGAAGAATTAAAAAGAACAGGACTGAAATGGTAGTAAAAGAACATGTTTTCATTGCGTATTCGTTTATATCATCTTTGTATCGTTTTTATCCAGTAGGTAGTTAATTTGAACCCGTGCTCCGGAGTTTTACTCCTCAGCAAAAATTCTGCCGTTTCAATATTTTATAAGAGATCTCAAACTTACCTAAAGTAGCAGTACAAACTAAATTAACAAGTAACTACAGTGAGAAGACCTTATCTTAAATATTATCTATGTACACATCCCACTACCGGATGGAAACATACATTTCTCATAGGTGAAATTATTTGCAACACAGAAAAATCTGTAGCGTGTTTCAGAAGGGTAGTCTGAACGCACTCGTTTAGGATATGGTTGTGAGCCTATGTATGTATGTTGGACTCAGCTTCGCTGAAATGTTACATAATCCCCGTATTTCATTCTATTCGTCAGCTTCTTCATGCTTAAATGCATGCAAACCATCTGGTAGTGAAAGTTACTGGAGTTACTTTGTATTCACAAAAGTAGTGGTTCAAGTTAGTTGAGTCACTCAGTTTTAATAATAAGTTACACAGTCATGTCACCATCACACATCATCTGGAACAATACACGTAGCGCTTTGAACACAAACTTTCTGCTCCTTCTCATCATCGCTGACGTGCGAAGAACTCGACAAGTTCATGGCATCATTTTGGTATATTACCTGGCAATTACTCGCTTCTTCCTCATCCAGGAGTTCATGGAGAAAGTACAAGCATTTCCGCTTAAACAACCTTTTCTTTTTGGTGGATAGGTCTTGATAGTCTTTGTGAATCCCTCTGAAGAATTGGAAGTAGGAGGAGTTTTCCTCGGGCTCGAAGGCGGAGCTGCAGCTGTCGTCGTTGACGGAGGGGGGCGGCTCCACCTTGTGCGTGAAGGGGGGGACGGTGGCGAGCGAGAACCAGGGGTTGTGGATGAAGGGCTGCACGTCCACCGCTTCAGGCTTCGCCTCCTCGCCTGACTCCAAGTCAAGGAGAGTGGGCGCGTAATTGAAGGGAGCAGGGCGCCTGGTGACAAATTTGGTACTTTTAGAGACTTTACTATGGTTAGAGTCGGGTAACAATAAGTAAAATGGTTAATCCTTGAATGAAAAAGAGCACCTAGAAACATCTAACCCGCCACTTCAATGTTCTGACACGTAGACGAGCGCGAGACGCGGCGGCCCTTGCCGGTGCGCGCGCCGTGCAGCTCGTAGAACAGAGTGATGGAGTACTCACATGTCAGTGGCCATGTGCTCGCGCAGGAACTCGAGCTCGTCGGCGAGGTACCAGCGCGAGACGCGGCGGCCCTTGCCGGTGCGCGCGCCGTGCAGCTCGTTGAACAGAGTGATGGAGTACTCACATGTCAGTGGCCATGTGCTCGCGCAGGAACTCGAGCTCGTCGGCGAGGTACCAGCGCGAGACGCGGCGGCCCTTGCCGGTGCGCGCGCCGTGCAGCTCGTTGAACAGAGTGATGGAGTACTCACATGTCAGTGGCCATGTGCTCGCGCAGGAACTCGAGCTCGTCGGCGAGGTACCAGCGCGAGACGCGGCGGCCCTTGCCGGTGCGCGCGCCGTGCAGCTCGTTGAACAGAGTGATGGAGTACTCACATGTCAGTGGCCATGTGCTCGCGCAGGAACTCGAGCTCGTCGGCGAGGTACCAGCGCGAGACGCGGCGGCCCTTGCCGGTGCGCGCGCCGTGCAGCTCGTTGAACAGAGTGATGGAGTACTCACATGTCAGTGGCCATGTGCTCGCGCAGGAACTCGAGCTCGTCGGCGAGGTACCAGCGCGAGACGCGGCGGCCCTTGCCGGTGCGCGCGCCGTGCAGCTCGTTGAACAGAGTGATGGAGTACTCACATGTCAGTGGCCATGTGCTCGCGCAGGAACTCGAGCTCGTCGGCGAGGTACCAGCGCGAGACGCGGCGGCCCTTGCCGGTGCGCGCGCCGTGCAGCTCGTTGCGAAGGTGCCGCGAGTACGAGTTGCGGATGTGCGACCACTTGCGACGGACGTCCGCCACTGGAACAATCGGAGAATAGACAAGTAGAACCAAGCAAGACTTGAAGTGCTTGCTAAATTACCATTAAGATGTACCCGTCAAGGGCAGTTTTAACCAGTTGAGATTAAAAGGTCGCCGGCTCTTTGCCGCACCAGTATAAACATTTGTTGAAGGAAATGATATGTACACTGACTCTAAGTGTTCATGGGACCTACGTTATTACAGGTTTTCATAATAGCAGTAGAGCCCTTTCTTTGTGAATAGAGCAATGTATATAGTTGTGTAGTAATAGGATAACATTGTGATGTCAAAGAAGACGCTTTCACTGAGATGGAGATGGGAATGCTGAGGTGGTTTGGTCCTAATTAAAGAATGTATGAAAGACGATTAACGGATCGCACGTAACGGATGGGATGGGTGAAGCCTAAACGAACGACGACGACGATGTTTTCAGAAAAGATCAGGACAAGAAGAGTACCTTTAACCGAGGAGCCTGTTTGCAAGGTTCAATGAAAGTGGAAGAAGCGTATGACGGATCTGAGGAAGTGGCAAGATGTGGGCTTTGCCTGCACCGTGAGGTACTGGGCGTTATGGTAAGAATGTATGCATTCATATTTACTTCATTCCACAACGAAAATTCAAATACAATGATCTACCATAATATAGAACGCTTTTCGCTTTGAGGTGCTCTACAATTGTAGCTTTAAATAAAATGCTGAATTATTCTAATTCAATTTGACATCCAACATCTTACGACAATAATGTTTGAGGAACGCCGAGCCTTTGGAGACACTGACTTGCCAAGTCTAGCGATCAAGTCGAGCACACGAGTTATCGATTGATAAGAAAGTAAGAGAGATAAAAATGAAAAGATAAAAATGTAAATAGCACGTCGACTCACCACAACTAAAAGAAAACAAATCGAGGTAGAGCTGGTTTTCCTGTTAATACCGCGCGCTCACAAATTTTTAAGAACTTCCTACCTATAAAAAATGCTAAAATCTGACTGAAAAGCGTTTTAGTTGAGGATCTAACCAATGTTTATTTGCCTACAGAACAGTTACAAAATGACCCTTCATGCGTTAACATAAGGTGGTACGAATTGTCAAAGAAAGCTTAACAAAAATCCAGAAACAACCAGCAAACACCCAGCACAAATATCTGTATCATCAACAACATGTACGTGAATTGAATCCGTGACTCTTCGCAAATCGGTTCATCCGTTTGGAAGCAAGAACCTTGAAACTCATTTGAAAATAGAATACTTATCTAAGAAATGCTTTGACTAAATTAAAAATAATATATTGAACTAAATCTGCAGCATATATTTGTGGTATTCTATTCTGTTTGCGTCAATCAAGATGACAAGCTATCCGGCATGTCTTGTTTACTAACAGGCGGCGGGCGCACAGAGCACTTCTAGGCCTCAAGCGAGAGCGGATTTACGCAAATAAATGGTTACGTCCACCACCAGAGGCAATGAAGTCGCGTATACGCGCTAGATGCGTTTTACCACATGAAACGCGCACTTGGCTCCCAGAACGCAGTATCGGTAGCTAAAAATTGCGAATGACGAAACGGCACAACAACTCTGTCGAAGCAACGAACCAGTGACCCTGAAATTAGTCAACCCAAAACACCACAACGTCAAACAACATGAAGTACAAGAACTTTGGTAAAAGCTGCCCAAGTGGACATGCATTAAGATTAAGAAGTTATTACAAAATTTACAAGTGAGGGCCGAATGCTTATTTTCAAAGTTTTATGCGGAATGTTCAATGTTTCCTACTAGGACATTACAAACTAATTCTAACAAACAAATTCGACTAGTTAAATTAACATAATAGACCACCCGTTCTTTTCTGAGCCGACTGCCAAAATTGTTGATTAGTACCAAATAGGTTAAGCAGATGGCGTTAATTATGTCATTTTATTATTTCGTTACTTACTGAACTATGATTGTCATTGATGACTTCGAAATGAAAAAGGTAAATAAATGTTAAGTCTCACCGCTCCAGCCCATCTTTTGTGCCACCTCGCGCCATAGGCCCTTCACGCGCGAGTAGTAGCTCGCCACCGGCATGTTGTTCCGCGCGTACAGCAGCGGCCGCTCCTGCACCATCTTGATCATCCGCCGGTCATCAGCCTGGCTGGAGTCCACCATCCGGCCCACTTCCTTCCCCTTCAGCTTAGACTGGGAACTAATAACTTGCGTCGTCTCCATCACGAATACTAGGAGCACGTCACGCCACCGCGGGCTCGCGGAGCAAACACGCCGACGCGCAGGGCGGCAGACAGACACGCGCAGCGGGAGTCACGCGCGCACACGCCGTCCCGCTCGCGCGCGGCGCCTTCGCGTCCGCCGGAGCGGGACAGACACAGAGACACGAGGCAAAGCAAGGGCGCAGACGCTCGGACTGGCCGTCAGTGCCGGCTACTGTCGAG
Organism: Udea ferrugalis; assembly: GCA_950022985.1. Taxonomy (NCBI): domain Eukaryota; kingdom Metazoa; phylum Arthropoda; class Insecta; order Lepidoptera; family Crambidae; genus Udea; species Udea ferrugalis. The sequence goes on along the minus strand of OX465532.1, from coordinate 167,475 downwards.
ATTCCACATCGCCGGCTATCGATTCGGCACGCCCGATGTTTCCACGCGGTATTTTAGAACTCATCTCGGCTCGGACACTCGGACAGGGGCCGGTTGGGAATAATCCCCTTCTTATATCACTTCACAAAATAGTTTGACACTCTGTAAATACATTTAGTAGAGTGAGGTAACCTCAATGTATTCTCTGAAGTATTCTCGATGGATTTATTTCGAATTAAGTAGAATGAAGTCGTTGTGAGAATAAGTTTATAGAGCTACCTATATATTTTTCCATTATATGACTCATCAAGTATTGTCACCAATTCATCATAACCAACATTTCTATATGACTGTAACGCCGTTCAGCCCTGATGGCATTCACATCTCTGCTGGATTGTGCTCTAGCAGCTAAGTCCACCAGACTCTACAAGTATAGCCTGCATAAACGTTCACAAAAACTAACGTTAAATAAATAAATATCACTGAGCATTATTCCACACATTGCCATCTAGCACCAAATTATGCAAAAAAACGGACTACGGATAAACAGACAACAATTTTCTTTTGTAAATACATATATAATACACATAGGTAGGAAACACCCAGACCAATACAAACAAACATGTTAATGCACACAATATATTCGTACTGTGGGATCGAACCCGCGACCACTGTGTAATTGCCCAGTTCCAAACTATTGAAACGTCATCAAATGTTAATGGAGACTAGTGTATTAATCAAACTGCTTTGTCTGTCTGTTCGTTTACTTTTAATTAAATAACTGTTTGGATAGGAGTTTCACTCGTATTGCGATTATTTTCGGCTAGTTTTGTGTGCGTAAATCAGGCCACATGTAATCACAGCGCGAAGCCGGAATTGGTTGGGTCGTGTGGTCGCTAGGCCGGATAATTGATTCAATAAATCCGTTTGTTCTATAGAGAACGAGGGCTAATTAATTTTCATGTTTTTGTCTATATTTCAAGTTAACAGTTGCCATCTTATTCGGCATGTAACTATCATCTAACCATCAAGCCAACATTTAATGCAATATGAATAGAAAAACATAACGGCTCAGAAATTTATATGGGCGATTTGGTTCCCGCTCAAGCATAACTAGAGTTTTGAGATCACATATAGATTGAGACTTAAGTAAAACAAACAAAACATGTTGATGTACTGCAATGCGATTTTCGTTTCGGAAGAATAGGTCTATTTAGTTTGTTTTTGTTATTCTAAGTTTATGACTGATGACGCGAGTTTACTGTCTGATATAACTGTCTGTGATAGCACGCCAACATCGCCCCGAAAGGCGGCACGATCGGTGTACACAGTGTACATTACCTCTTTAGACGTAAAACTCTATGTAGGCGCACCTACGTGCCAAGCAATGTATACTGCGTGAGGGAAATAGCGGTATTACAGAACTGCCGAAATATATCGCGTGATAGCAAACAAACGGCAAAGCCTAGGATTTGAGTGCAATTCTTTTTTACTGCTCGGAGTGAACGGTCGGCGTTATGAAGCAGTAAAACTGTAGTTAACCCTCCCCTGCACCCTCGCCCCGAGGCCTACCCTACGACAGTCCTCCTCGCTATCAAACGTATCAGCGGCTGGTATTGTTCAAAGTAAATAAAATAGTAATCATAGCCCCGAGTTACTAGTGGATAAAAAGAAAATTAAATAAGTTCCATTTCCTGGTGGAAACAAGCTCGACCTGGCGATGTTATGCAATGTTAACACCATAGAGTATAGTAATCAGTGTGATATAACGATTGTGTCCGAGGAGCATGCAAACTGGCGATTAGCTGCTAACGAGAAGCGATCGCCGCGCTAATGACTTCTTAAATTAACACCACGGACACAGATTACTTCACGCCCCTCCCTCCCCCACTGATTAATTGAATAGATACCTGTCGTATCCAGGCGTGCAGCGCAGGTGGTATGCGTGACTTTTTGAAAAGCTTTTATCTTTACAGCAATTCCGAAACTTGCTTCCGTAAATTCACACTTCCATAAAGGAAGTCGACTCCGGAGGTGCTCTATAATCAGGTGAATGGAGGGTGGTCCTCCCTCGCTCGGAGGGTGGGTACTAAAACTGACGATGATGCGATCTCGCAGATTTCCTCCGGAATGCAGGGAATCAAGTTTTTATCGTAAATTGACATCATTTTTACGAGCGAGCGTTCATCCCGGGATTGGCAGATTTGAATTTGGGCTCGAGCGGCGCGCGCGGCTGATTGAATACAAATGGCCTTTTTAATTGCCTCTCCACTGCGCCGGCCGCTGCAGCGGATGTGAACGATTCACCCCGTATTAAAGCTGTTGGGACGTTGCGTCGCCTTTACTGTTCGTAATTCGGTTAAATCATATCATATTGTATCAGCTCTATGTTGTGTTATCTTGTAGCCCAGTCTAGTTATAGGTTCAAAATTCAAAAAGGGGCTGTAGTAGAATTATGTCTTATTCTGGTTACCTACCAGAACTAAGTTGTGAAAACTGGTCAGCTTACCTTAATTTCTCAAACGCGAATCAGCGGCTAATGTCATAGGTACATATGCAAATTAATAAGAAATCAAAGAGGTTATTTCAACCACAAAGGTTTTTAATGTTGCTAGTTGCTATATTAACAGTCTTGTTATCTTCACATGATACACATACATACATAGTAATACCTACCTAGTTACCTAACGTACAGCACATGGCGCGTGGTCCCAGATGGTAACCAAAACGGTTAATCACCCGCGCCTCTGGTAATTAATTAATATGTAATAAGAAATAAAAATATGTTTAAAAACTGCAATGTTAACACTTTAAAACATATGACAATAATCAGCTATTGTCATATAGGCGATTCATTAACAGATTGAATTTCATCGACCAACCTTGCTTTAGAGTGATTTCTACTCTAGACTACGCCTGAACTCTAAACACGCTTCGAAAATCATTTCGGGCAAAGAGGAATAGGAATGTTCGCCGATAAGTAATTAGATTTAATAAGATACTCGTACCTCAAACTCTTATTGCCTCTTCACGAGTTCAAATCTCAAGTAGAAGCCGAGGTAATGAAACGAGGTTGCCTTAATGATAAGAATTTGTGGTCGTCATATACCTACTTATATAATCTGCTCCTCTGCACATTGTTAGTATCTTAATTGCAAATTATAGACTCAGTAATTCAGAATTTTGTCATTACACGATATTGAAAAGGGTTCTATTTTCTTTTCGGAGTTTTCTCTAAAGAATAACAGTCGTACCAATGGTAGAGTCACCTTATATTTTTAGATGTAGTTTTTTGTTATGACTTATCATAAGCTTACTTAAATAAACCGTTACATTCTGTTTCTCTGGTTTAGCTGAGCAAACTCTTAGAAAATACAGTCTGGAGTAAAAATGTTTGAGAGTACTTACTATTTATACGAAGTAAGTAGTAGGTAGTAAAGATATTATACATGAACTCGTAATACTAGATTTAAGTCCTAGAAATCTGTAACGAACCACATATCTGGAACAGGTAGAAAAAAATACAGACATCAACACACTTTCATTACTTTAAATATGTTACTGGCAGGCTTGGCACTTAATTAAGAAGTTAATTAGTGATTTCTGAACTTAAGTCCTCCCTTATGAGGTTGAGGTTTGGTCGATTGAATTTTTAAAAAGGATTAACAATAGTAATGCGAATAAAAGTCCTGTCCAAGCCGTTCGTTAGGGGAGTTAGCGCAGATCCTGATCCTTCGCGCTTCATTTGCATTAATCACCCTGCATGGGGGGGGGAGGGGGTAGGGGGTTGATCCCACTAATGAAACACTAACTCGCCCAACTATGTCCGATCGATAGCCCGGCACACTGTCAAATTTATTTTAATCCCAGAGGCTAAAATAGTAGCAGCTTACGATAGAATATGTTATTAGAGACGGTAGAGACGTGTAGCCGGGCGGCGTGCTCTAGCTAGATTCGCCAGACTAAATTGCGTAGTTAAGTAGTTGCCACTTCTTCTTCTCTTCTTCTCAGCATTTGTGTGTCCACTGCTGGACTTATGACTCTTGCATGGTTCTCCAAGAAGATCTTGATATAATATCTTATATTGCCATTAATATCCTACTAATATTATAAATGTGAAAGTTTGTATGTGTGGATGTGCCGTGTTGCTTTTTCCGGTAAAAACTAATGAATGGATATAATTAAACTTTACAACAATGAAGCTTATACATCTGAATAGCTCAAGCTACAATTTATGAAAATATTTTTTTTCTTACTTAAGTCCACGCGGAATAAGTCGCGGGCGGTCGTTATATTTCATATTTGCTACCTGCTTCTATATTTTTAGGACCCTAACAGTATCTTCATAATAGGACGCAATAGATCAGTAAAACGTTCGTCCAGTATTCACAATAAAAAAAACGAGATACCTGTGAAACCGTTTATGATGTGAAAACCATCTTATCGTCTTCTCATTTCTTTAATTTGTTAGCTCTTCCCTCTGTCATCTGTACCTTCTTGATCTTGCTTCCTGTAACGATCCTGTTGTAACCTTTAAAGAGATCCTGACTATACTTTCACCGGAAGCGGTCAGCATCGGCATGGTGGCTGCGCCCATTCGCTACAATAACCTAGCCCGGCAGCTGCGCGCGCACTCTGTTGATAGGAAACTATTATGCTCTGTACAATGAGGCATACTTCGAGAAAGGGTTGAAAGTTTAGTACGAGCAACTAGAGAATTGCTTCACATCAATATAATATGTATGACAATAAAGACATTATTATGTAATGGCAATGTGTTACGTTAGCTGTGCGCACGCGCCTGTTGCAGTGAAAGAAGAAAGTATACAATGCTAACTGCAGTGGTGACACCTTGGGTGATATTATTATTATGGCAAATGCAACCCCTCAAACATTTACAATACTTTGGAATCCATTTAATTATAGCAAGAGAAACACAATTTCAAAGTTATAAATACTGATGAGACTAGCTGGCTCTCTAGTTACTTTAAGAAGTTGAAAGATCCTGCCTTTGAACTTGAAAGAAGACTTACCTGTCTTCTTGAAAGAACTTACGAGTTCTTTCAAGAACAAGTGTTTCTGCTTGGTTTGACTGAGGAGGTCATACAAAATGGTAATACACATCACTATAAACTCATAATTATACATAAATTTTTGTAGTATGCTAATATTGCTTAGTTACAATTTTAGTGCAAAGCACTCAGACAGATTAGACCGTACTTAATACTCGAAACTACTCACAATGAACAAACATCGCCAAAATGCAAAAAGGTTAAACAACCTAACCAGCTGTTAATTTTATATGCATGGTATTGATAGTGTTCTTTGCAATTTTATAAGATTTTTCAATGCTGGTCCCTTGGCAATATGTGTTTCCGCCCCCTCGAAAGCTGCCAGTAACACCGACAATATTTCAATAACTTTGTTGTGTATTATTTTGGTTCCTTAGGTAGGTATCAGTATGGTAAAATTCTTTGTGTTAACATCTAAGCAGAAACTTGACTTTTGGCTTCTTCTTCCAAACTGAAAACTACAGAAAGCTCTCACTAGGCTTTTAGGCTGATTACTTACTAAAGTTTGTTTTTTTTTGTTACAATTTCTTTCCGGGCTGGCTTTGGGTAGATGTCGTAGTATTGTTGTTAATTAGAACTCACAGAAGTTAGAAATGGCTGCAAGATATTTTTCTGAAATAAATAATTATTCGGTAAATATGTCTCATACAGTTAGCGGCGTGTAGAGCGTTTTCATCGTTTCCTATGGTGTAAGTACGGCTTTTGAGAAATTACATATATGATAATCTTAAAACTGCTTCTTCGTATTTTGTAGTACCAGACTCAACTCATAGGCTTAATGTTAGTTGTATAGAACTGTCTAATAATAATTGATGGGTAAAGAAAATTGGTTGCTTCTGTATGTTTTGTTACAATAGAAACTGTTTTCCATTTATCTGAAAGTAGTTTTATTTATGCTGATTGCTTCCTATGAACTACTACACAAATTGGTGTATTACCATATATCAACTTTGATTTAATAGTAGGTAATAAGAACTCAATCAGTTGATTGAAATTACTGATTAACAGAGACTGTTTATCAAACTAATGGCAACAGGCCACGCATACTACATGGTACCTGGTAACAATAATGCTAACATAACTTAGTTAAATTGAAAGTCTGAAAGAGCGATTAAAAATTAATGTGAAGATTACAAGGGAATAAATTAAAGTAATCAAATGATCCCGTTATTACTCGTTATGTAATTTACAGCACTATCTTTACTTGGTTCTGTGTAAGAAGAACTCCGAGCTTTTGACGAGACGCTTACACAATATGGAGACCAGGATAGAACGAGTGTCATACAGTTATCACTGTCCAGCAGTGGCCGTTCACACCTCGGACACACTATCCGGCTACACTCTGCTACTCGCCGTCGTGGCTTGAAGCATCATAGAGAGCACATTCAAATGTACCAGACGAATTCAAATGTTTTTCTGCATAAGAATTGGTTGGAAAGACGATTGAGAACATTTTGTTAACTGGCTTATTACGCACAAGGTACTCGCAAACTAACGAGAACGGCATAAGTCCACTAAGTTTCGCTTGAGCTGTTGACAGTACCTGCCTGCATCAAGAAAGCACGCAGCCGCTACAAGTATGTACTCTCTTATGTACTTGCAAGTGCATACGATTAAAATAGGGGCTGATAAGGGCTCCAGCTGCTCCGTGATCGAGCACGCATTGTGACGTCACACAGCGGGCGCGACTTTTGTGCGACTAAACATTTGACAGATTATCCTTTACAGTTTACGTCGTTAATTGTAACCGGATCCCGAGAGCTTCGTTTAGCGCCGAGCGGACTGTCGCCTCAATTATGAGATGAAAAATCGTCGTCACCGCGAGCTCCGTTCGACAATAACTCATTGCAAAAAACCGGACAAGGGCGAGCCGAATGCGACGCTGAGAGTTCCGCCATAGGTTTTGCACTTTTGAGGATTTTCAACGACGTTTATTTGGTGTTGAGTATAGTGTAAAGACCTGTGCGCGTGTGTACCTACAGTCATCCATTCCAGTATCACTATGATCCACTAAAGGTATACCAACAGGACAGTTTCCAGACATACTGAACTCTAAGAAATTTGGGCAACTTTATTTCTTTAGTACGAATAAGAGTCTCTGATGACATGACAAACAAAGTGATGGTATCACAGATGGTCAAAAAAGGGTAAGGTAAACTATTTGTTTTACGGGCACTTTATAGAACAGACGCGGGATAATCATAGGCCACATCATAAGTGACGGCCACTGACGACCCCTTGAACACAATACCTTGAAATTATCTGCTGTGACAAAAGCTGATGTTGTGTTTTTATCGTTTTTGCAATTACGAAAACGTTACGGAACCTTGGAAATGTAAAAAATGGTAACAAAGAGCAGGAGTCGAGTACACGGATGACGGACGAGCTGCCCGCGGCCACGCACTCTATTATTCCCCCCCACCCCCCACCAGCTGCTCAGCTGACGTCTGCCGTGTCGGCCGTGACTTGCTGCTGCAGAGCTTCGGCGAGAGGCTGCGAAGCTTCGTCAGTGGTGATAATCACCGTGGGATGTGTTGATGGTTATTTGAAAAGACAGAGAGAAATTCAAAATATTTGACACATATGGACAAACATTTCAAGCTTAAAAACAAAAAACGTCAAAAAGGCTTCCACTCTGCATATGCCGTGGGGGTTACATAAACACCATGACGCTGGTTTTCAGTTACTAACCGGTAGATAAAGAACTTGATAAATGTTTTGAAATCAAATCAATTGTCATTTATCTGGATCATGTCGTTGACTCTACATCAGATTCTGTTTTAGGTTACCTGTACCAAAAACATATTTTAAATATGATTTCTTGTTTGAACTGTTTACAAAAAAACGAGGCATTACCTCTTTTCAGAATGATTTTTTATAACGATGTTTACTACACAATAACAATCCCTCTGCACGTCTCAACCAAGTCTTAGGGTAGTTTGTTATATCAAACTAAACAAAATTCAAGTTTTAAACTGAAGATATTAAAGAGTAAACCTGAACAGCACTGTACAGGCCACATGGTGCTTATAGCAGCTTATTTCATACCAACAAATCATTCGAAATGGTGTGTGCTCACAACCCAGCACTTTAAACTTTAAAATTCAGCGCTCCATGAGAAGTTTTCCTACTGAACAATTTTAAAACATCAAGAGTGGCCATAAAAGTTATTTTTAAAAGCTACAGAGAATATTACTCCTATAAATTAGAGACACCTTCGCTTCGTTTCCAAAACCCTTAATCCATTTTTCTCTCCGCGCCGAGCGCCGAGAATAGTGAGATCACAGTATAAACTATACAGTAGAACATCTAAATACAAACGTGCCACTCTCGGTTCGAATGTGTGCGTGAGCGTCGCGCGCCGTATCGCGATATCACGCACACGCAATATCACGCACACGCTAGCATAAAATAGGGAGGCATAAGGAGGCGGCAGAACGGGCGGGCTGTGCCGCGTGTCTGTGTGCACGCTAGGCTAATAACTCGGCGGGCAGCCTTAGATAGCCTACTGTATGGTTTATACTGTGGTGAGATGTAGTCGGGAGGGAGAGGGAGAGGGGGTGGGAGTAACTCTATCTTGATTTAGTAAGCAATTAAGCGACTCGCGCCCAATTTTTTCATCTAATAGCGTAAATATACAGAGCGACGACGAATGGACGACTCACTCTAGCTCAATTGCTCGAATCTCAGATTATAATCATTAATCAAAACCGTAGTGAGAGCACTTTTTGAGAAGAAATAGTAAGTACAGGGTTGTTAAGTGCAACCCAGCTAGTAAATACAGAGTTTAAAACTCTTATGTGTAAAATTAAAACAGCTATGAACAGTTTTTTTTTAATCCGGCACTGGTTTATTTTCATTGCATCTATAAATGTATTCGAAGTGAGATACGAGAATGACTTCCCTATTTATGACAATCTTAATATTTCAACAGTTACCTAGAGGCTTGTGTAGCAAATTGGATCATTCCTTTTTTTGTATTTGTTATTATCAGGGCTAGGTTTGTTTTTGTTATAAACGCAAAAATAAAGAAAAGAGACAATTTTAGAAAAGTTATCTAAAGATCCCGCGTTTGTCAGGACGACCTGTTGCATATATCGGGTCAGCCAGTATAAAATATTCATATTTTACAACCAACAAATACCTACATCGATTATAACTATCCCCTTTTATGTAACTTAAATCTAGAATCTAGATAATGCTGAAAAATGAAGACTCATATTGTAACTCACAGCAGCCACATTAATCATTACTTTAGTGGAACGACATCAACTTGAAGTTCGTAATAAAAAACAAATAAAAAAACGTGAGATCGTTTCGCAATCAGCTGTGTTTGTCCCCCGTGTTCATTTGGCGACGCATCTGGCGCTCTGTCATTAGCCGTGTCGCCGCCTGGTTCACTTCCCGGCCCCGACACCATTGGGAATTAATAAATATATAAGTAATGTTAATTAATATTTCAGAAAACTCACACTTGATGATCTCAGCTGACTTTAAACTAAGCTGAGATTGCAATTAAAATACTGGAGGCTGATATTATCATTATTAAAAGATCCGAAAACCAGAAAAAGACAGTCGCTCTTGGCTTCAGGCGGGAATCGAACCCGCGTCTTTCGCAAACCGGGTGACTGCACTAACCACTGTGCTACCGAGACCATTCACAGAGTGCTAGAGTGACCGAATGTCTTTTTCTGGTTTTCGGATCTTTAGTAAAGATACTGCATGGAAAATGCTGAAAAATAATAACATTATTATTAAAGAGATATCAAACTCTATCCATATCAATAAAAATGTATGAGTAACACACGTACGATCTGTGGCTCTACCTTCAGGAGGGTGACTCTACCCACTACGCTACTACAGCCAGCCAGTTCCTCTATACACATGTTATTAAGAGTTAACAACCGAGCTCAACAAATAATATAACTTATACTGAATTTCATTATTCCTAGAATGTATCCAGCCAGCTAAAGCAAGTTTCCCCACTAGGCGTGCGTGTGAAGCGCTCGTATCGGACTCGAACCCGCGCACCTACGCGGCCATTAGGGTAATGGATGCTAATGCCTGCGGGCGCATTGTTTAACGACACCATGTTGTCGGATTTTGGGTAAGCCTCCATTTTTCTTCCATCATTTTTGGTTTGTAATATCGTGTGGTGACATACTTTTATTACTAGCGACCTGGATGATTACCATTTTTGTGGCATTTTTGTAATAATATGGATAATAGTTGTTTCCGTCATAATACATAGTTATGTATTTGTGTATACTTCAGAATAAGAAGGGTGTTTCAGAATCATATGAAAACTACGCAACACACGTTCTCAATAACCTTGAAGCTTTTAATTATTTGCTAGTCACCTAAACTACCATCAGCTCGCACAGTAGCTGATTACGGTAGAATCTTCATAACACTGACATTGACAAAGAAGCTGATAGCTGAATATGTTGGATAAATGTTTCTAATTGCCCACTTGGTTTCAAAAAGCTATTTTTGTGGTAGTTTTACTTGCCAGGACATTTAAATTGTGGAATGAATACCGAATCTACCGCGGTTTACCCGAGGGCAGTATAAATTTCACAAGTAAATATTTGAAAAGGTTCTTATAAATTCGGCATCCTCGTGCAATAAACCTCGTGTTCCACGCGTCCATGGGCTGTGCGGTAATCGCGTACTATCAGACGGAGCCGCACGCTTATTTGAAAGAAAGGTTCAGCGATAACATTGAAGCTTCGATCAATGTTCTAAACATTGAATCAGTAAGTGCGTGCTGAAATACGTTTTATTATCAATATATACAGTCCGTTTCTGTTAGTACCTAAGCGAGGTACGGTTGCAGGTATAATAACCATTCATAGTAAATAAATAATACCGCCTCGCGTCCGGCAGAACAAGTAAAAGGCTCGTCGGCTGCGCTGAGCCTGTCCCTTTGTGGTCTACTCGCCACAGAACCATCAACCCATATTCAAACCTCTACTCTCACGAATAAGGTTCGAAACTATTCAACTGCTTCAGCAGGCCATCCAATCAACCTGTAAGCAGGGGGTCCTGCAGACCATAAATATTATGTGTTATTATTAGTATAGTTTCGTAACAACATCATACTTACGGGCAGCCGAGCCATTGTTACGACTACCGCATCGGGCAGGAAGATGTTACCTACTGAAGTTGTTATCGCAATGGGGAAAACATTTTGTAGTAGGTAATTTTTGGGTATTTGGCTCGTTAGAGCAGTTTATTTGTTTCTGACTGATTATTATTACACATATTATTTGTATTATTTTGCACCACGCTTAATTGGTAATCTAAAGCGAACCTAGAATGGCCTATAAAAACACTCAGAATGCATCTTAGTGAGGTGATCACCGTACTTCTGTCTTAACTTATTTGATAGTTTGTCATAGAATTGGCAGCACTTTTTTTGAAATACCTACGAGTATAACATCACAACATGATTAAGCGGCTCATGTTGCTTAGTGAAATAATCTCTTGTTTCGCAAAACTACTAAGTAAACCAGCGGAAACAGAGGCAGTTAACTTAAAAAGCTCCACCAAATTGCTTTTTTTTAATAATAACCTACAAATAGAACTCCTAAAACTGCTTACCCCGGATTCTGCGAATCCCTTACGGTGTTTAGGCGAAGGTGCACGCACACACGCGCACCGAACATATGTTTCCTTCGACAGAAAACAGCTGTTGCACGTTCCGGGAAGGTCTAACGGCGGCATTCCTAGCGGCGCCGGCGCAGCCCTCGTGACGTAGCGGCAGGATGGCGGCGCAGACGCCGGCGATCAGCTGATTGTCATAGCGCAGCGGTGTTTACGAGAGGCGTAAACAGGATGCGCGGGCGCACGCGGAGATTTACCGACAACAGGGGTCCCCACACCCCGGCTCAGCTGATGTTCAATTGAACTTGAACTGCATGCTAAATTTAGAAAAAAAAGGAATGCTTTCATGCAGGTTATCGATTCACTTAGAGCGGAGGATTGGACGCTGCAGCTGTCTCAGAATTGATTAATGCTAGAAATGGAATTGGTGGAACAGCTGTTTTTAGGTACATTATCTTCAAAGACAGTAAAATGCATACTTTCGTCACATTTTAAAATTAATTACCTGTGTAAGAACAAATGATAATAAAGTACTGACCTAGTAGACACACCCCATAATAATAAGTAAGTAACTATGTCATGCTTCAATCAACGTGTTTGTAACATACTTCAAAAACAAAATTACAACAAAACTGTTTTCACGACAGCAATCTACTTACTATACTACGCACGCCGAATGATGATCCCTATGACAGTTCGCTAGCGCTTAACATTGTACTGACGTCCTGTCACAACAAATCCTTTAGAGGTCCATTAAAAAATCGAAAAAATCATAATTGTTTACATTTGTAAATTATAAAAATAACTATTAAGAAATTATTCCGTAATGTTCGTAAATAATGGCAAAAAACTCAATGCAAATGTACATGGTACGAGCTGCAAAAGTTAAGTCGTCCAGCTGTTATCGACTAAGAAGGGATACATCGATAAACAAAATATCGATAATTTGTTGGAAAATTTAACAAATGCTTTGAGTTTGTATTTTAATTATATCAATCTGAAGCTGATACAAAGTCAAGCGGGTCTTCAAAATCTGAGTCTGAACTGCAGCTATAGGCGACGTTTAATATTAACGGTTGGTCAATGATATTGTCGTATTGTACATCTCGATCCCGGTCTTGTAAACAAATTTTCTTCTTTCTTTCGACCACTTTTCGTTTTATTCAAATTATGCAATTTGAATAAAAATTAAAAAATAGGAAAATAAAATAAGACTGTTTCTTTTTCATCTAGTTTTTATGACCATCAATTCGCGTAATCTTTTTTCAAAATAAATAGTTTATGTTGAATGACCTGGCTGAATGACATGACATTTGCCTAAAAAAATATTTTATCGAAATTGTTTGAAATGGTTTCGCATCACTAAAACAACTGTCAGTCGAAACGTCATAGGGATCATCATTCGCCGTGCGAACTATACCTATGTAGCAGTAGCCATCAGTAGAGTTAACATTTTAAAAGGAGATGATTTATCATTAAAAATCCTTACATTTCAGTTTAGCTACGTAGCTGACCAATCTATTGGTCTTATAGTAAGCTCTCGTTTTGATGAAGAAATTACAATAGAACCATGACCATATAGGCTCAAGGAAGATTATTTCCAAAATTATGTTAGTACGGGAATCAAACCCACTTAAGCATTGCGTCTCAACCAGTGGTCATAACTATAGCACTTAACTTCGGGGGATCTTTTGCAAGGCCAGAAGATAGCAATCTTAATACCTACTTTTTCTTGAGGACTTCTATTTAAGTACCTAACAAATAAAACACAAACGGGATCATTCGTTATTCTTTATTATCGAAAACAGAGATCATTTCCCTTATCCAACTGGTAGTCAACCATTATCATTACCTAATTAACACACTTATAAACTAAACTTACAAATACAATACATTTTACAAAACAATTCGTCTTTTCAGTCACGTTTAAAGATTTCCCAATATTTACTACTAACTAAGTATTTACTAGTACGACACGATTGATCGAGAATGTTAAACTACGTTTATGAATTAAATTAGACTTTCTTAATTTTGTTGATAGACTACAAGACCGGCCGTTTGGCATATTTACTAGTTCTTATTTCAATCAAGTACACTTATCCCTAATTAACATAGCCATAAAGTACGAACTAATACTAACATAATTATAGTTCGGATAAGCTATTATGGCGGATTTCAGGGGTTTTGGGTGAGTGTACCCCAAATTGGGCCTAAATGGTACTTGAATATAAAAGTTCTGTATATTAGCTCTGTGACTATTCTGATGTGCATCAAAGTTTACCTTATCTTAAGTTAATCTACAAGTACAATTCCAAATATTACGATCACTGCGTTCGATGCGACTTTAGTCGCGAAAGCTCAAATCTATCAAAACCTCAAAATGAGCATCACAAAGATCGTGTGGGCAACTATGAGCCTATACATACATTCAAGTATTTATACAACTGGTTTTTTGTACATTGGTGAGCATTATCCTACACTACACTACTGGGTATGTCTATGTCCAATAGTATTTACAAAGTAGTTTGACAAGTGTACAAAGATTGTGAAAATACCACATATTAAGGGTAGGATCACGTTAAAATCACAGTTAAAATCATCTGAATAACGGTTCAAAAGAGGGTCCATCTCACTCGAGAGATCAACCGAGTTTAAACTGATTTAAAAATGATCCCATCTATCAACGTGATCGCTATGTTGACCAGACCTTCTAGCTCATAGGGATATGAGCTATAAGGTCTGGTCAACATAGCCATACCTTTTTTGAAGGACTAAATTCATTGATAATTAAAGCTATCTATGAGACTCTTAACTGCTTGTCAACGACATGGCACATCGACGAAATACTGATTCACATTATCCTTTACCTTACGCAGGTTCAATTAAAATCACAATTCCAAATCACTGATCACAAATTTGAACCACAAAAGCATACAAACCCTGTACAAGTTTCATAAACAAGAAGTTTCCGAATAAGACAGTTATGTGAAATTATATTGTCTTTGAGACAACAATTTCAGTACAGAAGTTGAAGAGGATTTCCGCCGCCAAACTTTTGCAAGGACTTGTTTAAATGAAACAAAATACTTCGCGGATACTTCCGCGTCTTACTTCCCGCTCAAACATTGCTGCGAAGCAATCGAAAAGTCTCCTTTGAATTTAAGTCAACATCAAATTAAATAAGTGCTCAAGAGTTTGGTTAAAAGTTTAACAATTGTAGAACTGCCTGAAATTAAGATGGAAACGGAAAGTAAGATCTAAACTCACTGTTCCCGATTAGGTTCTGTCTGTTCGTCTGTGTTATTATTGTGATTAGCAAGCGGTGCGCCCATAGTGCAGCCGTTGTAGTATTGGTAGTGGTACAGCCAGGGGTTGATCATGGCAGCGCGACGCCGCCGTCTCCGCTCTCAGGAGGGCTTCACGTCCTCCTCCTGGGCGTCGTTGTCGCTGCTGGAGGACGAGCCTTGCTCGCGCGTCCAAAGACTCGCGTACCTCTGCTGCTCCGACACTAGCCCCTCCTCGGCCTCTATGACGGCGTTGAAGAGGATCTTCTTGATCTTGATCTGCGTGGGGAAGGGGAACCGCTTGGTGGACTGGCACATGCTGTTGAAGAAGATGTCGAGCGTGTCCGTCTCCAGCGGCGCCACCTGCTGCCGCTGCTCCTGCGCCGTCTCCGTGCACTGGCGCTTGGACTGCTGGGCCTGGGAAGACGTCATTTGATATTTGGTGCCCATAGACCAACTCAAACCTAAACTATTGATAGCTACAACTTTTTCAATGCTGGGGCCGCATAACGTTAAGACTTTCACAGCTCAATCCAGTATGACTGGAAACTTCAATTAATTAGTCGAAGCAGGTTCTTAATCAAATGAGTAAATATCTTTTAAAAATATTCAACTAAAATTCCTCCTACATAGATTTCCAAGAGTCGGTTGTTGGTGGCCGGAAATTGCTTAATGCATTTTCTTATCTATACATCTATACAAATATTATAAAGAGGAAAGGTTTGATTTTTTGTTTGTTTGTATGAATTGAATAGGCTCCGAAACTACTTGGCAGATTTGAAAAATTCTTTCACTGTTGGAAAGCTACATCATTCCTGAGTGACATAGGCTATATTTCATTTTCAAAAAAAATAGGCATCCTTACTAAAATTACGATAACGTTAGTCCACGCGGACGAAGTCGCGGGCGGCTGCTATCATAAATAAATACATACCTTGCACAGAAAGTCGAGTTTGCGATCGATAACCGACAGCTGATCGACGCTGCTCTTCCTCTTCAGCGAGGACTCCGCCTCCGACTCTGACTCCTCCGAGGAGTTGTCATGTCCGTTGGAGTTCCCGTTGTGCGCGGCCGGCGCATACGCCTCCGGCTTCTTGCGGTTGCTCATGTACGGCTGCAGGAACTGCATCAGCCCCATGTACTTCCAGGGGTAGCTCTTCTTGCCCCCACTGCCGGGGTCCTTGGCCAGCATCTCGCTTTGACGCTTGAGGGCGTCGCGGTAGCTATCGCGGAGTTTCTTCCATTTCAGCTTCACTTCTTTCACTGCGAACAAACAAGAGTTGGAAGCTTCTGCATTCTGTCTCTAGGTTATGTATTTAAACAAGGTATGGGCCTACAGGAAGTACAGTAATCAAGCCATCGCAACAATTTGATCATAATAGTACTTATAATCCAAAGACACACTTTGGTCGACCAGAGATTTTGTGCCTTCTGAATTCTTACACATAAAGAAACTTAAACTTTTACAAGTATTTAAGAAATGTTTGTTTAAAAATAAAGTAAAATTCCACCGGCTTGGACGTCGTTTCTATCGAGAAGAATCCGGTAGGAAACTCTGTAATCACTCTTTTCTCAACATGGTTTGCTCACAATTATAGAAATCATAGAGTTTCAGTCATGATGTCTTAATATGAGGAACAGCCTATGATAATCACAATATGCCATTGGTCTTATAATAATACCTACACTCTACCAGTCAGGCGTTACTAAGACAGGTCGAACAATCCTTTACGTACAAAAAACATAGTTCTTAAGAGATCGCTTTCAGCCATAAGGCCGCCTAAATAGTACTTACTTCTTCAAGAGTTCTTGTTATGTATCTGTAATTTAATTGTTTTGTGCAAAAAAGTAAATCTCATCTCATATCTTATAATTTTTTTTATTTATTTATTTATCACATAAATGCTTAAGTAATATAAATACAGACAGATTTATTTAGCATTTAAAAACCACAAATGCACAAATGTTTGTGACAATGCTACAATTTAATACGTGTACAGTAATTAGGCTTCGTAAAAAAATTACTATGACACTAGGAGGTTAATTGATTCCTAAGTTTTGTTGAAGACATATCAATAGATCTCAGACCGAACTGAATCATCGAAACCGACGCAAAGGAATTAAACCAGCGTAATGCATGTTCGGAAACTACAAGTTCAGAAACTTTGTTTCAGTTCTGAACTTGTCTACATCTGCCGGGACGCGTGATCGTTTTCCGAATGGCAAGCCAACTCCCCACTGAGTGGCTCGTGCTAGTTTCCATTAAACGTATCTATAAAGTTAGGATTTGTATGGCATTCGTGGTGGAGCCTCTAGTGGCGAGTAAACATAGCCAATCTTTCTATGTACTCGTAAATCGTTTTAATCGATGCGTTTAACTAACGAAATTCGTACTCTACTTCACAACGCACTAATTGAGTTAGTATGACTTGATTACTCAAGCGAATACAATTATTACACGCAGTATTTAAATACGAGTACTTGCGCAGAGATACATTGGGCCATACTTCTTGTGTGGAATGGGATGTAGTTGGAAAATGACCTTAAGTCCATTGGAGTAAGGTAATACGAACAGTGCGACACTACATTGCATTTCTTTGAACTACTCGTATATTGATTAATAGTTGCACCTTGAACTAGCTATCGATTCCTGCCTGTATTCTGAATCTACAGATTGCCTGTGTTTGGGCTAAAGTTCTAAATAGGTATTGAAACTTTGTAAGCACAGGCTTGGATCTAATCTAGTGTTTTTATTGTCAGGCGCAAACCTGCCTGTAGCGCCAAAGATGGTGGGTTCGATTCCCACAGAGGAGAAACATTCATGTGTTATTTTCTATTTATGTACGTATTGGATAGTTACTATCAATCTCTGACACCCATAGTAGCTTACGGATAGTAATAATATTATTCAAATCAGTTGATTTCGGAATAAAATGTTCTAGATATTATATATTTATTCCTTGGTTAAATTGACTAACTGCCTATACCTACATGCTAGTGTTTAAAATAAGAAAATAAATTTAAAAAAGTTGAATGGACAACATTATTTTACAGCTCTCAGCACCAAAGCACACCGAAGTATGGTTTTGAGAATTAAATTACGTTCCTTCCTGTTGTGGAAAGCAAAATCAACACGTGCCCATCACAAATAGCTGTTTAATCAACAATCGTTTGTGTTTGTGCGGGAATCGAACCTGCTGTGTCAACCGGTGGGCTAAAGGGGGTGTCGGACGTAAGTTTACAGTACTTATACGGTTCACAGCGTTTTAGTGGATTGGACAGTAAATTCCTAGTTACTTAAATGATGATGAACCCACATAAATTGTAGACGAAATCAGAGGACTTACTCAATTACTGTAATCTCTTTATCAATCGTAATATTAATTATTGGTTCACAATCATTTACTTATATCGCTCAATAATACTTGGTATTCTAGAACTGTTTGCATATAAAACAAACAATGAAGTGTGCAACATAAAACATTTGAGTCTCAATGTGGAGAGTTGCCGGCCGGCGCGCGTTCATTGTGTGCGAGGGGTCGGGCGCGGGGGGTCCCGGGTGGGGCGGGGGGCGCCGAGCTGTTTGTTGTGCATGCTCACCTGACGAGAGGTCCGTCTCCTTCATCACCTCCGCCCAAGCGGCGTCCTTCAGCTCCTGGTCGCGGTACTCGATGGCGCGCGCGTTCCACAGACAGGGGTACTTGCGCACGGTCTCGATGAAGTGCTCCATGGCTGGGTGGGTGCGGGCCTGCGGGCGACGACGGCGGGCGGGCTCGCGCGGCTGACTGAGCTGCGGGGAGCGGCGGCGAGCGGGCGCCCGGTACCGCGCCCGCCCGCGCCCCGGCCTGCCGCCTGCCGCTTGCCGCCTGCCGCCGCCGGAGCCCGATGCTGACGCTGGCGCCGCGTGCGGCCCTGTCTACGGCGCCACGTGACGCCGCCCGCTCGACCCCCGACAGGCCTATCATTGCACTCGGATTCACTGCACGATTGTGTTGACTATAAAAGTGGTCATTGCAAGGATTCTAAACGATTCATCGACTTTTCGATTCAAGCAATTCATACTCGTATTATAAGACTACGTCTGACGAGCCATTTTTGCAATATTATATAGTTTTGCTACCGACTCGTCGGGCTATACATGTGGGTGCATTTCACTAAAATAACACCCATGCCTTTGTACCTTGTTGTTTGTCTTGTTGAGAATCGAAGGCTAGACCTAAGCCCAATACGCAGTGTCTGCACCAACGGGCTGGTAAGACGAAAATAGGAAAGCTTTTCATTTAGTTCACTTTTGAAAAAGATTTGTCGCGATAAGACAAATCTTTTTCAAAAGTATTCATCTCTTGATTCTAAGCAGCGCATCCGGATAATCATGTTAAGAGTTATGGTCTAGCTCTCAAAATGCTGTTTTTTTTTAAGTTGTGCCTTAAAGACTGTAACTTGTTTTGTGAGCCTTTAATAAATAAATAAATCAAATCACAATAAGAGAAAAAAGAGCCAGTTACACCCAACCAAAAAAATTCCCTGCTAAGTAATGTTGGTTCATTAATATTATTTCTGGATGCCTAAGCAATGTCATACTATATTTTTGCTTCCTCATTCGCAGTACCCGGGTCGACTTAGGGATGCAAAATTACTTCGAATAGGCCAAGTTTCCAAGGAAAGTGATATTTACTGCCGCCGCCGACACACTCGCGGCCCGCTCACCAACTGTGAATAATGAAGAGGGCTGTTTTAATGGATTGAAGACACAGTTTTGTACTGATTTTTTTATTGAATTTCTAATTTTAAATTTAAAACGCAACAGTTAAGTTTAACAGGTACATAACAATACCTTATTTCATGCTGCTTCTAACTATAATTAATGACTATGGTCGAAGGATCAATTTCAATCAATAATAAGCTAGTGAAGTACCTATTGTATTGTAATAGTATGTTTTCAGGAGACAAAATAATGTTAACACACGTTTAATGTATTGTAATAAAAAATGTGTTGGCTCTACTCTATCTGCTTGGGTGTTCGTCACATGTTTTTTTGTCCTAAGTGGAGATCGAACCAACTGCCCGAAAAGACTGCCAACGGTGTACTTGATCGTTCACATAGAAAGTCATAAAGGTGTTAGCTTTGTTAATCGCAAGTGCCGCCCAAAAAATAGCGAATCCTCAGGCACCAAAATAAAAGGGATTCCCAGTTCTTCCTGAGGAAGTTTCATTTCCGAGAAGGACTTTTTATGCGTCCGGGATGCAAAAACATTTGCGGTGCGGCGTGCGACCCGCACCCCGGCACAACGGCACCCCGGCACCCCGGCACCCCGGCCAGCCCTGCCTTTGACGGAAAGTTTTATAGCTGCTGCGAAATTTATGAACCCTGAACTTTGTAGCCATTAAAATATTATTTATGTAGTGTTCTTTTTCAATAACGAACAGCGAAAGTTGTCCCTCTGCGAATCGACTGCGAACCCACAAAGAAGAACATGAATGAACCATTTCTATTATGTAGGGAATTTGTTTGTTGTTGGATATGTTGTTTAATTCAATGAAATAATAATGACGAGTGTAACAATCGGGTCAATGTAGTGAACTAACTAACTACCTTTGCAGTGGCTAACGACTACAGAACTATAGGAACTTTTGAAGAGACATAGAAACTACCTATAAGTACTTAGAAATTTAACGAAAGTTCGCACAGTTAAGGAAGCTGAATTCTTCAACGCTAATGTTCAGTCAGCAGACAAATAATGTTGAAAGAAAGGCGTTGAGTGCAAAATGTGTAACAGGGACTTATTTGTAACATTTAAACGTAAAATACATCAACACAATCCTTTTGTCGTCTGCCCGTCCGTCCGGTAGAGTTATTATATTAAAGGTACATATTCAACAATTTTGTACTGTCGTTATTTGCATTTTTTTTTTGATAAATTGGCTTATCATGAATACTTGTTGGGATTTACATGAAGAAAATGCCTTTGAGTTTGAATTTAATAGTGGTTCTGAGTTTTGTACCATTGACGCTGTCTTTGATCGGGCAGATAAAGTTACATCGAATTGGAATCAATTACAATAAGCCACTCACAAAGCGAAATGGAATAATATCCGCTGAAGTGCGTATATGTATTATGAGTACATAGATGCAGGGATATCGATAAGGCAGAGCACACAGAGGCGTAAGTGCGGTTCTCGAGGGCATGTCGCAGCCAGGCCGCGCAAACAGCGATCCCGTTCGACGTGTGTGGGGCGCTATAAGCACTTTTAGCCCTATAACACAGGGCTGCAATGACACCCTCTTATTAATTTTGGGAATTTCAATATTGTTATTTTACGATGTCGCTGTTAAATTAATCGACGTTTCGAAGTTTCTCTTTTATGCGTATTGTTATTTACAAAATTATTTTTACCTTTGTCCTATTTGTCTGATTTATAGATCTTAATCTCCAAGCTTGTATTACAAAATATTTGATATAAATTATTAGCACTTATAGTTTGAAAAATCATAACTGGTTCTTCAAGATACAGGAATAGCCTCTGTTAAAATATTTTTATATCAAATGCAGTGTGTGTTGATTCTGTAGGGATATTTCCCTTATTTCACATCAGCAGTCTCTGTGTTATCTTATAGGTATTAAAGTTAAGGAGAGCTTCGTCCTATAAGTAAATATCGTACCAGATTCAACGCATATGTTGGCACAACAGGTAAACGTTTTGCTTAGACACTATAAGCCCTTGGTTCGATTTGCATCCAGTTAAAATATTGTTGCGACGAACTTATTATGCTAATTCTCTGAATATCATCATCATCACGTTTCTGCGTAGTTCAGGAAAAGCGATTTTTGAACTCGAGGAAGTGTAAAAAGCATTCAGATATTAAACTCCAGCTCATCCAATGCTTTCATGGTAGCAGCCCTACATTGTGTAGGGTCTGGCGTATTACGTGGAGGACCCTTCAGCGCCGCAAACAACCCGAGCTGCCGACGACACGTGAAAACTGTGACGCAGCACCAGCTCTACATGTGCCCATAGATGTATGTATGCGAGGACCTGCACACGACGTCTCTTGGCGTACCTACTCACTTAAACAGAATCGTTATCAGTACTTCTAATATTATGACAACATGACACCAATTGGCTAGTTTTACTAAAATAAGAGCTGGATAGGAAGATTAGGAAATGAAGCTGTACTAAGTCACTCATGTGCTCCGAAGGGTGCATCAAATAGATGAGGTATTTTACTGCAGGACCCTAGTTTGTTTGTTGTAATTTTTCAATCTAATTTACTAATCACAATTTACAAATGACGATCAACATCAATCAGTCTACAGAAAGTTCACAAAGCCATCGTTTTGTAAAGTGTGAAGAAATCGGGATTTCAAACTCTGCTTCGTAGGATACTTAGCGGTTAAAACTGCATAAATACTATAAATAACCTCATCTCAACTTTGTACACAAATTTTAAGTCGAAAGAAAAGTTGTTGAGCCAAGCTTGCCAAGTCTGCGAACTTAAATAAGCAATTTGCTTAAATTGACTTTTATTCTATTGATCCTGTCTGATACCGCGAAGTGTGTGCGAGGTCTAATTACCGCTGGCGCACCAGCGCCACAGTATAAACCATACAGTAGGCCATCTAAGGCCGCCCGCCGAGTTATTAGCCTAGCGTGCACACAGACACGCGGCACAGCCCGTCCGTACTGCCGCCTCCCTACGCCTACCTATTTTATGCTAGCGTGTGCGTGATATCGCGACACGGCGCGCGACGCACACGCACACATTCAAACCGAGAGTGGCACGTTTGTATGTAGATGTTCTACTGTATGGTTTATACTGTGCCAGCACACTCGAGGCTCGGCGTGGCTCAGCCGTGGCTCGGCTGTGTGAGTGTCGTGTACGAAACTTTTTGCTGGCTAATTACCGCGAGGCGGCGAGTCCGCTTCCGGCGAGCGCCGGCAGACGCGACTTCCGCCGCCGAGCCATGGGACCCACAGCGAAATGCTCTATAGCTTTTATGCCTATGTTTATAGATGTTCCAGTGATATTTATGTTGGAAACGGGAACAAAAGGCATAGGGTGTGGTCACGTGACATTCGACGGCTAAATTAACTACGATTGAACCGCTAGCCGTCACGGCAAACCATGGGGTGCTGGAAAGAAATCGACAACTAAGTAGGTAACTATTCAGTATTGTATGATCTGACGGTTTCTCCCAACACGATTACCCGAACACATTCATACGTTTAATAAGTTGTTTCATCCTTCGCCCATTCGGAATCATTGTATTCACCAAAGATTTCTTGTAGGTAATTAAAAATGCCAAAAAAAAATTGCCTCTCACAATATTGTCGTCCGTGCGACAGGTATCGGAGGGGAGCAACCGCCACTTTTGTCGCCGTCTACCTCAGACAAGGGACAGAGGAGGGCTTTGTGCCCAGAGGTAGAGACAGTCACCCGGAAGGATCCTCGCATGCATTCATTGAAAGCGAAAGGGCGTCGGTGTGCTCAGCGGACATTGTGTTCAAATTAAACCACAGGCCTATTCAAAAAAGTAATGCCCATTAATTCAGGACTGAATCATTATTCATAGGAAGAACATGTTGTAGGTAGCGGTCGGAGATGTCTTCCGTCTGCTCACATCTAAATTGGGCGAAAACCAACCACGTAAATTAATGAGACCCTTCGCGTATCCCATCCTGATGCCCCGCCCTTCCCTCGTCTCCTCCGCGGACAATGCCTGGGCGGAGTGAGGATACCCTGCGACATCCGTCACTCGCGTTGCTTCACCTCGGACCTGACAGAGGTCACAACTTTGCTGGCTACAGTTTTATTTGTTTAATTCATAGTGAGGAGCTGCAGAAAGTTGCTGCAAAATGTCCCGTATTTTTTTTTCTGATTCCGAATTTACCAATCACGAATATGAGTACACGTTTGAACTAGAGTTAAGTTACATTACTAAGTTAAAGTTTATGAATAAAAACCTAACTGATAGGTCAGGGCAGACTTATTAGCTTCGTTCCCCAAAATACCAGTTGGGTTGTTATTATTATTAATAACAGACTAAGTACGAGTATTTATAGCATTTATAGTTTCGGGGCGATATGGGCCGGCGAGCGCGGCCGGGTGGACCCGACTAACTTTACCTGCGGTCTGGCTTTAGCTATTTTATCAGTAAATAATCTAAAATGATCTCCAACTACCAATGGCATTTAACTTTACTTGAATAAATATTAGTTGCGGACAGTCTGGTCCACAGTTTCTGTCTACCATGTTTGAAATACCTACTCATTCTCATCGAAATGCACACCACATTTTAAAAATTACAATTCGTTTAGTGATTTTGTCGCTAACACGCGAATCGTTTCCTGATAATAACTATATGAACACCAAAACTGGATTAATTTACGAGCAACAACTTTAAAACTTCTAAAGTGATCTGTCCACAATGGGTTTAGGTACTGGCATAAATAAGGCTCTCTTAAAAACAAACATAAGAAATATGTTTTTCTAGCAATCTGAGAAGCTTCTTCAGGTGTATTTTTTGAACTGTGACAATAATTAACAAGAAACAGCTACTCTTTGGTAAGATAATTAATTATAGCAAGTAGGTACTAACGCTCCGCACATTATGCCGTTACTTATTATTTTCACCTAAATCTGTTAGTTGACTCTTGAAATTGTGCATTGCGATGTAGTAGGTAAATAGCTGTCATCACTACATAGTATAAAACAAAGTCGCTTTCTCTGTCCATATGTCCCTTTGTATGCTTAAATCTCTGAAACTACGCAACGGATTTTGATGCGGTTTTTTTAAATAGATTGAGTGATTCAAGAGGAAGGTTTATATGTATAATAACATCCTATTGCAATCGTGCGAAGCGGGGGCGGGTCGCTAGTGTAAAATAAAAATGATGTACCTACCGTCTACCTATTCCATCTAACACATTGTTACTGTATGTTACCCGGAGGAGCAGTTTGCTGTTTCCATGAGTACTCCAAAGTAGAAAGCTACAAACTCCGCCGTCGGTAGTCGATGAGCAGAATGCTGACAAATTGGCCGATGTCCTGGAGCCGACACCGCGGCCCGGAGCACCCAGAGGCGCACGCTGGACATGGTGGCAATTACCCCGACTCTACTGGTGTAGAGCCAATTTGTACACATGGGTGTCCGTGTCACATAGATTGGGTTACTAATTTCATTTATCTTGTAAAGAAGTTGGTTGGGAGAGTGGTGTGAAGTTTTACCTTTACAGCACGAACCTGGAAACTTCACTACTTAGTTAAAATGTCGGTAAAATTGAACTCGAAAGCTGTTGACTGGACCTTTGGCGTCAGCCATGCTAAGTATACTGTTGCTCATCAAACAAAGAAAAGATTTATCGTGGTAATCCACGAATTTTCTTGTCGAATACGAATCGAAGACGAATGTTATGATGGCGTTCAATTTAACTGTGGCTGGGTATTAAAACTCTGAGATCCGATTATAATACCTATGACGCGTTGAAGTATTAACCACTATCGACTTTGTTCTGTGCTCTTATCAAGATATCTTGAACCAGACAGCCTGTCTAAGGTTTAGCTCATCTAGTATAGTTAGAAGTATACAAACTAACATTTGATATACCTACCTACGTACCAAATAAAAGCATTTACCGCTGCAGTCAGTACCTAACTTATTTTGCATTCCTTCTTATTTTATTAGTGAGCAGTTAACTATGCACAGCCGTTTACGCACCTATATTTTCTTGTTTTCAAAGCGAAAAATACCTAATTAATTACACAGATTTTAAACAAACAATCCAAAAAGTATAACGAATAGATGTACCTACAAGGTCTATTATTAGACTCGAGTCCCACAAGGTGCCCCCGATTCTGCGAACGCTCGCGTTGAAAATTATCCTCCTCATACATATTCACGAGGGATGCAACTTTCAGCCGCCCTTCCCCGCCCCGCCCGCCCCCTCCGCCGCTTGGCAACAGTCAAAATCAGCTGGGAACATTGCGCAACCCACCCTACCTTCATAACACCCCGTGTGATTATCCTTCTCCCTCGCTCACACGTACCGCTAATTATGCTCTTACCTTTTCTAGTGCCGGCTTTAAACTCAGCCCCTTCAAGTCTTTGTGTCATTAATTCCTAAAATAGAGCTTCATTTGTCTCAAATTGTATATTGAATTGTAGGTAATGTTGTAGTTAATGGATATTTTAAGGTATTTGGGTTTGGAATTGCATATTTTTCGAGTTATTGGCGATAAGTCGGTGCGGCCGCCGCGCACAGCTGTTGCGATCGATGCGCGCGCGGCCTTGCCCCCCGCGCGCCTCCCCGCGCCCCTCGCCGCACCACGCACCACCCGCTTATTGATAATTAAACGAACTTACCTTAAGTGAAGTTCTATTATAATTACACGAAGGCTTTGTCCGAAGAAATTAAGAATAACAAAAATGTAGTAAAGCGTGTCGCGCTGGCCATCTACCACTAAAGTTGAAACCATAATCAAGAGAAAAAAAAAATGGTTTCAACGTCATATTCAGCTGTCACAGATTGTCAAATGTCATTTAGTTGAGAGCTTCTTCACCTGGAACATAAATTAGGGAGCCTCCGAGAGGCTAGATAACTGCACATAATACTGTAGGGGTCCTAGGGTAGGGAGGGTCTTAATTTCTTCGGACAAAGCCTTCGTGTAATTATAATAGAACTTCACTTAAGGTAAGTTCGTTTAATTATCAATTACACTTCGCTTTGTCCTCGAAATTAAGAATAACAAAAATGTAGACTTTGAAAGCAGTACAGTATTATGTGCATAATGAAGGGATGTAAAGAAGCATAGGTATCATATGAAACAAAAAAACAAAACCTAAAAAAAAACAGTAGGTTGCTTACAGTAGTTAAGTAAGCATTCTGAGAAAAATATTAATACAAATAAATAACTGTAACATTATTGTAAATATTACAACATAATATTGCAACTATGTTATGAGTTTCAGTAATACCGTAGTTGCTGTTGACTCATTTATTCATTAAAGAATGTGCATAACATTCCTAGGAGCTTCCTAAACTGTTCTTTGATAGAATTTAGCAAACAGAGGAAGCTTCACTCCAACCAGTTGTGACTCTATAAAGTTAATTAACACCGGAGTACAGCAGAGGTACTTGCATGTCTGGTCGAATGAACAATGAATAAAGATGTATGTATCTCACTTTCGGTTAGGATCCTGTTAGGATTCCTATAATCCACCGACTAATAGTTTGAGACCCTATGAGATTGTACAGTTATTGAAAACTGACGAAAACAATATTTTCGTTGTTTATATAATCGTCCATGATTTATCCAAATAAAATTTAAAAGCCTCAGCAGGACGGAGGTCGACTAGTTAAGGAAGTCAAATTTAAAAAAAAAACAGGGTTCAAGTAAACCTAGATGTCAAGTTAATCTAGTATTTTGATGAATATATTTTGAAATAACTACATTAACTCCATTAAATTTTAAAAAAATTAAATCACTTTTATGATACAGAGTTACTGCGAGTTCTAAAAGTAAAGCTGGATCACATGTCTAATTATACTTTGGCATAGGAAGGGTTTTATAAAACCCGCCTGATAAGTTATTTTTGTACTCGAACTTAAGTCTATTTTTGAACTTACTAACAATAATAACAATGGTACCATAATTCGCTCCATAATTCAATAGAATATTTAATAAATATCAATTCAGCTTCCAAGAAGTTAATATGATTTGACTGTCTTATGATAAGTTAAACCATTTGTTAAACGTAGTATCGCAATGTTGCTTGATGATGAAGCTAAGATTACGTCGGGAGACAAATTTATCAGAGGCAGTTTCACATAATTTCTATTCAATGTCAGGAGGCAAACGTGTAGTATTCGACGTTTGCGCCACTGCCAGAATTTTCTAGTTATTTAGAAAGTTGTGAGGGAACCTGACGCCACCTCACCTTTTTTTATATATAATCTCCGTTGTATTGTCAATTTTCATGATAATTTTAAATTACTTACAGCTATTTTTGGCATTACATGCACCAAGCATTTCTAGTTAGTTGATGTAAAAATCTTTTTTGGAAAAAACTCCACTGCCCACTTGCCGTCTATTCTTGTATGCAGCCCCCCCCCCCCCTTTTTACTTAGAAAAAATGTTTTACTGAATTTTTCCACTTAACTAAAGTCTCCTTGAAGGTGGTCAGGTAAATTCATATCTTCATCATAATCATTTGTATGTTGAAATACAAGATATTTACACATCTCAAATACTTCAATAGAGAACCAGCCAAATTGAATGGCTGGGCGGGCATGCAAGGTAAAAGACCCACTAGGTAGTTGGTTTTTGATTTTGCATTGCTGCAGTCCTGTAATTTTTGTGATTTCATTTAAAATGTTATATCTTTTCTGGTCGATGAGTTCAACATGACAATGTTTGGTGACAATTAAGAATCCTAAATGGGTTTTATTGTCATATATGACTAACTCTTAACCTGATACACTGATTATATGAGGTCCCAATGCAACATAATATCATTCAAGCTAATAGTAGATACATAGACCATGGATTTTTTGCTGGTTTGATTAGTTTGGTAAAAAACCAAAGGAGCAGTGCTCAAACCAAAAGGCCCACAGTGAACTCAAAAAAAAAAGATTCATATTTTGAGTTAGATAAACAAAGAATAAAAATGGTCTTTTAATTCAATGGATGCTATGGTAATATAACAATCCGTTGAAACAAATTGTTAAGTGGTTCTTAAATCATCAATTTAAAGTGGTTGGTTTTTATAAACTTTTTATCTAAGTTCAATTTAAGTAAATCTACTTTTACACCTGGGTAAGTACTACTTAGATACAAACTGATTATTTCAATGAATCATCATCAGACTTCTCATGTTTAAATAATTCTGCGGAACTTAATTCTGCTGAAGGTGGTACATTGGTTTGGTAAACAGGTTATTTATAAACCTCAATCCATGACAGAACAACTGGCTCCACCAATGATCAATGAGAGACTGTCTGAATGACTCACCAGTATTATTATTTGCGGTGTTGCAAATCTGAGAGCGCTGCGGCGGCGCTGCAGGCGGTGCATGACGGCGCTGGTGATACCAAGAGCTCGTCGGCAATGTCAAAGGTGTCGCCTTGGCAGGCAGACGCCTTAAAATTATTCCCGTACGGGAATAATTATAAGCCACTTTCACCACCTGCCTGGTGGTGAAAGTGGAAGCATTCAGTTTATTAAATAATTGCTTGAAAGGTTGTCTGGAAGATATCGCTTTTAGCGATAAGGCCGCCTACATTGTAGAACTAAATCTTTGTAAGCTTTGCAATGTGATTGTTTTCTTAGTGCAATAAAGTTTATCTCATGCTATTTTATCTCATCTTGATATTTTGTGTTGTTTTTAATATCAGCCACAGACCTGTTAATGGCCTCAGCCGCCTGAAGTATCTGCCTAAGTGTCACCAATTATATTTTCATGTATTTTTGTTGTGTATTATTGATCCTTGATATCTTTTTAATGAAAGAGCACACATATTTTCTCCTTAGCATTGTTTCTGTTTGTACAAAAAACAGTCATAAATGAGCTTTCCAGTGTCTATTCCTGATTTTTATAAAGTATTACATTAGAAAGAGCCATTTCAGCATAATGGAGACAGGGCACCAATTCTTTGGCATCTTCTGGTATGCAGTGTCTGTCTATGACCTCCGCCTTGTATATTCCCAGTGTAAGGAAATGGTTTAGATCTTTTTACCTTAATATGTTTGGGCAAATCTTAAGGCAAATCCTGCTCCTCCGGGTAAGATGAGACATAAGT
The DNA here is from genome assembly GCA_950022985.1 of Udea ferrugalis. Lineage (NCBI taxonomy): Eukaryota > Metazoa > Arthropoda > Insecta > Lepidoptera > Crambidae > Udea > Udea ferrugalis. The sequence goes on along the minus strand of OX465532.1, from coordinate 137,732 downwards.
GGGTTCTGACTGTATTATTATTGGCTCTTCAATTCTATGTGGTGTCATGAATAGGATGAAATCCTGTTCTGTCCTCGACGGAGACAGGGTGTTTCCCACACCGGGACCAGATAGGGTAGTAACACAATTGTTATTATCTGACGGATAATCACTAAGTTTTCTTTCTGAAAATCACTAATATATGAAACTTTGAATTAACTGAGCACTCATTAAGGTTATACCTTAATGTAATGTATATAAATACATTATCATGTTAGGAAGTTTGGAATAATCTCTGTAATCCATTCACAAACTCAGAGTATTAACTTTATTTAAAAAAATAATTAAATGAAGACTTTTGCATAAGCACATACTCATAATACATGTATAACTGCTTTTGGTAGGTAACAATCACTTCAAATTGTACACAAGCATGAGCAAAATTGTGCACAAGCACATACTCATAATACATGTTTAACTGCTTTTGGTAGGTAACAATCACTTTGAATTGTACACAAGCATGAACAAAATTGTGCACAAGCACATACTCATAATACATGTTTAACTGCTTTTGGTAGGTAACAATCACTTTGAATTGTACACAAGCATGAGCAAAATTGTGCACAAGCACATACTCATAATACATGTATAACTGCTTTTGGTAGGTAACAATCACTTTGAATTGTACACAAGCATGAACAAAATTGTGCACAAGCACATACTCATAATACATGTTTAACTGCTTTTGGTAGGTAACAATCACTTTGAATTGTACACAAGCATGAGCAAAATTATGCATAAGCACATACTCATAATACATGTATAACTGCTTTTGGTAGGTAACAATCACTTCAAATTGTACACAAGCATGAGCAAAATTATAGGGTAATAGGTTTGTAATTAGAAAGGTTATAGCCGCTCAGAGCTATACACATTCTTTATTCCTCCTTGGAAAAAAACCTATTGGGGCATACACCAAACTTGGGGACTATCAATTCAAATGCATTGCATTCTCTACCAGTCAACCTGATTGTCTTTAACTGTTCTTAAATGAATAAATAAATGAATGAGAAAAGGTAAGTTATTACCTTATGAGCTATACACATTCCTTATTCTACTCTGGAAACACACAATTGAGGAGAACACTAGACTTTTAGAAAACTTCAATGCAAATGCATTGTTTTTCAAGTATGTACTTATCAGTACTTGGTCGTTTTTAACTGATGAATTAGAAAGGTCATAGCCACATAAGCTATACTCAATCTTTATTTGTCGTCGGAAACACAAAATTGAGGGGAACACTAGACTTTTAGAAACTTTCAGAGCAAATGCATGGTTTTTCAAGTAGGTACTTACCAGAACTTGATAGTTTTTAACTCATGATAAGAAAGGTGATAACCACTCGAACTATACTCATTCTTCATTCGTCTTCGGAAATTGAGAAGACACATATTGAGAAACTTTCAATGCAAATGCAGTTTTTCACGTAGGCAGGTATCCGCCAGAAACTCGATCGTTCTTGTAGTTTCCACTTGAAACTTTCTTTAATTTTTCTAATCTTTCGTTCCTTATGCATTCCCAAATCCTGGACTTTGTGTTTTTGATGCTTAATATCCCTGAAGATCCTGAAATTGTTTAAAACTTGGGAAAGAAAAAAATATCGTGCAGAATGGCGCGAGCACTAAAACGCTAATGACATTTGACAATTTTTTTTTTTTTTTTTAGTTTATTAAGGCATTGGCGACTGGGCCATCAGCCAAAAAGCAAACTTAAAAATTACCAATACAAAAAACTTGAGATTAAGTAGTAGTTATTCTATTCTACACATTACTACAAAAATTATACAAATCAAAAGTAACTATATTGCTAGTATGTACAAAAACTTAAAAATAACTGATAACTTAACATGGTGATCAATCAATTCAATCGCACATTGAAAATACAGAAAGGAAAACAAATAAAAATTAAATTCGCCCGAAGGTATTAATTATGAAACAATATACAATAAAATACAATTCAGTGATACACAGTAGTTTTTGTGTATTATTAGGCAAGTTCCCCTTTACAATATTTAGCGCTTGAGCTATTAATAGTAGACGTTGAATAGCAAATTGAGGACAAACAAAAATTAAATGATCGAGATCACAAAAATCAGAGTCACAATGTGGACAGGAAGGACTTTCTAGGAGATTAAGACGATGTAGATGTGATGGAATTCTGCTATGACCGATTCTTAAACGACTTATTGTAGCAGAAAAAGATCTACCCAAGAATTTTGGGCTTTTTTCAAACCACGCTTTAGTGGAAGGTTTAACAGCAATTTGTTCCAACCATTTACCTTTAATAGCCCTGGAGTTAGTAAGGCAAATATCCCAACGTTTATACATATTGTTTTTAATAAAAATGTACAAATCAGTGAAAGGGACTTTCAAATCACAAATATTCAGATTAGCAGAGGATTTAGCAAGAGAGTCTACTAACTCATTGCCTAGTATACCCGAATGTCCAGGCACCCAGGTAAATTCTACTTGAATATTGACCTTTTTCAAAATATTAACAAGGTTTTTAACTTCATAAATTAAATAATTAGCAGAGGCATTAAAAATACTGACGGATAAAGCTTGCAGCACGCTCATCGAATCACATAAAATCAAAATCTTTCGTGAAGTTGTTAAATTAATTTGTACATATTTTAGTGCATAGAAGATACCCAAAGTTTCGGCTGAGAAAATAGAAAAATGATCGTTGCATCCGTACACCCTCCCTATTTTGTTAGATGCGTCATAAAAGGCAAAACTTGTTCTACTATCAGTTTTAGAACCATCGGTATATATTTTTACAAAATCAGACTTATGGCTAAGGTATTCTAGAAACTCAAACTTATTTTTAAAATGAGTAATGTTGACAAATAAATCTTCAATAGTACAAGCGTAATCGAAGTTGAAACATGGTAGTAAACTAGACCAATAAACAACATCCTGGAATTCAAAATTTAAGTAGGCTATGGCGTGAGCCAACGAAGTAGTAACAATTAAAGGAGTCACATTAAAATTAGGGTATACATAATTTTCTAAATATTTTACTACAATGTCATTGTCCCGGCTGACTAGTTTAAGGCAATATTTATCTGTTATATAACTTCTTCTTACGCTTAGAGGGACGATTCCTGACTCAACTTCCAAAGAATTTATAGGAGAAGACATTAGAGCTCCAGTTATGATACGCATGGCTCTATTCTGGATTAAATCTAATTTACGTAGTAAGTTATTGGTTGCTTCACCATAAAAGATACAACCATAGTCAAAATGACTACGGACAGTTGTTATATACAACAGTTTAAGTATTTTTGGATCAGCTCCCCATGATACGCCACACAGGGATCTCATAATATTTAACCCTAACTCGGCTTTTCTAGCTATGTTTTCTGTGTGAAGTTTCCAGGACAAATCTGACTCCAAATAAATTCCTAAATATTTGACACAGGAACTAATTGATATTACAGAACCATCGAACATAATTTTGGGTTGATACGGTATAGTATGTTTAGAAAATATTACAACAGAGCTCTTATTTATGTTAACTTCTAACTTGAGACAGTTATTTAGGATGTTATGTAAGATGTTAAGGCAACTATTGATTAATGATTCAGCTATTTGAAGATCATTACTAGTACTATAAATGACTAGGTCGTCAGCGAAAAGTAAATACTTGATACTATGAGGAAGTTCATGCATCAAAGTCACCAATGATAAAACAAAAATTAAAGGTGAAATAACGGACCCTTGAGGTGTGCCTTTAGAAGTAAATTTTGGCCCGTACAAATTGTTATTTATTTTAAGTAGTACTCTGCGGTTGTGAAGAAAGTTAAATATCCACTTCAATATAGTCCCAGGTAAACCTAATGAATGCAAACTTTGTACTAAAAATCTGTGATCGATGTTGTCAAAAGCGCCTTTAATATCTAAAAAGACTGCTAAGGTAAAACCTTGATTTTGAAACCCATTTTTGATGTCTCCAATGAGGCAGCCTAGATTTTCCATTGTACTTTGGCCTTTACGAAATCCATACTGGTTTTTAGGGATGAGAGAGTTATTTTCCACAAACCATTCTAACCTATTTTTGAGCATGGTTTCAAATATTTTTGAAAAACAGGAAGTCAATGAAATTGGTCTGTAGGAATCAATATTGTTGGCGTCTTTATAAGGTTTTAAAATTGGGATTGTATGTTGAATTTTCCAAGAGGGGGGAACGCAGACAGATGTCCAAAGTAAATTAAAAATTGATAATAAAATAGACTTAGCTATAGAAGGTAGCTTTCTTATGACCAGATAAGGAATAAAATCTGGACCTGGAGAACTGTTGCGTTTGTTTTGAAGGGAAGCGTCTAATTCGCATAATGAAAACTGTTTAGTCAACCAGAGCGCTGCTTGAGACCCGCTAGAGGAAAAATAACTTTCTAAATCTAGAAATAAATTATCATTTACATCATTGGTATTCGCAATTTTGTTTAAAAATTCCATGGCTATTGCAGGATCATCAAAAAATTTATTATTTTTAGTTTGAGTAGTTTTTGAGAATTTGAATCTACGGATATGGTCCCAAATTATTTTAGAAGATGTCATACGGTTAAATGTAGAACAAAGATTGAACCATGATATTCGCTTCTGTTCAGCGATTGTTTTTTTCTTTTTGGCGTCAAACTGCTTATAAATTAAGTAATTAACTAAAGTTGGGTATTTTTTATATGACAATAATGCTATTTTCGCTTTTGTTACTGCTTCTTCACATGAACTGTTCCACCAAATGGTAGCTTTTCTATTTTTACGTAGGTCAGCTCTAAATTTTTTACGTCTAGGGACGGAAGTCAAAATTTTTGTCAATATTTCCATAAAAGTGTCATAATCTTTTAGAGGATCACCTGTTGATAAAAAGAGTGAAAACTCATCTTTACATTTATCAGAAAAGTCTGTCCAATCTATTTTGTTCCAGTTCACTTTGGAGAGAGAGATATCAGATTGTGAACCAACTGAATCAGAGGCCGAGGGAGTTTCTATTTGATTAAAATGACGAGATTCATTAAACAGCATTTCTATAATTACTGGATAATGATTGCTACTTAGCGGATCATCAGCAACTGAGAAGGCACAGCTTGAGCTTAACGAAGGCGATACAAAAACTAAATCCAAAATGTTACCTGTTTGCCCGTGAGGTGCCAGAGTGGTTAAATCGTGGTCATTCAAACATACTAGATTATGGGATTCTGCAAAGGAGTGGATGATATTGCCTCTTCTATCATTGTTTCTGGAGCCCCAAGAAGCATGATGACCATTGAAGTCTCCAACTATTAGAAAATTATTTGAGTCAATTTGATTGAAAACACTGGACAATTGATTAATATGAAATTTACCATTCGGCGGCGGCGGGCAGTAAACAGCTAAAATGTAAAGTTTAAAAGAATTAAAGTTGACATGTAATAAAATATTTTGGAAATTATAACTAGAATTGGTTTGAATTGTTTGAAAGTTGTAACAGTTTTTTACAGCAATTGCTACACCTCCATGAGGCCGATCAGAATCCTGCCTTATGATAGTGAAACCAGGAATTTTTAGAGATTTTATGCAAGTGAGCCAAGTTTCATTTAAGACTATGACATCAAAATTTAAATTTGAGTTAGCAAGAAAATGTTTAAATTGATCTAGTTTTGGTAAGATGCTACGGGAGTTCCAGTGAATGATATTTAATTGCCTATTAAAAACTTTTGAACCCATTTTCAGATAGAAAAGTTTTTAATAAGTGACTCCTTTATTGATTTAGAACAAATGTTGTTACCTGTCTGATTCGCGCCCGATTGCACTTGTGACTTCAACAAATCAACTAATGTTTTAATTATTACATTCAATACAGTGTCAGAATTTAAAATGTCTGTAATTAAAGCCCTCCCTTGAGGGGACCTATTTGTAGGAGAAGGGACAGGATTCAGGGGATTTGAAGAAACTGGGGGATTTTGGAGAGTAATTTTGGGAGGTTGTCTGGCAACAATCGATGAATATGTTTTGCGGGCTATTTTGTTCCTTACTTCATCCATTTTCGCTGACTTCACAGGACATTCTCGCGACACTGCTACGTGGGGGCCATTGCAATTAGTGCACTTGACATTGTCCTTGTTGTTGCATTCAGTGTAGAAGTGATTTTCACTGCAGATCGAGCACACTTGTTTACTTTTACACGTGCCCTTGCTATGACCGAATTTGTAGCAGCTGAAACACTGCAGAATAGGCCGAATATATTCCAAAACGTCAAACCATAAGTGGTCAAAGGTAACATGATCAGGTCGCACAGTTGACTGGAACGTGAGTAAAACCAGTTGAAGAGGGATGAGGGATCCATCAGCTGATTTCTTCATGAATCTTTTCACACCGATAATTTGGGATTTCGATTTTAATGATGTCAAAAGCTCCTCTTCTGTTAATTCAGTTGGGACCCTAATAAGACCTTGGCATTCAATATTGTCATAAGGGATTCTTGCTGTCCATTGGTTTCTAGCTAGAAGATCATTATTAAGCAAAAAAGAATTGGCGTCTTTCATGTTATTGAAAAAGATTTTTAAGAATGACGGTCCTGTTTGTTTAATGTGCGCAATGCCTGAAATGTTTCTGAGCATACTGTTGACTTGCAATAGATTGAACTTTGAACTTGAGTTTTCTCTGGTGACTAAAATAGGATATTGATTCTTGAATTCTTCTCTGTATATTTTGTTGATGTCCTTGAACAGACCACGTTTGGTTGAAATGAATTTAGTTGGTTGTTTGCTTACAGGTCCTTGATCGTCATCTTTAGTTTCCTGATATTTCCGTTTAATCGTCTCAGAATGGGAGAACTCCATGGGAGAGCCTCCGCCGTCGCTTGTTTTACCCATCTAGCCGGTGCTTGGTAAAAATAGGGCTTTTAAACTGTTTATGAAAATATTTTTCATAAAAGGCGCCTTTAAAATTTTCCCGCCCAAAGTTTTTTTTTTTTTCTGACATTTGACAATCTGTGACAGCTGAATATGACGTTGAAACCATTTTTTTTTTTCTCTTGATTATGGTTTCAACTTTAGTGGTAGATGGCCAGCGCGACACGCTTTACTACATTTTTGTTATTCTTAATTTCGAGGACAAAGCGAAGTGTAATTTCATACATAGCACCATTAAACAAATCGCTACATGGACACTTCTTTGTTCAGGGTAACCTCTAAAACTAGTTGATACCTAGGTACCAACCTACCTTACCTTGCGAACACGATTTACAGAGCCTTTGGTTCCCTGATGTTCTATTCAAGTGCAACACTTACGAAGTTGTCATAGATTTTAAGGTTCAAGCAAGATCATAAAAACATTATGATTTTAATGGAGTTTATACATTTTGCTAATCGAAATACCTACCTATGTATGCACAAATGCATAGTGTTATGAAAACCAAAAATTAAGATAGGTCCCTACCTACGATACGAAGATTTTTAAGATTTAACGTTTTACGACATTCGTAAGTGTAGGCTGTGTAGTTACTACTACCACCAATAGATTCCAATATATTGGTGGTAGGTAGTCAATTTGTTTTCTTTCTTTACTCTTTACTATTCTGCTATGCTATTCCGGTTAGCTCCAAATCTCATCTTGAACGCGGTGAGTTATTTTTAAAATTCAATTTCTTTGCGACTGATCGTTTGAGAGAAGAGAACTAAGCTAGGTATATAACATTTTAAAATTATTCACATACAAAATGAGAGAAAATACTAATTCAGAGTGAAGCTTATTGATGATATAAGTCAGCGTGAAGCACCGAGATGCGAAATGATGTCCGATGTGCACCGCCGGAATAGCACGGCTGATACTCAAGCCGAGTGAGTTTCATTTTAATAACACAAAAGAAACTAAACGTCGTCTAAACATACATACTACAATAAGGCTATTTTTGTTTTTAGCATTTTCCATGCAGTATCTTTACCAATAAAGATCTGAAAGCCAGAAAAAGACATCGGTCATCTTGGCATCAGAAGGTGGATGCCTTTAACATTGATGAAATCACCCTGGCTCATAGGGTAAATAAACCAGAAAGATTTGAAATGTTATTTGGCTGAGTTCTTTTCTCTGTAACGACCACAGTTGCAAAGAAATTGAATTTAAAAGTTCACTCACACGAGCGAAGGGAGTTTTGGCGTCCGCCGGAATAGCATGGCTGTACCTGCGCGTCGGTGCATCGCGTTATGTGCAACGAACGCGTGTTAAATCCCATCAGAAAGCAATATATCACAGGCCCGCCCCTCCCTGCCCCCCAGATTCATCAATTTGCATTTGCCCCTCGCTTGAGTCAACTCTCATCAGTATCACGCTGACAACTATTGTTTTCGTTCGGCCTAGATGGGGCACTAGCACTCACTCTAGCAGGAATGCCCTTCCTAAGAGCGTTGGTTATGTATCCCAGCTTAGTTATAGCGGTGGTTATAAATCGCCAAAGTTTGCGGTTTTCATCGGCAACTACCTATCAATTCACTTGCATGTTTCTATGAATGTTTTAATGTATAGGTTGAAGCCGCGTTTCCACTAGGCAACAATTGACGCGCCACACGTAACGCTCAACATGTACGGCGACATTGCAAAACAGCACGCGTTATTGTTTCCAACATGTCGTGCGACTTGTAGTTTGATCAACACGATGAGCTAGGTACATGTTGTGTGTGCAACATGTCGCCCGGCATATGTTGCCCAGTGGAAACGCGGCTTGACAATCGTTGCTGCGGTCTGTACAACGCCTGTTTTTACACGACATGTAATAGTACCTGGCCCCTTCACAATGCGATGACACAACATTCAGGCGTTATGTAGCGTCGACTTGTTTGGCTTAAAATACCAACGTAAAGCACGTTTATTAAACACAAAGTTGTAGACATTTTAATCTCTCAAATATTTTTCAACGATTTTTTATATAGGTTTTTCATAATTATTATTTTAATCTTCTCTTTGCGGTAATCAAATAGGTACGAAGTGCTTTTGTTACTTTATTGCATGGACTGTTATGGTACCTATGTTTTTTTGCGACTGTGAACGAGAGAAAAGAACTAAGCCAAGTTAATACACAATGAGGGAAAATAATATTTCAAAGTATTTCAATTGATGATTGAAGTAAGTTGTGAGACACCGCGATGATATTAAGCCAGAATAGGTATCACCCAAGATGCGCTGTCAGGGGTGAATAAAAAAACATATACAATTTAAATCGGTTCGAGATTCATGTGACAGTTCACAGTAGTGTTCGTGTACCTATGGTCGTAGTGCCACGAAATAGACTCAGATAAAACACCAATTTTTTGTCGTCGGAGGTGAATACAATAAAAGGGCTCTTCAATATTTTTATTGCTGCCAGTCTTGACGCCATACGGGCCCCTGAGAACTTAACCCCTAGGCGACAAGGCTGTTTCTTTTGTTAATGAAAACGAAAAGCCAAGATGGACTTAAATGGATGAAGAATCCTTCTTCATCACTTTTTGTTAGTTTTATTACTTACCAGTAAAGCAGTTTTGTAAGCCCGTGTATTTTACTAAAACATCTGGGGCTTAATGTGCCTTTGTTTTCTAATCTCAACAATCTACTACCTATGTACCTACCTACAATAATAGGTTGGTTTTTTTTTTTTTTTTTTAACCCGGTGAGAATACCGGGCGACATGGGGCGACATGGGGTGTAAGGGGGCGAACCTCCATCTATCGCCCCAAGTCAACCTCACCTGCACGCGGTGCATCCTGCTGAGCAACGAACGAGGCTCTGGCGACCGACCGACGGCGGTATATCCGTCCTGAATAGGCGAGCTAAATACCACAGACCGGTGACGGGCAGCAGCGTCACCGGTGCGAGAAGCTTCGCCCTGCGATCGCCAACCCGCCTGCCCAGCGTGGCGATTATGGGCATAACCTCCTATGGAAGCACGACAAAGGCCACGGCCCCCAGTTCCCGGCAGCCCCACTATTCCTGGTTATGGTGGCGACCATGGTAACGGTGGGGCGGGGGGTGCAAAGAATCTCCGGGCTACGGGAGGCCACCACAACCAACTGACCCTGGCGACGTACAACGGACGCACGCTGCGGCTTGACTCGCATCTGGCGCAACTCGAGGTGGAACTTGGGAACATCAGGTGGCACATACTTGGGTTATGTGAAGTCCGAAGAGAGGGAGAGGACACCATAACTCTCAATTCAGGCCACCTGATGTACTTCCGAGAGGGAGACCAAAAATCCCAAGGTGGCGTTGGGTTTCTGGTTAATAAGTCCCTAGCTAACAACGTTGTGGAAATGTCCAGTGTGTCGAACAGGGTGGCGTACCTCATCATCAAGCTCACCGAGAGGTATAGCCTCAAGGTGGTGCAAGTGTACGCACCGACCTCGTCACACTCGGACGATGAGGTGGAGGATATGTTCGATGACATATCGAGAGCCCTCCACTCCACTACCAAGACCCATTTCACCGTTGTTATGGGGGACTTTAACGCTAAAGTGGGAGTACAAAATTGCAGTGAATCGGTAGTAGGATCCCATGGATATGGAAGCAGAAATCATAGGGGGCAAATGCTCGTCAATTTCCTCGAACGGGAGGGGCTCTTCTTGATGAACTCATTCTTCAAGAAGCAACCCCAAAGGAAGTGGACGTGGCAAAGCCCCGACACTATGACAAAGAATGAGATCGACTTCATCATGGCGGACAAAAAGCACATATTCAGAGACGTCTCCGTGATCAATAGGTTTAATACCGGTAGCGATCACCGACTCGTTCGAGGCTCTCTGAATATCGATTTCAGAGCTGAACGAGTCCGCTTGATGAAGGCCAGGCTCCGACCAACTCTGCTTCAAACTATCATGGGATCTGAAGCGTTCCAGTCAAATCTGGAGAACCGATTTGCTGCCGTGGAAACCACAACTGACGTTAACCAGAACCTTGAAGATGTGGTTCGAGTCCTCAGGGAAGAAGGTACGAGATTTTGTAAAATGCAGCGTAAAGGCAAGAAGTCGAAGCTTTCCGAAGAGACTTTGGGGCTAATGAAGAGACGGCGGGAAAACCCACCCGTCACTTCGTCAGGGAAACGGACTCTAAACCGAGAGATTAGTACGCACGTGCGACGCGATCTCCGTTGCTCCAGTACTCTCTCTATTGAGAGAGCGATTGAGCAGAACCGGGGTTCAAAAGTGTTCGTACAATCTCTTGGAAGAAGCCACCTGACGAAGTTGACCATAGAAAGTGGAGAAGTCGTTGTCTCGAAGCCGGCAGTCCTTTCGGAAGTGGAAAACTTCTATGGCCGGTTATACGCTTCGCATGCATCTCGACCTGACCCCGGAAATGAGGACTCTAGAGCCACTCTTACACGCCACTACACCGAAGACCTGCCAGAAGTCAGCATTGACGAAATCAAGATCGCTCTTGGGCGGCTTAAAAATGGAAAAGCCCCTGGAGAGGACGGCGTAACAACAGAGCTGTTAAAAGCAGGAGGCAGACCCGTACTCAGGGAGCTCCAAAAGCTTTTTAACGCTGTCCTCTTTGAAGGGAGAACTCCAGAGGCGTGGAGTAGGAGTGTGGTCGTCCTGTTCTTCAAAAAGGGAGACAAAACCCTACTGAAGAACTATCGACCCATTTCCCTTCTAAGCCACGTCTATAAGCTGTTCTCAAGAGTGATCACGAACCGTCTTGCGCGAAGACTCGACGAATTCCAACCACCGGAACAGGCTGGGTTTCGGAGCGGATACGGCACCATAGACCACATCCACACAGTGCGGCAGATTATACAGGAAACTGAAGAATATAATCAGCCCCTGTGCCTAGCATTTGTGGACTATGAGAAGGCCTTTGACTCGATTGAAATCTGGTCTGTTCTGGAGTCCCTGCAGCGATGCCAAGTAGATTGGCGATACATCCAAGTGATGAGATGCCTTTACGAAGCAGCCACTATGTCCGTCCAAATCCAGAATCAACAAACAAGTCCTATACCGTTGCATCGAGGTGTGAGACAAGGGGATGTTATCTCCCCGAAATTGTTCTCAAATGCAATGGAGGATATGTTCAAGACGCTGAACTGGAAAGGACGTGGCATCAACATCAATGGCGAGTACATCTCTCACTTGCGATTTGCTGACGACATCGTCATCGTGGCAGAAACGCTGCAGGACCTACAACAGATGCTGAATGACCTGGCTGACTCTTCTGTGCGCATCGGTCTACGGATGAACTTGGACAAAACCAAGGTCATGTTCAATGAACATGTACTACCGGAACCGATTGCGATACAAGGCGCCGTTCTCGAAGTTGTTCAAAAATATGTATACCTCGGGCAGACATTGCAGTTAGGTAGAAACAACTTCGAGGACGAGGTGAACAGAAGAATTCAGTTGGGTTGGGCAGCGTTTGGGAAGCTACGTCGAGTCTTCACATCGTCGATCCCACAGTGCCTAAAGACAAAAGTCTTCAATCAGTGCGTCCTACCCGTCATGACATACGGAGCCGAAACGTGGACACTAACGGCACGGCTGGTCCACAAATTTAAAGTCACTCAGCGGGCTATGGAGAGGGCTATGCTCGGCGTTTCTCTGCGAGATCAAATCAGAAATGAGGTGATACGGCAGAGAACCAAGGTTATCGACATAGCCCACCGGATTAGCAAGCTGAAGTGGCAGTGGGCTGGCCATGTTAGCCGTAGAACCGACAACCGTTGGAGTAAACGTGTTCTTGAGTGGAGACCGCGTCTCGGCAAGCGTAGTGTAGGACGTCCTCAGGCAAGGTGGAGTGATGATCTGCGCAGGATGGCTGGCAGGAGCTGGATGCGAGCAGCCGAAGATCGAGTACAGTGGCGTGCAAAAGGAGAGGCCTATGTTCAGCAGTGGACTACAACAGGCTGATGATGATGAGAATACCCACTAAAACACCGGGGCGGCCTTCTTCTGCGCGTGACCAGGGTTTACCGAGGACTCTCCCAGGGAGGCACTCTACCGGTAAAACCCTGGCGCGCTGTGCCGGTTGCGGCTCACCTCGAGGGGAGTAGTACCTCCCCTCTTACACACCCGCCGGTGTCCGACAGTGCGAGGCCACCCCACACTGCCGTCCTCCTCGGGGTCGCTTGTGCAATGAAGGCACACAGCCCCCGCCGTGTACTCTCCTAGCGACCCCGGGGCCCCCCTTTAGTCGCCTCTTACGACAGGCGGGGGTGACCTTGGCTGTATTCTTACGCCCCAGACCACAGGGCGAAACCCAGGGCGAACACAGGGTTGCACCATCTGACTTTAACAATAACAAACATCCAAATTTCAGTTAAAGTTAAAGTTAGGCCCAAAAATGACGTCAAATTAAGTAAGTAAGTAATTATTATTTTATTATTAATTTTTTATTATTATTAACTATTAAGTTTGACGACCGAAAAAACTTTTTTTTGGCCAAGTTGATTGAGTGCTTATTCAATGCAGAAAAACGCCATCTGTTTGATTTTGAATGAACTATTATGTACGCGTTTCCGCAGCCCCTGTAAAATGTAAACCAATAGCTGTCCATTTTTTATATTTTATTGCCTAAAATAAAAAACACAATCTGTGAACTCAATTGGTGGTCTAGAGCATTCTCTTCCAGTCACCCCTAGGCAGATTATTCAGCTTGGCGGTGTCTGTATGTGGCTCTATGGCATGGTCTGTGTCTGTGATTTTTCATTTGTACGTGCTCTGTGGTTTGACATGTCAGTTTGTTTTTATTTCGTCTTGCTGTCAGAAAAATCGACTAATGGAAATAAAATCGTATTGCCCTTTGATTCTATTTGCTGAGATAAATATCAGCCTAAACTGAGTTATGCCGTGGATTTCGTCATTGTGTCTCCAGCCTTCAGCTGAGAGCTATCTAGAAGATTAGACTTGTGTAAAGGTGTAGTGTAGTGTTAGACGTATTGGTGGTGCTGCTGTTACATTGGGGTGAATGTGAAAATTTGATTATTGGGGGGTTCAGCTGACCGTGGTCTCCAGTCTAAGAGGCTCATCATCTTCGAGATGGACGGTGGCAACGACCAGGAGCGGGACCGCGCGTGAGTCTTTTGTTTAGTTGTGAGCTCAAAGAGGTCAACAGATGTGTAGTATAAAATATTAAGCTGGACCCAACCAGAGGGGAATTGAGCCAGAGAAAGTAAGGGTTAGGGAGGACAGTTTGTTCTAGGCCCGTCGGGGGTATCTAGGTTAGACATCTTTGCACCCTTTTGGGGCAAGTTCACCACAAAACAGGGAGGAACGGCGAAGATGCGCTTGTTCCTAGCCCGTAAGCAACACTTGAAACATGAAATCAGGAAATATCCCTTAAATATCTCCTTTCCTAGAGGGTGGCACAGCCTACCTACACCCTAGGTAAAAATAAATGGGTAACCGTACACCCAAACTAAATGCACAAATATCCGCACCAACCACACTAATTATTCGGTTAAAACACTCTGCCGAGGTTCTAAATTGGCAAAGGGAAATTACACATCAAAAATACAAACTCCTAGGCATGACCAGCAAAAGATTTAAACCCGCCGGCCATGACACTACCTCCTTAGTTATTTATTTTTCCTTTACCGACGCGGCTTCGGAACGCACAGCCTACAGATAATGGTGCGACACACTCGCGCCGAATTAAACTAATTATCCAAATTTTGTAATTATTAATAATTTAATAAATTATGTTTAATGTACGAAGGCAACAGCTAGATGGCGTTATCCGTCAATGAATCGCGCAAGCATTGCGTTTTCTCAATAAATACAGACGGCTGAGGAAGTTGGCGATTGGCACCGCCAGAGTCATGAGTCCTGAGTCTGAGTCGAATCAAGAGACCAATAGACGGTGCTGTTGCTCTGCTGAAAAACGGGCATTACAGATGGCCATGAAGAACGCAACTTCTCATCCGAACAGTGCCGAAATGTTTTTAACTCGTAACGTCACGTTACTTGTTGACCCTGATTTAAACCATTAGCAACATTGTTAGTTTGTCTATTAGTGTACTTTGACTTTGGAAATTCTTATTCGGAATGTTATCTGTTCAATCTCATTTTGTGTGTAATTAGAGACTCAAACTTTTGGTTTTATCTAATGACATCATTAATGGGTGTACAGATCAATAAGT
This sequence comes from Udea ferrugalis, assembly GCA_950022985.1. Classification (NCBI taxonomy): domain Eukaryota; kingdom Metazoa; phylum Arthropoda; class Insecta; order Lepidoptera; family Crambidae; genus Udea; species Udea ferrugalis. Next base: position 122,609 of record OX465532.1, on the reverse strand, counting down.
AATATGTTGCAGTCATTTGTAGCCATTGTTCAACAAATGTAAGCAAGTCGTGTTGCACTGGTTTTGTTGTTAAGCTAAGGTTTTGTTTATTTTTACTTTATTTATGTGTAAAACTTAATTTGCTTCAGGATGGGTGTAGACTACAGCGCTGCTGAGGGGGATGCTGATCGTGGCAGGTACAGTTGTCATTAAAAATTGTGAAGTGTGAATAAAATGGTTATACTCTACGAGACCATTCATAATTTGATCCTTTTAAGTGGCACTACTAGATAACAAAATAACATAATTTTCGAAAACCAGCAAATTTGATTCCTGGCCAGGAACATATTGTTTCTCCAAACTCAGTGAGCAGCTTTAATTATTGTCAGAATTGGTCTTAGGCTCTTTTGCAGCATTCACCTACCATTCTCACTTGAGAAAATAGCCTGTATATTGATATAATTATATTGCAAATAAAGTAGGTGGTGCACTGGTAGGTGACTGGTAATTACTTAAAATGTTCTTGCATTGATCTCCTCAGAGTAAACTTGTGACTATTCCATCAATTTAGCTAGTTATTTCTTTCTAATTGTTGTAATAATGTTATAATCAAATTATTTGTATAATAATAATGAATTTGTTTTTTTTAATATTTTGAGGATAATCAAGCCTGCTTGACCTTCAGGCACTTTTTACTTGTTTTAAAACAATTCATTGGTACCTACTCAAAAGTGTGACATCATTAAGTATTGTTTTTATTGTAATTTTGTATCCTGAATCATTGTGTTAGTGAATTCTTCTTGGTGACCTTTCTTTCTGCTTTTTTACATTATTTATTAATTAAAATGTGAGAAATGAGGCATGTAGAAGTTGAACAGAGGCTTTTGCTTAGCAGTGGGATCAAAACTGCTAATATAATAATAAAAATAAATTACTTATTACTTTGGTTTTATAATTTTACTGTGAAAATGTTCAAACAAGAATAAATGAAGAGAATAATAAATTAAAATGTAATCTATTCGCTCACACTAAAATAATATTAAGAGATAAAAAAAATAGCTTTTTAAGTTAGGTTTTCACTCACTAAGTTTATTCTTCACTGTTTTTGGTAAGGTTATGTGTACCTGTAATTAGCTGATGTATAAGAACTAAGCTCATTGTATGTTTGTGGAACTCTTGTATACCTTGCTGTTGGTGTGCTTAAATAAATAAGCGTATGTGTTGTGTTAGCCTGCTGGTGCGTTGCGCGTCGCAGTCATCCCTGGACGAGTCGTCGCAGCGGCCGGCGGCGGACGCGGGGGGGGAGGCGGCGGCGCCCGCGCACGCCGGGAAGCTGCTCGACGCGCTCGCTCGCCTGAGGCACCTCGCCACGCTCTGCGACGTACAGCTGCATGTATGTTCACCACCATTTACCATTTACGCCGTGAGAGCTTTCACCCCCATGTAGTCGACTTTCCAGCGGTCCGAACTAAACGGTTTGGTGCTTCCTTTCTGCTCTGTACCGCTAAGGAGTATAGCTACATACAACCTTGGCGTCTTAAGGCAAGAGTGAATAGGCATTTTTTGGGTGAGTGTGTTACACCTTCGACCTTGTCATCGCTTACCATCAGACGAGACTGAACTTAAATGTAAACCTATTTAAAAAAAACCTAGTAGCAAATACTATATGTGCCCTCAGATCATATCTGATCTGACATGGTTTGAAAATTTTGACCTTGTAAACTTAAGTGCAGTGTAGCCGGGGGAAATGGGCGAAACATACTGCAACAAACTGAGTACCCGGCGCACTTCCGGAACTTTCCGAACTAGAAATAATAACAATAACTCCACTTAGTCTGTCATAAGTGTTATAATACTTCAGTTTAAAACGCAACACTGGTGCAAAACAACTTTACAATTAGTACTGTTAGGTACCGACGTGGCGTGGTCTGACGGACGTACGTGAGTGGCTTTGTGTGTAAAGCAGACAAAAGACAAAGGGAGTAGGTTCAACCACTTCTTTGCTCCCTGGCCTACTTACACACGGTTCTTTGGCTACGGCCATAGTCTTCCTTGATGAAGCTCCTGTAACATTCTGCCACCTGAGTATGTACGTGTATTGTACGTATGTGTCCGTTCGCAGGCGCAAGAAGAGGGTTCGGAGTCCCCGTCGCCGGGCGTGTGGGCGCACCGCGCGGTGCTGGCGGCCGCCTCGCCATACTTCCTAGCCATGTTCACGTCCTTCGACGAGCGCACGCAATCCTCCGTCACCATACAGGTACGAGAGACGAGATATTGTTATTTGGCATTTTAGGTAAATATGAGTGTTGCAGTGATATCTTACTATCAAAAGTTTTTCTGAATGAATAGGCAAAGGAGTTTTGTACAAAGACTGGTCGAACAAAATTAAACCTGTCTCTTTTTATAGTCTGATTGGTTTAACCAGAAATATCTGAAGGTAGTTTGTACTTACATTCTAAATTTGTTTTCAGAATATCGAACCTCATGCATTGGAAGCCATCGTTGAGTACATTTACACACCAGAGTCACTTGTAATCACCGAAGACAATGTTCAAGTAAGTAGATCTATAATTATTTCAAATAGCAATATACAGGGTGTTTCAAAAATACCCCTAAAGACTGAAATGGCATAGAAAGTGAATGAATCTGAAGTAGTAGGTGTTGTCCCTTTTTTCGTATCTTTAACGGTTTCGATTAAAACGTACATCAAATATTTACAAAAATGACGATTTTAATTCGATTTCTCGATTTATAACGTAGGGGCGTGAACAAAGGAGGTGGCTACTGGTCACTCTCGGTCAGGGTCAACTTGGGTCCATCATCCCAAATTAGTGCTATGTGTTTCTATGATCGATGTTTTTATTTTACGTTCATTTACTCGAAAATTAAATTAAGAGCTACGACTGTAAGAAATTAGCATGGGACTCCTTTCAGGAGTTCGTATAACCCCCTTCAGTTATTAGGGGTATTTTTGTAACACCCTGTAGTTTTATGTATCTTCTAAAGTGAGAAATCTAAACTGTTACAAAGTACATACTTTCAAATTGTCAAATCTAACTAACAACCAAATAATAAACGAATACTTTAATATTTAATGTATACAATATGGTCTATACTTAATTTAAATGTGACGCTTCCAGCAGATTGGCGCGCGTTGCATGGAGCGTATTTTGCTGTAGAAAAGCAAAAGTTATGAGAGCATTTCAGCGCGCTCTTGTAAATGAACTTTGTTTTTTTGGCTTTCATCAATAGGGTTTGTAAAAATGTACATGTAACTAAAGCGCTTGTGTTCCCGTGCAGAGCCTGCTGTCTGGCGCGTCGCTGGTGCAGGTGTGGGGCGTGCGCGCGGCGTGCTGCGGCTTCCTAGCGCGCGCGCTCGCTCCGGACAACGCGCTCGGCATCCGCGCCTTCGCCGAGCTGCACGCCTGCGCCGACCTCGCGCGCGCCGCCCATCGCTACATCGACGCGCACGCCGCGCAGGTACTGTGGGGCCCGGGGGGCCGGGGGGCCCACGACGCGCTCGGCATCCGCGCCTTCGCCGAGCTGCACGCCTGCGCCGACCTCGCGCGCGCCGCCCATCGCTACATCGACGCGCACGCCGCGCAGGTACTGTGGGGCCCGGGGGGCCGGGGGGCCCACGACGCGCTCGGCATCCGCGCCTTCGCCGAGCTGCACGCCTGCGCCGACCTCGCGCGCGCCGCCCATCGCTACATCGACGCGCACGCCGCGCAGGTACTGTGGGGCCCGGGGGGCCGGGGGGCCCACGACGCGCTCGGCATCCGCGCCTTCGCCGAGCTGCACGCCTGCGCCGACCTCGCGCGCGCCGCCCATCGCTACATCGACGCGCACGCCGCGCAGGTACTGTGGGGCCCGGGGGGCCGGGGGGCCCACGACGCGCTCGGCATCCGCGCCTTCGCCGAGCTGCACGCCTGCGCCGACCTCGCGCGCGCCGCCCATCGCTACATCGACGCGCACGCCGCGCAGGTACTGTGGGGCCCGGGGGGCCGGGGGGCCCACGACGCGCTCGGCATCCGCGCCTTCGCCGAGCTGCACGCCTGCGCCGACCTCGCGCGCGCCGCCCATCGCTACATCGACGCGCACGCCGCGCAGGTACTGTGGGGCCCGGGGGGCCGGGGGGCCCACGACGCGCTCGGCATCCGCGCCTTCGCCGAGCTGCACGCCTGCGCCGACCTCGCGCGCGCCGCCCATCGCTACATCGACGCGCACGCCGCGCAGGTACTGTGGGGCCCGGGGGGCCGGGGGGCCCACGACGCGCTCGGCATCCGCGCCTTCGCCGAGCTGCACGCCTGCGCCGACCTCGCGCGCGCCGCCCATCGCTACATCGACGCGCACGCCGCGCAGGTACTGTGGGGCCCGGGGGGCCGGGGGGCCCACGACGCGCTCGGCATCCGCGCCTTCGCCGAGCTGCACGCCTGCGCCGACCTCGCGCGCGCCGCCCATCGCTACATCGACGCGCACGCCGCGCAGGTACTGTGGGGCCCGGGGGGCCGGGGGGCCCACGACGCGCTCGGCATCCGCGCCTTCGCCGAGCTGCACGCCTGCGCCGACCTCGCGCGCGCCGCCCATCGCTACATCGACGCGCACGCCGCGCAGGTACTGTGGGGCCCGGGGGGCCGGGGGGCCCACGACGCGCTCGGCATCCGCGCCGAGCCGAGCTGCACGCCTGCGCCGAATTCATTGATCATGTCAGCCGAACGACGCCGTCACGAACACGTCTCACTCTCATGTCATTACTGGCAACACACACTGGTTGAAGACTTTCTTCTTGAGACACGGAGCTTCCCGGACGCTGCCCATCCGAGCTGGATTCGACGAGAGATCTCTTTCTCGAAGTTGGACTTACCTAACTGTTAACTGGAACATGGGCATTGCAAGGGCGTACCCAGGATTTCAGCTAGGGGGGGGGGGGGGCAGCTCATACCTGTTTCGTTTTTCGTAGAGAGAGAAATACGTTTTTAATTCCCACTTGTAAGGAAAATTGACTTCTAGGGGGGGGGCAGCTGCCCCCCCCCCTGCTCCTACCTGGGTACGCCCTTGGGCATTGAACATGATTTTCGTCTTGTACATTCACCCTAAGACCCACTCTTTGAGAAGCATTTCGGAGATCTTCGAGCATTATGTTCAGGTCTTCCAAGGTCTCAGCCATAAGACTAACTATTGTATATGGCAAATAAATAAACATTATGCTTGACACCCACACATCCCTACAACTATTATCCTTCATGGGGTAGTCAGTGGCTCACTGCTTGCTGCCGGTGTTTTCCATAACAGGAGAGTTAGCCGCCAATTGTAAGTACAATGAACACAAAGTAGGCTAGTTTTGATCTTAGGACTAAAGGGTGTTTAAACACTGGGCAACGACCCTCTCGCATATACATATAAGTAAAAAAGCATCCCATGTAAGTAGGTAAGTACAACATTACTTACCTACTTACATGGGGTTCTGCAGTTCTGTAGAACTTTGATGACAACTGCAAAAGCGATAAAAACAAGCTTTTTGGTGCTGTTAGGTGCCCGTGGCTGAGTTGTGGCAGAGGATTGGCAACTATAAGTGTTGTAAAACACACATGTATATAAAATGCGATGAGTGAACACCCCACACAAAATTGTGTCATGTGTGTGTTTCGGAAGACACATAGGTAAAGCAATATTTTTGACAACAGTTTGGCAGGCAGTTTGACAACATCTGACAAAAAGGTAATCACTAGCCCCTTGTTGGAGGACTTAGTCAACCTCATAGGTGAGGCCTATGCCTAGAATTGGAACATATAAGGCCTGCTCTTTATTTATTATAGGTGCTTAGGTAGGCCAATGCTTGGAAGACCTAAAAAATAAGATGAATTCAAACTTTAACTACATCATCGGCAAATCGCAGATGTGTTAGGTACCCGCCATTGATGTTTATGCCTCGTCCTTTCCAGTCCAGAAGCTTGAAAATATCCTCCAACGCAGCTGCGACTTCATTACAAAACATTATATTATTATGTAAAATGTCAAACGCCAACGCGCTTATGAGGGTTCACCATAAGAGCACTGATGTTTATTTATTCAACTTTTCTGTTAATACGATAAATAATGTTTTTTTTCTCAGGTACTAGAAACGGAAGAATTCGTTGCTCTAGCTTCTGACGTGCTGTGCCAGCTTCTCGACAGCGACAGGATTACGGTTCGTATAATCATTGGTACTAGTGAGATGACAGAAGAGAGTGATCAAAATATACTAGAATTATCCCCTAATCAGGTCAATTTTGTTAGTTTCATTCTGTATGTCCGCGAGCAATGACACAAGGAATCCTAGTCTTTTGACCGGTTGAGTATAAAAAATGTTGCTATGTTACAGGTGCCTAATGAAGAGCTCATTCTGGATGCTGTCATTCGATGGATGCAGCACGATCCTGAGGTAAGGCAGTAATCAAATTTTCTGTAAGGAAGGAAGGGAAGGTGTGCAAGTAAACATTATTTGAATCAAAGTCACACATAAAGGTGTACTTTTTTCTCCTATAGTCTATCTTTTTGTCAACCTTTGAGTAGTAAAAAGTGTGAGATTTGACGTAAAACTATCTTGAATACGTACAGTCGCGGAATGAAAAGGTTTTCAAATGAATTCATTTGCGTGTGCGTGTTGCAAGCACATGTTACCTTTTTAAACTGTGTAACAGGCTAGAGTTATGAATTGAAAAGTATTCTTTACATTCATAATACTGTAGAAGATTTACTGTTTGATAACAAAATTTAAATTTGATTAGACGTATGTTCTGTCACGATTAACAGACACTTTTTACTATTTTGATCTTGCCATTACTTTGTGTAAAGTGTCTGTGTGTGTCCGCTGTCTATGATTAAAACCACTTATGTGATTGACAGTTCCTGTCAATGCCATCATTAAGCAAGCAAAAGCAGATCGTAAGGTCGTCAATGTGTACACAAGAAATAGTGTGAAACTGTTGTTGTTGTACAGAGCCGCCAGTCACAACTAGGCTGCGTGCTGGAGCACGTGCGGCTACCGCTGCTGCCGCAGGACGTGCTGGTGGCGCGCGCCGCCGCCGAGCCGCTCGTCAGCGCCGGGATACGGGTCAAGGTACGGTTAGAACCTTCTACCTGGGGACTGTTCGGAAGAGATCGCCCAAATTGGACATTCATTTGTTCATATCTACGTATCTGTACCCATTATTGTTATTTAGTGTAACCATTATTCTTCTTCTTCCTTATTGCGTGTCGATGGTAATATTGAATATCTAATACTCTAAACGGGCCGCCCATAAATGTAGACTCATAAGGTCAGCAAAGGCGGCACCCCGGACGGTCTGTTAAGGTAAGCCAGAGGCTAGAGTCTTGCGGCCCCCGCTTGCCGGCTAGTGAAGGCAAGCGTAGATGGAGGGCTTAACCGACTTTCGGACCAACTCGGGTCTGTGGTGTCGCTACACACCAACAGCTCACCACAATCTGCCCTTCGGTAACGTCGAGTTAACTTGGGGTGTTGTAACGAAAGAGGTGCTCCTTATTATTATGATTGCCTGTTGTATATCAAACATTAACTCACTACTTGTTATTTCCAGGACCTAGTGATAGAAGCGCTGTCGTTCCACCTGCTCCGCCCCGAGCGTCGCCTAGCCGCGGCGGCCGGCTGCGTCCGCGCGCGCCCCCGCGCCGGCGCCCGCCCCCTCGGCGCCCTAGCCCTTCTGGTCGTGGGCGGGCAGGCGCCCAAGGTACAGTACAACAGTGCCGCGGCCCCGCCCCCTCGGCGCCCTAGCCCTTCTGGTCGTGGGCGGGCAGGCGCCCAAGGTACAGTACAACAGTGCCGCGGCCCCGCCCCCTCGGCGCCCTAGCCCTTCTGGTCGTGGGCGGGCAGGCGCCCAAGGTACAGTACAACAGTGCCGCGGCCCCGCCCCCTCGGCGCCCTAGCCCTTCTGGTCGTGGGCGGGCAGGCGCCCAAGGTACAGTACAACAGTGCCGCGGCCCCGCCCCCTCGGCGCCCTAGCCCTTCTGGTCGTGGGCGGGCAGGCGCCCAAGGTACAGTACAACAGTGCCGCGGCCCCGCCCCCTCGGCGCCCTAGCCCTTCTGGTCGTGGGCGGGCAGGCGCCCAAGGTACAGTACAACAGTGCCGCGGCCCCGCCCCCTCGGCGCCCTAGCCCTTCTGGTCGTGGGCGGGCAGGCGCCCAAGGTACAGTACAACAGTGCCGCGGCCCCGCCCCCTCGGCGCCCTAGCCCTTCTGGTCGTGGGCGGGCAGGCGCCCAAGGTACAGTACAACAGTGCCGCGGCCCCGCCCCCTCGGCGCCCTAGCCCTTCTGGTCGTGGGCGGGCAGGCGCCCAAGGTACAGTACAACAGTGCCGCGGCCCCGCCCCCTCGGCGCCCTAGCCCTTCTGGTCGTGGGCGGGCAGGCGCCCAAGGTACAGTACAACAGTGCCGCGGCCCCGCCCCCTCGGCGCCCTAGCCCTTCTGGTCGTGGGCGGGCAGGCGCCCAAGGTACAGTACAACAGTGCCGCGGCCCCGCCCCCTCGGCGCCCTAGCCCTTCTGGTCGTGGGCGGGCAGGCGCCCAAGGTACAGTACAACAGTGCCGCGGCCCCGCCCCCTCGGCGCCCTAGCCCTTCTGGTCGTGGGCGGGCAGGCGCCCAAGGTACAGTACAACAGTGCCGCGGCCCCGCCCCCTCGGCGCCCTAGCCCTTCTGGTCGTGGGCGGGCAGGCGCCCAAGGTACAGTACAACAGTGCCGCGGCCCCGCCCCCTCGGCGCCCTAGCCCTTCTGGTCGTGGGCGGGCAGGCGCCCAAGGTACAGTACAACAGTGCCGCGGCCCCGCCCCCTCGGCGCCCTAGCCCTTCTGGTCGTGGGCGGGCAGGCGCCCAAGGTACAGTACAACAGTGCCGCGGCCCCGCCCCCTCGGCGCCCTAGCCCTTCTGGTCGTGGGCGGGCAGGCGCCCAAGGTACAGTACAACAGTGCCGCGGCCCCGCCCCCTCGGCGCCCTAGCCCTTCTGGTCGTGGGCGGGCAGGCGCCCAAGGTACAGTACAACAGTGCCGCGGCCCCGCCCCCTCGGCGCCCTAGCCCTTCTGGTCGTGGGCGGGCAGGCGCCCAAGGTACAGTACAACAGTGCCGCGGCCCCGCCCCCTCGGCGCCCTAGCCCTTCTGGTCGTGGGCGGGCAGGCGCCCAAGGTACAGTACAACAGTGCCGCGGCCCCGCCCCCTCGGCGCCCTAGCCCTTCTGGTCGTGGGCGGGCAGGCGCCCAAGGTACAGTACAACAGTGCCGCGGCCCCGCCCCCTCGGCGCCCTAGCCCTTCTGGTCGTGGGCGGGCAGGCGCCCAAGGTACAGTACAACAGTGCCGCGGCCCCGCCCCCTCGGCGCCCTAGCCCTTCTGGTCGTGGGCGGGCAGGCGCCCAAGGTACAGTACAACAGTGCCGCGGCCCCGCCCCCTCGGCGCACAGGCGCTGCTGGTCGTGGGCGGGCAGGCGCCCAAGGTATGATACATGAACCATATTGCTATTGGATTGGAGTACAATTTCCAATTCACTGAGATTGGGACTGTAGCGATAGAGGCGTCGCCGTTCTGTCTGCTCCGTTCGGTGGTATTATATTGGATGATCTGAACCTCATGGATTAACATTATAGGGATGGTTTATAAGTCATTTGAAGATATTGTCCTGTCAGTTTTGTGACTACGTAACTTCAGTAACGAGATAATTGAGAGCGTTATAATATATTTTTATTTAATAGAACTCAATGGTACTTTCGAATATAATGTTGTAGCGAAAGTTTTTTTTTTGTTTTATTAAAAGACGAAGAATCCAGAAATCTTCAATTGTTTGCCATTTGGCTACGGAACCTGAAAAAGACAGAAATTCATCAATAAAGTTCTTAAATAACATGCCATGTAAACTAGTGCGGACTGTTTTTTTTTGACGGTTTCTGATAGGTTTCTGTCTTTTTAATTATTTCAAAAATGTTTATCCATTTGTAGTGTGTGACACGGGTCCATATTGACTCACCTAAAGTTGTTTCTCCGAAATTGTTCTTAATAACGATTTGTGATCCGAATAATCACTCTTCCTAAAATTTTTAGTCCTAAAGTTTTCTTTCATACTTTTTGTATGTCTAATGACGATGTTCATAACGCTCATGTTTCCTAAAACTTCAATTCATAATATTTGATCTCCTAATGTTGTTTTTCATAACGATATAATGAATACACACATTAATAAATGCGCATTCTAACCTAATCTATCCGTGTCGGTTTCGCCCCGACTCTAGTATAGGGCAGACAAGTATACCAATTAGTTGTTATAACAAATAATTCATAGTTCTTCATAGAAAAAAGATTCATGTTCCCAGTGTAGAGTTAGGGTCAAAGACGGTTATGTTGGCAAAAATTAGGATATAAGTGTTTATGGCTATCGAAATTATGAAGTTGAATGATTCGGAACTAAAACATTAGGAAAAGAGAAGTTAGGAATTGGGATTGTTAGGATGAAAAATTTTAGGAAGAAAATTTTCGGAGTTCCGATATTAGAAGATAAAATTTTAGGTGAACTTTGGCGCACCCGTGTGACACGCCTGTCCTTATCAGGTTATGCCTGTCGTATATATCTAGTGTGTTATTAGGATTACATTAGTAATGAACCAGTCTTCAAAGTGACAATTACTCTTTTAGTGTGTTGCTCACGATCCCCACATTGCATGGTGACCCTTTTTTTTATCCGGTGACAAAAAGTACCTTTTTGCTGCTTAGACTTACCCACCCCAGAGGGGGGTGGGAGTACCCACTTAAACACCGGGGTGGTCTTTTTCTGCGCGTGACCAGGGTTTTCTGAGAACTCTCCTGAGTAGCCACACCATCGGTGAAACCTTGCCTCGCTGTTCCGGCAGTTCGGCTCACCTCGAGCCAGCACATTGTGACCACCATGCTAGAGACTTGTTAATATTGTGTATTGTTGTGTGTTGATTAGGCGATCCGCGACGTGGAGGCGTTCCACGTGGGCTGCGGGCGCTGGCGCGGCGCGGCCAGCCTGCCGGGGCGGCGCTGCCGGGCGGGGCTGGCGCGCGTGGGCGGGCGCGTGCTGGCCGTGGGCGGGTTCAACGGCACCTTGCGCGTGCGCTCCGTCGACGTGTACGACGTGTGCGACGACGCGTGGCGCGCGGGGCCGCCGCTAGCCGCCCGCCGGTCCACGCTCGGCGTCGCCGTGCTGGGGACCGTCGTCTACGCCGTGGGCGGGTGAGTACCGGCCGTGGGCGGGTTCAACGGCACCTTCGCGACGTGTACGACGTGTGCGACGACGCGTGGCGCGCGGGGCCGCCGCTAGCCGCCCGCCGGTCCACGCTCGGCGTCGCCGTGCTGGGGACCGTCGTCTACGCCGTGGGCGGGTGAGTACCGGCCGTGGGCGGGTTCAACGGCACCTTCGCGACGTGTACGACGTGTGCGACGACGCGTGGCGCGCGGGGCCGCCGCTAGCCGCCCGCCGGTCCACGCTCGGCGTCGCCGTGCTGGGGACCGTCGTCTACGCCGTGGGCGGGTGAGTACCGGCCGTGGGCGGGTTCAACGGCACCTTCGCGACGTGTACGACGTGTGCGACGACGCGTGGCGCGCGGGGCCGCCGCTAGCCGCCCGCCGGTCCACGCTCGGCGTCGCCGTGCTGGGGACCGTCGTCTACGCCGTGGGCGGGTGAGTACCGGCCGTGGGCGGGTTCAACGGCACCTTCGCGACGTGTACGACGTGTGCGACGACGCGTGGCGCGCGGGGCCGCCGCTAGCCGCCCGCCGGTCCACGCTCGGCGTCGCCGTGCTGGGGACCGTCGTCTACGCCGTGGGCGGGTGAGTACCGGCCGTGGGCGGGTTCAACGGCACCTTCGCGACGTGTACGACGTGTGCGACGACGCGTGGCGCGCGGGGCCGCCGCTAGCCGCCCGCCGGTCCACGCTCGGCGTCGCCGTGCTGGGGACCGTCGTCTACGCCGTGGGCGGGTGAGTACCGGCCGTGGGCGGGTTCAACGGCACCTTCGCGACGTGTACGACGTGTGCGACGACGCGTGGCGCGCGGGGCCGCCGCTAGCCGCCCGCCGGTCCACGCTCGGCGTCGCCGTGCTGGGGACCGTCGTCTACGCCGTGGGCGGGTGAGTACCGAGTTAGATGCTTCATTCATTGCTATCCGAGAAACAGCAATTTACGGTCTGAAATAATATCTAGCACTTTCAGCGCCTGGTTCCATTTAGAAAACGTGATTAAAAGCCATCCTGAATCAGACTGAAAACTTCACATAATGTAACTGTTTTTAATATTAGATTTTTGTCGTTAACAAGATATTCTCATTGTTATTTTATACAAAGTTCCCATCATTGCATCATTATCGGACACAGATTAATTTACTATTAAAAAAATATACCGGGTGGGGCGTTCCGACCGACAATCCTTGAAAATTTGAAAAGCCCTACACATACACATACCTAAGGTATTTCTATTTTATTTTTGAGTTCGATACTTTTCGAGTTATTGAATGACAAAGTTTTGCTTCAAAAGTATGCGTTGTCAACCTTAATCAACAGCTGTTTGGGACGTATTTAGGGAAAAAGATTTAAGAAGTCGTTGACCTTTTTTCTTTTCATTATCGTGGGGAAATCCTCATGAAAAAGGCGGACTTAAGTCGCGGCAATAAGTCAACCATTAGACTAAGCAAAAAAATACAGTAGGTTTGCATAGTACTGCATTCTAGAATGATACTTAAGCACTCATTTGCCCTTGAGAAGACAATAATGTGATTGTATGAATTGAGGAATACAATAACGATCTCAGCTCCTCAACTCAAGTTCCTAATTTAGGCACATTTTTTTTAAAATACCTAAGCTAATTAGTTCAGATTTTGAAACAAGAATTCAAGTTCCATAATTGATCGTGCTATAACAACATAATAAAATTAACTAACTACAATTCAACTTTGCATTAAACGTAATAAAAGCAATTTACACTATCCACCTTCAGTTTTAAGCCGGCCCTGTCTCCCCCTCAACAGTCGCAAACCGACGCGCACACGCCGAAAGGCGATAACAAAGAGACCGCGCCGCTTTGCCTTCGTGCCGCCTTTCCTTTCGCCCGCACCGAGCTAGTGTTCTCATCAGCCGCTTAGCTAGGTGTCGACAGTCGACTTGTCGATACCAACCCCGCTGATTTATCATAATACCAATTCTAAAATCCTATGATGTTCCAACAAGATTTGATTGATTGCAAGGAATAGGGACAACTTTGCTTTACGGTGTACAGTGAATCACAAAAAGAACTTAAACCTACAAATAGAAGCAAAAGCACTAATTGAACTCGCAAGCTGAATGCCAAACCATTGTTTAATACACATCTTTATCTTTTCTGACAAGCTTTTAGCCATTGTACTTAAAGTCGATAAAAATAAACGTGTCTTTTTATCGCCTGCCGGTAACTTGTTTGGTTTGTTGGCGGTTATAAGTTTTTAAATGAAACACGATTTAACAAAATAATCGATGACTTTGTTAAGGCGTTTTATCGTTTATTTTTTCGATTATTAATTGTTAATAATCGAAAACTTAACTTCACTTAACACTACGAACTTAAGGGCTTTGTGTTTATTAAAAGAACACAATTTATCGATGTCGATTTTGGAAATGGTGAGTTCTCTACTTTGCTTCTACCGACCGGACCGCGCTCTTCCCTATTTTTTTAGTCGCTTCGATTTCAGCAAGTGCGTGCGTGTGCATCGGGTGTCGTAAAAGCGCGAGTGGTTGAGTGGAGTTTTTTTTACCAATAATAGGTAGTGCGAGTGTTTGTGTGCGTGTGTGGGAGTTTTCAAAATGTCTTTACAAGCGCAAGACTAGGTATTTGGAATTCGCTTGGTGGGAGTGTTTGAAGAGCTTCGGCGACAAAACGTCGACAGCCAAATGCTGTCACGTGTGCACAGGCATACTCGATCACGTCTTCGGCTGTGCCTACTTAGAGGAGGTGGGCACATCGAGCATCGTATTTAAGGTAAGTGACTTTTTTTTTTTTATAGTGGTCTTCAAGATGACCTCACTCCACCTGATGGGAAGCAGTCGTGAGGTCCAGATATGGGGTTGACAAGCACAGTAATTGAAAACTACTTTGCTGGTCAATCTCATTTTGAAGGCCTGCATAAATGCTTTTTCACGCCCCGCTTAAAAAACCCGGGATTGTAGGAAGAAGGAAACACATGCGCTGGAAGAGCGTTCCACGTCTGGATAGTACGACACAGGAACGAATCACCGAACCTTTTGGTGCGGGCCGACAGTCGCTGGATCGTGTGTGGATGTTGACGCAGACCAGCGCGTGTGGTGCGGGAGTGGAAGGGTGAGGACGGGATCAGTTGGAACAACTCTTCAGAGCATTCGCCGTTGTAAAGGCGGTAGAGGACACTCAACCTGGCAATGTCTCTACGCAGTTGGAGAGGCTCCAGAGCCATAGTTGCCTCTGGGCTACCAATGATGCGGATAGCGCGTCGCTGCAACCTGTCGAGAGCTTCTAGCAAATACTTGGCGGAACCGTCCCAGAGATGAGAACAATATTCCACACAAGAGCGAACTTGTGTCTTATACAAAAGACAGAGCTGCTCAGGCGTGAAGAATCGTCTCACTCTGTTCAGGATTCCAAGTTTACGGGATGCTGTTTTGATAACGCTCTCGATGTAGTCCCGTTGGTTGAGGTTGCTGCGAATATCCATGCCAAGGATGTTAAGGCTATCTTTCACTGGCAGTGGGGTGTTCTGAAGAGTGGGATGGGAAAGGAATGGCGACGTTTTGGCAGTGAATGCGCACACCTGTGTTTTCTTGGCGTTGAACTCGACAAGATTGCGTTCTCCCCATTCGGAAATGCGGTCCAGCACTCCGTCAACCTCAACGACAAGACAGCGCCTCTTCTCCTCGATATCGGTTCGCTTTGCCACAGGGCGCTCGAAATAACGCGAGTGGACTGTGCTGTCATCCGCATAGCAATGAATGTTACCGAGCGATAACATGTCATTGATATGCAGAAGAAACAAAGTCGGCGATAAGACGGAACCCTGCGGCACCCCGGCATTAATCTGGAGGAAACGCGACTCACTTCCGTCACAGAGGACACGGATCCTACGTCCCTCCAGAAATCCAGCGATCCAGTCACAAAGGCGAGGAGACAGTCCATATGCCGGAAGCTTGGAAAGAAGCGAACGGTGCCAGACACGGACACAGACACAGACTGTTGTGTTATTCACAAGTGAGACGAGAGAAATGTGGCGACTTGATCGTTTCGCTGCTTTGCGGAAAGTACAGATGGGTACTAGGTCAATAGGGTTGTCACAACGTACAAAATTGTTTTTTTTACGACTGTTTTAATATGGTCTGAATTCACGTATTTAGTACTTAATACGTAGTATGTGAGGTTCTTTACACGATATTTTTGTCAATGTCGGTTATTCCGCCCCACCCAGTATAGCATTGGTACGAGTATCTGAATTATTTCTCACATCTTATTAACTCCAGCTATTTTTATCTTTGATATTACTTATTTTCGTCAAATACTTTATACAAGTGAGTTTTTCGGGTAGGCGTGGTAAGCCAAATCATAAATGATGAATATCGAAAAATGCTTAAAATAATCTCGAAACCGATTTAAAAAAAGTTATACTATGTACCTCAGATTTAAAAAAAAAGCATTTTTTAGCCGGGAATCGACCTTTTTGGTTCTCCTCCAACAGACTCCTTTCAGCATTTTTCGATACTTAGTTTAAGATTTGGCCTACCACACCCTGAATATTTAGATTTGTACCCTGCTAGATATTCGGGCCCTGTTAGTTATTTTTCTTTACTAAACGAACTAGCTATGCGAAAAGGCAGCGATTTTCCCGCATTTAAGTGAGCTTGTCTTGTGAGTGAAGTTGCTTGTGTTGAACTCAACGGCATTTTTTATGTTTATGTTAAGTGTTTATATAAACTCTGTATATTATTCACATTAAAAAAAATATATAGAAAACTCTAGATGTAACTTAAATGCGTCATAATTGGTTCATTTAACCGAAATACTAACGGGTATTTTAAGATTTTGTAATCTTTAAAATTGTACTAATAGTAACTCTGTCGTTTCAGATTCGACGGCGTGACCGGTCTCAGCTCGGCCGAAGCCCTAGACACAAGCCTGCTACCAGAGACGGCTGCAGAGGCAGCAGGGGACATGGCGGGCCCCGGGGGCGGCGCGGGGGCCCCGGGCTGGCGCCCCATCGCGCCCATGTCCACGCGCCGCTCCTCCGTGGGCGTGGCCGTGCTCGACGGACTGCTCTACGCCGTCGGCGGGTACGACGGCGCCTCCAGGCAGTGTCTGCACACCGTTGAGAGGTATGCACGCTCGCCAACTCTGTCGTAATGGAACAAGGTCGAGCATAAGGGGGCAACTATTCCGCCAGGCACACCGCCGAGGAGTTTCAATCACACATCATTTTATATTCTAGCTGATTTCGGCTACAGTGGCTCCTAGTACGTCCACTACCAATGCCTAGCTCCGCGTTTCACTTACACCTACTTAAAAAGGTTTTCAGCAGTGTAGTGCATAGTAACTTTAACTAAACGATTCCAGGAATGATTTAATTGCACAGGCTTTCTAGAAATTCACAGATTATTACGAGCACTTTCTAAACGTTATAATTCTCTTGATACAAGTATTATTCGTTTAATAGGGATCCATTAAATTAATTGCTAGAGTTATTTTAAGGATGTGGCGAATAAGAAACAGTAGTTACAGTAGTACATAAGATACTACAAAATGCCTGCGAATATAGCTGGATGCAACTCCAGAGGTTCATTTATTTAAGATCACAGACAACATCAGTCTGTCAAATTTTAACAATTTCAGTTATTAACATGTTTAGTGCAAACGTACCCGGTATAAAGTGCCAATTTGTTTTGTGTTTATTCGACATGTTATTTTACACGTATGTGTATCATCAGATACGACCCGACCCGCGACGCCTGGGAGCCGTGCCCGGAGATGTCGGCCCGCCGGTCCGGGGCGGGCGTGGGCGCGGTGGGCGGCGCGCTGTACGCCGTGGGCGGCCACGACGGGCCCGCCGTGCGCCGCTCCGTGGAGCGCTACCGACCCGGGGGGCCCGCGGGCTCCGGCGGGTGGACCCCCGCGCCCCCCATGCACACGGCCAGGCGGAATGCCGCCGTCGTCGCGCATAATGGGAAGCTCTATGTGGTCGGTGGGGACGATGGAGCGGCTAATCTTGATACTGTAGAGGTTAGTACGAGTTGGCTAGTGATTTCACTGTTACATATTTATTTGTTTTGATGTTCATCTATTTCAGTTATCTTCCCTTTTATTAAAATAACCAACTAACCCTGACAATTGTAAGTTAAACTTAAGCAGGCCTCATGTTCATTCTTATAGACATAATTCACGGGGTAGCATGTGTTTGACGGTGTGCGTAACTTTATTTCCCACTTGTGAATTTGACGATAAATGTCTTCAGTTTAATATTTTTTTCCGATCAAGAAATTTGCCCTTTTTTGTGTGATCCGAAGTTGGAGCCTAAATAATCTGTTTTTGAGAACTTGCCCTTAAAATGTCATAATTTAAAATTTTACCCCTTAAATCGTTACAAATGTAATTCGCTTCTAGCGAATACGTCTTTCATCCTCAAAATGTGGATGCATATTTTTCTAAATTTAATTTCACCTATCAGGTAGTGGTAACTATTTTGCTGAAACTTATTAATTTTATGTTAGGTTGCGAGAGTATGTCTGTCTGGGTGTTTTTTAAGTGAATCTTTCCGTTAGGTATTCGACCCAGCAACCGAGACGTGGTCGATAATGAGCGAGCGCATGTCCGTGGGCCGTTCGTACGCGGGCGTGTGCGTGGTGGAGTGGGGCGCCTGATGCCGCGCGCGCCCGCGCCCCCCGCCCGCGGCGCCGCCGGGGGCCCCGGGGGGCGCGGGCGCGGGGCCCCCCTTGCTGCCCGGCCCAGTCCCAGCCGCCGCGCGCCGCTGCGTGCCGCTGCACCGCGTGCACGTGCATCTGCACGATGCGCCGCCGCAGCCGCCAGGGTCAGTGATACACTATATACTTAGTGTCGGTGAGCGAAATATCAGCGGATTGGTGCAGTTCCAAGCGGCAAAAGCCAATGTCTGAAAATGGCGTCTTTTTTTTTCTTGCGGCCAGCGACCGAACCTTGTTTTTTAGATAGAAAATATTGCAATAAACCAAACTTACTATGGCATGTAGACTCCTGCATCAGTCCGAACTGAGTTATGGGCTTTAGAAGTTTTCTGATTTTACACACTAGATATTTTTTCTTTTGCGCGCAATTTTTGCATAAATCGCAACAAAATAGAGACATTATACGAGTAAACATTGTGTGTGGTATTTTTCGCAAATGAAAAAATATCTTATATGTCATTCGTCTTTTTTTCGGGTGGTCATCAACCAAACCTTGCTTTTATGATTAAAAAAAGTGTAATAAACCAAACTTACTACGGCATATAGACCTCTAAACGCAGTCCGAACTGAGTTATGGGCTTTAGAAGTTTGCTGATTGTACAAACTAGATTTTTTCCTTTTGCGATCAAGTTTCGCATGAATCGCAACTAAATAGAGACATTGTACTTGTAAACATTTTGTGTGTGATATTTTTAGCAAATGGAACAATAATCTTATGTCATTCGTTTTTTTTTCGGGTGGTCAGACCATACTTTGCTTTTATGATTTAAAATAGTGCAATAAACCAAACTTACTATGGCATATTGGGATGTTGGAAGCATAACCAGCTCGAGCTCCAACTGTCAACCTTACCTGCAAGCGGTCATCCTGCTGACCAACGGACAAGGCTCTGGCGACCGGTGGACAGCGGTATAGCGCCACCCATCGGACACAGCTAAATCCTGACCGGGTCGCTGACGGGCAGCAGCGTCAGCGACTGAAGCAGCTGTGTTCCTGCGATCTCCAACCCGCCTGCCCAGCGTGGAGATTATGGGCATTTCCCCCCCAATGGCAGACGCAACAAAGAAACGGCCCCCAGTTCCCGGTCGCTCTGCTATTCCTGGTTACGGTAGCGGCCACGGTAACGGCAGGGCAGGGGGTGCAAAGAATCCCCGGGCTACAATAGGCTACCTACAAAACCTGACCCTGGCTACGTACAATGGACGGACTCTGAGGCTGGACGAACATCTGGCTCAGTTGGAAGTGGAGCTGGAAAACATTAGGTGGCATATCCTAGGGTTATGTGAAGTCCGAAGAGAGGGCGAGGACACTGTAACCCTGAACTCCGGCCACCTTCTGTACTTCCGCGAGGGCGACCAACAGTCCCAGGGTGGCGTAGGATTTCTCGTCCATAAGTCCCTCTCCAACAATGTTGAAGAAATCTCCAGTGTGTCGACCAGGGTGGCGTACCTGATACTTCGGTTATCCAAGCGATATACCTTGAAAGTTATACAGGTTTACGCACCGACTTCGGCACATCAGGATGAAGAAGTGGAAGGTATGTACGAGGACATATCACGTGCCTTAAACACTTCAACCAAGGCCCACTTCAACGTTGTTATGGGGGACTTTAACGGCAAAGTAGGCATCCAGAACTGCGGCGAGTCCAAACTGGGCCCTCATGGTTTTGGGGTGAGGAATCACAGGGGGCAAATGCTAGTCAACTTCCTTGAGCAAGAGGGGCTCTTCTTAATGAATTCATTCTTTAAGAAAAAGCCCCAGAGGAAGTGGACATGGCGAAGCCCCGACGCTGTGACAAAAAACGAGATTGACTTCATCATGACTGACAAAAAACACATATTCAGGGATGTTTCCGTGATCAATAGGTTTAACACCGGTTCTGATCACAGACTCGTACGAGGCTCCCTGAATATCAATCTCAAGCTTGAGAGGAGTCGTCTGATGAAGTCCACGCTCCGACCAAATCCCCTTCAAATCATGGCGGGCTCAGAGACGTTTCAAGACCTTCTTGGAACCAGATTCGCTGCTTTGGAACCTACCGATGACGTAGACGAGACCCTACAGAACGTGGTTGACGCGCTGAAAGATGAGGGCATGAAGTTCTGTCGAACACAGCGTACAGGCAGGAAGTCCAATCTCTCAGATGAGACTCTACGGCTTTTGGCGATACGGCGGGAAAACGTTGCAGCTTCACCGTCAGAGCGGTCGACTCTAAACAAGCGTATTGCGAGGATGGTACGATATGACCTTCGGAGCTCCAACACACGCCGTATAGAGCAGGCAATAGAGCAAAACCGAGGGTCCAAGGTATTCATTCAGCAGCTTGGGAGGAGCCACCTGACGAAGCTGACAACGCACAATGGCAGTACCGCACTGTCAAAGCCGGAGATTTTCGCTGAAATTGAGGACTTCTACGGCCGACTGTACGCTCAACATGCACCTCGTATTCAGCGCGACGGCCACGACTCTAGAGCCACCCTAACACGCCACTATACCGATGACTTGCCAGAAATCAGCCAAGACGAGATCGTGCTGGCTCTGAGGCAGCTCAAAAATGGAAAGGCCCCGGGTGAAGACGGAGTTACTTCAGAACTTCTGAAGGCGGGGGGTGTTCCTGTACTGAAGGAACTACAGCGCCTCTTTAACTCTGTCATTCACTCCGGGAGGACTCCAAAGGCGTGGAACAAGAGCATTGTAGTTCTATTTTTCAAAAAAGGAGATAAGTCTCTTCTTAAGAACTACCGACCCATATCACTCTTGAGCCACGTCTACAAGCTGTTTTCCAGAGTCATCACGAACCGCCTCGCTAGGAGACTCGACGAATTCCAGCCTCCAGAGCAGGCCGGGTTTCGAGGAGGATTCGGCACCATAGACCACATCCACACAGTGAGGCAGATTATACAGAAGTCCGAGGAGTATAATCGTCCTCTGTGTCTAGCCTTTGTGGACTGTGAAAAGGCCTTTGACTCCATCGAGACCTGGGCGGTCCTGGAATCCCTGCAGCGATGCCAAGTGGACTATCGATACATCGAAGTGCTGAGATGTCTCTATGAAGCTGCTACTATGAGTGTCCAAGTACAGGACCAGCAGTCTGAACCCATCCAGTTGCTTAGAGGAGTGAGACAGGGGGATGTCATATCCCCGAAACTGTTCACTAATGCACTGGAGGATATGTTCAAGACGCTGGACTGGAAAAGTATGGGCATAAACATAAACGGCCAGTACATCTCACACTTACGATTCGCAGATGACATAGTCCTGATGGCGGAGTCGCTCCAGGATCTGCAGCTGATGCTGAACAGCCTAGACTCCTCTTCGCGGCGAATCGGTCTCGGGATGAATTTGGATAAAACCAAAGTCATGATCAATGACCACATTGATCCGGGACCGGTCACTGTCTTCGGTCACCAGCTCGAGGTTGTACAGGAATATACCTACCTTGGGCAGATATTGCAGTTGGGTAGAAACAACTTCGAGAGGGAAGCCAATAGGAGGATTCAGCTGGGTTGGGCAGCGTTCGGAAAACTTCGTCGAGTCTTTTCGTCGCCTATACCACAATGCCTGAAAACTAAGGTTTTCAACCAGTGCGTCCTACCCGTCATGACATACGGAGCCGAAACGTGGACACTCACAGTGCGGTTGATGCACCAGTTCAAGGTCGCTCAGCGAGCTATGGAGAGAGCTATGCTCGGAGTTTCTCTGAAGGATAAAATCCGAAATGAGGTTATCCGACAGAGAACCAGGGTCATCGACATAGCTCTCAGAATAAGTAAGCTAAAGTGGCAGTGGGCTGGTCACATTTGCCGTAGGACGGATAACCGTTGGGGTAAGCGCGTTCTAGAGTGGAGACCACGTCTCGGCAAGCGTAGTGTGGGACGCCCTCCGGCTAGGTGGAGCGACGATTTGCGAAAGGCTGCTGGCAGGAGATGGATGCGTCTAGCCGAAGACAGGGCGCGATGGCGCGCATTAGGGGAGGCCTACGTCCAGCAGTGGACCAGCATAGGCTGATGATGATGATGATGATGACTATGGCATATAGACCTCTCAACGCAGTCCGAACTGAGTTATGGGCTTAAGGAGTTTGCTGATTTTACATCTAAATATTTTTATTATTTCTCATGGCTATGCATTTGACCCCATTCAGCCATGATGAGGTCGTTGCTGGAACAGGCTTATCCAGAAAATGTCTCGGAAAGATACCAAGGTTGTGGGCACAGGCTAAGAAAAAACGTTCCATTATTGGTTTATGTGCCTTTGGGAAAGTAGGAGTCAAATAAATGGACTCTATTTGGCGAAAAATAGTCTTGCCTGAGTATTATTGGCGTTCAACTCAACCAGGTCACGATCGCACTAGTCGGACACTGCTCAACCATAGCCTCTCTAAGGCTAAATATAAGATAATATTCATGTTGATTAACTGCAACAACATAGTGAAATTGAGCGCCGGTTGAGACACAAAGACCACTCCCGGACCAGCACAAATGTTAGTGAATAAAACATAATATTTGTGCCGGGTCTTGTTTCTTGGTGCTGATGAAAGTATATGATACTTATGTGGTTTTATATTTTATTCTGTGATATTTCGTGATAACGGATAGCGGATATTATTTTACTTTTAATCATAAGATAAGAGCAAACTTACACATTAAGTGGAACATCGGCGGACTAAACCGCTGTCACTCCTTCTAATGCTCGTAACTCAGTTTAAACTGTGCTAAGATACATGTCTTAGTGAGTTTGCTTCATTACACTATTTTGCATTAAAAAGGCAAGGTTTAATTATATAATGACCGCACTAAAAAGCACATAAGGCACATAAGATTTTTTTTCTTTTGCGACAAAATATCACACTCAATGTTTACACGTACAATGTCTGTATTTTGTTGCGATTCATGCGAAGCTTATTCGCGAAAGGATAAATATTATCGATATTACTGATATAATTGTTTTTTTTGTGCAATAAAGTATATCTTATCTTACCTTGTTCGTAAAATCAACAAACTTTTAAAGCCCATAACTCAGTTCGGACTGAGCTAGCTCAGGGGTCTATATGCCATAGTTAGTTTGGTTTATTGCACTATTTCAAATTATTTGCTTAAAATATCACACACAAAATGTTTACACGTACAATGTCTCTATTTAGTTGGGATTCATGCGAAACTTGATCGCAAAAGGAAAAAATCTAGTTTGTGAAATCAGCAAACTTCTAAAGCCCATAACTCAGTTCGGACTGCGTTTAGAGGTCTATATGCCGTAGTAAGTTTGGTTTATTACACTTTTTTTAATCATAAAAGCAAGGTTTGGTTGATGACCACCCGAAAAAAAGACGAATGACATATAAGATATTTTTCCATTTGCGAAAAATATCACACACAATGTTTACTCGTATAATGTCTCTATTTTGTTGCGATTTATGCGAACAGTGCGCGCAAAAGAAAAAATATCTAGTTTGTAAAATCAGAAAACTTCTAAAGCCCATAACTCAGTTCGGACTGATGCAGGAGTCTACATGCCATAGTAAGTTTGGTTTATTGCAATATTTTCTATTTAAAAAACAAGGTTCGGTTGCTAGCCGCAAGAAAAAAAAAAGACGCCACTGCCCCTTACAAACCCGTCATTGTCCTTTAGGCCTAGTATAACTATGTCTTTCGCGATAAAAAATGAACCATTTTGGCCATTGGCATTTTGGCATTAAATAGCATCATTATTTCTCTTCTCAACGATCTAACGTCATTTTAGTAAGATTCGGTGATAACGCGCCTGACAGCTCGTATGTCTCCGACACTTGAGGGTCGATATGTTTTTGCTTGCTCAATGATGACATTGATGAGATCAAACCAATTAAAAATATTGGTTGAACTATAAATCGTGAAGGAACATACGTCTAATCAAATTTTAATTTTACTGTCAAATAATAAAGTATACTTTTCGACATACTCTAGCCTGTTACACAACTTAAAAAGGTAAGATGTGCTTACAACGCGTAAATTAATTTATTTGAAAACTGGTCAACCTTTTCATTCCGCGACTTTACGAGTATGAGTGCTTGGCGTGCGGGTTCAGCGTACCAAACCGAAACGGGCAGTTGTCTTTTTTGAACCTCGTCATACCATCCACTAAAATAATCCTAATTTATTTTAAACACGATTAGTTTATGAAAATAAGGCCCAACACGCCGCTTGTAGAAAGGGCGTCATTTTAACTTGTTGCAGACCTGGTGACTTCTAATGTCATTTCAAACGTTTTGGCTTTCTTAACATGGCGACAAGCGACCTCTGGCATTGATGTTGTCTCTTTTTAACATTTTAGCATTATTTGCCAAGATGCGATAGATGTGAATGATTATTTTAACTTTAGAATTAACAACTAGGATAGGTATAGTGTTCGCATAAATATTAGAAAACATTAACTAGGAAACCGTCTATTTTTTTCAATAAAGCTCCTTCTTATTGGAATGATTTACTTTTCTGTTTGCAGTTACGCGAACGTGGGCATCTACGGCGTGGGCGTGGGCGTGGGCGTGGGCGTCGCGGGCGCGGCGGGGGGCCCGGGCGTGCAGCCGCCCGCCGCCCGCTGGAGGGCGCTGTACGCGCGGCGCCCGCTCCGACCCATGGACCAGGTGAGACCACATCACGCTACACTCGGACGTGTTGACACGTCTAAAGTGGAAAGAATACTTACTACGCCCTGTAGGCTGCAACGAATCGACTTGGCATTTCGAACCAGTCAATACTTGAATTTGTAGTAAGGTTTTTAAGGCAATACGCATTTATTAGTGCTGGAAACAAGTGCAAGGTATATGGTTTACTGATTGTTCCATTTACTATGAAGGCAATCTGCTTGCTTCTGACGATCTTCTCTGGGGTAAAGACGTAATCATACGCTGTGTTTTGATGTTTTAGTATGATGCATACTAATATAAACACTGTTCATTTTATAGTTGTATTCTTAGCGCATTTTGTAAGTTTTGCTATGCAAAACTAATGTTCACGTTTCGTGATTGTCTTGAGACCTTGCTTGTCTATCTCAGGTTTAGTGCTTAACACATACCCTGTCCCATGGGCCACAAGTGGTTGAAAACAATGGATTTTCAATTCTGATATTAAATAGACTAGAACGTTGTTAAAACACACATATCCCCTTCGCCACCAGCAACTAGGGTATATGGTCTATGACCAGGAAAAAGTTGTCTCTTAAACATTACTATTGCGTCGATAATAGCTGTTGTTTGGTTTATCTCAGGTGCTCCAAGCGGACAACATGTACGAGAGCGTGGGCCCCAACCTGGGGGGGGTGCCGCCGGGGCTCGTGCCGGGCTCGGGCTCGTACTGGTGGTGGCGGGTGGGGGCCGGCGTGGCGGGCTCCGGCGTGGCGCTGCCCGGCGCCGGCCGCGCCTCCGTGCCGCTGCCGGGGCCCGAGGGGGTCCCGGGGCCCGGGGGGGCCGGCGCCGAGGGGCCCTGTCGGCATGCGCGCGCTAGTCAAACGCTAGAGTTCAACGAGCGCGCGCCGCCGCCGCCTGATAATAACAACTACCAAGGTAGGAATCTTTTGTTACGTGGTAGACTTTCTTAGATGCAACTATACAGTGTGTTTGGGAACCGGTGCCCGACCCGTTAAGGTGAAGTAATATGATCTATTTTATGAATAAATCCACCATAATTAAGCACTTTTAATTATTTTTTTTTAATTTTTTTTTTATTTATTTCAGGTAAATTTTACCTGCGTTTCAAAGGGTCTCTGATGACAGGGTGATATTCAATTTGTCACAACTTCTAAACTATTTTACTTGGAACTTTGATTTTTGCTTCAGTGTTTAGGTGATGTCTTTGGGTATCCAAAAAGTTAAAAATAAATGTATGTTGACAGTTTAGTTTTTCTGAAGAAAAAAAAATGTAAAAAAAACTAACAAATTCTATCACAATTTTCAAGTTCAAACATTTTTTTGAGGTATTTTAAGGGAGTTATGAAAAAATGCTTTTTTGTCAGCTTATTGCCTACTTTTGTAGCTGTCCAACGATACCACTTTTGTGACTGTAGGACCTCTAAATCGGCAGATATTGCAAACTAAAATAACCCACCCGTACTCCCGAGAAAAAAAAATTAAAATGGCGGCCATTTTAAAACAACTGGGGCAAAGTGCTTAATTTTGGTGGATTTATTCATAAAATAGATCATATTACTTCACCTTAACGGGTCGGACACCGGTTCCCAAACACACTGTATTTACAATAGTGTCTAAGTTCGCCAATTTTAACATAGATGATACAACGTATATGATGTTAGCACTGAAGCAGTATTCTCTACATCATCAGTATGTCACACATTATTTTTATCAATAAATAATATTACTTCATCTTTCTTGATTTCTGGTCACGATTTATATTTCAAAATCGAAGTATGCTGCATTTGTTTACAACTCTCAAGTGGACAGTTCACCCTGTATGAATAAAATTTGTCATTTTCTTTGTGTGTAACACAGACCTGCATCGATAGTCATATTTTCATGTCATATCTATATTTTATGAAAATCGACACAAAACTCATATAAGATTAGCAGCCGCTCTCGACTTCCTCCCTGTGGACTCAATCGTCTAAAGTACGTTAATTTTTAAACTGGCGTAGTGCAAACGTAACTATTCCTACAGCTTTAGTGGCATAGTAACATTGCTGAGGCGTTAAGTTCTATCCAGATGTAGTATTTTTGTCTTTTGGTTGGCACTTTCACATTTGGACCCAACCAAACTTTATCCATCTTGTGAGAATGTTTTTAACCATATTAACTAATGCTTCTACTAATGGCTAAACGTAGCTATTTTCCCATCTAACCGAAACAACTTATATCTCCATCTATGTTTTAACAAATTAATGGATTACTTGATTGATTGATTAAAAATGTGTATGACCTGTCTGTATTTGCTAGGAACAATGCCTCGCGCGAACCGTCCGGGGCGCAGCGGCTTGTCCCCCAACGGAGAGGGGTCCGTCGCGGGCCCGGTGGGCTTCGGTCGCGGCTGGTCTGGGGCGCCGGTGGGCGCGGGCGTGGGCCCCGGGGCGGGGGCCGGGGGCGGGGGCAGGCTGTCGGCCTCCCTCGGCGCCGTGCACGTGGAGCTGCCCCCGTGCCTGCTGCTGGTCCCGCGGCGCCGCGCCCCCGCCGCCCCCGCCCCGCGGCCCCCGCCCCCCAGACCCTCCTGCAGCTTCCATCTGCTGCCCGAGAGCCATCGCGTGCTGCCCTTCATCTGCCATCAGGTACAAGTACGTCACAAACTACAACATTCTTCACGCTTGGGGCGATCGCTTGTTAATAACAGATTGATGTTCATGATTTATGATAACAATGGATGAAATAAAGGCAAATACGTACTTCTCAGAAAGTTCAGCACTTTCAAATTAAATCCAATTTTAAGAACACCTGCACACTATTGAACAAAGGACAGACAGCATCATATTATTGTCACAAAGTTTTTTTCTCATAAACTTTAAATAGTTTAACAGTCTATAAACTTTAATAAGTTTACTATTTAATAAACCAAAACCAAAAATGTTTAATAACAATGAATCAATAACAAAACATGCATTAATATCAAGAATGAAGGAACCTCGTCCTCAACACTATACTAAAATTGAGGTTAATCCGATCCGCCTATCTGATTAGATAGCTCTGGGGGAGAAAATACTAAAACACGGCCAACTAAACATCTAAAGAATTGAATTAATGTGCTAGCTTTTCTGCCATAATGTACCGTAGCACTCCGTCGCGCGTCGGATCTTAGCAATAAGCCAACGTCTTAACTATCTTTACGAATGTGTTATCCCTTTCCCAGAGCTCAAGCCGCGAGTGCTGCTCAGACTCCGAATCAGAGATCCGCGACGAAGAGAACGCGCCGTCCGACGACGAATCCTCCGACTTCGCCGACGCGCCGCCCTACCGCCCCCCCGAGCCCCTCCGCGCCCCCTCGCCCCCGCGCCGGGCCCCCTCGCCCCCCCCGCCCCGCCGCGAGCCCCCGCCCCCGCGCCGGCAACACTCGCCCCTCGACTTCTCGCCGCACATCATCGAACCCGACGACGACATCGCCGATTACGACGACTAACTCACGCGAACAGACGTCGATGCGACCCGACACCGCTTGGTGCACGTTCGGTTAGTACCTACAGTAATATCTTGAAACACTAATTGCCGCACTCAGAGACGTCAATTAACCTTAATGCTTCATTCGTCCTGCACTTAGTAAAAAAAATATATTTAAAAATGTGATAACCAGTAATTGTGTAGCTTCAGCATACTATTTTAAATTGTTCAATGACTTACTTTTTTTGGTGTTATATTGTGCAATTATTATTCTAATAAATAAATTAGAGTCAAAATTCTACATTCTTAAAAGTTCTTTATTCAATTTGTTATAAAGTCTCTTTAGAAAAATGAAATTTTAGGACTATTTAATCATTAAATTTAAATGACGTCTCTGTGTGTGGCAGTAAGCTGCAAAATAACATCATTGTTGTTAAAGATAGGGTTCATTGATAGCAGCGACACTTAGTGCGAGACGAATAGTACTGAAAGTGGCGTTTCCATTTTATAAACTACCTTCTCAGATCTCTCGAAAGTAACTCAATTTGAGATTAAACGTTTTCCAATAATATTATGTAATCTAAATCAAAGTAGTATTAAATCTTAAGATCTACATCGAAAGACAATTTTGAACTTTTTAGCGATAGCACTATTTTCAAGGTTATGTTATCTGGGACGAAAACCAGCTGCGAACTCAAGAGTACCTTGAAAATTGGCTTCGTTTCGTTATCACGAAACTGACTGCAGCCGATAGTATAGTAGTTTTCTTATTCAATTGTTACATCCTTTCTACTAGCCATTTACACCAAACCGTAGCCAATTCTGTAAACAGATTGGTTTAGTGAACAAACATTCCGAAAAGCATTTATTACCCTAAAGATCTGTCTGGAGATTGAATCTCAGGATCTTGAACCAATTCCGCTTGACTGGAGCGCTGAGGCTCTATCCGAAATACGTGAGTTCCATCAACCAAGTCTATTCTCCAGTATCCAGGCATATTCGAATATATATACATTTCACGTAAACACAATTAAAAACGAATATGGACAGTAAAGGAAGAAAGTAACGTTGTGACAACGCCCCTGGCGAACGTTTAATGAACTTATTTTAGCAGTCAATAGAACTTCTGACATTTTCGAAAAGAAGAGTCAGAACTTAAGTTTACAAGTACGTAACTGCCACATGTTCCGGTAATTCCAACTTTGTAGTGAAACAGACTTGGTCTGTTATGGTAACTCATGTGTTTGGGGCTGTAGTTTGATTAAAAGACTTTTGTTAGATGTAGGTGTTCGTAACTATGCGACGAACACTGTTAAATGTTGTACGTAAATAGCAAATATGGGTGTTAAAATTTAAGCTACGTGTTCGCAAGAAGACGAATGTTCTTTGAATGTGGGATTACAAGCTTAGGTTCAAAACAACAAACAAAAAATCTAGCAAGTCAAGTCCTCTTCGTTGAGTCAATTATTTTCAAATATTTTTGAAGACTTGAAGCCGCTCTCTATTACATGTAAGAGTCATTTTTCACATAATATATTTTACCATAATTATGTTCATTCTTAAACAAAAAAAACACTGTGTCACTTCGTAACTGAACTTTTTGGAGTTAACCAAGAGAGAATGCCTCTTAGCATTAAGTTTGCCTTTTTTTCATGAGCTACAAAGACAAACTCAATAAGGATTTATAATATTTTATTATTGTTTTTAGCATTTTCCATGCAGTATCTTTCTAAAGAAAACCAGAAAAAGACATTTGGTCATGTTGGCATCAGGCAGGACTTGAACCCGCATCTTTCGCAAACCGGGCGACTGCACTACCAATTATGCTACCGAGACCTGCCTGCCTGCCTGATGCCAACATGACCAAATGTCTTTTTCTGGTTTTCTTTAGAAGGATTTATAAGTTTTTTTGAAATGCGTGAACATAACCGCATTCAAAATTTTGTATTGCTATTAATGTCTTGTTTCCCCCGTTACCGACATCTGTCTCTGTGAACGCGTAGTCCTAGTATTAATGGTTGATCGAAGGAGAGTGGCCGCCAGAGCCGGGGGCGGCGGCGGCCCGGCGTGTGATACGAGCTGGTAGACTAGTCTAGCCTTCTTCCGTCTTCTACCTACCACTCTGTTTACTACTCATTTACTACGTCGAGTCCACTGGGGGCTTGCGTGAGGCACAAGTCGATATACTTTGCTGTAGTTTTGTACGCGCAAAAAGGTTAGCCATTCAACTGTTTAGATTATAAGTATGTTGTGTATATTTTTGATTCTGTGTAAGTTGAAATTTTTATAAATTGTGCATTTGGGTATGTTTATTTGTGTCTGTAGTTATTGAAATTGGTATCGCCTAAGTATCTGTAAAACGGATAGCCCCTAGTGTATAAGATGTTTAAAGTTTCTATCCTCGCTATAGTCACACGAGCGCTGCCGACGGCAATCGACCCTTCATTGTTAATACGTATTTAAGTATAAACACCGGACCAAAGACTGATTTACAAAGCGAGCCGCGTGAACAACTCGAGCCATGTGAACAACTCGAGCCACGTGAACAACTCGAGCCACGTGAACAACTCGAGCCATGTGAACAACTCGAGCCACGTGAACAACTCGAGCCATGTGAACAACTCGAGCCACGTGAAAGTTACACATTAATGATTGTACAACCGCGACAGCACTCGTGTGAATATATAAGTCTATTTTTACTATATTTTTAATATATTGTGATTATTATAGCACCTATTCTCTGTATAATATTTTTCTATTGTTAACTTTTAAGTAGGTAGCATAGATGTATTAGATCAATAATTCTCTTCAAGTTAGAATTACGAGTCAATGTAGCCAAATGAATAAAGTTATGAAAATAATTCCTAGTGCATTGTTTCATTTTAGAATAGTTTAGACGCCTTGTGGCTGTTGTGTATTTATTTATTTATTAGTTCACCAACAAGTCTTACTCTAATACAATAAGTAATTCAGGATTACAAATTGCAACAAAAACAATGCTTAATAAAGCCTTACTCATAGGTAAAGCCCCCGAATTCACAAACGCCAATCAACGCTAAGCACTCATGCTGTCCCGTAAAATGTGAATAGAACTGAAAGGGACAGCTATCCTTCTGAGGGATGCTCAACGTTGATTTGCGTTCGCGAATTTGGGCTTAGTGTACTATGTTATGTCGCAAAGATTTATATTTACAAGACCCGTTTGAGCGGAGCGGTATGTCGAAATATAGCTATCTGATTGGTGGTCCGCAGCTAGACACATCTCCGCTCCGTTCATCTCTGATGTACAACAGGTGATACACATTCAAAGAACGCTGCAAAATGCAGCCAAATAATATGAATTCTTCGGAAGAATGGCGGCTAACTACCCTTGTAAAAATCTTAGTATTATATTGCTGGACGAGCAATGGTACTTAGGAAGACATTTAACTAAAACCTACAAGAAAAACCGCTGTAATCTTTATTCAAAAATATGACACGAAATCTGTTAGTCACGACTCCGTGTACTCGGGCCGTATTCTCAAGGTCCTGAGCTTACACTGTATGTCATCATCCTACTAATATGTTCGGAAGTTTGTGACCAGAGATTTCCTCAACGCGTTGACCCGGGTTATTATTTCACTCGAAAGAAATCGCGATGGGAAACTAGCAACAAAGCGGCTAGTAGTTGCCAAAGACAAAACATGACACCCGGAGAACAGCCTTTTATTGAACTGAAAAACATAATAAACTGTAGGTACACTACAAATTGTTGTATAAAAACAAGTGAACCTTAGGTCACTATTTCATTTGCATACCACGGTTGCCCAGTATTGATAGGCTTATCCTGGCTTATGGTTGTTGGTCGGATGTACAACCAAGCCAGGTAAGAAATTAGATTTCTAGAGCTGTAAACATTTTTTCCCCCTTATTCATAAAAACGAACGCAACGCTAACGCATTGTTTAAGCTATTGAAGTGTTCTGTCACTTACTCGCAAATGGCGGCAGCAACAAGAATGACAGTGACAAAGCGATACAAAAGTTATAGGGTAAGTTGCACCATAGTAGAAGTTAAGGTTAAAGTTAAATTTTTTGTCAAATTTGACAATTTGACGTCATTTTTGGGCCTAACTTTAACTTTAACTGAAATTTTGATGTTTGTTATTGTTAAAGTCAGATGGTGCAACCGAACCATAGTGTTCTATAAGAGCTGTTTAAGTTTTTATGAATAAGGGGGTTTGTCGGTAGTATTGCAGATTGTACGGCGTGGTATCTGAGTGAAACAGGGCCCTTGATATCACAGCTCCTAGCGACTTTATCATCAGTTAAAATCGTTTCGTGTACCCGCATATTATAACGTGGGCAGCTATTTACGAGTGTTGTGTCAATGTTCAATTATGAATTTATTACTTTCCGGACTTTCACCCCCAAAGCAAAACTTTATCTATCGTCCATCTTGATTTCGATTTCATAATTTATGCTTCATCTGTTATTGTAGTCGCGAATTTCCATTGAAAGTGGCGTATAATGTCTCTGTATTTTAACTTTGGCCTGACATCCATAGTGCCCAGTACACTTAATTGAAATTTACTAATCACCTTACTCCAATCATATTTTGTAACCAAAGAAAGTACCTCGATGACCTGTGGATTTTTGTCCAATCACCATGCCGTGATGCATTATTATATCCCTTCTGATTAGGGTGAGTTCATGACAGCGTCTAATTATGGTGAATGTAAATGAGCTAATCAGTATGTAAGTGTGTATCAGTGCCGCTAGTGGAGTAGCGGGCCGCGGCACAGCGAGCGCAGTGGCCGGCGGCAGTCGAGGCGCGACCGCCGCTCCGCGTGCACGTGTGACGTCATCGCGCAGACATACGAGCCCGATACACCTCGCGAGTGCAGTGATCGCGCGTGTCGCCTGTTCCCTGTGTAGTGTGTGCGCTGAGCCGACCTCCCGAGCCTGCACCCTGCGCGGGCGCACTTGCTCCAGACCAACCATACCTGTTGCAAGCTTCCGGATCTTCTTTGCCGACTGCCGGCGCTAATCTATGACGTTTGAGGATCGCGTCCGATACCATCGGCAGTGCAATTGTGAGTACCACATAATGATTCAATTTCAGTCATCGAGCAACTACCCTCTATAACAAATGACATGGCTCACCTTAAACAAACTGCCGTAACATAAGTAGGCAAGTGGACCGCAAACCGAGAAATGGGAAAAAATATACGATTGTTACTTAAGTGATGTGTACACTCCAGTAAGACAGCCGTCTGCAGTACATAGCAGACTAGCTGTAATTTCAAATAGGTATTGTGTACGGTTGTCAACTACAAGGTGTTCTTCGTAGCGTCGCCAAGGTCTTTCAGTTAGTAGATAACAAATTAATTGTTTTTACATGAATGACACGGTGGGTAAATACCTATTGTAACTTTAAACTGTTTATAGCATTCATGAATATCCTACCACTTGGCAATAAATTATTTATACGTAATCACATTGCGCGAAAATAGCTGTCAGAAAGTCATTAATAAAAGTAGCCAAGTGCATGTTATTATACCAAATCACGTGTACCTACCTGTTTAATTAAGCTGTAAATAGCTACATTATCACAGTACAGTACTGTAATAGTGAAGTCGCCCGGTTTGCGAAAGATGCGGGTTCGAGTCCTGCCTGATGCCAACATGACCAAATGTCTTTTTCTAGTTTTCAGATCTTTTGTACATAGCTTGTTTGTGATGTCCACTGCTACGAAATTCAGTTAGACGTTTTTCAGACGTTTGAGTTTACGTATGATTTGAGTTTGAATCTAATGCATTGATCTTCGCTTGCTACCTACCAATATTAATTGCCAGTGCCATTAAGTAAGATATCTCGTCGGATCTCCGAAGAACACCCTGTTCTCTTGTTTCCACTTTCCTTGTTAATTATGAGATTTTAATCAATCGCCATGCAGGGCTAGGTATTATTATTGTATGTTTAGATCCAATCAATCTCAACTAAAAGTCTCATCATATCGACGCTTTAATGAAGGAGGATGTAATCAAATGAAGAAGGACACAAGAAAGGAACCAATTCCAATTATATAATATTTGTGCACTTGCTTTCCTTTCTGTCTTCTTTCCGTTAGCCGTTGGCTGGAAGAGATGCCTATGACCAATCAGCCCGTCCTAATTATACGTACACAAAAATTTATGAATCACTCATCTGATGAATTACTTTGTATTGTTTGCAATAAAGTCTTATGTCTCCAGAAGAAAGGTAGGTACTAATGAAGTAGCATTATGGCGCTTTAACTTAGTTATTAATGAAATTGCGAGATAATCTCCTCAAAACAGTCGTCATTTTTGAAATGTCCAAAAGGCCATGAGGAAAAAAATGAATTAAGCAGTAAATTGTGGTTGCATCCTCACGTCATCGTTCCTGCAAGCTTAAGGCGTACGTGCAATACCAGAAACGTGTGATCAGATAGTAATTTGCTAGCACTTCCATTAGGTTTTAGTTGATTGGATGGAAGTGAGTAAAACAATCCAATCACCGACTCGTGGGTTCGTCCGTCAGTTAACGAAGTAGACGAAGTACTTATCTAGCCCAAGATAGAAAAGGGGTCAATCGATACCCTGTTTCTCCAACAATTTGGCAGGACAAAATGATGATGATGATGACCTACAATATGAGTTGTTAAGTGTCATAATGATATCTACACATTTTTGTAAACAAAACAGCAGCGTTAAGACAAGCTATTGAAATTAGTAATCACAAACTAAGCTTTGTACTTGGTTGGGGCTTTTGTTCAAACTGAAATGAAATTCAAAGATCCAACTACGTCGTTACACAGCGCCTTAGATAGAGTGTAGGTATGAAGGAACTGGTCATCAGCTAAGTGTGTGCTTATTAAATAATTTTTCATCAATATCCAGATCTCAAGGTGATTCGGAACCAAGATGATATGAGTATTTCCGACGAATAATTGAAGAACAGTGGTTGGGTTGTAGGTTCTAGGACACCAGTAACTGGCCGGCTGTCCATCGGTCAAGTAGAATGCTACAGTTACGTGTGTCAAATTGTAAATTTTAGAACAAGGCATTTAATGTACGGTGGCCGGCACATCACGCTACCCATTTCCGGTCAGTCCTCCTTGGTCTATTGCAAAGAAATGTCATTTGGCAAGAGCGAGAGACAAAACGGAAATGGGGTAACCTGATGTGCTGTTGACTGTACCACATTTACAGCAAAT
Source organism: Udea ferrugalis (assembly GCA_950022985.1). Lineage (NCBI taxonomy): Eukaryota > Metazoa > Arthropoda > Insecta > Lepidoptera > Crambidae > Udea > Udea ferrugalis. Next base: position 87,398 of record OX465532.1, on the reverse strand, counting down.
AAACTTACTCACTTACTTACATTTGCGAGCTAGCTTACACGAACATACATACAGCATGAGTGTGGTGAGTTGGTGACTGTACGGCAGTTTCTTTTCCGTCTAACATTGGTATAATTGTCAGGTGGTGTTAGCGGCGGTGTCGCGATGGTGAGGGTGCGGGCAGGCAGCGCGCGCGCACCATGAGGAAGTTCATGCGCACGCGCGCGCCCGAGCCGCCCGCGTCGCCGTCGCCCCCGCACCCCCACGCGCACGCGCACGCACACGCGCCGCGCTACACGCACGCGCACGAACCGCATGCCCAGCTCAACGGACACGCCGCTTCACACCACGCCAACGGACATGCCAGTGAGTATACTACCATCACCAATTACATTTGAAATATGTATTTTCAGGATAATTCACATAATTATATTTATTTTTGTGTACAACGCCTCTGGGCCAGCGCAAGCCAGCGGGTCTCTCAATCACTTTATGGAAAACGGTTACCACAGCCTATAAACGCCTAGAGCGCCAGATTCTATCTACCTACACATTATAGTCCCTTTTAAACTGAAACAATTGGTTTGTGCCAAGACTATAACTCTGATTTTGTATAGTCAGCTTAGCGAAACATCCTTGAGCCCCTCAGCTGACCACACGACGACAGTTCCTAATGAATCTGGCTCGGTACCTTAGCCTTAGCTTAAGCAATGTTACGTAACGTGATGTTGCGTAAGTTGGAAATGATGCTTCTTCTTCTTGCGTCGACACCCCAGTTACTGGGGGTCGTGACCTCTCTTCTGCTGCACCTTGTGCTTTATTATTAGCAAATAAATAACTTGAACTTGAACTTGAACTTATTGATCGCCATCGGTGTCGATCTGCGGCGGTGTGGAAAGCGTCGTGGACCGTAGTTTCGAGTTGGAGCGTATCATCGGGCTTCTTCCTCTTGGCTGTTTTCCCTCGACCTTGCCAGTGCCCATGAGTTGCTCAAGATTATCACTCCCCTTTTTGGCTGAAGTACTCAAGTAATAGCCGCGGATAGCCTTAAGCTCTCGCAGGATAGAGACGTTCCGATTCGGTTCCGGTTTTCATGGTCCTTGTTTCGGCGCCGTAGAAATATGGAGAACACCAGAGTGCGCACAAGTTTCATCTTGGTATTTCGGGAAATATTATATTATCCTTCCATATTACCTGCAGCTGCGTCATAGCGTTTTTGGCCCTTTCAATAATCTACCTTGAATTCATACAATTGTAATAAGTTTCTTTATATTCGTCGAACTACGTAGCAAGGTAGCCCTAACCGTTTTGCAGAGTTGTGTATTTTGTGCAATTGGCCCAAATGGCGAACTTGCAATTTGTGTTGACCTTTCACGGTGAACTCTTTTGTTCCGTTCTGAGTAATGGGAAAGTGTCTACCGATCGTACTTCGCTTTGACTACGCCTAGGTTCAATACCAATAAAATGTTTGCGAGATTCAAATCTCTTCAATTCATTTAATAATAATGAAATAGCTCTCAAACTTTTCTGAAACAGATCGCTATCAGTTGAAAGTTCGTCGATGTTGTACGTGTATTATCTCTCTCTCTAAGTATTAGAGTGTTGCGAGAAGATATGTTTCACATTATAAATTAAATACGATATTCCCACTGACCGGCGAGCGCAGCCTTCGCATTTGCTAGCTAATCGTCCTCGGGGCTCAATTTAACACTCACATTAGCAATAGGACGGCCCACGTTCAGTACTTACCTACTGCCTCCATGGCTGTTAGTCTATAGGTATACCATCTTTTAAGTTATTCCAATCACTAGTGTAAAATCAAAGGTTTCATAATATTTTACTTAAAATGTACGTTTAGTTCCAATTGTTAATTCACACTTCAGTTATAAACCACTTAAAATAAGCATACCTACTAAGTACTAACTAATAGAGTAATGTCATTGAACTGTATTAAACTTGAAATCTACTTTTTAGAGACACGAAATAGACTGAAGTCTCAATCTGAAATCTCTCAACTCAAATTAAGAGTGTATGTTGATGATGCCGACGCGTTGATGACCGAACGAGAAATGACTAGTGAACTAAATGATGCCAAATCGTAAACTGCTGAATAGCAAATTTGCTTAGCTGACTCGTTCAAATTTAAATCTTGGGTTATCGCCCAGTTACGTGCGGGCGAGGGCCCACAAATGGTCTTATTGTTTAAATTGAATATTTGACCAGTAGTTGCGTTGAGAGTTTTGCATTCTTGGTTTCATTTGCTTCGAACATCAGTTAAAGATGCCCCACTCGTGCTCTATCTTCTCAGAAGTAAACAGCGCAGTCTTCTCTGTGAAACTTGCGGTCGACATAGTCCTAATCCTCTAGGCATTTATTTCGCCAAATACACGTGTTTTTTGTGCAAGTGTCAATATTATTGTAGCTACATCATTGTTTGTCATCGTAACATAAATGAAATGCTGCTGTCAGCCATTTTTCAAGCGACATCAATTATAACTTTTTATACTTACTTACGTATGTATGACCTAAAACTGCTCACCTCTTACTTACGAGGATCGTGTAGGTAAATTACCTGAATTTAGTTCACTATTCATCAACTCACCTCATGGTACAAAAATAACTAATCCATAGAGACACATACACCTTGCTTTATTAGCTGCCTATGAGCAGGAATCGAACCCGATGCAATGCGTGATAACTGGCGCTTATCATAACCGCTGCCCTAAACTTGTCATAAATATTTTGATCAGTAGAAGTAGTAGTAAATTGTTTATTATATTGCCTCGTTTCGATTTATAACAGATAGCGATCTAGTATGAACCTGCGCCAGGATGATATTGAACTCGTCGCGCATCACCGGCGCGGGCGCAGCAAATAAACGGGTCGAGCGCAACGAAACACTCACATTACAACTACACTTTACTCATATTGCGCTCGGAGCGCCTCTCATTTGCCTCGTAATGAGGTGAGGTTGATACTGCATCGCGGCGTTATTGTACGCGTTGGCCCACCGTGCTTCACTTACCATTTATTTTATTAATAGCAAACTGATACCATTAACATCAAGAACAAAATATGCAGCGAGTGTTATGACTATTTACCTAAGCAATCTCAACTGGCAACGGTTTAGTCTCAACAAATTACATCTAACCACGGTAGTTTTTGTTGTACATAAAAAATATTACGGTACAGTAATCGCGTCTAGTCGAGTAACGTTACTTACGGTCGAAAATAGCAATTTTAATTCGCGGAACGATGTTGTGAGTTTGGAAGCGAGGCCGGTCCACTCGAGGTGCGGCGCGTGAGTCGTCGGTCGAGATTGAAAAGCCTATTAACACACATTAGGTGCCGGCTCGCCGTGGGTAGTGCGCGAGCGATGGCGGCGCTCCCTGGCGGTTCCCACGGTGCGCGGGGCTTTGTGCGCGCGATATGGAGCACGATCCGCGCAAGAGCCGCTGCGTCTGCGCACAGGCACAGTGAAAGTGCCCCAATGTTCACGCACGCATTGCGCTGCCTGAGACACACGCCGCGCAAGGATGCCGTCTCGTGATTCTTACAAACAAATCTCCATGAAATTAAATCCATTTCCCATTTCATTCCTTTAATTTATTATTTATTGCACAACAACGAAATTGGTACAAATGGCAGACTTCATGCCGAATAAGGCTCTGTGCCAGTCAATCATCGTGCCACCATTTACGTTTGCGATAAACTATTGAGCTCACGAGTGAAAAACTTCGTAATGAACTTGAAAACCGATTTAACTCTTATAAGGGCATAGGCCAAATGAACACTGAAATTGCCGTGCAAGTTGTGTGTCAGTCGAAACTTTGACCACAGTTTGACCTATTCAAGTTTTTTGCGCAAAATCGCTTGTTGTTTGACGTATGTATTCGCTGACACCCCTAGCACCCAGCGGGCGGCGCAGACGCACGCCGGTAAATCACGACGTCGTGCCCCTAATCCACCAGCGCTTTGTTCTCGCTGCCAGCAACCGTGCTGCGGCAAAACTGAAAGTTGATCAATATTGTGATCGACCACAATAGAAACCATTAATCCAAATCGATCTTCCGATCGTTTGTATTGCTGTTTTATCGGCACTAAACGGTTATAAATTGTTTGTATTTTTTTATCGCTGCAATCGTTTAGTGCTACGTAACATGAATACAAACAATTAATGAAAATATGTCTTGTTCACGCGGCTCGTTCAAGCGTATGCTTCCGCTTTGATAATATTTATAAATCATCTTCGTAACCCGACGTGCGAGTATCAGTAAGAACGAATAAGTGTTACGTTGTGTAGTATCCTCGCACGTTCTCCTCATTATCCTGAGGCTCGTTAGTGTGAGCAGAACAGATGTCTGCGCAACCCCCGCCCCGCAGTCAGGCCGCACCGTCGGCTGCGCGTGCGACGTGCGGATGTGGCCTAACGATAGAGATATTATTTCCTTGACAAGACATTTAATATTTCCGTTTGCTTGTATGTGTGTGAGACCACGTTCTCATTAGATTAAGGTTTCAATCTCTATTTACAACACGGTCAGGTCAAATTTGTTTGTCAACTACGACGTAACATAATATGAACCTAGATTGAAATGAGAACTGGTTGACGAACTTACTGTTTCCGTCAACTCATGTTACTACATGAGTATGGTTGTACTACTACTCTTTACTATAAATAGGTCTATTAGTCTTGTCTGCGCTTATACCGAACACTATCAAATCACGGCCGCCTAGAGCTGCACTCAAACAGTTTTAATGGTTGTGTTTATAGTGGTATTGTGTCGCGGTGCGGTATGGCCGCTGAGCGGGTGGGGCGCGCGCATTCCGTCGCGTCGCGCGTACCGTTGCGCGGCGCCTGCGCGCTGCAGCACTCAGCACGCCGAGCGCCTCGTGCCGTGTCGCATGCCCCACGCCGGAGCTGACGTCGCTATTCCCACGCCAATTACGCATCCTCCACGGAAGATTTGTGTTTTGTTCGCCCCTGCCTGACGCAGCGCTTGAATCTAAACCCGCTCGTTATCGTGCGAACGATCATGCGCTCAATGAGACGCCGAGCAGCGGTCGTTTAATTAGCGAATGCCGTGCCCGTGGCCGTGCGCCGGCGCAGGCTGCGTGCGCAATTTGTTCGGGCAGCGCCCGCGCACGCTCGGCTGCAGTTCCTGCAGATAGTCCCTCGTGCATCGGCAAGAGCTACCATGCAATGTTACCAACATTTATATCTTGCATAATCATCTTTCTCACCAAAGATGTATTGATGGTTGTGCATAAAGATTCGCAGCACGAATATCGGATCAGCATCTATTCCTAATAAGATCCTGACAGACATTAGAATGTGTAACATTTGTAATTGGTCAATATTATGAGAATTTTGATGTTTGTTAATCCTTCTTATGAATATTTTCTCTGGGTACTTAAATTCGTCGATCTGAAAATTATATTTACGTATTGGATAAGGCCTCGAATGGTGGGACGCTCACTATTCAAGACGTACGGACGACTTCATAAAGATCGCAGGGTTTCGGTGGATGCATGCCGCCTACAACCGACCGCTCTGAAATTTATGGGGGATTCTTATGTTCGACAGTGGACGTCGTATGGCTGCTGATGATGATGATGATCGTTAAGGATGTCAGAATTGTCAAGTTAGGACTTCCTATGTAGGTATAGCCTCTACATCTAGACTTTTCAAGGTATTGTTCTAGACGCTATAACGTTCGCCCTTTTCAACACGTTCACGTGGTACCTTAGTTGAGAAATGTGCCCAAAGTAGAATAAGTATTTATCGTGATAATACCTAAGTAGATCATGTTAATTTTAATTTAAAATGTATTCAGCTGTTTTACTCAAGAATTTATTTTGGTTAAACAAACAGTTAAATAGATGATTGTCAACCGCAAAAGATGTCAAGAACACGGCAGCAATAGCAAGTGTACCGAGCGCGGTGACGGGTCACGGCTGCGTGCTCCGCGCTCGGTGCCCGCGCACCGCTCGCGGCGGCGCTGCGGCTGTGGCCATTGCCACCACACAATTGTTACATGTATTATGTACACTTATGAAATCGACCCTTTGGTATCTTGAAAATGTACAAAAAGCTCATATTATTTGATGTTCTAGAGATCGTTCGCTATTGCGTTTACCCTAATTCATGCGAGCCTAAATTCGTTCTGCCCTTAGGTCACCTCATTTTATGCTAGCTACTTAGTAAGCTGTACCGAGCACGATTCGCCTCGCTCTTCCTAACTGGTGACATCCTCCAACCGCGCAGTCGCCGGCGTCCTCGGCGCACAGATGAGCAAACAGCGCTGGCGACGCGGCCTTGTTTCGCTTCATATCACATAATACGCAAATACACGCATCTATTGAACACAACTATTGGGAAATTTCGACCTCGGAACACATTCCAATATTGTTTACTGTGTGTGTTTTCATTGTTTTAAATATAGGTACGCACTCTAATATACAGAAAATGTTGTACTGACGTCTAAATATTGACATATTTTGGCGCCGTTTACAACCGTCATCCCTTGAATATTCTGGAGGATTCGATCTTATTGTTAATTATGATGATGTACTCACCTATTCATGAGACAAGTAGTGTAGTTTAGTCAGTTTGAACTGAGCGCAGAGCATGGTTTGGCAGGATTCAAATTAAGATTTCATTAACCAGATAAATTATAATTTGTTAATACATATTTATATGTATTTATTATTAGAACTTCTTGAATTTACTACTTACCACGCACATTTAAGTACTGGTACTTTCTTATGAAGAAAGAATGGGCACTGACGGCACGTGGCTTTATTAGAAAAATATTATTAGTACCTTTAAGAACAAGCTTCTAACATGCTCTTCTAATCTAATCTAAATGAACTAAAACACTGAGTGCCAGTAGTCAAATCTAAATGTCTCCAGTGCATCACTAAACGAAAAGCTTATTCCTATCGGTGTGGGGGCAGACCACATCCCGCAAGGCGTGTTGCTCCGCGCTTTTTATCTGAAATTGGTATTGAGGATGTTGCCTCTGAATTTGAGAGAACCAATCATCTGTCTCTAACCTATGAGTATTCTACCTAATTTCTAGGTAGTGGAAGGATCATTTCCTTTGTTTACATCAGATAGTGGAAAGATCATTTCCTTTGTTTACATCAGATAACTACAAGAATAATGTAACCTGGTCTTTTGCTAACAGATGGCGTCAACGGCGGCGCGCGTCGCGACGATCACCACTCCACGCTCTCCAGGTAAGCTATGTAAATTATTATGATTTTCAAAACTATATTTTAGAATACTAACAGCATACGGATCAGACCTTAGCCTATGAAAACTTGTCAAAGACTTCACTTACACCGCTCATCATATAAAAAACATCAACGCGTGCACCATAATTTCGTTGATGGACGATGGACCAACACTTTCAATAAATACTAAGACGGTAGCGTCTAAATGAATAACGACGTGAGAACACATCAGAGCGATCTGCTGAGTCACCGTCGATAAGAGTGCAGCGCGCGGTCGGGGTCAACGGTACGATGGGACGGCGGCGCGGCGGGGACGTCACGGTAGATCAATCACTCGTCTAATTAGCGATCGTTACCGTCGCCGCACCCGCCGCGCGTCGAGCCGCAGACGTGCGAATCAAGAGCGCGTAGAAGTTAAACATGCGTTGATCCCCTCAACACTAATTCAAACCTGAAAACCTAATGAAATACGACTATCTGCTTCTTCGCTCCCCCGCATTTCTCCTGTGCCTTCAGCAGAGGTACTAACAAAATGCTTGCACTGTAGTAAGATTATTGTACCGACACAAGCCATATCAATAGTCACGCACTTATGAAAAGCTTTTCATCTTCTACTGTAAGTAGTCGCAAACGCGACTGACTCTTACTGCGACGTTGGACACTTCGCGTGCAGAGCGAGCGTGGCTTCTACACTCAAGCAGCGCACCCAAGACTTTTTGCGGCGACGGCCCCCGAAGGCTGGGCCGGTCGATACAGCTGTTATTAATACTACCGGTGTAATGGACGCCGCGGCTCATTGACCCGCCGCATGTGAGACCTCACGATTGCAATCTCATGTTGAATTAGTTACGCAATTCAGAAAATGATACAGAATTGATATTGATGTTGTGATCTTCCGGTGGGTCGATGAAGATGTTTATAGCCGAGATGAATTGTATGCGGAAGGCGCAGTTCAGGAGGCAAACATTGATATCGATTGAACTTGATCATTCCATCTAGAAATAAATTGTAACTAACTATAACTTGTGTCTCTGTGAGAATGAATGTGGAGGCATGCTGCATGCACCTTAACTGATTGTTTGATTTAGTGCTGCACTTGTTCGCTCTTTGTGGTTGCCAGTTTCTCTTGGACCACCTAATAAACTCTACAAAGTTTTATTTCTTTAAATACACTTGATAATAACTTGCGCTTACTCACTTAGCTTTTTACAGAATCCCTTTTCATCTGAAACATTTATCTGCCTTGCCAATGATGTTGACTTTTCCTATACCTACGTGAGATCCTCAAACCACATCCGTTCAGAATGATGTAGATAACTTTCTAGCATTATATGGTGGGCACTCTTGTGCTTTTGAATTGAACTTTTTTGACCACATCCCCCTTGTCTATTGTAGTTAGTGAATGATTGAACGTGTAATGTATCTGTGCAGGTACTGGAGCGGGTCGGAGGGGTCCCGCGGCGCGCTGTTCGAGGACGCGGAGTTCCCGGCCTCGTGGCGCTCGCTCGGGGACAAGCGGCGCGTGCAGTGGCTGCGCCCACATGTGAGTACAACTAACCTCTTTTCAGACAACAAAGCGCTTGTTATCAATCTCTTGTAAGCCTATTGTACTCAGTGGAACAAACACTGTCAATTAAGCACTGCAAGCCACTTCAACAGAAGTGCTTAGAAGATGCTTTATACGTATTTCATTCTTATAACCCAATGATGTCTACTCAAGAGGCACACCTTTAAAATTATGTTCAGATTTCTATAAGAAAAATAATAGCCAATGTTGTAACGAATGAACGTAAAAGTAGTTTGTATTTAATTATTTGAACACAGTGCTGTATAAAGAGTATACGTCGTGCTATTCGTGATTGTTTAAGGAAAAGTTCAGCTCACTTTTACCTCGGGCACTTACACTAGATTAAAACAAGTAAATTCTCGGCATGTTCCCACAGCGCTAATTCGGCACACGGCTATTGACTACAATACAGAGGAGAAAGTACTATCATTGTTCCATATTTATTATATTTTCTTTCTAAAACTCTTTTTACTTACATAGGTATTGTAATGTAAAAATTAAAAGCTGAACAGAAACGCAATGGCATGTATTGTGTATTATGTTTAAAATACACATCATTTTGATTATAGTAATGATGATACGCGTGGTGTCGAGATACTTTAGAAACAACTTACCTGAAATGGACAAGGCCAAGTCTAAACTCATTATTTTGTATTTTTTTGTCTGGGATAAATAAACTAAACTGAGAAAGAGATTGTTTTGGCAACATCATAAACACATATGCAACAACTTAATAATCATATCATACACGATTAAAAGTATTGTCCACAGACTGATTTAAATCAAATGTGCGAAACAAATGCGATTTTCACTATCATTACAATATCATCTAATTCAGTTGGAAAAGATAAATCAAACTGAGCAGCATATAGATAACGCATCGGGCCGGCACTAAATAGATCGAGATAACAAGCGGTTGGGCACAATATACATTATGCAAGATCATGACCTTTACCACACCAAAGTAATCTTTAATGACAACAATTTGATTATAATCAAGGCGTTTTATGAGGCAGAACTTGTAATGGGACTTTTTATCAACTTACCATTCACTGTAATAAGCGTAAGGTGGTTTAATAATGTGCATAGATATCGCACTCGTCTGTTACGCGAAGACAAAAAATGTATTTCATATCAAGACATAGACTTACTACACCTCGCTGAATTTGAGAGGTTTTCCCAGACATCGGACATAATTACCAGTACACTTGATAAAAGATAGATAAATACTTATTGAGTGTTTCGTAAGTGTGGTGCGCGCGATGACAAAGGTAGGAGGTACGGTTTGTCCTCGCGGCGCGCGCGCAGGCCGGGCGGCGCTAACAGCTGTGCAAATCGCGCCGAGGACTCCCGCGGTTAGCACCTGCCGCACTAATCAATTCCTTTACATTTACGCTTTACGAAAACCGCACGACTATTCTGTATAACGCAAGGTCTCTTTCATTTGACTACCAGCTCATTCTCTATCGCTCTAGCGTCAACACTTATCATCAAACCGCATTTTGTACGTGTTATGATTTGAGCATTTAATTCATGAGAATGAATGCGTCTTCGTGGAAGCTAAGCAAGCTGTGGTTTTATGTAATAGTCGTTTGCGAGTAGCGTGTGTGATTCGCGGGCGCAGGTGAGTACCGGTGGATGTTTTTGCGCTTGATCTCCGCGCTGATGCGCAGACGCTCGCGCGATGACGCGACTACTACCCTCTTCTGCCAGACTAATGCCTCGAATGATTCAAGACACAGTTTTACTCAACGTTTCCACAGTTAGTGGTAAACTTTGTCACGTTATAGGCGAAAAAAATATGCCAAAGAATTGTGTAGTTAATTTAATTTCGTATTAAATTTAATTTTGTAAAGTAGTAAGTAACACAAACGTTCATCTTTGCGTGCACTTTCTTTTTTTTAGCTTGACGATAACGATATTATTTTATACCAATTCTAATAAAATTAGATGAACAAACTTTATTCCATTACACGCTCGTCTTAGTCACAGATACATAAGTATATTCGCTATGTTGGTAGAGCGCATGGCCCGTCTCGGCGCTGATGGGCTGCAGGCGTGACGATGACTCGGCGACGTCTTTGTTCCTTCTCAATACTCACTCACAATGGCTATGCTTGTGTATAGGCGGTATAAAGCTGCAATTAATGGGCACTTGAGAACAAATTGACATGTATTTGTTTTATTGTGTTGTGAGTTCTGCAAACTCACTGCGCATTGATGTGTCAAGTCGATAAATCGATGATTCCGTCGTTTGCTGAATGGTCGCCGCGTCGCTGCCGATCATCAGCGCCGCGCCGAGCAACGGGACACTCCCGAGCGCGGTGCCCCCCAAGAGGGGACCACTCGGTACGAAGCTAGTGACATTATTGGCACGTCGGGGTCATTATAACTTGAAGTCGTTAGATTTGCGCTATAGTCTGAAGAAAACTTCGACTTCAGATTACCATCAGTGTTAACACTTTCTTGACTTACTATTTAGGTACCTTAAACAGTTCACAGGTGTTACTCCTCATAGTTAACGAATTCGCCAGGAACAGCAAGTTTTCTCTATAAGATACTTTAATTATCAGTAATGACTGAAATAAAATACCAGAAAAAAGTGGATCAAGGGCTCTAACATTGACATACAATGAGGCCAAAAACCCTCGTGGAATTTTCACAGATTGATTGAGACCTCGGAAACGATGGAGCGATGACATATCCCGTTATTCTGGGGAGTGGCAGATTTTGGCTCAAGACAGAGACATTTGGAAAACTTTTGGGGAGACCTTTGCCCAGCAGTGGGACAGTATAGGTTCAATTAAAAAAAAAGATCTTTGTGAATGACATAAGAATGTCTAATCTACATTGTAGTTTACGATTCAAAAGAGATACAATTGCTTTCTTCATTACAAGTATCAATTAACTTTAACTGTAAACGCATAGTGGCGCCTTCGTTTGCTTACTGCCCGTAATTGACGATAAAGGGAAAGCCTCGCCATTCGCCATCGGCGATGAAATGAGTACCGCAATAATTAAATAACCGTACAGTTTTTATAATGAATTGTGTTAATCCGCGTGCCGGGAAGTTCAGGCATAATGGGACCGTCCGTGTCGCGAGTGAGCGCGCAGGGCTGCCCACGGGGCCCACGGAGCCCACCTCGACTCGTCCTGGCCGTGGCTACTCAGTTGATCTCTATAACGGATCTGTTCACCACACTTTCCATTTGACATATAAGTAGTACGAGTATGTGGCGAGCTCGTATTGCGATCCTAAAGACCGGAAACAAATTTAGACCGTCCTTAATCTTTAACGGATGACTCTGCGTACCGTCCAGGGCCAATAGTGCCTGATCACTTTAGTACTTTGTCGTACTGGCTAATCAGAAAGCTTCGTAAAGAGTTGTATGAAAACTAAAGCAAAGTTAATGTGACATAGTTCAAAATTCTATAGGCAATATTATCGCGGAACATTTTGTCTTTAAAGGTTCATTGCCGTACTAAAAGTAGTCCACCTCCTTAGTTCATAATGATTTGCAGCTTTTAAAACTGAGCCTTAGCCCAGCTAGTTGGCTAATTACTGGTAATCTGGGTAGCTGCACCCCTGCCGCCGCCGCGTGCGTCCCCACGACATCGCGTGCCGCTCGCATGCACGTAATCTCAGCGGAGGCGCGCCCGCTCGCTCCCGCGCCACATCCTCGCCCCGTCCTCGCGCGGTCAAGGCCACTTTGATGTCCACATACGAGGGGACACAACAGAACTCGAGCTAATTCGGCTATTTCGAATATAAATCCTACCCGCTCGCGCCCGCTTCCTTATCAGAAATTCTCATTGTTGTCGCAAGCCTACAGAAATAGCAGGTAACTTTGGAGGTCGATGAGACTTTGGAGGTGGAGGCCTTACTCTTTCGAGATCTAAAAATCATGTTCGTTAAATATCACGATAACTATCAAAGTATCTTCTTCAATGTTGGTGGCATATTATGTAATGTCTCTCTTGACATAATTTACTAAAACTTATTGAAAACGTAGGAGAACTTACTAACTGAAGCGAAAGCGATATTTAAGAAATGATGAAATTTAACCACAACCTATTTCCAAGAAATTTCAGTACCTACTTAAGGGCAAAAGTACTAAATACAACCTTTTTCGTTCAAAGAAATGTAGAAAATAAATTTACGATCATCTCTCCCGTGAAGAGAACCTACTGTTTTGAGTGTCCTTTATTTTGATATTTAAGTTAATATTATTCATTATTGAATGTCTGTTTTCCTAAAACTGACATTAAAAAAGTAAAAATGTATACTGTAAATTTATAACATACTTATGCTTCTTCAAGCATGTTATTGGTGCGTGTAATCTCGCTGTCCTAGTTCAAAGCTATGCTTACTAACGTTAATAAATGCTAAACGCAGCTTTGTTGCGCGCTTACGTTTTTTGTCGTATTCTCGGCGAAAAGCAAAGAGCGCATCAGATTACACGAAATCAACGTAAATGTAATCCCATTCTCCGCAGTCCATTTCGTGCTACCTGAAGCAGCTCGTTACTGTACCGGCGCACGCGCACGGCCGCGCGCACGCCCGCTGTGCGCCTCTTCCGGTCTACTTGCGCCCAAACCCATTCACACTGCTGAGTATCAGGACATTCGTACATCATTTGCGACTCATACACAACAAACATCTTTTTTGAAGCCATTCACGTCATCGGAATGTTACGTAGGATAACAGGTTGCGATTATGTTATTTAAGATCTATCAATGTAATTCGTTGCCTGAAATAAATGAAATTATTTATTTATTTATTTATATTATAAACAAAGCATACTTGAAGTAAAATAATCTCTCAAATATAGTTGAGATTGGATTATAGCTAACTTTCTTTTAACAACAATGTACTTAGGCGGGCCTATAAAAATCAGTAGATACTTAACGATTCAATGATAAACTATAGTCCATAGATTTCTTATCATAATTATTTAGAAGTTGTTTTTCTAGAGGTGGGTGTGTTGATACAGTAAGGTTTTTTATATGTATGAGTTACAGGTCATTGATTTACCCTACTAAACTTCAAAAAAATCCTAATTAACCATGAGGATCCCTCTGCTGGGAAAAGGCCTCTCTTCCCCTCCTCCACGCGAGTCTAATTTGGACCATATACGGCCAGTCTCAAAACAAAAACTAGATAAATGTTATAGAAGTTACCAATAGGAAAAGCAATAGTGACGGCTTCTAAGTGAAGGCGCAGCAATATTCAATAAAATAATGATCATATTATGTAATGTGTGAGCTTGAATGCCACTAAACGGTTCATGGCGCTATAAATTAATATTCTGTGTGTTTGTTCAACATTTATTCTCGCCATAAACCGCTTGCCGCTCTTGGTGCTCAGCTCTTTTACGACTGTCGTTAACTCTGACTTTAAATAAAACGTTTGACTATTCAGTACTTGTCTTCAATAAATCAGTAAATTAGTTTGATTTTCTAGCTTGAATATACGAGTCCTACATTGCCGAGAAAATGGTATTTGGGATATTTTCTTATTATAGTACGACCTTTGACCTGCAATAATGCTTAATTGTCGAAACAATTTGTGTAGGCAGGCTAAATTAATTGATCTTGTGAACGTCCCACGCTGACTTGTAAAACTTTTAAGCTGTTTCGACGTAGGTGAATTATGAATTATTCTATAAATACATGGTGTAAAGTGACATAAACAACGACGTTTAATGATGGGACGGTGACACACGGAGCGTGTGTGCGCCCGCGCAGGCGTTCGATACAAAAGACATCGACGCGCGCCGCGTCCTACAGCGCTGCCGCGTTGGCGAGGGTGAGGCGTCTCACTTTATCTCTTACTCACATAGGTATGAATATTGAAACGAAATTCAGTTTGCTTTGATTATTTTGGCTATGTGCTGGAATGCCAGCGATTCACCAGGTAACTCTGCTGCCGTCTATTAAATAGGGCCGTAAAGCGTTTTTTTGCCATCCTAATTGTCTCACTGATAGAGAATGACCCATGTGTACTATATTATGTTTTTGGTATGTTATAAGTGTATGTTTTTGGATGCATTGCTGTTTGTGTAACTTTTCATAAATGAATAGCTACAGTATGACGACGAGACGACATTGACCAGATAAGTAATGATATTATATTGGAATCCCAGTCGCCCCGAGAGGTCCGGCGCACGCGGCTCACGCGTGACTTCGGATTCGTTTGGGTTTCTCACAGCCAATATGTCCATTATAACTTTCATACATTTCTTCCACAACTTCGACCATTAATTCAAAGCATTACTAAGAGCTGAGTGCTTTAAAAAGCAGTTAAGCATGAAAGTAATATGTATTTTTTAACTGCTATCACTAATAAATATGCTAAAAGATAAACAAAGGCAATGGTGTAGCACATCGTCTCTTAATTTATGAATAAATGCTAAACTATGATAATTTGTTTACAGTTGTATAAATCGGTTTACCCTTGTTTGATCGAACAACGTTTCGTCGAATTTCAGTTGGTCGAACAACGTTTGAGAAAATCATCACTTTGTATAATATCATTTGATCGAATTTTCAGTTCGTCGAATGTTTATTTGATAGAATTTTCAGTTCGTCGAATTTCAGTTGGTCGAATTTCAGTTGGTCGAATGTTTATTTGCTATAACAACGTTTGCACTAATGATCAAAAGGTAGAATGTTCATTTGATGTAATTTTCAGATGGTATAACATGCCAAGCAGCATGTAATGAGGCAAGTCGTTTTTTTGGGTTTAAAAAAAAAAAAACCACGAAGGCCTAACCTAACCTAATCTAACCGAGTCGGTTCCGCCCAAACTATAGTATAGGGCAGTGACGAAATTCGATAATATGAAATTAGTTCAAATGAAATTCGGTCAAACAAATAATTACATCAAATGAAAATTTACCAATTAAATATTCGGTCAAATGAATAATTCGACCAACTGAAATTCGACCAACTGAAATTCGACCAACTGAAATTCGACGAAACGTTGTTCGATCAAACAAGGGTAAACCGTATAAATCGATAGCTTGCCGCATGGTTGATTCATGGTTGTTGTAACTCGTTTAGCAATTTATGCATACTACGATTTAACTAGTATCGAAAGGGTGTGACGTATGGACATAGGTTGGTGATGATTTAGTGCCAGCAGACCGTGTGATAAGAGTTACCACAACAGGCCGGTATGTATGGCTGCACATTAGTATGGCTGTCGTCGCGCCTCCGGCCGTGGGCCGCGGGCCTGGCACTCCTGCATTGGAAGAAACCAAGTATTTTTCATAATGGTATTGAATAACGTTCTTCATTTGAAGCATTGGTATGGATGAAAACATCTAAAATAAAGTTCTTTAACCAATTTTTATCATGTCAAAGAAGCTTCTGCTTGTAAAAGTAGCATCTGTATTACTTACTCAAGGCTTTCGGTTACAATCAAAATTAATATGGACCGACGGGACACTTCTTCGGATCTTTCGCATTTATAAATAGCATTGTGATGGAGATTTAAGAATGACAATGAAGCGAACACATTGAAAACCACACAAGCAACTACTCATAGTTATAGAAGAATAACAACAAGGGAGATTACCTAATATTTTCGACGCAATTAAATCGTATTTGTTTCCTGCATGCTTCTTCAATGCTTCGTTTAAATTAGTCACGACTTGAATTGTATCAGCCTCATTACCGGTACATTACGCGACGTTATTTAATTACTTGCATGCATTTAGTTTTCACCACGTAGGTGTTCCTCATGAACTTCAATGACAGCGACAATTACCGCGGGCGTAATCGCCGCGGGCGCAGCTGTAATGTTGCATTGCGTCACGGCGCATCGCTCGCTGGCTGCGCGCGCGCACCGGCCGGCTGCGGCGCGATCTTATCGAATCATAATTTGTCGCCGCCTGCTCAGCTGTTCTCTCGCTCGCTGTGGGATACAAAGTTACACGCTTGACTCAACAGTTTTGCTTTCTGTTAGCCAATGCACCTGCTGCTTAGTATGTGTATGAATTATTAGAACATCTTTACGGCATAGTTATCTTCACACAAGTAATAATATAAGGGTTTAGGTATTGTATTTTAAGTAGCCCATAGGATCCAGAAGTGTTTGCCACGTGCCCGCCGCTCCTGCCGAAGGCGGCGCGTGCGCATCGCGAATACTAATCGCGGAACAATTCGCGGAACCCGCCTCCAATCAATGCTCACTTCGATGCCAACGCTCTTTGCATTCAATGCGATCGCTCTGCACATTACTATGCATTATGAACTCGTTGCCACTTACTAAGTACACCTTAGTCATTTTTATCAGAAGTTACTTGGAGTGGCAAGCTTTTAAAGTGCGTCCGGTTTTCTCGACACTTTACTCGTTATGATATTTAAATTTTACACCAGAATTAACTTTCTCTGTGGTCTAGCTCGATGGCTCGCGTCGCGTTACGGCGATATGGTTATGATAGTAACGCTCGATGGTATCGCATTTACATGTGGCTATCAAGTAGTGAGTGCTCACGTCGGAGAAACTTTGTCCCGTCAACCTTGTCTAGCGGTGTCGCCGCCGGTCGGTTGGAAAGCGCGCAAATCGCAAAAGCGGAGCGCGACAAGTGTGCCGCCCCTGCGCCCGCGCCGCCCGGCACGGAACAAAAACAATAACACGATCGCTTGATGCACTTCTGGTGACTGATGTTTGTATTCATGTCGTAAGTAATCGGTCACGAAGGTTGTAAATATTGTCGTAACAAGCTTTCGAATGCACACGCTAACAATCGCGCGGTCCTAATGGGCCGGCACGACAGCGGACTCATGCGAATGCACGCGCTTTCTGATCAAACATTTAAACAAGTAGAGAGCACATCCTGTTGCAGGAGCGCGCCGGTCTCTCTCCCTCCGAGTGTGTGGCTTATGAACGCGACCTAGAGGCGGCTTGCGCGAGGCGGTAGCAGACGAAACAGTTGTCGTGTGCACTTCAATAATGTTGAAGCATTAATTTTATTTTTTATTGGATTACTTATTTTTATTATTAAAAAATTTATAATGGTCTTCAAGATGACCTCACTCCACCTGATGAGAAGCAGTCGTGAGGTCCAGATATGGGGTTGACAAGCACAGTAATTGAGAACTACTTTACTTATGTATTATATTTCTTGTTCTATTGTAATATTAATATTTCAATAAGTGACCTTCGCTGACTTATCATGCTTATGGAATTCATTTAGTATTAAAATATATTTGGATGCTGTATTGTCAATTCTTTCCATTTAATTCAATTAAATAATAAGCTGCTAGTAAACTGCCTTTTTATTCAAATTAAAGCATCACAACATAGTATAAAACAAAGTCGCTTTCTCTGTCCCTATGTTCTGGAAGTAACACACAGCTAGAGCCTTAGACAAAGTAACCTCATAAGTGCCTTTACTAACTGGACGATCGATGGCGAGCTTACCTACTCCAATTCACGTTTCCGTTCGTGTACCATCAATGGACCCGGAGCCTTACTTGAGACACCTAGATATGTAACTCTCACAATCTCAACTATCTTAATGATGATTAAAGCAATGTGCAGTTAGTGTATAATGTGTGCAAAGGATAGTGACCCAACTTTTTATTGCCAATATGTAGTAATTAAGTAGTAATTAATAATAATAACTGTAGTAATTCTTCAAGTGGAGTGCACTTTAAAATGTAATCAAATTGCACTAATTCCGCTAGCATTTTGCTATCGCGACCAGTACCATTTCCCAGATTGGCTACAGATGTAGGTTATAATGTCAGCATAACTAAAAAGAAGAGTCAAATTCTGTGTTTGCTGAGATATAACTTATCTATTCAGCACAAAATACGATTGTGCATCATCTGCGGTTTGCGTCGTTTATGTATCAATGTGTATGGTGTGCCCACCCGCGCGGATGAATTGCAAATGTGTGTTGGTGGCGCGATGGGTGCGCGGGCGCAGCTGGACCACCGGCGCCGGACCGGCCGCGCCGCTCCTCGCCTGCGCGTGACACGTAACAGCTCGCTATATGCGCCGCGGTAGCCACCATGCAAATATTATTCATATTGCAGTTCTAACATAGGCATTAGCTATGCTGTAAGGACATAGTTTTAGAATGTATTAACATTTAAAATTTTCTTCTTGTGGGAAACGCGAAGCTAACTTGTTAACTTTGTTTTTAGTTTACCAATACTTATTTTGCAAAGGCGGTATTTGGGTTTTTAAGAACTGCGTTTTTGTTTAAATTACTTAGGCTAAGATTTATTGTTAACTAATTTTTTGTGGGTTAATTCCCACTCCCACTACGATGAATGATATCCTATGAATTTATACTCGTGCTTCGTCCTCGAGATTAGCATTAGACACATGTAGTAACACATACGGTGACGCCAGTTTACGCACTGATAGTTGAGAAAAACTTTTTTTTTTTTTTTGAAACGCGGGTACCTTACTTACTTGTCTGCGGTCGTTCCCGCGACGCGTCATTCACAGTACAGTGCTCCGCCAGTTCGCCATTTTTCTAAGCGTTAGTGTATTTTATGAGTTTAAAGTCATTTCCAAGTGAATTTTGAAGTTAAAAACACGATGGGGAAAAGGAAACACTCAAAAGAAGACAATTACGATTACATTGCAAGAAAACTAAAAAAATTAGAAAGAAAACTAAAAAGCAAGCGTAGCAAGAAAACTCGACGGGACTCCACCTCGTCTAATGTCTCGTCTACTGTTTCTTCAGATCAGGTCGCAATGCCGTCAGACCATGAAGGTACTAAAATTATTTTTATTCAATGGTAAAAGCTGAGTTGCATGTGTTATGAACAAAAACACGTTACATAGTTACATGATAAGTCTGTACTGCGGTTAGCTTTTGGGGCTATCACGTTACTGACAATACTGTAACAAAACATACATAATAGCTCCTACTATGGAATATGGGCAATAAACTAATTTTTGCATTATAATGAGTTAGTTACATGATAAGTAGGTGTCTAAGTTTTACACCTACAATACTGTAACGTTATAGATACGTGTATAAAGTTAGCTATGCGGACAGTTTATGGGATTGTTACTTAGCTGACTAGCATGTACCTACCTACTCACTCTAACCTATCGTTTCGTTCGTTTATCGTTCGTTTCGTTCATGGTTCGCTAATTACGGCGTTTCCTTCTAAATTTTGATCATAACGAAGGTTACTGATCACACTCTGACCTTTTGATTTAATTTATGTGATGAGAGATTTAACAAAACAGTTGTTTTTGTAGTTGATATAATATAATATAATAATATATAATAATAGATATTAATCAATTCTACTCAAATAAATCATACTTTACTTGTTTACAACATGTGGACTTAATTAATTATTTAAATTGCCTCACCAAAGCGTGCCTATGTGTAAGTTAGCACTATATTTTTTAATTAAAAGTTACAGATGGCACACAATATGAGATCGACCCAATTATAGTAGATGAGACCGAAGAAACTGTCGAGCCCATACCTAGTACCAGCGCTGATGCTGCTGCCAATGTCAACTGCAGTATTGAGCCTATTCCGTCGACGAGCACTTCCGAACCTCTTACTGCCGCTCATAGCGAATGTCAAAATGCTGAAGTCGTCTTACCTGAAGTGGACAATGTTCTATTGGAATTATTAGGTGACGAGCCGTCTGTCACAAAATCGTATAGCAAGGATATTAATTCTGATCTGGCTGTGCGACTTCAACACATTGCTACGGCTGGTTTGCAAAAAGATCTTCGTAAGGACCTGCAAGGAAAATATCTTCCGCCTAATAATTGCACTCAAATCGATGCTCCAATACTTAATCCTGAGATTAAGGCAGTGATAACTGATATTGTTGTAAAAAGAGATAAAGGAATAGAAACCAAACAAAAAGTGTTAGGTTCTGCTATTTCATGTCTTGGGGAAGCAATCTCCATTTTGCTTAGCGATGAGAATAAAAATACGGCCGTTATTAAACTCCTAATGGACGCAAGCCGACTTGTTTGCGATTGTCAGAACACTGATTCCATAACTCGTCGAAATTTCATACTTTATAATTTGAAAAAAGACATGAAGGACCAGTTAATAAAGACAAAAATCGATAATCTCCTTTTTGGTTCGGACTTAGCCGAAACCTTAAAAACAGCGAAGTCCATTTCAAAATCGGGCGCTGATTTAAAATTACCCTCAGCCCCAAAGCCGCAAATACAAAAAAGGGCACCAGTACAAACAACACAAAGAAATAATTTAAACTGGAAGGCTCCTCCCCCCGGTCGCAGGCAAAAAATGGGGACCCAGAGGATAAAGGAACCTGCGCAGAAGAATCAGCAAGGGAGCTCCTTCAGACCGTCATATCGACAGCCGCCGCCGGGGAACTCGGCGCCACGGGGTCGTTATCGGCAGTAGAAAGTGAGGTGAGATATGCCAGCAGGCTCAGCCATTTTTATGAACAGTGGTCGTCTATTACTGATGACAAGACGGTGTTGTCTTGGATTTCCGGTTATAAAATACCCTTCACACGTTCGGTCACACAAAGAAACGTTCCAAAACAACGCACATTTACAAAATTAGAGAAATCACAGTATTCACAATTAAAAGGGAAGCTCAGAAAAACGCATTAAACCATTTAAATTACAATTTATTCACAAACTAAAACAAATACAAGTTGTACAGAAAAGAGAGAGCGAGATAGATATACAAACGTCAAATAATGGCGGGGAATACTGCTCTTGACAAGTTGCGTTCGGAAATGCCTAACAGTCGGCCTTCCTGTACCACTGCTCGCCCCGAGCAGTATTCTCCATGTAAAGCAACGTAAAAGTAAAACTAAGCTAAGTAATATTGACATACACAGGTGACTTCTTAATGCCACCACAACTGACTTCTTAATGCCAGTTCAGCTGACTTCTTAATGCCAGCACAACTAACTTCTTAATGCTAGTTCAGGTGACTTCTTAATGCCACCACAACTGACTTCTTAATGCCAGTTCAGCTGACTTCTTAATGCCAGCACAACTAACTTCTTAATGCTAGTTCAGGTGACTTCTTAATGCCACCACAACTGACTTCTTAATGCCAGTTCAGGAAGTACACCTTCCAAGTCGCGACTTATACAACACCTCTTAAGGCAAATCTCGAGATTTAAACAGTCAGTCAAATAACAAACAGTCTGAAACGTTCTTAATCGTTTCCAGTTATTTAACAAGTCTGAAACGTTCTTAATCGCCTCCAGTCAAATAACTTACAGTCTGAAGCGTTCTTAATCGCCTACAGTCAAGTAACAAACAGTCTGAAACGTTCTTAATCGTTTCCAGTTATTTAACAAGTATGAAGCGTTCTTAATCGCCTCCAGTCAAATAACTTACAGTCTGAAGCGTTCTCAATCGCCTACAGTCAAGTAACAAACAGTCTGAAACGTTCTTAATCGTTTCCAGTTATTTAACAAGTATGAAGCGTTCTTAATCGCCTCCAGTCAAATAACTTACAGTCTGAAGCGTTCTCAATCGCCTACAGTCAAGTAACAACAATGAGCGAACAATTATCGCCTTCTTAATGGCAGCTCACTGAGTAATATTACAAACAATCACAAACAAATAATATAAATCAGATAATGTAACAAAATGAGCGAACAATTATCGCCTTCTTAATGGCAGCTCATTGAGTAATATTACAAACAATCACAAACAAACAATATAAATCAGATAATGCAACAAAATGAGCGAACAAATATCGCCTTCTTAATGGCAGCTCACTGAGTAATATTACAAACAATCACAAACAAACAATATAAATCATATAATGTAACAAAATGAGCGAACAAATATCGCCTTCTTAATGCCAGCTCACTGAGTAATATTACAAACAATCACAAACAAACAATATAAATCAGATAATGTAACGAATGAGCGAACAAATATCGCCTTCTTAATGGCAGCTCACTGAGTAATATTACAAACAATCACAAACAAACAATATAAATCAGATGATGTAACAAATGAGCGAACAAATAACGCCTTCTTAATGGCAGCTCACTGAGTCATATTACAAACAATCACAAACAAACAATTTAAATTAGATAATGCAACAAAATGAGCGAACAAATATCGCCTTCTTAATGGCAGCTCACTGAGTAATATTACAAACAATCACAAACAAACAATATAAATCAGATAATGCAACAAAATGAGCGAACAAATATCGCCTTCTTAATGGCAGCTCACTGAGTAATATTACAAACAAACAATATAAATCTTAAGAATACAAGAAGTAATGTTTCATTCTTATTAAGAATAATCAGAATGGACTATATGATTTAAAACGATTCAGTTTGTCACGAGCTATCACATTACAGTATGCTTGACGGCGACTATGTGTATAGTCTTAATCACATTACGGCTTACACTTTTACAATCCTGAATTTGACTATCTAAACTTGGTGCAAGCCTGTCACTTCGTTACCCCTTGCACATGATATTACGTTCACCAATAACCATGTCACATACCTCAAAAGATCTTAACTTAACACATGTGAAGCATAAAACGCAGAACGACTTAAAAACTTTGTCTAACATCGTAAAACAAAATAAATCATCCAAGTCAGATCACCAAGCATTACCAATCACATTCAACATCACCAACGCAAGATCACCAAAGCGCCCAAGATGGTTTGCCATTAAAATAGGTAGGTAAGTAGTAGACTTGCTCCTTTGCGCGCGGATTGACAGCAGTCAAAATGAATTTTATTTGTTTCTTGTAGACCACAGTGATCCTTAAAATACTTACAAATAAAAGCTATGTTTCGGTCGCATACAACTCCGAATATCTGTAATACTATAATAACACGAACAGCTTCTAACTACAAGAGCTAGAGTGAATAAATGTCGTAAATCAAACACCAAGGTGGTCCACGTATAGATACTATGTGTAACGGCACCGGCATCTTTCATAAAGGATACAACAACACTGCTTGACACCCTGTTTATTTTTCTCGCATAGTGTTAAGTGCAGCCATGTACATTTTTTTTTTTTTTGTTTCTAAATACAGCGCCGTATTTGCCAAACCAGTTCTAAAATACACCACCTAGATAAAAGTAAGCAAGTTCTGTCAAATAGTCACTTTTAATTTTACCTTACAATTATTGGTCTACAGTTGAACCAATTGAAGTCTCCCTGTTGCATTGCTTCTACAAAAGTAGGTAGGTACTAAACATGTATCATTTATTCACTTAACGGAAATAACATTGTTTCGGCTAAACCCATCCAGGTGGCCCGTTGACTTACCAGCACGGTATTCGACCTTAAAAAAAGTCTCCAATCAGTACAATCGGTAACTATTTAACTTAATACCTGTAACATACACCTTAAATTTAAACTAACTTACAACAACAGCAAGGGTCTCATAATCAATGCTTTGACTTCTGCTAGGCTGTAAGTGATTCACCAGTCATAAACATTCGTAAAAACGTGTTGACTCAAAACGATGTAGGTACTGCCGCGATCTTTCATCCGCTCGGCCATCGACAAAGTACAATATCTATAATATGAGCGCTTTGAATCTGTAAGCTACGCACTTTTTGTAGAACATTTATCAATCTTACAATTACAGAAAAAAACAATTCGAAAACTCATCTGATACTCATCAAGACTATTTCAGCAGGTAAGCTTTCGCCGATCTATGTCTTCAGACAACGATGTATGCAATGCACGACGCTCACTGATCCTAAGATAATGTGACCAACGTGCGGATGTCAATTAGTTAAGGTATTACACACTGCTCTAGACACTCCGTATATATTGTAAACCCTGAAATATATGATTGTGTGCCTAATATAATTGCACTTGCTGTGGCGCAACGCCACAACACACCAATGTGAATATGATTATCACATTTGAACAAAACTGATAGCCTTTCTTTTGTCTTGTCACGACACACCCCGTCACAGCAATATGTTGGTCTGTATAATTCGTGTACTAATATCCGTATTAGGGTCCTTCCTACAACGGTTTGGTTGTCACGAATCTAAATAACGCATAATAATAAATATGAGCCTCGCTCTGTGAAACCAGGAACAACGAAGGTACCACAGACAACCAGATTCAGCACAAACACTTGTTTCATCAACAAACCCCGCACTGTGCGGAAATCGAACACGCGACCCCTCGATGCTCAACCGTTGAACCACTGCGCTAAACGGGTCATCAACGACTCAAAACAAACGAAATATCAACATCAAAATAACAAGTTCGAATCTAATCGACAGGCAATTATTTAACACCTTGTACGACTGCACTTACATTTGGCAGTTCGATTAATTAATTTTGTAAATACGAAACATCTACTACGTTTTTTAAATAACACAAATCACCATGACAATACTCAAACGCTTAGTTGGTAACAGGCTGACTAATATTAACCTCTGTTTTGGGCACAGTTTGGCCTCATCAGCCACCTCCTTGAAGGATTTATTTTCGAATTTATGACATACCTCAAATGCCCAATGGTTGACTGGCAGATATTGCGCTCAGCATGAAGCCCGCCATACCGTACTATTATGTGCAATGAAGATGAAATAAATAATTAAATATTAAAAATTTTAATTGAACAACTAGACTTGCATGGATTGAATATTCAACTGTAACTGCAACCTCTGGGCTCTGTATAACTCTGTAATTATTATTATTTTACGCAAGACAAGACAACTGAAATCAATAAAAATGACAACTAATAATTTGCAGCTACAGTAATATCTGTAAATAATTAGACATAAGTTTGTCTGAAGTAACAGTTTACTTCAGGACATTCATTCTTATCATGGCCTGTACGATGATAACAGTGTGATGAACACCTTTTCTACCTAATTGTTTTCATCATCATGATAGACACAGCCACAGAATGCACAAGTTAAATAATCAGACATAAGTTTGTCTGAGGTTTACTTCAGGTCATTCATCCTTATCATGGCCTGTACGATGATAACAGTGTGATGAACACCTTTCTACCTAATTGTTTTCATCATCATGACAGACACAGCCACAGAATGTACAAGTTTTATGATTTTTCTAACGTTGGTGCAATGTGACCACAATGCTTACAACTGCATCATTTAATTATTAAATCAGTAAGACTTGACTTACTTGAATGATGAAAATAAATATCTTAACATGCTGGATGTGTCCTGATAACCAGCAGAAATAGCATCAGCTTTATTGTACCGTAGGTACGTACCTGTTATTGCTTCTGTAACCTGCACCGGGTAACCAACAAGCATAACCTTAAATAGATTTTGTCACATTAGATCTATAACTAATATAACACATAACTAAGTCACACATCTAACTAACTTACTGATTTGAAAGAAAGGCAGTTATTAAATATTAGAGTTATGTAAGGTTTAGATACTAGTTTAGGTTTAGATAGTTGTTAGTATCAATGTTCAGCATACTTTATTTTTTAATTTAAAATTGCAAATAAGTTTCAGAAATAGTTTTCTCATCACCAGCCATACATCCACGGAATACCTTTAACTTTTCTGATTCATTACTCAATAATAAAATAACAGATCATATAAGATCAGAATCAGAAAAAGTATCATTAAGACCAGCATAGGCATGAAATGGTGGGGTACTACTAAAGTGAGGTAAAGACAGACCACTACTGTGGCTACTGGTTTCCCTTATTCAAAGTACTAGCCATAGTAGATACCTAGCACTTTAACTAAGAGTAGTTTGACAAATGAAACTTGTTCGGGTTCGGAAGAAGCTGCTGCTTAATCACTCTCCCATCAGGAGCATGATGAACACTCCGCAATAAGAGAGCGATTAAGGCAGAGGTCAGTGACCGCGCACACGGTCCGGTGCCAGCTCCAGCGGACTCCGCTCGGGACCGCCAAAACGCTGCCGATTTGAGACACTATTCAAAAGTTCACAAGGCAACGCATCATGGGTACACCGTCCGTCACTGCTACACATTGCGAATATGACAATCCGATATCATGGAAAAGTTCACGTCCACTTATTGTTATTGGCTTGAAAGTTACTTTTATCACATATTCACAACAATCCCCAATACACTCGATTAACTGTGCGGTAGTACCCGTGCGGCAACAGGTACGAACCGGTTTTTGTTTTCTGCAAGGCAAGGCGTCCCGGTCGGCGCGGCCGCGCTTAGTGAATTTTGGAAAACGACACAGAAGTTACTTCCACTTATTGTTTCGTCAGGAAAACGTTTTTGTAGGCGCTCGGTACAGTTATCCCGCTTCTGAGCTAAAAGGGAAGCTCAGAAAAACGCATTAAACCATTTAAATTACAATTTATTCACAAACTAAAACAAATACAAGTTGTACAGAAAAGAGAGAGCGAGATAGATATACAAACGTCAAATAATGGCGGGGAATACTGCTCTTGACAAGTTGCGTTCGGAAATGCCTAACACAATGTATCAATTAATTATTATCTATAGGGGCAATTTCTCAGTGCCATTCGTGTGAAGGGCAGTTCTTATCAAGCTTTTTTCTTGTACAAAAACCAAACGGTAAAAACAGGTTCATATTTAATTTGAAAAATCTAAATAAATTTATTGACACAGAGCACTTTAAATTAGAAGATTTACGTACAGCAATAAAACTGGTTTCAGAAAATTCCTTCATGTGTACTGTAGACCTGAAGGACGCATACTTTTTAATAAAAATTCATGAAGATTTTAAAAAATATTTGAGGTTTCAATTTGGCGATAACGATGAATTGTTTGAATTCAATGTTTTACCGTTTGGCCTTAACACGGCACCCTTTGTTTTTACGAAGATTATGAAACCAATTGTTAGACTATTGAGATCCTGTGGTTATATATCTACAATCTACTTAGACGATTTATTACTAATACATAATAACTATAAAGGGTGTCTAGACAATTTGAATTCAACTGTTAATCTTTTAAAATCATTAGGATTTCTGGTGAATTTTGAAAAAAGCAATTTGAATCCTAGTACAACTTGTAAGTTTCTGGGTTACATTATTGACACGAAACGTTTTCTTATAACCCTACCAAAAGAAAAAATTCTTAAAATTAAAAAACAGATCAATCACTTTTCAAAGCTAACACGATGCAAAATTAGAGACTTTGCTCGATTAGTCGGCCTACTTACATCTGCTTGCCCTGCAATTGAGTACGGTTGGTTATATACCAAAAGTTTTGAAAGGTGCAAATACTTAAATTTGAAAAATGATCCAGATAACTACGAAAATTATATGAACATCCCAAACACCTTACAATCTGATTTCGATTGGTGGTGTTGTGCTATGAATAACCCAATGAATAGTATAAAATACGATGAATACGTGTTAGAAATTTTCAGTGATGCTTCAACTACGGGGTGGGGCGCCGCATGTGGTGAGGAAACTGCCAGTGGTATTTGGTCAGATGTTGAACGTTCTAAACACATAAATTATTTAGAAATTTTAGCAGCTTTTTTTGGCCTTAAAGTGTTTGCCAAAAAATTATCTAACTGTCAAATTTTACTTCGCATTGACAATACTACTGCCATTTCATATGTCAATCGCATGGGTGGAGTGCAGTTTCTTCACCTCACGCAAGTTACACGAGATCTGTGGCAATGGTGTGAGCAAAGGCGTATTATAGTATTTGCCTCGTACATAAGCTCGGCAGACAACGCCATTGCAGATGCAGAATCTAGACGTAACCACCCAGATGTTGAGTGGGAACTCGCAGATTACGCTTTCCAAAGCATAATCAACAAATTTGGTACTCCGGAAATTGATATTTTTGCCAGCAGGATTAATAAAAAATGTGACAAATACGTTTCTTGGAATAGAGATCCCGATGCTTTCGCCATTAATGCCTTTACCATAACCTGGTCAAAAATGTTTTTTTATGCTTTTCCACCGTTCACCATGATTCTTAAATGCATTCGCAAACTTATTAAAGACCAAGCAACTGGTATAGTCGTTGTCCCTTTGTGGCCTACTCAACCATAGTTTCCCCTCTACAAGAAACATCTTGTTTCTTCACAGTTAATTTTTGAACCAAGTGGGAATCTTATCTTATCTCATTCCAGCAATCGCCACGTCCATCAACGTCTTACCCTGGTTGCCGGAGTATTGTCAGGACATCCATGCTGAGAAGAAACGTACCATTTTCTGCGATAAATATAATGATAGCTTCCCTATCAGACAACTCGGTGAAGCAATATGACTGTTGCTTAAAGAAGTGGTTCCAATTTTGCACAGCTAATAATCACGACTTGTTTCATGCATCAATTACTAATATCCTCAATTTTTTTACTGAACTTTTTAACAATGGAGCTCAATACGGAACTCTGAATAGTTGTAGGTCTGCATTATCCCTAATTCTCGGCCCTTCAGTAAGCAATGATCCAAACATAAAAAGATTTTTTAAAGGAATATTCCGATTACGACCTCCTTTGCCAAAATATAATTTGACCTGGGACACTTCTTTAGTGTTAAATCATATTGCTGACTTGTACCCAAATGAAGCGTTAGATTTAGAGACTATAACTAAAAAACTGATCACGCTATTAGCACTTGTTACAGCACATAGGATGCAGACTCTATCGCTAATAGATATCAATAATATAGAATGGTTCCCAGAAAAAGTGATTATAAAAATTCCTGAACTCATCAAAACATCTCGTCTTAACTCACCACAGCCTGTTCTAATGTTGCCATATTTTCGAGACAAACCCGAAACATGTGTAGTCGAAACTTTGAAAGCTTTCTTAAAACTAACTGAGCCTTTACGTATTGATCATTCATGTCTTTTTATAAGCCTAAGAAACCCACACCATAAAGTGACGTCACAAACGTTAAGTCGTTGGGTCAAAAGTACACTCGAAGTGTGCGGCATTGATGTTGAAACCTTCACAGCACACAGTACTAGGCATGCTAGCACTTCGAGGGCTTACAAATTAGGTATGAACCTGGACCTTATAAGGAAGACAGCTGGATGGAGTGCCAGCTCAAAAACATTTATTAAATTCTATAATAGAGACATTGTAAATGAAACCGATCATGGCTCGTTTGCAAAAACAATAATGACAGGGTTGAATCAATAACAATCTGTTAGTTTGTAAACTAATAACATTACAAATATTTTGTCGTTAATTAATCAATTAATAATATAAATATTTAAGATATTTCGTGATTAATTGTTATAAACTAATTTAAAGAATTGTAATAACAATAACGGTTTTGGTTAATAAAAATTATTTTTCACAGTATTTTACCATCTCTCAATATCTACATGTGTCTAATGCTAATCTCGAGGACGAAGCACGAGTATAATTAATGATTAAACGAACTTACCTGTACGTGAAGTTCTATCATAATTATACGAGCTGCTTCGTCCGAAGAGATTAGCATCCCACCCATCCCAGAAGCCCCCTCTGTGAAAAATAGAAGCTCTGAACTAAATGACGCGTCGCGGGAACGACCGCAGACAAGTAAGTAAGGTACCCGCGTTTCAAAAAAAAAAAAAAGTTTTTCTCAACTATCAGTGCGTAAACTGGCGTCACCGTATGTGTTACTACATGTGTCTAATGCTAATCTCTTCGGACGAAGCAGCTCGTATAATTATGATAGAACTTCACGTACAGGTAAGTTCGTTTAATCATTAAGTATTTATTTTATGCAGGAACTGTGTACACGGCCGACGTTTCTCAACGAGGCGGCCGCGGGGATCAGCGAGGGGGCCGCGGGGACGAGGGCGGAGGCGGACCCCGACGGGTCAGAGGATCCTGCCGAAGATGACACTCCGCAAGAGAGTGATGAGGACCTCGCGGCCAGGTAAATTGTAGCAAACTCTTAATAAGAGCTGTGTGCGTGGCGTGGCTTAGTGGTGACAGCGGGTCGACCATGATTGCACATGCTTCGCTACGGCATGCTTCGAAGCTCCTGCTTCCTGCCGACTTCGTCAAATGTCAACGGTTAGGTCTAGGCCCTGTGGAGGCCTAGGGGCGATGGTAGCTTGATACTCTGTGACGTTAACTTCTATCACTATAGCCCTACATCTCTTCAACATCTGCGAGGTAGAGCATTGCTAGTATCTTTTAGGTGAGTCCGGGGCCCAGTTTTACAATTTGACACTATAGTAAATAAGCTTTTACTAGTACGTGTACGCCGCCGACCCTTCTCAGCTTGGCAAGGGGCCTCGCCGAGAGGGTAGACCAACTGTTCCCATGATTGCTGATTTAGATTACTTATCCACGTGCTTGTGTTATTTAACACTTTGAATAGTGAATAGTAATGTGTTCTGCGCAGATGGAGCGTGTCGGTGGGCGAGGTGGGCGACGCGCACGTGTGCTGCGCGGCGGCGGCGCTGGCGCTGACGCCGCGGCTGCTGGCGCGAGTGGCGCCGCCGCACAGCTTCCGACGGAACTACACCGGCGCTGCCAGGTGGGCCCTATTCCAAACACTGCTTACGTACACGTGAACCCTATTTTTGCGCTTGAACTTACTGCTATCGACAGTCCAACGCCTCATAAAATTCCTCCATAGTGCTGATTCTTTTGGTTCCCTCGTCTTGATTTGATAGGATTTTATCATTTCGCTACTTCCTCATTCACTTCAAGTCTGGAATTAACTTTCTCCTAAAACTGTATTGTGGTCCAGTTAGCTAATAATAGAAGCAACAAAACCATGTCGCGTCGTGTTGAAGCAACAAGCCGTGTAGAAGCCCCGGCGACACGTCCGGGGCGGCGCCGGCGCACACGACGCGCCGAATGCGTGCGCCCACGCAGCCGTCATCGTTAACGTACCCTACATCATCTTGCATCTCCCTCGCAATGCGGTGATAGAACTCTACAAAGGCATCTGAAATATATTTCTGAATTATAGACCTCATTAAAGAAATAGGCAGCTTCATAATGAGATAGTAAATTCAAAGGCATTAGTTGGGCACGATCCCATCTTTTACCTGCAATCAAATCGAGTACTAAATTAGGTGGTCAATTAATTTTCCTTGTCCAATTTTATTTACTAATTTACCTTTGATCATTTTAATTTTTTTCACGTGTTTCGACACGTAATTTGAAAATGAATGTTGGCATTTGCATAAAATCATACTGCTTAGTATACTCTTGGCACATTTACCGCGCAATCTTGTGCATGATATTTGACGGAGCGTGTCCGGAATACGGCTGCGGGGTAATTTCATTTCGTCAGAACAATGGGAAAATTAAGGTCAACGCGACGCTCGCACGCCGCCGCACGCCGCACGCACCGAGATGTACGGCCGCGGAACCCGCTGGCTGAATGAGTGTCGCTTGGTACATGATCTGCGGCCTACTTGCGCACCAGCCATCGGGGGACCCTCGAGGGCCTGCATCAGCCCTTGACATTAGCGGGCCTGGAGTACATGTTAACATTTTACTTCTCGTTCACCCTTCGGTGGACAAAACTTGTGAACCTCCAGCAAAGATGAACAGCTTGAGTCTGCTGCAGGCCCTGCGCTACGGTGTTTCCTTCTAACACTTCACCCAGGTATTGACCTAATGAGGACCCGGCGCACCGTATAAGCAAGCCCAAGCTGAATGAAAGCACTCAGTTAATGTTTATGTGTTTGCCGTTAGGTTTAGGGTCTCTAGCTCCCTAGGGGTTAGAGCTTAAAAATGTATGTGCCACCGAGATTCGATGCCGAACATGAACGAGGAGCTTCCTGATCGTTCAATGAATTTACAACTCCATTAAACCCCGTGGGAAGGCGAATCGCCATAAAGCAGAGTGTTTATATTGACAAACACTCGCGTGGTCCAGTCATTGGGTCCGGTGTGTCCTAACCTAATGCAGGGGCCGAAATGTTCCCATAAGCCGTTCTACTTGTTAATGCACGTCTGTACCACGTTTGTTTTCCGGCGATACGGAACTATGTTGTTTGTTTAGTATACTACATTGTATTTGCATATAAAAGGGTGACTCATAAAAGCCTGCTAAATGGACATCATTGTATTAGTTCTAGATTATTTCTACATGTGAATCTGTAGGTTTTGAGGCTGGTATTTGTGTCATCAGGTTTAATTTCTGGGTGTTCGGCGCGTGGCGCGAGGTGGTGGTGGACGACCGGCTGCCGACGCGCGGCGGCCGGCCGCTCTTCAGCCACGGCGCGCTCAGGGACGACTTCACGCTGCCGCTGCTCGAGAAAGCCTATGCTAAGTAAATACACACACGAGGAGATACACAATTTGACACTTACACCCATCTATATGTTTTTTTACCATGCTTTGTGCATAACTTGTTCACGTTCACAGCTCTAAGAAATAAAGAGATAAACACTTGATTACTTAGTTTGAATGTTAAATGACTGTCTAAATTTTTATAAACAAGGGTGAGAAAGATGGAATCTTAGAAGGGCAAGGAATTGGAATATTTAGGGCATTGTAGATTATTTATCTTTACATAGAAAATGGAAGGGAATGTTAGTTTCACCACCAAAATTCACTGTTGTTTACTTTTAGTTCGTTTGAAATCTACTATCTCTAAGCAGATTTGTGAATGCACGTAGGCTCTACGGGTCTTACCTGTCCCTGCGGTCGGGCAGCACGGCGCGCGCGCTGCAGGACCTGTCGGGCGGCATCGTGCAGAGCTTCGGGCTGAAGCAGCCGCGCGCGCTCACCCTGCGCGTGCTCAACAGCGCCGTGCCGCGCTCCACGCTGCTGCTGGCCGTGCTGGCCTCCGCCGCGCCGCGCCGGGGGCTGCTGCCCGCCACGCCCTACCTCGTCACCGGCCTGGCGCGCGTCCGCGAGGTAACACACACTATGCTGCGTCTGCTGCTGGCCGTGCTGCCTCCGCCGCGCCGCGCCGGGGGCTGCTGCCCGCCACGCCCTACCTCGTCACCGGCCTGGCGCGCGTCCGCGAGGTAACACACACTATGCTGCGTCTGCTGCTGGCCGTGCTGCCTCCGCCGCGCCGCGCCGGGGGCTGCTGCCCGCCACGCCCTACCTCGTCACCGGCCTGGCGCGCGTCCGCGAGGTAACACACACTATGCTGCGTCTGCTGCTGGCCGTGCTGCCTCCGCCGCGCCGCGCCGGGGGCTGCTGCCCGCCACGCCCTACCTCGTCACCGGCCTGGCGCGCGTCCGCGAGGTAACACACACTATGCTGCGTCTGCTGCTGGCCGTGCTGCCTCCGCCGCGCCGCGCCGGGGGCTGCTGCCCGCCACGCCCTACCCTCCGCCGCGCCGCACTATGCTCCACCTTCTGCTGCTGGCTACAAACAGCCATTATTATTGCTTGGACTAATCACCTGGTAAACGTCACATTTTCAATGCTGACCATCTATAATTGGTTATACTGAAGTTTTATGAAAGCGGCGTATGTTTTAGATGTTTTTTTACGTACTTCAAGGTAACTTCTAGGAAAAAGCTATTTGTAGTTTTAAACTTCTTTCGTTTGGTAGGTGAATCAGTAGATAAAGTCCAGTGTTATTTAGGTTTTACTGGTTAAACGTCCCTTCAGGCTGCGTTTCCACCAGAGATGAACGAGGTTGTATTACGAGTATTGTGGTTTTTAAGGTTCGCTACTAGGGTCGGCCGGAGAGAAAATCTGTCAAATTTGGAAGCGATCGTGACAGCTATGGTCACACAGTGGTTGGGCCGTGCAATCCGTGCATAAATGCAATGCATAAATCCGGACGACCGTCTTGGTGTAATTGTTTAGAAGTCGGCTACTACACCAAAGGTCGCGGGTTCGATCCCCGCACAGTACAAACATTTGTGTGCATGAACATGTCTGTTTGTATCGGTCTGGGTGTTTCCTATGTATAATAAGTATGTATTTACAAAAGAAAAAGTATTTGAGTATGTTTATCCGTTGTCTAGTATCCCATGAAAACGGAGTATAATTAACTCACTTGGGGCTAGATGGCGCTGTGTGGAATAATGTCCAGGGATATTTATTTATTTATTATTATTATAAATCGCGGCATGATAATCATTTGATGCGTTCACCAAAGATATTTTTATTTCGCCACCCAATATATTTCAGGATATAGGGCAAACAAAAGAAACTAACCAAAAATTTTATTTTATTAAACATACTAACAAGCGGTTTTGCCAATTATTTTTTTACACTATTATTTGCAATCTATTCTCGTGACCACGTTATTTGCACAATGTTATATCTGGTACTTGACGATTCCATCGAGATTTAGTTGTAACTTGGTTTATCCGTTCGATCATCATCAACACAAAATATTTCTTACATCCAATGCATATGATATAGCAATACACGGAGCCATTTCTAGTAACATGCAGAAGAACCCACTAATAAATTGGTCTTACTTGTAATGAAAAGCTGCAAGAAGCATTAAACGGAGCTATCTTGTTACTAACTAAAACGAGGAATTTAACAGTTGTCAACAGTTGAGACACTTTTAGTGGATAATTTATTTTAGATAATAACACTTGTGTAATTGTTGGACTTGCACTGGATGCAGGTCGATTGTAACTAGAACTAGATGCTTTGCAGGATTAGTTACTCAGGGCGCGTGGGTCGAACCACAATGAAGACTCCAGACTTCTCAGCAATCTTTTAATCATTAAAAGATACTAAGAAAAACACGACAATTACAGAATGTGACGTAACTAGGTTATTTATATTTAAGCGTACAATTAATTATTAATTAATTATTTAAAATAATCAAGAGCAAATTAATACGTGACAGGCCATAGAGAAAG
This sequence comes from Udea ferrugalis, assembly GCA_950022985.1. Classification (NCBI taxonomy): domain Eukaryota; kingdom Metazoa; phylum Arthropoda; class Insecta; order Lepidoptera; family Crambidae; genus Udea; species Udea ferrugalis. Next base: position 51,929 of record OX465532.1, on the reverse strand, counting down.
AGGTTGAAGGAAGGAAACGGAACAGACAAACATAACACAGACATGCATGACGTGCCATAAACAAGGATGGTTGGTGGAGATTACATTTCTAACACTTCCCCTTAAGCTCCACAGACCATCAGTCTTACATTCACATTAAAGTTAACACTTTACATTCATAAGTTTAGTAAACTCTACATGCTTAACTTTACCTAGAGGTTTTGTAAGCACATCAGCAACCATATTTTCAGATGGTAGATATTTTACAGTGGCAAATCCATCTCTAATTAAGTCTTTTACAAAATGGTATCTAATGTCAATGTGCTTACTTCTTTTATGACAATATTCCTTACATTCTAGGAGCTTGTGAGCACTTTGATTATCATTGTATATTAAAATATCAACATCTTTACATGTGAGCTCACAAATTAAATTTTTAATGAAACATAAGTCTTTACAAACATCTCCAATAGATAAATACTCGGCCTCAGTAGAGGATAGGGCTACACATTTCTGCTTCCTAGACTCCCAATTAATTAAATTTTTACCTAGTCTTACAATAAAACCACTATATGATTTTCTGTCTAGCAAATTATTTCCATAGTCTGCATCAGCGAAAGCGGTAATTTTTAAACTACTACTTCTATTAAAATATAGTGAATAATTTAAAGTTCCCGCTAAATACCTAAGGACGTGTTTAGCTGCTAGCCAGTGACTCTTATCAAAAGCATGGTTAAATTGGCTCAATTGACTGCATGCGAATGCTATATCAGGCCGAGTACACACCGAGAGATACATTAAACTGCCTAACAACTCTCTATAACGAAGTATTTCGTTATCAAATAGAGCTGCAGTAGTAGAATCACATTTATCTAATTTACAATTTACCATCATGGGTGTACTTACAGACTTACATTGTTCCATTCCAAAACGCATTAACAATTGCTTAATATATTGTGTCTGATTTAACTTTAAAATGCCTTTTTCTCTATCACGTACAACACATATACCAAGACAATTAACAAGGTTGCCAAGATTTTTGACATTGCAATATTCTTTTTCTAATATATTAATTAATGAGGACACACATTCTTTGTCTTGAGTGAAAACATAGAAATCATCGACATATAGAGCAATAATAGAAAGCAAATTGTTGCGTTTCTTAACATAGACACATGGCTCACATCGACTTTGCGTATAGCCGTTTTCAACTAACAAATTGTTGACATTTAAGTTCCACATTCTACTGGCTTGTTTTAAGCCATATAAGCTCTTATTTAATAAACAAACTTTACTAGGGTCATGAATGAAACCTTCAGGTTGCTCCATATAAATGGTCTCATTTAATTTACTATTTAAAAACGCGTTTCCAACATCAATATGTTTTATATCCATGTCGAGATCATTAGCCAATGAGAATAATATTCTCATAGTCGAATGCCTTACGACCGGACCGAAGACATCATTGTAATCTACACCCTTTTTCTGTGAAAAACCACGAGCAACTAAACGAGCTTTAAATTTATCCTTGCCTAAGGCTTCATTTTTGACTTTAAAAACCCATTTACATTTTACTATGTTTGTATTGTTTGGACGGTCTACAAGCTGCCAAACATTATTGTTAATGAGAGCGTCATATTCTTTCTGCATTGCAGTTTCCCAATCATTACTATTATCAGATGCCATAGCTTCATAATAGGAGAGAGGCTCAGGCGCAACGTGGGCCATAAGGGACAAATCGAAATCACCATACCTTTTGGGCATGACACCCCGTGTACTCCTGATAGAACGTCCTGAGCTCAGCTGAGTTGTGACCTCTGGCACGGGCACAGGCACTGGCTCTTCGGACTCTTCACCCTCGCTACACGACTGGTAGTGATCAGGCGGGCTTAAAGCCTGCTCTGGTTCAGCAGCACTGCACTTGGGCATGTGCTGCAGCTCAACATCACTAGATGAAGCTGACTCTGCATTCAGGGGCTCAACCTGCACGCTGGTTGCCTCATTACCAGGGCAGGGCTCCAACACTGAAGTTCCTGAAACATTGCAATTGTAATATGAGTCATAGCTCACAATATCTTTGTTATTGTGTGCTGTTCCTACCTTAGGATTATTATTAGTGAGTACATCATTATTTAAAATTTTATTATTAATTGAAACATTATCAGTGGTTAAAATATTATTATTCATATAAGAATTATTATTCATCACAGTTTCAATAAAATGGACAGATCTTGCCTTTATAACCCTAGAAGGGCATGTGGGATCAATTAACCTATAACCTTTTGATTCTTCACAATAGCCAATAAAGATACACTCTTTTGACTTTTCACTAAATTTGGAACGTTTACAATCAGGTATATGGCAGAAGGCTTTGCATCCAAATACCTTCAAGTGGCTCAGGTCAACTTTGGACCCTGACCACAGTTCCTCCGGAGTGGCACCAGACACAGCAGCAGTCGGGGATCTATTTTTAATATATATAGCAGTCATGATCGACTCGCCCCAGTAGCGCATGTCCAGTCCTGCATCTATTAACATGCAGCGCGCCTTAGTGACAAGAGTTTGATTAAGACGTTCAGAGACGCCATTTTGGCTAGGGCTATAAGGTATAGTTACTTGGTGAACAATCCCACAATCAGCTAAATACCTGTCAAACTTATTATTACAGTACTCAGTTCCTCCATCAGTTCTCAAACATAAAATCTTTTGGCCTGTCTGTCTTTCAACTAAATTTTTAAAATCAATAAATTTGCTCATAACTTCACTTTTGTACTTCAATAAATAACCATAAGTTTTGCGACTAAAATCATCTGTAAAGGTCACTAAATAACGTGAGCCACCCCAGGAACTTTGTTCTATAGGACCACAAACATCAGAATGTATTAATTCAAGTAATTTTTGAGCTCTCCTTGCTTCTCCCTTGGGAAAACTTTTAACTTTTAGCTTCCCCTTAATACAAGTTTCACAATTTCTAAGCTCACAATCTTCAATTTTGAAATCTAAGCCATAAGAAATCTTACGAAGTTCACACATACCTGCTTTGCTTAGATGTGATAACCGGCGATGCCAGACATGCGCAGGCACGTCAGAGGTTGAATGGGCACAGTAATGCTCCCTCATAGCATCTGACAACACACCCGATGTGGACTCCTTACCTGTGGGGTCGTGGTGGCTTTGCACACACGGTGAAGCTATATTGTTCTGTCGATTGAAATTTTTTATACAATCCAATACAAAAACACCTTCCCTATCAGAAGCAGTGGCTAAACATTCTTGAAATTTATTAAAGATATGACATTTCTCATCTTTAAATACAATTGTTAATCCTTTCTGGGTTAATTTACGCACAGATATTAAATTAGTTGCAATTTGGGGCACATACATAACATTTTCAATTGTCCTAATGTCATTATTTTTCAACACAATTTCAACATTACCAATACCTTTGCATTGCAAGGTATCTTTGTTGGCAACAGTAATGACACAGCTAAAATTTTTGTCAAGAGTTTTAAAATAATGTTCATGCTTACACATAGAATTGGTACAGCCAGAATCAACTACCCAATTTTTAGAATCATAGGCAGCAAGCGCGGACACTGAGAGACTATGTTGAACGTTATCAGTTTTTCTTTTATCACTATTTTTAAGATCACGTTTTAACTTAAAACACTTTGACTTTTGGTGATTTGTCTTCTTGCAGTAGGTACAAAATTGCTTTCCAGGACTATTTTTGCTGAACAAGGCGGTATTCGCCTTAGCACCATCATTGGTTGTCCGTCGGAACTCTTCTTGTAACAGCCGAGCTCGCACCATCTCCGTTGTAAGAGTATTTGACAAATTCGCAGCTTCTAAGCTCGACACCAGTACGTCGTATTCTTGTGGCAGTCCAGAAAGAAGTAGCTCTGCAACTTCCTCATCTGCAATCTTGCGGCCAATGTCATCAAGTTTTTGTGCCAGTGTTGTGACAGCCTCGATGTATTGCTGCATCGAATCATAATCCGCGTAGCTGGCTCGATGCAACTGCCTTAGAAGAACTACTCTTCTAAAGAGACCCTTGTCTTCAAATATTTGTTGCAAACTGGTCCATGCTGCTTTAGCAGTGTCAGCTGTTCTTATATGTTGTATGCAATGCGGTTTTACAGCAAGACATATCCTTGCAAGGGCACGTTGACCTTTGGTCTCGTCTGCCTCGGTTCCTTGAACCGCAGCCCACAAACCTTCCATAATAAGTGCATGTCGCATGCAAAATTTCCAATTCAAGTAATTGTCGACACCATCCAGCTTGTCGAAAGAGAATGTAGCGTGAGGCACTCGCTCACTCTCGTTGCTGGTCGCCGCCGCCATGGCGTGGTAAGTGAGGTTATGTTACCTTGCGAAAAATCTGGATTTCAAGTCTTGTCTTCCACTTTTGATGAAGCTTGCGCTGGGTCCAGAACCTGTTGGACTTGCACTGGATGCAGGTCGATTGTAACTAGAACTAGATGCTTTGCAGGATTAGTTACTCAGGGCGCGTGGGTCGAACCACAATGAAGACTCCAGACTTCTCAGCAATCTTTTAATCATTAAAAGATACTAAGAAAAACACGACAATTACAGAATGTGACGTAACTAGGTTATTTATATTTAAGCGTACAATTAATTATTAATTAATTATTTAAAATAATCAAGAGCAAATTAATACGTGACAGGCCATAGAGAAAGAGGTTGAAGGAAGGAAACGGAACAGACAAACATAACACAGACATGCATGACGTGCCATAAACAAGGATGGTTGGTGGAGATTACATTTCTAACAGTAATACCTTTAGTCTCCTGTAGAGGCCATCGTATTTCAGGCTCTTTACGCTGAATTTAATACAGAATCCACCGTGATCTTCATCTTACTGGAATTGATCTACGAGTAGAGCATAGTATGAAAGGAAGTCACCCTCCGCGTTTTTCTGTCTGTTTTTACATAAGCTTTCACTATCTAAATGATAGTTGATGCTAATTATATTTTCTAGAACGTTTGTCTGTATAGTTCATTCAAATTACTACAGGGAAAAGCTGTGTGCAAATAGCCAGTTAGAGATAAAAATGCTTGCACTGCCATTTTTCCATGGCTGACGTAAATATGATAATTCATATTTATATCAAAGTTCTATCTGATCCATTTTTTTTAAATTTAAAATGGGTTTGCGTTTGACCTCAGTCTTGCCAGCCACGCTTACCCAAAAAATGCCTATTCACTCTTGCCTTGAAGACACCAAGGTTGTATGTATCCGGAAACACAGACGCAGGGAGGGCGTTCCACTCCTTAGCGGTGCGGACCAGAAAGGAAGCACCAAACCGCTTAGTTCGGACCGCTGTAAGGTCGACCACATGGAGATGAAAGCCCTCGCGGCGTCTTGTGGTCCGGTAGTAGAAAGTAGAGGGTGGTATCAGGTCATGAAGTTCTTGCGCACACTCTCCGAAATACACCTTATAAAAAACCGATAGACAGGCAACTCTACGCCGATGCTCCAAACTCGAGTTTGGTTCCAACAAGCGTCTCGTCACCTATCAGTCTCCTGGCTCGTCGGTCTACTCAGTCCAGTGCATCCAGCTGATACTTGGCAGAGCTATCCCAGAGGTGGCAGAAGTACTCCATACACAACCGAATTTGTGCTTGGTACAATTGTAAAAGCTGTTCCGGTGTGAAGTGTGTTTCCATTTCGAATAACTTGTCATTATGTTCTATTGCAATAACTATTTCTGTTTCGTATAAGCAAACGCAAACTTTATTTTTTTTTGCTCGAGATCTCCATCCTAATTACTATGGAACGAGTGAAGTTTCTTTGACAGTCGTCTGCGCAGTCCCGCAACTCAGTCTTCCACATGACGCCGGGTGAGTGCACGTCACTGCGTAAAGAATAGGAAAATGAAATGGCAACTAGTACGAAATTGTCAAACCCAAGAGAGCTTTTAATCAAGTGTACTTATAAATATATACCTGCCATATAACTCTCATGGTGAATCATGATAAAATCATACGTTTGATAAATTATGCATAATGCATATGAACAAACAGTACGGAGGAAAAAAAATGAAGTTGTACTATTTTCAACAAAAGACCCTATGTGCGCCTATTTCGTGTAAATTATCCGCGTAATTATAAATGTCATTTTCGTCAAAAGCGACGTGCGCTCACCTTGGGGACATGGGGGGGAGTGAGCTGCGACGGTGCGCGGACAGCTATCAAAGAAACTTCACTCACTCCATAGTAATTTGTATGGAGATTTCAAGCGAAAAATTCGGAATATTTTTTGCAAAAAACTGAAATAAAGCAATGAAAAACAACTGATTGGCAATGCTTCTTTGATATCTGATCTTTACACGTTATTTAAAACACGTAAGTTGTTAGTTTATATGATGCCTAAACTTTTGAAATACGGGAGTGCGTTTTGCACGTTTTTAGCGATATTCTGATTTTTTTTCACATTAATCTAGTAAGTTGATCCATATACTGGAAATTTGAGCTGATTGTGCAACTCTTTGATTACTATGACGATTTTTTTCGTGCCTCATACTTCATATTTTCTATATAAAACTTTAGTTTTCCCGAGAGCCGTTTTCCTGGTATCGCGCCTTAAGTACCAATAGAATCACCTTATTCACCTAGCTTTGCTCAATGTAGCGATTCCAATGGTTCTTAAAAACATATTACCCGCACGCAACACAGCCTTGTTCATCTTTGGTGGTAACGCAGCTTTAGGATACGATATGAAGGAGAGTATTGCAATGTTGTGGTGTAATCCCCAGGGCGGCGGCTCGTCTCTCGGGGCAGGCGGCGAGGGCACGATGGGCGAGGGTGGCGCGTTGGTGCGCGTGCGCGCGGTGTGCGGGCGCGGCGCGTGGACGGGCGCGTGGTCGCCGCGCAGCCCCGAGTGGCGCGCGCTGCCTGAACACGACCGGCAGCTGCTCGCTGAGCGCGCCAGCGGGCCTGGAGACTTCTGGTCAGTACACAGCGGCGAGCCCAAAACATAGGGAATATGCACTTGAAATAGATGAGCGTCAGATTATTTTTTTGAGTAGTATTTTGAATCCTTATTACGTCTCTATCAATATTTCCTAATTTTATTTCTTTGTAGATGTACAAATAATTATTAAGCCTTTGAACGCCGTCGGTCACTGTAACAATCTAATTCCTATTGTTTGTGACCGGCGTGGCGCTCAACGTGTTAAATGAAAAGTGCAAAAAAATGTGGGAAATTCAAAGTGGTTGAAACAGAGTGTGACGTCACAGTCTAGGCGAATGTCACTGTCAAAAGCGCGACAAGAAGAAGAATTCAACAGTTTGTAAGTTACATTTGTGTTGTCATAGACTCGCGTGACGTCCGAGTCCATGACAACGGAGCGCGCCATAATGGCGGCGTTTGAAACGCTCGAAAAAGTTTGAAATTTGTAACACTTCATAAATATACTACATTTTGCATTTTTGATGATGAATATTATTGATCGGTCATAAAACGATATAAGTAAGCTATCATAAAAAAATATAAAAAAGGACAGTGCATATTCCCTATGGGTTACCCTATCGTCTAAGCAATATTGCAAAACTTACGGCAATTGGCTTTTGCACGACCATCAAACCTTCAAATAACACATTTGACGACCAGTGCCGGACTTTAAGATGCGGTAATTTTTATCCTTTCTGAAATCGTAGTCGCAGCAGTTGTGATATCTTAGCTGGAACTCAATACGCCTTCGAAATCTCCTTTTCGAAAACAAGAAAAATAAGCAGGCTCAAAGCACGTTTGATGCCTTTTTCCAGTATTACTAACCTTTATCTACATCCTTCCTTGAGGCTCTGGTGACTAACAATCCAAGTGTATTCCATGATTTTTTGTAGCTCAAATCTTAAATCTGAATTTCATTCCGTTGTTTTTTTGTTAATTAATAATTGACATACCTGCCTGCTTGACCTATAATCTGAAACAGCTAACTGTTACAAAACTACTGTTATCGATCAGTTACGTATCTAACAAATTAAGTTTATTTAAAAGAAAAGAATAACTCTATATCGTCAATCATGTGTTAATATCGACTTTAATCAGCAATAACTAATGCGATTAGTAAAGGTAATTCGAGTGTGAAATGGGTAGGCCCGAAAGTAACTTATTACTTCCGACAGTTACAAAACATAATCGAGTACCTAACCGGTTATAAAATTGTGATACTTCCGTAAAAACAATCCCAGTTATAAGAGAAGTAATTGTATCAGAGTAAGGATGTGCGTTACGCAAGTGTATGAACTTGTCGCGTTCCCACGGCCGAGTGCGCGCGCGTCGTCGCGGCGTGCGCGCGGAACTTTTCATTGATAAAATTAAGTGATCCGCTCGTCAGCTGTTATTATGCAAATGTATAGTAATACGATCATTCATGCTTTAGTATCAATTCTGGTTTACTTTTGATGAAAATATCAACGATTAAAAGGAATGAAAGTAACTTTCGGAAGCATAGTTAATGATTCAGATTTAGATAGCTTTTTCGTACTTAATACATATGATTTTGATTTATGCTTAGTTAAGAGTTCTTACAGGAATTGTTAAATGCATTTAATGGTGGTCTGTTAGTATAACGACGAGTTACGTTAGGTTTGAGTTTATGCTATTCATGCAAATACCTACGTTAACATGTAGACACCCTTCTGTTCTCAAGCTTTGAGTATACGCTCCAAAACTGAGTACCTTCTTAGGTACTCTCTCTACTCATACAATTGTATTGGTTTGGTGGTTTTTATGTATGAAAGTAACTACAAAAAAAAGTCAATAATGAACTATTTTTTAAATCATATCTTGTGGTTGTTGTTGCATAGTTTAAATACTAGTGTAGGTAGTGCAATCCTCAGCACATCATTCTAGCCATTTTCGCTTTTGATCTTGCTCTTGCCAAATGACATTACATTGCAGAGAATAGAGTACGGATGACTGATCGGTGACGGGTAGCCTGTTGTGCCGTTGACTGTATATTGCTGATGTAGATGCAACGTGCAAGTCTAAAGGAGGAAGTGTTATGTTTGCAGGATGTCGTTCTCTGACTTTGCGTCGTCGTTCACGCAGCTGGAGCTGGTGCACGTGGGCCCGGACGACTGGATGCGCGAGCGCGCGCTGCACGCCAAGCGGCCGTGGCGCGCCGTGCTCGCGCGCAGGCGCTGGCGCACCGGGTACAACGCCGGCGGACCGCCCGAGCGCACTGGTGGGTACAGTCGGTCACGCAGCTGGAGCTGGTGCACGTGGGCCCGGACGACTGGATGCGCGAGCGCGCGCTGCACGCCAAGCGGCCGTGGCGCGCCGTGCTCGCGCGCAGGCGCTGGCGCACCGGGTACAACGCCGGCGGACCGCCCGAGCGCACTGGTGGGTACAGTCGGTCACGCAGCTGGAGCTGGTGCACGTGGGCCCGGACGACTGGATGCGCGAGCGCGCGCTGCACGCCAAGCGGCCGTGGCGCGCCGTGCTCGCGCGCAGGCGCTGGCGCACCGGGTACAACGCCGGCGGACCGCCCGAGCGCACTGGTACCTACCACTGTCTTATTCAGACATACACGCACAGACGGGTCCCTACGGACATGCCTGATCTTTCAACTGATAGATCAGTTCTGACAGGAACCACACCTCGTCTAATCATCAAATCGTCATCGTCACACGGAGTAAATTGAAGTAGTTTGTAGTGTCTAGTGTGTTTGCGTGACTGTAGCAGGTCGTGTACAACAAACGCAATTGTAGCACCTTGCATACTTCACATTTTTTTGTGTGATGTTCCGTCCGTCTTTCTTTTACGTCCGTGTTCGTTATACATATATCAGCTTTATGGCGGTTACAGGCCAATTATTCTACTTCGATTAACAACTTGAAATCATTTCGATGTTTTTCTCTTTATAGCATAGTTTAGTAACCAAAGGAAAACATTTGTCGCGCTCGAAACTAAAATGTTGCGTCGATTTCCCCATGTTTACTTGCTCTTTCAAAAATATGACTTGGTATTAGTGGCCAAACTTAGCAGAACGTTTTATAAGTGCTTTTTTCGACAAGTTAGTGAAATGCTTCGTGCTATTTCCAGAGACGACGAGCACCAACCCTCAGTTCCACGTGGTGGTGGGTCGCGGAGGGGGCCAGACGTCGACGCTCGCCAAGTGCCACGTGGTGGTGTCGGTGACGCAGCAGTACGCGCCGGGCGCGCGCGCCAGGCCGCTCGCCATCGGCTTCTGCGTCTACGAGCTGCCGCACCAGGCGCATCCCCGGCACGCACACAACAACCTGCACACGCTGGTAACTACCACAGCGACCTCGCATTCATATTTCTGATGTTTGATTTCTATTAGGACATTAGCTTTGTCAACTACCAGAGGCGGGGACAGTGTCACTAATTGGTCCGTAAGCTTATTGACGAATCAGTAACGTTGTCGCTGGACAGCTCACAGATATAGTAGAAATTGTTAAAATAAAATAGATAAATCAATAACACTGGATCAAAATATTTCGAATGTTACTATGACAGTACTCACTTTGCGTGGTTTTTCCAAGTGTACTCTTCACCATGTTTATCAAAGACAACCGTCCGATTTGAACAAAGTCAAACACGCAGTTTGTTCCTCCGGAACACTGTGAGCGTAATTTACATTACAAATCGCATAATTCAAAAGGCTTCGCGTGCTTAAATGGCAAGTCAACTGTGATGTGTTCTTGTTTGTGATATCAAAGCCCATAAAAGCCTGAGTGACGCCTCATTGTAAAAATAACTTATTATAGATTAAGCAAAAAAGATTAAAGAGTTCTATTTGCAGTTTGTTATAAAGAAGCTAAAGCATTTTAACGCTGCTTTCATCTTCACTGTAGTATTTGAAAGTTATAAAATTAGCCGTTGTTGTCACTTTTGGTTACCACAATAACCACGAAACATTTGAGCCACTTGAGATCGATATAGTTATTTCAACATTGGGCTGGTTTCACAGTCATGCCGTCCGCCAGCACGTTCGAGCGTGCATTGCTAGCTTTCTGTGTGGGCTAAACGGGTGCCGCCTTGCCAAGGGGGCTATGAATGTAGAAACAGCAACGGCAAATCAGTGTGTCTCTAAAACGGCCGTTAACGTAAGCTTGTGTAATGTGTGCAGCGCGCGCTAGACGTGACGCACGAGTGCCGCGCGCGCGAGGTGGTGACGTTCTTCACGCTCCCCGCCGGCCGCTACCTCGTCGTGCCGCACACGCGCCGCCCGCACACCGACGCCGCCTTCCTTCTGAGGATACTCACCGATGATCACACAGACGTCTGGTACGTGCTCTCTCTCTCTCTCTCTCTCTCTACCTCGTCGTGCCGCACACGCGCCGCCCGCACACCGACGCCGCCTTCCTGCTAAGGATACTCACCGATGATCACACCGACGTCTGGTACGTGCTCTATCTCTATCGCTACCTGGTCGTGCCGCACACGCGCCGCCCGCACACCGACGCCGCCTTCCTGCTAAGGATACTCACCGATGATCACACCGACGTCTGGTACGTGCTCTATCTCTATCGCTACCTGGTCGTGCCGCACACGCGCCGCCCGCACACCGACGCCGCCTTCCTGCTAAGGATACTCACCGATGATCACACCGACGTCTGGTACGTGCTCTATCTCTATCGCTACCTGGTCGTGCCGCACACGCGCCGCCCGCACACCGACGCCGCCTTCCTGCTAAGGATACTCACCGATGATCACACCGACGTCTGGTACGTGCTCTATCTCTATCGCTACCTCGTCGTGCCGCACACGCGCCGCCCGCACACCGACGCCGCCTTCCTGCTAAGGATACTCACCGATGATCACACAGACGTCTGGTAAGCAAGTCTTCTTCTTTTTCTTTGACTTTGTTGCCAATATCAACAAGCCTTCTTCACTTCGACTGAATTTCACTCACATGATGATCACTCTCGTGACGCACCTCAGCCGCATAGTTGCATGTACTCTACCGACTGTGAATGTCGACTAATACCCAACTCAGTCGTAAAAGAAACTACCTCTCTTTAACTAACTCACATTAAACACATCAATCGTTTTAATTAATTGATCTTGATAGTTTAGTTCGATCCAATCCAAGTTCGGATGCAAATCACTTTCTTAAGCCTGAGTTTGAATCGAGCTTCGAGTTTGGTTTCAGAATACGAGTTCCATTCTTCTATTGTAGGCAGTATTAAATAGCAAAGCTTTCAATGGTTAATAATTGCAAAAAAAAATACATGTGAGTACATTTTGTCCACAGGGAAGTGAATGAGGACAATGTGATCGTACGCGACATCTCGGCCGAATTCCACGAGGACGGCCGCCTTATACCGGTAACACGCAGATACGCATCTCTTACTCTCGTTCAGAATCAGTGGTTAAAAATACTACGTGATTCATCGTTACTGAAAATGACTACCTATTCTATGTTATTAATACATTGTAATGATTGCAGCCGGAGGTGCGCGCGTCCGTCATCAAGATGCTGGGCAAGAAGGAAATCGACGAGGTGAGTTGGTGCAGTTTTTACTCTTTAGTTGTATACAAGAATCACAGCTTCGGAAGTCTGAGTTGGGTTGAGTCTGACTCCTTGGCTTAATGGATGACATCAATAATTGTACTTTATCCCACTCATGATGAAAACCTCCTTTTTTGAAATCAGTTATAGAGCAGCAAGTTTTGAAATCGTTAGTTCATTTGGCGTTAATTTTGTAGTTTAATTCGTTAGGAAACATGAGAGATGCAAAGTATAAGCATTCACAGCGCTGATACTGTGTCCGTTCTAAATTGAGAAACGATTTCTTGTAGGTCTTGTTAGTATTAGAGTTGTAATAACGAGGTAGTATGTGTATCGATAGTTGGATGCGGCGGCGCTGCGTTCGGCGCTGCGGCGCGTGTGGCGCTGGTGCCTGGTGGCGCGGCCGTCGCTGGAGCTGTGCCGCGCGCTGGTGGCGCTGCGGGACACCGGCATGAGCGGCCGACTGCGCGCCGCCGACCTGCCCGCGCTGCAGGCGCTGCTCGCCTACTGGAAGGTACCTACTACCAGCTGCTACGATACTTACGGCATCGGACGAAAAAACTTACATTTTAGAAATTGTAATTTTATTGACGAATAACTGATTCTAGTGATGCCATATTCTACTTTTTTATTTATTTATTATTTAACCAAATACATTATCATAACAGGAAAAGACCTTATGCGATAACATAGTACAAAACAAAACATACTTATGCTATGTAACACAGAACATACATTGTTAGCTTTGTGAATTTACTCAGCGCACACGAAAACAAGTCTATTCTGTCCGCCACCAAATTCAGCGTGTGCAACGTCCGCGTCATAGGAGCCTTGCCCAGAAGGTTGGTCCGACTCCGCGGCAGCGCGAACAGCCGGGGCCGCCGCCGTCGCTCCACGTAACCGTCAGGAACACAAAAGTCAATGCTGGCTAGCAACTGAGGGTTACTAGCTTTTCCAAGCAGCAGTTGGAACACATAGAGAGCCAGCGCGAATTCCCTTCTTACTCTAAGTTGGTTTTACCCGACCATACCCAATACAAACAGCGTTGGGTACATGAGTGGAAAGAAGGGATATACTCCATATTGCTTATAATACAAGAACCTGACGAATTTGTTTTGTATTTTTTCCAACATTTGGACATATTTCGCCTCGTGAGGAGCCCATATCGTCGAGTTTGTTTCCAGCTGACTTATGACCAACGCATTGTACAGAGCAGCCACTGCCTTGACGTTACTGAACCCACTAGCCGTGCGAAGAATAAAGCCTAGCTTTCTGTAGGCCTTTTTACAGATATCCGTAATATGAACCCGGAATGTTAGTTCAGGCGTCAGTCGAACTCCCAAATCGCGAACTTCTGCCACTCGTTTCAGGGGCGTTCCATCCACCGTATAAGTAACTGTGTATATTAGCAGCACGCGATCGTGTGAACGAGATTGTCATACACTTAGACGTGTTAAAACGCAAGTTATTTTCTCTACTCCATGCTACTATCCTGTCTATGTCCGCCTGCAACCGATCAGCATCTAGCCTACTGGTTACTGGCAGAAACACTTTTAAGTCATCCGCGAACAGTAGACATTCGGCATCTTCAATAACTTTCGGTAAGTCGTTAATCATTATGATAAACTGCAAGGGGCCCAAATTACTCCCTTGACTTACCCCTGATTTAGTTATATAAGATTCCGACCTAAATCCTGCCCATTCCACATATTGACTTCTGTCTTTCATGTAAGAGTTCTTTTGGGGGTCGGTGCTACTCGCTTCCGTAGGTTTACCCTTGAGACCCTACAAGTGACCCCTGGGTGGTGCTAAACGAGTAGCTTCTTTCCGGTGGTAGGCTTCGGCCGCGGCAGGGACCACCCTCCGAACAAAGCCGTTCCGCCAAACAGTTTCGACTGTGTTCCGGTACGATGTTCGGAGTAGCCATTTGAGAGGACGGGTCTGGGCGGTTACTTGCTCTGAGCAGCCGGCTTTGACTGCTCACGGCTGTCACGCCTGGAGCCTGTTTCTGGAGGTTAGCGGGATCCGAAGCACAGTGCGCCGCTGGCTGACCGCCGCTCCTGAGTTGTCCCCCGTACTGACACGCCTATATCGCCTTTCGCTAAGGACCGGCATAGTTCCCAAATCGTGGAAGCTGGCTAATGTGCAGCCCGTGCCTAAAAAAGGTAGTCGGTCAGACCCTTCAAACTATAGGCCGATATCCGTCACGTCTGTAATCTGCAAGATTATGGAACGTGTACTCAATAGCCACCTCTTGGCATACCTGGAAGCTAATGACCTCCTGAGCGACCGCCAGTTTGGCTTCCGTCGTGGGCGGTCTACTGGAGACCTTCTAGCGTATGCCACGCACATTTGGAGTGAGGCTATAGAGAGGCACGGAGAAGCTGTAGCTGTGTCTCTCGACATCTCGAAGGCTTTTGATAGGGTCTGGCATAAAAACCTGATTGGCAAGCTTTCTTCGTTTGGGATCTCTTCCGGCCTTTGTAACTGGATCTCCAGCTTCCTTGAGGATCGCCAAATACAGGTTACTCTTGGGGGTTACACGTCCGACCTGTATGCGATCAATGCTGGAGTTCCACAAGGTTCGGTTCTGTCCGCTACACTGTTTCTAGTGCATATAAATGACCTGCTTGTGCCCGGTACCTTTGGGTACGCTGATGACACTACAATAGCGGACAGATACGAATCCACTTCAAGGGCCACTGCGGAGGATACCCGGTCCTGTCGCGAGGGTTTGATGGAGCGTCTCAATCAGGCTTTGGAGCGTGTTTCTGACTGGGGTGATGCTAACCTTGTCCGCTTCAACGCTACCAAGACGCAGGCGTGTTTGTTTTCTGGTAAGCGAAGTCCTTTCCAGCTGTCTCCAACTTTTCGTGATGCACCGGTACCAATGACCGACCACCTACACCTTCTGGGTATGGAAGTGTCGTCCAAGCTAAACTTCGGCCAGTACATCGAGTCTGTAGCTAAAACTGCTGCCAAGAAGCTCGGTATCCTGTCCAGGGTGAGGCGGTACTTCTCACCGGCAATGCTGCTTCAGCTATACAAAGCGCAAATTCGTCCATGCATGGAGTACTGCTGTCACCTCTGGGACGGATCCGCCAAGTACCAGCTGGCCGCTCTAGACTCGGTGGAGAGGCGTGCTGTGAGGCTTGTGGGTGACGCTGACATCACAGATAAGCTACAAGACCTTGAACACCGCCGGAGGGTAGCTTGTCTGTCGGTTTTCTACAGGTTGCATTTCGGAGAGTGTGCGAGGGAGTTGCATGACCTAATTCCACCAGCTCCTTTTCTTCATCGGACCACTAGGCGCAGACTGGCTTTCCACCCCTATGTTGTTGACATCCCGGCCATCCGCACCAACCGTTTTGGTAACTCATTCATAATGCGGACAGCAAGGGAGTGGAATGAGCTTCCCGCTGAAGTGTTTCCACAGCAATATAACTTGGGCCTCTTCAAGAAGAGAGTGAACAGCCATTTGTTAGGCCGGCATGTACCACCTTAGGCCACATCATCACTTACGATCAGGTGAGATTGTGGTCAAATGTGCGCCTAATTGAGATGTAAAAAAAAAAAAAAAAAAAAAAGATGCAAAGAAATTTAGCAGATGCGGCGTAAAACCTACCTTTGCCATCTTACTCAGCAAAACATCGTTGTCCACCAAATCAAAGGCCTTTTGAAAATCAAAATAAGCAGCATCCACCTGTATACATTGATCCACAGCTGGAATTACCTGAGACATGAACGTTAGCAAATTGCTGGTTGTGCTATGTTTTGGTCGAAATCCGTGTTGCTCTGGTGATATCTGTGCACTTACTTGATTTAAAATAGTCCTCTGTATTGCCGATTCAAATATTTTGGCTGGAGTGGACAACACCGCCACTGGCCTATATCCTGAAACCTCGGAACCCGCCTTACCCTTGGGAACCGGGATGACCCTTGTAGTTTTCCAACAGTCCGGAAACCGTGCCAAGCTCAAACAAACATTAAATAAATGCAGAAGAGGTCGGCTCAGCACGTCCCGACAATCCTTAAAGATGTAAGTGGGAATGCCACCTGGTCCAGCCGATCTTTTGGGTTTCATCCGCATTAGTGCCTGCTTGATATCTGCCAGCTGAAGACTCGCTACATGGACTCGTGCCGCTGCATTCGCATCTCCCGCCGCTGAGATTGCTGCGTTTACATCCAGTTGCGCTCTTTGTGTGCTATAAACAGAATAAAAATAATCCGCAAATTCCCTGGCACCATCTTCCATATTGAGTACTTTTCCGTCCTTAACAATTACTTGTGCCTTCCGATGCTCCTTCTTTGATTTCACGTAATTCCAGAAGGATTTCGGATCTCTGATCAAGTTATTCTGAATGCGATCAGTATACTGCTGGTAGGCATATTTCATAGTTTTTTTAGTAGCGGCCCTGCAATCTGAAAAAATCATATAGTCTTCGTCTGACTTTGTCGACTTGTACTGCTTGTGAAGTCTGCCCTTAACCTTCAACAGATGGATAATCTCCGCTGGATACCACTCCGGGTATGTTGGTCCATCACCCTTTCCACGTTTCCTAGGAACCCAGTTACTGAAGACGTTATTTAAAGTTTCATAAAAAAAAGTCAACGGCACCTTCTAAATCGTGTATATTATACAACGGCGACCAGTCCATTGTAGCCATTGCAGCGTACAACATCGGAAAAGCAGCCTTATTAAAATTCCATTGTAGATGCGATTGCCGTGTAGGCCGGGAATCGTGGGCCGGGAGGGCGACGGGGGGCGCGCCCAGTTGCAAGGACACTTCAAGCGGCGGGTGATGCGCGTCCACCGGCACCAGTCCGTCGGCCGCCGCGGCTACGTGCACGTCGTCGTCACTACTGAATGACCCCAGCACTAAGTCGAGCTGACGCCCGTTACAATTCGGTATCTGATTGCTCTGAGTGAATTCACAAAATGTTACAAACAAATGTTTTAACAAGTCTTCTCCAATAGGAATTTGCTTATAATTTTAAAGTGCATTCAAATAAGTGTTTTGTTCTGGACTGTTGCTGTACGGTAACTGTGTGGTCAGTGCATAAACATTTGCACAATTTTCCAGTCATAATACGTTAGCCAGATAACACAACCGTTTCTGTACAGCAGCAGTCCTCACTCATCTTTTCATAAATAGAAATCCTCTGTTTTTTTAGTTTTAATAATAATCGATCTACAGTCTTATTTCCGGTGGTACTCAAAAGCTTCATTAGTCTACTATTACTCTTCTCGGACCGCTGAATGTGTGTTTAATAAATTATCGCTTATGGTCTAAAATGATGGTACAATACTCAAGCAATTTCATATGGTAAGCTGTCATGTCTTGGTGTGTCCCGCAGCACGCGTACCTGTCAGGCGGCGGGCGCGAGGGCGCGTGCGCGCGCGCCGTGTCGGCGTACCGGCTGCGCGCGCTGCTGTGGGCGGCCGGAGTGACCGCCTCCAACAAGGTGCTGGAGTGCCTCGTGCTGCGGTTCGCGCAGGGCACGCGCCTCAAGCCCGAGGCCTACATCATGGCGCTCGCCAGGCTGCATCTCGCGCACGGTAACATACTTTTGATAGATACCTCTATTTTTGTCCTTCTAAATAAATGCTAGCACACACTGTCTTCTGTTTTCCTCATATTGACACATTCCACTACACTCTGCAGGTAGTTTAGTCAGTATTAGTACAGTAGTTCTTCCCATCTAAATACTAGTTCTGATTGAATGTGATGCTTGACATTTTTACTCTAACAGAATTTTAGTGAGATTTCTAACGCAGCTTCATGAGAACTGAACGTCTCTGATATCTGAATATCAGTGTTTCGACCACCTAAAACTATTAAAAGGGCAACTGAAGCTATTGACTTCTCTCTTTATTCGTTTGACATTAACAGGATCTTTAGAATGAAAAGTAAAACTGTTGAGAATACGACGTATCCTGCGATATAGCAATTTTTTAATTTTTTTTTTGTTTCGGAATTTCAGAGCGATATCGCGCCCTCGACACAAAGATGAAGTCCAATCCTCTCTCCTTAGAAGAGGTACGTTTTATTTTGTCTGAAACTACTGGTCGTCACACACATGCTACACGTCGCCTACATTGTTTGTCCGTTTCAGATGATATTGATGACCATCTACTCGTGACGACGGCGGGCGTCGGGACGTCGGGAGGCGGGCGTCGGACTCGCGTTGTTATACCTACTGTTTTGTTGAGTTGTTGCTCGTTGTCTGTTTGTATATAAATGAATCGTAGCCGAGGTTGCTCTGAAGTGGCGATCGCAGCTCCTCAGTATTTATTGTCGTTGTAATAGTTGTAATGTTTTACGTGCAGTAACCAAAGATTCTCTTCGTTCCAAAAACACCTGGAGTTTGCAGTACAAAACCTTATTTATTGGAATTTAAAGAGTTCTTTACTTATATACGTTATGTATTTATTAAATAAATATTGCGATGTGATATGATAATTTTACGACGTACTTGCGTAGGTATGTTACTTTACGTTTATGTAATTAAGTACTGTTTTGTAATAATATTACACAAATCGAAAGGCGTTAATTATTGTCTAACGTTACTTAATTGTTAATTTATGATCAATTAATTTGGTGCCTAATCTGTATTATTTTAATATATGTAATAATTTGGTGCTAAAAATAAAATAAACAATAAAGTCATTTTCCAAGTAATCACGTTGTTTGTTTCAATGGCTAGTTCAGACACGGCGATAATCGCCGTGATTATGTGGAAAGAATGTTCTTTCCTAGGTAACTTATGGGTAACAGGTTATTATGTAATAACCTGTTACCCATAAGTTACCTTATTTCCGTTTTTCTCTCGCTCTTGCCAAATGTCATTTCTTTGCAATAAAGCAAGGAGGACTCACTGGAAATGGGTAGAGTGATGTGCCGTCCACCGTATGAATTATAGATTAGTTACATGTTTGAATTACTGGACTAAATCGTATGGCTAAATCAACTGATGATCAACTTCATTTGCAGTTTTATTTCAAAAACCATTGTGGAATGTAGTTATTGGAATAAAATTCATTTGGTTTTATCTGTGTCAAAAGAAAAACTTTCGAGACTATAAAACCAATATCCAAACATTCGCGCCCTCGACCTCCTCACTACACTTGCCCTGCTGACCCCGTCACACCCTGGGCACAAAATCTAGGGCCTGTCACGTCACACAGCCACTGCAATGAGCTGACGATGGCTGATGATAAAACGGAACAGAAAAAACAGTGGAAGTGCGAAGTGGGCGTGGCACGCGTGCCTCAATTAAGCACGACTAACACTACTTGGTCCCAGTCGTGTTCAACGTCACATCGAGTTGCTCGTCTCGCGACAACTTCATATTTCCGTAGTTATGCCGTATTGCTCCATTTTGGAGTGCAAAAATGATAGTAGTATAAAAAAAAACTTGATAATGTAGGTCTTTCTACCATTTTATTTGTTTTCTAATAAAATCTTGTTAATTTCAATAGACAGATAGATATCGACCTATAACGCAAATTTCAATCTTAATGCTTATACAATTAAATGTATAATTGCTACCAATGAATACCGCCATCTATGGTCGATCAACGGAATTAACTCTTCAATCGAAACTAAATTGACATTAGATTAGAAAAAGTCATAAATACTGTCCGCAGTAAAGCACAACAAATATTATCTGTAGAGTGTGAAGGTTTATTTCCGGATGTACGATCAGTGAATTAAGCTAATTTGGACTAGAATTGAACCTTTCCTAGACCTTTCCGCCCGGTGTCATGTTACAGTGCCTCCCCGCGTCGCGCCCAACCCACTTGACACGTGACACCATTTTTTGCTGCGTGCGCCACTTGACGCTTTGTTTATCTTTAGTGAGGCCAGATGTTTACACTCAATCGGCATCACAGTTACGATTCTGAGTAGCTATTGAAACAAAGTTGCTACTTAAATGCCTATTCAAGAGTTAAATGAAGCTTACATTATTACTAATTGGCCAATAAAACTGCTATTGTTATGATGACGCACCCGATAAGCGTCCGTGCAGAATGAATTGCTTGTTATGAGTATTTCGACCAAGTAGCAATAAGAAACTATGTTTATTCATACTCTACAGTATATTGTCCGTCTAATAAATGGATTTTATAGGTATAGTTCCATAATAATATTTTTTTTTTTGGCCCGTGCAGTTTGACCCATTTTGCCCCGTGCAGTTTGACCCATTTTGCCCCAATAGTTTCGCCCACGCAGCACCACGTGCGCTTTCGAAGAAATTTATTTGAGAAGAGTGTTTAATTTTACTACTTCATGTTTATTATGTTTATTTAGGAAACTTATTCAAGAATTATTTTTTCTTGTTGGAAAACTCATTTTTCTTATTGGAATAGGTTTTAGGAAGCAATAAACGGAAAAGGTAGGTATTTATGACGTGTCGAAGTTTTATAGTTTAATATAAGTGTCATGAATAATTATTTTCATTTATAAATATACCTAAATATAGTCCATAAAAAAACCTTTCTAAGGATATAAAACAAAATAGGGCTTGTGATATAGGAAAAATCATAAAAAGATTCATAAAGTTGATAAACACTCCCGCTCTTGTAACAAGCGTAAAATTTTACTTCGCCAAATGCATAAATATTGGATAGCCACTTATCAAAAACGGTGAATTGTATCATAAAACAGATTTATAAAACATATTTGTGTAAATTAAGATAGTTTTTATTGTTTCCATGTTCAATAAACACAAAAACAATAATGTCACCCACCTACAACAACACCATCACTTTCAAAGTTAATGTAAACGCTCAAATCAGCATAAAATACAAGTGTTAACACTTATTATAACGTAAAAAACTAAAGTCAACAGATATTATGGCAAAAAACACCTTTTTACACTAAAACACTTGTGAAATTACACTTTTTAGGTTACCACGATTTCAAGGACGCGCGAACGAACTACGAACTGATCGGTTCACAGATAACGATATTTTTTTCCACTTTTTTTTTCTCGCAAGTCTATTTTGTTTTTGTGTGAATGAATGGGCAATATATCATTCATTCTACTTAAAAAGTCTCAGGCCAATCAGAGTCTTAATGCGTTAGTAATCAGAGTTAATATCGACTGCGGAACTCATGGATTTCTGTTGGCATCTTAAGATGCGCGCGGGCCTCAGCGGTGACGCGCGCGGGCATCTTAAGATGCGCGCCGGGCCCTCAGAGGAACTCTTCAATCGAAACTAAATTGACATTAGATTAGAAAAAGTCATAAATACTGTCCGCAGTAAAGCACAACAAATATTATCTGTAGAGTGTGAAGGTTTATTTCCGGATGTACGATCAGTGAATTAAGCTAATTTGGACTAGAATTGAAACGACCAATCAAACGGCTTTTTTCTTTGTAGTGCATTATATGACTTTCAATATATTTGTGTGAGTTTGGGGACAGGCAGCGGTTCCTTCACTAATACTGTTGCATTCTTAGAGCATTAAGAACTGGAGATGCCTTACGTGCATTACCCCTCTGCACACGTTACGATTAAAAATCCGAACGTTGAACAAAACTACTTGAAACTCGGAAATTTTGACATAACGAGTCATACGTCGATGAGTAAGGAGCTCTTCAAAAATGCCGTTTTGTGCTGTAGATAGTTGTAAGAACACTTCGAGAATCACAAATTGGAAGAAGGATAATGGTATGTTTCCTCCGTATGAATTTTTTTGGTTCAATTTCAAGTTTCTTTAGCAAAAATCACTAATAATTAAAACACCTGAAACATTATTTGGAATGACATTCGAGTTTTTTAGTAATCACACTAGTGTTGGGGTTAATGTCAAGAAAATCGATTGGCAAGTTCCGATTGCACTCGAATAAAATATTTCAATTAGTTCGATTGACGTAAGAATAATGTTTCTAATGATTCATTTATTTATTATCCGACTGCGCTAGAAGGTGGGTTATGTTTTTCGAGTGTATGTATGTATATATGTAAGTATGTTTGTATTCTATGGTTTGTATGTAATAGTGTTTGACACGCTCTGCAGCCTGAACGGCTCGATTCATTCAGTTCGAGATTAGTCGTTAGATTTGTAATTACTGCGAAAGTGATACTGGGCCTAACAATATAAAAAACATTCTAATTCATTTTAAAAAAAGATTAAATAAACGGTAATTAAAAATTAAAAAAACACACTGCGGTTCTGTGAAACAGGAAAGTTGGCATACTCGATGGCACTTAACTTCGGGACTCATTCTAGAATGGGTCGGGAGTCTGGACCCATTATAGAATGGGTCCCCATTGTTACAATTTTTCTTAAATTAAGTGCGATAAGCATTGATATTAACAAAAAGACGAAGATACGACACCCGCGTACCAAAAGTGGCCACACTAAGCTAGGTCCAATGGACCTAACTTTCGAGCCAATATTGCAGCAACTTGTTTACGAGCACGTCATTCAAATACGTTATTGTCATGTGCCAGTTTACGAATTTGCGAAGTATGAACGTATCGTACTTTACTTTTTATGTTGGGCGGGTAAGCCGACTATCTCGGTTTAGGGTTTTTACATTACACATAAACGCAGTTGGGTTTTTTAACTTTTTTTGGCAGTAAATTGACTCGTCATAAGTGTTTGCCTGAAATTAATGCAAAGACTTTTTTTATTGACACCATTTGAATCCTTGAGTAGCCGTAAATTTATGAAAAAAACTTTCCCTGATCTTTTATGCAAGCACATATTTTGGCTGTATAACGCAATAGAATACGGGGCTTAGCAACAAAGTTATAAGTCAATATTAGTATATATTAGTAAGTGACGCCTGAAAAAGGGGTTCCTAGTCACATTTTGTTCTTTATATTTTTGTCATGTCCTGAGTAAATAAATAAATAGGTAAGTGTTTGTAAATGCTTACAACAATAAAGATGTTTTTTTTACTTTGCTGAGTTAATAATATGTGCAGTGAGCGATATAACGTCAATAGCAAACAAATTAGTTAGGAAATGACTTTTAATGGCTATGATAACATCATATTATCCGATTCATTTATAGAAATTAATCGGATGAAATGATTTTTTATCAGTTGATTAATTAAGAGAAGTGATTCAAATATTCACCAAAAAATTGCTGTGGGTGAGGTAGATAACACTGTTTGAAATAAAACTTGTTATTTGTCCAGCTGTAAGCTTCATTATCTTACAATTCGAAGGCATGCATTTAAAACCGATGTTTCCAATCACATAATATCAAGTTTACTAACTTAGGCAGTCTGTCAAGCCCTAGAAACATACATACAGCTCATTTCAATTAGGGCAGATTATTCAACAGTTAGATCAAAGTTATCGGATGAACAAATAACAACTCTGCAGATTTCAAAATATTGAATTACAAAATCTAAATATAGATAGGTAGATTTTAAAATCTGCGGCGTTTAATTATCAATCAATCAATTAGCTTTTAATTGTTATATTTGTGGACAGTGAACCTGTTAAGTTTTTAATCCTCAAAATTGGTCCTTAGTCCAAATTTTTACTCTAATAATTTATTTAATGATTGCTTACTGCTATATTGCTTTGAAAGATTAGAAGAATCTACACGTTTCAATAAGTTTGTAATTTAAAATATTCGTCTAATAGTTTTAAGTAAATATTCATAAAGGTAAAAGGCCTGATTTTACCTGTTTACGTGGACGTAAACAGTTAAAATCAGGCTTAGAAATTATGGAAAGTGCGTAATTTCCAATACATAATATAATTCACAATTTCTAATCGAAACATTTGTTCAATTTATTTTTGTACATCCAATAGCTGTGTTATGGTCAGCACTAGCCAAGTTGACATAAGTACCGTGTAAAGACACAACTAATGTCAAAGTTTGTGGTAGTGTGAATCATTTTATTGACATGTATGTGTAAAATATCCCTGTGTTGATTATTTAGGTTTGTGTGCGATTGTGCCAACAAGCCTCTTCTGTTATAGTAGAGGTAAGTTTCTTTGTGTGAGTGTTCCCCCTGCCCCCGCAAAAAGAGACAGACTTTTTTGCATTGACGGGCGGCCCAATCGCGAGTCCATTTCTATATTGTCTAAGGTTGCATTGCACTTCCACTGTTTTTTCTGTTCCGTGGATAATAACGCGTCCGTCTGATGTGTTACGAGCGGCGTCTGGCAACATATCGGACTAATACGTCTAATAGTAAAATTCGATAGGGACAAATATAATGATATTAAAATATAAAAGGTAGATACCTAGGTTACTTGTGTTAAAAAAGTGGCACTCGAAATCAGAACTTTTCGTGTATCGCAACATTGTACCCAAAAAAAAATGGACTTAATTCCATAAATGTCAAAATTAATTTCCAAGAAATTGGTTAATTACTTAAATATCCAGCCAACGAAGAATACAGCTCGTAGTGCTTTCCTATTTATACATTAAAAGGTCGTACTTTACTTTAGAAAAAGTTGAAGTCCGTTCAAACCACAAAACCACCACAGCTCATATTGTTAAACGTCAACGGTGGCGAGTGATGGATTCACGATTCGGACCATGATTTAAAAAAAGTTGCTGTCAAAAGTGTCAAATCAAAAGTGACAATGTAACTTTTGTTAAAGTTTCGGAAGTAGGTAGGTGTGTACAACTTTCTGATATCTTTTCGCATTAATTTTTGTAAATAAAAGAAAAGAAATATTTATGTGACGGAAATATGAAATCAATATTAGGAGTCGTAGTTTTGTGCCAATGTATAATTGGAATACAATGGGTGTTGGGTTCGTCTGTGACTCGAGGGGATTACAGCGAAGTGCGGTTGTTCCAAACGCCGGCTTCGTACGACGTGGAGACCACGGTGATGCTGAATGATTTAAGCAAGAGCGACAAGGAGGTCGGTTATAAGATCAAGGCCACGCTGCACGTCCATCCGGTGTGGTCTGACGCCGGCACTGAGTTCCTTCTGAAGTTCAATGTAAGTTAAAATTTAATGTCCTATTCATTGTTAATACATAATAATTCAAAGTTCCAACTGCAGAACAGCTCCTGTTTCAATAGGTCTGTAGATTATAAAAATAAGGGCCTTATTTTTTTAACTTTTTATTTAAAGTTTAAATTTTAATGCTTTTAGCTAGAAAAACCAAAATTGCATCTTCGCGGGAAACATATAAATGCCAACTTCCGACCCTTCGACTCGGTGTGGGACTCATACCAGGAGTCTGATTTTTATGCACATTGGAAGAGTGGCCTGATTCAAGCTGCTTACTTGGACCCTGATGAGCTGGTGGATTTTGTCAACTACAAAAAATCTTTGATAAGCTTATTTCAGGTAGCAAAACCTTATTTCATTTAGTATTTTTATTTTGTTATAACTAAACAACATTATTTATTGGAGCCATTTGTTGGTCAGAGTTTTTGGGATAATTGGATCTTATTTAAGACACCATTACTATGTAATCAAAAATGTTTTCAATATTCTCTGTACTTTTAAGTTATAAACCCAAACCAACAGTAACATATTATGCTTACTACTATATGCCAAATGGGGTAGTCAGAGGCGCACTGATTTGTGCCAACATGGTGATCAGAACATCCAGAAGCTTAGCTATAATAATCTTCTAGGCTTCTGATTGTTCAGTGGATTTCATTTAGAGATAAATGATAATAATCTAAATCTGAAGTATTTTAAAACTTGTACTTATATCTCAGTTAATCATCAAGCAATATTTCTGAAGGAGGACAGGCAATGATGTTATTACTCCCTGTGGAACATGATTAATTGTTTGCATATAATATTCTTAGTATTCTTGTGTTGTTATCTTTTAGGAAGAAAATGGTTATTTTCACGTTTCTGATCAACAAACATGTGGAAAAATAATATAACAAGGTACAGAAACAAGTCTTACAGGTAACTTGAGTGAGTTCATGTTAGTGGACACAATGTGTAGCGCTTGCAGGGTCATTGTGTATGTTGTGTGGATGTGTTATTTTCCTGAAATACCTACTTTGTTCCACTTTTTATGAGTTAGTTATTTGCTTTTTAGTTTTTTACCCTTTCATTTTGGGGTTTTTTTATAGTGCTCGGGTTGGGAGTTGGGTGAGCTGAACCTTTCCCTGCATTTTTTTCTAGCCGGTCTAATCTAAAGAATGTTTCAGTTCCAAGTCTTTGATGGTGAATATAATGAAACTGATATATCCGGTACCTGTGATGTTTCATATGAATCTATTTCTACAAATGTATTCAGAAAAATTAAGGTGAGTTCATACATTATTTTCACATGATTATAAAATTTACCAGTTTATTTAGGTATTTCTAGTCTTTGGAAATGTTAATATGTACTAGGTATCAATACTAAAACAGTTTTCTTATATTTGAACTTTTTTTTCGTTGAATTAAACTGGTGCAAGAGTGCAGTGAAATATGATGTTTGAATGGGCAGCAAGGGTGTTCGGCGACGTCTGGCGTGGTGTCGGCGCGGCGCGTGGCGCGCTACACGCTGGGCGCGCGCTCCGTGTCGGAGGTGTTCGCGGACGAGCTGCTGGAGCTGGCGACGGCGGGGCTCGGCGTGAAGGCGCGCTCGTGGCACCGCCTGGCGCCCGCCCAGCGCCAGCCCCAGCCCGCCTGGGGCGCGTCCACCCTCGCCGCCGCGCTGCAGGCGCTGCCCACCACTCTGCAGCCGGTGCCACTCACAATTGCTGACGCAGACGTTGCAGATGAATATTTGGTGAGAATCTTAACAAAAATATTTGGAAGGCTTTCAAATTTGTTTCTAACTTCCCAATACATCAATGTTGATTATAATACTAGAAAATTATGTGACATCCAGTTGTACTTTCGTTATACGTCACGAAAACATCATGAACATTAAAAATTACATAATTAGCTCTTCTGTGCCTAAGTGAGAGTAGAACTAGTACATCCTTAAAGAATAACAATGCCCAAATTCACCATGAAGACTACTTTACTAGGCATTTGCATTGCTATCATATCAACATCTTTGCAACGAATTCAATATTATGCCACGTACTCCACTGCTATTGGAGCATAATAAAGTTTAAGCCATTTGCTTACAATAAAGTAATAATAACAAACGACTGCATAGCATAGATATCGTAGTGCATGAAGCTAATTGCAATAAAATATTATGACTTCATACAAATCAACATTCCATTATTGCTACTCAACTAAGTACTCATTTGGTTATTTATTGTACCAACAACATTCAAAGCTTTCTTATCAGTTGTACGACAAAGTTAAAGTAAATTGTGTTAGATAAATAAATAACAGACAATATGTCGTCAATGTCACTATCATCAAACAAAAGTATAATTTCGTCCGAATGCCGCTGTCGCCGAGCGCTGGCGACTATCGCGCGTGCCGCGATAAGCGCGACCCTCGACCCCTCACAGTCGCCGGTTTGGCAGCCGGTAAATGGTTCTTAATTCAATCACAGGCATAGGATGTTGTTAAAATTGAAAAGATATTACAGTGTCGATGGCATTTTGCATTACACGATTATATCAATAACTCTATCCCACTTTAATGTTGAATTGTCATGACATGTATTCACAGATGCGGTACATATCGTGACTGTGGTGTTTGCGATAAACATCCGGCGTACGTAACTGATTAATATCAAATAGAAAAAGTCGCAACTTGTTTCATTGAATAGTTCAAAAACTGACTGACACTCAGTGTCGGACGGTTTAATTTTTTAGTGATCCTGCCTACGAAATATTATGTTATATTCGTGTTTATGATCTTGATGTGAAAAAAATACTACTTATATGTGATATCATCTGATGGACTGCGTTGCGAGCAATAATGACTATAACATACTAGTTTACCACGCGAGGCAATAAAAACTGAAATAGTCTTTACTGACCAGATAACTAGGTCACGCGATGCCCCGTGTCCGCGCGCCGCGCTCGCTGCACACGGTACATACATGGCCACCTTATAACAGTTTCCAGCTTTTTTTCACGTCATATTGTTAACTTTAAAACTTTGACTAAAAACAAAACGCTTGAAATCAAAAACCTGAAATGAGTGATTCTGGCGGCGAGGAAGTTTATTTGACGCCAACAGAATTGACGGAAACTGTTATAAATGCGCAAATCTCCTTTCTACCTCACAATCACGCCTGAAATATTTGAAATAGTACGATAAGTTTAATACGTGGCGACTACCTAAAGGGGCTAAAACTTTCTCAGAAAACGTTATGCTGGCATATTTTATTGAATTATCTGAGACCAAGAAATCTAGCACTTTATGGAGTACGTATTCTATGCTAAAAGCAACAGTAAAGATGGAAAAAGACATACATATTGTGAACGTTATTTTTTGCATTTAGTCATTTCCTCGCTGAGGTGGCATGAAAAGTTACGTGTTGCACTCGAGTTTCATCTTGTGCTCTTTTTGATTCCCTCGCTGACGCTCAGGATTCTCATTTTTGAACCACTCCCTGTGCTCATGATTCAAATTTAGAATCCTTCGTTTGCTCGGTCGTCAAAATTGAGTACGCGGTTAAAAAGTAACTTTGCACTCTTGTTTAAAAAATAACTTAATAAAAAGCACCTGTGACAAGTCATAACAATTGTGAAAAGTGTGGGACCAAACCCAAGTGGTCTTTTATTATTGTATTAATTGAACTTACTGACGTCGTCAGACATTGGAAGAAGCGCTGAAACAGAGCAGCCCGTCATTGGAGGTGGAACAGGCGGGTGCGGGGGGCCGGGCTGAGGAGGCGCGTGCGGCGCTGGCGCTGCTGCCGGCGCTGCGGGCCGCCTCCGCGCCCGCGTTGCGCGCGCTGCTCGACGCCGACGACAACTACCACACACTGTGAGTTTTAGAGCCTTTGCTTAGAACTAACTACTTACTAACACCATTCCCATTATTCCAATCATTTATTTGCATTCCATATTCATGCATTAAGCAGCATTGCAGCTTTGGTTTAGCGATTGTTGTGTCCTATCATTTACTTCTAAAATATGTTGACAGCATCAAGGATTAAAGTGATGAGCAAATAATTCATTAATCCTCGCGTTAATAACTTAATCGTAAACAATAGCTAGAAACTAACTGGACCTTATTTTTTTGTAATTATGCAACCATTTTTACGATTGGGGTTAAACCACCAGTGGTGGTTTAGGTGGCTATCTGTAAGAAAAATCGACTAAATTATCTCCATTCTTAAGTAAGGAAATGAGGAACATACGATTGCCATCTCCCAGTAACGCCCTAAGTTGAGGATCTAAAGGGTTTAAGTAGTGAGGGCTTAGAGCCTCATGCCCACCCTATGGCTCTGCATTGACGGGTGTTGTAAAATCCAAAACATTGCCTAACATTAGTAAAAAAAAAAATGTTGTTCAGTCGCGGCCTGTGCCGCATGCTGGGCCTGGCGGGCACGCTGGCAGCGCACGCGGCGGCGGACGGCTTCCTGCACCTGAGCGCGCGCGACCCGCTGGAGCCGCTGGCGCTGGACTACCTGGCGGGGTTCGCGCTGAGCGCCGCGCCCGAGCGCCAAGCCGTGGTGGAGCTGGCGCGGCTGGCGGACGAGGCCAAGGCGCGGGGCGTGGCCGATGCGGCGCTGCTGGCCGTCAGCGCGGCGGCTGCAAGGCTGCAGGACGAGGAGCTGGCCAGGACGCTGAGAGACGACGTGGCGCGCTCACTCGCAAGGTGCAAGGTAAGCTATGACTCGTGTTGGCTGCTTTCATTGTATTTTCCATCTTAGACCACATCATCACTTACAATCAGGTGAGATTGTGGTCAAATGCGCATCCAATTAACCTATTAAAATGAATATATTGTCCAATCTTAACCACGCACATCAATACTCACGTGACGAGACGAAAGGGACAGCTATACTTCTGAGAGATGCTCACCTTAAATTTGCGTAAATTCGGGAGTAAGTGAGACTCGCTGAACAGGCTAAATGTAGCATGTCATTTAATTATTGATCAATCGATTTTAGATGTTACTGTGGTGCTTCTACGCTATCATCATGTACCTACAGCCAAAATAGGTAACATTCACAGGCCTTTTCCATTGTTTTCCGAAATGACCAGCTGCAGTTTCACCAATCTTGCAACTTTCAGCAGTTTGTTTTCTTTGGTTTTGAAAAGTCTCACTACCAGTATTTTGCAGCCTCGGTGGCCATCAGATATTTGGGCTATGTATCGTATCCAATGCCACTGTAACTAAGTATTATCAGCTGGATTACTACGACCATAGTTCTACGAACTTCCCCACCTGCTTCGATGACGTACTTCTCTACATCCATCTCATTTTTCAATTTCCCTTGCAGGACGACTCATGTCGCGCGGTCCGCCTGCAAGCGCTGGGTCACCTGGGCCGCTCAGACAGCGTGGAGCTGTTGCTGGAGCACGCAGAGCGCGGTGGAGACGGGGCGCTGGGGGCTGTGGGGGCGTTGGGGGCGCTAGGGGCGGAACAGCTGCACTTCGCGCGCCGCCGCCGCCTGGAGGCGCTGGCGCTGAAGCCAGGGCCCGCGCTGGAGCTGCGCGCGCAGGCGCTGGATCTGCTGCTGCGACGCAGCGCCACCAGGCCGCTGCCGCTCGCTGAGGTCAGTCAGACGCTCACTGCGCGATAATGAACCGAGACAATGTGCCATTACCTTCTTTCTTTCAAAGCTCGCTTTGGAATTAGTTACAAGGTCAATAAAATAATATTTAGACTAAAAGTTCATACGCTCAACCTGCGCTATCACAAAATTTCTTGCAAGAAAACAGCATCATTTTAGGTTTCAAATACACTACGTTTTTTCTTACAGGCGGATTCGACCTTTTACATAATATTTTGATGAATTCTGAAATGTCTCTACACTAATTTAATTAACCAGGATACGGAATCAAAAAAAACTTTTTCTCGCCTAAGACCCGGCGCCCACTATCGGCATCGGCACGCTTCAGGATTTTAAGGTGGCAAATAGCAATATACTTTAACGTTATGGCAATAAAGTAGAAATTTCCGTGATGTGTTCTCGTAAAAACAAAAATACCGCTTCGGTATGCTTGAGGTTGCTGTTTCGGCATTTTCTACTTTATTGCCATTATGTTAGAGTATATTACTATTTGCCACTTTAAAATCCTGAAGCGTGCCGATGCCGATAGTGGGCGCCGGGCCTTAAAGAGCTTAAAGTTTATTTAAAAGTAAGTGCCACATCTACATCTTAATTCCAGACAGCAGCCGTTTTGCACCGGCACGGGCCCGTGGAGCTGCGGCGGCTGTTCTGGCAGCGGCTGCAGGCGCTGGCGGCGGACCACTCAGAGGTGCGCGACATGCTGCCCATGCTGCCCCTAGAGCTGCGCGCCTGGCATGCGCAGGCGCATGGAGGTGAGTGGCTACGGAACAGGACAAGATTCACCTTGCGCTCAGAATTCATTTTAACAATATTATCGCCCTTTAAACGTACACATGCTGTTTGATGGATAATTGTTTTATTCAAAGTTTTCCTTAAACAAGAGCATAATTTTTCGAATTCCTCGTACTCCAAAATTTGACCTTAAAAAACATTTTAGGAATCGTTTTTTTAGCTGCTGTATTTGTTTTAACGCCCGTCTCTTTTTCAGAAGACACCCATTTGAATCCTCCCTGATAGCCTAACCAATTGTTCTTTTATGGAATTATTTGGTGTTTTTATTATTGTTTTTTAGCATTTTTCTAGGCAGTATCTTTTTACTAAAGATCTAAAAACCAGAATAAGACATTTGGTCATGTTGGTATCAGGCAGGACTCGAACCTTTTTTTCATATATGGTGGTAGCAGAAATTCGGAAAAAACTTTTAAATCCATTATTAATCATTTCCAAAACTACCAAAGAACGTACCTGGTAAAAATACCAAAAACATGGACGATAAATTAGTGGAAAAGTGTAAGGAGCTACTAATTGTGATGTCCCCTTAGGAACGTCGATGGCCCTGTCCCGCAGCACGGGCTGGGCGGGCGCGGGCTGGAGCACCCGCCTGGACTCCCTGCAAGTGGCCGCGAGCGGGCTGCTGCGCCGCGGGACCGTCGCACTCACTGCGCACGCGCCTGATAACTCCACGCACGATCTGCTCAGTGTACGTTAGCTTTATACTATGTGAAGTTAAATAGATACAGGTAGATGTTGCTTATTGTTTTCAGCAAAATATAGCATATTGGGAATACCTTCTGATGCATATAAAAAGAGGCAAGGCAAAATGCATCACTGAAGACCTCAAATAATTCATTTAGCAATAAAGTGAAGGAACAAAATATTGTACTTACGTAAATTCAGTCTCAAAATTTTTTGACATGCGAATATAATACTCACGTATTTCACTCGCGGTTTTATATTTTGAAGTTTTTTTATTCCGATATGTAGTGTCCACGTAAATATTAGATTACATTGTAAAAAAGGTTATAGACGTTGACTGTTCTTATTTTAATCATGTTTTATAACTATAATTTCACAAATTATTAATACAATTGTTCTGCGTTGTAATGGCACATCTGTTACTTAATTCAATTACTTTTCAAACAACTTGTTTATAACGAAATAAAACAACTTTACGGATTCTACTCGCGGTGTTATATTTTCTTTCATTTTCTAACCCCGTGATCACGACTGCTGTAAAGGAGTCGAAACGTCGGGTTAGAAAATGAAAGAAAATATAACACCGCGAGTAGAATCCGTAAAGTTGTTTTATTTCGATGTATAGTGTTCGCGTAAATATTAGAAAACATTAACTTGTTTATAATTTTCAAACGGCTTGTTCAATATATTGGTGATTCCAGGTAGCTGTATGGACGCGCGGGCTGGAGGCGATCGCGGGGGGCAGCGGCGCCGCGGACCCCTCGCTGTACGAGGCGGCCGCGGCGCGGGACCCCGCGGGGGGGCTCGAGCTCGCGGTCGGGGGGGTCGCACTGCCGCCCATCAATCTGTTCGAGGGACAGGTGCGTCATTTAATAGTATTTGTTTGTATCGGCTAGTGGGCAGCGATTTGGAAGCAGGGTATTGTTAAGGTGCGAACTTACTTGCCAAAGTGTGAATTCACGTTACCTTGGTTTGAAGTGATATGTTCTAGAAGTGTTTGTATGTGTAATAGATTTAGTGACATCCTCTTTTAGTAGATTATCTATCTCGCACTTAAATTTAAAAAATGCTTGTTAACGGATCGATTACTATCACTCGATTTCGATTTCTCTTCATCATCATCTTAGCGAGCGATTATCCCGGTTGCTGTTGTTATGACGCCTGGGGTTCGATTTCGTATTTCGACCAAACGATTTCGGTTTTTTATATGAATACTAGCAGCCGCCCGCGACTTCGTCCGCGTGGACTCAGCTGTATGTGAACAAAGATTTCCCGCTTTAAAAAAGATTTTCCCGCTTTTCTGTTGAAATTTTCCTGAATTTTCTTTGCTATAAACCTCACGGAGCCCGAGACCTTTCCAACGAATGCAAAACCGTGGAAATCGGTTCGTGCGTTCTGGAGTTATAGCGTCAGGAAGGAAAAGCCGACTTATTTTTATATAGTAGATAAATGAATCTCTAAAAATGTTTTAAAGCTCTAAACTATAGACCACCTGAAACAATTCAACCTATTTTGTTTTTTTGTAGTTCAAAGAAAGGAATAGTTGGAAAAATAGAGAATGACTCAAAAATAAGTAAAATGAGCTAACTGTAAAAGCTAAGTGTTCAATTATTTGTTTGATGACACATTTAGCGACATGAATTTGATTCCTGCACTATTGATAAAGTTAATAGAACAGATATTTGTGCTGGGTCTCGGTTTCGACGTTGTTTCTGTTTTCCAGAACTCAAGTTAAGACTTTTCCTTGTGATCTGAGTAATGTATGTGTTGATGTGTTATACGTTATTTGATGATCAGGCGGAGCTGCTGGGTCACGTGTGGGCGGGCACGGGCAGCACGCCGACGGCCGTGCTGCGCGCGCTGCGGCCGCTGCCTGCGGTGCGCGCGCGCGTGCCCACGCTGGCCGGGGCCGCGCTGCACGCGCACGCGCACGCCGCGCTCGCGCTCGCGCTCGACGCGCACGCCACCGTCTCGCTCTGGTACACTACAACACTCATTCTCGCTTAGTAGCTCTAGCTAAACAACTCCATTATGCTCTGCCCCATAACTAAGCTCTTAGGTACATAATATACGTATCCTGGATAAATTGCATAGAATAACTTGATTTACTGTCATTTATAATAATATTGGGATATTGTTTCTGTAAAATAACTGTCTTAACTTATCTTAATTAATTATTAGGATCCCACTGCTGAGCAAACGCACCTCTTTTGCACTCTTCTCCACACAACTCATTATTGAACTTTTTGATATAACTGTCACTCAACTCAATATCAAATTCAATATTAATTATTATGTCTGGATGAACCCACTCAAGCACGAGTTAGGCGAGAAATTCGAGACTTTTCATAATGTATTTTTATCATAATGAAATATTTCGTCATGAAGTGTAAAAAATAGACAAATATTTGATATTTATTAACAAAATAATGAAAAATTATGTTTGCGGCCTTAATGCCCATAAGCAATGTTTTTTGCCTTCAAGCATTAAAAGCTACTAGTTTTTTAATCTTTAATATTTTTAAAATTATGCTGTTTTTGGTTTTCCAGGTCCCGCAGCGCGCAGTCAGAGCTGGAGTTGCGCGTGGGCGGCGCCGCGACCGCGCAGATGCAGGTATAGCCGAAAATTATTAGTATTTCTGTGTTTTAGCATAAGACTTACAGAAATAAAACAAACGACCAATTTTATATTATGTTGCACTGCTGTTCATAGACCACACCTCCACCGTGCAGTAGATTGAATTATGATCTCACACGCGGGCTCAGTGCAGGTCGTTGACTAAGCGCACGTAGGGCTAGTGAATGAACTAACTGTTGAATTTCATCAAGCAGCTCTAAAGCCTGCAAGTGAGTTTAAAGCGGTACTAAACACTGAATGTGCCTTCCGGTACACGAGAGAGGCTTGAAAAATAAATTATTGAATTTCGGTTGTGAATTACGCGGGTTATTTCTCGTTAAATTATTTATTTTCGTTGCCGATTGGCTGTTGCTCTGAGTTATGGGCACATCCTTACCATATGTGGAAACTTCCAAAGATTTATCATATGGTTCAAATTGTTGTGCAAATTTAAAATAACCTAAAAACAGTCTTTTCCTTGCGGATCATGCCACCGTGCTTAGCGTGGCCCCTTTGACTTAATGCCACCACGCCACACGAGCTGCTTATTTCTCTTGATGTTTTCAATCGTACTTCTTGGATGCCTGTTAATAATAATATGCTATTAATGTAATGTAATTTCCAGATCCAAACAGCGTGGGGTTCGCTGAAGGCGCGCGCCTCTGCGTCGGGCTCCCCGCGCCTGCGCATCGCCGCCGACCTCGACTTCTACGACGCCGTCGCGCTCTGCGTGCGCGTGCGCCTCGACGACTACCACATCGAGTGAGTCCGATGTGCATACTATTCATTTTCAACTTAAATTAATTAAAACTTTGTAGTCAATTTTGTAAAGTAGGTGTATAGCAGATTCTATTTCAATTCTATTTGCGCTTAAGACGAAGGTCTACCAACAGTGTGTGTTACAAGTTATGACTGGATTTGAGACGTGGTGCCGTGCTATGGAGTGGTCTTTTATTGACGTTGGGCTACAAGATCGATTAACAAAAGTGGAAATTTGTAAAAGAGTTACGGTCTATAGGAAATAGATTATTGGCGCAGTGGGTAGTGGTCTTGCCTATAGCGTTGAAGGTGAAAGGTAAGGTGGGTTTGATTCCCACCAAAGATAAATTAGGTTCATGTGACGAGCATTTATATTAATATCGGTGGACGTTGTTCCTGATAGTGATTTGTTCACCACTGTTTTAAAAAAAGATTTTTCTTTTAACTCGCCTTCCAGGATATAGTTTTGTAAGAAATGAATACAGATGAGAAATTTTATTTCGTTGTAGACAACTATACGAATTTTCTATACCAATAATTACACTAAGACTTGTTCGATTACTCGTTTAGCACAGTGGTTATGAGAATCAGTCAGTTATATTGTCAAAGTTTAATGTTTTAAGTTCGGTTCCAGCACCAGCACAAATGTTTATTATTCGAATAGATATTTGTGTTGGGCCTGCTTTTTTGTGACATCATAACCTTGCTTAGGTTCTGATGTCGTATCGCATATAAGATAGTACTAAGTTGTGATGTCGTGTGGTTTCCAGCCGTTCGTCGCTGCAGTGGTCGTCTCTAGGCGCGCGTCCGCTGGTGGTGCGCCGCTCGCAGTCGTCCTCGCTGCCTGTAGCGGGGCGCACGCTGTCGCTCGGCCGCGCGCCCGACGCCGCCTGCCGAGGGCTACAGCGCGCCACTGACGACTAGAGACGTCACACACCTCGACAACTATGTCACACCTACCTCCATGTGTAGCTAAACCAGTACCACAGCCACTAGCTATGCTGGAATACTAACTACTGCGCTCGGATCGTGTTTTCCTTAAAACTTAGAGATCTGACTTGACGTAGCGTCGGCGCTGTTTTGTGAAACGTGTATCGTTAGACCTAAATTAACTTAAGTTAGCGAATTTTGAATAACGTTTGCATTATTTATTTCTTTATTCTTTAATAAGGTCACCGGCTTGGCTATTTTTGTACTATGACAAATGTGTAGCCAATTAAGAGGTGGGAGGACGGCCTTACCTTAGGACAGTTTGCGTTTTGATTGCGTGAAGCTAACTTCTACTTCACTAGTTGAGATGCAATTCAGTTAATGGTTATCAAACGCTCACCTTAACTCGTTAAATCATCGTACGTTTCTAACGTACTAATCGTGGAGTGGTTACACATTATACTCGACTTCATAATGAGTCTCACCAAAGTTACACCAAATCTCTATGAATCTCTTACGGTCGTTTAGATGCAACTTTGAGTATGTCGTGCTGCCCCAAAGCAATATCATTCGGAGTTGCATCTAAAAAGGTAACATTTCGCTTTCGGCTTTCACCTAAGTGGAGAAACAACAGAGCGGAGGCATTGTAGATCAATATTCCTTTAGAAGGGTATTTTTTGTTAATTTTCTCTGCTATCTCGCCTGTTATAGGTATTGAATCTCAAGATTCTATTCTGAAACAACACTTAAGTATGAATCTACGCTCGGGCGTGGTGTTTTACCCCTTCCTTGAGTTTGTGCTCGAATTCGAATTAAGTTTTGAACAGAATATGAGCCGGGGGTTGCCACAGCGAAATTGTGTTACTTATTAGTTGTAAAATTAAGCTAATATACGGGCATCGGAATTAATGTAAATAGAGAGTGTTGTTTGGTCACCCTCATTTACAGCGCTACATTTTGGAAGCCAGCATTTGGCATTCAGTGCCAGCGTATCGCTGTTATGTTGAGGCTGACCATGTGTTAACTATAAGATATTGCTTTTTTGTATTGTATTAAAAAAAAACTATCAAATAAGAGTAATCAGTGATAGTCAGAAAATCTCTCTAGGACCTATGGGATCCATTTGTGTAAATTAGGTCTTTTTCATTTCTGTATGGATTAATAATATTTTATTTATATCCTTTCGTATATTTAAAAAATATATATTATAAATAAACATGTCAAACAACTAAACCCAGTTTTCTTTCCTTACTCTGTTACAAAATAAAGAAAATGGGTTTTATAGCACAGCGCTTAGCTGTGAAGATAACATTACGATCACTTATAATATTATGTTATAAAACCAAGATTCATCTAAGTCGATGAATTAAATCCTTTCAGATTTATTTCCTATACTGTTGAAGAATGTGTCGTTCACTCGCCGTATCTTCGCCCGCTCCGCCCCCCTCCGCGCGTCGCAGCATGCAGCGACAGCGCGCGGCCCACGAGGGCGCGACCCTTCGCCGGCGCACCAGCGCCGGCATGGAGCGCACCGCGCTGAAGCGCGGTGCGCTCAAACCTAACTTTTCTCATCCAACTGGGTTGAGTTAGGTTAAGTATATCAAAGTTAGGTCAAAAGTATGTCAAAGTTAGGTCAATTCTCAAACCTAACTTTTCTCATCCAACTGGGTTGAGTTAGGTTAAGTATATCAAAGTTAGGTCAAAAGTATGTCAAAGTTAGGTCAATTCTCAAACCTAACTTTTCTCATCCAACTGGGTTGAGTTAGGTTAAGTATATCAAAGTTAGGTCAAAAGTATGTCAAAGTTAGGTCAATTCTCAAACCTAACTTTTCTCATCCAACTGGGTTGAGTTAGGTTAAGTATATCAAAGTTAGGTCAAAAGTATGTCAAAGTTAGGTCAATTCTCAAACCTAACTTTTCTCATCCAACTGGGTTGAGTTAGGTTAAGTATATCAAAGTTAGGTCAAAAGTATGTCAAAGTTAGGTCAATTCTCAAACCTAACTTTTCTCATCCAACTGGGTTGAGTTAGGTTAAGTATATCAAAGTTAGGTCAAAAGTATGTCAAAGTTAGGTCAATTCTCAAACCTAACTTTTCTCATCCAACTGGGTTGAGTTAGGTTAAGTATATCAAAGTTAGGTCAAAAGTATGTCAAAGTTAGGTCAATTCTCAAACCTAACTTTTCTCATCCAACTGGGTTGAGTTAGGTTAAGTATATCAAAGTTAGGTCAAAAGTATGTCAAAGTTAGGTCAATTCTCAAACCTAACTTTTCTCATCCAACTGGGTTGAGTTAGGTTAAGTATATCAAAGTTAGGTCAAAAGTATGTCAAAGTTAGGTCAATTCTCAAACCTAACTTTTCTCATCCAACTGGGTTGAGTTAGGTTAAGTATATCAAAGTTAGGTCAAAAGTATGTCAAAGTTAGGTCAATTCTCAAACCTAACTTTTCTCATCCAACTGGGTTGAGTTAGGTTAAGTATATCAAAGTTAGGTCAAAAGTATGTCAAAGTTAGGTCAATTCTCAAACCTAACTTTTCTCATCCAACTGGGTTGAGTTAGGTTAAGTATATCAAAGTTAGGTCAAAAGTATGTCAAAGTTAGGTCAATTCTCAAACCTAACTTTTCTCATCCAACTGGGTTGAGTTAGGTTAAGTATATCAAAGTTAGGTCAAAAGTATGTCAAAGTTAGGTCAATTCTCAAACCTAACTTTTCTCATCCAACTGGGTTGAGTTAGGTTAAGTATATCAAAGTTAGGTCAAAAGTATGTCAAAGTTAGGTCAATTCTCAAACCTAACTTTTCTCATCCAACTGGGTTGAGTTAGGTTAAGTATATCAAAGTTAGGTCAAAAGTATGTCAAAGTTAGGTCAATTCTCAAACCTAACTTTTCTCATCCAACTGGGT
Organism: Udea ferrugalis; assembly: GCA_950022985.1. Lineage (NCBI taxonomy): Eukaryota > Metazoa > Arthropoda > Insecta > Lepidoptera > Crambidae > Udea > Udea ferrugalis. The sequence continues at coordinate 12,185 of OX465532.1, read as the reverse complement.
TGAGTTAGGTTAAGTATATCAAAGTTAGGTCAAAAGTATGTCAAAGTTAGGTCAATTCTCAAACCTAACTTTTCTCATCCAACTGGGTTGAGTTAGGTTAAGTATATCAAAGTTAGGTCAAAAGTATGTCAAAGTTAGGTCAATTCTCAAACCTAACTTTTCTCATCCAACTGGGTTGAGTTAGGTTAAGTATATCAAAGTTAGGTCAAAAGTATGTCAAAGTTAGGTCAATTCTCAAACCTAACTTTTCTCATCCAACTGGGTTGAGTTAGGTTAAGTATATCAAAGTTAGGTCAAAAGTATGTCAAAGTTAGGTCAATTCTCAAACCTAACTTTTCTCATCCAACTGGGTTGAGTTAGGTTAAGTATATCAAAGTTAGGTCAAAAGTATGTCAAAGTTAGGTCAATTCTCAAACCTAACTTTTCTCATCCAACTGGGTTGAGTTAGGTTAAGTATATCAAAGTTAGGTCAAAAGTATGTCAAAGTTAGGTCAATTCTCAAACCTAACTTTTCTCATCCAACTGGGTTGAGTTAGGTTAAGTATATCAAAGTTAGGTCAAAAGTATGTCAAAGTTAGGTCAATTCTCAAACCTAACTTTTCTCATCCAACTGGGTTGAGTTAGGTTAAGTATATCAAAGTTAGGTCAAAAGTATGTCAAAGTTAGGTCAATTCTCAAACCTAACTTTTCTCATCCAACTGGGTTGAGTTAGGTTAAGTATATCAAAGTTAGGTCAAAAGTATGTCAAAGTTAGGTCAATTCTCAAACCTAACTTTTCTCATCCAACTGGGTTGAGTTAGGTTAAGTATATCAAAGTTAGGTCAAAAGTATGTCAAAGTTAGGTCAATTCTCAAACCTAACTTTTCTCATCCAACTGGGTTGAGTTAGGTTAAGTATATCAAAGTTAGGTCAAAAGTATGTCAAAGTTAGGTCAATTCTCAAACCTAACTTTTCTCATCCAACTGGGTTGAGTTAGGTTAAGTATATCAAAGTTAGGTCAAAAGTATGTCAAAGTTAGGTCAATTCTCAAACCTAACTTTTCTCATCCAACTGGGTTGAGTTAGGTTAAGTATATCAAAGTTAGGTCAAAAGTATGTCAAAGTTAGGTCAATTCTCAAACCTAACTTTTCTCATCCAACTGGGTTGAGTTAGGTTAAGTATATCAAAGTTAGGTCAAAAGTATGTCAAAGTTAGGTCAATTCTCAAACCTAACTTTTCTCATCCAACTGGGTTGAGTTAGGTTAAGTATATCAAAGTTAGGTCAAAAGTATGTCAAAGTTAGGTCAATTCTCAAACCTAACTTTTCTCATCCAACTGGGTTGAGTTAGGTTAAGTATATCAAAGTTAGGTCAAAAGTATGTCAAAGTTAGGTCAATTCTCAAACCTAACTTTTCTCATCCAACTGGGTTGAGTTAGGTTAAGTATATCAAAGTTAGGTCAAAAGTATGTCAAAGTTAGGTCAATTCTCAAACCTAACTTTTCTCATCCAACTGGGTTGAGTTAGGTTAAGTATATCAAAGTTAGGTCAAAAGTATGTCAAAGTTAGGTCAATTCTCAAACCTAACTTTTCTCATCCAACTGGGTTGAGTTAGGTTAAGTATATCAAAGTTAGGTCAAAAGTATGTCAAAGTTAGGTCAATTCTCAAACCTAACTTTTCTCATCCAACTGGGTTGAGTTAGGTTAAGTATATCAAAGTTAGGTCAAAAGTATGTCAAAGTTAGGTCAATTCTCAAACCTAACTTTTCTCATCCAACTGGGTTGAGTTAGGTTAAGTATATCAAAGTTAGGTCAAAAGTATGTCAAAGTTAGGTCAATTCTCAAACCTAACTTTTCTCATCCAACTGGGTTGAGTTAGGTTAAGTATATCAAAGTTAGGTCAAAAGTATGTCAAAGTTAGGTCAATTCTCAAACCTAACTTTTCTCATCCAACTGGGTTGAGTTAGGTTAAGTATATCAAAGTTAGGTCAAAAGTATGTCAAAGTTAGGTCAATTCTCAAACCTAACTTTTCTCATCCAACTGGGTTGAGTTAGGTTAAGTATATCAAAGTTAGGTCAAAAGTATGTCAAAGTTAGGTCAATTCTCAAACCTAACTTTTCTCATCCAACTGGGTTGAGTTAGGTTAAGTATATCAAAGTTAGGTCAAAAGTATGTCAAAGTTAGGTCAATTCTCAAACCTAACTTTTCTCATCCAACTGGGTTGAGTTAGGTTAAGTATATCAAAGTTAGGTCAAAAGTATGTCAAAGTTAGGTCAATTCTCAAACCTAACTTTTCTCATCCAACTGGGTTGAGTTAGGTTAAGTATATCAAAGTTAGGTCAAAAGTATGTCAAAGTTAGGTCAATTCTCAAACCTAACTTTTCTCATCCAACTGGGTTGAGTTAGGTTAAGTATATCAAAGTTAGGTCAAAAGTATGTCAAAGTTAGGTCAATTCTCAAACCTAACTTTTCTCATCCAACTGGGTTGAGTTAGGTTAAGTATATCAAAGTTAGGTCAAAAGTATGTCAAAGTTAGGTCAATTCTCAAACCTAACTTTTCTCATCCAACTGGGTTGAGTTAGGTTAAGTATATCAAAGTTAGGTCAAAAGTATGTCAAAGTTAGGTCAATTCTCAAACCTAACTTTTCTCATCCAACTGGGTTGAGTTAGGTTAAGTATATCAAAGTTAGGTCAAAAGTATGTCAAAGTTAGGTCAATTCTCAAACCTAACTTTTCTCATCCAACTGGGTTGAGTTAGGTTAAGTATATCAAAGTTAGGTCAAAAGTATGTCAAAGTTAGGTCAATTCTCAAACCTAACTTTTCTCATCCAACTGGGTTGAGTTAGGTTAAGTATATCAAAGTTAGGTCAAAAGTATGTCAAAGTTAGGTCAATTCTCAAACCTAACTTTTCTCATCCAACTGGGTTGAGTTAGGTTAAGTATATCAAAGTTAGGTCAAAAGTATGTCAAAGTTAGGTCAATTCTCAAACCTAACTTTTCTCATCCAACTGGGTTGAGTTAGGTTAAGTATATCAAAGTTAGGTCAAAAGTATGTCAAAGTTAGGTCAATTCTCAAACCTAACTTTTCTCATCCAACTGGGTTGAGTTAGGTTAAGTATATCAAAGTTAGGTCAAAAGTATGTCAAAGTTAGGTCAATTCTCAAACCTAACTTTTCTCATCCAACTGGGTTGAGTTAGGTTAAGTATATCAAAGTTAGGTCAAAAGTATGTCAAAGTTAGGTCAATTCTCAAACCTAACTTTTCTCATCCAACTGGGTTGAGTTAGGTTAAGTATATCAAAGTTAGGTCAAAAGTATGTCAAAGTTAGGTCAATTCTCAAACCTAACTTTTCTCATCCAACTGGGTTGAGTTAGGTTAAGTATATCAAAGTTAGGTCAAAAGTATGTCAAAGTTAGGTCAATTCTCAAACCTAACTTTTCTCATCCAACTGGGTTGAGTTAGGTTAAGTATATCAAAGTTAGGTCAAAAGTATGTCAAAGTTAGGTTAGGTTAGGTTAGGTTAGGTTAGGTTAGGTTAGGTTAGGTTAGGTTAGGTTAGGTTAGGTTAGGTTAGGTTAGGTTAGGTTAGGTTAGGTTAGGTTAGGTTAGGTTAGGTTAGGTTAGGTTAGGTTAGGTTAGGTTAGGTTAGGTTAGGTTAGGTTAGGTTAGGTTAGGTTAGGTTAGGTTAGGTTAGGTTAGGTTAGGTTAGGTTAGGTTAGGTTAGGTTAGGTTAGGTTAGGTTAGGTTAGGTTAGGTTAGGTTAGGTTAGGTTAGGTTAGGTTAGGTTAGGTTAGGTTAGGTTAGGTTAGGTTAGGTTAGGTTAGGTTAGGTTAGGTTAGGTTAGGTTAGGTTAGGTTAGGTTAGGTTAGGTTAGGTTAGGTTAGGTTAGGTTAGGTTAGGTTAGGTTAGGTTAGGTTAGGTTAGGTTAGGTTAGGTTAGGTTAGGTTAGGTTAGGTTAGGTTAGGTTAGGTTAGGTTAGGTTAGGTTAGGTTAGGTTAGGTTAGGTTAGGTTAGGTTAGGTTAGGTTAGGTTAGGTTAGGTTAGGTTAGGTTAGGTTAGGTTAGGTTAGGTTAGGTTAGGTTAGGTTAGGTTAGGTTAGGTTAGGTTAGGTTAGGTTAGGTTAGGTTAGGTTAGGTTAGGTTAGGTTAGGTTAGGTTAGGTTAGGTTAGGTTAGGTTAGGTTAGGTTAGGTTAGGTTAGGTTAGGTTAGGTTAGGTTAGGTTAGGTTAGGTTAGGTTAGGTTAGGTTAGGTTAGGTTAGGTTAGGTTAGGTTAGGTTAGGTTAGGTTAGGTTAGGTTAGGTTAGGTTAGGTTAGGTTAGGTTAGGTTAGGTTAGGTTAGGTTAGGTTAGGTTAGGTTAGGTTAGGTTAGGTTAGGTTAGGTTAGGTTAGGTTAGGTTAGGTTAGGTTAGGTTAGGTTAGGTTAGGTTAGGTTAGGTTAGGTTAGGTTAGGTTAGGTTAGGTTAGGTTAGGTTAGGTTAGGTTAGGTTAGGTTAGGTTAGGTTAGGTTAGGTTAGGTTAGGTTAGGTTAGGTTAGGTTAGGTTAGGTTAGGTTAGGTTAGGTTAGGTTAGGTTAGGTTAGGTTAGGTTAGGTTAGGTTAGGTTAGGTTAGGTTAGGTTAGGTTAGGTTAGGTTAGGTTAGGTTAGGTTAGGTTAGGTTAGGTTAGGTTAGGTTAGGTTAGGTTAGGTTAGGTTAGGTTAGGTTAGGTTAGGTTAGGTTAGGTTAGGTTAGGTTAGGTTAGGTTAGGTTAGGTTAGGTTAGGTTAGGTTAGGTTAGGTTAGGTTAGGTTAGGTTAGGTTAGGTTAGGTTAGGTTAGGTTAGGTTAGGTTAGGTTAGGTTAGGTTAGGTTAGGTTAGGTTAGGTTAGGTTAGGTTAGGTTAGGTTAGGTTAGGTTAGGTTAGGTTAGGTTAGGTTAGGTTAGGTTAGGTTAGGTTAGGTTAGGTTAGGTTAGGTTAGGTTAGGTTAGGTTAGGTTAGGTTAGGTTAGGTTAGGTTAGGTTAGGTTAGGTTAGGTTAGGTTAGGTTAGGTTAGGTTAGGTTAGGTTAGGTTAGGTTAGGTTAGGTTAGGTTAGGTTAGGTTAGGTTAGGTTAGGTTAGGTTAGGTTAGGTTAGGTTAGGTTAGGTTAGGTTAGGTTAGGTTAGGTTAGGTTAGGTTAGGTTAGGTTAGGTTAGGTTAGGTTAGGTTAGGTTAGGTTAGGTTAGGTTAGGTTAGGTTAGGTTAGGTTAGGTTAGGTTAGGTTAGGTTAGGTTAGGTTAGGTTAGGTTAGGTTAGGTTAGGTTAGGTTAGGTTAGGTTAGGTTAGGTTAGGTTAGGTTAGGTTAGGTTAGGTTAGGTTAGGTTAGGTTAGGTTAGGTTAGGTTAGGTTAGGTTAGGTTAGGTTAGGTTAGGTTAGGTTAGGTTAGGTTAGGTTAGGTTAGGTTAGGTTAGGTTAGGTTAGGTTAGGTTAGGTTAGGTTAGGTTAGGTTAGGTTAGGTTAGGTTAGGTTAGGTTAGGTTAGGTTAGGTTAGGTTAGGTTAGGTTAGGTTAGGTTAGGTTAGGTTAGGTTAGGTTAGGTTAGGTTAGGTTAGGTTAGGTTAGGTTAGGTTAGGTTAGGTTAGGTTAGGTTAGGTTAGGTTAGGTTAGGTTAGGTTAGGTTAGGTTAGGTTAGGTTAGGTTAGGTTAGGTTAGGTTAGGTTAGGTTAGGTTAGGTTAGGTTAGGTTAGGTTAGGTTAGGTTAGGTTAGGTTAGGTTAGGTTAGGTTAGGTTAGGTTAGGTTAGGTTAGGTTAGGTTAGGTTAGGTTAGGTTAGGTTAGGTTAGGTTAGGTTAGGTTAGGTTAGGTTAGGTTAGGTTAGGTTAGGTTAGGTTAGGTTAGGTTAGGTTAGGTTAGGTTAGGTTAGGTTAGGTTAGGTTAGGTTAGGTTAGGTTAGGTTAGGTTAGGTTAGGTTAGGTTAGGTTAGGTTAGGTTAGGTTAGGTTAGGTTAGGTTAGGTTAGGTTAGGTTAGGTTAGGTTAGGTTAGGTTAGGTTAGGTTAGGTTAGGTTAGGTTAGGTTAGGTTAGGTTAGGTTAGGTTAGGTTAGGTTAGGTTAGGTTAGGTTAGGTTAGGTTAGGTTAGGTTAGGTTAGGTTAGGTTAGGTTAGGTTAGGTTAGGTTAGGTTAGGTTAGGTTAGGTTAGGTTAGGTTAGGTTAGGTTAGGTTAGGTTAGGTTAGGTTAGGTTAGGTTAGGTTAGGTTAGGTTAGGTTAGGTTAGGTTAGGTTAGGTTAGGTTAGGTTAGGTTAGGTTAGGTTAGGTTAGGTTAGGTTAGGTTAGGTTAGGTTAGGTTAGGTTAGGTTAGGTTAGGTTAGGTTAGGTTAGGTTAGGTTAGGTTAGGTTAGGTTAGGTTAGGTTAGGTTAGGTTAGGTTAGGTTAGGTTAGGTTAGGTTAGGTTAGGTTAGGTTAGGTTAGGTTAGGTTAGGTTAGGTTAGGTTAGGTTAGGTTAGGTTAGGTTAGGTTAGGTTAGGTTAGGTTAGGTTAGGTTAGGTTAGGTTAGGTTAGGTTAGGTTAGGTTAGGTTAGGTTAGGTTAGGTTAGGTTAGGTTAGGTTAGGTTAGGTTAGGTTAGGTTAGGTTAGGTTAGGTTAGGTTAGGTTAGGTTAGGTTAGGTTAGGTTAGGTTAGGTTAGGTTAGGTTAGGTTAGGTTAGGTTAGGTTAGGTTAGGTTAGGTTAGGTTAGGTTAGGTTAGGTTAGGTTAGGTTAGGTTAGGTTAGGTTAGGTTAGGTTAGGTTAGGTTAGGTTAGGTTAGGTTAGGTTAGGTTAGGTTAGGTTAGGTTAGGTTAGGTTAGGTTAGGTTAGGTTAGGTTAGGTTAGGTTAGGTTAGGTTAGGTTAGGTTAGGTTAGGTTAGGTTAGGTTAGGTTAGGTTAGGTTAGGTTAGGTTAGGTTAGGTTAGGTTAGGTTAGGTTAGGTTAGGTTAGGTTAGGTTAGGTTAGGTTAGGTTAGGTTAGGTTAGGTTAGGTTAGGTTAGGTTAGGTTAGGTTAGGTTAGGTTAGGTTAGGTTAGGTTAGGTTAGGTTAGGTTAGGTTAGGTTAGGTTAGGTTAGGTTAGGTTAGGTTAGGTTAGGTTAGGTTAGGTTAGGTTAGGTTAGGTTAGGTTAGGTTAGGTTAGGTTAGGTTAGGTTAGGTTAGGTTAGGTTAGGTTAGGTTAGGTTAGGTTAGGTTAGGTTAGGTTAGGTTAGGTTAGGTTAGGTTAGGTTAGGTTAGGTTAGGTTAGGTTAGGTTAGGTTAGGTTAGGTTAGGTTAGGTTAGGTTAGGTTAGGTTAGGTTAGGTTAGGTTAGGTTAGGTTAGGTTAGGTTAGGTTAGGTTAGGTTAGGTTAGGTTAGGTTAGGTTAGGTTAGGTTAGGTTAGGTTAGGTTAGGTTAGGTTAGGTTAGGTTAGGTTAGGTTAGGTTAGGTTAGGTTAGGTTAGGTTAGGTTAGGTTAGGTTAGGTTAGGTTAGGTTAGGTTAGGTTAGGTTAGGTTAGGTTAGGTTAGGTTAGGTTAGGTTAGGTTAGGTTAGGTTAGGTTAGGTTAGGTTAGGTTAGGTTAGGTTAGGTTAGGTTAGGTTAGGTTAGGTTAGGTTAGGTTAGGTTAGGTTAGGTTAGGTTAGGTTAGGTTAGGTTAGGTTAGGTTAGGTTAGGTTAGGTTAGGTTAGGTTAGGTTAGGTTAGGTTAGGTTAGGTTAGGTTAGGTTAGGTTAGGTTAGGTTAGGTTAGGTTAGGTTAGGTTAGGTTAGGTTAGGTTAGGTTAGGTTAGGTTAGGTTAGGTTAGGTTAGGTTAGGTTAGGTTAGGTTAGGTTAGGTTAGGTTAGGTTAGGTTAGGTTAGGTTAGGTTAGGTTAGGTTAGGTTAGGTTAGGTTAGGTTAGGTTAGGTTAGGTTAGGTTAGGTTAGGTTAGGTTAGGTTAGGTTAGGTTAGGTTAGGTTAGGTTAGGTTAGGTTAGGTTAGGTTAGGTTAGGTTAGGTTAGGTTAGGTTAGGTTAGGTTAGGTTAGGTTAGGTTAGGTTAGGTTAGGTTAGGTTAGGTTAGGTTAGGTTAGGTTAGGTTAGGTTAGGTTAGGTTAGGTTAGGTTAGGTTAGGTTAGGTTAGGTTAGGTTAGGTTAGGTTAGGTTAGGTTAGGTTAGGTTAGGTTAGGTTAGGTTAGGTTAGGTTAGGTTAGGTTAGGTTAGGTTAGGTTAGGTTAGGTTAGGTTAGGTTAGGTTAGGTTAGGTTAGGTTAGGTTAGGTTAGGTTAGGTTAGGTTAGGTTAGGTTAGGTTAGGTTAGGTTAGGTTAGGTTAGGTTAGGTTAGGTTAGGTTAGGTTAGGTTAGGTTAGGTTAGGTTAGGTTAGGTTAGGTTAGGTTAGGTTAGGTTAGGTTAGGTTAGGTTAGGTTAGGTTAGGTTAGGTTAGGTTAGGTTAGGTTAGGTTAGGTTAGGTTAGGTTAGGTTAGGTTAGGTTAGGTTAGGTTAGGTTAGGTTAGGTTAGGTTAGGTTAGGTTAGGTTAGGTTAGGTTAGGTTAGGTTAGGTTAGGTTAGGTTAGGTTAGGTTAGGTTAGGTTAGGTTAGGTTAGGTTAGGTTAGGTTAGGTTAGGTTAGGTTAGGTTAGGTTAGGTTAGGTTAGGTTAGGTTAGGTTAGGTTAGGTTAGGTTAGGTTAGGTTAGGTTAGGTTAGGTTAGGTTAGGTTAGGTTAGGTTAGGTTAGGTTAGGTTAGGTTAGGTTAGGTTAGGTTAGGTTAGGTTAGGTTAGGTTAGGTTAGGTTAGGTTAGGTTAGGTTAGGTTAGGTTAGGTTAGGTTAGGTTAGGTTAGGTTAGGTTAGGTTAGGTTAGGTTAGGTTAGGTTAGGTTAGGTTAGGTTAGGTTAGGTTAGGTTAGGTTAGGTTAGGTTAGGTTAGGTTAGGTTAGGTTAGGTTAGGTTAGGTTAGGTTAGGTTAGGTTAGGTTAGGTTAGGTTAGGTTAGGTTAGGTTAGGTTAGGTTAGGTTAGGTTAGGTTAGGTTAGGTTAGGTTAGGTTAGGTTAGGTTAGGTTAGGTTAGGTTAGGTTAGGTTAGGTTAGGTTAGGTTAGGTTAGGTTAGGTTAGGTTAGGTTAGGTTAGGTTAGGTTAGGTTAGGTTAGGTTAGGTTAGGTTAGGTTAGGTTAGGTTAGGTTAGGTTAGGTTAGGTTAGGTTAGGTTAGGTTAGGTTAGGTTAGGTTAGGTTAGGTTAGGTTAGGTTAGGTTAGGTTAGGTTAGGTTAGGTTAGGTTAGGTTAGGTTAGGTTAGGTTAGGTTAGGTTAGGTTAGGTTAGGTTAGGTTAGGTTAGGTTAGGTTAGGTTAGGTTAGGTTAGGTTAGGTTAGGTTAGGTTAGGTTAGGTTAGGTTAGGTTAGGTTAGGTTAGGTTAGGTTAGGTTAGGTTAGGTTAGGTTAGGTTAGGTTAGGTTAGGTTAGGTTAGGTTAGGTTAGGTTAGGTTAGGTTAGGTTAGGTTAGGTTAGGTTAGGTTAGGTTAGGTTAGGTTAGGTTAGGTTAGGTTAGGTTAGGTTAGGTTAGGTTAGGTTAGGTTAGGTTAGGTTAGGTTAGGTTAGGTTAGGTTAGGTTAGGTTAGGTTAGGTTAGGTTAGGTTAGGTTAGGTTAGGTTAGGTTAGGTTAGGTTAGGTTAGGTTAGGTTAGGTTAGGTTAGGTTAGGTTAGGTTAGGTTAGGTTAGGTTAGGTTAGGTTAGGTTAGGTTAGGTTAGGTTAGGTTAGGTTAGGTTAGGTTAGGTTAGGTTAGGTTAGGTTAGGTTAGGTTAGGTTAGGTTAGGTTAGGTTAGGTTAGGTTAGGTTAGGTTAGGTTAGGTTAGGTTAGGTTAGGTTAGGTTAGGTTAGGTTAGGTTAGGTTAGGTTAGGTTAGGTTAGGTTAGGTTAGGTTAGGTTAGGTTAGGTTAGGTTAGGTTAGGTTAGGTTAGGTTAGGTTAGGTTAGGTTAGGTTAGGTTAGGTTAGGTTAGGTTAGGTTAGGTTAGGTTAGGTTAGGTTAGGTTAGGTTAGGTTAGGTTAGGTTAGGTTAGGTTAGGTTAGGTTAGGTTAGGTTAGGTTAGGTTAGGTTAGGTTAGGTTAGGTTAGGTTAGGTTAGGTTAGGTTAGGTTAGGTTAGGTTAGGTTAGGTTAGGTTAGGTTAGGTTAGGTTAGGTTAGGTTAGGTTAGGTTAGGTTAGGTTAGGTTAGGTTAGGTTAGGTTAGGTTAGGTTAGGTTAGGTTAGGTTAGGTTAGGTTAGGTTAGGTTAGGTTAGGTTAGGTTAGGTTAGGTTAGGTTAGGTTAGGTTAGGTTAGGTTAGGTTAGGTTAGGTTAGGTTAGGTTAGGTTAGGTTAGGTTAGGTTAGGTTAGGTTAGGTTAGGTTAGGTTAGGTTAGGTTAGGTTAGGTTAGGTTAGGTTAGGTTAGGTTAGGTTAGGTTAGGTTAGGTTAGGTTAGGTTAGGTTAGGTTAGGTTAGGTTAGGTTAGGTTAGGTTAGGTTAGGTTAGGTTAGGTTAGGTTAGGTTAGGTTAGGTTAGGTTAGGTTAGGTTAGGTTAGGTTAGGTTAGGTTAGGTTAGGTTAGGTTAGGTTAGGTTAGGTTAGGTTAGGTTAGGTTAGGTTAGGTTAGGTTAGGTTAGGTTAGGTTAGGTTAGGTTAGGTTAGGTTAGGTTAGGTTAGGTTAGGTTAGGTTAGGTTAGGTTAGGTTAGGTTAGGTTAGGTTAGGTTAGGTTAGGTTAGGTTAGGTTAGGTTAGGTTAGGTTAGGTTAGGTTAGGTTAGGTTAGGTTAGGTTAGGTTAGGTTAGGTTAGGTTAGGTTAGGTTAGGTTAGGTTAGGTTAGGTTAGGTTAGGTTAGGTTAGGTTAGGTTAGGTTAGGTTAGGTTAGGTTAGGTTAGGTTAGGTTAGGTTAGGTTAGGTTAGGTTAGGTTAGGTTAGGTTAGGTTAGGTTAGGTTAGGTTAGGTTAGGTTAGGTTAGGTTAGGTTAGGTTAGGTTAGGTTAGGTTAGGTTAGGTTAGGTTAGGTTAGGTTAGGTTAGGTTAGGTTAGGTTAGGTTAGGTTAGGTTAGGTTAGGTTAGGTTAGGTTAGGTTAGGTTAGGTTAGGTTAGGTTAGGTTAGGTTAGGTTAGGTTAGGTTAGGTTAGGTTAGGTTAGGTTAGGTTAGGTTAGGTTAGGTTAGGTTAGGTTAGGTTAGGTTAGGTTAGGTTAGGTTAGGTTAGGTTAGGTTAGGTTAGGTTAGGTTAGGTTAGGTTAGGTTAGGTTAGGTTAGGTTAGGTTAGGTTAGGTTAGGTTAGGTTAGGTTAGGTTAGGTTAGGTTAGGTTAGGTTAGGTTAGGTTAGGTTAGGTTAGGTTAGGTTAGGTTAGGTTAGGTTAGGTTAGGTTAGGTTAGGTTAGGTTAGGTTAGGTTAGGTTAGGTTAGGTTAGGTTAGGTTAGGTTAGGTTAGGTTAGGTTAGGTTAGGTTAGGTTAGGTTAGGTTAGGTTAGGTTAGGTTAGGTTAGGTTAGGTTAGGTTAGGTTAGGTTAGGTTAGGTTAGGTTAGGTTAGGTTAGGTTAGGTTAGGTTAGGTTAGGTTAGGTTAGGTTAGGTTAGGTTAGGTTAGGTTAGGTTAGGTTAGGTTAGGTTAGGTTAGGTTAGGTTAGGTTAGGTTAGGTTAGGTTAGGTTAGGTTAGGTTAGGTTAGGTTAGGTTAGGTTAGGTTAGGTTAGGTTAGGTTAGGTTAGGTTAGGTTAGGTTAGGTTAGGTTAGGTTAGGTTAGGTTAGGTTAGGTTAGGTTAGGTTAGGTTAGGTTAGGTTAGGTTAGGTTAGGTTAGGTTAGGTTAGGTTAGGTTAGGTTAGGTTAGGTTAGGTTAGGTTAGGTTAGGTTAGGTTAGGTTAGGTTAGGTTAGGTTAGGTTAGGTTAGGTTAGGTTAGGTTGGTTAGGTTAGGTTAGGTTAGGTTAGGTTAGGTTAGGTTAGGTTAGGTTAGGTTAGGTTAGGTTGGTTAGGTTAGGTTAGGTTAGGTTAGGTTAGGTTAGGTTAGGTTAGGTTAGGTTAGGTTAGGTTAGGTTAGGTTAGGTTAGGTTAGGTTAGGTTAGGTTAGGTTAGGTTAGGTTAGGTTAGGTTAGGTTAGGTTAGGTTAGGTTAGGTTAGGTTAGGTTAGGTTAGGTTAGGTTAGGTTAGGTTAGGTTAGGTTAGGTTAGGTTAGGTTAGGTTAGGTTAGGTTAGGTTAGGTTAGGTTAGGTTAGGTTAGGTTAGGTTAGGTTAGGTTAGGTTAGGTTAGGTTAGGTTAGGTTAGGTTAGGTTAGGAGGTTAGGTTAGGT